>OX596287.1:0-2400000 GCA_951394225.1 Harpalus rufipes
ATGAAACCTATGTAAAATCATTGCTGGATTAATAAGCAATACAAGAAATATCATTTCGTTAAATATTTCAGGGGAACAGGTATCTAAAACTAATAAAACGTTGAAATATTCTATTGTGACGGCTGGCTATTATTGGCCCAGAGTTATCCTAAAAAGGTTACTGACAAAATGAAACCTATGTAAAATCATTGCTGGATTAATAAGCAATACAAGAAATATCATTTCGTTAAATATTTCAGGGGAACAGGTATCTAAAACTAATAAAACGTTGAAATATTCTATCGTGACGGCTGGCTATTATTGGCCCAGAGTTATCCTAAAAAGGTTACTGACAAAATGAAACCTATGTAAAATCATTGCTGGATTAATAAGCAATACAAGAAATATCATTTCGTTAAATATTTCAGGGGAACAGGTATCTAAAACTAATAAAACGTTGAAATATTCTATCGTGACGGCTGGCTATTATTGGCCCAGAGTTATCCTAAAAAGGTTACTGACAAAATGAAACCTATGTAAAATCATTGCTAGATTAATAAGCAATACAAGAAATATCATTTCGTTAAATATTTCAGGGGAACAGGTATCTAAAACTAATAAAACGTTGAAATATTCTATCGTGACGGCTGGCTATTATTGGCCCAGAGTTATCCTAAAAAGGTTACTGACAAAATGAAACCTATGTAAAATCATTGCTGGATTAATAAGCAATACAAGAAATATCATTTCGTTAAATATTTCAGGGGAACAGGTATCTAAAACTAATAAAACGTTGAAATATTCTATCGTGACGGCTGGCTATTATTGGCCCAGAGTTATCCTAAAAAGGTTACTGACAAAATGAAACCTATGTAAAATCATTGCTGGATTAATAAGCAATACAAGAAATATCATTTCGTTAAATATTTCAGGGGAACAGGTATCTAAAACTAATAAAACGTTGAAATATTCTATCGTGACGGCTGGCTATTATTGGCCCAGAGTTATCCTAAAAAGGTTACGGACAAAATGAAACCTATGTAAAATCATTGCTGGATTAATAAGCAATACAAGAAATATCATTTCGTTAAATATTTCAGGGGAACAGGTATCTAAAACTAATAAAACGTTGAAATATTCTATCGTGACGGCTGGCTATTATTGGCCCAGAGTTATCCTAAAAAGGTTACTGACAAAATGAAACCTATGTAAAATCATTGCTGGATTAATAAGCAATACAAGAAATATCATTTCGTTAAATATTTCAGGGGAACAGGTATCTAAAACTAATAAAACGTTGAAATATTCTATTGTGACGGCTGGCTATTATTGGCCCAGAGTTATCCTAAAAGGGTTACTGACAAAATGAAACCTTTGTAAAATCATTGCTGGATTAATAAGCAATACAAGAAATATCATTTCGTTAAATATTTCAGGGGAACAGGTATCTAAAACTAATAAAACGTTGAAATATTCTATTGTGACGGCTGGCTATTATTGGCCCTGAGTTATCCTAAAAAGATTACTGACAAAATGAAACCTATGTAAAATCATTGCTGGATTAATAAGCAATACAAGAAATATCATTTCGTTAAATATTTCGGGGGAACAGGTATCTAAAACTAATAAAACGTTGAAATATTCTATCGTGACGGCTGGCTATTATTGGCCCAGAGTTATCCTAAAAAGGTTACTGACAAAATGAAACCTATGTAAAATCATTGCTGGATTAATAAGCAATACAAGAAATATCATTTCGTTAAATATTTCAGGGGAACAGGTATCTAAAACTAATAAAACGTTGAAATATTCTATTGTGACGGCTGGCTATTATTGGCCCAGAGTTATCCTAAAAAGGTTACTGACAAAATGAAACCTATGTAAAATCATTGCTGGATTAATAAGCAATACAAGAAATATCATTTCGTTAAATATTTCAGGGGAACAGGTATCTAAAACTAATAAAACGTTGAAATATTCTATTGTGACGGCTGGCTATTATTGGCTCAGAGTTATCCTAAAAAGGTTACTGACAAAATGAAACCTATGTAAAATCATTGCTGGATTAATAAGCAATACAAGAAATATCATTTCGTTAAATATTTCAGGGGAACAGGTATCTAAAACTAATAAAACGTTGAAATATTCTATTGTGACGGCTGGCTATTATTGGCCCAGAGTTATCCTAAAAAGGTTACTGACAAAATGAAACCTATGTAAAATCATTGCTGGATTAATAAGCAATACAAGAAATATCATTTCGTTAAATATTTCAGGGGAACAGGTATCTAAAACTAATAAAACGTTGAAATATTCTATCGTGACGGCTGGCTATTATTGGCCCAGAGTTATCCTAAAAAGGTTACTGACAAAATGAAACCTATGTAAAATCATTGCTGGATTAATAAGCAATACAAGAAATATCATTTCGTTAAATATTTCAGGGGAACAGGTATCTAAAACTAATAAAACGTTGAAATATTCTATCGTGACGGCTGGCTATTATTGGCCCAGAGTTATCCTAAAAAGGTTACTGACAAAATGAAACCTATGTAAAATCATTGCTAGATTAATAAGCAATACAAGAAATATCATTTCGTTAAATATTTCAGGGGAACAGGTATCTAAAACTAATAAAACGTTGAAATATTCTATCGTGACGGCTGGCTATTATTGGCCCAGAGTTATCCTAAAAAGGTTACTGACAAAATGAAACCTATGTAAAATCATTGCTGGATTAATAAGCAATACAAGAAATATCATTTCGTTAAATATTTCAGGGGAACAGGTATCTAAAACTAATAAAACGTTGAAATATTCTATCGTGACGGCTGGCTATTATTGGCCCAGAGTTATCCTAAAAAGGTTACTGACAAAATGAAACCTATGTAAAATCATTGCTGGATTAATAAGCAATACAAGAAATATCATTTCGTTAAATATTTCAGGGGAACAGGTATCTAAAACTAATAAAACGTTGAAATATTCTATCGTGACGGCTGGCTATTATTGGCCCAGAGTTATCCTAAAAAGGTTACGGACAAAATGAAACCTATGTAAAATCATTGCTGGATTAATAAGCAATACAAGAAATATCATTTCGTTAAATATTTCAGGGGAACAGGTATCTAAAACTAATAAAACGTTGAAATATTCTATCGTGACGGCTGGCTATTATTGGCCCAGAGTTATCCTAAAAAGGTTACTGACAAAATGAAACCTATGTAAAATCATTGCTGGATTAATAAGCAATACAAGAAATATCATTTCGTTAAATATTTCAGGGGAACAGGTATCTAAAACTAATAAAACGTTGAAATATTCTATTGTGACGGCTGGCTATTATTGGCCCAGAGTTATCCTAAAAAGGTTACTGACAAAATGAAACCTATGTAAAATCATTGCTGGATTAATAAGCAATACAAGAAATATCATTTCGTTAAATATTTCAGGGGAACAGGTATCTAAAACTAATAAAACGTTGAAATATTCTATCGTGACGGCTGGCTATTATTGGCCCAGAGTTATCCTAAAAAGGTTACTGACAAAATGAAACCTATGTAAAATCATTGCTGGATTAATAAGCAATACATGAAATATCATTTCGTTAAATATTTCAGGGGAACAGGTATCTAAAACTAATAAAACGTTGAAATATTCTATCGTGACGGCTGGCTATTATTGGCCCAGAGTTATCCTAAAAAGGTTACTGACAAAATGAAACCTATGTAAAATCATTGCTGGATTAATAAGCAATACATGAAATATCATTTCGTTAAATATTTCAGGGGAACAGGTATCTAAAACTAATAAAACGTTGAAATATTCTATCGTGACGGCTGGCTATTATTGGCCCAGAGTTATCCTAAAAAGGTTACTGACAAAATGAAACCTATGTAAAATCATTGCTGGATTAATAAGCAATACAAGAAATATCATTTCGTTAAATATTTCAGGGGAACAGGTATCTAAAACTAATAAAACGTTGAAATATTCTATCGTGACGGCTGGCTATTATTAGCCCAGAGTTATCCTAAAAAGGTTACTGACAAAATGAAACCTATGTAAAATCATTGCTGGATTAATAAGCAATACAAGAAATATCATTTCGTTAAATATTTCAGGGGAACAGGTAACTAAAACTAATAAAACGTTGAAATATTCTATCGTGACGGCTGGCTATTATTGGCCCAGAGTTATCCTAAAAAGGTTACGGACAAAATGAAACCTATGTAAAATCATTGCTGGATTAATAAGCAATACAAGAAATATCATTTCGTTAAATATTTCAGGGGAACAGGTATCTAAAACTAATAAAACGTTGAAATATTCTATCGTGACGGCTGGCTATTATTGGCCCAGAGTTATCCTAAAAAGGTTACTGACAAAATGAAACCTATGTAAAATCATTGCTGGATTAATAAGCAATACAAGAAATATCATTTCGTTAAATATTTCAGGGGAACAGGTATCTAAAACTAATAAAACGTTGAAATATTCTATCGTGACGGCTGGCTATTATTGGCCCAGAGTTATCCTAAAAAGGTTACTGACAAAATGAAACCTATGTAAAATCATTGCTGGATTAATAAGCAATACAAGAAATATCATTTCGTTAAATATTTCAGGGGAACAGGTATCTAAAACTAATAAAACGTTGAAATATTCTATCGTGACGGCTGGCTATTATTGGCCCAGAGTTATCCTAAAAAGGTTACTGACAAAATGAAACCTATGTAAAATCATTGCTGGATTAATAAGCAATACAAGAAATATCATTTCGTTAAATATTTCAGGGGAACAGGTATCTAAAACTAATAAAACGTTGAAATATTCTATCGTGACGGCTGGCTATTATTGGCCCAGAGTTATCCTAAAAAGGTTACTGACAAAATGAAACCTATGTAAAATCATTGCTGTATTAATAAGCAATACAAGAAATATCATTTCGTTAAATATTTCAGGGGAACAGGTATCTAAAACTAATAAAACGTTGAAATATTCTATCGTGACTGCTGGCTATTATTGGCCCAGAGTTATCCTAAAAAGGTTACTGACAAAATGAAACCTATGTAAAATCATTGCTGGATTAATAAGCAATACAAGAAATATCATTTCGTTAAATATTTCAGGGGAACAGGTATCTAAAACTAATAAAACGTTGAAATATTCTATCGTGACGGCTGGCTATTATTGGCCCAGAGTTATCCTAAAAAGGTTACTGACAAAATGAAACCTATGTAAAATCATTGCTGGATTAATAAGCAATACAAGAAATATCATTTCGTTAAATATTTCAGGGGAACAGGTATCTAAAACTAATAAAACGTTGAAATATTCTATCGTGACGGCTGGCTATTATTGGCCCAGAGTTATCCTAAAAAGGTTACTGACAAAATGAAACCTATGTAAAATCATTGCTGGATTAATAAGCAATACAAGAAATATCATTTCGTTAAATATTTCAGGGGAACAGGTATCTAAAACTAATAAAACGTTGAAATATTCTATTGTGACGGCTGGCTATTATTGGCCCAGAGTTATCCTAAAAAGGTTACTGACAAAATGAAACCTATGTAAAATCATTGCTGGATTAATAAGCAATACAAGAAATATCATTTCGTTAAATATTTCAGGAGAACAGGTATCTAAAACTAATAAAACGTTGAAATATTCTATCGTGACGGCTGGCTATTATTGGCCCAGAGTTATCCTAAAAAGGTTACTGACAAAATGAAACCTATGTAAAATCATTGCTGGATTAATAAGCAATACAAGAAATATCATTTCGTTAAATATTTCAGGGGAACAGGTATCTAAAACTAACAAAACGTTGAAATATTCTATCGTGACGGCTGGCTATTATTGGCCCAGAGTTATCCTAAAAGGGTTACTGACAAAATGAAACCTATGTAAAATCATTGCTGGATTAATAAGCAATACAAGAAATATCATTTCGTTAAATATTTCAGGGGAACAGGTATCTAAAACTAATAAAACGTTGAAATATTCTATCGTGACGGCTGGCTATTATTGGCCCAGAGTTATCCTAAAAAGGTTACTGACAAAATGAAACCTATGTAAAATCATTGCTGGATTAATAAGCAATACAAGAAATATCATTTCGTTAAATATTTCAGGGGAACAGGTATCTAAAACTAATAAAACGTTGAAATATTCTATTGTGACGGCTGGCTATTATTGGCCCAGAGTTATCCTAAAAAGGTTACTGACAAAATGAAACCTATGTAAAATCATTGCTGGATTAATAAGCAATACAAGAAATATCATTTCGTTAAATATTTCAGGGGAACAGGTATCTAAAACTAATAAAACGTTGAAATATTCTATCGTGACGGCTGGCTATTATTGGCCCAGAGTTATCCTAAAAAGGTTACGGACAAAATGAAACCTATGTAAAATCATTGCTGGATTAATAAGCAATACAAGGAATATCATTTCGTTAAATATTTCAGGGGAACAGGTATCTAAAACTAATAAAACGTTGAAATATTCTATCGTGACGGCTGGCTATTATTGGCCCAGAGTTATCCTAAAAAGGTTACTGACAAAATGAAACCTATGTAAAATCATTGCTGTATTAATAAGCAATACAAGAAATATCATTTCGTTAAATATTTCAGGGGAACAGGTATCTAAAACTAATAAAACGTTGAAATATTCTATCGTGACGGCTGGCTATTATTGGCCCAGAGTTATCCTAAAAAGGTTACTGACAAAATGAAACCTATGTAAAATCATTGCTGGATTAATAAGCAATACAAGAAATATCATTTCGTTAAATATTTCAGGGGAACAGGTATCTAAAACTAATAAAACGTTGAAATATTCTATCGTGACGGCTGGCTATTATTGGCCCAGAGTTATCCTAAAAAGGTTACTGACAAAATGAAACCTATGTAAAATCATTGCTGGATTAATAAGCAATACAAGAAATATCATTTCGTTAAATATTTCAGGGGAACAGGTAACTAAAACTAATAAAACGTTGAAATATTCTATCGTGACGGCTGGCTATTATTGGCCCAGAGTTATCCTAAAAAGGTTACGGACAAAATGAAACCTATGTAAAATCATTGCTGGATTAATAAGCAATAAAAGAAATATCATTTCGTTAAATATTTCAGGGGAACAGGTATCTAAAACTAATAAAACGTTGAAATATTCTATCGTGACGGCTGGCTATTATTGGCCCAGAGTTATCCTAAAAAGGTTACGGACAAAATGAAACCTATGTAAAATCATTGCTGGATTAATAAGCAATACAAGAAATATCATTTCGTTAAATATTTCAGGGGAACAGGTATCTAAAACTAATAAAACGTTGAAATATTCTATCGTGACGGCTGGCTATTATTGGCCCAGAGTTATCCTAAAAAGGTTACTGACAAAATGAAACCTATGTAAAATCATTGCTGGATTAATAAGCAATACAAGAAATATCATTTCGTTAAATATTTCAGGGGAACAGGTATCTAAAACTAATAAAACGTTGAAATATTCTATTGTGACGGCTGGCTATTATTGGCCCAGAGTTATCCTAAAAAGGTTACTGACAAAATGAAACCTATGTAAAATCATTGCTGGATTAATAAGCAATACAAGAAATATCATTTCGTTAAATATTTCAGGGGAACAGGTATCTAAAACTAATAAAACGTTGAAATATTCTATCGTGACGGCTGGCTATTATTGGCCCAGAGTTATCCTAAAAAGGTTACTGACAAAATGAAACCTATGTAAAATCATTGCTGGATTAATAAGCAATACAAGAAATATCATTTCGTTAAATATTTCAGGGGAACAGGTATCTAAAACTAATAAAACGTTGAAATATTCTATCGTGACGGCTGGCTATTATTGGCCCAGAGTTATCCTAAAAAGGTTACTGACAAAATGAAACCTATGTAAAATCATTGCTGGATTAATAAGCAATACAAGAAATATCATTTCGTTAAATATTTCAGGGGAACAGGTATCTAAAACTAATAAAACGTTGAAATATTCTATCGTGACGGCTGGCTATTATTGGCCCAGAGTTATCCTAAAAAGGTTACTGACAAAATGAAACCTATGTAAAATCATTGCTGGATTAATAAGCAATACAAGAAATATCATTTCGTTAAATATTTCAGGGGAACAGGTATCTAAAACTAATAAAACGTTGAAATATTCTATCGTGACGGCTGGCTATTATTGGCCCAGAGTTATCCTAAAAAGGTTACTGACAAAATGAAACCTATGTAAAATCATTGCTGGATTAATAAGCAATACAAGAAATATCATTTCGTTAAATATTTCAGGGGAACAGGTATCTAAAACTAATAAAACGTTGAAATATTCTATCGTGACGGCTGGCTATTATTGGCCCAGAGTTATCCTAAAAAGGTTACTGACAAAATGAAACCTATGTAAAATCATTGCTGGATTAATAAGCAATACAAGAAATATCATTTCGTTAAATATTTCAGGGGAACAGGTATCTAAAACTAATAAAACGTTGAAATATTCTATCGTGACGGCTGGCTATTATTGGCCCAGAGTTATCCTAAAAAGGTTACTGACAAAATGAAACCTATGTAAAATCATTGCTGGATTAATAAGCAATACAAGAAATATCATTTCGTTAAATATTTCAGGGGAACAGGTATCTAAAACTAATAAAACGTTGAAATATTCTATCGTGACGGCTGGCTATTATTGGCCCAGAGTTATCCTAAAAAGGTTACTGACAAAATGAAACCTATGTATAATCATTGCTGGATTAATAAGCAATACAAGAAATATCATTTCGTTAAATATTTCAGGGGAACAGGTATCTAAAACTAATAAAACGTTGAAATATTCTATCGTGACGGCTGGCTATTATTGGCCCAGAGTTATCCTAAAAAGGTTACTGACAAAATGAAACCTATGTAAAATCATTGCTGGATTAATAAGCAATACAAGAAATATCATTTCGTTAAATATTTCAGGGGAACAGGTATCTAAAACTAATAAAACGTTGAAATATTCTATCGTGACGGCTGGCTATTATTGGCCCAGAGTTATCCTAAAAAGGTTACTGACAAAATGAAACCTATGTAAAATCATTGCTGGATTAATAAGCAATACAAGAAATATCATTTCGTTAAATATTTCAGGGGAACAGGTATCTAAAACTAATAAAACGTTGAAATATTCTATCGTGACGGCTGGCTATTATTGGCCCAGAGTTATCCTAAAAAGGTTACTGACAAAATGAAACCTATGTATAATCATTGCTGGATTAATAAGCAATACAAGAAATATCATTTCGTTAAATATTTCAGGGGAACAGGTATCTAAAACTAATAAAACGTTGAAATATTCTATCGTGACGGCTGGCTATTATTGGCCCAGAGTTATCCTAAAAAGGTTACTGACAAAATGAAACCTATGTAAAATCATTGCTGGATTAATAAGCAATACAAGAAATATCATTTCGTTAAATATTTCAGGGGAACAGGTATCTAAAACTAATAAAACGTTGAAATATTCTATCGTGACGGCTGGCTATTATTGGCCCAGAGTTATCCTAAAAAGGTTACTGACAAAATGAAACCTATGTAAAATCATTGCTGGATTAATAAGCAATACAAGAAATATCATTTTGTTAAATATTTCAGGGGAACAGGTATCTAAAACTAATAAAACGTTGAAATATTCTATCGTGACGGCTGGCTATTATTGGCCCAGAGTTATCCTAAAAAGGTTACGGACAAAATGAAACCTATGTAAAATCATTGCTGGATTAATAAGCAATACAAGAAATATCATTTCGTTAAATATTTCAGGGGAACAGGTATCTAAAACTAATAAAACGTTGAAATATTCTATCGTGACGGCTGGCTATTATTGGCCCAGAGTTATCCTAAAAAGGTTACGGACAAAATGAAACCTATGTAAAATCATTGCTGGATTAATAAGCAATACAAGAAATATCATTTCGTTAAATATTTCAGGGGAACAGGTGTCTAAAACTAATAAAACGTTGAAATATTCTATCGTGACGGCTGGCTATTATTGGCCCAGAGTTATCCTAAAAAGGTTACTGACAAAATGAAACCTATGTAAAATCATTGCTGGATTAATAAGCAATACAAGAAATATCATTTCGTTAAATATTTCAGGGGAACAGGTATCTAAAACTAATAAAACGTTGAAATATTCTATTGTGACGGCTGGCTATTATTGGCCCAGAGTTATCCTAAAAAGGTTACTGACAAAATGAAACCTATGTATAATCATTGCTGGATTAATAAGCAATACAAGAAATATCATTTCGTTAAATATTTCAGGGGAACAGGTATCTAAAACTAATAAAACGTTGAAATATTCTATCGTGACGGCTGGCTATTATTGGCCCAGAGTTATCCTAAAAAGGTTACTGACAAAATGAAACCTATGTAAAATCATTGCTGGATTAATAAGCAATACAAGAATTATTATTTCGTTAAATATTTCAGGGGAACAGGTATCTAAATCTAATAAAACGTTGAAATATTCTATCGTGACGGCTGGCTATTATTGGCCCAGAGTTATCCTAAAAAGGTTACTGACAAAATGAAACCTATGTAAAATCATTGCTGGATTAATAAGCAATACAAGAAATATCATTTCGTTAAATATTTCAGGGGAACAGGTATCTAAAACTAATAAAACGTTGAAATATTCTATCGTGACGGCTGGCTATTATTGGCCCAGAGTTATCCTAAAAAGGTTACTGACAAAATGAAACCTATGTAAAATCATTGCTGGATTAATAAGCAATACAAGAAATATCATTTCGTTAAATATTTCAGGGGAACAGGTATCTAAAACTAATAAAACGTTGAAATATTCTATCGTGACGGCTGGCTATTATTGGCCCAGAGTTATCCTAAAAAGGTTACTGACAAAATGAAACCTATGTAAAATCATTGCTGGATTAATAAGCAATACAAGAAATATCATTTCGTTAAATATTTCAGGGGAACAGGTATCTAAAACTAATAAAACGTTGAAATATTCTATTGTGACGGCTGGCTATTATTGGCCCAGAGTTATCCTAAAAAGGTTACTGACAAAATGAAACCTATGTAAAATCATTGCTGGATTAATAAGCAATACAAGAAATATCATTTCGTTAAATATTTCAGGGGAACAGGTATCTAAAACTAATAAAACGTTGAAATATTCTATCGTGACGGCTGGCTATTATTGGCCCAGAGTTATCCTAAAAAGGTTACTGACAAAATGAAACCTATGTAAAATCATTGCTGGATTAATAAGCAATACAAGAAATATCATTTCGTTAAATATTTCAGGGGAACAGGTATCTAAAACTAATAAAACGTTGAAATATTCTATTGTGACGGCTGGCTATTATTGGCCCTGAGTTATCCTAAAAAGATTACTGACAAAATGAAACCTATGTAAAATCATTGCTGGATTAATAAGCAATACAAGAAATATCATTTCGTTAAATATTTCAGGGGAACAGGTATCTAAAACTAATAAAACGTTGAAATATTCTATCGTGACGGCTGGCTATTATTGGCCCAGAGTTATCCTAAAAAGGTTACTGACAAAATGAAACCTATGTAAAATCATTGCTGGATTAATAAGCAATACAAGAAATATCATTTCGTTAAATATTTCAGGGGAACAGGTATCTAAAACTAATAAAACGTTGAAATATTCTATTGTGACGGCTGGTTATTATTGGCCCAGAGTTATCCTAAAAAGGTTACTGACAAAATGAAACCTATGTAAAATCATTGCTGGATTAATAAGCAATACAAGAAATATCATTTCGTTAAATATTTCAGGGGAACAGGTATCTAAAACTAATAAAACGTTGAAATATTCTATCGTGACGGCTGGCTATTATTGACCCAGAGTTATCCTAAAAAGATTACTGACAAAATGAAACCTATGTAAAATCATTGCTGGATTAATAAGCAATACAAGAAATATCATTTCGTTAAATATTTCAGGGGAACAGGTATCTAAAAGTAATAAAACGTTGAAATATTCTATCGTGACGGCTGGCCATTATTGGCCCAGAGTTATCCTAAAAAGGTTACTGACAAAATGAAACCTATGTAAAATCATTGCTGGATTAATAAGCAATACAAGAAATATCATTTCGTTAAATATTTCAGGGGAACAGGTATCTAAAACTAATAAAACGTTGAAATATTCTATCGTGACGGCTGGCTATTATTGGCCCAGAGTTATCCTAAAAAGGTTACTGACAAAATGAAACCTATGTAAAATCATTGCTGGATTAATAAGCAATACAAGAAATATCATTTCGTTAAATATTTCAGGGGAACAGGTATCTAAAACTAATAAAACGTTGAAATATTCTATTGTGACGGCTGGCTATTATTGGCCCAGAGTTATCCTAAAAAGGTTACTGACAAAATGAAACCTATGTAAAATCATTGCTGGATTAATAAGCAATACAAGAAATATCATTTCGTTAAATATTTCAGGGGAACAGGTATCTAAAACTAATAAAACGTTGAAATATTCTATCGTGACGGCTGGCTATTATTGGCCCAGAGTTATCCTAAAAAGGTTACTGACAAAATGAAACCTATGTAAAATCATTGCTGGATTAATAAGAAATACAAGAAATATCATTTCGTTAAATATTTCAGGGGAACAGGTATCTAAAACTAATAAAACGTTGAAATATTCTATCGTGACGGCTGGCTATTATTGGCCCAGAGTTATCCTAAAAAGGTTACTGACAAAATTAAACCTATGTAAAATCATTGCTGGATTAATAAGAAATACAAGAAATATCATTTCGTTAAATATTTCAAGGGAACAGGTATCTAAAACTAATAAAACGTTGAAATATTCTATCGTGACGGCTGGCTATTATTGGCCCAGAGTTATCCTAAAAAGGTTACTGACAAAATGAAACCTATGTAAAATCATTGCTGGATTAATAAGCAATACAAGAAATATCATTTCGTTAAATATTTCAGGGGAACAGGTATCTAAAACTAATAAAACGTTGAAATATTCTATCGTGACGGCTGGCTATTATTGGCCCAGAGTTATCCTAAAAAGGTTACTGACAAAATGAAACCTATGTAAAATCATTGCTACATTAATAAGCAATACAAGAAATATCACTTCGTTAAATATTTCAGGGGAACAGGTATCTAAAACTAATAAAACGTTGAAATATTCTATCGTGACGGCTGGCTATTATTGGCCCAGAGTTATCCTAAAAAGGTTACTGACAAAATGAAACCTATGTAAAATCATTGCTGGATTAATAAGCAATACAAGAAATATCATTTCGTTAAATATTTCAGGGGAACAGGTATCTAAAACTAATAAAACGTTGAAATATTCTATCGTGACGGCTGGCTATTATTGGCCCAGAGTTATCCTAAAAAGGTTACTGACAAAATGAAACCTATGTAAAATCATTGCTGGATTAATAAGCAATACATGAAATATCATTTCGTTAAATATTTCAGGGGAACAGGTATCTAAAACTAATAAAACGTTGAAATATTCTATCGTGACGGCTGGCTATTATTGGCCCAGAGTTATCCTAAAAAGGTTACGGACAAAATGAAACCTATGTAAAATCATTGCTGGATTAATAAGCAATACAAGAAATATCATTTCGTTAAATATTTCAGGGGAACAGGTATCTAAAACTAATAAAACGTTGAAATATTCTATCGTGACGGCTGGCTATTATTGGCCCAGAGTTATCCTAAAAAGGTTACTGACAAAATGAAACCTATGTAAAATCATTGCTGGATTAATAAGCAATACAAGAAATATCATTTCGTTAAATATTTCAGGGGAACAGGTATCTAAAACTAATAAAACGTTGAAATATTCTATCGTGACGGCTGGCTATTATTGGCCCAGAGTTATCCTAAAAAGGTTACTGACAAAATGAAACCTATGTAAAATCATTGCTGGATTAATAAGCAATACAAGAAATATCATTTCGTTAAATATTTCAGGGGAACAGGTATCTAAAACTAATAAAACGTTGAAATATTCTATCGTGACGGCTGGCTATTATTGGCCCAGAGTTATCCTAAAAAGGTTACTGACAAAATGAACCCTATGTAAAATCATTGCTACATTAATAAGCAATACAAGAAATATCATTTCGTTAAATATTTCAGGGGAACAGGTATCTAAAACTAATAAAACGTTGAAATATTCTATCGTGACGGCTGGCTATTATTGGCCCAGAGTTATCCTAAAAAGGTTACGGACAAAATGAAACCTATGTAAAATCATTGCTGGATTAATAAGCAATACAAGAAATATCATTTCGTTAAATATTTCAGGGGAACAGGTATCTAAAACTAATAAAACGTTGAAATATTCTATCGTGACGGCTGGCTATTATTGGCCCAGAGTTATCCTAAAAAGGTTACTGACAAAATGAAACCTATGTAAAATCATTGCTGGATTAATAAGCAATACAAGAAATATCATTTCGTTAAATATTTCAGGGGAACAGGTATCTAAAACTAATAAAACGTTGAAATATTCTATCGTGACGGCTGGCTATTATTGGCCCAGAGTTATCCTAAAAAGGTTACTGACAAAATGAAACCTATGTAAAATCATTTCTGGATTAATAAGCAATACAAGAAATATCATTTCGTTAAATATTTCAGGGGAACAGGTATCTAAAACTAATAAAACGTTGAAATATTCTATCGTGACGGCTGGCTATTATTGGCCCAGAGTTATCCTAAAAAGGTTACTGACAAAATGAAACCTATGTAAAATCATTGCTGGATTAATAAGCAATACATGAAATATCATTTCGTTAAATATTTCAGGGGAACAGGTATCTAAAACTAATAAAACGTTGAAATATTCTATCGTGACGGCTGGCTATTATTGGCCCAGAGTTATCCTAAAAAGGTTACTGACAAAATGAAACCTATGTAAAATCATTGCTGGATTAATAAGCAATACAAGAAATATCATTTCGTTAAATATTTCAGGGGAACAGGTATCTAAAACTAATAAAACGTTGAAATATTCTATCGTGACGGCTGGCTATTATTGGCCCAGAGTTATCCTAAAAAGGTTACTGACAAAATGAAACCTATGTAAAATCATTGCTGGATTAATAAGCAATACAAGAAATATCATTTCGTTAAATATTTCAGGGGAACAGGTATCTAAAACTAATAAAACGTTGAAATATTCTATCATGACGGCTGGCTATTATTGGCCCAGAGTTATCCTAAAAAGGTTACTGACAAAATGAAACCTATGTAAAATCATTGCTACATTAATAAGCAATACAAGAAATATCATTTCGTTAAATATTTCAGGGGAACAGGTATCTAAAACTAATAAAACGTTGAAATATTCTATCGTGACGGCTGGCTATTATTGGCCCAGAGTTATCCTAAAAAGGTTACGGACAAAATGAAACCTATGTAAAATCATTGCTGGATTAATAAGCAATACAAGAAATATCATTTCGTTAAATATTTCAGGGGAACAGGTATCTAAAACTAATAAAACGTTGAAATATTCTATCGTGACGGCTGGCTATTATTGGCCCAGAGTTATCCTAAAAAGGTTACTGACAAAATGAAACCTATGTAAAATCATTGCTGGATTAATAAGCAATACAAGAAATATCATTTCGTTAAATATTTCAGGGGAACAGGTATCTAAAACTAATAAAACGTTGAAATATTCTATCGTGACGGCTGGCTATTATTGGCCCAGAGTTATCCTAAAAAGGTTACTGACAAAATGAAACCTATGTAAAATCATTTCTGGATTAATAAGCAATACAAGAAATATCATTTCGTTAAATATTTCAGGGGAACAGGTATCTAAAACTAATAAAACGTTGAAATATTCTATCGTGACGGCTGGCTATTATTGGCCCAGAGTTATCCTAAAAAGGTTACTGACAAAATGAAACCTATGTAAAATCATTGCTGGATTAATAAGCAATACATGAAATATCATTTCGTTAAATATTTCAGGGGAACAGGTATCTAAAACTAATAAAACGTTGAAATATTCTATCGTGACGGCTGGCTATTATTGGCCCAGAGTTATCCTAAAAAGGTTACGGACAAAATGAAACCTATGTAAAATCATTGCTGGATTAATAAGCAATACAAGAAATATCATTTCGTTAAATATTTCAGGGGAACAGGTATCTAAAACTAATAAAACGTTGAAATATTCTATCGTGACGGCTGGCTATTATTGGCCCAGAGTTATCCTAAAAAGGTTACTGACAAAATGAAACCTATGTAAAATCATTGCTGGATTAATAAGCAATACAAGAAATATCATTTCGTTAAATATTTCAGGGGAACAGGTATCTAAAACTAATAAAACGTTGAAATATTCTATTGTGACGGCTGGCTATTATTGGCCCAGAGTTATCCTAAAAAGGTTACTGACAAAATGAAACCTATGTAAAATTATTGCTGGATTAATAAGCAATACAAGAAATATCATTTTTCATTTATCCCAGCTAAAAATTTACATTCCTATTTTAACCAGAAAAACTGCAAGTTGTTCTGTCAACTTCAATTATCAATTTTCTGCTCTAAACTGACAGCTTGAGAAGCCTACTTTCAAAATGGATGTAGAAAAAATTATATTGTCTCACTTAGAAAGAAAATCATGTCATCGTTAAAAAAACAATAGGTACATACACTGTCACACTATTTATTATTATAGTCGCCGCCAAATATATATGGACTGATGCTTAACTTTTTCCCTTGTCTTGCACCCTTCGGCGTTGCCGCTTCTTCATAACTTAGCATTTTCAATATGACCACTGAATTGGCAACAGTGTAGAAATGTCCAGTCCATACTTATTTGACGGCAAGTATAGTATACTCGTACTTTATACACATTATTCATATACATATTTTCAAATTTGAAAAATTAGTATTTTCTTAGACATACTTTTACTCTGTTATGCTTATATAGAATAATATTCCTTAATAAAATCATACAGAAAAACGCGAAAAGTATTAATCCTTCTTCATACTAATCTACTATACAATCATTATATTCAATGGTGAGCTATAGGGGGTCCGTAGGGGTTCGTGCAAGCCCCGTCTTGAACTTTTTTCAATTTGTAAAAGCCCCTTGTTTTCTTATTATTTTTTGTCCAAAAAGGAACATATATCTTAAAAACATTTTCTTCGCATAAGTTGAGCGACAAAGTAGAACGGTACCCTGTCAATTAATCGACATTAACTATGCGGTGACGATTACATTTTGAAGACTCATTCGTTTTCATTTTCATAAAACATGGAGAGATAGAGCACTTTGTTAAAAAATTTATAGCTCACCACTGATTATATTGAATACAAACACATAATAAATAAATATATAATATAGTTTATATTATTGTTAATTATTCTACAGACTTTACGCTGTAGGAAAACATTCATATTTTCATATTTAAAAGAAGAAAACTATCTTTCATCTAGCGAAAAACGATATACTTTTATTACGCTGTTGTATATAAAGATAGTAAAATCATTTATAAAAATACATATGTGTTTGTATTCATAATTGCATTGTTGATAATGTATTGTTGCACACACATTAAAATTATATATGATATACTTTACATTTCTTTATTTTTCTGATTGTATATACAGCCCATATATTGAATACACTTATCTAGTTAGGTACATATATAAATATCGCAAAACTGTATCACTAAAATGTATATCTTAATATGTTATCCAAACGTCACAATAAAACTTATTCCTAATAAAAATTGGACTACATATTATTGTTAAAAATCTATCATTCCTTACGCATATATCTATGAGATAAAGAATTTATGTATAGTAATTAGAGCACATATCATCATCGCTGTATTAATAATAATAATTATTTATTCATTTTTATAATAATGTATGTATTTCATGTATTATGTATTGTAATATCATTATTATGTATAACATCTCTGACAAATAAATCCTTGTTATAAATAACAAACTATTTCATTCCAATATATCGATCAAAAATCGCATTCCAAAGATCTAAGTTCATCTCCCGCTTTCTAGCAAGAATTTTGTAAGCCGCCAATCTGCAATCAGAACGGCGTCCTACAAAATCTTGCAAACCAAAGATCCAAATTCGATTCCCGTCTACTAGCTACCTGCACCCTGCACCCAGCAACCACCCGAGCAATATTCACCCCATCCTAGCTAGCAACCAGCAAGCCACCAGCCCCGTGCCTAGCCTACGGTCTAGGGGCGGATCCTGGTGGCCAGCTGGCCAGCCAGCTAGAAATCCGCCAGCCAGCTAGAAATCCAGAAATAGCAAGTATATAGCCCGATTACGTAATTTCACGGAGCAGAGTCTCCGGTTCGATACCACCGCTCACGCCGAATGACCAAAAATTCAACAAACAGCTGTATATAAGGCTGAAATCTGTGGTGGGAGGCCTAGGATTCATGATACCACCACCAGACGATTGAATTTTAAATTTTGTGGGAGAATGTCTTGCTATAGCCTTTCGATTCTGCGAATTTTAAATTCTGATGATCAGATGTCTTACTATAGACAGTAAATTTGGATTTTGTGGGTACAAGTCTTGCTATAGCCTTTCGGTTCTACGATTTTTAAAGTTTGATGATCAGGTATCTTACTATAGACAGTGAATTTGAATTTTGTGGGCACAAGTCGTGCTATAGCCTTTCGATTCTGCGAATTTTAAGATTTGGTCTTGCTAGAGCCAGCAAATTTGAATTTTGATGGGTAAATGCCTTGGGATCGGCTGAAATTCCGTCTGAGAGCTCAAAAATGCTCGCAACGGCCGTAAAATGCTACTTTTCAGCCGCTACAGCTCTAAATCGTCGATTTTACACGATTTTTGATTTTTATCGACCAGAAGCCTTGCTGTAGGCTGGATATTGTTGATTATGTAATCGAGCTGCCGTGGATTTGCTCGCTGTATATTCGGCGATTACGTAATTGGCTGCCATAGTTCGCTCGCCGTATGCCGGTGATTATATAATCGAGCTGCTGTGGTTTTTCTAGTTCGCAAATCGATGCTCTAGATCTAGTTCGTATTTAGGTGAATTGCAGGTTGCCTGTAAAGTTTAATTTTGGGTATGGAATAATTGGGATTTTGAATTGAAATATTGTATTCCTTTTGTTCTGTTTATTGGTCATTCATGTAATACATTTTTAAATCTAATATATAACGATATGAATTAGAACTTAGAAATAAATACAATGAAATATGTATCACTAAATGTATATTAAGATGTATTTTTCATGTGGTTACATTATGTACGTGATATTTTTTCTAAGACTTATCGAGATGGACATATTTTGGATGTTATATATATTACAAGACATAAAAGTAGATCAATGTATAATATATTTTATAATGCAAATAGCTAGTGTGTCTATAAGTCTTAGAAAAACTAAATCAGGTATCAGGATATTAAGTAGAGCAAGTATCTTATGATATAGGATTGATTATATATCAATTAATACCAGATATGTACAATCACATATTAAGTTATATTTTCCTATATATGGAGCATATATGTACGTATGTACTAACGGAATTTGAGTAATTCATCTTCAAGACAAGGATTTATTGTCAAATTTGGTTCATTTTCTTAGCTATTTTCTCGCGATTTGTTTGTTTAATGTGTTCATATATGCATTTATTAACTAAATGTTTTAACAGCTTAAAATAATAATAATGATATATGTATTTGTAATTATAAACTTATTTCAATAATATGAGAATAACGTGTAGTTAATACATGATAAATTCGTCAGCAAGACATATGAGTAAAAAATGTATTAATCAATAAATAGAATATTTCTAACCTGAAAGACCATTCCGAGTCTCGGGTAAATCTTCCACCAAACTTGTATTTAATGATGAACCCAGCTGAAATTAACAGGAAACACACTTAAAACTAACTAACAATTGTTTATTTACACTCACAATTAGTCTAAACACTTATTTTTTAATGAAAATGTTCGTTTGATTCCCAAATTTGGAGTTACAATGTACTATCCAACATGCATAACAGTCGGTATGACATCAGCGCGAAAATGCTCGAACTACATGCAACATTATGACTCCGTCGGTATGGCAGTTTTATTTTAAAGAGCGGTGCGAGAGCTAATGTTACGCAGGTTGGATAATACGTGTTAACCTCACTTTTGTACTGTCAAACAAATATTTTCATTAAAAAATAAACATTTTTGACAAATTTTGAGCATGTATGAATGATTTTCAGTTAATTTTATGTGTTTCCTGTAAATTTCAGCCGGTTTTATTATCAAATAAAAGTTTGGATGTTTTGGAAGCATCGCCGAAGATTCGCAAATGGACGTCACCTTGAAATATTCAAATAAAACTTAGTCTAAACGGTTTTAAGGGATGAAAATGTTAAAATTTATATTTGAAACCCTGTACAACACGATTTTAGTATTAGTTTTGATGTAATTGAACCCAGAAATAAATTATGTCCAATAGAAAATGGTTGTTTTTTTGGCGATATTTCCGCCCAAATTTCTTGCATGTATTAACGACTTTTTGACACTTTTAAGATGTTTATGTACCAAATCAAACCCCTAGAGTACATTTCTGAAGGAATTACAGCGATATATTTACTCAGTTTCGAATTATAAAGCCCGCATCAACAATAAAATCTTGCACAATGTCACGCAAAATTGCAATAAAAATTGAAGCCAACATAAATTTTAAAATGCGATTTTAAAAAACTGGACGCAAATTTGATAAATGTTATTATGGCTTTGTAACAAGTATATATGTAAGATTATATTAAAAATATAAAAGTCTACATTTATATTATTTTTTTGTTTGGGTATGAAATAAGTCGAGGACAAAATCCCCCAAATTACCACTAAAATACCCGTCAAACTATTGACGAATAAATCGAATTAAACTAATTAAATCGCACACAATTAATTACAGCGATATATTTACTCGGTTTCGAGTTATAAAGACCGGATCTACAATAAAATCTTGCGCAATTTTACGCAAAATTGGTGGTAATGAAAATAGATCAATATATGAAATTATTTTTTTTGAAATTATTTAGAATGAATCTTACTTATTAACTACTTATCATAATAAAAAGAGAAATCGTAATACAGTTCTTTTATGGTGTAGGTAAGTATGAAGAAACTATACTAATTTCTTCGCCAAGGTAAGCGTTGTTTTATATTTTAACCAAAAATTAGGATTAAGATTTATTCTGAAGCGTTCGAATGGAATATGTGATCGTATAATATTTGATATGTATGTAGGTAAGTATATATTTTTTTTCTTATATAAGTATCTCAGGCTATGTACACATATACTATTTATATAGGTAGGTAAAGGTATGTATATATATTTTTCACACACATTAACAAATAAACAATATACATATGTAGATAAACACACAGTATACATACAATAAATAAAACCAACACATTTATATTAAACGATATTATCGGCAATTATTATTTATGTATTTATATTTAACCGTCGTCGTTGTTAATCCCGAACCGCTCCATTCCCGTATCCGACGCACGGAGCACCCTGCACTAACATCCACCAGAGAAAATGTATGAAAATCTAGTAGCTCAGAAGCTTATGAACGAGATCCATCCACACTCCGCGAAACAGACGTACGACTAGTAGTACACTCCACAAGAACATTCTGGAATTGGAATATCATCATTATTTAATGTGATGATGATATATGAGGATGATATATGGGATGGATGGTATCATACATTTTAATAAATTCATTTAAAAGTTGTATAAAGGTGTTTCCTTTAAACAACCAGCGCTTTTTTGGGCGACGCGTAATGACTTTAAAGAAAAATGTTATATGGAAAAAATGATTAAGGATAAGGGACTTATTAACGGAACTTTAGAAATTTCTTATTAAAATTAAGAATAAACTAAAACAATAATAATAAATGTAAGAACAGTTCGTTGCATTCTACGTAAAATGATCAGGAGAACAAGAAATTGCATACAAGGAAAATCCCATGCTAAATCCCTATGTTTACCCCTAACAGCCATCAATATAAGAAAATTTTAAATTTAATCGTCGACTTTTTAGGATAATTTGCAATTATTTAAATACATACAGTAAATATCTCCGAATATTCTGTTTAATACACGAAACAAAGAATGATAGCAACAATGATAAATAGCCAATAATACACTGCAAAAATAATAAAATACGATCTTACTATGAATAGAAAAATATCTTAAGCATTCTGCAAGTCCTGCAGGTGTCCAGGAGTTGTCCTCAAGCACCAGGAAGTCATCCTCAAAGGCGCAACATACGAGCACACCACACTCACGTCTATACCCTGCCACTACCACAATGAGACTAACAAAATATTCTATGTAATTGTTAAGTATTAGATAATAATATCATTAAATTTTTAAAAAGAGATATTAACAATTAATAATAGGTAGGTACGTATGTGTTATATAAATTTTTGATTGTTCATTTTAAGGAAAAATCAAAGAAAATCATTAAAATTACTAACTCTTATACCACTCAAGTAAAAAAATATTATTAATAAACAGCCCTATAAGTTATATTTCAATATTTCTAACCTGAAAGACCATTCCGAGTCTCGGGTAAATCTTCCACCAAACTTGTATTTAATGATGAACCCAGCTGAAATTAACAGGAAACACACTTAAAACTAACTAACAATTGTTTATTTACACTCACAATTAGTCTAAACACTTATTTTTTAATGAAAATGTTCGTTTGATTCCCAAATTTGGAGTTACAATGTACTATCCAACATGCATAACAGTCGGTATGACATCAGCGCGAAAATGCTCGAACTACATGCAACATTATGACTCCGTCGGTATGGCAGTTTTATTTTAAAGAGCGGTGCGAGAGCTAATGTTACGCAGGTTGGATAATACGTGTTAACCTCACTTTTGTACTGTCAAACAAATATTTTCATTAAAAAATAAACATTTTTGACAAATTTTGAGCATGTATGAATGATTTTCAGTTAATTTTATGTGTTTCCTGTAAATTTCAGCCGGTTTTATTATCAAATAAAAGTTTGGATGTTTTGGAAGCATCGCCGAAGATTCGCAAATGGACGTCACCTTGAAATATTCAAATAAAACTTAGTCTAAACGGTTTTAAGGGATGAAAATGTTAAAATTTATATTTGAAACCCTGTACAACACGATTTTAGTATTAGTTTTGATGTAATTGAACCCAGAAATAAATTATGTCCAATAGAAAATGGTTGTTTTTTTGGCGATATTTCCGCCCAAATTTCTTGCATGTATTAACGACCTTTTGACACTTTTAAGATGTTTATGTACCAAATCAAACCCCTAGAGTACATTTCTGAAGGAATTACAGCGATATATTTACTCAGTTTCGAATTATAAAGCCCGCATCAATAATAAAATCTTGCACAATTTTACGCGAAATTGCAATAAAAATTGAAGCCAACATAAATTTTTAAAATGCGATTTTAAAAAACTGGACGCAAATTTGACAAATGTTATTATGGCTTTGTAACAAGTATATATGTAAGTTTATATTAAAAATATAAAAGTCTACATTTATATTATTTTTTTCTTTGGGTATGAAATAAGTCGAGGACAAAATTCCAGATGTTTATATACCAAATCAAACCCCTAGAGTTCACATTGAAATATTCAAATAAAACTTAGTCTAAACGATTTTAAGATATTGAAATGTTATAATTTATATTTGAAACCCCTTACAACACGATTCTAGTATTAGTTTTGATGTATTTTAACCCGACATAAATTATGTGTAATAGAAAATGGTTGTTTTTTTGGCGATATTTCCGCCCAAATTTCTTGCATGTATTAACGACTTTTTGACACTTTTAAGATGGTTATGTACCAAATCAAACCCCTAGAGTTCATTTCTGAAGGAATTACAGCGATATATTTACTCAGTTTCGAATTATAAAGCCCGCATCAACAATAAAATCTTGTACAATTTTACGCAAAATTGCAATAAAAATTGAAGCAAACATAAATTTTTAAAATGCGATTTTAAAAAACTGGAAGCAAATTTGACAAATGTTATTATGGCTTTGTAACAAGTATATATGTAAGATTATATTAAAAATATAAAAGTCTACATTTATATTATTTTTTTGTTTGGGTATGAAATAAGTCGAGGACAAAATTCCCCCAAATAACCACTAAAATACCCGTCAAACTATTGACGATTAAATCGAATTAAAGTAATTAAATCACACACAATTAATTACAGCGATATATTTACTCGGTTTCGAGTTATAAAGACCGGATCAACAATAAAATCTTGCGCAATTTTACGCAAAATTGGTGGTAATTTCGCCCAAGTTTTTACATTTCCCAACGCCTTTTTGACACTTTTAAGATATTTATACACCAAATAAAATCCTTAGAAGCTTAAATAATTCAGGGGAACAGGGTACCTAATAACAACAAACGTTGAAATTTTATATCTTGACGGCTATTACTGGCCCAGAGTTATCCTACAAAGGTTACGGACAAAATGAATCATATGTAAAATGATTGCTATATTAATAAACAAAACAAAAAATATCATTTGGTTAAATAATTCAGGGGAACAGGGTACCTAATAATAACAAACGTTGAAATTTTATATCTTGACGGCTATTATTGGCCCAGAGTTATCCTAAAAATGTTACGGACAAAATGAATCATATGTAAAATGATTGCTATATTAATAAACAAAACAAAAAATATCATTTGGTTAAATAATTCAGGGGAACAGGGTACCTAATAACAACAAACGTTGAAATTTTATATCTTGACGGCTATTATTGGCCCAGAGTTATCCTAAAAAGGTTACGGACAAAATGAATCATATGTAAAATGATTGCTATATTAATAAACAAAACAAAAAATATCATTTGGTTAAATAATTTAGGGGAACAGGGTACCTAATAACAACAAACGATGAAATTTTATATCTTGACGGCTATTATTGGCCCAGAGTTATCCTAAAAAGAGTACGGACAAAATGAATCATATGTAAAATGATTGCTATATTAATAAACAAAACAAAAAATATCATTTGGTTAAATAATTCAGGGCAACAGGGTACCTAATAACAACAAAGGTTGAAATTTTATATCTTGACGGCTATTATTGGCCCAGAGTTATCCTAAAAAGAGTACGGACAAAATGAATCATATGTAAAATGATTGCTATATTAATAAACAAAACAAAAAATATCATTTGGTTAAATAATTCAGGGCAACAGGGTACCTAATAACAACAAAGGTTGAAATTTTATATCTTGACGGCTATTATTGGCCCAGAGTTATCCTAAAAATGGTACGGACAAAATGAATCATATGTAAAATGATTGCTATATTAATAAACAAAACAAAAAATATCATTTGGTTAAATAATTCAGGGGAACAGGGTACCTAATAACAACAAACGATGAAATTTTATATCTTGACGGCTATTATTGGCCCAGAGTTATCCTAAAAAGGTTACGGACAAAATGAAACCTATGTAAAATCATTGCTGGATTAATAAGCAATACAAGAAATATCATTTCGTTAAATATTTCAGGGGAACAGGTATCTAAAACTAATAAAACGTTGAAATATTCTATCGTGACGGCTGGCTATTATGGGAGCAGAGTTATCCTAAAAAGGTTACGGACAAAATGAAACCTATGTAAAATCATTGCTGGATTAATAAGCAATACAAGAAATATCATTTCGTTAAATATTTCAGGGGAACAGGTATCTAAAACTAATAAAACGTTGAAATATTCTATCGTGACGGCTGGCTATTATTGGAGCAGAGTTATCCTAAAAAGGTTACGGACAAAATGAAACCTATGTAAAATCATTGCTGGATTAATAAGCAATACAAGAAATATCATTTCGTTAAATATTTCAGTGGAACAGGTATCTAAAACTAATAAAACGTTGAAATATTCTATCGTGACGGCTGGCTATTATGGGAGCAGAGTTATCCTAAAAAGGTTACGGACAAAATGAAACCTATGTAAAATCATTGCTGGATTAATAAGCAATACAAGAAATATCATTTCGTTAAATATTTCAGGGGAACAGGTATCTAAAACTAATAAAACGTTGAAATATTCTATCGTGACGGCTGGCTATTATGGGAGCAGAGTTATCCTAAAAACGTTACGGACAAAATGAAACCTATGTAAAATCATTGCTGGATTAATAAGCAATACAAGAAATATCATTTCGTTAAATATTTCAGGGGAACAGGTATCTAAAACTAATAAAACGTTGAAATATTCTATCGTGACGGCTGGCTATTATTGGCCCAGAGTTATCCTAAAAAGGTTACTGACAAAATGAAACCTATGTAAAATCATTGCTGGATTAATAAGCAATACAAGAAATATCATTTCGTTAAATATTTCAGGGGAACAGGTATCTAAAACTAATAAAACGTTGAAATATTCTATTGTGACGGCTGGCTATTATTGGCCCAGAGTTATCCTAAAAAGGTTACTGACAAAATGAAACCTATGTAAAATCATTGCTGGATTAATAAGCAATACAAGAAATATCATTTCGTTAAATATTTCAGGGGAACAGGTATCTAAAACTAATAAAACGTTGAAATATTCTATCGTGACGGCTGGCTATTATTGGCCCAGAGTTATCCTAAAAAGGTTACTGACAAAATGAAACCTATGTAAAATCATTGCTGGATTAATAAGCAATACAAGAAATATCATTTCGTTAAATATTTCAGGGGAACAGGTATCTAAAACTAATAAAACGTTGAAATATTCTATCGTGACGGCTGGCTATTATTGGCCCAGAGTTATCCTAAAAAGGTTACTGACAAAATGAAACCTATGTAAAATCATTGCTGGATTAATAAGCAATACAAGAAATATCATTTCGTTAAATATTTCAGGGGAACAGGTATCTAAAACTAATAAAACGTTGAAATATTCTATCGTGACGGCTGGCTATTATTGGCCCAGAGTTATCCTAAAAAGGTTACGGACAAAATGAAACCTATGTAAAATCATTGCTGGATTAATAAGCAATACAAGAAATATCATTTCGTTAAATATTTCAGGGGAACAGGTATCTAAAACTAATAAAACGTTGAAATATTCTATCGTGACGGCTGGCTATTATTGGCCCAGAGTTATCCTAAAAAGGTTACTGACAAAATGAAACCTATGTAAAATCATTGCTGGATTAATAAGCAATACAAGAAATATCATTTCGTTAAATATTTCAGGGGAACAGGTATCTAAAACTAATAAAACGTTGAAATATTCTATTGTGACGGCTGGCTATTATTGGCCCAGAGTTATCCTAAAAAGGTTACTGACAAAATGAAACCTATGTATAATCATTGCTGGATTAATAAGCAATACAAGAAATATCATTTCGTTAAATATTTCAGGGGAACAGGTATCTAAAACTAATAAAACGTTGAAATATTCTATCGTGACGGCTGGCTATTATTGGCCCAGAGTTATCCTAAAAAGGTTACTGACAAAATGAAACCTATGTAAAATCATTGCTGGATTAATAAGCAATACAAGAAATATCATTTCGTTAAATATTTCAGGGGAACAGGTATCTAAAACTAATAAAACGTTGAAATATTCTATCGTGACGGCTGGCTATTATTGGCCCAGAGTTATCCTAAAAAGGTTACTGACAAAATGAAACCTATGTAAAATCATTGCTGGATTAATAAGCAATACAAGAAATATCATTTCGTTAAATATTTCAGGGGAACAGGTATCTAAAACTAATAAAACGTTGAAATATTCTATCGTGACGGCTGGCTATTATTGGCCCAGAGTTATCCTAAAAAGGTTACGGACAAAATGAAACCTATGTAAAATCATTGCTGGATTAATAAGCAATACAAGAAATATCATTTCATTAAATATTTCAGGGGAACAGGTATCTAAAACTAATAAAACGTTGAAATATTCTATCGTGACGGCTGGCTATTATTGGCCAAGAGTTATCCTAAAAAGGTTACGGACAAAATGAAACCTATGTAAAATCATTGCTGGATTAATAAGCAATACAAGAAATATCATTTCGTTAAATATTTCAGGGGAACAGGTATCTAAAACTAATAAAACGTTGAAATATTCTATCGTGACGGCTGGCTATTATTGGCCCAGAGTTATCCTAAAAAGGTTACTGACAAAATGAAACCTATGTAAAATCATTGCTGGATTAATAAGCAATACAAGAAATATCATTTCGTTAAATATTTCAGGGGAACAGGTATCTAAAACTAATAAAACGTTGAAATATTCTATTGTGACGGCTGGCTATTATTGGCCCAGAGTTATCCTAAAAAGGTTACTGACAAAATGAAACCTATGTATAATCATTGCTGGATTATTAAGCAATACAAGAAATATCATTTCGTTAAATATTTCAGGGGAACAGGTATCTAAAACTAATAAAACGTTGAAATATTCTATCGTGACGGCTGGCTATTATTGGCCCAGAGTTATCCTAAAAAGGTTACTGACAAAATGAAACCTATGTAAAATCATTGCTGGATTAATAAGCAATACAAGAAATATCATTTCGTTAAATATTTCAGGGGAACAGGTATCTAAAACTAATAAAACGTTGAAATATTCTATCGTGACGGCTGGCTATTATTGGCCCAGAGTTATCCTAAAAAGGTTACTGACAAAATGAAACCTATGTAAAATCATTGCTGGATTAATAAGCAATACAAGAAATATCATTTCGTTAAATATTTCAGGGGAACAGGTATCTAAAACTAATAAAACGTTGAAATATTCTATTGTGACGGCTGGCTATTATTGGCCCAGAGTTATCCTAAAAAGGTTACTGACAAAATGAAACCTATGTAAAATCATTGCTGGATTAATAAGCAATACAAGAAATATCATTTCGTTAAATATTTCAGGGGAACAGGTATCTAAAACTAATAAAACGTTGAAATATTCTATCGTGACGGCTGGCTATTATTGGCCCAGAGTTATCCTAAAAAGGTTACTGACAAAATTAAACCTATGTAAAATCATTGCTGGATTAATAAGCAATACAAGAAATATCATTTCGCTAAATATTTCAGGGGAACGGGTATCTAAAACTAATAAACCGTTGAAATATTCTATTGTGACGGCTGGCTATTATTGGCCCAGAGTTATCCTAAAAAGGTTACTGACAAAATGAAACCTATGTAAAATCATTGCTGGATTAATAAGCAATACAAGAAATATCATTTCGTTAAATATTTCAGGGGAACAGGTATCTAAAACTAATAAAACGTTGAAATATTCTATCGTGACGGCTGGCTATTATTGGCCCAGAGTTATCCTAAAAAGGTTACTGACAAAATGAAACCTATGTAAAATCATTGCTGGATTAATAAGCAATACAAGAAATATCATTTCGTTAAATATTTCAGGGGAACAGGTATCTAAAACTAATAAAACGTTGAAATATTCTATCGTGACGGCTGGCTATTATTGGCCCAGAGTTATCCTAAAAAGGTTACTGACAAAATGAAACCTATGTAAAATCATTGCTAGATTAATAAGCAATACAAGAAATATCATTTCGTTAAATATTTCAGGGGAACAGGTATCTAAAACTAATAAAACGTTGAAATATTCTATCGTGACGGCTGGCTATTATTGGCCCAGAGTTATCCTAAAAAGGTTACTGACAAAATGAAACCTATGTAAAATCATTGCTGGATTAATAAGCAATACAAGAAATATCATTTCGTTAAATATTTCAGGGGAACAGGTATCTAAAACTAATAAAACGTTGAAATATTCTATCGTGACGGCTGGCTATTATTGGCCCAGAGTTATCCTAAAAAGGTTACTGACAAAATGAAACCTATGTAAAATCATTGCTACATTAATAAGCAATACAAGAAATATCATTTCGTTAAATATTTCAGGGGAACAGGTATCTAAAACTAATAAAACGTTGAAATATTCTATCGTGACGGCTGGCTATTATTGGCCCAGAGTTATCCTAAAAAGGTTACTGACAAAATGAAACCTATGTAAAATCATTGCTGGATTAATAAGCAATACAAGAAATATCATTTCGTTAAATATTTCAGGGGAACAGGTATCTAAAACTAATAAAACGTTGAAATATTCTATCGTGACGGCTGGCTATTATTGGCCCAGAGTTATCCTAAAAAGGTTACGGACAAAATGAAACCTATGTAAAATCATTGCTGGATTAATAAGCAATACAAGAAATATCATTTCGTTAAATATTTCAGGGGAACAGGTATCTAAAACTAATAAAACGTTGAAATATTCTATCGTGACGGCTGGCTATTATTGGCCCAGAGTTATCCTAAAAAGGTTACTGACAAAATGAAACCTATGTAAAATCATTGCTACATTAATAAGCAATACAAGAAATATCATTTCGTTAAATATTTCAGGGGAACAGGTATCTAAAACTAATAAAACGTTGAAATATTCTATCGTGACGGCTGGCTATTATTGGCCCAGAGTTATCCTAAAAAGGTTACTGACAAAATGAAACCTATGTAAAATCATTGCTACATTAATAAGCAATACAAGAAATATCATTTCGTTAAATATTTCAGGGGAACAGGTATCTAAAACTAATAAAACGTTGAAATATTCTATCGTGACGGCTGGCTATTATTGGCCCAGAGTTATCCTAAAAAGGTTACTGACAAAATGAAACCTATGTAAAATCATTGCTGGATTAATAAGCAATACAAGAAATATCATTTCGTTAAATATTTCAGGGGAACAGGTATCTAAAACTAATAAAACGTTGAAATATTCTATTGTGACGGCTGGCTATTATTGGCCCAGAGTTATCCTAAAAAGGTTACTGACAAAATGAAACCTATGTAAAATCATTGCTGGATTAATAAGCAATACAAGAAATATCATTTCGTTAAATATTTCAGGGGAACAGGTATCTAAAACTAATAAAACGTTGAAATATTCTATCGTGACGGCTGGCTATTATTGGCCCAGAGTTATCCTAAAAAGGTTACTGACAAAATGAAACCTATGTAAAATCATTGCTAGATTAATAAGCAATACAAGAAATATCATTTCGTTAAATATTTCAGGGGAACAGGTATCTAAAACTAATAAAACGTTGAAATATTCTATCGTGACGGCTGGCTATTATTGGCCCAGAGTTATCCTAAAAAGGTTACTGACAAAATGAAACCTATGTAAAATCATTGCTGGATTAATAAGCAATACAAGAAATATCATTTCGTTAAATATTTCAGGGGAACAGGTATCTAAAACTAATAAAACGTTGAAATATTCTATCGTGACGGCTGGCTATTATTGGCCCAGAGTTATCCTAAAAAGGTTACTGACAAAATGAAACCTATGTAAAATCATTGCTGGATTAATAAGCAATACAAGAAATATCATTTCGTTAAATATTTCAGGGGAACAGGTATCTAAAACTAATAAAACGTTGAAATATTCTATCGTGACGGCTGGCTATTATTGGCCCAGAGTTATCCTAAAAAGGTTACGGACAAAATGAAACCTATGTAAAATCATTGCTGGATTAATAAGCAATACAAGAAATATCATTTCGTTAAATATTTCAGGGGAACAGGTATCTAAAACTAATAAAACGTTGAAATATTCTATCGTGACGGCTGGCTATTATTGGCCCAGAGTTATCCTAAAAAGGTTACTGACAAAATGAAACCTATGTAAAATCATTGCTGGATTAATAAGCAATACAAGAAATATCATTTCGTTAAATATTTCAGGGGAACAGGTATCTAAAACTAATAAAACGTTGAAATATTCTATTGTGACGGCTGGCTATTATTGGCCCAGAGTTATCCTAAAAAGGTTACTGACAAAATGAAACCTATGTAAAATCATTGCTGGATTAATAAGCAATACAAGAAATATCATTTCGTTAAATATTTCAGGGGAACAGGTATCTAAAACTAATAAAACGTTGAAATATTCTATCGTGACGGCTGGCTATTATTGGCCCAGAGTTATCCTAAAAAGGTTACGGACAAAATGAAACCTATGTAAAATCATTGCTGGATTAATAAGCAATACAAGAAATATCATTTCGTTAAATATTTCAGGGGAACAGGTATCTAAAACTAATAAAACGTTGAAATATTCTATCGTGACGGCTGGCTATTATTGGCCCAGAGTTATCCTAAAAAGGTTACTGACAAAATGAAACCTATGTAAAATCATTGCTGGATTAATAAGCAATACATGAAATATCATTTCGTTAAATATTTCAGGGGAACAGGTATCTAAAACTAATAAAACGTTGAAATATTCTATCGTGACGGCTGGCTATTATTGGCCCAGAGTTATCCTAAAAAGGTTACTGACAAAATGAAACCTATGTAAAATCATTGCTGGATTAATAAGCAATACAAGAAATATCATTTCGTTAAATATTTCAGGGGAACAGGTATCTAAAACTAATAAAACGTTGAAATATTCTATCGTGACGGCTGGCTATTATTGGCCCAGAGTTATCCTAAAAAGGTTACTGACAAAATGAAACCTATGTAAAATCATTGCTGGATTAATAAGCAATACAAGAAATATCATTTCGTTAAATATTTCAGGGGAACAGGTAACTAAAACTAATAAAACGTTGAAATATTCTATCGTGACGGCTGGCTATTATTGGCCCAGAGTTATCCTAAAAAGGTTACGGACAAAATGAAACCTATGTAAAATCATTGCTGGATTAATAAGCAATACAAGAAATATCATTTCGTTAAATATTTCAGGGGAACAGGTATCTAAAACTAATAAAACGTTGAAATATTCTATCGTGACGGCTGGCTATTATTGGCCCAGAGTTATCCTAAAAAGGTTACTGACAAAATGAAACCTATGTAAAATCATTGCTGGATTAATAAGCAATACAAGAAATATCATTTCGTTAAATATTTCAGGGGAACAGGTATCTAAAACTAATAAAACGTTGAAATATTCTATCGTGACGGCTGGCTATTATTGGACCAGAGTTATCCTAAAAAGGTTACTGACAAAATGAAACCTATGTAAAATCATTGCTGGATTAATAAGCAATACATGAAATATCATTTCGTTAAATATTTCAGGGGAACAGGTATCTAAAACTAATAAAACGTTGAAATATTCTATCGTGACGGCTGGCTATTATTGGCCCAGAGTTATCCTAAAAAGGTTACTGACAAAATGAAACCTATGTAAAATCATTGCTGGATTAATAAGCAATACAAGAAATATCATTTCGTTAAATATTTCAGGGGAACAGGTATCTAAAACTAATAAAACGTTGAAATATTCTATCGTGACGGCTGGCTATTATTGGCCCAGAGTTATCCTAAAAAGGTTACGGACAAAATGAAACCTATGTAAAATCATTGCTGGATTAATAAGCAATACAAGAAATATCATTTCGTTAAATATTTCAGGGGAACAGGTATCTAAAACTAATAAAACGTTGAAATATTCTATCGTGACGGCTGGCTATTATTGGCCCAGAGTTATCCTAAAAAGGTTACGGACAAAATGAAACCTATGTAAAATCATTGCTGGATTAATAAGCAATACAAGAAATATCATTTCGTTAAATATTTCAGGGGAACAGGTATCTAAAACTAATAAAACGTTGAAATATTCTATCGTGACGGCTGGCTATTATTGGCCCAGAGTTATCCTAAAAAGGTTACTGACAAAATGAAACCTATGTAAAATCATTGCTGGATTAATAAGCAATACATGAAATATCATTTCGTTAAATATTTCAGGGGAACAGGTATCTAAAACTAATAAAACGTTGAAATATTCTATCGTGACGGCTGGCTATTATTGGCCCAGAGTTATCCTAAAAAGGTTACTGACAAAATGAAACCTATGTAAAATCATTGCTGGATTAATAAGCAATACAAGAAATATCATTTCGTTAAATATTTCAGGGGACCAGGTATCTAAAACTAATAAAACGTTGAAATATTCTATCGTGACGGCTGGCTATTATTGGCCCAGAGTTATCCTAAAAAGGTTACTGACAAAATGAAACCTATATAAATCATTGCTGGATTAATAAGCAATACAAGAAATATCATTTCGTTAAATATTTCAGGGGAACAGGTATCTAAAACTAATAAAACGTTGAAATATTCTATCGTGACGGCTGGCTATTATTGGCCCAGAGTTATCCTAAAAAGGTTACTGACAAAATGAAACCTATGTAAAATCATTGCTGTATTAATAAGCAATACAAGAAATATCATTTCGTTAAATATTTCAGGGGAACAGGTATCTAAAACTAATAAAACGTTGAAATATTCTATCGTGACGGCTGGCTATTATTGGCCCAGAGTTATCCTAAAAAGGTTACTGACAAAATGAAACCTATGTAAAATCATTGCTGGATTAATAAGCAATACAAGAAATATCATTTCGTTAAATATTTCAGGGGAACAGGTATCTAAAACTAATAAAACGTTGAAATATTCTATCGTGACGGCTGGCTATTATTGGCCCAGAGTTATCCTAAAAAGGTTACTGACAAAATGAAACCTATGTAAAATCATTGCTGGATTAATAAGCAATACAAGAAATATCATTTCGTTAAATATTTCAGGGGAACAGGTATCTAAAACTAATAAAACGTTGAAATATTCTATCGTGACGGCTGGCTATTATTGGCCCAGAGTTATCCTAAAAAGGTTACTGACAAAATGAAACCTATGTAAAATCATTGCTGGATTAATAAGCAATACAAGAAATATCATTTCGTTAAATATTTCAGGGGAACAGGTATCTAAAACTAATAAAACGTTGAAATATTCTATCGTGACGGCTGGCTATTATTGGCCCAGAGTTATCCTAAAAAGGTTACTGACAAAATGAAACCTATGTAAAATCATTGCTGGATTAATAAGCAATACAAGAAATATCATTTCGTTAAATATTTCAGGGGAACAGGTATCTAAAACTAATAAAACGTTGAAATATTCTATTGTGACGGCTGGCTATTATTGGCCCAGAGTTATCCTAAAAAGGTTACTGACAAAATGAAACCTATGTAAAATCATTGCTGGATTAATAAGCAATACAAGAAATATTATTTCGTTAAATATTTCAGGGGAACAGGTATCTAAAACTAATAAAACGTTGAAATATTCTATCGTGACGGCTGGCTATTATTGGCCCAGAGTTATCCTAAAAAGGTTACTGACAAAATGAAACCTATGTAAAATCATTGCTGGATTAATAAGCAATACAAGAAATATCATTTCGTTAAATATTTCAGGGGAACAGGTATCTAAAACTAATAAAACGTTGAAATATTCTATCGTGACGGCTGGCTATTATTGGCCCAGAGTTATCCTAAAAAGGTTACTGACAAAATGAAACCTATGTAAAATCATTGCTGGATTAATAAGCAATACAAGAAATATCATTTCGTTAAATATTTCAGGGGAACAGGTATCTAAAACTAATAAAACGTTGAAATATTCTATCGTGACGGCTGGCTATTATTGGCCCAGAGTTATCCTAAAAAGGTTACGGACAAAATGAAACCTATGTAAAATCATTGCTGGATTAATAAGCAATACAAGAAATATCATTTCGTTAAATATTTCAGGGGAACAGGTATCTAAAACTAATAAAACGTTGAAATATTCTATCGTGACGGCTGGCTATTATTGGCCCAGAGTTATCCTAAAAAGGTTACTGACAAAATGAAACCTATGTAAAATCATTGCTGGATTAATAAGCAATACATGAAATATCATTTCGTTAAATATTTCAGGGGAACAGGTATCTAAAACTAATAAAACGTTGAAATATTCTATCGTGACGGCTGGCTATTATTGGCCCAGAGTTATCCTAAAAAGGTTACTGACAAAATGAAACCTATGTAAAATCATTGCTGGATTAATAAGCAATACAAGAAATATCATTTCGTTAAATATTTCAGGGGAACAGGTATCTAAAACTAATAAAACGTTGAAATATTCTATCGTGACGGCTGGCTATTATTGGCCCAGAGTTATCCTAAAAAGGTTACTGACAAAATGAAACCTATGTAAAATCATTGCTGGATTAATAAGCAATACAAGAAATATCATTTCGTTAAATATTTCAGGGGAACAGGTATCTAAAACTAATAAAACGTTGAAATATTCTATCGTGACGGCTGGCTATTATTGGCCCAGAGTTATCCTAAAAAGGTTACTGACAAAATGAAACCTATGTAAAATCATTGCTGTATTAATAAGCAATACAAGAAATATTATTTCGTTAAATATTTCAGGGGAACAGGTATCTAAAACTAATAAAACGTTGAAATATTCTATCGTGACTGCTGGCTATTATTGGCCCAGAGTTATCCTAAAAAGGTTACTGACAAAATGAAACCTATGTAAAATCATTGCTGGATTAATAAGCAATACAAGAAATATCATTTCGTTAAATATTTCAGGGGAACAGGTATCTAAAACTAATAAAACGTTGAAATATTCTATCGTGACGGCTGGCTATTATTGGCCCAGAGTTATCCTAAAAAGGTTACTGACAAAATGAAACCTATGTAAAATCATTGCTGGATTAATAAGCAATACAAGAAATATCATTTCGTTAAATATTTCAGGGGAACAGGTATCTAAAACTAATAAAACGTTGAAATATTCTATCGTGACGGCTGGCTATTATTGGCCCAGAGTTATCCTAAAAAGGTTACTGACAAAATGAAACCTATGTAAAATCATTTCTGGATTAATAAGCAATACAAGAAATATCATTTCGTTAAATATTTCAGGGGAACAGGTATCAAAACTAATAAAACGTTGAAATATTCTATCGTGACGGCTGGCTATTATTGGCCCAGAGTTATCCTAAAAAGGTTACTGACAAAATGAAACCTATGTAAAATCATTGCTGGATTAATAAGCAATACAAGAAATATCATTTCGTTAAATATTTCAGGGGAACAGGTATCTAAAACTAATAAAACGTTGAAATATTCTATTGTGACGGCTGGCTATTATTGGCCCAGAGTTATCCTAAAAAGGTTACTGACAAAATGAAACCTATGTAAAATCATTGCTGGATTAATAAGCAATACAAGAAATATTATTTCGTTAAATATTTCAGGGGAACAGGTATCTAAAACTAATAAAACGTTGAAATATTCTATCGTGACGGCTGGCTATTATTGGCCCAGAGTTATCCTAAAAAGGTTACTGACAAAATGAAACCTATGTAAAATCATTGCTGGATTAATAAGCAATACAAGAAATATCATTTCGTTAAATATTTCAGGGGAACAGGTATCTAAAACTAACAAAACGTTGAAATATTCTATCGTGACGGCTGGCTATTATTGGCCCAGAGTTATCCTAAAAGGGTTACTGACAAAATGAAACCTATGTAAAATCATTGCTGGATTAATAAGCAATACAAGAAATATCATTTCGTTAAATATTTCAGGGGAACAGGTATCTAAAACTAATAAAACGTTGAAATATTCTATCGTGACGGCTGGCTATTATTGGCCCAGAGTTATCCTAAAAAGGTTACTGACAAAATGAAACCTATGTAAAATCATTGCTGGATTAATAAGCAATACAAGAAATATCATTTCGTTAAATATTTCAGGGGAACAGGTATCTAAAACTAATAAAACGTTGAAATATTCTATTGTGACGGCTGGCTATTATTGGCCCAGAGTTATCCTAAAAAGGTTACTGACAAAATGAAACCTATGTAAAATCATTGCTGGATTAATAAGCAATACAAGAAATATCATTTCGTTAAATATTTCAGGGGAACAGGTATCTAAAACTAATAAAACGTTGAAATATTCTATCGTGACGGCTGGCTATTATTGGCCCAGAGTTATCCTAAAAAGGTTACGGACAAAATGAAACCTATGTAAAATCATTGCTGAATTAATAAGCAATACAAGAAATATCATTTCGCTAAATATTTCAGGGGAACAGGTATCTAAAACTAATAAAACGTTGAAATATTCTATTGTGACGGCTGGCTATTATTGGACCAGAGTTATCCTAAAAAGGTTACTGACAAAATGAAACCTATGTAAAATCATTGCTGGATTAATAAGCAATACAAGAAATATCATTTCGTTAAATATTTCAGGGGAACAGGTATCTAAAACTAATAAAACGTTGAAATATTCTATCGTGACGGCTGGCTATTATTGGCCCAGAGTTATCCTAAAAAGGTTACTGACAAAATGAAACCTATGTAAAATCATTGCTGGATTAATAAGCAATACAAGAAATATCATTTCGTTAAATATTTCAGGGGAACAGGTATCTAAAACTAATAAAACGTTGAAATATTCTATCGTGACGGCTGGCTATTATTGGCCCAGAGTTATCCTAAAAAGGTTACTGACAAAATGAAACCTATGTAAAATCATTGCTGGATTAATAAGCAATACAAGAAATATCATTTCGTTAAATATTTCAGGGGAACAGGTATCTAAAACTAATAAAACGTTGAAATATTCTATCGTGACGGCTGGCTATTATTGGCCCAGAGTTATCCTAAAAAGGTTACTGACAAAATGAAACCTATGTAAAATCATTGCTGGATTAATAAGCAATACAAGAAATATCATTTCGTTAAATATTTCAGGGGAACAGGTATCTAAAACTAATAAAACGTTGAAATATTCTATCGTGACGGCTGGCTATTATTGGCCCAGAGTTATCCTAAAAAGGTTACTGACAAAATGAAACCTATGTAAAATCATTGCTGGATTAATAAGCAATACAAGAAATATCATTTCGTTAAATATTTCAGGGGAACAGGTATCTAAAACTAATAAAACGTTGAAATATTCTATCGTGACGGCTGGCTATTATTGGCCCAGAGTTATCCTAAAAAGGTTACTGACAAAATGAAACCTATGTAAAATCATTGTTGGATTAATAAGCAATACAAGAAATATCATTTCGTTAAATATTTCAGGGGAACAGGTATCTAAAACTAATAAAACGTTGAAATATTCTATTGTGACGGCTGGCTATTATTGGCCCAGAGTTATCCTAAAAAGGTTACTGACAAAATGAAACCTATGTAAAATCATTGCTGGATTAATAAGCAATACAAGAAATATTATTTCGTTAAATATTTCAGGGGAACAGGTATCTAAAACTAATAAAACGTTGAAATATTCTATCGTGACGGCTGGCTATTATTGGCCCAGAGTTATCCTAAAAAGGTTACTGACAAAATGAAACCTATGTAAAATCATTGCTGGATTAATAAGCAATACAAGAAATATCATTTCGTTAAATATTTCAGGGGAACAGGTATCTAAAACTAACAAAACGTTGAAATATTCTATCGTGACGGCTGGCTATTATTGGCCCAGAGTTATCCTAAAAGGGTTACTGACAAAATGAAACCTATGTAAAATCATTGCTGGATTAATAAGCAATACAAGAAATATCATTTCGTTAAATATTTCAGGGGAACAGGTATCTAAAACTAATAAAACGTTGAAATATTCTATCGTGACGGCTGGCTATTATTGGCCCAGAGTTATCCTAAAAAGGTTACTGACAAAATGAAACCTATGTAAAATCATTGCTGGATTAATAAGCAATACAAGAAATATCATTTCGTTAAATATTTCAGGGGAACAGGTATCTAAAACTAATAAAACGTTGAAATATTCTATCGTGACGGCTGGCTATTATTGGCCCAGAGTTATCCTAAAAAGGTTACTGACAAAATGAAACCTATGTAAAATCATTGCTGGATTAATAAGCAATACAAGAAATATCATTTCGTTAAATATTTCAGGGGAACAGGTATCTAAAACTAATAAAACGTTGAAATATTCTATCGTGACGGCTGGCTATTATTGGCCCAGAGTTATCCTAAAAAGGTTACGGACAAAATGAAACCTATGTAAAATCATTGCTGGATTAATAAGCAATACAAGAAATATCATTTCGTTAAATATTTCAGGGGAACAGGTATCTAAAACTAATAAAACGTTGAAATATTCTATCGTGACGGCTGGCTATTATTGGCCCAGAGTTATCCTAAAAAGGTTACTGACAAAATGAAACCTATGTAAAATTATTGCTGGATTAATAAGCAATACAAGAAATATCATTTCGTTAAATATTTCAGGGGAACAGGTATCTAAAACTAATAAAACGTTGAAATATTCTATCGTGACGGCTGGCTATTATTGCCCAGAGTTATCCTAAAAAGGTTACTGACAAAATGAAACCTATGTAAAATCATTGCTGGATTAATAAGCAATACAAGAAATATCATTTCGTTAAATATTTCAGGGGAACCGGTATCTAAAACTAATAAAACGTTGAAATATTCTATCGTGACGGCTGGCTATTATTGGCCCAGAGTTATCCTAAAAAGGTTACTGACAAAATGAAACCTATGTAAAATCATTGCTGGATTAATAAGCAATACAAGAAATATCATTTCGTTAAATATTTCAGGGGAACAGGTATCTAAAACTAATAAAACGTTGAAATATTCTATCGTGACGGCTGGCTATTATTGGCCCAGAGTTATCCTAAAAAGGTTACTGACAAAATGAAACCTATGTAAAATCATTGCTGGATTAATAAGCAATACAAGAAATATCATTTCGTTAAATATTTCAGGGGAACAGGTATCTAAAACTAATAAAACGTTGAAATATTCTATCGTGACGGCTGGCTATTATTGGCCCAGAGTTACCCTAAAAAGGTTACGGACAAAATGAAACCTATGTAAAATCATTGCTGGATTAATAAGCAATACAAGAAATATCATTTCGTTAAATATTTCAGGGGAACAGGTATCTAAAACTAATAAAACGTTGAAATATTCTATCGTGACGGCTGGCTATTATTGGCCCAGAGTTATCCTAAAAAGGTTACTGACAAAATGAAACCTATGTAAAATCATTGCTGGATTAATAAGCAATACAAGAAATATCATTTCGTTAAATATTTCAGGGGAACAGGTATCTAAAACTAATAAAACGTTGAAATATTCTATCGTGACGGCTGGCTATTATTGGCCCAGAGTTATCCTAAAAAGGTTACTGACAAAATGAAACCTATGTAAAATCATTGTTGGATTAATAAGCAATACAAGAAATATCATTTCGTTAAATATTTCAGGGGAACAGGTATCTAAAACTAATAAAACGTTGAAATATTCTATCGTGACGGCTGGCTATTATTGGCCCAGAGTTATCCTAAAAAGGTTACTGACAAAATGAAACCTATGTAAAATCATTGCTGGATTAATAAGCAATACAAGAAATATCATTTCGTTAAATATTTCAGGGGAACAGGTATCTAAAACTAATAAAACGTTGAAATATTCTATCGTGACGGCTGGCTATTATTGGCCCAGAGTTATCCTAAAAAGGTTACTGACAAAATGAAACCTATGTAAAATCATTGCTGGATTAATAAGCAATACAAGAAATATCATTTCGTTAAATATTTCAGGGGAACAGGTATCTAAAACTAATAAAACGTTGAAATATTCTATTGTGACGGCTGGCTATTATTGGCCCAGAGTTATCCTAAAAAGGTTACTGACAAAATGAAACCTATGTATAATCATTGCTGGATTAATAAGCAATACAAGAAATATCATTTCGTTAAATATTTCAGGGGAACAGGTATCTAAAACTAATAAAACGTTGAAATATTCTATCGTGACGGCTGGCTATTATTGGCCCAGAGTTATCCTAAAAAGGTTACTGACAAAATGAAACCTATGTAAAATCATTGCTGGATTAATAAGCAATACAAGAAATATCATTTCGTTAAATATTTCAGGGGAACAGGTATCTAAAACTAATAAAACGTTGAAATATTCTATTGTGACGGCTGGCTATTATTGGCCCAGAGTTATCCTAAAAAGGTTACTGACAAAATGAAACCTATGTAAAATCATTGCTGGATTAATAAGCAATACAAGAAATATCATTTCGTTAAATATTTCAGGGGAACAGGTATCTAAAACTAATAAAACGTTGAAATATTCTATCGTGACGGCTGGCTATTATTGGCCCAGAGTTATCCTAAAAAGGTTACTGACAAAATTAAACCTATGTAAAATCATTGCTGGATTAATAAGCAATACAAGAAATATCATTTCGCTAAATATTTCAGGGGAACGGGTATCTAAAACTAATAAACCGTTGAAATATTCTATTGTGACGGCTGGCTATTATTGGCCCAGAGTTATCCTAAAAAGGTTACTGACAAAATGAAACCTATGTAAAATCATTGCTGGATTAATAAGCAATACAAGAAATATCATTTCGTTAAATATTTCAGGGGAACAGGTATCTAAAACTAATAAAACGTTGAAATATTCTATCGTGACGGCTGGCTATTATTGGCCCAGAGTTATCCTAAAAAGGTTACGGACAAAATGAAACCTATGTAAAATCATTGCTGGATTAATAAGCAATACAAGAAATATCATTTCATTAAATATTTCAGGGGAACAGGTATCTAAAACTAATAAAACGTTGAAATATTCTATCGTGACGGCTGGCTATTATTGGCCAAGAGTTATCCTAAAAAGGTTACGGACAAAATGAAACCTATGTAAAATCATTGCTGGATTAATAAGCAATACAAGAAATATCATTTCGTTAAATATTTCAGGGGAACAGGTATCTAAAACTAATAAAACGTTGAAATATTCTATCGTGACGGCTGGCTATTATTGGCCCAGAGTTATCCTAAAAAGGTTACTGACAAAATGAAACCTATGTAAAATCATTGCTGGATTAATAAGCAATACAAGAAATATCATTTCGTTAAATATTTCAGGGGAACAGGTATCTAAAACTAATAAAACGTTGAAATATTCTATTGTGACGGCTGGCTATTATTGGCCCAGAGTTATCCTAAAAAGGTTACTGACAAAATGAAACCTATGTATAATCATTGCTGGATTATTAAGCAATACAAGAAATATCATTTCGTTAAATATTTCAGGGGAACAGGTATCTAAAACTAATAAAACGTTGAAATATTCTATCGTGACGGCTGGCTATTATTGGCCCAGAGTTATCCTAAAAAGGTTACTGACAAAATGAAACCTATGTAAAATCATTGCTGGATTAATAAGCAATACAAGAAATATCATTTCGTTAAATATTTCAGGGGAACAGGTATCTAAAACTAATAAAACGTTGAAATATTCTATCGTGACGGCTGGCTATTATTGGCCCAGAGTTATCCTAAAAAGGTTACTGACAAAATGAAACCTATGTAAAATCATTGCTGGATTAATAAGCAATACAAGAAATATCATTTCGTTAAATATTTCAGGGGAACAGGTATCTAAAACTAATAAAACGTTGAAATATTCTATTGTGACGGCTGGCTATTATTGGCCCAGAGTTATCCTAAAAAGGTTACTGACAAAATGAAACCTATGTAAAATCATTGCTGGATTAATAAGCAATACAAGAAATATCATTTCGTTAAATATTTCAGGGGAACAGGTATCTAAAACTAATAAAACGTTGAAATATTCTATCGTGACGGCTGGCTATTATTGGCCCAGAGTTATCCTAAAAAGGTTACTGACAAAATTAAACCTATGTAAAATCATTGCTGGATTAATAAGCAATACAAGAAATATCATTTCGCTAAATATTTCAGGGGAACGGGTATCTAAAACTAATAAACCGTTGAAATATTCTATTGTGACGGCTGGCTATTATTGGCCCAGAGTTATCCTAAAAAGGTTACTGACAAAATGAAACCTATGTAAAATCATTGCTGGATTAATAAGCAATACAAGAAATATCATTTCGTTAAATATTTCAGGGGAACAGGTATCTAAAACTAATAAAACGTTGAAATATTCTATCGTGACGGCTGGCTATTATTGGCCCAGAGTTATCCTAAAAAGGTTACTGACAAAATGAAACCTATGTAAAATCATTGCTGGATTAATAAGCAATACAAGAAATATCATTTCGTTAAATATTTCAGGGGAACAGGTATCTAAAACTAATAAAACGTTGAAATATTCTATCGTGACGGCTGGCTATTATTGGCCCAGAGTTATCCTAAAAAGGTTACTGACAAAATGAAACCTATGTAAAATCATTGCTAGATTAATAAGCAATACAAGAAATATCATTTCGTTAAATATTTCAGGGGAACAGGTATCTAAAACTAATAAAACGTTGAAATATTCTATCGTGACGGCTGGCTATTATTGGCCCAGAGTTATCCTAAAAAGGTTACTGACAAAATGAAACCTATGTAAAATCATTGCTGGATTAATAAGCAATACAAGAAATATCATTTCGTTAAATATTTCAGGGGAACAGGTATCTAAAACTAATAAAACGTTGAAATATTCTATCGTGACGGCTGGCTATTATTGGCCCAGAGTTATCCTAAAAAGGTTACTGACAAAATGAAACCTATGTAAAATCATTGCTACATTAATAAGCAATACAAGAAATATCATTTCGTTAAATATTTCAGGGGAACAGGTATCTAAAACTAATAAAACGTTGAAATATTCTATCGTGACGGCTGGCTATTATTGGCCCAGAGTTATCCTAAAAAGGTTACTGACAAAATGAAACCTATGTAAAATCATTGCTGGATTAATAAGCAATACAAGAAATATCATTTCGTTAAATATTTCAGGGGAACAGGTATCTAAAACTAATAAAACGTTGAAATATTCTATCGTGACGGCTGGCTATTATTGGCCCAGAGTTATCCTAAAAAGGTTACGGACAAAATGAAACCTATGTAAAATCATTGCTGGATTAATAAGCAATACAAGAAATATCATTTCGTTAAATATTTCAGGGGAACAGGTATCTAAAACTAATAAAACGTTGAAATATTCTATCGTGACGGCTGGCTATTATTGGCCCAGAGTTATCCTAAAAAGGTTACTGACAAAATGAAACCTATGTAAAATCATTGCTACATTAATAAGCAATACAAGAAATATCATTTCGTTAAATATTTCAGGGGAACAGGTATCTAAAACTAATAAAACGTTGAAATATTCTATCGTGACGGCTGGCTATTATTGGCCCAGAGTTATCCTAAAAAGGTTACTGACAAAATGAAACCTATGTAAAATCATTGCTACATTAATAAGCAATACAAGAAATATCATTTCGTTAAATATTTCAGGGGAACAGGTATCTAAAACTAATAAAACGTTGAAATATTCTATCGTGACGGCTGGCTATTATTGGCCCAGAGTTATCCTAAAAAGGTTACTGACAAAATGAAACCTATGTAAAATCATTGCTGGATTAATAAGCAATACAAGAAATATCATTTCGTTAAATATTTCAGGGGAACAGGTATCTAAAACTAATAAAACGTTGAAATATTCTATTGTGACGGCTGGCTATTATTGGCCCAGAGTTATCCTAAAAAGGTTACTGACAAAATGAAACCTATGTAAAATCATTGCTGGATTAATAAGCAATACAAGAAATATCATTTCGTTAAATATTTCAGGGGAACAGGTATCTAAAACTAATAAAACGTTGAAATATTCTATCGTGACGGCTGGCTATTATTGGCCCAGAGTTATCCTAAAAAGGTTACTGACAAAATGAAACCTATGTAAAATCATTGCTAGATTAATAAGCAATACAAGAAATATCATTTCGTTAAATATTTCAGGGGAACAGGTATCTAAAACTAATAAAACGTTGAAATATTCTATCGTGACGGCTGGCTATTATTGGCCCAGAGTTATCCTAAAAAGGTTACTGACAAAATGAAACCTATGTAAAATCATTGCTGGATTAATAAGCAATACAAGAAATATCATTTCGTTAAATATTTCAGGGGAACAGGTATCTAAAACTAATAAAACGTTGAAATATTCTATCGTGACGGCTGGCTATTATTGGCCCAGAGTTATCCTAAAAAGGTTACTGACAAAATGAAACCTATGTAAAATCATTGCTGGATTAATAAGCAATACAAGAAATATCATTTCGTTAAATATTTCAGGGGAACAGGTATCTAAAACTAATAAAACGTTGAAATATTCTATCGTGACGGCTGGCTATTATTGGCCCAGAGTTATCCTAAAAAGGTTACGGACAAAATGAAACCTATGTAAAATCATTGCTGGATTAATAAGCAATACAAGAAATATCATTTCGTTAAATATTTCAGGGGAACAGGTATCTAAAACTAATAAAACGTTGAAATATTCTATCGTGACGGCTGGCTATTATTGGCCCAGAGTTATCCTAAAAAGGTTACTGACAAAATGAAACCTATGTAAAATCATTGCTGGATTAATAAGCAATACAAGAAATATCATTTCGTTAAATATTTCAGGGGAACAGGTATCTAAAACTAATAAAACGTTGAAATATTCTATTGTGACGGCTGGCTATTATTGGCCCAGAGTTATCCTAAAAAGGTTACTGACAAAATGAAACCTATGTAAAATCATTGCTGGATTAATAAGCAATACAAGAAATATCATTTCGTTAAATATTTCAGGGGAACAGGTATCTAAAACTAATAAAACGTTGAAATATTCTATCGTGACGGCTGGCTATTATTGGCCCAGAGTTATCCTAAAAAGGTTACGGACAAAATGAAACCTATGTAAAATCATTGCTGGATTAATAAGCAATACAAGAAATATCATTTCGTTAAATATTTCAGGGGAACAGGTATCTAAAACTAATAAAACGTTGAAATATTCTATCGTGACGGCTGGCTATTATTGGCCCAGAGTTATCCTAAAAAGGTTACTGACAAAATGAAACCTATGTAAAATCATTGCTGGATTAATAAGCAATACATGAAATATCATTTCGTTAAATATTTCAGGGGAACAGGTATCTAAAACTAATAAAACGTTGAAATATTCTATCGTGACGGCTGGCTATTATTGGCCCAGAGTTATCCTAAAAAGGTTACTGACAAAATGAAACCTATGTAAAATCATTGCTGGATTAATAAGCAATACAAGAAATATCATTTCGTTAAATATTTCAGGGGAACAGGTATCTAAAACTAATAAAACGTTGAAATATTCTATCGTGACGGCTGGCTATTATTGGCCCAGAGTTATCCTAAAAAGGTTACTGACAAAATGAAACCTATGTAAAATCATTGCTGGATTAATAAGCAATACAAGAAATATCATTTCGTTAAATATTTCAGGGGAACAGGTAACTAAAACTAATAAAACGTTGAAATATTCTATCGTGACGGCTGGCTATTATTGGCCCAGAGTTATCCTAAAAAGGTTACGGACAAAATGAAACCTATGTAAAATCATTGCTGGATTAATAAGCAATACAAGAAATATCATTTCGTTAAATATTTCAGGGGAACAGGTATCTAAAACTAATAAAACGTTGAAATATTCTATCGTGACGGCTGGCTATTATTGGCCCAGAGTTATCCTAAAAAGGTTACTGACAAAATGAAACCTATGTAAAATCATTGCTGGATTAATAAGCAATACAAGAAATATCATTTCGTTAAATATTTCAGGGGAACAGGTATCTAAAACTAATAAAACGTTGAAATATTCTATCGTGACGGCTGGCTATTATTGGACCAGAGTTATCCTAAAAAGGTTACTGACAAAATGAAACCTATGTAAAATCATTGCTGGATTAATAAGCAATACATGAAATATCATTTCGTTAAATATTTCAGGGGAACAGGTATCTAAAACTAATAAAACGTTGAAATATTCTATCGTGACGGCTGGCTATTATTGGCCCAGAGTTATCCTAAAAAGGTTACTGACAAAATGAAACCTATGTAAAATCATTGCTGGATTAATAAGCAATACAAGAAATATCATTTCGTTAAATATTTCAGGGGAACAGGTATCTAAAACTAATAAAACGTTGAAATATTCTATCGTGACGGCTGGCTATTATTGGCCCAGAGTTATCCTAAAAAGGTTACGGACAAAATGAAACCTATGTAAAATCATTGCTGGATTAATAAGCAATACAAGAAATATCATTTCGTTAAATATTTCAGGGGAACAGGTATCTAAAACTAATAAAACGTTGAAATATTCTATCGTGACGGCTGGCTATTATTGGCCCAGAGTTATCCTAAAAAGGTTACGGACAAAATGAAACCTATGTAAAATCATTGCTGGATTAATAAGCAATACAAGAAATATCATTTCGTTAAATATTTCAGGGGAACAGGTATCTAAAACTAATAAAACGTTGAAATATTCTATCGTGACGGCTGGCTATTATTGGCCCAGAGTTATCCTAAAAAGGTTACTGACAAAATGAAACCTATGTAAAATCATTGCTGGATTAATAAGCAATACATGAAATATCATTTCGTTAAATATTTCAGGGGAACAGGTATCTAAAACTAATAAAACGTTGAAATATTCTATCGTGACGGCTGGCTATTATTGGCCCAGAGTTATCCTAAAAAGGTTACTGACAAAATGAAACCTATGTAAAATCATTGCTGGATTAATAAGCAATACAAGAAATATCATTTCGTTAAATATTTCAGGGGACCAGGTATCTAAAACTAATAAAACGTTGAAATATTCTATCGTGACGGCTGGCTATTATTGGCCCAGAGTTATCCTAAAAAGGTTACTGACAAAATGAAACCTATATAAATCATTGCTGGATTAATAAGCAATACAAGAAATATCATTTCGTTAAATATTTCAGGGGAACAGGTATCTAAAACTAATAAAACGTTGAAATATTCTATCGTGACGGCTGGCTATTATTGGCCCAGAGTTATCCTAAAAAGGTTACTGACAAAATGAAACCTATGTAAAATCATTGCTGTATTAATAAGCAATACAAGAAATATCATTTCGTTAAATATTTCAGGGGAACAGGTATCTAAAACTAATAAAACGTTGAAATATTCTATCGTGACGGCTGGCTATTATTGGCCCAGAGTTATCCTAAAAAGGTTACTGACAAAATGAAACCTATGTAAAATCATTGCTGGATTAATAAGCAATACAAGAAATATCATTTCGTTAAATATTTCAGGGGAACAGGTATCTAAAACTAATAAAACGTTGAAATATTCTATCGTGACGGCTGGCTATTATTGGCCCAGAGTTATCCTAAAAAGGTTACTGACAAAATGAAACCTATGTAAAATCATTGCTGGATTAATAAGCAATACAAGAAATATCATTTCGTTAAATATTTCAGGGGAACAGGTATCTAAAACTAATAAAACGTTGAAATATTCTATCGTGACGGCTGGCTATTATTGGCCCAGAGTTATCCTAAAAAGGTTACTGACAAAATGAAACCTATGTAAAATCATTGCTGGATTAATAAGCAATACAAGAAATATCATTTCGTTAAATATTTCAGGGGAACAGGTATCTAAAACTAATAAAACGTTGAAATATTCTATCGTGACGGCTGGCTATTATTGGCCCAGAGTTATCCTAAAAAGGTTACTGACAAAATGAAACCTATGTAAAATCATTGCTGGATTAATAAGCAATACAAGAAATATCATTTCGTTAAATATTTCAGGGGAACAGGTATCTAAAACTAATAAAACGTTGAAATATTCTATTGTGACGGCTGGCTATTATTGGCCCAGAGTTATCCTAAAAAGGTTACTGACAAAATGAAACCTATGTAAAATCATTGCTGGATTAATAAGCAATACAAGAAATATTATTTCGTTAAATATTTCAGGGGAACAGGTATCTAAAACTAATAAAACGTTGAAATATTCTATCGTGACGGCTGGCTATTATTGGCCCAGAGTTATCCTAAAAAGGTTACTGACAAAATGAAACCTATGTAAAATCATTGCTGGATTAATAAGCAATACAAGAAATATCATTTCGTTAAATATTTCAGGGGAACAGGTATCTAAAACTAATAAAACGTTGAAATATTCTATCGTGACGGCTGGCTATTATTGGCCCAGAGTTATCCTAAAAAGGTTACTGACAAAATGAAACCTATGTAAAATCATTGCTGGATTAATAAGCAATACAAGAAATATCATTTCGTTAAATATTTCAGGGGAACAGGTATCTAAAACTAATAAAACGTTGAAATATTCTATCGTGACGGCTGGCTATTATTGGCCCAGAGTTATCCTAAAAAGGTTACGGACAAAATGAAACCTATGTAAAATCATTGCTGGATTAATAAGCAATACAAGAAATATCATTTCGTTAAATATTTCAGGGGAACAGGTATCTAAAACTAATAAAACGTTGAAATATTCTATCGTGACGGCTGGCTATTATTGGCCCAGAGTTATCCTAAAAAGGTTACTGACAAAATGAAACCTATGTAAAATCATTGCTGGATTAATAAGCAATACATGAAATATCATTTCGTTAAATATTTCAGGGGAACAGGTATCTAAAACTAATAAAACGTTGAAATATTCTATCGTGACGGCTGGCTATTATTGGCCCAGAGTTATCCTAAAAAGGTTACTGACAAAATGAAACCTATGTAAAATCATTGCTGGATTAATAAGCAATACAAGAAATATCATTTCGTTAAATATTTCAGGGGAACAGGTATCTAAAACTAATAAAACGTTGAAATATTCTATCGTGACGGCTGGCTATTATTGGCCCAGAGTTATCCTAAAAAGGTTACTGACAAAATGAAACCTATGTAAAATCATTGCTGGATTAATAAGCAATACAAGAAATATCATTTCGTTAAATATTTCAGGGGAACAGGTATCTAAAACTAATAAAACGTTGAAATATTCTATCGTGACGGCTGGCTATTATTGGCCCAGAGTTATCCTAAAAAGGTTACTGACAAAATGAAACCTATGTAAAATCATTGCTGTATTAATAAGCAATACAAGAAATATTATTTCGTTAAATATTTCAGGGGAACAGGTATCTAAAACTAATAAAACGTTGAAATATTCTATCGTGACTGCTGGCTATTATTGGCCCAGAGTTATCCTAAAAAGGTTACTGACAAAATGAAACCTATGTAAAATCATTGCTGGATTAATAAGCAATACAAGAAATATCATTTCGTTAAATATTTCAGGGGAACAGGTATCTAAAACTAATAAAACGTTGAAATATTCTATCGTGACGGCTGGCTATTATTGGCCCAGAGTTATCCTAAAAAGGTTACTGACAAAATGAAACCTATGTAAAATCATTGCTGGATTAATAAGCAATACAAGAAATATCATTTCGTTAAATATTTCAGGGGAACAGGTATCTAAAACTAATAAAACGTTGAAATATTCTATCGTGACGGCTGGCTATTATTGGCCCAGAGTTATCCTAAAAAGGTTACTGACAAAATGAAACCTATGTAAAATCATTTCTGGATTAATAAGCAATACAAGAAATATCATTTCGTTAAATATTTCAGGGGAACAGGTATCAAAACTAATAAAACGTTGAAATATTCTATCGTGACGGCTGGCTATTATTGGCCCAGAGTTATCCTAAAAAGGTTACTGACAAAATGAAACCTATGTAAAATCATTGCTGGATTAATAAGCAATACAAGAAATATCATTTCGTTAAATATTTCAGGGGAACAGGTATCTAAAACTAATAAAACGTTGAAATATTCTATTGTGACGGCTGGCTATTATTGGCCCAGAGTTATCCTAAAAAGGTTACTGACAAAATGAAACCTATGTAAAATCATTGCTGGATTAATAAGCAATACAAGAAATATTATTTCGTTAAATATTTCAGGGGAACAGGTATCTAAAACTAATAAAACGTTGAAATATTCTATCGTGACGGCTGGCTATTATTGGCCCAGAGTTATCCTAAAAAGGTTACTGACAAAATGAAACCTATGTAAAATCATTGCTGGATTAATAAGCAATACAAGAAATATCATTTCGTTAAATATTTCAGGGGAACAGGTATCTAAAACTAACAAAACGTTGAAATATTCTATCGTGACGGCTGGCTATTATTGGCCCAGAGTTATCCTAAAAGGGTTACTGACAAAATGAAACCTATGTAAAATCATTGCTGGATTAATAAGCAATACAAGAAATATCATTTCGTTAAATATTTCAGGGGAACAGGTATCTAAAACTAATAAAACGTTGAAATATTCTATCGTGACGGCTGGCTATTATTGGCCCAGAGTTATCCTAAAAAGGTTACTGACAAAATGAAACCTATGTAAAATCATTGCTGGATTAATAAGCAATACAAGAAATATCATTTCGTTAAATATTTCAGGGGAACAGGTATCTAAAACTAATAAAACGTTGAAATATTCTATTGTGACGGCTGGCTATTATTGGCCCAGAGTTATCCTAAAAAGGTTACTGACAAAATGAAACCTATGTAAAATCATTGCTGGATTAATAAGCAATACAAGAAATATCATTTCGTTAAATATTTCAGGGGAACAGGTATCTAAAACTAATAAAACGTTGAAATATTCTATCGTGACGGCTGGCTATTATTGGCCCAGAGTTATCCTAAAAAGGTTACGGACAAAATGAAACCTATGTAAAATCATTGCTGAATTAATAAGCAATACAAGAAATATCATTTCGCTAAATATTTCAGGGGAACAGGTATCTAAAACTAATAAAACGTTGAAATATTCTATTGTGACGGCTGGCTATTATTGGACCAGAGTTATCCTAAAAAGGTTACTGACAAAATGAAACCTATGTAAAATCATTGCTGGATTAATAAGCAATACAAGAAATATCATTTCGTTAAATATTTCAGGGGAACAGGTATCTAAAACTAATAAAACGTTGAAATATTCTATCGTGACGGCTGGCTATTATTGGCCCAGAGTTATCCTAAAAAGGTTACTGACAAAATGAAACCTATGTAAAATCATTGCTGGATTAATAAGCAATACAAGAAATATCATTTCGTTAAATATTTCAGGGGAACAGGTATCTAAAACTAATAAAACGTTGAAATATTCTATCGTGACGGCTGGCTATTATTGGCCCAGAGTTATCCTAAAAAGGTTACTGACAAAATGAAACCTATGTAAAATCATTGCTGGATTAATAAGCAATACAAGAAATATCATTTCGTTAAATATTTCAGGGGAACAGGTATCTAAAACTAATAAAACGTTGAAATATTCTATCGTGACGGCTGGCTATTATTGGCCCAGAGTTATCCTAAAAAGGTTACTGACAAAATGAAACCTATGTAAAATCATTGCTGGATTAATAAGCAATACAAGAAATATCATTTCGTTAAATATTTCAGGGGAACAGGTATCTAAAACTAATAAAACGTTGAAATATTCTATCGTGACGGCTGGCTATTATTGGCCCAGAGTTATCCTAAAAAGGTTACTGACAAAATGAAACCTATGTAAAATCATTGCTGGATTAATAAGCAATACAAGAAATATCATTTCGTTAAATATTTCAGGGGAACAGGTATCTAAAACTAATAAAACGTTGAAATATTCTATCGTGACGGCTGGCTATTATTGGCCCAGAGTTATCCTAAAAAGGTTACTGACAAAATGAAACCTATGTAAAATCATTGTTGGATTAATAAGCAATACAAGAAATATCATTTCGTTAAATATTTCAGGGGAACAGGTATCTAAAACTAATAAAACGTTGAAATATTCTATTGTGACGGCTGGCTATTATTGGCCCAGAGTTATCCTAAAAAGGTTACTGACAAAATGAAACCTATGTAAAATCATTGCTGGATTAATAAGCAATACAAGAAATATTATTTCGTTAAATATTTCAGGGGAACAGGTATCTAAAACTAATAAAACGTTGAAATATTCTATCGTGACGGCTGGCTATTATTGGCCCAGAGTTATCCTAAAAAGGTTACTGACAAAATGAAACCTATGTAAAATCATTGCTGGATTAATAAGCAATACAAGAAATATCATTTCGTTAAATATTTCAGGGGAACAGGTATCTAAAACTAACAAAACGTTGAAATATTCTATCGTGACGGCTGGCTATTATTGGCCCAGAGTTATCCTAAAAGGGTTACTGACAAAATGAAACCTATGTAAAATCATTGCTGGATTAATAAGCAATACAAGAAATATCATTTCGTTAAATATTTCAGGGGAACAGGTATCTAAAACTAATAAAACGTTGAAATATTCTATCGTGACGGCTGGCTATTATTGGCCCAGAGTTATCCTAAAAAGGTTACTGACAAAATGAAACCTATGTAAAATCATTGCTGGATTAATAAGCAATACAAGAAATATCATTTCGTTAAATATTTCAGGGGAACAGGTATCTAAAACTAATAAAACGTTGAAATATTCTATCGTGACGGCTGGCTATTATTGGCCCAGAGTTATCCTAAAAAGGTTACTGACAAAATGAAACCTATGTAAAATCATTGCTGGATTAATAAGCAATACAAGAAATATCATTTCGTTAAATATTTCAGGGGAACAGGTATCTAAAACTAATAAAACGTTGAAATATTCTATCGTGACGGCTGGCTATTATTGGCCCAGAGTTATCCTAAAAAGGTTACGGACAAAATGAAACCTATGTAAAATCATTGCTGGATTAATAAGCAATACAAGAAATATCATTTCGTTAAATATTTCAGGGGAACAGGTATCTAAAACTAATAAAACGTTGAAATATTCTATCGTGACGGCTGGCTATTATTGGCCCAGAGTTATCCTAAAAAGGTTACTGACAAAATGAAACCTATGTAAAATTATTGCTGGATTAATAAGCAATACAAGAAATATCATTTCGTTAAATATTTCAGGGGAACAGGTATCTAAAACTAATAAAACGTTGAAATATTCTATCGTGACGGCTGGCTATTATTGCCCAGAGTTATCCTAAAAAGGTTACTGACAAAATGAAACCTATGTAAAATCATTGCTGGATTAATAAGCAATACAAGAAATATCATTTCGTTAAATATTTCAGGGGAACCGGTATCTAAAACTAATAAAACGTTGAAATATTCTATCGTGACGGCTGGCTATTATTGGCCCAGAGTTATCCTAAAAAGGTTACTGACAAAATGAAACCTATGTAAAATCATTGCTGGATTAATAAGCAATACAAGAAATATCATTTCGTTAAATATTTCAGGGGAACAGGTATCTAAAACTAATAAAACGTTGAAATATTCTATCGTGACGGCTGGCTATTATTGGCCCAGAGTTATCCTAAAAAGGTTACTGACAAAATGAAACCTATGTAAAATCATTGCTGGATTAATAAGCAATACAAGAAATATCATTTCGTTAAATATTTCAGGGGAACAGGTATCTAAAACTAATAAAACGTTGAAATATTCTATCGTGACGGCTGGCTATTATTGGCCCAGAGTTACCCTAAAAAGGTTACGGACAAAATGAAACCTATGTAAAATCATTGCTGGATTAATAAGCAATACAAGAAATATCATTTCGTTAAATATTTCAGGGGAACAGGTATCTAAAACTAATAAAACGTTGAAATATTCTATCGTGACGGCTGGCTATTATTGGCCCAGAGTTATCCTAAAAAGGTTACTGACAAAATGAAACCTATGTAAAATCATTGCTGGATTAATAAGCAATACAAGAAATATCATTTCGTTAAATATTTCAGGGGAACAGGTATCTAAAACTAATAAAACGTTGAAATATTCTATCGTGACGGCTGGCTATTATTGGCCCAGAGTTATCCTAAAAAGGTTACTGACAAAATGAAACCTATGTAAAATCATTGTTGGATTAATAAGCAATACAAGAAATATCATTTCGTTAAATATTTCAGGGGAACAGGTATCTAAAACTAATAAAACGTTGAAATATTCTATCGTGACGGCTGGCTATTATTGGCCCAGAGTTATCCTAAAAAGGTTACTGACAAAATGAAACCTATGTAAAATCATTGCTGGATTAATAAGCAATACAAGAAATATCATTTCGTTAAATATTTCAGGGGAACAGGTATCTAAAACTAATAAAACGTTGAAATATTCTATCGTGACGGCTGGCTATTATTGGCCCAGAGTTATCCTAAAAAGGTTACTGACAAAATGAAACCTATGTAAAATCATTGCTGGATTAATAAGCAATACAAGAAATATCATTTCGTTAAATATTTCAGGGGAACAGGTATCTAAAACTAATAAAACGTTGAAATATTCTATCGTGACGGCTGGCTATTATTGGCCCAGAGTTATCCTAAAAAGGTTACTGACAAAATGAAACCTATGTAAAATCATTGCTGGATTAATAAGCAATACAAGAAATATCATTTCGTTAGATATTTCAGGGGAACAGGTATCTAAAACTAATAAAACGTTGAAATATTCTATCGTGACGGCTGGCTATTATTGGCCCAGAGTTATCCTAAAAAGGTTACTGACAAAATGAAACCTATGTAAAATCATTGCTGGATTAATAAGCAATACAAGAAATATCATTTCGTTAAATATTTCAGGGGAACAGGTATCTAAAACTAATAAAACGTTGAAATATTCTATTGTGACGGCTGGCTATTATTGGCCCAGAGTTATCCTAAAAAGGTTACTGACAAAATTAAACCTATGTAAAATCATTGCTGGATTAATAAGCAATACAAGAAATATCATTTCGTTAAATATTTCAGGGGAACAGGTATCTAAAACTAATAAAACGTTGAAATATTCTATCGTGACGGCTGGCTATTATTGGCCCAGAGTTATCCTAAAAAGGTTACTGACAAAATGAAACCTATGTAAAATCATTGCTGGATTAATAAGCAATACAAGAAATATCATTTCGTTAAATATTTCAGGGGAACAGGTATCTAAAACCAATAAAACGTTGAAATATTCTATTGTGACGGCTGGCTATTATTGGCCCAGAGTTATCCTAAAAAGGTTACTGACAAAATGAAACCTATGTAAAATCATTGCTGGATTAATAAGCAATACAAGAAATATCATTTCGTTAAATATTTCAGGGGAACAGGTATCTAAAACTAATAAAACGTTGAAATATTCTATCGTGACGGCTGGCTATTATTGGCCCAGAGTTATCCTAAAAAGGTTACTGACAAAATGAAACCTATGTAAAATCATTGCTGGATTAATAAGCAATACAAGAAATATCATTTCGTTAAATATTTCAGGAGAACAGGTATCTAAAACTAATAAAACGTTGAAATATTCTATCGTGACGGCTGGCTATTATTGGCCCAGTTATCCTAAAAAGGTTACTGACAAAATGAAACCTATGTAAAAACTTTGCTGGATTAATAAGCAATACAAGAAATATCATTTCGTTAAATATTTCAGGGGAACAGGTATCTAAAACTAATAAAACGTTGAAATATTCTATCGTGACGGCTGGCTATTATTGGCCCAGAGTTATCCTAAAAAGGTTACTGACAAAATTAAACCTATGTAAAATCATTGCTGGATTAATAAGCAATACAAGAAATATCATTTCGTTAAATATTTCAGGGGAACAGGTATCTAAAACTAATAAAACGTTGAAATATTCTATCGTGACGGCTGGCTATTATTGGCCCAGAGTTATCCTAAAAAGGTTACTGACAAAATGAAACCTATGTAAAATCATTGCTGGATTAATAAGCAATACAAGAAATATCATTTCGTTAAATATTTCAGGGGAACAGGTATCTAAAACTAATAAAACGTTGAAATATTCTATCGTGACGGCTGGCTATTATTGGCCCAGAGTTATCCTAAAAAGGTTACGGACAAAATGAAACCTATGTAAAATCATTTCTGGATTAATAAGCAATACAAGAAATATCATTTCGTTAAATATTTCAGGGGAACAGGTATCTAAAACTAATAAAACGTTGAAATATTCTATCGTGACGGCTGGCTATTATTGGCCCAGAGTTATCCTAAAAAGGTTACTGACAAAATGAAACCTATGTAAAATCATTGCTGGATTAATAAGCAATACAAGAAATATCATTTCGTTAAATATTTCAGGGGAACAGGTATCTAAAACTAATAAAACGTTGAAATATTCTATTGTGACGGCTGGCTATTATTGGCCCAGAGTTATCCTAAAAAGGTTACTGACAAAATGAAACCTATGTAAAATCATTGCTGGATTAATAAGCAATACAAGAAATATCATTTCGTTAAATATTTCAGGGGAACAGGTATCTAAAACTAATAAAACGTTGAAATATTCTATCGTGACGGCTGGCTATTATTGGCCCAGAGTTATCCTAAAAAGGTTACTGACAAAATGAAACCTATGTAAAATCATTGCTACATTAATAAGCAATACAAGAAATATCATTTCGTTAAATATTTCAGGGGAACAGGTATCTAAAACTAATAAAACGTTGAAATATTCTATCGTGACGGCTGGCTATTATTGGCCCAGAGTTATCCTAAAAAAATTACTGACAAAATAAAACCTATGTAAAATCATTGCTGGATTAATAAGCAATACAAGAAATATCATTTCGTTAAATATTTCAGGGGAACAGGTATCTAAAACTAATAAAACGTTGAAATATTCTATCGTGACGGCTGGCTATTATTGGCCCAGAGTTATCCTAAAAAGGTTACTGACAAAATGAAACCTATGTAAAATCATTGCTGGATTAATAAGCAATACAAAAAATATCATTTCGTTAAATATTTCAGGGGAACAGGTATCTAAAACTAATAAAACGTTGAAATATTCTATCGTGACGGCTGGCTATTATTGGCCCAGAGTTATCCTAAAAAGGTTACTGACAAAATGAAACCTATGTAAAATCATTGCTGGATTAATAAGCAATACAAGAAATATCATTTCGTTAAATATTTCAGGGGAACAGGTATCTAAAACTAATAAAACGTTGAAATATTCTATCGTGACGGCTGGCTATTATTGGCCCAGAGTTATCCTAAAAAGGTTACTGACAAAATGAAACCTATGTAAAATCATTGCTGGATTAATAAGCAATACAAGAAATATCATTTCGTTAAATATTTCAGGGGAACAGGTATCTAAAACTAATAAAACGTTGAAATATTCTATCGTGACGGCTGGCTATTATTGGCCCAGAGTTATCCTAAAAAGGTTACTGACAAAATGAAACCTATAAAAATCATTGCTGGATTAATAAGCAATACAAGAAATATCATTTCGTTAAATATTTCAGGGGAACAGGTATCTAAAACTAATAAAACGTTGAAATATTCTATTGTGACGGCTGGCTATTATTGGCCCAGAGTTATCCTAAAAAGGTTACTGACAAAATTAAACCTATGTAAAATCATTGCTGGATTAATAAGCAATACAAGAAATATCATTTCGTTAAATATTTCAGGGGAACAGGTATCTAAAACTAATAAAACGTTGAAATATTCTATCGTGACGCCTGGCTATTATTGGCCCAGAGTTATCCTAAAAAGGTTACTGACAAAATGAAACCTATGTAAAATCATTGCTGGATTAATAAGCAATACAAGAAATATCATTTCGTTAAATATTTCAGGGGAACAGGTATCTAAAACTAATAAAACGTTGAAATATTCTATTGTGACGGCTGGCTATTATTGGCCCAGAGTTATCCTATAAAGGTTACTGACAAAATGAAACCTATGTAAAATCATTGCTGGATTAATAAGCAATACAAGAATTATCATTTCGTTAAATATTTCAGGGGAACAGGTATCTAAAACTAATAAAACGTTGAAATATTCTATCGTGACGGCTGGCTATTATTGGCCCAGAGTTATCCTAAAAAGGTTACTGACAAAATGAAACCTATGTAAAATCATTGCTGGATTAATAAGCAATACAAGAAATATCATTTCGTTAAATATTTCAGGGGAACAGGTATCTAAAACTAATAAAACGTTGAAATATTCTATCGTGACGGCTGGCTATTATTGGCCCAGAGTTATCCTAAAAAGGTTACTGACAAAATGAAACCTATGTAAAATCATTGCTGGATTAATAAGCAATACAAGAAATATCATTTCGTTAAATATTTCAGGGGAACAGGTATCTAAAACTAATAAAACGTTGAAATATTCTATCGTGACGGCTGGCTATTATTGGCCCAGAGTTATCCTAAAAAGGTTACTGACAAAATGAAACCTATGTAAAATCATTGCTGGATTAATAAGAAATACAAGAAATATCATTTCGTTAAATATTTCAGGGGAACAGGTATCTAAAACTAATAAAACGTTGAAATATTCTATCGTGACGGCTGGCTATTATTGGCCCAGAGTTATCCTAAAAAGGTTACTGACAAAATGAAACCTACGTAAAATCATTGCTGGATTAATAAGCAATACAAGAAATATCATTTCGTTAAATATTTCAGGGGAACAGGTATCTAAAACTAATAAAACGTTGAAATATTCTATTGTGACGGCTGGCTATTATTGGCCCAGAGTTATCCTAAAAAGGTTACTGACAAAATTAAACCTATGTAAAATCATTGCTGGATTAATAAGCAATACAAGAAATATCATTTCGTTAAATATTTCAGGGGAACAGGTATCTAAAACTAATAAAACGTTGAAATATTCTATCGTGACGCCTGGCTATTATTGGCCCAGAGTTATCCTAAAAAGGTTACTGACAAAATGAAACCTATGTAAAATCATTGCTGGATTAATAAGCAATACAAGAAATATCATTTCGTTAAATATTTCAGGGGAACAGGTATCTAAAACTAATAAAACGTTGAAATATTCTATTGTGACGGCTGGCTATTATTGGCCCAGAGTTATCCTATAAAGGTTACTGACAAAATGAAACCTATGTAAAATCATTGCTGGATTAATAAGCAATACAAGAAATATCATTTCGTTAAATATTTCAGGGGAACAGGTATCTAAAACTAATAAAACGTTGAAATATTCTATCGTGACGGCTGGCTATTATTGGCCCAGAGTTATCCTAAAAAGGTTACTGACAAAATGAAACCTATGTAAAATCATTGCTGGATTAATAAGCAATACAAGAAATATCATTTCGTTAAATATTTCAGGGGAACAGGTATCTAAAACTAATAAAACGTTGAAATATTCTATCGTGACGGCTGGCTATTATTGGCCCAGAGTTATCCTAAAAAGGTTACTGACAAAATGAAACCTATGTAAAATCATTGCTGGATTAATAAGCAATACAAGAAATATCATTTCGTTAAATATTTCAGGGGAACAGGTATCTAAAACTAATAAAACGTTGAAATATTCTATCGTGACGGCTGGTTATTATTGGCCCAGAGGTATCCTAAAAAGGTTACTGACAAAATGAAACCTATGTAAAATAATTGCTGGATTAATAAGCAATACAAGAAATATCATTTCGTTAAATATTTCAGGGGAACAGGTATCTAAAACTAATAAAACGTTGAAATATTCTTTTGTGACGGCTGGCTATTATTGGCCCAGAGTTATCCTAAAAAGGTTACTGACAAAATGAAACCTATGTAAAATCATTGCTGGATTAATAAGCAATACAAGAAATATCATTTCGTTAAATATTTCAGGGGAACAGGTATCTAAAACTAATAAAACGTTGAAATATTCTATCGTGACGGCTGGCTATTATTGGCCCAGAGTTATCCTAAAAAGGTTACGGACAAAATGAAACCTATGTAAAATCATTGCTGGATTAATAAGCAATACAAGAAATATCATTTCGTTAAATATTTCAGGGGAACAGGTATCTAAAACTAATAAAACGTTGAAATATTCTATCGTGACGGCTGGCTATTATTGGCCCAGAGTTATCCTAAAAAGGTTACTGACAAAATGAAACCTATGTAAAATCATTGCTGGATTAATAAGCAATACAAGAAATATCATTTCGTTAAATATTTCAGGGGAACAGGTATCTAAAACTAATAAAACGTTGAAATATTCTATCGTGACGGCTGGCTATTATTGGCCGAGAGTTATCCTAAAAAGGTTACTGACAAAATGAAACCTATGTAAAATCATTGCTGGATTAATAAGCAATACAAGAAATATCATTTCGTTAAATATTTCAGGGGAACAGGTATCTAAAACTAATAAAACGTTGAAATATTCTATCGTGACGGCTGGCTATTATTGGCCCAGAGTTATCCTAAAAAGGTTACTGACAAAATGAAACCTATGTAAAATCATTGCTGGATTAATAAACAATACAAGAAATATCATTTCGTTAAATATTTCAGGGGAACAGGTATCTAAAACTAATAAAACGTTGAAATATTCTATTGTGACGGCTGGCTATTATTGGCCCAGAGTTATCCTAAAAAGGTTACTGACAAAATGAAACCTATGTAAAATCATTGCTGGATTAATAAGCAATACAAGAAATATCATTTCGTTAAATATTTCAGGGGAACAGGTATCTAAAACTAATAAAACGTTGAAATATTCTATCGTGACGGCTGGCTATTATTGGCCCAGAGTTATCCTAAAAAGGTTACTGACAAAATGAAACCTATGTAAAATCATTGCTGGATTAATAAGCAATACAAGAAATATCATTTCGCTAAATATTTCAGGGGAACAGGTATCTAAAACTAATAAAACGTTGAAATATTCTATTGTGACGGCTGGCTATTATTGGACCAGAGTTATCCTAAAAAGGTTACTGACAAAATGAAACCTATGTAAAATCATTGCTGGATTAATAAGCAATACAAGAAATATCATTTCGTTAAATATTTCAGGGGAACAGGTATCTAAAACTAATAAAACGTTGAAATATTCTATCGTGACGGCTGGCTATTATTGGCCCAGAGTTATCCTAAAAAGGTTACTGACAAAATGAAACCTATGTAAAATCATTGCTGGATTAATAAGCAATACAAGAAATATCATTTCGTTAAATATTTCAGGGGAACAGGTATCTAAAACTAATAAAACGTTGAAATATTCTATCGTGACGGCTGGCTATTATTGGCCCAGAGTTATCCTAAAAAGGTTACTGACAAAATGAAACCTATGTAAAATCATTGCTGGATTAATAAGCAATACAAGAAATATCATTTCGTTAAATATTTCAGGGGAACAGGTATCTAAAACTAATAAAACGTTGAAATATTCTATCGTGACGGCTGGCTATTATTGGCCCAGAGTTATCCTAAAAAGGTTACTGACAAAATGAAACCTATGTAAAATCATTGCTGGATTAATAAGCAATACAAGAAATATCATTTCGTTAAATATTTCAGGGGAACAGGTATCTAAAACTAATAAAACGTTGAAATATTCTATCGTGACGGCTGGCTATTATTGGCCCAGAGTTATCCTAAAAAGGTTACTGACAAAATGAAACCTATGTAAAATCATTGCTGGATTAATAAGCAATACAAGAAATATCATTTCGTTAAATATTTCAGGGGAACAGGTATCTAAAACTAATAAAACGTTGAAATATTCTATCGTGACGGCTGGCTATTATTGGCCCAGAGTTATCCTAAAAAGGTTACTGACAAAATGAAACCTATGTAAAATCATTGCTGGATTAATAAGCAATACAAGAAATATCATTTCGTTAAATATTTCAGGGGAACAGGTATCTAAAACTAATAAAACGTTGAAATATTCTATCGTGACGGCTGGCTATTATTGGCCCAGAGTTATCCTAAAAAGGTTACTGACACAATGAAACCTATGTAAAATCATTGCTGGATTAATAAGCAATACAAGAAATATCATTTCGTTAAATATTTCAGGGGAACAGGTATCTAAAACTAATAAAACGTTGAAATATTCTATCGTGACGGCTGGCTATTATTGGCCCAGAGTTATCCTAAAAAGGTTACTGACAAAATGAAACCTATGTAAAATCATTGCTGGATTAATAAGCAATACAAGAAATATCATTTCGTTAAATATTTCAGGGGAACAGGTATCTAAAACTAATAAAACGTTGATATATTCTATCGTGACGGCTGGCTATTATTGGCCCAGAGTTATCCTAAAAAGGTTACTGACAAAATGAAACCTATGTAAAATCATTGCTGGATTAATAAGCAATACAAGAAATATCATTTCGTTAAATATTTCAGGGGAACAGGTATCTAAAACTAATAAAACGTTGAAATATTCTATCGTGACGGCTGGCTATTATTGGCCCAGAGTTATCCTAAAAAGGTTACTGACAAAATGAAACCTATGTAAAATCATTGCTGGATTAATAAGCAATACAAGAAATATCATTTCGTTAAATATTTCAGGGGAACAGGTATCTAAAACTAATAAAACGTTGAAATATTCTATCGTGACGGCTGGCTATTATTGGCCCAGAGTTATCCTAAAAAGGTTACTGACAAAATGAAACCTATGTAAAATCATTGCTGGATTAATAAGCAATACAAGAAATATCATTTCGTTAAATATTTCAGGGGAACAGGTATCTAAAACTAATAAAACGTTGAAATATTCTATTGTGACGGCTGGCTATTATTGGCCCAGAGTTATCCTAAAAAGGTTACTGACAAAATGAAACCTATGTAAAATCATTGCTGGATTAATAAGCAATATAAGAAATATCATTTCGTTAAATATTTCAGGGGAACAGGTATCTAAAACTAATAAAACGTTGAAATATTCTATCGTGACGGCTGGCTATTATTGGCCCAGAGTTATCCTAAAAAGGTTACTGACAAAATGAAACCTATGTAAAATCATTGCTGGATTAATAAGCAATACAAGAAATATCATTTCGTTAAATATTTCAGGGGAACAGGTATCTAAAACTAATAAAACGTTGAAATATTCTATTGTGACGGCTGGCTATTATTGGACCAGAGTTATCCTAAAAAGGTTACTGACAAAATGAAACCTATGTAAAATCATTGCTGGATTAATAAGCAATACAAGAAATATCATTTCGTTAAATATTTCAGGGGAACAGGTATCTAAAACTAATAAAACGTTGAAATATTCTATCGTGACGGCTGGCTATTATTGGCCCAGAGTTATCCTAAAAAGGTTACTGACAAAATGAAACCTATGTAAAATCATTGCTGGATTAATAAGCAATACAAGAAATATCATTTCGTTAAATATTTCAGGGGAACAGGTATCTAAAACTAATAAAACGTTGATATATTCTATCGTGACGGCTGGCTATTATTGGCCCAGAGTTATCCTAAAAAGGTTACTGACAAAATGAAACCTATGTAAAATCATTGTTGGATTAATAAGCAATACAAGAAATATCATTTCGTTAAATATTTCAGGGGAACAGGTATCTAAAACTAATAAAACGTTGAAATATTCTATCGTGACGGGGCTATTATTGGCCCAGAGTTATCCTAAAAAGGTTACTGACAAAATGAAACCTATGTAAAATCATTGCTGGATTAATAAGCAATACAAGAAATATCATTTCGTTAAATATTTCAGGGGAACAGGTATCTAAAACTAATAAAACGTTGAAATATTCTATCGTGACGGCTGGCTATTATTGGCCCAGAGTTATCCTAAAAAGGTTACTGACAAAATGAAACCTATGTAAAATCATTGCTGGATTAATAAGCAATACAAGAAATATCATTTCGTTAAATATTTCAGGGGAACAGGTATCTAAAACTAATAAAACGTTGAAATATTCTATTGTGACGGTCTGGCTATTATTGGCCCAGAGTTATCCTAAAAAGGTTACTGACAAAATGAAACCTATGTAAAATCATTGCTGGATTAATAAGCAATACAAGAAATATCATTTCGTTAAATATTTCAGGGGAACAGGTATCTAAAACTAATAAAACGTTGAAATATTCTATCGTGACGGCTGGCTATTATTGGCCCAGAGTTATCCTAAAAAGGTTACTGACAAAATGAAACCTATGTAAAATCATTGCTGGATTAATAAGCAATACAAGAAATATCATTTCGTTAAATATTTCAGGGGAACAGGTATCTAAAACTAATAAAACGTTGAAATATTCTATTGTGACGGCTGGCTATTATTGGACCAGAGTTATCCTAAAAAGGTTACTGACAAAATGAAACCTATGTAAAATCATTGCTGGATTAATAAGCAATACAAGAAATATCATTTCGTTAAATATTTCAGGGGAACAGGTATCTAAAACTAATAAAACGTTGAAATATTCTATCGTGACGGCTGGCTATTATTGGCCCAGAGTTATCCTAAAAAGGTTACTGACAAAATGAAACCTATGTAAAATCATTGCTGGATTAATAAGCAATACAAGAAATATCATTTCGTTAAATATTTCAGGGGAACAGGTATCTAAAACTAATAAAACGTTGAAATATTCTATTGTGACGGCTGGCTATTATTGGCCCAGAGTTATCCTAAAAAGGTTACTGACAAAATGAAACCTATGTAAAATCATTGCTGGATTAATAAGCAATACAAGAAATATCATTTCGTTAAATATTTCAGGGGAACAGGTATCTAAAACTAATAAAACGTTGAAATATTCTATTCGTGACGGCTGGCTATTATTGGACCAGAGTTATCCTAAAAAGGTTACTGACAAAATGAAACCTATGTAAAATCATTGCTGGATTAATAAGCAATACAAGAAATATCATTTCGTTAAATATTTCAGGGGAACAGGTATCTAAAACTAATAAAACGTTGAAATATTCTATCGTGACGGCTGGCTATTATTGGCCCAGAGTTATCCTAAAAAGGTTACTGACAAAATGAAACCTATGTAAAATCATTGCTGGATTAATAAGCAATACAAGAAATATCATTTCGTTAAATATTTCAGGGGAACAGGTATCTAAAACTAATAAAACGTTGAAATATTCTATTGTGACGGCTGGCTATTATTGGCCCAGAGTTATCCTAAAAAGGTTACTGACAAAATGAAACCTATGTAAAATCATTGCTGGATTAATAAGCAATACAAGAAATATCATTTCGTTAAATATTTCAGGGGAACAGGTATCTAAAACTAATAAAACGTTGAAATATTCTATCGTGACGGCTGGCTATTATTGGCCCAGAGTTATCCTAAAAAGGTTACTGACAAAATGAAACCTATGTAAAATCATTGCTGGATTAATAAGCAATACAAGAAATATCATTTCGTCAAATATTTCAGGGGAACAGGTATCTAAAACTAATAAAACGTTGAAATATTCTATCGTGACGGCTGGCTATTATTGGCCCAGAGTTATCCTAAAAAGGTTACTGACAAAATGAAACCTATGTAAAATCATTTCTGGATTAATAAGCAATACAAGAAATATCATTTCGTTAAATATTTCAGGGGAACAGGTATCTAAAACTAATAAAACGTTGAAATATTCTATCGTGACGGCTGGCTATTATTGGCCCAGAGTTATCCTAAAAAGGTTACTGCCAAAATGAAACCTATGTAAAATCATTGCTGGATTAATAAGCAATACAAGAAATATCATTTCGTTAAATATTTCAGGGGAACAGGTATCTAAAACTAATAAAACGTTGAAATATTCTATCGTGACGGCTGGCTATTATTGGCCCAGAGTTATCCTAAAAAGGTTACTGACAAAATGAAACCTATGTAAAATCATTGCTGGATTAATAAGCAATACAAGAAATATCATTTCGTTAAATATTTCAGGGGAACAGGTATCTAAAACTAATAAAACGTTGAAATATTCTATCGTGACGGCTGGCTATTATTGGCCCAGAGTTATCCTAAAAAGGTTACTGACAAAATGAAACCTATGTAAAATCATTGCTGGATTAATAAGCAATACAAGAAATATCATTTCGTTAAATATTTCAGGGGAACAGGTATCTAAAACTAATAAAACGTTGAAATATTCTATCGTGACGGCTGGCTATTATTGGCCCAGAGTTATCCTAAAAAGGTTACTGACAAAATGAAACCTATGTAAAATCATTGCTGGATTAATAAGCAATACAAGAAATATCATTTCGTTAAATATTTCAGGGGAACAGGTATCTAAAACTAATAAAACGTTGAAATATTCTATCGTGACGGCTGGCTATTATTGGCCCAGAGTTATCCTAAAAAGGTTACTGACAAAATGAAACCTATGTAAAATCATTGCTGGATTAATAAGCAATACAAGAAATATCATTTCGTTAAATATTTCAGGGGAACAGGTATCTAAAACTAATAAAACGTTGAAATATTCTATTGTGACGGCTGGCTATTATTGGACCAGAGTTATCCTAAAAAGGTTACTGACAAAATGAAACCTATGTAAAATCATTGCTGGATTAATAAGCAATACAAGAAATATCATTTCGTTAAATATTTCAGGGGAACAGGTATCTAAAACTAATAAAACGTTGAAATATTCTATCGTGACGGCTGGCTATTATTGGCCCAGAGTTATCCTAAAAAGGTTACTGACAAAATGAAACCTATGTAAAATCATTGCTGGATTAATAAGCAATACAAGAAATATCATTTCGTTAAATATTTCAGGGGAACAGGTATCTAAAACTAATAAAACGTTGAAATATTCTATTGTGACGGCTGGCTATTATTGGCCCAGAGTTATCCTAAAAAGGTTACTGACAAAATGAAACCTATGTAAAATCATTGCTGGATTAATAAGCAATACAAGAAATATCATTTCGTTAAATATTTCAGGGGAACAGGTATCTAAAACTAATAAAACGTTGAAATATTCTATCGTGACGGCTGGCTATTATTGGCCCAGAGTTATCCTAAAAAGGTTACTGACAAAATGAAACCTATGTAAAATCATTGCTGGATTAATAAGCAATACAAGAAATATCATTTCGTCAAATATTTCAGGGGAACAGGTATCTAAAACTAATAAAACGTTGAAATATTCTATCGTGACGGCTGGCTATTATTGGCCCAGAGTTATCCTAAAAAGGTTACTGACAAAATGAAACCTATGTAAAATCATTTCTGGATTAATAAGCAATACAAGAAATATCATTTCGTTAAATATTTCAGGGGAACAGGTATCTAAAACTAATAAAACGTTGAAATATTCTATCGTGACGGCTGGCTATTATTGGCCCAGAGTTATCCTAAAAAGGTTACTGCCAAAATGAAACCTATGTAAAATCATTGCTGGATTAATAAGCAATACAAGAAATATCATTTCGTTAAATATTTCAGGGGAACAGGTATCTAAAACTAATAAAACGTTGAAATATTCTATCGTGACGGCTGGCTATTATTGGCCCAGAGTTATCCTAAAAAGGTTACTGACAAAATGAAACCTATGTAAAATCATTGCTGGATTAATAAGCAATACAAGAAATATCATTTCGTTAAATATTTCAGGGGAACAGGTATCTAAAACTAATAAAACGTTGAAATATTCTATCGTGACGGCTGGCTATTATTGGCCCAGAGTTATCCTAAAAAGGTTACTGACAAAATGAAACCTATGTAAAATCATTGCTGGATTAATAAGCAATACAAGAAATATCATTTCGTTAAATATTTCAGGGGAACAGGTATCTAAAACTAATAAAACGTTGAAATATTCTTTTGTGACGGCTGGCTATTATTGGCCCAGAGTTATCCTAAAAAGGTTACTGACAAAATGAAACCTATGTAAAATCATTGCTGGATTAATAAGCAATACAAGAAATATCATTTCGTTAAATATTTCAGGGGAACAGGTATCTAAAACTAATAAAACGTTGAAATATTCTATCGTGACGGCTGGCTATTATTGGCCCAGAGTTATCCTAAAAAGGTTACTGACAAAATGAAACCTATGTAATATCATTGCTGGATTAATAAGCAATACAAGAAATATCATTTCGTTAAATATTTCAGGGGAACAGGTATCTAAAACTAATAAAACGTTGAAATATTCTATTGTGACGGCTGGCTATTATTGGCCCAGAGTTATCCTAAAAAGGTTACTGACAAAATGAAACCTATGTAAAATCATTGCTGGATTAATAAGCAATACAAGAAATATCATTTCGTTAAATATTTCAGGGGAACAGGTATCTAAAACTAATAAAACGTTGAAATATTCTATCGTGACGGCTGGCTATTATTGGCCCAGAGTTATCCTAAAAAGGTTACTGACAAAATGAAACCTATGTAAAATCATTGCTGGATTAATAAGCAATAGAAGAAATATTACTTCGTTAAATATTTCAGGGGAACAGGTATCTAAAACTAATAAAACGTTGAAATATTCTATCGTGACGGCTGGCTATTATTGGCCCAGAGTTATCCTAAAAAGGTTACTGACAAAATGAAACCTATGTAAAATCATTGCTGGATTAATAAGCAATACAAGAATAATCATTTCGTTAAATATTTCAGGGGAACAGGTATCTAAAACTAATAAAACGTTGAAATATTCTATCGTGACGGCTGGCTATTATTAGCCCAGAGTTATCCTAAAAAGGTTACTGACAAAATGAAACCTATGTAAAATCATTGCTGGATTAATAAGCAATACAAGAAATATCATTTCGTTAAATATTTCAGGGGAACAGGTATCTAAAACTAATAAAACGTTGAAATATTCTATCGTGACGGCTGGCTATTATTGGCCCAGAGTTATCCTAAAAAGGTTACTGACAAAATGAAACCTATGTAAAATCATTGCTGGATTAATAAGCAATACAAGAAATATCATTTCGTTAAATATTTCAGGGGAACAGGTATCTAAAACTAATAAAACGTTGAAATATTCTATCGTGACGGCTGGCTATTATTGGCCCAGAGTTATCCTAAAAAGGTTACTGACAAAATGAAACCTATGTAAAATCATTGCTGGATTAATAAGCAATACAAGAAATATCATTTCGTTAAATATTTCAGGGGAACAGGTATCTAAAACTAATAAAACGTTGAAATATTCTATTGTGACGGCTGGCTATTATTAGCCCAGAGTTATCCTAAAAAGGTTACTGACAAAATGAAACCTATGTAAAATCATTGCTGGATTAATAAGCAATACAAGAAATATCATTTCGTTAAATATTTCAGGGGAACAGGTATCTAAAACTAATAAAACGTTGAAATATTCTATCGTGACGGCTGGCTATTATTGGCCCAGAGTTATCCTAAAAAAGTTACTGACAAAATGAAACCTATGTAAAATCATTGCTGGATTAATAAGCAATACAAGAAATATCATTTCGTTAAATATTTCAGGGGAACAGGTATCTAAAACTAATAAAACGTTGAAATATTCTATTGTGACGGCTGGCTATTATTGGCCCAGAGTTATCCTAAAAAGGTTACTGACAAAATGAAACCTATGTAAAATCATTGCTGGATTAATAAGCAATACAAGAAATATCATTTCGTTAAATATTTCAGGGGAACAGGTATCTAAAACTAATAAAACGTTGAAATATTCTATTGTGACGGCTGGCTATTATTGGCCCAGAGTTATCCTAAAAAGGTTACTGACAAAATGAAACCTATGTAAAATCATTGCTGGATTAATAAGCAATACAAGAAATATCATTTCGTTAAATATTTCAGGGGAACAGGTATCTAAAACTAATAAAACGTTGAAATATTCTATTGTGACGGCTGGCTATTATTGGCCCAGAGTTATCCTAAAAAGGTTACTGACAAAATGAAACCTATGTAAAATCATTGCTGGATTAATAAGCAATACAGGAAATATCATTTCGTTAAATATTTCAGGGGAACAGGTATCTAAAACTAATAAAACGTTGAAATATTCTATCGTGACGGCTGGCTATTATTGGCCCAGAGTTATCCTAAAAAGGTTACTGACAAAATGAAACCTATGTAAAATCATTGCTGGATTAATAAGCAATACAAGAAATATCATTTCGTTAAATATTTCAGGGGAACAGGTATCTAAAAGTAATAAAACGTTGAAATATTCTATCGTGACGGCTGGCTATTATTGGCCCAGAGTTATCCTAAAAAGGTTACTGACAAAATGAAACCTATGTAAAATCATTGCTGGATTAATAAGCAATACAAGAAATATCATTTCGTTAAATATTTCAGGGGAACAGGTATCTAAAACTAATAAAACGTTGAAATATTCTATTGTGACTGCTGGCTATTATTGGCCCAGAGTTATCCTAAAAAGGTTACTGACAAAATGAAACCTATGTAAAATCATTGCTGGATTAATAAGCAATACAAGAAATATCATTTCGTTAAATATTTCAGGGGAACAGGTATCTAAAACTAATAAAACGTTGAAATATTCTATCGTGACGGCTGGCTATTATTGGCCCAGAGTTATCCTAAAAAGGTTACTGACAAAATGAAACCTATGTAAAATCATTGCTGGATTAATAAGCAATACAAGAAATATCATTTCGTTAAATATTTCAATGGAACAGGTATCTAAAACTAATAAAACGTTGAAATATTCTATCGTGACGGCTGGCTATTATTGGCCCAGAGTTATCCTAAAAAGATTATTGACAAAATGAAACCTATGTAAAATCATTGCTGGATTAATAAGCAATACAAGAAATATCATTTCGTTAAATAATTCAGGGGAACAGGTATCTAAAACTAATAAAACGTTGAAATATTCTATCGTGACGGCTGGCTATTATTGGCCCAGAGTTATCCTAAAAAGGTTACTGACAAAATGAAACCTATGTAAAATCATTGCTGGATTAATAAGCAATACAAGAAATATCATTTCGTTAAATATTTCAGGGGAACAGGTATCTAAAACTAATAAAACGTTGAAATATTCTATCGTGACGGCTGGCTATTATTGGCCCAGAGTTATCCTAAAAAGGTTACTGACAAAATGAAACCTATGTAAAATCATTGCTGGATTAATAAGCAATACAAGAAATATCATTTCGTTAAATATTTCAGGGGAACAGGTATCTAAAACTAATAAAACGTTGAAATATTCTATCGTGACGGCTGGCTATTATTGGCCCAGAGTTATCCTAAAAAGGTTACTGACAAAATGAAACCTATGTAAAATCATTGCTGGATTAATAAGCAATACAAGAAATATCATTTCGTTAAATATTTCATGGGAACAGGTATCTAAAACTAATAAAACGTTGAAATATTCTATCGTGACGGCTGGCTATTATTGGCCCAGAGTTATCCTAAAAAGGTTACGGACAAAATGAAACCTATGTAAAATCATTGCTGGATTAATAAGCAATACAAGAAATATCATTTCGTTAAATATTTCATGGGAACAGGTATCTAAAACTAATAAAACGTTGAAATATTCTATCGTGACGGCTGGCTATTATTGGCCCAGAGTTATCCTAAAAAGGTTACGGACAAAATGAAACCTATGTAAAATCATTGCTGGATTAATAAGCAATACAAGAAATATCATTTCGTTAAATATTTCAGGGGAACAGGTATCTAAAACTAATAAAACGTTGAAATATTCTATCGTGACGGCTGGCTATTATTGGCCCAGAGTTATCCTAAAAAGGTTACTGACAAAATGAAACCTATGTAAAATCATTGCTGGATTAATAAGCAATACAAGAAATATCATTTCGTTAAATATTTCAGGGGAACAGGTATCTAAAACTAATAAAACGTTGAAATATTCTATCGTGACGGCTGGCTATTATTGGCCCAGAGTTATCCTAAAAAGGTTACTGACAAAATGAAACCTATGTAAAATCATTGCTGGATTAATAAGCAATACAAGAAATATCATTTCGTTAAATATTTCAGGGGAACAGGTATCTAAAACTAATAAAACGTTGAAATATTCTATCGTGACGGCTGGCTATTATTGGCCCAGAGTTATCCTAAAAAGGTTACTGACAAAATGAAACCTATGTAAAATCATTGCTGGATTAATAAGCAATACAAGAAATATCATTTCGTTAAATATTTCATGGGAACAGGTATCTAAAACTAATAAAACGTTGAAATATTCTATCGTGACGGCTGGCTATTATTGGCCCAGAGTTATCCTAAAAAGGTTACGGACAAAATGAAACCTATGTAAAATCATTGCTGGATTAATAAGCAATACAAGAAATATCATTTCGTTAAATATTTCAGGGGAACAGGTATCTAAAACTAATAAAACGTTGAAATATTCTATCGTGACGGCTGGCTATTATTGGCCCAGAGTTATCCTAAAAAGGTTACTGACAAAATGAAACCTATGTAAAATCATTGCTGGATTAATAAGCAATACAAGAAATATCATTTCGTTAAATATTTCAGGGGAACAGGTATCTAAAACTAATAAAACGTTGAAATATTCTATCGTGACGGCTGGCTATTATTGGCCCAGAGTTATCCTAAAAAGGTTACTGACAAAATGAAACCTATGTAAAATCATTGCTGGATTAATAAGCAATACAAGAAATATCATTTCGTTAAATATTTCAGGGGAACAGGTATCTAAAACTAATAAAACGTTGAAATATTCTATCGTGACGGCTGGCTATTATTGGCCCAGAGTTATCCTAAAAAGGTTACTGACAAAATGAAACCTATGTAAAATCATTGCTGGATTAATAAGCAATACAAGAAATATCATTTCGTTAAATATTTCAGGGGAACAGGTATCTAAAACTAATAAAACGTTGAAATATTCTATTGTGACGGCTGGCTATTATTGGCCCAGAGTTATCCTAAAAAGGTTACTGACAAAATAAAACCTATGTAAAATCATTGCTGGATTAATAAGCAATACAAGAAATATCATTTCGTTAAATATTTCAGGGGAACAGGTATCTAAAACTAATAAAACGTTGAAATATTCTATCGTGACGGCTGGCTATTATTGGCCCAGAGTTATCCTAAAAAGGTTACTGACAAAATGAAACCTATGTAAAATCATTGCTGGATTAATAAGCAATACAAGAAATATCATTTCGTTAAATATTTCAGGGGAACAGGTATCTAAAACTAATAAAACGTTGAAATATTCTATCGTGACGGCTGGCTATTATTGGCCCAGAGTTATCCTAAAAAGGTTATTGACAAAATGAAACCTATGCAAAATCATTGCTGGATTAATAAGCAATACAAGAAATATCATTTCGTTAAATAATTCAGGGGAACAGGTATCTAAAACTAATAAAACGTTGAAATATTCTATCGTGACGGCTGGCTATTATTGGCCCAGAGTTATCCTAAAAAGGTTACTGACAAAATGAAACCTATGTAAAATCATTGCTGGATTAATAAGCAATACAAGAAATATCATTTCGTTAAATATTTCAGGGGAACAGGTATCTAAAACTAATAAAACGTTGAAATATTCTATCGTGACGGCTGGCTATTATTGGCCCAGAGTTATCCTAAAAAGGTTACTGACAAAATGAAACCTATGTAAAATCATTGCTGGATTAATAAGCAATACAAGAAATATCATTTCGTTAAATATTTCAGGGGAACAGGTATCTAAAACTAATAAAACGTTGAAATATTCTATCGTGACGGCTGGCTATTATTGGCCCAGAGTTATCCTAAAAAGGTTACTGACAAAATGAAACCTATGTAAAATCATTGCTGGATTAATAAGCAATACAAGAAATATCATTTCGTTAAATATTTCAGGGGAACAGGTATCTAAAACTAATAAAACGTTGAAATATTCTATCGTGACGGCTGGCTATTATTGGCCCAGAGTTATCCTAAAAAGGTTACGGACAAAATGAAAACTATGTAAAATCATTGCTGGATTAATAAGCAATACAAGAAATATCATTTCGTTAAATATTTCAGGGGAACAGGTATCTAAAACTAATAAAACGTTGAAATATTCTATCGTGACGGCTGGCTATTATTGGCCCAGAGTTATCCTAAAAAGGTTACTGACAAAATGAAACCTATGTAAAATCATTGCTGGATTAATAAGCAATACAAGAAATATCATTTCGTTAAATATTTCAGGGGAACAGGTATCTAAAACTAATAAAACGTTGAAATATTCTATTGTGACGGCTGGCTATTATTGGCCCAGAGTTATCCTAAAAAGGTTACTGACAAAATGAAACCTATGTAAAATCATTGCTGGATTAATAAGCAATACAAGAAATATCATTTCGTTAAATATTTCAGGGGAACAGGTATCTAAAACTAATACGTAATCTAATTATAATAACTAATTTGGCAATTCATTAGACCTTTATGGGTAGTATACTTATAACAAATAACAATCAGAAATATGCAAAAAAAAAATTTGTAAAAATCCTAAGGGGTACCCCTTAGAAAAAAATTTTTTTGGTCAAAAATTAAAAGTATCGATTTATATTTATTTATATATGCTAATAATATATTTCAACCATGACAAATACGAATCCGGCAACGAAAAATTTATTTGACCTTTAGTTTTTTCAGAATAGTCGTTTAAAATTAAACAAAATTTTGAGTTAAAGTTTTGACCTTCGATAACTCCAATTATATAAAAGTCATTGGGCCCAAATTTGGCAATTCATTAGACCTTTATGGGTAGTATACTTATAACAAATAACAATCAGAAATATTCAAAAAAAAATTTTTGTAAAAATCCTAAGGGGTACCCCTTAGAAAAAAATTTTTTTGGTCAAAAATTAAAAGTATCGATTTATATTTATTTATATATGCTAATAATATATTTCAACCATGACAAATACGAATCCGGCAACGAAAAATTTATTTGACCTTTAGTTTTTTCAGAATAGTCGTTTAAAATTAAACAAAATTTTGAGTTAAATTTTTGACCTTCAATAACTCCAATTATATAAAAGTCATTGGGCCCAAATTTGGCAATTCATTAGACCTTTATGGGTAGTATACTTATAACAAATAACAATCAGAAATATGCAAAAAAAAAATTTTGTAAAAATCCTAAGGGGTACCCCTTAGAAAAAAATTTTTTTGGTCAAAAATTAAAAGTATCGATTTATATTTATTTATATATGCTAATAATATATTTCAACCATGACAAATACGAATCCGGCAACGAAAAAATTATTTGACCTTTAGTTTTTTCAGAATAGTCGTTTAAAATTAAACAAAATTTTGAGTTAAATTTTTGACCTTCGATAACTCCAATTATATAAAAGTCATTGGGCCCAAATTTGGCAATTCATTAGACTTTTATGGGTAGTATACTTATAACAAATAACAATCAGAAATATTCAAAAAAAAAATTTTGTAAAAATCCTAAGGGGTACCCCTTAGAAAAAAATTTTTTTGGTCAAAAATTAAAAGTATCGATTTATATTTAATTATATATGCTAATAATATATTTCAACCATGACAAATACGAATCCGGCAACGAAAAATGTATTTGACCTTTAGTTTTTTCAGAATAGTCGTTTAAAATTAAACAAAATTTTGAGTTAAATTTTTGACCTTCAATAACTCCAATTATATAAAAGTCATTGGGCCCAAATTTGGCAATTCATTAGACCTTTATGGGTAGTATACTTATAACAAATAACAATCAGAAATATGCAAAAAAAAAAATTTGTAAAAATCCTAAGGGGTACCCCTTAGAAAAAAATTTTTTTGGTCAAAAATTAAAAGTATCGATTTATATTTATTTATATATGCTAATAATATATTTCAACCATGACAAATACGAATCCGGCAACGAAAAAATTATTTGACCTTTAGTTTTTTCAGAATAGTCGTTTAAAATTAAACAAAATTTTGAGTTAAATTTTTGACCTTCGATAACTCCAATTATATAAAAGTCATTGGGCCCAAATTTGGCAATTCATTAGACCTTTATGGGTAGTATACTTATAACAAATAACAATCAGAAATATTCAAAAAAAAATTTTTGTAAAAATCCTAAGGGGTACCCCTTAAAAAAAAATTTTTTTGGTCAAAAATTAAAAGTATCGATTTATATTTATTTATATATGCTAATAATATATTTCAACCATGACAAATACGAATCCGGCAACGAAAAATTTATTTGACCTTTAGTTTTTTCAGAATAGTCGTTTAAAATTAAACAAAATTTTGAGTTAAATTTTTGACCTTCAATAACTCCAATTATATAAAAGTCATTGGGCCCAAATTTGGCAATTCATTAGACCTTTATGGGTAGTATACTTATAACAAATAACAATCAGAAATATGCAAAAAAAAAATTTTGTAAAAATCCTAAGGGGTACCCCTTAGAAAAAAATTTTTTTGGTCAAAAATTAAAAGTATCGATTTATATTTATTTATATATGCTAATAATATATTTCAACCATGACAAATACGAATCCGGCAACGAAAAAATTATTTGACCTTTAGTTTTTTCAGAATAGTCGTTTAAAATTAAACAAAATTTTGAGTTAAATTTTTGACCTTCGATAACTCCAATTATATAAAAGTCATTGGGCCCAAATTTGGCAATTCATTAGACCTTTATGGGTAGTATACTTATAACAAATAACAATCAGAAATATTCAAAAAAAAATTTTTGTAAAAATCCTAAGGGGTACCCCTTAGAAAAAAATTTTTTTGGTCAAAAATTAAAAGTATCGATTTATATTTATTTATATATGCTAATAATATATTTCAACCATGACAAATACGAATCCGGCAACGAAAAATTTATTTGACCTTTAGTTTTTTCAGAATAGTCGTTTAAAATTAAACAAAATTTTGAGTTAAATTTTTGACCTTCAATAACTCCAATTATATAAAAGTCATTGGGCCCAAATTTGGCAATTCATTAGACCTTTATGGGTAGTATACTTATAACAAATAACAATCAGAAATATGCAAAAAAAAAATTTTGTAAAAATCCTAAGGGGTACCCCTTAGAAAAAAATTTTTTTGGTCAAAAATTAAAAGTATCGATTTATATTTATTTATATATGCTAATAATATATTTCAACCATGACAAATACGAATCCGGCAACGAAAAATTTATTTGACCTTTAGTTTTTTCAGAATAGTCGTTTAAAATTAAACAAAATTTTGAGTTAAATTTTTGACCTTCGATAACTCCAATTATATAAAAGTCATTGGGCCCAAATTTGGCAATTCATTAGACCTTTATGGGTAGTATACTTATAACAAATAACAATCAGAAATATGCAAAAAAAAATTTTTGTAAAAATCCTAAGGGGTACCCCTTAGAAAAAAATTTTTTTGGTCAAAAATTAAAAGTATCGATTTATATTTATTTATATATGCTAATAATATATTTCAACCATGACAAATACGAATCCGGCAACGAAAAATTTATTTGACCTTTAGTTTTTTCAGAATAGTCGTTTAAAATTAAACAAAATTTTGAGTTAAATTTTTGACCTTCAATAACTCCAATTATATAAAAGTCATTGGGCCCAAATTTGGCAATTCATTAGACTTTTATGGGTAGTATACTTATAACAAATAACAATCAGAAATATGCAAAAAAAAAATTTTGTAAAAATCCTAAGGGGTACCCCTTAGAAAAAAATTTTTTTGGTCAAAAATTAAAAGTATCGATTTATATTTATTTATATATGCTAATAATATATTTCAACCATGACAAATACGAATCCGGCAACGAAAAATTTATTTGACCTTTAGTTTTTTCAGAATAGTCGTTTAAAATTAAACAAAATTTTGAGTTAAATTTTTGACCTTCGATAACTCCAATTATATTAAAGTCATTGGGCCCAAATTTGGCAATTCATTAGACCTTTATGGGTAGTATACTTATAACAAATAACAATCAGAAATATTCAAAAAAAAAATTTTGTAAAAATCCTAAGGGGTACCCCTTAGAAAAAAATTTTTTTGGTCAAAAATTAAAAGTATCGATTTATATTTAATTATATATGCTAATAATATATTTCAACCATGACAAATACGAATCCGGCAACGAAAAATTTATTTGACCTTTAGTTTTTTCAGAATAGTCGTTTAAAATTAAACAAAATTTTGAGTTAAATTTTTGACCTTCGATAACTCCAATTATATAAAAGTCATTGGGCCCAAATTTGGCAATTCATTAGACCTTTATGGGTAGTATACTTATAACAAATAACAATCAGAAATATGCAAAAAAAAATTTTTGTAAAAATCCTAAGGGGTACCCCTTAGAAAAAAATTTTTTTGGTCAAAAATTAAAAGTATCGATTTATATTTATTTATATATGCTAATAATATATTTCAACCATGACAAATACGAATCCGGCAACGAAAAATTTATTTGACCTTTAGTTTTTTCAGAATAGTCGTTTAAAATTAAACAAAATTTTGAGTTAAATTTTTGACCTTCAATAACTCCAATTATATAAAAGTCATTGGGCCCAAATTTGGCAATTCATTAGACCTTTATGGGTAGTATACTTATAACAAATAACAATCAGAAATATGCAAAAAAAAATTTTTGGAAAAATCCTAAGGGGTACCCCTCAGAAAAAAATTTTTTTGGTCAAAAATTAAAAGTATCGATTTATATTTATTTATATATGCTAATAATATATTTCAACCATGACAAATACGAATCCGGCAACGAAAAATTTATTTGACCTTTAGTTTTTTCAGAATAGTCGTTTAAAATTAAACAAAATTTTGAGTTAAATTTTTGACCTTCGATAACTCCAATTATATAAAAGTCATTGGGCCCAAATTTGGCAATTCATTAGACCTTTATGGGTAGTATACTTATAACAAATAACAATCAGAAATATGCAAAAAAAAAATTTTGTAAAAATCCTAAGGGGTACCCCTTAGAAAAAAATTTTTTTGGTCAAAAATTAAAAGTATCGATTTATATTTATTTATATATGCTAATAATATATTTCAACCATGACAAATACGAATCCGGCAACGAAAAATTTATTTGACCTTTAGTTTTTTCAGAATAGTCGTTTAAAATTAAACAAAATTTTGAGTTAAATTTTTGACCTTCGATAACTCCAATTATATAAAAGTCATTGGGCCCAAATTTGGCAATTCATTAGACCTTTATGGGTAGTATACTTATAACAAATAACAATCAGAAATATGCAAAAAAAAATTTTTGGAAAAATCCTAAGGGGTACCCCTCAGAAAAAAATTTTTTTGGTCAAAAATTAAAAGTATCGATTTATATTTATTTATATATGCTAATAATATATTTCAACCATGACAAATACGAATCCGGCAACGAAAAATTTATTTGACCTTTAGTTTTTTCAGAATAGTCGTTTAAAATTAAACAAAATTTTGAGTTAAATTTTTGACCTTCGATAACTCCAATTATATAAAAGTCATTGGGCCCAAATTTGGCAATTCATTAGACCTTTATGGGTAGTATACTTATAACAAATAACAATCAGAAATATGCAAAAAAAAATTTTTGTAAAAATCCTAAGGGGTACCCCTTAGAAAAAAATTTTTTTGGTCAAAAATTAAAAGTATCGATTTATATTTATTTATATATGCTAATAATATATTTCAACCATGACAAATACGAATCCGGCAACGAAAAATTTATTTGACCTTTAGTTTTTTCAGAATAGTCGTTTAAAATTAAACAAAATTTTGAGTTAAATTTTTGACCTTCGATAACTCCAATTATATAAAAGTCATTGGGCCCAAATTTGGCAATTCATTAGACCTTTATGGGTAGTATACTTATAACAAATAACAATCAGAAATATGCAAAAAAAAATTTTTGTAAAAATCCTAAGGGGTACCCCTTAGAAAAAAATTTTTTTGGTCAAAAATTAAAAGTATCGATTTATATTTATTTATATATGCTAATAATATATTTCAACCATGACAAATACGAATCCGGCAACGAAAAATTTATTTGACCTTTAGTTTTTTCAGAATAGTCGTTTAAAATTAAACAAAATTTTGATTTAAGTTTTTGACCTTCAATAACTCCAATTATATAAAAGTCATTGGGCCCAAATTTGGCAATTCATTAGACCTTTATGGGTAGTATACTTATAACAAATAACAATCAGAAATATGCAAAAAAAAAATTTTGTAAAAATCCTAAGGGGTACCCCTTAGAAAAAAATTTTTTTGGTCAAAAATTAAAAGTATCGATTTATATTTATTTATATATGCTAATAATATATTTCAACCATGACAAATACGAATCCGGCAACGAAAAATTTATTTGACCTTTAGTTTTTTCAGAATAGTCGTTTAAAATTAAACAAAATTTTGAGTTAAATTTTTGACCTTCAATAACTCCAATTATATAAAAGTCATTGGGCCCAAATTTGGCAATTCATTAGACCTTTATGGGTAGTATACTTATAACAAATAACAATCAGAAATATGCAAAAAAAAAAATTGTAAAAATCCTAAGGGGTACCTCTTAGAAAAAAATTTTTTTGGTCAAAAATTAAAAGTATCGATTTATATTTATTTATATATGCTAATAATATATTTCAACCATGACATACGAATCCGGCAACGAAAAATTTATTTGACCTTTAGTTTTTTCAGAATAGTCGTTTAAAATTAAACAAAATTTTGATTTAAGTTTTTGACCTTCAATAACTCCAATTATATAAAAGTCATTGGGCCCAAATTTGGCAATTCATTAGACCTTTATGGGTAGTATACTTATAACAAATAACAATCAGAAATATGCAAAAAAAAAATTTTGTAAAAATCCTAAGGGGTACCCCTTAGAAAAAAATTTTTTTGGTCAAAAATTAAAAGTATCGATTTATATTTATTTATATATGCTAATAATATATTTCAACCATGACAAATACGAATCCGGCAACGAAAAATTTATTTGACCTTTAGTTTTTTCAGAATAGTCGTTTAAAATTAAACAAAATTTTGAGTTAAATTTTTGACCTTCAATAACTCCAATTATATAAAAGTCATTGGGCCCAAATTTGGCAATTCATTAGACCTTTATGGGTAGTATACTTATAACAAATAACAATCAGAAATATGCAAAAAAAAAATTTTGTAAAAATCCTAAGGGGTACCCCTTAGAAAAAAATTTTTTTGGTCAAAAATTAAAAGTATCGATTTATATTTATTTATATATGCTAATAATATATTTCAACCATGACAAATACGAATCCGGCAACGAAAAATTTATTTGACCTTTAGTTTTTTCAGAATAGTCGTTTAAAATTAAACAAAATTTTGAGTTAAATTTTTGACCTTCGATAACTCCAATTATATAAAAGTCATTGGGCCCAAATTTGGCAATTCATTAGACCTTTATGGGTAGTATACTTATAACAAATAACAATCAGAAATATGCAAAAAAAAAATTTTGTAAAAATCTTAAGGGGTACCCCTTAGAAAAAAATTTTTTTGGTCAAAAATTAAAAGTATCGATTTATATTTATTTATATATGCTAATAATATATTTCAACCATGACAAATACGAATCCGGCAACGAAAAATTTATTTGACCTTTAGTTTTTTCAGAATAGTCGTTTAAAATTAAACAAAATTTTGAGTTAAATTTTTGACCTTCAATAACTCCAATTATATAAAAGTCATTGGGCCCAAATTTGGCAATTCATTAGACCTTTATGGGTAGTATACTTATAACAAATAACAATCAGAAATATGCAAAAAAAAAATTTTGTAAAAATCCTAAGGGGTACCCCTTAGAAAAAAATTTTTTTGGTCAAAAATTAAAAGTATCGATTTATATTTATTTATATATGCTAATAATATATTTCAACCATGACAAATACGAATCCGGCAACGAAAAATTTATTTGACCTTTAGTTTTTTCAGAATAGTCGTTTAAAATTAAACAAAATTTTGAGTTAAATTTTTGACCTTCGATAACTCCAATTATATAAAAGTCATTGGGCCCAAATTTGGCAATTCATTAGACCTTTATGGGTAGTATACTTATAACAAATAACAATCAGAAATATTCAAAAAAAAAATTTTGTAAAAATCCTAAGGGGTACCCCTTAGAAAAAAATTATTTTGGTCAAAAATTAAAAGTATCGATTTATATTTATTTATATATGCTAATAATATATTTCAACCATGACAAATACGAATCCGGCAACGAAAAATTTATTTGACCTTTAGTTTTTTCAGAATAGTCGTTTAAAATTAAACAAAATTTTGAGTTAAATTTTTGACCTTCGATAACTCCAATTATATAAAAGTCATTGGGCCCAAATTTGGCAATTCATTAGACCTTTATGGGTAGTATACTTATAACAAATAACAATCAGAAATATTCAAAAAAAAATTTTTGTAAAAATCCTAAGGGGTACCCGTTAGAAAAAAATTTTTTTGGTCAAAAATTAAAAGTATCGATTTATATTTATTTATATATGCTAATAATATATTTCAACCATGACAAATACGAATCCGGCAACGAAAAATTTATTTGACCTTTAGTTTTTTCAGAATAGTCGTTTAAAATTAAACAAAATTTTGAGTTAAATTTTTGACCTTCGATAACTCCAATTATATAAAAGTCATTGGTCCCAAATTTGGCAATTCATTAGACCTTTATGGGTAGTATACTTATAACAAATAACAATCAGAAATATGCAAAAAAAAATTTTTGTAAAAATCCTAAGGGGTACCCCTTAGAAAAAAATTTTTTTGGTCAAAAATTAAAAGTATCGATTTATATTTATTTATATATGCTAATAATATATTTCAACCATGACAAATACGAATCCGGCAACGAAAAATTTATTTGACCTTTAGTTTTTTCAGAATAGTCGTTTAAAATTAAACAAAATTTTGAGTTAAATTTTTGACCTTCGATAACTCCAATTATATAAAAGTCATTGGGCCCAAATTTGGCAATTCATTAGACCTTTATGGGTAGTATACTTATAACAAATAACAATCAGAAATATGCAAAAAAAAAAATTTGTAAAAATCCTAAGGGGTACCCCTTAGAAAAAAATTTTTTTGGTCAAAAATTAAAAGTATCGATTTATATTTATTTATATATGCTAATAATATATTTCAACCATGACAAATACGAATCCGGCAACGAAAAATTTATTTGACCTTTAGTTTTTTCAGAATAGTCGTTTAAAATTAAACAAAATTTTGAGTTAAATTTTTGACCTTCGATAACTCCAATTATATAAAAGTCATTGGGCCCAAATTTGGCAATTCATTAGACCTTAATGGGTAGTATACTTATAACAAATAACAATCAGAAATATGCAAAAAAAAAATTTTGTAAAAATCCTAAGGGGTACCCCTTAGAAAAAATTTTTTTTGGTCAAAAATTAAAAGTATCGATTTATATTTATTTATATATGCTAATAATATATTTCAACCATGACAAATACGAATCCGGCAACGAAAAATTTATTTGACCTTTAGTTTTTTCAGAATAGTCGTTTAAAATTAAACAAAATTTTGAGTTAAATTTTTAACCTTCGATAACTCCAATTATATAAAAGTCATTGGGCCCAAATTTGGCAATTCATTAGACCTTTATGGGTAGTATACTTATAACAAATAACAATCAGAAATATGCAAAAAAAAAAATTTGTAAAAATCCTAAGGGGTACCCCTTAGAAAAAAATTTTTTTGGTCAAAAATTAAAAGTATCGATTTATATTTATTTATATATGCTAATAATATATTTCAACCATGACAAATACGAATCCGGCAACGAAAAATTTATTTGACCTTTAGTTTTTTCAGAATAGTCGTTTAAAATTAAACAAAATTTTGAGTTAAATTTTTGACCTTCAATAACTCCAATTATATAAAAGTCATTGGGCCCAAATTTGGCAATTCATTAGACCTTTATGGGTAGTATACTTATAACAAATAACAATCAGAAATATGCAAAAAAAAAATTTTGTAAAAATCCTAAGGGGTACCCCTTAGAAAAAAATTTTTTTGGTCAAAAATTAAAAGTATCGATTTATATTTATTTATATATGCTAATAATATATTTCAACCATGACAAATACGAATCCGGCAACGAAAAATTTATTTGACCTTTAGTTTTTTCAGAATAGTCGTTTAAAATTAAACAAAATTTTGAGTTAAATTTTTGACCTTCGATAACTCCAATTATATAAAAGTCATTGGGCCCAAATTTGGCAATTCATTAGACCTTTATGGGTAGTATACTTATAACAAATAACAATCAGAAATATTCAAAAAAAAATTTTGTAAAAATCCTAAGGGGTACCCCTTAGAAAAAAATTTTTTTGGTCAAAAATTAAAAGTATCGATTTATATTTATTTATATATGCTAATAATATATTTCAACCATGACAAATACGAATCCGGCAACGAAAAATTTATTTGACCTTTAGTTTTTTCAGAATAGTCGTTTAAAATTAAACAAAATTTTGAGTTAAATTTTTGACCTTCGATAACTCCAATTAAATAAAAGTCATTGGGCCCAAATTTGGCAATTCATTAGACCTTTATGGGTAGTATACTTATAACAAATAACAATCAGAAATATGCAAAAAAAAAATTTGTAAAAATCCTAAGGGGTACCCCTTAGAAAAAAATTTTTTTGGTCAAAAATTAAAAGTATCGATTTATATTTATTTATATATGCTAATAATATATTTCAACCATGACAAATACGAATCCGGCAACGAAAAATTTATTTGACCTTTAGTTTTTTCAGAATAGTCGTTTAAAATTAAACAAAATTTTGAGTTAAATTTTTGACCTTCGATAACTCCAATTATATAAAAGTCATTGGGCCCAAATTTGGCAATTCATTAGACCTTTATGGGTAGTATACTTATAACAAATAACAATCAGAAATATGCAAAAAAAAAATTTTGTAAAAATCCTAAGGGGTACCCCTTAGAAAAAAATTTTTTTGGTCAAAAATTAAAAGTATCGATTTATATTTATTTATATATGCTAATAATATATTACAACCATGACAAATACGAATCCGGCAACGAAAAATTTATTTGACCTTTAGTATTTTCAGAATAGTCGTTTAAAATTAAACAAAATTTTGAGTTAAATTTTTGACCTTCAATAACTCCAATTATATAAAAGTCATTGGGCCCAAATTTGGCAATTCATTAGACCTTTATGGGTAGTATACTTATAACAAATAACAATCAGAAATATGCAAAAAAAAATTTTTGTAAAAATCCTAAGGGGTACCCCTTAGAAAAAAATTTTTTTGGTCAAAAATTAAAAGTATCGATTTATATTTATTTATATATGCTAATAATATATCTCAACCATGACAAATACGAATCCGGCAACGAAAAATTTATTTGACCTTTAGTTTTTTCAGAATAGTCGTTTAAAATTAAACAAAATTTTGAGTTAAATTTTTGAACTTCAATAACTCCAATTATATAAAAGTCATTGGGCCCAAATTTGGCAATTCATTAGACCTTTATGGGTAGTATACTTATAACAAATAACAATCAGAAATATGCAAAAAAAAAATTTGTAAAAATCCTAAGGGGTACCCCTTAGAAAAAAATTTTTTTGGTCAAAAATTAAAAGTATCGATTTATATTTATTTATATATGCTAATAATATATTTCAACCATGACAAATACGAATCCGGCAACGAAAAATTTATTTGACCTTTAGTTTTTTCAGAATAGTCGTTTAAAATTAAACAAAATTTTGAGTTAAATTTTTGACCTTCGATAACTCCAATTATATAAAAGTCATTGGGCCCAAATTTGGCAATTCATTAGACCTTTATGGGTAGTATACTTATAACAAATAACAATCAGAAATATTCAAAAAAAAATTTTTGTAAAAATCCTAAGGGGTACCCCTTAGAAAAAAATTTTTTTGGTCAAAAATTAAAAGTATCGATTTATATTTATTTATATATACTAATAATATATTTCAACCATGACAAATACGAATCCGGCAACGAAAAATTTATTTGACCTTTAGTTTTTTCAGAATAGTCGTTTAAAATTAAACAAAATTTTGAGTTAAATTTTTGACCTTCGATAATTCCAATTATATAAAAGTCATTGGGCCCAAATTTGGCAATTCATTAGACCTTTATGGGTAGTATACTTATAACAAATAACAATCAGAAATATGCAAAAAAAAATTTTTGTAAAAATCCTAAGGGGTAACCCTTAGAAAAAAATTTTTTTGGTCAAAAATTAAAAGTATCGATTTATATTTATTTATATATGCTAATAATATATTTCAACCATGACAAATACGAATCCGGCAACGAAAAATTTATTTGACCTTTAGTTTTTTCAGAATAGTCGTTTAAAATTAAACAAAATTTTGAGTTAAATTTTTGACCTTCAATAACTCCAATTATATAAAAGTCATTGGGCCCAAATTTGGCAATTCATTAGACCTTTATGGGTAGTATACTTATAACAAATAACAATCAGAAATATGCAAAAAAAAAAATTTGTAAAAATCCTAAGGGGTACCCCTTAGAAAAAAATTTTTTTGGTCAAAAATTAAAATTATCGATTTATATTTATTTATATATGCTAATAATATATTTCAACCATGACAAATACGAATCCGGCAACGAAAAATTTATTTGACCTTTAGTTTTTTCAGAATAGTCGTTTAAAATTAAACAAAATTTTGAGTTAAATTTTTGACCTTCGATAACTCCAATTATATAAAAGTCATTGGGCCCAAATTTGGCAATTCATTAGACCTTTATGGGTAGTATACTTATAACAAATAACAATCAGAAATATTCAAAAAAAAAATTTTGTAAAAATCCTAAGGGGTACCCCTTAGAAAAAAATTATTTTGGTCAAAAATTAAAAGTATCGATTTATATTTATTTATATATGCTAATAATATATTTCAACCATGACAAATACGAATCCGGCAACGAAAAATTTATTTGACCTTTAGTTTTTTCAGAATAGTCGTTTAAAATTAAACAAAATTTTGAGTTAAATTTTTGACCTTCGATAACTCCAATTATATAAAAGTCATTGGGCCCAAATTTGGCAATTCATTAGACCTTTATGGGTAGTATACTTATAACAAATAACAATCAGAAATATGCAAAAAAATACTTTTGTAAAAATCCTAAGGGGTACCCCTTAGAAAAAAATTTTTTTGGTCAAAAATTAAAAGTATCGATTTATATTTATTTATATATGCTAATAATATATTTCAACCATGACAAATACGAATCCGGCAACGAAAAATTTATTTGACCTTTAGTTTTTTCAGAATAGTCGTTTAAAATTAAACAAAATTTTGAGTTAAATTTTTGACCTTCGATAACTCCAATTATATAAAAGTCATTGGGCCCAAATTTGGCAATTCATTAGACCTTTATGGGTAGTATACTTATAACAAATAACAATCAGAAATATTCAAAAAAAATTTTTTGTAAAAATCCTAAGGGGTACCCCTTAGAAAAAAATTTTTTTGGTCAAAAATTAAAAGTATCGATTTATATTTATTTATATATGCTAATAATATATTTCAACCATGACAAATACGAATCCGGCAACGAAAAATTTATTTGACCTTTAGTTTTTTCAGAATAGTCGTTTAAAATTAAACAAAATTTTGAGTTAAATTTTTGACCTTCGATAACTCCAATTATATAAAAGTCATTGGGCCCAAATTTGGCAATTCATTAGACCTTTATGGGTAGTATACTTATAACAAATAACAATCAGAAATATGCAAAAAAAAATTTTTGTAAAAATCCTAAGGGGTACCCCTTAGAAAAAAATTTTTTTGGTCAAAAATTAAAAGTATCGATTTATATTTATTTATATATGCTAATAATATATTTCAACCATGACAAATACGAATCCGGCAACGAAAAATTTATTTGACCTTTAGTTTTTTCAGAATAGTCGTTTAAAATTAAACAAAATTTTGAGTTAAATTTTTGACCTTCGATAACTCCAATTATATAAAAGTCATTGGGCCCAAATTTGGCAATTCATTAGACCTTTATGGGTAGTATACTTATAACAAATAACAATCAGAAATATGCAAAAAAAAAAAATTTGTAAAAATCCTAAGGGGTACCCCTTAGAAAAAAATTTTTTTGGTCAAAAATTAAAAGTATCGATTTATATTTATTTATATATGCTAATAATATATTTCAACCATGACAAATACGAATCCGGCAACGAAAAATTTATTTGACCTTTAGTTTTTTCAGAATAGTCGTTTAAAATTAAACAAAATTTTGAGTTAAATTTTTGACCTTCGATAACTCCAATTATATAAAAGTCATTGGGCCCAAATTTGGCAATTCATTAGACCTTTATGGGTAGTATACTTATAACAAATAACAATCAGAAATATGCAAAAAAAAAAAATTGTAAAAATCCTAAGGGGTACCCCTTAGAAAAAAATTTTTTTGGTCAAAAATTAAAAGTATCGATTTATATTTATTTATATATGCTAATAATATATTTCAACCATGACAAATACGAATCCGGCAACGAAAAATTTATTTGACCTTTAGTTTTTTCAGAATAGTCGTTTAAAATTAAACAAAATTTTGAGTTAAATTTTTGACCTTCAATAACTCCAATTATATAAAAGTCATTGGGCCCAAATTTGGCAATTCATTAGACCTTTATGGGTAGTATACTTATAACAAATAACAATCAGAAATATGCAAAAAAAAAATTTTGTAAAAATCCTAAGGGGTACCCCTTAGAAAAAAATTTTTTTGGTCAAAAATTAAAAGTATCGATTTATATTTATTTATATATGCTAATAATATATTTCAACCATGACAAATACGAATCCGGCAACGAAAAATTTATTTGACCTTTAGCTTTTTCAGAATAGTCGTTTAAAATTAAACAAAATTTTGAGTTAAATTTTTGACCTTCAATAACTCCAATTATATAAAAGTCATTGGGCCCAAATTTGGCAATTCATTAGACCTTTATGGGTAGTATACTTATAACAAATAACAATCAGAAATATGCAAAAAAAAAATTTTGTAAAAATCCTAAGGGGTACCCCTTAGAAAAAAATTTTTTTGGTCAAAAATTAAAAGTATCGATTTATATTTATTTATATATGCTAATAATATATTTCAACCATGACAAATACGAATCCGGCAACGAAAAATTTATTTGACCTTTAGTTTTTTCAGAATAGTCGTTTAAAATTAAACAAAATTTTGAGTTAAATTTTTGACCTTCGATAACTCCAATTATATAAAAGTCATTGGGCCCAAATTTGGCAATTCATTAGACCTTTATGGGTAGTATACTTATAACAAATAACAATCAGAAATATGCAAAAAAAAATTTTTGTAAAAATCCTAAGGGGTACCCCTTAGAAAAAAATTTTTTTGGTCAAAAATTAAAAGTATCGATTTATATTTATTTATATATGCTAATAATATATTTCAACCATGACAAATACGAATCCGGCAACGAAAAATTTATTTGACCTTTAGTTTTTTCAGAATAGTCGTTTAAAATTAAACAAAATTTTGAGTTAAATTTTTGACCTTCGATAACTCCAATTATATAAAAGTCATTGGGCCCAAATTTGGCAATTCATTAGACCTTTATGGGTAGTATACTTATAACAAATAACAATCAGAAATATGCAAAAAAAAAAAATTTGTAAAAATCCTAAGGGGTACCCCTTAGAAAAAAATTTTTTTGGTCAAAAATTAAAAGTATCGATTTATATTTATTTATATATGCTAATAATATATTTCAACCATGACAAATACGAATCCGGCAACGAAAAATTTATTTGACCTTTAGTTTTTTCAGAATAGTCGTTTAAAATTAAACAAAATTTTGAGTTAAATTTTTGACCTTCGATAACTCCAATTATATAAAAGTCATTGGGCCCAAATTTGGCAATTCATTAGACCTTTATGGGTAGTATACTTATAACAAATAACAATCAGAAATATGCAAAAAAAAAAATTTGTAAAAATCCTAAGGGGTACCCCTTAGAAAAAAATTTTTTTGGTCAAAAATTAAAAGTATCGATTTATATTTATTTATATATGCTAATAATATATTTCAACCATGACAAATACGAATCCGGCAACGAAAAATTTATTTGACCTTTAGTTTTTTCAGAATAGTCGTTTAAAATTAAACAAAATTTTGAGTTAAATTTTTGACCTTCAATAACTCCAATTATATAAAAGTCATTGGGCCCAAATTTGGCAATTCATTAGACCTTTATGGGTAGTATACTTATAACAAATAACAATCAGAAATATGCAAAAAAAAAAATTTGTAAAAATCCTAAGGGGTACCCCTTAGAAAAAAATTTTTTTGGTCAAAAATTAAAAGTATCGATTTATATTTATTTATATATGCTAATAATATATTTCAACCATGACAAATACGAATCCGGCAACGAAAAATTTATTTGACCTTTAGTTTTTTCAGAATAGTCGTTTAAAATTAAACAAAATTTTGAGTTAAATTTTTGACCTTCAATAACTCCAATTATATAAAAGTCATTGGGCCCAAATTTGGCAATTCATTAGACCTTTATGGGTAGTATACTTATAACAAATAACAATCAGAAATATGCAAAAAAAAAATTTTGTAAAAATCCTAAGGGGTACCCCTTAGAAAAAAATTTTTTTGGTCAAAAATTAAAAGTATCGATTTATATTTATTTATATATACTAATAATATATTTCAACCATGACAAATACGAATCCGGCAACGAAAAATTTATTTGACCTTTAGTTTTTTCAGAATAGTCGTTTAAAATTAAACAAAATTTTGAGTTAAATTTTTGACCTTCGATAACTCCAATTATATAAAAGTCATTGGGCCCAAATTTGGCAATTCATTAGACCTTTATGGGTAGTATACTTATAACAAATAACAATCAGAAATATGCAAAAAAAAAAATTTGTAAAAATCCTAAGGGGTACCCCTTAGAAAAAAATTTTTTTGGTCAAAAATTAAAAGTATCGATTTATATTTATTTATATATGCTAATAATATATTTCAACCATGACAAATACGAATCCGGCAACGAAAAATTTATTTGACCTTTAGTTTTTTCAGAATAGTCGTTTAAAATTAAACAAAATTTTGAGTTAAATTTTTGACCTTCGATAACTCCAATTATATAAAAGTCATTGGGCCCAAATTTGGCAATTCATTAGACCTTTATGGGTAGTATACTTATAACAAATAACAATCAGAAATATGCAAAAAAAAAAATTTGTAAAAATCCTAAGGGGTACCCCTTAGAAAAAAATTTTTTTGGTCAAAAATTAAAAGTATCGATTTATATTTATTTATATATGCTAATAATATATTTCAACCATGACAAATACGAATCCGGCAACGAAAAATTTATTTGACCTTTAGTTTTTTCAGAATAGTCGTTTAAAATTAAACAAAATTTTGAGTTAAATTTTTGACCTTCAATAACTCCAATTATATAAAAGTCATTGGGCCCAAATTTGGCAATTCATTAGACCTTTATGGGTAGTATACTTATAACAAATAACAATCAGAAATATGCAAAAAAAAAAATTTGTAAAAATCCTAAGGGGTACCCCTTAGAAAAAAATTTTTTTGGTCAAAAATTAAAAGTATCGATTTATATTTATTTATATATGCTAATAATATATTTCAACCATGACAAATACGAATCCGGCAACGAAAAATTTATTTGACCTTTAGCTTTTTCAGAATAGTCGTTTAAAATTAAACAAAATTTTGAGTTAAATTTTTGACCTTCAATAACTCCAATTATATAAAAGTCATTGGGCCCAAATTTGGCAATTCATTAGACCTTTATGGGTAGTATACTTATAACAAATAACAATCAGAAATATGCAAAAAAAAAAATTGTAAAAATCCTAAGGGGTACCCCTTAGAAAAAAATTTTTTTGGTCAAAAATTAAAAGTATCGATTTATATTTATTTATATATGCTAATAATATATTTCAACCATGACAAATACGAATCCGGCAACGAAAAATTTATTTGACCTTTAGTTTTTTCAGAATAGTCGTTTAAAATTAAACAAAATTTTGAGTTAAATTTTTGACCTTCGATAACTCCAATTATATAAAAGTCATTGGGCCCAAATTTGGCAATTCATTAGACCTTTATGGGTAGTATACTTATAACAAATAACAATCAGAAATATTCAAAAAAAAATTTTTGTAAAAATCCTAAGGGGTACCCCTTAGAAAAAATTTTTTTGGTCAAAAATTAAAAGTATCGATTTATATTTATTTATATATGCTAATAATATATTTCAACCATGACAAATACGAATCCGGCAACGAAAAATTTATTTGACCTTTAGTTTTTTCAGAATAGTCGTTTAAAATTAAACAAAATTTTGAGTTAAATTTTTGACCTTCGATAACTCCAATTATATAAAAGTCATTGGGCCCAAATTTGGCAATTCATTAGACCTTTATGGGTAGTATACTTATAACAAATAACAATCAGAAATATGCAAAAAAAAATTTTGTAAAAATCCTAAGGGGTACCCCTTAGAAAAAAATTTTTTTGGTCAAAAATTAAAAGTATCGATTTATATTTATTTATATATGCTAATAATATATTTCAACCATGACAAATACGAATCCGGCAACGAAAAATTTATTTGACCTTTAGTTTTTTCAGAATAGTCGTTTAAAATTAAACAAAATTTTGAGTTAAATTTTTGACCTTCAATAACTCCAATTATATAAAAGTCATTGGGCCCAAATTTGGCAATTCATTAGACCTTTATGGGTAGTATACTTATAACAAATAACAATCAGAAATATGCAAAAAAAAAAATTTGTAAAAATCCTAAGGGGTACCCCTTAGAAAAAAATTTTTTTGGTCAAAAATTAAAAGTATCGATTTATATTTATTTATATATGCTAATAATATATTTCAACCATGACAAATACGAATCCGGCAACGAAAAATTTATTTGACCTTTAGTTTTTTCAGAATAGTCGTTTAAAATTAAACAAAATTTTGAGTTAAATTTTTGACCTTCGATAACTCCAATTATATAAAAGTCATTGGGCCCAAATTTGGCAATTCATTAGACCTTTATGGGTAGTATACTTATAACAAATAACAATCAGAAATATTCAAAAAAAAAATTTTGTAAAAATCCTAAGGGGTACCCCTTAGAAAAAAATTTTTTTGGTCAAAAATTAAAAGTATCGATTTATATTTATTTATATATGCTAATAATATATTTCAACCATGACAAATACGAATCCGGCAACGAAAAATTTATTTGACCTTTAGTTTTTTCAGAATAGTCGTTTAAAATTAAACAAAATTTTGAGTTAAATTTTTGACCTTCGATAACTCCAATTATATAAAAGTCATTGGGCCCAAATTTGGCAATTCATTAGACCTTTATGGGTAGTATACTTATAACAAATAACAATCAGAAATATTCAAAAAAAAATTTTTGTAAAATTCCTAAGGGGTACCCCTTAGAAAAAAATTTTTTTGGTCAAAAATTAAAAGTATCGATTTATATTTATTTATATATGCTAATAATATATTTCAACCATGACAAATACGAATCCGGCAACGAAAAATTTATTTGACCTTTAGTTTTTTCAGAATAGTCGTTTAAAATTAAACAAAATTTTGAGTTAAATTTTTGACCTTCGATAACTCCAATTATATAAGTCATTGGGCCCAAATTTGGCAATTCATTAGACCTTTATGGGTAGTATACTTATAACAAATAACAATCAGAAATATGCAAAAAAAATTTTTGTAAAAATCCTAAGGGGTACCCCTTAGAAAAAAATTTTTTTGGTCAAAAATTAAAAGTATCGATTTATATTTATTTATATATGCTAATAATATATTTCAACCATGACAAATACGAATCCGGCAACGAAAAATTTATTTGACCTTTAGTTTTTTCAGAATAGTCGTTTAAAATTAAACAAAATTTTGAGTTAAATTTTTGACCTTCAATAACTCCAATTATATAAAAGTCATTGGGCCCAAATTTGGCAATTCATTAGACCTTTATGGGTAGTATACTTATAACAAATAACAATCAGAAATATGCAAAAAAAAAAATTTGTAAAAATCCTAAGGGGTACCCCTTAGAAAAAAATTTTTTTGGTCAAAAATTAAAAGTATCGATTTATATTTATTTATATATGCTAATAATATATTTCAACCATGACAAATACGAATCCGGCAACGAAAAATTTATTTGACCTTTAGTTTTTTCAGAATAGTCGTTTAAAATTAAACAAAATTTTGAGTTAAATTTTTGACCTTCGATAACTCCAATTATATAAGTCATTGGGCCCAAATTTGGCAATTCATTAGACCTTTATGGGTAGTATACTTATAACAAATAACAATCAGAAATATTCAAAAAAAAATTTTTGTAAAAATCCTAAGGGGTACCCCTTAGAAAAAAATTTTTTTGGTCAAAAATTAAAAGTATCGATTTATATTTATTTATATATGCTAATAATATATTTCAACCATGACAAATACGAATCCGGCAACGAAAAATTTATTTGACCTTTAGTTTTTTCAGAATAGTCGTTTAAAATTAAACAAAATTTTGAGTTAAATTTTTGACCTTCAATAACTCCAATTATATAAAAGTCATTGGGCCCAAATTTGGCAATTCATTAGACCTTTATGGATAGTATACTTATAACAAATAACAATCAGAAATATGCAAAAAAAAATTTTGTAAAAATCCTAAGGGGTACCCCTTAGAAAAAAATTTTTTTGGTCAAAAATTAAAAGTATCGATTTATATTTATTTATATATGCTAATAATATATTTCAACCATGACAAATACGAATCCGGCAACGAAAAATTTATTTGACCTTTAGTTTTTTCAGAATAGTCGTTTAAAATTAAACAAAATTTTGAGTTAAATTTTTGACCTTCAATAACTCCAATTATATAAAAGTCATTGGGCCCAAATTTGGCAATTCATTAGACCTTTATGGGTATTATACTTATAACAAATAACAATCAGAAATATGCAAAAAAACAAATTGTAAAAATCCTAAGGGGTACCCCTTAGAAAAAAATTTTTTTGGTCAAAAATTAAAAGTATCGATTTATATTTATTTATATATGCTAATAATATATTTCAACCATGACAAATACGAATCCGGCAACGAAAAATTTATTTGACCTTTAGTTTTTTCAGAATAGTCGTTTAAAATTAAACAAAATTTTGAGTTAAATTTTTGACCTTCGATAACTCCAATTATATAAGTCATTGGGCCCAAATTTGGCAATTCATTAGACCTTTATGGGTAGTATATTTATAACAAATAACAATCAGAAATATTCAAAAAAAAAATTTTGTAAAAATCCTAAGGGGTACCCCTTAGAAAAAAATTTTTTTGGTCAAAAATTAAAAGTATCGATTTATATTTATTTATATATGCTAATAATATATTTCAACCATGACAAATACGAATCCGGCAACGAAAAATTTATTTGACCTTTAGTTTTTTCAGAATAGTCGTTTAAAATTAAACAAAATTTTGAGTTAAATTTTTGACCTTCGATAACTCCAATTATATAAAAGTCATTGGACCCAAATTTGGCAATTCATTAGACCTTTATGGGTAGTATACTTATAACAAATAACAATCAGAAATATTCAAAAAAAAAATTTTGTAAAAATTCTAAGGGGTACCCCTTAGAAAAAAATTTTTTTGGTCAAAAATTAAAAGTATCGATTTATATTTATTTATATATGCTAATAATATATTTCAACCATGACAAATACGAATCCGGCAACGAAAAATTTATTTGACCTTTAGTTTTTTCAGAATAGTCGTTTAAAATTAAACAAAATTTTGAGTTAAATTTTTGACCTTCAATAACTCCAATTATATAAAAGTCATTGGGCCCAAATTTGGCAATTCATTAGACCTTTATGGGTAGTATACTTATAACAAATAACAATCAGAAATATGCAAAAAAAAAATTTGTAAAAATCCTAAGGGGTACCCCTTAGAAAAAAATTTTTTTGGTCAAAAATTAAAAGTATCGATTTATATTTATTTATATATGCTAATAATATATTTCAACCATGACAAATACGAATCCGGCAACGAAAAATTTATTTGACCTTTAGTTTTTTCAGAATAGTCGTTTAAAATTAAACAAAATTTTGAGTTAAATTTTTGACCTTCGATAACTCCAATTATATAAAAGTCATTGGGCCCAAATTTGGCAATTCATTAGACCTTTATGGGTAGTATACTTATAACAAATAACAATCAGAAATATTCAAAAAAAAATTTTTGTATAAATCCTAAGGGGTACCCCTTAGAAAAAAAATTTTTTGGTCAAAAATTAAAAGTATCGATTTATATTTATTTATATATGCTAATAATATATTTCAACCATGACAAATACGAATCCGGCAACGAAAAATTTATTTCACCTTTAGTTTTTTCAGAATAGTCGTTTAAAATTAAACGAAATTTTGAGTTAAATTTTTGACCTTCAATAACTCCAATTATATAAAAGTCATTGGGCCCAAATTTGGCAATTCATTAGACCTTTATGGGTATTATACTTATAACAAATAACAATCAGAAATATGCAAAAAAAAAATTTTGTAAAAATCCTAAGGGGTACCCCTTAGAAAAAAATTTTTTTGGTCAAAAATTAAAAGTATCGATTTATATTTATTTATATATGCTAATAATATATTTCAACCATGACAAATACGAATCCGGCAACGAAAAATTTATTTGACCTTTAGTTTTTTCAGAATAGTCGTTTAAAATTAAACAAAATTTTGAGTTAAATTTTTGACCTTCGATAACTCCAATTATATAAAAGTCATTGGGCCCAAATTTGGCAATTCATTAGACCTTTATGGGTAGTTTGAATTTTGATGGGTATCGGCTGAAATTCCGTCTGAGAGCTCAAAAATGCTCGCAACGGCCGTAAAATGCTACTTTTCAGCCGCTACAGCTCTAAATCGTCGATTTTACACGATTTTTGATTTTTATCGACCAGAAGCCTTGCTGTAGGCTGGATATTGTTGATTATGTAATCGAGCTGCCGTGGATTTGCTCGCTGTATATTCGGCGATTACGTAATTGGCTGCCATAGTTCGCTCGCCGTATGCCGGTGATTATATAGTCGAGCTGCTGTGGTTTTTCTAGTTCGCAAATCGATGCTCTAGATCTAGTTCGTATTTAGGTGAATTGCAGGTTGCCTGTAAAGTTTAATTTTGGGTATGGAATAATTGGGATTTTGAATTGAAATATTGTATTCCTTTTGTTCTGTTTATTGGTCATTCATGTAATACATTTTTAAATCTAATATATAACGATATGAATTAATATTAAAAGATAGAATCGTGTCCTTCCCATTATTTACAATAGGGGGTGCGGTCGTTTAAACATTTTTAAATAACCCTGATATGGAAAATAATAGACTTATTATTTTTATATATTTACAATTAGAAAAATTAATATTAAAAGTTAGAATTGTTTCCTTCTCTTTATTTAGAACAGGGGGCGAGTTAAATTATACCATTTATGTAAAAAAAATTATATATTTAAACATTCTACGAGTTATTTGTATTTATAGATAGTTAAATATAAATATGTTTGGTATATTATTGTATGAGGTTTATCAGGGGTGACCTCATAGGCACTCACAGCTATAGTGGCGAAAACACTGCACGAATTACCTTAAAAACATATATACAAAATTGTATGTATTTAAACATTCTATGAACCTAGTAGTATAATTTTCTGTTGCTTGGTGGCAGCACCTACGTGTTCAAATTCACAATTTTATAAAGAAATTCAATAAAATAATATATGAATAAAATCGTGAATTTATGCTTTCCAGCGCGCGTTGACGTTCCAAGTAGAACAGACTTGCACAAACCAAAATTCTATTTTTACATTGTTGTTTGTTAACTGTTGTTCGAAATTGAAACATGTAGAACTACTTGTTTTAGCGTAGAAAATATGTTGAATTAATATGTAAAAAAAATACTACGCGAAACAGCAAGATTTTGCACTATTTTCCAACAATTTTATGAATGAAATAAACATGCAATTAATTCATAAATGAACACAAGACGGTACTAAAAGTATATATTTACATAGAAATTTATTGAATTATTAATTCAAAAAAATATGAAATGTTGACATTGGTTTTTTTTTACATTAAACCACAATAATTTGAAACTATTTTGTGATAATAATATTATTTTCTTTTCATTTTAATCAAATTTTTAATCCGTTTTCAAATATGAATTCGACATATTTTTATTATTATTATTTTTGATTTTATTATTACATATCTCAAAAACTATTTGAGATAATTTAATTTTCTTTGAAAATTTGAAATTCTTGAAGATTTCTGCGAAAGACATTTTAAAATTAATTAATTTTTACGGTGGTTAAATTTTTGCTAAGCATTAATTAAAAATGGTCAAAATCTTTAAACATATTTCAAAAATTATAACAAATTTTGAATTTTCGGTCCTATATCTCAAAAACTAATTAAAATATTTTAATTCTGTTTGAAAATTTGAAATCCTTGTAGATTTCTGTATAAAACACATAAAAATTAATTAATATTAACCAGTAGTTAAATTTTTTCCAAATTTTATTCACAAAATGGTCAAAAACATACTGTAGTCAAAATAAAAACTGTCAAAATTTTAAAAAAAGTTTCAAACAAACCCTACTTCACATTAACAGATAAACAACTTTTTCTAATAAAATTTTTGCCTAAACCCTTTCAGTTTGCCAAAAATCAAGTGACCTACTTATTTCCATAGCCTACCTTGTATTGTCGAAATTTTGGCCAAAATCCAAGGTGCCGTTGATATTTCGTCCCTGATTTTTTCAACACACTTCAAACAACACTAACATAATCGAAATTTTGTCTAAATAAACTTGTAACACTGATAAACATCAATACTTGTCACTAATAACATTTAGCATTATTGTTTATATGAATTAAACAGTTAATATTATATTTTCAAGTAAACTAAAACACTACATACAAGTTTGAGAATCTTATTTCATCTTTACATTTATTATCCTTTGTTAAAAATGTCCTTAAAAGGTCCTTATAGTCTATTTACCCAACTTGCAAATGTTTAAACACAACACAAATCGCAGCCATTTTGATGTAAATGTCAAGTTAATTAACAAATATATGTATTTCATTTATGTGATGATTATAAATACTGATAATTTATATTTAGCAATAATATTAATAAATATAAACTTTTTTGAAGTTAAATTTTGAAATTTCTTTTTAAAAATTGGGGAAAATTTCCAAAAAAGACCCTATTTAGTATTGGTAGCGACATCTGTAGTCAACAAATGTGTACTATATACGTGAAAATATTATAAAATATTTAAAATTATTTTTATGTATCCTGAGATATTCAAAATCATTGAATTTATAATAGTTTTTAATAAAATATTTTTTGTATAACAAATATAGTCGAAATATTGTTATTTTAGCTAGAAAATGGATTTTCTCAAATTTGCTAATACCTATTCAATATTACTAGTGTACTCTATGGTGAAAATTGTGAACTATTATTTAATGTTATCTTGTGAATAAGTACGTTGATGTATCGTGTAAATAGGCGAAAATCAATACTTGGATCATTTAAATTGACCAATCAGATTTCTAGAAATATTGTGGTATATTTGAAACATGTGTTAATTTTTGAATAGGGTATTTTTACATATGTAAATCATTTTTTTAAAAAAAATATGCATTATTATGGACATTTGGTTTCAAAAATATTATTTTATTAATTTATTCGTAGCTACTAGACCAGTAGAGTAAATATTTTGAAAATTATTTGATAATCATAAGTTCATTGACCTTTGCAAATACTGATAAATATTGTTCTACGTATTTATTTTTAGAAATTGGACCAGTTAAATATGAATTTTGAAATTTATGTAAAAAAGTACGTAGAATCCAATGGTGCAATCGACAACGTGGTTGTTTGTTACCCAAAATTTAATTAGAATTGTTGCCTTCCGATTATTTACAATAGGGGATGCGGTCGTTTTAAACATTTTAAAATAAGCCTGATACGGAAAATAATAAACTTATAATTTTTATATATTTACAATTAGAAACATGTATATATAAATATGTATTTTATTTTGTTCACAACTCTTCTACGGTTTTAAAATATCTTCAAATTAACACGAAATTCGTGTTCTACGGGGTTTAAAATATAAATTAGCTCAATTTTAAATCTTAAAGCCGTTTGGGTAAAGCTCAATTTTAATATTTGTAAGATGACGCCCAGTGAAATTTTTTCGCAATCCTTCCAAAACATCAAAACACTTATTTGGTTATAAATTCAGCTGAAATTTACAGGAAACACATAAAATTAACTGAAAATCATGAATTTGTAGTTAAAATTTGTCGAAAATGTCTATTTTTTGTTGAAAATATTTGTTTGCCAGTAGAAAAGTGTGGTTAAAAATCATGTACGTGTCAAAAACATTCGGTTGGTTTACAGCGCCAAAATGCTTGAACTATGTAGCAACATTTCGACTCTGTCGATAATACAGTTTAATTTAGTCTATATAAGCTACATCATTGATTAGTCTATGTAAGCATCATTGGTATGACGCCATTTTGAACTATTTGAACATCTATAAAAGCAGCGGAAACGAGCTTATAAATCGATTTAGAATAGTCTAAAATACATGTTTATTTGAAGATTAATACACAATACATGTAATAAATTGTTTTTTTCTTTTCAGGTTGTGTACCTAGACTGCTCAAATAACATTTTGATATTATACACATTTTTTTTTCATTAGATTAGAACAGCTTTTTATAATTCGTAGACTACGAAGTTTAGATTTTCTTTTTGAGAGAATCATTAATTTTGGGAAAATATTTGAAAATAATTACTAATTTTGCTAAAATCTTATTAAGCACTCTTAATATTTGACAATCAGTTTTATGAAATATGTAAATTTTTGTTAACTTCCGGTGCTGGCTTGAAGAAATTGATGAAATATTCGATTATACGAACATGTCGAATTTTCACCGTAGAGTTGTTTTTATGTAGGTACTACTAGAAAATAAAACGATTCGCACTTCAGTTTCACATTTAGTGACATTTTTGAAGTTGCGGTAAATTTAATTAACAATTGTTACAAATAATTTTAATATATTTAAAATTAACTTATTTCTTTTTATTTATAAAGAAATTAATTATTTGCACGTTCAAATAATTTTATTTCTTTCAAAAGTTGATGGTACATATGGGTATATTGTTAAAAATAAAAATATTTCCAAACATTTATATTTTTTTATTTTATGCACCTGTGTACAATAATTTATAAAATTCTTTGTATTTTATAAATTATTGTAAAATGAAAAATTCCATACCCAAAACTAGCTCAAATGGGAAATATTTTTTTGATGAATCTTATATAATTTTTGATTCTCTACAACTTTTGTCTATAAAATTTTCTTCTAAAATTGATGGTTAAGCCGGAAATGACGTTACACCTTAAATAGGGTAGAGATACAAAGTTGACATATTTTTTTTCGGATTCTACGTAATTTTCTACATACGTGTCTAAAATTTGGTAATTCAATATTTATAAGCATAGGTCATATGATTTTTTTAAATTTAAATAGCACATTTTAAATTAATATTTTGTGTTCGGGGAATTGGCAACACTGATTATTTTAGTAACGCCATCTGTTAGCACATTTTAAACTAATATTTTGTGTGTTCGGACAATTGGCAACACTGATTGTCAGCCATTACAAATGTCATTAGAAGCTTCAGGTGTAACTCGTGTCAAAATGTAAAAACGCTTCTAAAACTTATTTTAAACAGTTTTAAATGGTGAAAATGTTGTGGTTTATAGTTTAAAGAATAAGGAATGCGATTCTGCCCTCGAAATGAAGATATTTGTACCCGTTGAGGAGTTATGAGTAAGAGAAAATGAAGGTCGTTTGGGACATTGACAATTGCACCATAATTTCGTGTGAAAATGGGGCCCTACAGCTGGGAGGGAACGCTGAATAGATGGACAGAGGGCTAGACATCAAGATCTGACACTTTTAAGGTAAGAAATGAAGTTTATAATTTGTTTATTCCTTAAAACCGACGTTTCTGCGGCCGTGAGGAGTCAAGGACGAACAACTTGTGTATTTGTGTTCTTGTTATGAACCCCTTTTATTTACCCCCTTATTTTGTATTTATATATATTTAATAACTTAATATTTATATATTTTTCTGTGTATATTGTCAACATGTGAACAATGAATTACAATAATGTATGTAGTAAACATGTATTAAATATATAAAAATGATATATTTTAACCCTTTATAAAATCTTTTATTTACAGGAAATACATAAAATTAACTGAAAAACCTTTATTTTTTATTAAAATTATCTGATTGACATTTAAATTTGCACAAAATCGCTCTTTAAAATAATCTAGTTTGCCGTACATTAGTTGAATTTTTAGTGGACAACCGACGCATCGGTTGCGCATAAAAATATCAGAGATTTGCGGTGAAAGTTCATTGACCTTTAAATGTAGTTTCACTAATTTATTCATAGCTATTAGACCAGTAGAGCAAATATTTTGTAATTTGGGATATTTATATAAGAAAATACGAAAAATCCAATGGTGCTATCGATAAATTTGTACCTCCACCCATTTTTGGGTAACATATAACCCGTCATTAATTGGCGGGAGGTACGGTTTTAATTTTATCAAAAATCGATTCCGTGGGTCAAAATACAGATGTATAACAAATTACAATAAAATATTCACACAAATGACTATTTCATTTAATTTAAAACTTTTGAATTAGGCGATTTTGAAACCCTTGCCTCTAGGTCCTTGTAACTTAAATATGTTGTTCTACGGCCCCGACATTTTCAGAAGTGACTTCGGTCCTCAGTCCAGGCCTGTATTTTTACAAAACAGTAAGTATTTAATGAAATATATGTGTATACAATCCGCAAAATCACCCCCGAATGAATTATCATTTTGTCTTGCTCATAATTCCTCAACGGGTTAAAATATCGTCAATTGGTGCACAAAATCGGATTCATTGGTGTTTAAAATATAATTTACTTATTTGCATCGCTTAAAACTGTTTGGTATGAGAATAAGAAAAGATTTTGTCTTGTGGTGTCAGGTGGAAGTTCCTCCAATTCGTCTTATAACCTCCAAAAACGTTTTTGTTGGATTATTTGCTTATTACGAAATAAAACTTGCTGAAATGTATGTGGAATACATAAAATTAAGTGTAGAATCTTATTTTATGCTTAAAACTTGCTAATTTTATTGAAAAATATTGTTTGACATTTTAAAAGTCGGTCAAATGTATTACTCAACCTGCATAACATTTGGCTAAAAAATGCTCTCGCACCGCTCTTTAAAATAATAAAAAGATGTATTTGCACATTGTATTATCAATAATTATTAATTTATTGAACCAATTATGCCCTAAATATACTTAAAAATGTTTTAAATCATGTATTTAATAATTTTTTATTAAACTGTTGTACCGACAGAGTTATCGTGCCGAATATAGTTCGAGCATTTTGGCGCTGATGTCATACCCGATGTTACGTAGGTTGGATAGTACATTTTCACCTAAATATTAATAAAAGGGGTAGTAAAATAAAGAATATATATTATTTTTTATAAGTTTTATTCATTTTAAAACAAATACAATATATATTACAATAATTGACACCCTATAAAATGTAATACCAAATTTCATTAAAATATTCACACAAATGACTATTTAATTTAAAGAGTGTTGCTTTTTGAATTAAAATGTTTGAATATTTATAATGAACGTATTCTACGTGTTTTCTAATATAAATATACCAATTTTTTAATCTTTTGCTTAACTAGTTTGATTTCTATTAATAAATATATAAATTACCAATATTTGCAAAGGTCAATGAACTTATGATTATCAAATAACTTTCAAAATATATACTCTACTGGTCTAGTACCTACGAATATATTAATAAAACAATATTTATGAAACCAAATGTCCAAAATAATGCATCATTTTTGAAAAATTTGATTTACATATGTAAAAATACCCTATTCAAAAATTAACACATGTTTCAAATATACCACAACATTTCTAGAAATCTGATTGGTGAATTTGAATGATCCAAGTATTGATTTTCGCCTATTTACACGATACATCAACGTACTTACTTACAACACACCATTAAATATTAGTTCACAATTTTCCCCATAGAGTACACTAGTAAGATTAAATTGGTATTCACAAATTCTAGAAAATCCATTTTCTAGCTAAAATAACAATATTTCGACTATGTTTGTTATACAAAAAATATTTTATTAAAAACTATTATAAATTCAATGATTTTGAATATCTCAGGATACATAAAAAAATAATTTTAAATATTTTATATTTTCACGTATATAGTACACATTTGTTGACTACAGATGTCGCTACAAATACTGAATAGGGTCTTTTTTGGAATTTTTCCCCAATTTTCGAAAAAAAAATTCAAAATTTAACTTCAAAAAAAATTATATTTATTAATATTATTGCTAAATATAAATTATCAGTATTTATAATCATCAAATAAATGAAATACATATATTTGTTAATTAACTTGACATTTACATCAAAATGGCTACGATCAATGTTTTGTTTAAACATTTGCTAGTTGTATAAATAGACTTTAAGGACCTTTTAAGGACATTTTTAACAAAGGATAATAAATGTAAAGATGAAATAAGATTCTCAAACTTGTATGTAGTGTTTTAGTTTACTTGAAAATATAATATTAACTGTTTAATTCATATAAACAATAATGCTAAATGTTATTAGTGACAAGTATTGATGTTTATCAGTGTTACAAGATTATTTGGACAAAATTTCGACTATGTTTGTGTGTTTGAAGTGTGCTGAAAAAAGCAGGGACGAAATATCAACGGCACCTTGGATTTTGGGCAAAATTTCGACAACACAAGGTAGGCTTTGGAAATAAGTAGGTCACTTGATTTTTGGCAAACTGAAAGGGTTGAGACAAAAAAATTATTAGGAAAAGTTGTTTATCTTTTAATTTAAAGTAGGGTTTGTTTGAAACTTTTTTTGAAATTTTGATATTTTTTATTTTGACAACAGTATGTTTTTGACCATTTTGTAAATAAAACTTGGTAAAAATGTAACTACTGGTTAAAATTAATTAATTTTAATATATCTTATGTACAAATCTTCAAGGGTTTCAAATTTTCAAATAGAATTAAATTATCTGAAATAGTTTTTAAGATATGTAATGACAAAGTCAAAAATAATAATAATTAAAATATGTCGAATTCATATTTGAAAACGGATTGAAAATATATGTTTAAAATGAAAAGAAATTAATATTATTATCACAAAATAGTTTCAAATTATTGCGGTTTTATGTAAAAACAACCAATGTCCCCATTTAATATTTTTTTGGATTAATAATTCAATAAATTTCTATGTAAATATAATCAAAACTTTTAGTACCATATTGTGTTAATTTTTGAATTAATTGCGCCCCCCATTGTAAATAAGGGGGTGAAAACAATTGTATCTTTTAATATTAATGTTTGTAGTTGCAAATATAGAAAAATTATAAGTTTATTATTTCCCGTATCAGAGTTATTTTAAAATGTTTAACACGAACGTGTCCCCTATTGTTAATAAAAGGGTAGAAACAATTCTATCTTTTAATATTAATGTTTCTAATTGCAAATATAGAAAAATTATAAGTTTATTATTTCCCGTATCAGAGTTATTTTAAAATGTTTAAAACGAACGCGCCCCCTATTGTAAATAAAGGGGTAGAAACAATTCTATCTTTTAATATTAATGTTTCTAATTGCAAATATATAAAAATTATAAGTTTATTATTTCCCGTATCAGAGTTATTTTAAAATGTTTAACACGAACGTGTCCCCTATTGTTAATAAAAGGGTAGAAACAATTCTATCTTTTAATATTAATGTTTCTAATTGCAAATATAGAAAAATTATAAGTTTATTATTTCCAGTATCAGAGTTATTTTAAAATGTTTAAAACGAACGCGCCCCCTATTGTAAATAAAGGGGTAGAAACAATTCTATCTTTTAATATTAATGTTTCTAATTGCAAATATAGAAAAATTATAAGTTTATTATTTTTCGTATCAGAGTTATTTTAAAATGTTTAACACGAACGTGTCCCCTATTGTTAATAAAAGGGTAGAAACAATTCTATCTTTTAATATTAATGTTTCTAATTGCAAATATAGAAAAATTATAAGTTTATTATTTTCCGTATCAGAGTTATTTTAAAATGTTTAACACGAACGTGTCCCCTATTGTTAATAAAAGGGTAGAAACAATTCTATCTTTTAATATTAATGTTTCTAATTGCTAATATATAAAAATTATAAGTTTATTATTTCCCGTATCAGAGTTATTTTAAAATGTTTAAAACGAACGCGCCCCCTATTGTAAATAAAGGGGTAGAAACAATTCTATCTTTTAATATTAATGTTTCTAATTGCAAATATATAAAAATTATAAGTTTATTATTTCCCGTATCAGAGTTATTTTAAAATGTTTAACACGAACGTGCCCCCTATTGTAAATGAAGGGGTGGAAAAAATTCTAACTTTATGTATTATTTTTATAAATCTTTAAAAAATATCATTTTATTGTATTTTACATTAATTCGTGTTGCCGCGAGCCATACGTAACTTGTTTAAAGCGGTAGACTGGTACGCCTTGGCACGACATAGAATCTTGGGAGACGCTGAAGCGGATGGACGTATATATCTGTGCAGTAAATATTAATATTTAAACTAATATTTAAAATGAAATATGAACATTTATACAAATAACGAAGGCCCTTATGTTGAAAATATGTCGTCAGACGGTGGGTACATCATTTTTTTCATAGGCAAAATGCGTTTTATAAATGAAGACGCTTATGTGGTTTTGCTTTTTTATACCATGTTGAATATATTGTTCCTCAGACTTTAATAATTTCTTGTTTCCCTAATTATTTTTGGTAAAAAAGCTTCAAATAAAAGTTGTAGAGCATAAAATTCTCCATCTGAATCAATAAACAAATTTTGTATATGTAATACACGTACAAAATGGAAGCCGCAAAAGAATAACTAAAATAACTCATTTCTTTTTCTATTACAGATTGTATGCATGACCATGAGGGCTTCGGAAACATGGAACTGCGAGCAGAAGAGGGCAGAGCACCTTTGGAAGAAACCGGAGACCACGGAGTTACTTCATTAGGGCCCCACAACTGAAGAATTCAAGCGTGCTGTCAGCATGTCTAAGGTAAGATCTTACTACATACTATTTACAATTCTGTAATAAATTGAAAATCTCAGTAGGACATTAAAATGTCGATCACCCTGTATTTTGTTAAAAAGTATTACATCCTCATAATTCGTACCCGCTGATTACGGGAAAAATACTTAAAAAAATCCCTGGGCCTTAGTTTAAAAGATATGAATTTTTGTTTTAATTAGAAATGTCACAAGTTTTTTTGACTTTGCCGGCCTATAACTACTGAACGGTAAAAGATATAGTAACGGGTGTTACGCCATTCGATTCTATGGACATTTCTACATATGTTTACCAATTTTCAATTGTCTTGTTCACCTGATACAAAATTAATATGCAAATAATGAAAAAGTGACACCTTGAAAATCTCAGTAGGGCATTAAAATGTCGATCACCCTGTATTTTGTTAAAAAGTATTACATCCTCATAATTCGTACCCGCTGTTTACGGGAAAAATACTTAAAAAAATCCCTGGGCCTTAGTTTAAAAGATATGAATTTTTGTTTTAATTAGAAATGTCACAAGTTTTTTTGACTTTGCCGGCCTATAACTACTGAACGGTAAAAGATATAGTAACGGGTGTTACGCCATTCGATTCTATGGCCATTTCTACATATGTGTACTAATTTTCAATTGCCTTGTTCACCTGATACAAAATTAATATGCAAATAATCAAAAAGTGACACCTTGAAAATCTCAGTAGGGCATTAAAATGTCGATCACCCTGTATTTTGTTAAAAAGTATTACATCCTCATAATTCGTACCCGCTGATTACGGGAAAAATACTTAAAAAAATCCCTGGGCCTTAGTTTAAAAGATATGAATTTTTGTTTTAATTAGAAATGTCACAAGTTTTTTTGACTTTGCCGGCCTATAACTACTGAACGGTAAAAGATATAGTGATGGGTGTTACGCCATTCGATTCTATGGACATTTCTACATATGTGTACTAATTTTCAATTGCCTTGTTCACCTGATACAAAATTAATATGCAAATAATCAAAAAGTGACACCTTGAAAATCTCAGTAGGGCATTAAAATGTCGATCACCCTGTATTTTGTTAAAAAGTATTACATCCTCATAATTCGTACCCGCTGATTACGGGAAAAATACTTAAAAAAATCCCTGGGCCTTAGTTTAAAAGATATGAATTTTTGTTTTAATTAGAAATGTCACAAGTTTTTTTGACTTTGCCGGCCTATAACTACTGAACGGTAAAAGATATAGTAATGGGTGTTACGCCATTCGATTCTATGGACATTTCTACATATGTGTACTAATTTTCAATTGCCTTGTTCACCTGATACAAAATTAATATGCAAATAATCAAAAAGTGACACCTTGAAAATCTCAGTAGGGCATTAAAATGTCGATCACCCTGTATTTTGTTAAAAAGTATTACATCCTCATAATTAATACCCGCTGATTACGGGAAAAATACTTAAAAAAATCCCTGGGCCTTAGTTTAAAAGATATGAATTTTTGTTTTAATTAGAAATGTCACAAGTTTTTTTGACTTTGCCGGCCTATAACTACTGAACGGTAAAAGATATAGTAACGGGTGTTATGCCATTCGATTCTCTGGACATTTCTACATATGTGTTCCAATTTTCAATTGTCTTGTTCACCTGATACAAAATTAATATGCAAATAATCAAAAAGTGACAACTTGAAAATCTCAGTAGGTCATTAAAATGTCGATCACCCTGTATTTTGTTAAAAAGTATTACATCCTTATAATTCGTACCCGCTGATTACGGGAAAAATACTTAAAAAAATCCCTGGGCCTTAGTTTAAAAGATATGAATTTTTGTTTTAATTAGAAATGTCACAAGTTTTTTTGACTTTGCCGGCCTATAACTACTGAACGGTAAAAGATATAGTAACGGGTGTGACGCTATTCGATTCTACGGACATTTCTACATATGTGTACCAATTTTCAATTGTCTTGTTCACCTGATACAAAATTAATATGCAAATAATCAAAAAGTGACACCTTGAAAATCTCAGTAGGGCATTAAAATGTCGATCACCCTGTATTTTGTTAAAAAGTATTACATCCTCATAATTCGTACCCGCTGATTACGGGAAAAATACTTAAAAAAATCCCTGGGCCTTAGTTTAAAAGATATGAATTTTTGTTTTAATTAGAAATGTCACAAGTTTTTTTGATTTTGCCGGCCTATAACTACTGAACGGTAAAAGATATAGTAATGGGTGTTACGCCATTCGATTCTATGGACATTTCTACATATGTGCACCAATTTTCAATTGTCTTGTTCACCTGATACAAAATTAATATGCAAATAATCAAAAAGTGACAACTTGAAAATCTCAGTAGGTCATTAAAATGTCGATCACCCTGTATTTTGTTAAAAAGTATTACATCCTCATAATTAGTACCCGCTGATTACGGGAAAAATACTTAAAAAAATCCCTGGGCCTTAGTTTAAAAGATATGAATTTTTGTTTTAATTAGAAATGTCACAAGTTTTTTTGACTTTGCCGGCCTATAACTACTGAACGGTAAAAGATATAGTAACGGGTGTTACGCCATTCATTCTATGGACATTTCTACATAAGTGTACCAATTTTCAATTGTCTTGATCACCTGATACAAAATTAATATGCAAATAATGAAAAAGTGACACCTTGAAAATCTCAGTAGGGCATTAAAATGTCGATCACCTTGTATTTTGTTAAAAAGTATTACATCCTCATAATTCGTACCCGCTGATTACGGGAAAAATACTTAAAAAAATCCCTGGGCCTTAGTTTAAAAGATATGAATTTTTGTTTTAATTAGAAATGTCACAAGTTTTTTTGACTTTGCCGGCCTATAACTACTGAACGGTAAAAGATATAGTAACGGGTGTTATGCCATTCGATTCTCTGGACATTTCTACATATGTGTTCCAATTTTCAATTGTCTTGTTCACCTGATACAAAATTAATATGCAAATAATCAAAAAGTGACACCTTGAAAATCTCAGTAGGGCATTAAAATGTCGATCACCCTGTATTTTGTTAAAAAGTATTACATCCTCATAATTCGTACCCGCTGATTACGGGAAAAATACTTAAAAAAATCCCTGGGCCTTAGTTTAAAAGATATGAATTTTTGTTTTAATTAGAAATGTCACAAGTTTTTTTGACTTTGCCGGCCTATAACTACTGAACGGTAAAAGATATAGTAACGGGTGTTACGCCATTCGATTCTATGGACATTTCTACATATGTGCACCAATTTTCAATTGTCTTGTTTACCTGATACAAAATTAATATGCAAATAATCAAAAAGTGACAACTTGAAAATCTCAGTAGGTCATTAAAATGTCGATCACCCTGTATTTTGTTAAAAAGTATTACATCCTCATAATTAGTACCCGCTGATTACGGGAAAAATACTTAAAAAAATCCCTGGGCCTTAGTTTAAAAGATATGAATTTTTGTTTTAATTAGAAATGTCACAAGTTTTTTTGACTTTGCCGGCCTATAACTACTGAACGGTAAAAGATATAGTAACGGGTGTTACGCCATTCATTCTATGGACATTTCTACATAAGTGTACCAATTTTCAATTGTCTTGATCACCTGATACAAAATTAATATGCAAATAATCAAAAAGTGACACCTTGAAAATCTCAGTAGGGCATTAAAATGTCGATCACCCTGTATTTTGTTAAAAAGTATTACATCCTCATAATTCGTACCCGCTGATTACGGGAAAAATACTTAAAAAAATCCCTGGGCCTTAGTTTAAAAGATATGAATTTTTGTTTTAATTAGAAATGTCACAAGTTTTTTTGACTTTGCCGGCCTATAACTACTGAACGGTAAAAGATATAGTAACGGGTGTTATGCCATTCGATTCTCTGGACATTTCTACATATGTGTTCCAATTTTCAATTGTCTTGTTCACCTGATACAAAATTAATATGCAAATAATCAAAAAGTGACACCTTGAAAATCTCAGTAGGGCATTAAAATGTCGATCACCCTGTATTTTGTTAAAAAGTATTACATCCTCATAATTCGTACCCGCTGATTACGGGAAAAATACTTAAAAAAATCCCTGGGCCTTAGTTTAAAAGATATGAATTTTTGTTTTAATTAGAAATGTCACAAGTTTTTTTGACTTTGCCGGCCTATAACTACTGAACGGTAAAAGATATAGTAACGGGTGTGACGCTATTCGATTCTACGGACATTTCTACATATGTGTACCAATTTTCAATTGTCTTGTTCACCTGATACAAAATTAATATGCAAATAATCAAAAAGTGACACCTTGAAAATCTCAGTAGGGCATTAAAATGTCGATCAGCCTGTATTTTGTTAAAAAGTATTACATCCTCATAATTCGTACCCGCTGATTACGGGAAAAATATTTAAAAAATCCCTGGGCCTTAGTTTAAAAGATATGAATTTTTGTTTTAATTAGAAATGTCACAAGTTTTTTTGACTTTGCCGGCCTATAACTACTGAACGGTAAAAGATATAGTAATGGGTGTTACGCCATTCGATTCTATGGACATTTCTACATATGTGCACCAATTTTCAATTGTCTTGTTCACCTGATACAAAATTAATATGCAAATAATCAAAAAGTGACACCTTGAAAATCTCAGTAGGGCATTAAAATGTCGATCACCCTGTATTTTGTTAAAAAGTATTACATCCTCATAATTCGTACCCGCTGATTACGGGAAAAATACTTAAAAAAATCCCTGGGCCTTAGTTTAAAAGATATGAATTTTTGTTTTAATTAGAAATGTCACAAGTTTTTTTGACTTTGCCGGCCTATAACTACTGAACGGTAAAAGATATAGTAACGGGTGTTACGCCATTCGATTCTATGGACATTTCTACATATGTGCACCAATTTTCAATTGTCTTGTTTACCTGATACAAAATTAATATGCAAATAATCAAAAAGTGACAACTTGAAAATCTCAGTAGGTCATTAAAATGTCGATCACCCTGTATTTTGTTAAAAAGTATTACATCCTCATAATTAGTACCCGCTGATTACGGGAAAAATACTTAAAAAAATCCCTGGGCCTTAGTTTAAAAGATATGAATTTTTGTTTTAATTAGAAATGTCACAAGTTTTTTTGACTTTGCCGGCCTATAACTACTGAACGGTAAAAGATATAGTAACGGGTGTTACGCCATTCATTCTATGGACATTTCTACATAAGTGTACCAATTTTCAATTGTCTTGATCACCTGATACAAAATTAATATGCAAATAATCAAAAAGTGACACCTTGAAAATCTCAGTAGGGCATTAAAATGTCGATCACCCTGTATTTTGTTAAAAAGTATTACATCCTCATAATTCGTACCCGCTGATTACGGGAAAAATACTTAAAAAAATCCCTGGGCCTTAGTTTAAAAGATATGAATTTTTGTTTTAATTAGAAATGTCACAAGTTTTTTTGACTTTGCCGGCCTATAACTACTGAACGGTAAAAGATATAGTAACGGGTGTTATGCCATTCGATTCTCTGGACATTTCTACATATGTGTTCCAATTTTCAATTGTCTTGTTCACCTGATACAAAATTAATATGCAAATAATCAAAAAGTGACACCTTGAAAATCTCAGTAGGGCATTAAAATGTCGATCACCCTGTATTTTGTTAAAAAGTATTACATCCTCATAATTCGTACCCGCTGATTACGGGAAAAATACTTAAAAAAATCCCTGGGCCTTAGTTTAAAAGATATGAATTTTTGTTTTAATTAGAAATGTCACAAGTTTTTTTGACTTTGCCGGCCTATAACTACTGAACGGTAAAAGATATAGTAACGGGTGTGACGCTATTCGATTCTACGGACATTTCTACATATGTGTACCAATTTTCAATTGTCTTGTTCACCTGATACAAAATTAATATGCAAATAATCAAAAAGTGACACCTTGAAAATCTCAGTAGGGCATTAAAATGTCGATCAGCCTGTATTTTGTTAAAAAGTATTACATCCTCATAATTCGTACCCGCTGATTACGGGAAAAATATTTAAAAAATCCCTGGGCCTTAGTTTAAAAGATATGAATTTTTGTTTTAATTAGAAATGTCACAAGTTTTTTTGACTTTGCCGGCCTATAACTACTGAACGGTAAAAGATATAGTAACGGGTGTTACGCCATTCGATTCTATGGACATTTCTACATATGTGCACCAATTTTCAATTGTCTTGTTCACCTGATACAAAATTAATATGCAAATAATCAAAAAGTGACAACTTGAAAATCTCAGTAGGTCATTAAAATGTCGATCACCCTGTATTTTGTTAAAAAGTATTACATCCTCATAATTAGTACCCGCTGATTACGGGAAAAATACTTAAAAAAATCCCTGGGCCTTAGTTTAAAAGATATGAATTTTTGTTTTAATTAGAAATGTCACAAGTTTTTTTGACTTTGCCGGCCTATAACTACTGAACGGTAAAAGATATAGTAACGGGTGTTACGCCATTCATTCTATGGACATTTCTACATAAGTGTACCAATTTTCAATTGTCTTGATCACCTGATACAAAATTAATATGCAAATAATGAAAAAGTGACACCTTGAAAATCTCAGTAGGGCATTAAAATGTCGATCACCTTGTATTTTGTTAAAAAGTATTACATCCTCATAATTCGTACCCGCTGATTACGGGAAAAATACTTAAAAAAATCCCTGGGCCTTAGTTTAAAAGATATGAATTTTTGTTTTAATTAGAAATGTCACAAGTTTTTTTGACTTTGCCGGCCTATAACTACTGAACGGTAAAAGATATAGTAACGGGTGTTATGCCATTCGATTCTCTGGACATTTCTACATATGTGTTCCAATTTTCAATTGTCTTGTTCACCTGATACAAAATTAATATGCAAATAATCAAAAAGTGACACCTTGAAAATCTCAGTAGGGCATTAAAATGTCGATCACCCTGTATTTTGTTAAAAAGTATTACATCCTCATAATTCGTACCCGCTGATTACGGGAAAAATACTTAAAAAAATCCCTGGGCCTTAGTTTAAAAGATATGAATTTTTGTTTTAATTAGAAATGTCACAAGTTTTTTTGACTTTGCCGGCCTATAACTACTGAACGGTAAAAGATATAGTAACGGGTGTTACGCCATTCGATTCTATGGACATTTCTACATATGTGCACCAATTTTCAATTGTCTTGTTCACCTGATACAAAATTAATATGCAAATAATCAAAAAGTGACAACTTGAAAATCTCAGTAGGTCATTAAAATGTCGATCACCCTGTATTTTGTTAAAAAGTATTACATCCTCATAATTAGTACCCGCTGATTACGGGAAAAATACTTAAAAAAATCCCTGGGCCTTAGTTTAAAAGATATGAATTTTTGTTTTAATTAGAAATGTCACAAGTTTTTTTGACTTTGCCGGCCTATAACTACTGAACGGTAAAAGATATAGTAACGGGTGTTACGCCATTCATTCTATGGACATTTCTACATAAGTGTACCAATTTTCAATTGTCTTGATCACCTGATACAAAATTAATATGCAAATAATGAAAAAGTGACACCTTGAAAATCTCAGTAGGGCATTAAAATGTCGATCACCTTGTATTTTGTTAAAAAGTATTACATCCTCATAATTCGTACCCGCTGATTACGGAAAAAATACTTAAAAAAATCCCTGGGCCTTAGTTTAAAAGATATGAATTTTTGTTTTAATTAGAAATGTCACAAGTTTTTTTGACTTTGCCGGCCTATAACTACTGAACGGTAAAAGATATAGTAACGGGTGTTATGCCATTCGATTCTCTGGACATTTCTACATATGTGTTCCAATTTTCAATTGTCTTGTTCACCTGATACAAAATTAATATGCAAATAATCAAAAAGTGACACCTTGAAAATCTCAGTAGGGCATTAAAATGTCGATCACCCTGTATTTTGTTAAAAAGTATTACATCCTCATAATTCGTACCCGCTGATTACGGGAAAAATACTTAAAAAAATCCCTGGGCCTTAGTTTAAAAGATATGAATTTTTGTTTTAATTAGAAATGTCACAAGTTTTTTTGACTTTGCCGGCCTATAACTACTGAACGGTAAAAGATATAGTAACGGGTGTGACGCTATTCGATTCTACGGACATTTCTACATATGTGTACCAATTTTCAATTGTCTTGTTCACCTGATACAAAATTAATATGCAAATAATCAAAAAGTGACACCTTGAAAATCTCAGTAGGGCATTAAAATGTCGATCAGCCTGTATTTTGTTAAAAAGTATTACATCCTCATAATTCGTACCCGCTGATTACGGGAAAAATACTTAAAAAATCCCTGGGCCTTAGTTTAAAAGATATGAATTTTTGTTTTAATTAGAAATGTCACAAGTTTTTTTGACTTTGCCGGCCTATAACTACTGAACGGTAAAAGATATAGTAACGGGTGTTACGCCATTCGATTCTATGGACATTTCTACATATGTGCACCAATTTTCAATTGTCTTGTTCACCTGATACAAAATTAATATGCAAATAATCAAAAAGTGACAACTTGAAAATCTCAGTAGGTCATTAAAATGTCGATCACCCTGTATTTTGTTAAAAAGTATTACATCCTCATAATTAGTACCCGCTGATTACGGGAAAAATACTTAAAAAAATCCCTGGGCCTTAGTTTAAAAGATATGAATTTTTGTTTTAATTAGAAATGTCACAAGTTTTTTTGACTTTGCCGGCCTATAACTACTGAACGGTAAAAGATATAGTAACGGGTGTTACGCCATTCATTCTATGGACATTTCTACATAAGTGTACCAATTTTCAATTGTCTTGATCACCTGATACAAAATTAATATGCAAATAATGAAAAAGTGACACCTTGAAAATCTCAGTAGGGCATTAAAATGTCGATCACCTTGTATTTTGTTAAAAAGTATTACATCCTCATAATTCGTACCCGCTGATTACGGGAAAAATACTTAAAAAAATCCCTGGGCCTTAGTTTAAAAGATATGAATTTTTGTTTTAATTAGAAATGTCACAAGTTTTTTTGACTTTGCCGGCCTATAACTACTGAACGGTAAGAGATATAGTAACGGGTGTGACGCTATTCGATTCTACGGACATTTCTACATATGTGCACCAATTTTCAATTGTCTTGTTCACCTAATACAAAATTAATATGCAAATAATCAAAAAGTGACACCTTGAAAATCTCAGTAGGGCATTAAAATGTCGATCAGCCTGTATTTTGTTAAAAAGTATTACATCCTCATAATTCGTACCCGCTGATTACGGGAAAAATACTTAAAAAATCCCTGGGCCTTAGTTTAAAAGATATGAATTTTTGTTTTAATTAGAAATGTCACAAGTTTTTTTGACTTTGCCGGCCTATAACTACTGAACGGTAAAAGATATAGTAATGGGTGTTACGCCATTCGATTCTATGGACATTTCTACATATGTGCACCAATTTTCAATTGTCTTGTTCACCTGATACAAAATTAATATGCAAATAATCAAAAAGTGACAACTTGAAAATCTCAGTAGGGCATTAAAATGTCGATCACCCTGTATTTTGTTAAAAAGTATTACATCCTCATAATTAGTACCCGCTGATTACGGGAAAAATACTTAAAAAAATCCCTGGGCCTTAGTTTAAAAGATATGAATTTTTGTTTTAATTAGAAATGTCACAAGTTTTTTTGACTTTGCCGGCCTATAACTACTGAACGGTAAAAGATATAGTAACGGGTGTTATGCCATTCGATTCTATGGACATTTCTACATATGTGCACCAATTTTCAATTGTCTTGTTCACCTGATACAAAATTAATATGCAAATAATCAAAAAGTGACAACTTGAAAATCTCAGTAGGGCATTAAAATGTCGATCACCCTGTATTTTGTTAAAAAGTATTACATCCTCATAATTAGTACCCGCTGATTACGGGAAAAATACTTAAAAAAATCCCTGGGCCTTAGTTTAAAAGATATGAATTTTTGTTTTAATTAGAAATGTCACAAGTTTTTTTGACTTTGCCGGCCTATAACTACTGAACGGTAAAAGATATAGTAATGGGTGTTACGCCATTCGATTCTATGGACATTTCTACATATGTGCACCAATTTTCAATTGTCTTGTTCACCTGATACAAAATTAATATGCAAATAATCAAAAAGTGACAACTTGAAAATCTCAGTAGGGCATTAAAATGTCGATCACCCTGTATTTTGTTAAAAAGTATTACATCCTCATAATTAGTACCCGCTGATTACGGGAAAAATACTTAAAAAAATCCCTGGGCCTTAGTTTAAAAGATATGAATTTTTGTTTTAATTAGAAATGTCACAAGTTTTTTTGACTTTGCCGGCCTATAACTACTGAACGGTAAAAGATATAGTAACGGGTGTTATGCCATTCGATTCTATGGACATTTCTACATATGTGCACCAATTTTCAATTGTCTTGTTCACCTGATACAAAATTAATATGCAAATAATCAAAAAGTGACAACTTGAAAATCTCAGTAGGGCATTAAAATGTCGATCACCCTGTATTTTGTTAAAAAGTATTACATCCTCATAATTAGTACCCGCTGATTACGGGAAAAATACTTAAAAAAATCCCTGGGCCTTAGTTTAAAAGATATGAATTTTTGTTTTAATTAGAAATGTCACAAGTTTTTTTGACTTTGCCGGCCTATAACTACTGAACGGTAAAAGATATAGTAACGGGTGTTATGCCATTCGATTCTATGCACATTTCTACATATGTGCACCAATTTTCAATTGTCTTGTTCACCTGATACAAAATTAATATGCAAATAATCAAAAAGTGACAACTTGAAAATCTCAGTAGGGCATTAAAATGTCGATCACCCTGTATTTTGTTAAAAAGTATTACATCCTCATAATTAGTACCCGCTGATTACGGGAAAAATACTTAAAAAAATCCCTGGGCCTTAGTTTAAAAGATATGAATTTTTGTTTTAATTAGAAATGTCACAAGTTTTTTTGACTTTGCCGGCCTATAACTACTGAACGGTAAAAGATATAGTAATGGGTGTTACGCCATTCGATTCTCTGGACATTTCTACATATGTGTTCCAATTTTCAATTGTCTTGTTCACCTGATACAAAATTAATATGCAAATAATCAAAAAGTGACACCTTGAAAATCTCAGTAGGGCATTAAAATGTCGATCACCCTGTATTTTGTTAAAAAGTATTACATCCTCATAATTAGTACCCGCTGATTACGGGAAAAATACTTAAAAAAATCCCTGGGCCTTAGTTTAAAAGATATGAATTTTTGTTTTAATTAGAAATGTCACAAGTTTTTTTGACTTTGCCGGCCTATAACTACTGAACGGTAAAAGATATAGTAACGGGTGTTATGCCATTCGATTCTCTGGACATTTCTACATATGTGCACCAATTTTCAATTGTCTTGTTCACCTGATACAAAATTAATATGCAAATAATCAAAAAGTGACAACTTGAAAATCTCAGTAGGGCATTAAAATGTCGATCACCCTGTATTTTGTTAAAAAGTATTACATCCTCATAATTAGTACCCGCTGATTACGGGAAAAATACTTAAAAAAATCCCTGGGCCTTAGTTTAAAAGATATGAATTTTTGTTTTAATTAGAAATGTCACAAGTTTTTTTGACTTTGCCGGCCTATAACTACTGAACGGTAAAAGATATAGTAACGGGTGTTACGCCATTCATTCTATGGACATTTCTACATAAGTGTACCAATTTTCAATTGTCTTGATCACCTGATACAAAATTAATATGCAAATAATGAAAAAGTGACACCTTGAAAATCTCAGTAGGGCATTAAAATGTCGATCACCCTGTATTTTGTTAAAAAGTATTACATCCTCATAACTAGTACCCACTGATTACGGGAAAAATACTTAAAAAAATCCCTGGGCCTTAGTTTAAAAGATATGAATTTTTGTTTTAATTAGAAATGTCACAAGTTTTTTTGACTTTGCCGGCCTATAACTACTGAACGGTAAAAGATATAGTAATGGGTGTTACGCCATTCGATTCTCTGGACATTTCTACATATGTGTTCCAATTTTCAATTGTCTTGTTCTCCTGATACAAAATTAATATGCAAATAATCAAAAAGTGACACCTTGAAAATCTCAGTAGGGCATTAAAATGTCGATCACCCTGTATTTTGTTAAAAAGTATTACATCCTCATAAGTAGTACCCGCTGATTACGGGAAAAATACTTAAAAAAATCCCTGGGCCTTAGTTTAAAAGATATGAATTTTTGTTTTAATTAGAAATGTCACAAGTTTTTTTGACTTTGCCGGCCTATAACTACTGAACGGTAAAAGATATAGTAACGGGTGTTACGCCATTCATTCTATGGACATTTCTACATAAGTGTACCAATTTTCAATTGTCTTGATCACCTGATACAAAATTAATATGCAAATAATGAAAAAGTGACACCTTGAAAATCTCAGTAGGGCATTAAAATGTCGATCACCCTGTATTTTGTTAAAAAGTATTACATCCTCATAACTAGTACCCACTGATTACGGGAAAAATACTTAAAAAAATCCCTGGGCCTTAGTTTAAAAGATATGAATTTTTGTTTTAATTAGAAATGTCACAAGTTTTTTTGACTTTGCCGGCCTATAACTACTGAACGGTAAAAGATATAGTAATGGGTGTTACGCCATTCGATTCTCTGGACATTTCTACATATGTGTTCCAATTTTCAATTGTCTTGTTCACCTGATACAAAATTAATATGCAAATAATCAAAAAGTGACACCTTGAAAATCTCAGTAGGGCATTAAAATGTCGATCACCCTGTATTTTGTTAAAAAGTATTACATCCTCATAATTCGTACCCGCTGATTACGGGAAAAATACTTAAAAAAATCCCTGGGCCTTAGTTTAAAAGATATGAATTTTTGTTTTAATTAGAAATGTCACAAGTTTTTTTGACTTTGCCGGCCTATAACTACTGAACGGTAAAAGATATAGTAATGGGTGTTACGCCATTCATTCTATGGACATTTCTACATATGTGCACCAATTTTCAATTGTCTTGTTCACCTGATACAAAATTAATATGCAAATAATCAAAAAGTGACAACTTGAAAATCTCAGTAGGGCATTAAAATGTCGATCACCCTGTATTTTGTTAAAAAGTATTACATCCTCATAATTCGTACCCGCTGATTACGGGAAAAATACTTAAAAAAATCTCTGGGCCTTAGTTTAAAAGATATGAATTTTTGTTTTAATTAGAAATGTCACAAGTTTTTTTGACTTTGCCGGCCTATAACTACTGAACGGTAAAAGATATAGTAACGGGTGTTATGCCATTCGATTCTCTGGACATTTCTACATATGTGTACCAATTTTCAATTGTCTTGTTCACCTGATACAAAATTAATATGCAAATAATCAAAAAGTGACACCTTGAAAATCTCAGTAGGGCATTAAAATGTCGATCACCCTGTATTTTGTTAAAAAGTATTACATCCTCATAACTAGTACCCGCTGATTACGGGAAAAATACTTAAAAAAATCCCTGGGCCTTAGTTTAAAAGATATGAATTTTTGTTTTAATTAGAAATGTCACAAGTTTTTTTGACTTTGCCGGCCTATAACTACTGAACGGTAAAAGATATAGTAACAACTGTTACGCCATTCGATTCTATGGAAATTTCTACATATGTGTGCCAATTTTCAATTGTCTTGTTCACTTGATACAAAATTAATATGCAAATAATCAAAAAGTGACACCTTGAAAATCTCAGTAGGGCATTAAAATGTCGATCACCCTGTATTTTGTTAAAAAGTATTACATCCTCATAATTCGTACCCGCTGATTACGGGAAAAATACTTAAAAAAATCCCTGGGCCTTAGTTTAAAAGATATGAATTTTTGTTTTAATTAGAAATGTCACAAGTTTTTTTGACTTTGCCGGTCTATACCTACTGAACGGTAAAAGATATAGTAACGGGTGTTACGTCATTCGATTCTATGGACATTTCTACATATGTGTACCAATTTTGAATTGTCTTGTTCACCTGATACAAAATTAATATGCAAATAATCAAAAAGTGACACCTTGAAAATCTCAGTAGGGCATTAAAATGTCGATCAGCCTGTATTTTGTTAAAAAGTATTACATCCTCATAATTCGTACCCGCTGATTACGGGAAAAATCCTTAAAAAAATCCCTGGGCCTTAGTTTAAAAGATATGAATTTTTGTTTTAATTAGAAATGTCACAAGTTTTTTTGACTTTGCCGGCCTATAACTACTGAACGGTAAAAGATATAGTAATGGGTGTTACGCCGTTCGATTCTATGGACATTTCTACATATGTGTACTAATTTTCAATTGCCTTGTTCACCTGATACAAAATTAATATGCAAATAATCAAAAAGTGACACCTTGAAAATCTCAGTAGGGCATTAAAATGTCGATCACCCTGTATTTTGTTAAAAAGTACTACATCCTCATAATTCGTACCCGCTGATTACGGGAAAAATACTTAAAAAAATCTCTGGGCCTTAGTTTAAAAGATATGAATTTTTGTTTTAATTAGAAATGTCACAAGTTTTTTTGACTTTGCCGGCCTATAACTACTGAACGGTAAAAGATATAGTAATGGGTGTTACGCCGTTCGATTCTATGGACATTTCTACATATGTGTACCAATTTTCAATTGTCTTGTTCACCTGATACAAAATTAATATGCAAATAATCAAAAAGTGACACCTTGAAAATCTCAGTAGGGCATTAAAATGTCGATCAGCCTGTATTTTGTTAAAAAGTATTACATCCTCATAATTCGTACCCGCTGATTACGGGAAAAATCCTTAAAAAAATCCCTGGGCCTTAGTTTAAAAGATATGAATTTTTGTTTTAATTAGAAATGTCACAAGTTTTTTTGACTTTGCCGGCCTATAACTACTGAACGGTAAAAGATATAGTAACGGGTGTTACGCCATTCGATTCTATGGACATTTCTACATATATGTACCAATTTTCAATTGTCTTGTTCACCTGATACAAAATTAATATGCAAATAATTAAAAAGTGACACCTTGAAAATCTCAGTAGGTCATTAAAATGTCGATCACCCTGTATTTTGTTAAAAAGTATTAAATCCTCATAATTAGTACCCGCTGATTACGGGAAAAATACTTAAAAAAATCCCTGGGCCTTAGTTTAAAAGATATGAATTTTTGTTTTAATTAGAAATGTCACAAGTTTTTTTGACTTTGCCGGCCTATAACTACTGAACGGTAAAAGATATAGTAATGGGTGTTACGCCGTTCGATTCTATGGAAATTTCTACATATGTGTACCAATTTTCAATTGTCTTGATCACTTGATACAAAATTAATATGCAAATAATCAAAAAGTGACACCTTGAAAATCTCAGTAGGGCATTAAAATGTCGATCACCCTGTATTTTGTTAAAAAGTATTACATCCTCATAATTCGTACCCGCTGATTACGGGAAAAATACTTAAAAAAATCCCTGGGCCTTAGTTTAAAAGATATGAATTTTTGTTTTAATTAGAAATGTCACAAGTTTTTTTGAATTTGCCGGCCTATAACTACTGAACGGTAAAAGATATAGTAACGGGTGTTACGCCATTCGATTCTATGGACATTTCTACATATGTGCACCAATTTTCAATTGTCTTGTTCACCTGATACAAAATTAATATGCAAATAATCAAAAAGTGACAACTTGAAAATCTCAGTAGGTCATTAAAATGTCGATCACCCTGTATTTTGTTAAAAAGTATTACATCCTCATAATTCGTACCCGCTGATTACGGGAAAAATACTTAAAAAAATTTCTGGGCCTTAGTTTAAAAGATATGAATTTTTGTTTTAATTAGAAATGTCACAAGTTTTTTTGATTTTGCCGGCCTATAACTACTGAACGGTAAAAGATATAGTAACGGGTGTTATGCCATTCGATTCTCTGGACATTTCTACATATGTGTACCAATTTTCAATTGTCTTGTTCACCTGATACAAAATTAATATGCAAATAATCAAAAAGTGACAACTTGAAAATCTCAGTAGGGCATTAAAATGTCGATCACCCTGTATTTTGTTAAAAAGTATTACATCCTCATAATTCGTACCCGCTGATTACGGGAAAAATACTTAAAAAAATCTCTGGGCCTTAGTTTAAAAGATATGAATTTTTGTTTTAATTAGAAATGTCACAAGTTTTTTTGAATTTGCCGGCCTATAACTACTGAACGGTAAAAGATATAGTAACGGGTGTTACGCCATTCGATTCTATGGACATTTCTACATATGTGCACCAATTTTCAATTGTCTTGTTCACCTGATACAAAATTAATATGCAAATAATCAAAAAGTGACACCTTGAAAATCTCAGTAGGGCATTAAAATGTCGATCAGCCTGTATTTTGTTAAAAAGTATTACATCCTCATAATTCGTACCCGCTGATTACGGGAAAAATACTTAAAAAAATCCCTGGGCCTTAGTTTAAAAGATATGAATTTTTGTTTTAATTAGAAATGTCACAAGTTTTTTTGAATTTGCCGGCCTATAACTACTGAACGGTAAAAGATATAGTAACGGGTGTTACGCCATTCGATTCTATGGACATTTCTACATATGTGCACCAATTTTCAATTGTCTTGTTCACCTGATACAAAATTAATATGCAAATAATCAAAAAGTGACAACTTGAAAATCTCAGTAGGTCATTAAAATGTCGATCACCCTGTATTTTGTTAAAAAGTATTACATCCTTATAATTCGTACCCGCTGATTACGGGAAAAATACTTAAAAAAATCCCTGGGCCTTAGTTTAAAAGATATGAATTTTTGTTTTAATTAGAAATGTCACAAGTTTTTTTGACTTTGCCGGCCTATAACTACTGAACGGTAAAAGATATAGTAATGGGTGTTACGCCGTTCGATTCTATGGACATTTCTACATATGTGTACCAATTTTCAATTGTCTTGATCACCTGATACAAAATTAATATGCAAATAATCAAAAAGTGACACCTTGAAAATCTCAGTAGGGCATTAAAATGTCGATCACCCTGTATTTTGTTAAAAAGTATTACATCCTCATAATTCGTACCCGCTGATTACGGGAAAAATACTTAAAAAAATCCCTGGGCCTTAGTTTAAAAGATATGAATTTTTGTTTTAATTAGAAATGTCACAAGTTTTTTTGACTTTGCCGGCCTATAACTACTGAACGGTAAAAGATATAGTAATGGGTGTTACGCCGTTCGATTCTATGGACATTTCTACATATGTGTACTAATTTTCAATTGCCTTGTTCACCTGATACAAAATTAATATGCAAATAATCAAAAAGTGACACCTTGAAAATCTCAGTAGGGCATTAAAATGTCGATCACCCTGTATTTTGTTAAAAAGTACTACATCCTCATAATTCGTACCCGCTGATTACGGGAAAAATACTTAAAAAAATCTCTGGGCCTTAGTTTAAAAGATATGAATTTTTGTTTTAATTAGAAATGTCACAAGTTTTTTTGAATTTGCCGGCCTATAACTACTGAACGGTAAAAGATATAGTAACGGGTGTTACGCCATTCGATTCTATGGACATTTCTACATATGTGTACCAATTTTCAATTGTCTTGATCACCTGATACAAAATTAATATGCAAATAATCAAAAAGTGACACCTTGAAAATCTCAGTAGGGCATTAAAATGTCGATCACCCTGTATTTTGTTAAAAAGTATTACATCCTCATAATTCGTACCCGCTGATTACGGGAAAAATACTTAAAAAAATCCCTGGGCCTTAGTTTAAAAGATATGAATTTTTGTTTTAATTAGAAATGTCACAAGTTTTTTTGACTTTGCCGGCCTATAACTACTGAACGGTAAAAGATATAGTAACGGGTGTTACGCCATTCGATTCTATGGACATTTCTACATATGTGCACCAATTTTCAATTGTCTTGTTCACCTGATACAAAATTAATATGCAAATAATCAAAAAGTGACACCTTGAAAATCTCAGTAGGGCATTAAAATGTCGATCACCCTGTATTTTGTTAAAAAGTATTACATCCTCATAATTCGTACCCGCTGATTACGGGAAAAATACTTAAAAAAATCCCTGGGCCTTAGTTTAAAAGATATGAATTTTTGTTTTAATTAGAAATGTCACAAGTTTTTTTTACTTTGCCGGCCTATAACTACTGAACGGTAAAAGATATAGTAACGGGTGTTATGCCATTCGATTCTCTGGACATTTCTACATATGTGTACCAATTTTCAATTGTCTTGTTCACCTGATACAAAATTAATATGCAAATAATCAAAAAGTGACACCTTGAAAATCTCAGTAGGGCATTAAAATGTCGATCACCCTGTATTTTGTTAAAAAGTATTACATCCTCATAACTAGTACCCGCTGATTACGGGAAAAATACTTAAAAAAATCCCTGGGCCTTAGTTTAAAAGATATGAATTTTTGTTTTAATTAGAAATGTCACAAGTTTTTTTGACTTTGCCGGCCTATAACTACTGAACGGTAAAAGATATAGTAACAACTGTTACGCCATTCGATTCTATGGAAATTTCTACATATGTGTGCCAATTTTCAATTGTCTTGTTCACTTGATACAAAATTAATATGCAAATAATCAAAAAGTGACACCTTGAAAATCTCAGTAGGGCATTAAAATGTCGATCACCCTGTATTTTGTTAAAAAGTATTACATCCTCATAATTCGTACCCGCTGATTACGGGAAAAATACTTAAAAAAATCCCTGGGCCTTAGTTTAAAAGATATGAATTTTTGTTTTAATTAGAAATGTCACAAGTTTTTTTGACTTTGCCGGCCTATAACTACTGAACGGTAAAAGATATAGTAACGGGTGTTACGCCATTCGATTCTATGGACATTTCTACATATGTGTACCAATTTTCAATTGTCTTGTTCACCTGATACAAAATTAATATGCAAATAATCAAAAAGTGACAACTTGAAAATCTCAGTAGGGCATTAAAATGTCGATCACCCTGTATTTTGTTAAAAAGTATTACATCCTCATAATTCGTACCCGCTGATTACGGGAAAAATACTTAAAAAAATCTCTGGGCCTTAGTTTAAAAGATATGAATTTTTGTTTTAATTAGAAATGTCACAAGTTTTTTTGAATTTGCCGGCCTATAACTACTGAACGGTAAAAGATATAGTAACGGGTGTTACGCCATTCGATTCTATGGACATTTCTACATATGTGCACCAATTTTCAATTGTCTTGTTCACCTGATACAAAATTAATATGCAAATAATCAAAAAGTGACACCTTGAAAATCTCAGTAGGGCATTAAAATGTCGATCACCCTGTATTTTGTTAAAAAGTATTACATCCTCATAACTAGTACCCGCTGATTACGGGAAAAATACTTAAAAAAATCCCTGGGCCTTAGTTTAAAAGATATGAATTTTTGTTTTAATTAGAAATGTCACAAGTTTTTTTGACTTTGCCGGCCTATAACTACTGAACGGTAAAAGATATAGTAACAACTGTTACGCCATTCGATTCTATGGAAATTTCTACATATGTGTGCCAATTTTCAATTGTCTTGTTCACTTGATACAAAATTAATATGCAAATAATCAAAAAGTGACACCTTGAAAATCTCAGTAGGGCATTAAAATGTCGATCACCCTGTATTTTGTTAAAAAGTATTACATCCTCATAATTCGTACCCGCTGATTACGGGAAAAATACTTAAAAAAATCCCTGGGCCTTAGTTTAAAAGATATGAATTTTTGTTTTAATTAGAAATGTCACAAGTTTTTTTGACTTTGCCGGTCTTTACCTACTGAACGGTAAAAGATATAGTAACGGGTGTTACGTCATTCGATTCTATGGACATTTCTACATATGTGTACCAATTTTGAATTGTCTTGTTCACCTGATACAAAATTAATATGCAAATAATCAAAAAGTGACACCTTGAAAATCTCAGTAGGGCATTAAAATGTCGATCAGCCTGTATTTTGTTAAAAAGTATTACATCCTCATAATTCGTACCCGCTGATTACGGGAAAAATCCTTAAAAAAATCCCTGGGCCTTAGTTTAAAAGATATGAATTTTTGTTTTAATTAGAAATGTCACAAGTTTTTTTGACTTTGCCGGCCTATAACTACTGAACGGTAAAAGATATAGTAATGGGTGTTACGCCGTTCGATTCTATGGACATTTCTACATATGTGTACTAATTTTCAATTGCCTTGTTCACCTGATACAAAATTAATATGCAAATAATCAAAAAGTGACACCTTGAAAATCTCAGTAGTTCATTAAAATGTCGATCACCCTGTATTTTGTTAAAAAGTACTACATCCTCATAATTCGTACCCGCTGATTACGGGAAAAATACTTAAAAAAATCTCTGGGCCTTAGTTTAAAAGATATGAATTTTTGTTTTAATTAGAAATGTCACAAGTTTTTTTGACTTTGCCGGCCTATAACTACTGAACGGTAAAAGATATAGTAATGGGTGTTACGCCGTTCGATTCTATGGACATTTCTACATATGTGTACCAATTTTCAATTGTCTTGTTCACCTGATACAAAATTAATATGCAAATAATCAAAAAGTGACACCTTGAAAATCTCAGTAGGGCATTAAAATGTCGATCACCCTGTATTTTGTTAAAAAGTATTACATCCTCATAATTCGTACCCGCTGATTACGGGAAAAATACTTAAAAAAATCCCTGGGCCTTAGTTTAAAAGATATGAATTTTTGTTTTAATTAGAAATGTCACAAGTTTTTTTGACTTTGCCGGCCTATAACTACTGAACGGTAAAAGATATAGTAACGGGTGTTACGCCATTCGATTCTATGGACATTTCTACATATATGTACCAATTTTCAATTGTCTTGTTCACCTGATACAAAATTAATATGCAAATAATGAAAAAGTGACACCTTGAAAATCTCAGTAGGTCATTAAAATGTCGATCACCCTGTATTTTGTTAAAAAGTATTAAATCCTCATAATTAGTACCCGCTGATTACGGGAAAAATACTTAAAAAAATCCCTGGGCCTTAGTTTAAAAGATATGAATTTTTGTTTTAATTAGAAATGTCACAAGTTTTTTTGACTTTGCCGGCCTATAACTACTGAACGGTAAAAGATATAGTAATGGGTGTTACGCCGTTCGATTCTATGGACATTTCTACATATGTGTACCAATTTTCAATTGTCTTGATCACCTGATACAAAATTAATATGCAAATAATCAAAAAGTGACACCTTGAAAATCTCAGTAGGGCATTAAAATGTCGATCAGCCTGTATTTTGTTAAAAAGTATTACATCCTCATAATTCGTACCCGCTGATTACGGGAAAAATACTTAAAAAAAATCTCTGGGCCTTAGTTTAAAAGATATGAGGGCATTAAAATGTCGATCACCCTGTATTTTGTTAAAAAGTATTACATCCTCATAATTCGTACCCGCTGATTACGGGAAAAATACTTAAAAAAATCCCTGGGCCTTAGTTTAAAAGATATGAATTTTTGTTTTAATTAGAAATGTCACAAGTTTTTTTGACTTTGCCGGCTTATAACTACTGAACGGTAAAAGATATAGTAATGGGTGTTACGCCGTTCGATTCTATGGACATTTCTACATATGTGTACCAATTTTCAATTGTCTTGTTCACCTGATACAAAATTAATATGCAAATAATCAAAAAGTGACACCTTGAAAATCTCAGTAGTTCATTAAAATGTCGATCACCCTGTATTTTGTTAAAAAGTACTACATCCTCATAATTCGTACCCGCTGATTACGGGAAAAATACTTAAAAAAATCTCTGGGCCTTAGTTTAAAAGATATGAATTTTTGTTTTAATTAGAAATGTCACAAGTTTTTTTGACTTTGCCGGCCTATAACTACTGAACGGTAAAAGATATAGTAATGGGTGTTACGCCGTTCGATTCTATGGACATTTCTACATATGTGTACCAATTTTCAATTGTCTTGTTCACCTGATACAAAATTAATATGCAAATAATCAAAAAGTGACACCTTGAAAATCTCAGTAGGGCATTAAAATGTCGATCACCCTGTATTTTGTTAAAAAGTATTACATCCTCATAATTCGTACCCGCTGATTACGGGAAAAATACTTAAAAAAATCCCTGGGCCTTAGTTTAAAAGATATGAATTTTTGTTTTAATTAGAAATGTCACAAGTTTTTTTGACTTTGCCGGCCTATAACTACTGAACGGTAAAAGATATAGTAACGGGTGTTACGCCATTCGATTCTATGGACATTTCTACATATATGTACCAATTTTCAATTGTCTTGTTCACCTGATACAAAATTAATATGCAAATAATGAAAAAGTGACACCTTGAAAATCTCAGTAGGTCATTAAAATGTCGATCACCCTGTATTTTGTTAAAAAGTATTAAATCCTCATAATTAGTACCCGCTGATTACGGGAAAAATACTTAAAAAAATCCCTGGGCCTTAGTTTAAAAGATATGAATTTTTGTTTTAATTAGAAATGTCACAAGTTTTTTTGACTTTGCCGGCCTATAACTACTGAACGGTAAAAGATATAGTAATGGGTGTTACGCCGTTCGATTCTATGGACATTTCTACATATGTGTACCAATTTTCAATTGTCTTGATCACCTGATACAAAATTAATATGCAAATAATCAAAAAGTGACACCTTGAAAATCTCAGTAGGGCATTAAAATGTCGATCAGCCTGTATTTTGTTAAAAAGTATTACATCCTCATAATTCGTACCCGCTGATTACGGGAAAAATACTTAAAAAAAATCTCTGGGCCTTAGTTTAAAAGATATGAGGGCATTAAAATGTCGATCACCCTGTATTTTGTTAAAAAGTATTACATCCTCATAATTCGTACCCGCTGATTACGGGAAAAATACTTAAAAAAATCCCTGGGCCTTAGTTTAAAAGATATGAATTTTTGTTTTAATTAGAAATGTCACAAGTTTTTTTGACTTTGCCGGCTTATAACTACTGAACGGTAAAAGATATAGTAATGGGTGTTACGCCGTTCGATTCTATGGACATTTCTACATATGTGTACCAATTTTCAATTGTCTTGTTCACCTGATACAAAATTAATATGCAAATAATCAAAAAGTGACACCTTGAAAATCTCAGTAGGGCATTAAAATGTCGATCACCCTGTATTTTGTTAAAAAGTATTACATCCTCATAATTAGTACCCGCTGATTACGGGAAAAATACTTAAAAAAATCCCTGGGCCTTAGTTTAAAAGATATGAATTTTTGTTTTAATTAGAAATGTCACAAGTTTTTTTGAATTTGCCGGCCTATAACTACTGAACGGTAAAAGATATAGTAACGGGTGTTACGCCATTCGATTCTATGGACATTTCTACATATGTGCACCAATTTTCAATTGTCTTGTTCACCTGATACAAAATTAATATGCAAATAATCAAAAAGTGACACCTTGAAAATCTCAGTAGGGCATTAAAATGTCGATCACCCTGTATTTTGTTAAAAAGTATTACATCCTCATAATTCGTACCCGCTGATTACGGGAAAAATACTTAAAAAAATCCCTGGGCCTTAGTTTAAAAGATATGAATTTTTGTTTTAATTAGAAATGTCACAAGTTTTTTTGACTTTGCCGGCCTATAACTACTGAACGGTAAAAGATATAGTAACGGGTGTTATGCCATTCGATTCTCTGGACATTTCTACATATGTGTGCCAATTTTCAATTGTCTTGTTCACTTGATACAAAATTAATATGCAAATAATCAAAAAGTGACACCTTGAAAATCTCAGTAGGGCATTAAAATGTCGATCACCCTGTATTTTGTTAAAAAGTATTACATCCTCATAATTCGTACCCGCTGATTACGGGAAAAATACTTAAAAAAATCCCTGGGCCTTAGTTTAAAAGATATGAATTTTTGTTTTAATTAGAAATGTCACAAGTTTTTTTGACTTTGCCGGTCTATACCTACTGAACGGTAAAAGATATAGTAACGGGTGTTACGTCATTCGATTCTATGGACATTTCTACATATGTGTACCAATTTTGAATTGTCTTGTTCACCTGATACAAAATTAATATGCAAATAATCAAAAAGTGACACCTTGAAAATCTCAGTAGGGCATTAAAATGTCGATCAGCCTGTATTTTGTTAAAAAGTATTACATCCTCATAATTCGTACCCGCTGATTACGGGAAAAATCCTTAAAAAAATCCCTGGGCCTTAGTTTAAAAGATATGAATTTTTGTTTTAATTAGAAATGTCACAAGTTTTTTTGACTTTGCCGGCCTATAACTACTGAACGGTAAAAGATATAGTAATGGGTGTTACGCCGTTCGATTCTATGGACATTTATACATATGTGTACTAATTTTCAATTGCCTTGTTCACCTGATACAAAATTAATATGCAAATAATCAAAAAGTGACACCTTGAAAATCTCAGTAGGGCATTAAAATGTCGATCACCCTGTATTTTGTTAAAAAGTACTACATCCTCATAATTCGTACCCGCTGATTACGGGAAAAATACTTAAAAAAATCCCTGGGCCTTAGTTTAAAAGATATGAATTTTTGTTTTAATTAGAAATGTCACAAGTTTTTTTGACTTTGCCGGCCTATAACTACTGAACGGTAAAAGATATAGTAACGGGTGTTACGCCATTCGATTCTATGGACATTTCTACATATATGTACCAATTTTCAATTGTCTTGTTCACCTGATACAAAATTAATATGCAAATAATGAAAAAGTGACACCTTGAAAATCTCAGTAGGTCATTAAAATGTCGATCACCCTGTATTTTGTTAAAAAGTATTAAATCCTCATAATTAGTACCCGCTGATTACGGGAAAAATACTTAAAAAAATCCCTGGGCCTTAGTTTAAAAGATATGAATTTTTGTTTTAATTAGAAATGTCACAAGTTTTTTTGACTTTGCCGGCCTATAACTACTGAACGGTAAAAGATATAGTAATGGGTGTTACGCCGTTCGATTCTATGGAAATTTCTACATATGTGTACCAATTTTCAATTGTCTTGATCACTTGATACAAAATTAATATGCAAATAATCAAAAAGTGACACCTTGAAAATCTCAGTAGGGCATTAAAATGTCGATCACCCTGTATTTTGTTAAAAAGTATTACATCCTCATAATTCGTACCCGCTGATTACGGGAAAAATACTTAAAAAAATCCCTGGGCCTTAGTTTAAAAGATATGAATTTTTGTTTTAATTAGAAATGTCACAAGTTTTTTTGAATTTGCCGGCCTATAACTACTGAACGGTAAAAGATATAGTAACGGGTGTTACGCCATTCAATTCTATGGACATTTCTACATATGTGCACCAATTTTCAATTGTCTTGTTCACCTGATACAAAATTAATATGCAAATAATCAAAAAGTGACAACTTGAAAATCTCAGTAGGTCATTAAAATGTCGATCACCCTGTATTTTGTTAAAAAGTATTACATCCTCATAATTCGTACCCGCTGATTACGGGAAAAATACTTAAAAAAATTTCTGGGCCTTAGTTTAAAAGATATGAATTTTTGTTTTAATTAGAAATGTCACAAGTTTTTTTGATTTTGCCGGCCTATAACTACTGAACGGTAAAAGATATAGTAACGGGTGTTATGCCATTCGATTCTCTGGACATTTCTACATATGTGTACCAATTTTCAATTGTCTTGTTCACCTGATACAAAATTAATATGCAAATAATCAAAAAGTGACAACTTGAAAATCTCAGTAGGGCATTAAAATGTCGATCACCCTGTATTTTGTTAAAAAGTATTACATCCTCATAATTCGTACCCGCTGATTACGGGAAAAATACTTAAAAAAATCTCTGGGCCTTAGTTTAAAAGATATGAATTTTTGTTTTAATTAGAAATGTCACAAGTTTTTTTGAATTTGCCGGCCTATAACTACTGAACGGTAAAAGATATAGTAACGGGTGTTATGCCATTCGATTCTCTGGACATTTCTACATATGTGTACCAATTTTCAATTGTCTTGTTCACCTGATACAAAATTAATATGCAAATAATCAAAAAGTGATAACTTGAAAATCTCAGTAGGGCATTAAAATGTCGATCACCCTGTATTTTGTTAAAAAGTATTACATCCTCATAATTCGTACCCGCTGATTACGGGAAAAATACTTAAAAAAATCTCTGGGCCTTAGTTTAAAAGATATGAATTTTTGTTTTAATTAGAAATGTCACAAGTTTTTTTGATTTTGCCGGCCTATAACTACTGAACGGTAAAAGATATAGTAACGGGTGTTATGCCATTCGATTCTCTGGACATTTCTACATATGTGTACCAATTTTCAATTGTCTTGTTCACCTGATACAAAATTAATATGCAAATAATCAAAAAGTGACAACTTGAAAATCTCAGTAGGGCATTAAAATGACGATCACCCTGTATTTTGTTAAAAAGTATTACATCCTCATAATTCGTACCCGCTGATTACGGGAAAAATACTTAAAAAAATCTCTGGGCCTTAGTTTAAAAGATATGAATTTTTGTTTTAATTAGAAATGTCACAAGTTTTTTTGAATTTGCCGGCCTATAACTACTGAACGGTAAAAGATATAGTAACGGGTGTTACGCCATTCGATTCTATGGACATTTCTACATATGTGCACCAATTTTCAATTGTCTTGTTCACCTGATACAAAATTAATATGCAAATAATCAAAAAGTGACACCTTGAAAATCTCAGTAGGGCATTAAAATGTCGATCAGCCTGTATTTTGTTAAAAAGTATTACATCCTCATAATTCGTACCCGCTGATTACGGGAAAAATACTTAAAAAAATCTCTGGGCCTTAGTTTAAAAGATATGAATTTTTGTTTTAATTAGAAATGTCACAAGTTTTTTTGATTTTGCCGGCCTATAACTACTGAACGGTAAAAGATATAGTAACGGGTGTTATGCCATTCGATTCTCTGGACATTTCTACATATGTGTACCAATTTTCAATTGTCTTGTTCACCTGATACAAAATTAATATGCAAATAATCAAAAAGTGACAACTTGAAAATCTCAGTAGGGCATTAAAATGTCGATCACCCTGTATTTTGTTAAAAAGTATTACATCCTCATAATTCGTACCCGCTGATTACGGGAAAAATACTTAAAAAAATCTCTGGGCCTTAGTTTAAAAGATATGAATTTTTGTTTTAATTAGAAATGTCACAAGTTTTTTTGAATTTGCCGGCCTATAACTACTGAACGGTAAAAGATATAGTAACGGGTGTTACGCCATTCGATTCTATGGACATTTCTACATATGTGCACCAATTTTCAATTGTCTTGTTCACCTGATACAAAATTAATATGCAAATAATCAAAAAGTGACACCTTGAAAATCTCAGTAGGGCATTAAAATGTCGATCAGCCTGTATTTTGTTAAAAAGTATTACATCCTCATAATTCGTACCCGCTGATTACGGGAAAAATACTTAAAAAAATCCCTGGGCCTTAGTTTAAAAGATATGAATTTTTGTTTTAATTAGAAATGTCACAAGTTTTTTTGAATTTGCCGGCCTATAACTACTGAACGGTAAAAGATATAGTAACGGGTGTTACGCCATTCGATTCTATGGACATTTCTACATATGTGTACCAATTTTCAATTGTCTTGTTCACCTGATACAAAATTAATATGCAAATAATCAAAAAGTGACAACTTGAAAATCTCAGTAGGTCATTAAAATGTCGATCACCCTGTATTTTGTTAAAAAGTATTACATCCTTATAATTCGTACCCGCTGATTACGGGAAAAATACTTAAAAAAATCCCTGGGCCTTAGTTTAAAAGATATGAATTTTTGTTTTAATTAGAAATGTCACGAGTTTTTTTGACTTTGCCGGTCTATACCTACTGAACGGTAAAAGATATAGTAACGGGTGTTACGCCATTCGATTCTATGGACATTTCTACATATGTGCACCAATTTTCAATTGTCTTGTTCACCTGATACAAAATTAATATGCAAATAATCAAAAAGTGACAACTTGAAAATCTCAGTAGGTCATTAAAATGTCGATCACCCTGTATTTTGTTAAAAAGTATTACATCCTCATAACTAGTACCCGCTGATTACGGGAAAAATACTTAAAAAAATCCCTGGGCCTTAGTTTAAAAGATATGAATTTTTGTTTTAATTAGAAATGTCACAAGTTTTTTTGACTTTGCCGGCCTATAACTACTGAACGGTAAAAGATATAGTAATGGGTGTTACGCCGTTCGATTCTATGGACATTTCTACATATGTGTACCAATTTTCAATTGTCTTGATCACCTGATACAAAATTAATATGCAAATAATCAAAAAGTGACACCTTGAAAATCTCAGTAGGGCATTAAAATGTCGATCACCCTGTATTTTGTTAAAAAGTATTACATCCTCATAATTCGTACCCGCTGATTACGGGAAAAATACTTAAAAAAATCCCTGGGCCTTAGTTTAAAAGATATGAATTTTTGTTTTAATTAGAAATGTCACGAGTTTTTTTGACTTTGCCGGTCTATACCTACTGAACGGTAAAAGATATAGTAACGGGTGTTACGCCATTCGATTTTATGGACATTTCTACATATGTGCACCAATTTTCAATTGTCTTGTTCACCTGATACAAAATTAATATGCAAATAATCAAAAAGTGACAACTTGAAAATCTCAGTAGGTCATTAAAATGTCGATCACCCTGTATTTTGTTAAAAAGTATTACATCCTCATAATTAGTACCCGCTGATTACGGGAAAAATACTTAAAAAAATCCCTGGGCCTTAGTTTAAAAGATATGAATTTTTGTTTTAATTAGAAATGTCACAAGTTTTTTTGATTTTGCCGGCCTATAACTACTGAACGGTAAAAGATATAGTAATGGGTGTTACGCCGTTCGATTCTATGGACATTTCTACATATGTGTACCAATTTTCAATTGTCTTGATCACCTGATACAAAATTAATATGCAAATAATCAAAAAGTGACACCTTGAAAATCTCAGTAGGGCATTAAAATGTCGATCACCCTGTATTTTGTTAAAAAGTATTACATCCTCATAATTCGTACCCGCTGATTACGGGAAAAATACTTAAAAAAATCCCTGGGCCTTAGTTTAAAAGATATGAATTTTTGTTTTAATTAGAAATGTCACAAGTTTTTTTGACTTTGCCGGCCTATAACTACTGAACGGTAAAAGATATAGTAATGGGTGTTACGCCGTTCGATTCTATGGACATTTCTACATATGTGTACTAATTTTCAATTGCCTTGTTCACCTGATACAAAATTAATATGCAAATAATCAAAAAGTGACACCTTGAAAATCTCAGTAGGGCATTAAAATGTCGATCACCCTGTATTTTGTTAAAAAGTACTACATCCTCATAATTCGTACCCGCTGATTACGGGAAAAATACTTAAAAAAAATTCTGGGCCTTAGTTTAAAAGATATGAATTTTTGTTTTAATTAGAAATGTCACAAGTTTTTTTGATTTTGCCGGCCTATAACTACTGAACGGTAAAAGATATAGTAACGGGTGTTATGCCATTCGATTCTCTGGACATTTCTACATATGTGTACCAATTTTCAATTGTCTTGTTCACCTGATACAAAATTAATATGCAAATAATCAAAAAGTGACAACTTGAAAATCTCAGTAGGGCATTAAAATGTCGATCACCCTGTATTTTGTTAAAAAGTATTTCATCCTCATAATTCGTACCCGCTGATTACGGGAAAAATACTTAAAAAAATCTCTGGGCCTTAGTTTAAAAGATATGAATTTTTGTTTTAATTAGAAATGTCACAAGTTTTTTTGAATTTGCCGGCCTATAACTACTGAACGGTAAAAGATATAGTAACGGGTGTTACGCCATTCGATTCTATGGACATTTCTACATATGTGCACTAATTTTCAATTGCCTTGTTCACCTGATACAAAATTAATATGCAAATAATCAAAAAGTGACACCTTGAAAATCTCAGTAGGGCATTAAAATGTCGATCACCCTGTATTTTGTTAAAAAGTACTACATCCTCATAATTCGTACCCGCTGATTACGGGAAAAATACTTAAAAAAAATTCTGGGCCTTAGTTTAAAAGATATGAATTTTTGTTTTAATTAGAAATGTCACAAGTTTTTTTGATTTTGCCGGCCTATAACTACTGAACGGTAAAAGATATAGTAACGGGTGTTATGCCATTCGATTCTCTGGACATTTCTACATATGTGTACCAATTTTCAATTGTCTTGTTCACCTGATACAAAATTAATATGCAAATAATCAAAAAGTGACAACTTGAAAATCTCAGTAGGGCATTAAAATGTCGATCACCCTGTATTTTGTTAAAAAGTATTTCATCCTCATAATTCGTACCCGCTGATTACGGGAAAAATACTTAAAAAAATCTCTGGGCCTTAGTTTAAAAGATATGAATTTTTGTTTTAATTAGAAATGTCACAAGTTTTTTTGAATTTGCCGGCCTATAACTACTGAACGGTAAAAGATATAGTAACGGGTGTTACGCCATTCGATTCTATGGACATTTCTACATATGTGCACTAATTTTCAATTGTCTTGTTCACCTGATACAAAATTAATATGCAAATAATCAAAAAGTGACAACTTGAAAATCTCAGTAGGGCATTAAAATGTCGATCACCCTGTATTTTGTTAAAAAGTATTACATCCTCATAATTAGTACCCGCTGATTACGGGAAAAATACTTAAAAAAATCCCTGGGCCTTAGTTTAAAAGATATGAATTTTTGTTTTAATTAGAAATGTCACAAGTTTTTTTGACTTTGCCGGCCTATAACTACTGAACGGTAAAAGATATAGTAATGGGTGTTACGCCATTCGATTCTATGGACATTTCTACATATGTGTACCAATTTTCAATTGTCTTGATCACCTGATACAAAATTAATATGCAAATAATCAAAAAGTGACACCTTGAAAATCTCAGTAGGTCATTAAAATGTCGATCACCCTGTATTTTGTTAAAAAGTATTACATCCTCATAATTAGTACCCGCTGATTACGGGAAAAATACTTAAAAAAATCCCTGGATCTTAGTTTAAAAGATATGAATTTTTGTTTTAATTAGAAATGTCACAAGTTTTTTTGAATTTGCCGGCCTATAACTACTGAACGGTAAAAGATATAGTAATGGGTGTTACGCCATTCGATTCTATGGACATTTCTACATATGTGTACCAATTTTCAATTGTCTTGATCACCTGATACAAAATTAATATGCAAATAATCAAAAAGTGACACCTTGAAAATCTCAGTAGGGCATTAAAATGTCGATCACCCTGTATTTTGTTAAAAAGTACTACATCCTCATAATTCGTACCCGCTGATTACGGGAAAAATACTTAAAAAAATCCCTGGACCTTAGTTTAAAAGATATGAATTTTTGTTTTAATTAGAAATGTCACAAGTTTTTTTGATTTTGCCGGCCTATAACTACTGAACGGTAAAAGATATAGTAACGGGTGTTACGCCATTCGATTCTATGGACATTTCTACATATGTGTACCAATTTTCAATTGTCTTGATCACCTGATACAAAATTAATATGCAAATAATCAAAAAGTGACACCTTGAAAATCTCAGTAGGTCATTAAAATGTCGATCACCCTGTATTTTGTTAAAAAGTATTACATCCTCATAATTAGTACCCGCTGATTACGGGAAAAATACTTAAAAAAATCCCTGGACCTTAGTTTAAAAGATATGAATTTTTGTTTTAATTAGAAATGTCACAAGTTTTTTTGAATTTGCCGGCCTATAACTACTGAACGGTAAAAGATATAGTAACGGGTGTTACGCCATTCGATTCTATGGACATTTCTACATATGTGCACCAATTTTCAATTGTCTTGATCACCTGATACAAAATTAATATGCAAATAATCAAAAAGTGACACCTTGAAAATCTCAGTAGGGCATTAAAATGTCGATCAGCCTGTATTTTGTTAAAAAGTATTACATCCTCATAATTCGTACCCGCTGATTACGGGAAAAATACTTAAAAAAAAGCTCTGGGCCTTAGTTTAAAAGATATGAGGGCATTAAAATGTCGATCACCCTGTATTTTGTTAAAAAGTATTACATCCTCATAATTCGTACCCGCTGATTACGGGAAAAATACTTAAAAAAATCCCTGGGCCTTAGTTTAAAAGATATGAATTTTTGTTTTAATTAGAAATGTCACAAGTTTTTTTGAATTTGCCGGCCTATAACTACTGAACGGTAAAAGATATAGTAATGGGTATTACGCCATTCGATTCTATGGACATTTCTACATATGTGCACCAATTTTCAATTGTCTTGTTCACCTGATACAAAATTAATATGCAAATAATCAAAAAGTGACAACTTGAAAATCTCAGTAGGGCATTAAAATGTCGATCACCCTGTATTTTGTTAAAAAGTATTACATCCTCATAATTCGTACTTGCTGATTACGGTAAAAATACTTAAAAAAATCCCTGGGCCTTAGTTTAAAAGATATGAATTTTTGTTTTAATTAGAAATGTCACAAGTTTTTTTGACTTTGCCGGCCTATAACTACTGAACGGTAAAAGATATAGTAACGGGTGTTACGCCATTCGATTTTATGGACATTTCTACATATGTGCACCAATTTTCAATTGTCTTGTTCACCTGATACAAAATTAATATGCAAATAATCAAAAAGTGACAACTTGAAAATCTCAGTAGGTCATTAAAATGTCGATCACCCTGTATTTTGTTAAAAAGTATTACATCCTCATAATTAGTACCCGCTGATTACGGGAAAAATACTTAAAAAAATCCCTGGGCCTTAGTTTAAAAGATATGAATTTTTGTTTTAATTAGAAATGTCACAAGTTTTTTTGATTTTGCCGGCCTATAACTACTGAACGGTAAAAGATATAGTAATGGGTGTTACGCCGTTCGATTCTATGGACATTTCTACATATGTGTACCAATTTTCAATTGTCTTGATCACCTGATACAAAATTAATATGCAAATAATCAAAAAGTGACACCTTGAAAATCTCAGTAGGGCATTAAAATGTCGATCACCCTGTATTTTGTTAAAAAGTATTACATCCTCATAATTCGTACCCGCTGATTACGGGAAAAATACTTAAAAAAATCCCTGGGCCTTAGTTTAAAAGATATGAATTTTTGTTTTAATTAGAAATGTCACAAGTTTTTTTGACTTTGCCGGCCTATAACTACTGAACGGTAAAAGATATAGTAATGGGTGTTACGCCGTTCGATTCTATGGACATTTCTACATATGTGTACTAATTTTCAATTGCCTTGTTCACCTGATACAAAATTAATATGCAAATAATCAAAAAGTGACACCTTGAAAATCTCAGTAGGGCATTAAAATGTCGATCACCCTGTATTTTGTTAAAAAGTACTACATCCTCATAATTCGTACCCGCTGATTACGGGAAAAATACTTAAAAAAATCTCTGGGCCTTAGTTTAAAAGATATGAATTTTTGTTTTAATTAGAAATGTCACAAGTTTTTTTGAATTTGCCGGCCTATAACTACTGAACGGTAAAAGATATAGTAACGGGTGTTACGCCATTCGATTCTATGGACATTTCTACATATGTGCACTAATTTTCAATTGTCTTGTTCACCTGATACAAAATTAATATGCAAATAATCAAAAAGTGACAACTTGAAAATCTCAGTAGGGCATTAAAATGTCGATCACCCTGTATTTTGTTAAAAAGTATTACATCCTCATAATTAGTACCCGCTGATTACGGGAAAAATACTTAAAAAAATCCCTGGGCCTTAGTTTAAAAGATATGAATTTTTGTTTTAATTAGAAATGTCACAAGTTTTTTTGACTTTGCCGGCCTATAACTACTGAACGGTAAAAGATATAGTAATGGGTGTTACGCCATTCGATTCTATGGACATTTCTACATATGTGTACCAATTTTCAATTGTCTTGATCACCTGATACAAAATTAATATGCAAATAATCAAAAAGTGACACCTTGAAAATCTCAGTAGGTCATTAAAATGTCGATCACCCTGTATTTTGTTAAAAAGTATTACATCCTCATAATTAGTACCCGCTGATTACGGGAAAAATACTTAAAAAAATCCCTGGATCTTAGTTTAAAAGATATGAATTTTTGTTTTAATTAGAAATGTCACAAGTTTTTTTGAATTTGCCGGCCTATAACTACTGAACGGTAAAAGATATAGTAATGGGTGTTACGCCATTCGATTCTATGGACATTTCTACATATGTGTACCAATTTTCAATTGTCTTGATCACCTGATACAAAATTAATATGCAAATAATCAAAAAGTGACACCTTGAAAATCTCAGTAGGGCATTAAAATGTCGATCACCCTGTATTTTGTTAAAAAGTACTACATCCTCATAATTCGTACCCGCTGATTACGGGAAAAATACTTAAAAAAATCCCTGGACCTTAGTTTAAAAGATATGAATTTTTGTTTTAATTAGAAATGTCACAAGTTTTTTTGATTTTGCCGGCCTATAACTACTGAACGGTAAAAGATATAGTAACGGGTGTTACGCCATTCGATTCTATGGACATTTCTACATATGTGTACCAATTTTCAATTGTCTTGATCACCTGATACAAAATTAATATGCAAATAATCAAAAAGTGACACCTTGAAAATCTCAGTAGGTCATTAAAATGTCGATCACCCTGTATTTTGTTAAAAAGTATTACATCCTCATAATTAGTACCCGCTGATTACGGGAAAAATACTTAAAAAAATCCCTGGACCTTAGTTTAAAAGATATGAATTTTTGTTTTAATTAGAAATGTCACAAGTTTTTTTGAATTTGCCGGCCTATAACTACTGAACGGTAAAAGATATAGTAACGGGTGTTACGCCATTCGATTCTATGGACATTTCTACATATGTGCACCAATTTTCAATTGTCTTGATCACCTGATACAAAATTAATATGCAAATAATCAAAAAGTGACACCTTGAAAATCTCAGTAGGGCATTAAAATGTCGATCAGCCTGTATTTTGTTAAAAAGTATTACATCCTCATAATTCGTACCCGCTGATTACGGGAAAAATACTTAAAAAAAAGCTCTGGGCCTTAGTTTAAAAGATATGAGGGCATTAAAATGTCGATCACCCTGTATTTTGTTAAAAAGTATTACATCCTCATAATTCGTACCCGCTGATTACGGGAAAAATACTTAAAAAAATCCCTGGGCCTTAGTTTAAAAGATATGAATTTTTGTTTTAATTAGAAATGTCACAAGTTTTTTTGAATTTGCCGGCCTATAACTACTGAACGGTAAAAGATATAGTAATGGGTATTACGCCATTCGATTCTATGGACATTTCTACATATGTGCACCAATTTTCAATTGTCTTGTTCACCTGATACAAAATTAATATGCAAATAATCAAAAAGTGACAACTTGAAAATCTCAGTAGGGCATTAAAATGTCGATCACCCTGTATTTTGTTAAAAAGTATTACATCCTCATAATTCGTACTTGCTGATTACGGTAAAAATACTTAAAAAAATCCCTGGGCCTTAGTTTAAAAGATATGAATTTTTGTTTTAATTAGAAATGTCACAAGTTTTTTTGACTTTGCCGGCCTATAACTACTGAACGGTAAAAGATATAGTAATGGGTGTTACGCCATTCGATTCTATGGACATTTCTACATATGTGTACTAATTTTCAATTGCCTTGTTCACCTGATACAAAATTAATATGCAAATAATCAAAAAGTGACACCTTGAAAATCTCAGTAGGGCATTAAAATGTCGATCACCCTGTATTTTGTTAAAAAGTATTACATCCTCATAATTAGTACCCGCTGATTACGGGAAAAATACTTAAAAAAATCCCTGGACCTTAGTTTAAAAGATATGAATTTTTGTTTTAATTAGAAATGTCACAAGTTTTTTTGAATTTGCCGGCCTATAACTACTGAACGGTAAAAGATATAGTAACGGGTGTTACGCCATTCGATTCTATGGACATTTCTACATATGTGCACCAATTTTCAATTGTCTTGATCACCTGATACAAAATTAATATGCAAATAATCAAAAAGTGACACCTTGAAAATCTCAGTAGGGCATTAAAATGTCGATCAGCCTGTATTTTGTTAAAAAGTATTACATCCTCATAATTCGTACCCGCTGATTACGGGAAAAATACTTAAAAAAAATCTCTGGGCCTTAGTTTAAAAGTTATGAGGGCATTAAAATGTCGATCACCCTGTATTTTGTTAAAAAGTATTACATCCTCATAATTCGTACCCGCTGATTACGGGAAAAATACTTAAAAAAATCCCTGGGCCTTAGTTTAAAAGATATGAATTTTTGTTTTAATTAGAAATGTCACAAGTTTTTTTGACTTTGCCGGCCTATAACTACTGAACGGTAAAAGATATAGTAATGGGTGTTACGCCGTTCGATTCTATGGACATTTCTACATATGTGTACCAATTTTCAATTGTCTTGTTCACCTGATACAAAATTAATATGCAAATAATCAAAAAGTGACACCTTGAAAATCTCAGTAGGGCATTAAAATGTCGATCACCCTGTATTTTGTTAAAAAGTATTACATCCTCATAATTAGTACCCGCTGATTACGGGAAAAATACTTAAAAAAATCCCTGGGCCTTAGTTTAAAAGATATGAATTTTTGTTTTAATTAGAAATGTCACAAGTTTTTTTGAATTTGCCGGCCTATAACTACTGAACGGTAAAAGATATAGTAATGGGTGTTACGCCATTCGATTCTATGGACATTTCTACATATGTGCACCGATTTTCAATTGTCTTGTTCACCTGATACAAAATTAATATGCAAATAATCAAAAAGTGACAACTTGAAAATCTCAGTAGGGCATTAAAATGTCGATCACCCTGTATTTTGTTAAAAAGTATTACATCCTCATAATTCGTACCCGCTGATTACGGTAAAAATACTTAAAAAAATCCCTGGGCCTTAGTTTAAAAGATATGAATTTTTGTTTTAATTAGAAATGTCACAAGTTTTTTTGACTTTGCCGGCCTATAACTACTGAACGGTAAAAGATATAGTAATGGGTGTTACGCCATTCGATTCTATGGACATTTCTACATATGTGTACTAATTTTCAATTGTCTTGTTCACCTGATACAAAATTAATATGCAAATAATCAAAAAGTGACACCTTGAAAATCTCAGTAGGGCATTAAAATGTCGATCACCCTGTATTTTGTTAAAAAGTATTACATCCTCATAATTCGTACCCGCTGATTACGGGAAAAATACTTAAAAAAATCCCTGGGCCTTAGTTTAAAAGATATGAATTTTTGTTTTAATTAGAAATGTCACAAGTTTTTTTGACTTTGCCGGCCTATAACTACTGAACGGTAAAAGATATAGTAATGGGTGTTACGCCGTTCGATTCTATGGACATTTCTACATATGTGTACCAATTTTCAATTGTCTTGTTCACCTGATACAAAATTAATATGCAAATAATCAAAAAGTGACACCTTGAAAATCTCAGTAGGGCATTAAAATGTCGATCACCCTGTATTTTGTTAAAAAGTATTACATCCTCATAATTCGTACCCGCTGATTACGGGAAAAATACTTAAAAAAATCCCTGGGCCTTAGTTTAAAAGATATGAATTTTTGTTTTAATTAGAAATGTCACAAGTTTTTTTGACTTTGCCGGCTTATAACTACTGAACGGTAAAAGATATAGTAATGGGTGTTACGCCATTCGATTCTATGGACATTTCTACATATGTGTACTAATTTTCAATTGCCTTGTTCACCTGATACAAAATTAATATGCAAATAATCAAAAAGTGACACCTTGAAAATCTCAGTAGGGCATTAAAATGTCGATCACCCTGTATTTTGTTAAAAAGTATTACATCCTCATAATTCGTACCCGCTGATTACGGGAAAAATACTTAAAAAAATCTCTGGGCCTTAGTTTAAAAGATATGAATTTTTGTTTTAATTAGAAATGTCACAAGTTTTTTTGAATTTGCCGGCCTATAACTACTGAACGGTAAAAGATATAGTAACGGGTGTTACGCCATTCGATTCTATGGACATTTCTACATATATGTACCAATTTTCAATTGTCTTGTTCACCTGATACAAAATTAATATGCAAATACTTAAAAAAATCCCTGGGCCTTAGTTTAAAAGATATGAATTTTTGTTTTAATTAGAAATGTCACAAGTTTTTTTGACTTTGCCGGCCTATAACTACTGAACGGTAAAAGATATAGTAATGGGTGTTACGCCGTTCGATTCTATGGACATTTCTACATATGTGTACCAATTTTCAATTGTCTTGATCACCTGATACAAAATTAATATGCAAATAATCAAAAAGTGACACCTTGAAAATCTCAGTAGGGCATTAAAATGTCGATCACCCTGTATTTTGTTAAAAAGTATTACATCCTCATAATTCGTACCCGCTGATTACGGGAAAAATACTTAAAAAAATCCCTGGGCCTTAGTTTAAAAGATATGAATTTTTGTTTTAATTAGAAATGTCACAAGTTTTTTTGAATTTGCCGGCCTATAACTACTGAACGGTAAAAGATATAGTAATGGGTGTTACGCCATTCGATTCTATGGACATTTCTACATATGTGTACCAATTTTCAATTGTCTTGATCACCTGATACAAAATTAATATGCAAATAATCAAAAAGTGACACCTTGAAAATCTCAGTAGGGCATTAAAATGTCGATCACCCTGTATTTTGTTAAAAAGTATTACATCCTCATAATTAGTACCCGCTGATTACGGGAAAAATACTTAAAAAAATCCCTGGGCCTTAGTTTAAAAGATATGAATTTTTGTTTTAATTAGAAATGTCACAAGTTTTTTTGACTTTGCCGGCCTATAACTACTGAACGGTAAAAGATATAGTAACGGGTGTTACGCCATTCATTCTATGGACATTTCTACATATATGTATTAATTTTCAATTGTCTTGTTCACCTGATACAAAATTAATATGCAAATAATGAAAAAGTGACACCTTGAAAATCTCAGTAGGGCATTAAAATGTCGATCAGCCTGTATTTTGTTAAAAAGTATTACATCCTCATAATTCGTACCCGCTGATTACGGGAAAAATACTTAAAAAAATTCCTGGGCCTTAGTTTAAAAGATATGAATTTTTGTTTTAATTAGAAATGTCACAAGTTTTTTTGACTTTGCCGGCCTATAACTACTGAACGGTAAAAGATATAGTAATGGGTGTTACGCCATTCGATTCTTTGGACATTTCTACATATGTGCACCAATTATCAATTGTCTTGTTCACCTGATACAAAATTAATATGCAAATAATCAAAAAGTGACACCTTGAAAATCTCAGTAGGGCATTAAAATGTCGATCACCCTGTATTTTGTTAAAAAGTATTACATCCTCATAATTAGTACCCGCTGATTACGGGAAAAATACTTAAAAAAAATCCTGGGCCTTAGTTTAAAAGATATGAATTTTTGTTTTAATTAGAAATGTCACAAGTTTTTTTGACTTTGCCGGCATATAACTACTGAACAGTAAAAGATATAGTAACGTGTTTTACGCTATTCGATTCTATGGACATTTCTACATATGTGTACCAATTTTCAATTGTCTTGTTCACCTGATACAAAATTAATATGCAAATAATCTAAAAGTGACACCTTGAAAATCTCAGTAGGGCATTAAAATGTCGATCACCCTGTATTTTGTTAAAAAGTATTACATCCTCATAATTCGTACCCGCTGATTACGGGAAAAATACTTAAAAAAAATCCTGGGCCTTAGTTTAAAAGATATGAATTTTTGTTTTAATTAGAAATGTCACAAGTTTTTTTGACTTTGCCGGCATATAACTACTGAACAGTAAAAGATATAGTAACGTGTTTTACGCTATTCGATTCTATGGACATTTCTACATATGTGTACCAATTTTCAATTGTCTTGTTCACCTGATACAAAATTAATATGCAAATAATCAAAAAGTGACACCTTGAAAATCTCAGTAGGGCATTAAAATGTCGATCAGCCTGTATTTTGTTAAAAAGTATTACATCCTCATAATTCGTACCCGCTGATTACGGGAAAAATACTTAAAAAAATCTCTGGGCCTTAGTTTAAAAGATATGAATTTTTGTTTTAATTAGAAATGTCACAAGTTTTTTTGAATTTGCCGGCCTATAACTACTGAACGGTAAAAGATATAGTAACGGGTGTTACGCCATTCGATTCTATGGACATTTCTACATATGTGCACCAATTTTCAATTGTCTTGTTCACCTGATACAAAATTAATATGCAAATAATCAAAAAGTGACAACTTGAAAATCTCAGTAGGGCATTAAAATGTCGATCACCCTGTATTTTGTTAAAAAGTATTACATCCTCATAATTAGTACCCACTGATTACGGGAAAAATACTTAAAAAAATCCCTGGGCCTTAGTTTAAAAGATATGAATTTTTGTTTTAATTAGAAATGTCACAAGTTTTTTTGACTTTGCCGGCCTATAACTACTGAACGGTAAAAGATATAGTAACGGGTGTTACGCCATTCGATTCTATGGACATTTCTACATATATGTACCAATTTTCAATTGTCTTGTTCACCTGATACAAAATTAATATGCAAATAATGAAAAAGTGACACCTTGAAAATCTCAGTAGGGCATTAAAATGTCGATCACCCTGTATTTTGTTAAAAAGTATTACATCCTCATAATTCGTACCCGCTGATTACGGGAAAAATACTTAAAAAAATCCCTGGGCCTTAGTTTAAAAGATATGAATTTTTGTTTTAATTAGAAATGTTACAAGTTTTTTTGAATTTGCCGGCCTATAACTACTGAACGGTAAAAGATATAGTAACGGGTGTGACGCTATTCGATTCTACGGACATTTCTACATATGTGTACCAATTTTCAATTGTCTTGTTCACCTGATACAAAATTAATATGCAAATAATCAAAAAGTGACACCATGAAAATCTCAGTAGGGCATTAAAATGTCGATCACCCTGTATTTTGTTAAAAGTTTTTTTGACTTTGCCGGCCTATAATTCGGGTGTTACGCCATTCATTCTATGGACATTTCTACATATATGTATTAATTTTCAATTGTCTTGTTCACCTGATACAAAATTAATATGCAAATAATGAAAAAGTGACACCTTGAAAATCTCAGTAGGGCATTAAAATGTCGATCAGCCTGTATTTTGTTAAAAAGTATTACATCCTCATAATTCGTACCCGCTGATTACGGGAAAAATACTTAAAAAAATTCCTGGGCCTTAGTTTAAAAGATATGAATTTTTGTTTTAATTAGAAATGTCACAAGTTTTTTTGACTTTGCCGGCCTATAACTACTGAACGGTAAAAGATATAGTAATGGGTGTTACGCCATTCGATTCTTTGGACATTTCTACATATGTGCACCAATTTTCAATTGTCTTGTTCACCTGATACAAAATTAATATGCAAATAATCAAAAAGTGACACCTTGAAAATCTCAGTAGGGCATTAAAATGTCGATCACCCTGTATTTTGTTAAAAAGTATTACATCCTCATAATTCGTACCCGCTGATTACGGGAAAAATACTTTAAAAAAATCCTGGGCCTTAGTTTAAAAGATATGAATTTTTGTTTTAATTAGAAATGTCACAAGTTTTTTTGACTTTGCCGGCCTATAACTACTGAACGGTAAAAGATATAGTAATGGGTGTTACGCCGTTCGATTCTATGGACATTTCTACATATGTGTACCAATTTTCAATTGTCTTGTTCACCTGATACAAAATTAATATGCAAATAATCAAAAAGTGACACCTTGAAAATCTCAGTAGGGCATTAAAATGTCGATCACCCTGTATTTTGTTAAAAAGTATTACATCCTCATAATTAGTACCCGCTGATTACGGGAAAAATACTTAAAAAAATCCCTGGGCCTTAGTTTAAAAGATATGAATTTTTGTTTTAATTAGAAATGTCACAAGTTTTTTTGAATTTGCCGGCCTATAACTACTGAACGGTAAAAGATATAGTAATGGGTGTTACGCCATTCGATTCTATGGACATTTCTACATATGTGCACCAATTTTCAATTGTCTTGTTCACCTGATACAAAATTAATATGCAAATAATCAAAAAGTGACACCTTGAAAATCTCAGTAGGGCATTAAAATGTCGATCACCCTGTATTTTGTTAAAAAGTATTACATCCTCATAATTCGTACCCGCTGATTACGGTAAAAATACTTAAAAAAATCCCTGGGCCTTAGTTTAAAAGATATGAATTTTTGTTTTAATTAGAAATGTCACAAGTTTTTTTGACTTTGCCGGCCTATAACTACTGAACGGTAAAAGATATAGTAATGGGTGTTACGCCATTCGATTCTATGGACATTTCTACATATGTGTACTAATTTTCAATTGTCTTGTTCACCTGATACAAAATTAATATGCAAATAATCAAAAAGTGACACCTTGAAAATCTCAGTAGGGCATTAAAATGTCGATCACCCTGTATTTTGTTAAAAAGTATTACATCCTCATAATTCGTACCCGCTGATTACGGGAAAAATACTTAAAAAAATCCCTGGGCCTTAGTTTAAAAGATATGAATTTTTGTTTTAATTAGAAATGTCACAAGTTTTTTTGACTTTGCCGGCCTATAACTACTGAACGGTAAAAGATATAGTAATGGGTGTTACGCCGTTCGATTCTATGGACATTTCTACATATGTGTACCAATTTTCAATTGTCTTGTTCACCTGATACAAAATTAATATGCAAATAATCAAAAAGTGACACCTTGAAAATCTCAGTAGGGCATTAAAATGTCGATCACCCTGTATTTTGTTAAAAAGTATTACATCCTCATAATTCGTACCCGCTGATTACGGGAAAAATACTTAAAAAAATCCCTGGGCCTTAGTTTAAAAGATATGAATTTTTGTTTTAATTAGAAATGTCACAAGTTTTTTTGACTTTGCCGGCCTATAACTACTGAACGGTAAAAGATATAGTAATGGGTGTTACGCCATTCGATTCTATGGACATTTCTACATATGTGTACTAATTTTCAATTGCCTTGTTCACCTGATACAAAATTAATATGCAAATAATCAAAAAGTGACACCTTGAAAATCTCAGTAGGGCATTAAAATGTCGATCACCCTGTATTTTGTTAAAAAGTATTACATCCTCATAATTCGTACCCGCTGATTACGGGAAAAATACTTAAAAAAATCTCTGGGCCTTAGTTTAAAAGATATGAATTTTTGTTTTAATTAGAAATGTCACAAGTTTTTTTGAATTTGCCGGCCTATAACTACTGAACGGTAAAAGATATAGTAACGGGTGTTACGCCATTCGATTCTATGGACATTTCTACATATATGTACCAATTTTCAATTGTCTTGTTCACCTGATACAAAATTAATATGCAAATACTTAAAAAAATCCCTGGGCCTTAGTTTAAAAGATATGAATTTTTGTTTTAATTAGAAATGTCACAAGTTTTTTTGACTTTGCCGGCCTATAACTACTGAACGGTAAAAGATATAGTAATGGGTGTTACGCCGTTCGATTCTATGGACATTTCTACATATGTGTACCAATTTTCAATTGTCTTGATCACCTGATACAAAATTAATATGCAAATAATCAAAAAGTGACACCTTGAAAATCTCAGTAGGGCATTAAAATGTCGATCACCCTGTATTTTGTTAAAAAGTATTACATCCTCATAATTCGTACCCGCTGATTACGGGAAAAATACTTAAAAAAATCCCTGGGCCTTAGTTTAAAAGATATGAATTTTTGTTTTAATTAGAAATGTCACAAGTTTTTTTGAATTTGCCGGCCTATAACTACTGAACGGTAAAAGATATAGTAATGGGTGTTACGCCATTCGATTCTATGGACATTTCTACATATGTGTACCAATTTTCAATTGTCTTGATCACCTGATACAAAATTAATATGCAAATAATCAAAAAGTGACACCTTGAAAATCTCAGTAGGGCATTAAAATGTCGATCACCCTGTATTTTGTTAAAAAGTATTACATCCTCATAATTAGTACCCGCTGATTACGGGAAAAATACTTAAAAAAATCCCTGGGCCTTAGTTTAAAAGATATGAATTTTTGTTTTAATTAGAAATGTCACAAGTTTTTTTGACTTTGCCGGCCTATAACTACTGAACGGTAAAAGATATAGTAACGGGTGTTACGCCATTCGATTCTATGGACATTTCTACATATATGTACCAATTTTCAATTGTCTTGTTCACCTGATACAAAATTAATATGCAAATACTTAAAAAAATCCCTGGGCCTTAGTTTAAAAGATATGAATTTTTGTTTTAATTAGAAATGTCACAAGTTTTTTTGACTTTGCCGGCCTATAACTACTGAACGGTAAAAGATATAGTAATGGGTGTTACGCCGTTCGATTCTATGGACATTTCTACATATGTGTACCAATTTTCAATTGTCTTGATCACCTGATACAAAATTAATATGCAAATAATCAAAAAGTGACACCTTGAAAATCTCAGTAGGGCATTAAAATGTCGATCACCCTGTATTTTGTTAAAAAGTATTACATCCTCATAATTCGTACCCGCTGATTACGGGAAAAATACTTAAAAAAATCCCTGGGCCTTAGTTTAAAAGATATGAATTTTTGTTTTAATTAGAAATGTCACAAGTTTTTTTGAATTTGCCGGCCTATAACTACTGAACGGTAAAAGATATAGTGATGGGTGTTACGCCATTCGATTCTATGGACATTTCTACATATGTGTACCAATTTTCAATTGTCTTGATCACCTGATACAAAATTAATATGCAAATAATCAAAAAGTGACACCTTGAAAATCTCAGTAGGGCATTAAAATGTCGATCACCCTGTATTTTGTTAAAAAGTATTACATCCTCATAATTAGTACCCGCTGATTACGGGAAAAATACTTAAAAAAATCCCTGGGCCTTAGTTTAAAAGATATGAATTTTTGTTTTAATTAGAAATGTCACAAGTTTTTTTGACTTTGCCGGCCTATAACTACTGAACGGTAAAAGATATAGTAACGGGTGTTACGCCATTCATTCTATGGACATTTCTACATATATGTATTAATTTTCAATTGTCTTGTTCACCTGATACAAAATTAATATGCAAATAATGAAAAAGTGACACCTTGAAAATCTCAGTAGGGCATTAAAATGTCGATCAGCCTGTATTTTGTTAAAAAGTATTACATCCTCATAATTCGTACCCGCTGATTACGGGAAAAATACTTAAAAAAATTCCTGGGCCTTAGTTTAAAAGATATGAATTTTTGTTTTAATTAGAAATGTCACAAGTTTTTTTGACTTTGCCGGCCTATAACTACTGAACGGTAAAAGATATAGTAATGGGTGTTACGCCATTCGATTCTTTGGACATTTCTACATATGTGCACCAATTTTCAATTGTCTTGTTCACCTGATACAAAATTAATATGCAAATAATCAAAAAGTGACACCTTGAAAATCTCAGTAGGGCATTAAAATGTCGATCACCCTGTATTTTGTTAAAAAGTATTACATCCTCATAATTCGTACCCGCTGATTACGGGAAAAATACTTAAAAAAATCCCTGGGCCTTAGTTTAAAAGATATGAATTTTTGTTTTAATTAGAAATGTCACAAGTTTTTTTGACTTTGCCGGCCTATAACTACTGAACGGTAAAAGATATAGTAACGGGTTTGACGCTATTCGATTCTACGGACATTTCTACATATGTGTACCAATTTTCAATTGTCTTGTTCACCTGATACAAAATTAATATGCAAATAATCAAAAAGTGACACCTTGAAAATCTCAGTTGGGCATTAAAATGTCGATCACCCTGTATTTTGTTAAAAAGTATTACATCCTCATAATTCGTACCCGCTGATTACGGGAAAAATACTTAAAAAAATCTCTGGGCCTTAGTTTAAAAGATATGAATTTTTGTTTTAATTAGAAATGTCACAAGTTTTTTTGACTTTGCCGGCCTATAACTACTGAACGGTAAAAGATATAGTAATGGGTGTTACGCCGTTCGATTCTATGGACATTTCTACATATGTGTACCAATTTTCAATTGTCTTGTTCACCTGATACAAAATTAATATGCAAATAATCAAAAAGTGACACCTTGAAAATCTCAGTAGGGCATTAAAATGTCGATCAGCCTGTATTTTGTTAAAAAGTATTACATCCTCATAATTAGTACCCGCTGATTACGGGAAAAATACTTAAAAAAATCCCTGGGCCTTAGTTTAAAAGATATGAATTTTTGTTTTAATTAGAAATGTCACAAGTTTTTTTGACTTTGCCGGCCTATAACTACTGAACGGTAAAAGATATAGTAATGGGTGTTACGCCATTCGATTCTATGGACATTTCTACATATGTGCACCAATTTTCAATTGTCTTGTTCACCTGATACAAAATTAATATGCAAATAATCAAAAAGTGACACCTTGAAAATCTCAGTTGGGCATTAAAATGTCGATCACCCTGTATTTTGTTAAAAAGTATTACATCCTCATAATTAGTACCCGCTGATTACGGGAAAAATACTTAAAAAAATCCCTGGGCCTTAGTTTAAAAGATATGAATTTTTGTTTTAATTAGAAATGTCACAAGTTTTTTTGACTTTGCCGGCCTATAACTACTGAACGGTAAAAGATATAGTAACGGGTTTGACGCTATTCGATTCTACGGACATTTCTACATATGTGTACCAATTTTCAATTGTCTTGTTCACCTGATACAAAATTAATATGCAAATAATCAAAAAGTGACACCTTGAAAATCTCAGTAGGGCATTAAAATGTCGATCAGCCTGTATTTTGTTAAAAAGTATTACATCCTCATAATTCGTACCCGCTGATTACGGGAAAAATACTTAAAAAAATCCCTGGGCCTTAGTTTAAAAGATATGAATTTTTGTTTTAATTAGAAATGTCACAAGTTTTTTTGACTTTGCCGGCCTATAACTACTGAACGGTAAAAGATATAGTAACGGGTGTTACGCCATTCGATTCTATGTACATTTCTACATATGTGCACCAATTTTCAATTGTCTTGTTCACCTGATACAAAATTAATATGCAAATAATCAAAAAGTGACAACTTGAAAATCTCAGTAGGTCATTAAAATGTCGATCACCCTGTATTTTGTTAAAAAGTATTACATCCTTATAATTCGTACCCGCTGATTACGGGAAAAATACTTAAAAAAATCCCTGGGCCTTAGTTTAAAAGATATGAATTTTTGTTTTAATTAGAAATGTCACAAGTTTTTTTGACTTTGCCGGCCTATAACTACTGAACGGTAAAAGATATAGTAATGGGTGTTACGCCGTTCGATTCTATGGACATTTCTACATATGTGTACTAATTTTCAATTGCCTTGTTCACCTGATACAAAATTAATATGCAAATAATCAAAAAGTGACACCTAGAAAATCTCAGTAGGGCATTAAAATGTCGATCACCCTGTATTTTGTTAAAAAGTATTACATCCTCATAATTAGTACCCGCTGATTACGGGAAAAATACTTAAAAAAATCCCTGGGCCTTAGTTTAAAAGATATGAATTTTTGTTTTAATTAGAAATGTCACAAGTTTTTTTGACTTTGCCGGCCTATAACTACTGAACGGTAAAAGATATAGTAACGGGTTTGACGCTATTCGATTCTACGGACATTTCTACATATGTGTACCAATTTTCAATTGTCTTGTTCACCTGATACAAAATTAATATGCAAATAATCAAAAAGTGACACCTTGAAAATCTCAGTAGGGCATTAAAATGTCGATCAGCCTGTATTTTGTTAAAAAGTATTACATCCTCATAATTCGTACCCGCTGATTACGGGAAAAATACTTTAAAAAATCCCTGGGCCTTAGTTTAAAAGATATGAATTTTTGTTTTAATTAGAAATGTCACAAGTTTTTTTGACTTTGCCGGCCTATAACTACTGAACGGTAAAAGATATAGTAACGGGTGTTACGCCATTCGATTCTATGTACATTTCTACATATGTGCACCAATTTTCAATTGTCTTGTTCACCTGATACAAAATTAATATGCAAATAATCAAAAAGTGACAACTTGAAAATCTCAGTAGGGCATTAAAATGTCGATCACCCTGTATTTTGTTAAAAAGTATTACATCCTCATAATTCGTACCCGCTGATTACGGGAAAAATACTTAAAAAAATCCCTGGGCCTTAGTTTAAAAGATATGAATTTTTGTTTTAATTAGAAATGTCACAAGTTTTTTTGACTTTGCCGGCCTATAACTACTGAACGGTAAAAGATATAGTAACGGGTTTGACGCTATTCGATTCTACGGACATTTCTACATATGTGTACCAATTTTCAATTGTCTTGTTCACCTGATACAAAATTAATATGCAAATAATCAAAAAGTGACACCTTGAAAATCTCAGTAGGGCATTAAAATGTCGATCAGCCTGTATTTTGTTAAAAAGTATTACATCCTCATAATTCGTACCCGATGATTACGGGAAAAATACTTAAAAAAATCCCTGGGCCTTAGTTTAAAAGATATGAATTTTTGTTTTAATTAGAAATGTCACAAGTTTTTTTGACTTTGCCGGCCTATAACTACTGAACGGTAAAAGATATAGTAACGGGTGTTACGCCATTCGATTCTATGTACATTTCTACATATGTGCACCAATTTTCAATTGTCTTGTTCACCTGATACAAAATTAATATGCAAATAATCAAAAAGTGACAACTTGAAAATCTCAGTAGGTCATTAAAATGTCGATCACCCTGTATTTTGTTAAAAAGTATTACATCCTTATAATTCGTACCCGCTGATTACGGGAAAAATACTTAAAAAAATCCCTGGGCCTTAGTTTAAAAGATATGAATTTTTGTTTTAATTAGAAATGTCACAAGTTTTTTTGACTTTGCCGGCCTATAACTACTGAACGGTAAAAGATATAGTAATGGGTGTTACGCCGTTCGATTCTATGGACATTTCTACATATGTGTACTAATTTTTAATTGCCTTGTTCACCTGATACAAAATTAATATGCAAATAATCAAAAAGTGACACCTTGAAAATCTCAGTAGGGCATTAAAATGTCGATCACCCTGTATTTTGTTAAAAAGTATTACATCCTCATAATTCGTACCCGCTGATTACGGGAAAAATACTTAAAAAAATCTCTGGGCCTTAGTTTAAAAGATATGAATTTTTGTTTTAATTAGAAATGTCACAAGTTTTTTTGAATTTGCCGGCCTATAACTACTGAACGGTAAAAGATATAGTAACGGGTGTTACGCCATTCGATTCTATGGACATTTCTACATATGTGCACCAATTTTCAATTGTCTTGTTCACCTGATACAAAATTAATATGCAAATAATCAAAAAGTGACAACTTGAAAATCTCAGTAGGGCATTAAAATGTCGATCACCCTGTATTTTGTTAAAAAGTATTACATCCTCATAATTCGTACCCGCTGATTACGGGAAAAATACTTAAAAAAATCCCTGGGCCTTAGTTTAAAAGATATGAATTTTTGTTTTAATTAGAAATGTCACAAGTTTTTTTGACTTTGCCGGCCTATAACTACTGAACGGTAAAAGATATAGTAACGGGTTTGACGCTATTCGATTCTACGGACATTTCTACATATGTGTACCAATTTTCAATTGTCTTGTTCACCTGATACAAAATTAATATGCAAATAATCAAAAAGTGACACCTTGAAAATCTCAGTAGGGCATTAAAATGTCGATCACCCTGTATTTTGTTAAAAAGTATTACATCCTCATAATTAGTACCCGATGATTACGGGAAAAATACTTAAAAAAATCCCTGGGCCTTAGTTTAAAAGATATGAATTTTTGTTTTAATTAGAAATGTCACAAGTTTTTTTGACTTTGCCGGCCTATAACTACTGAACGGTAAAAGATATAGTAACGGGTGTTACGCCATTCGATTCTATGTACATTTCTACATATGTGCACCAATTTTCAATTGTCTTGTTCACCTGATACAAAATTAATATGCAAATAATCAAAAAGTGACAACTTGAAAATCTCAGTAGGTCATTAAAATGTCGATCACCCTGTATTTTGTTAAAAAGTATTACATCCTTATAATTCGTACCCGCTGATTACGGGAAAAATACTTAAAAAAATACCTGGGCCTTAGTTTAAAAGATATGAATTTTTGTTTTAATTAGAAATGTCACAAGTTTTTTTGACTTTGCCGGCCTATAACTACTGAACGGTAAAAGATATAGTAATGGGTGTTACGCCGTTCGATTCTATGGACATTTCTACATATGTGTACTAATTTTTAATTGCCTTGTTCACCTGATACAAAATTAATATGCAAATAATCAAAAAGTGACACCTTGAAAATCTCAGTAGGGCATTAAAATGTCGATCACCCTGTATTTTGTTAAAAAGTATTACATCCTCATAATTCGTACCCGCTGATTACGGGAAAAATACTTAAAAAAATCTCTGGGCCTTAGTTTAAAAGATATGAATTTTTGTTTTAATTAGAAATGTCACAAGTTTTTTTGAATTTGCCGGCCTATAACTACTGAACGGTAAAAGATATAGTAACGGGTGTTACGCCATTCGATTCTATGGACATTTCTACATATGTGCACCAATTTTCAATTGTCTTGTTCACCTGATACAAAATTAATATGCAAATAATCAAAAAGTGACAACTTGAAAATCTCAGTAGGGCATTAAAATGTCGATCACCCTGTATTTTGTTAAAAAGTATTACATCCTCATAATTCGTACCCGCTGATTACGGGAAAAATACTTAAAAAAATCCCTGGGCCTTAGTTTAAAAGATATGAATTTTTGTTTTAATTAGAAATGTCACAAGTTTTTTTGACTTTGCCGGCCTATAACTACTGAACGGTAAAAGATATAGTAACGGGTTTGACGCTATTCGATTCTACGGACATTTCTACATATGTGTACCAATTTTCAATTGTCTTGTTCACCTGATACAAAATTAATATGCAAATAATCAAAAAGTGACACCTTGAAAATCTCAGTAGGGCATTAAAATGTCGATCACCCTGTATTTTGTTAAAAAGTATTACATCCTCATAATTAGTACCCGATGATTACGGGAAAAATACTTAAAAAAATCCCTGGGCCTTAGTTTAAAAGATATGAATTTTTGTTTTAATTAGAAATGTCACAAGTTTTTTTGACTTTGCCGGCCTATAACTACTTAACGGTAAAAGATATAGTAATGGGTGTTACGCCATTCGATTCTATGGACATTTCTACATATGTGCACCAATTTTCAATTGTCTTGTTCACCTGATACAAAATTAATAAGCAAATAATCAAAAAGTGACAACTTGAAAATCTCAGTAGGGCATTAAAATGTCGATCACCCTGTATTTTGTTAAAAAGTATTACATCCTCATAATTCGTACCCGCTGATTACGGGAAAAATACTTAAAAAAATCCCTGGGCCTTAGTTTAAAAGATATGAATTTTTGTTTTAATTAGAAATGTCACAAGTTTTTTTGACTTTGCCGGCCTATAACTACTGAACGGTAAAAGATATAGTAATGGATGTTACGCCGTTCGATTCTATGGACATTTCTACATATGTGTACCAATTTTCAATTGTCTTGTTCACCTGATACAAAATTAATATGCAAATAATCAAAAAGTGACACCTTGAAAATCTCAGTAGGGCATTAAAATGTCGATCACCCTGTATTTTGTTAAAAAGTATTACATCCTCATAATTAGTACCCGCTGATTACGGGAAAAATACTTAAAAAAATCCCTGGGCCTTAGTTTAAAAGATATGAATTTTTGTTTTAATTAGAAATGTCACAAGTTTTTTTGACTTTGCCGGCCTATAACTACTGAACGGTAAAAGATATAGTAACGGGTGTTACGCCATTCGTTTCTATGGACATTTCTACATATATGTACCAATTTTCAATTGTCTTGTTCACCTGATACAAAATTAATATGCAAATAATGAAAAAGTGACACCTTGAAAATCTCAGTAGGGCATTAAAATGTCGATCACCCTGTATTTTGTTAAAAAGTATTACATCCTCATAATTCGTACCCGCTGATTACGGGAAAAATACTATAACTACTGAACGGTAAAAGATATAGTAACGGGTGTTACGCCATTCGATTCTATGTACATTTCTACATATGTGCACCAATTTTCAATTGTCTTGTTCACCTGATACAAAATTAATATGCAAATAATCAAAAAGTGACAACTTGAAAATCTCAGTAGGGCATTAAAATGTCGATCACCCTGTATTTTGTTAAAAAGTATTACATCCTCATAATTAGTACCCGATGATTACGGGAAAAATACTTAAAAAAATCCCTGGGCCTTAGTTTAAAAGATATGAATTTTTGTTTTAATTAGAAATGTCACAAGTTTTTTTGACTTTGCCGGCCTATAACTACTGAACGGTAAAAGATATAGTAATGGGTGTTACGCCATTCGATTCTATGGACATTTCTACATATGTGCACCAATTTTCAATTGTCTTGTTCACCTGATACAAAATTAATATGCAAATAATCAAAAAGTGACAACTTGAAAATCTCAGTAGGGCATTAAAATGTCGATCACCCTGTATTTTGTTAAAAAGTATTACATCCTCATAATTCGTACCCGCTGATTACGGGAAAAATACTTAAAAAAATCCCTGGGCCTTAGTTTAAAAGATATGAATTTTTGTTTTAATTAGAAATGTCACAAGTTTTTTTGACTTTGCCGGCCTATAACTACTGAACGGTAAAAGATATAGTAATGGATGTTACGCCGTTCGATTCTATGGACATTTCTACATATGTGTACTAATTTTTAATTGCCTTGTTCACCTGATACAAAATTAATATGCAAATAATCAAAAAGTGACACCTTGAAAATCTCAGTAGGGCATTAAAATGTCGATCACCCTGTATTTTGTTAAAAAGTATTACATCCTCATAATTCGTACCCGCTGATTACGGGAAAAATACTTAAAAAAATCTCTGGGCCTTAGTTTAAAAGATATGAATTTTTGTTTTAATTAGAAATGTCACAAGTTTTTTTGAATTTGCCGGCCTATAACTACTGAACGGTAAAAGATATAGTAACGGGTGTTACGCCATTCGATTCTATGGACATTTCTACATATGTGCACCAATTTTCAATTGTCTTGTTCACCTGATACAAAATTAATATGCAAATAATCAAAAAGTGACAACTTGAAAATCTCAGTAGGGCATTAAAATGTCGATCACCCTGTATTTTGTTAAAAAGTATTACATCCTCATAATTCGTACCCGCTGATTACGGGAAAAATACTTAAAAAAATCCCTGGGCCTTAGTTTAAAAGATATGAATTTTTGTTTTAATTAGAAATGTCACAAGTTTTTTTGACTTTGCCGGCCTATAACTACTGAACGGTAAAAGATATAGTAACGGGTTTGACGCTATTCGATTCTACGGACATTTCTACATATGTGTACCAATTTTCAATTGTCTTGTTCACCTGATACAAAATTAATATGCAAATAATCAAAAAGTGACACCTTGAAAATCTCAGTAGGGCATTAAAATGTCGATCACCCTGTATTTTGTTAAAAAGTATTACATCCTCATAATTAGTACCCGATGATTACGGGAAAAATACTTAAAAAAATCCCTGGGCCTTAGTTTAAAAGATATGAATTTTTGTTTTAATTAGAAATGTCACAAGTTTTTTTGACTTTGCCGGCCTATAACTACTTAACGGTAAAAGATATAGTAATGGGTGTTACGCCATTCGATTCTATGGACATTTCTACATATGTGCACCAATTTTCAATTGTCTTGTTCACCTGATACAAAATTAATAAGCAAATAATCAAAAAGTGACAACTTGAAAATCTCAGTAGGGCATTAAAATGTCGATCACCCTGTATTTTGTTAAAAAGTATTACATCCTCATAATTCGTACCCGCTGATTACGGGAAAAATACTTAAAAAAATCCCTGGGCCTTAGTTTAAAAGATATGAATTTTTGTTTTAATTAGAAATGTCACAAGTTTTTTTGACTTTGCCGGCCTATAACTACTGAACGGTAAAAGATATAGTAATGGATGTTACGCCGTTCGATTCTATGGACATTTCTACATATGTGTACCAATTTTCAATTGTCTTGTTCACCTGATACAAAATTAATATGCAAATAATCAAAAAGTGACACCTTGAAAATCTCAGTAGGGCATTAAAATGTCGATCACCCTGTATTTTGTTAAAAAGTATTACATCCTCATAATTAGTACCCGCTGATTACGGGAAAAATACTTAAAAAAATCCCTGGGCCTTAGTTTAAAAGATATGAATTTTTGTTTTAATTAGAAATGTCACAAGTTTTTTTGACTTTGCCGGCCTATAACTACTGAACGGTAAAAGATATAGTAACGGGTGTTACGCCATTCGTTTCTATGGACATTTCTACATATATGTACCAATTTTCAATTGTCTTGTTCACCTGATACAAAATTAATATGCAAATAATGAAAAAGTGACACCTTGAAAATCTCAGTAGGGCATTAAAATGTCGATCACCCTGTATTTTGTTAAAAAGTATTACATCCTCATAATTCGTACCCGCTGATTACGGGAAAAATACTATAACTACTGAACGGTAAAAGATATAGTAACGGGTGTTACGCCATTCGATTCTATGTACATTTCTACATATGTGCACCAATTTTCAATTGTCTTGTTCACCTGATACAAAATTAATATGCAAATAATCAAAAAGTGACAACTTGAAAATCTCAGTAGGGCATTAAAATGTCGATCACCCTGTATTTTGTTAAAAAGTATTACATCCTCATAATTAGTACCCGATGATTACGGGAAAAATACTTAAAAAAATCCCTGGGCCTTAGTTTAAAAGATATGAATTTTTGTTTTAATTAGAAATGTCACAAGTTTTTTTGACTTTGCCGGCCTATAACTACTGAACGGTAAAAGATATAGTAATGGGTGTTACGCCATTCGATTCTATGGACATTTCTACATATGTGCACCAATTTTCAATTGTCTTGTTCACCTGATACAAAATTAATATGCAAATAATCAAAAAGTGACAACTTGAAAATCTCAGTAGGGCATTAAAATGTCGATCACCCTGTATTTTGTTAAAAAGTATTACATCCTCATAATTCGTACCCGCTGATTACGGGAAAAATACTTAAAAAAATCCCTGGGCCTTAGTTTAAAAGATATGAATTTTTGTTTTAATTAGAAATGTCACAAGTTTTTTTGACTTTGCCGGCCTATAACTACTGAACGGTAAAATATATAGTAATGGATGTTACGCCGTTCGATTCTATGGACATTTCTACATATGTGTACCAATTTTCAATTGTCTTGTTCACCTGATACAAAATTAATATGCAAATAATCAAAAAGTGACACCTTGAAAATCTCAGTAGGGCATTAAAATGTCGATCACCCTGTATTTTGTTAAAAAGTATTACATCCTCATAATTAGTACCCGCTGATTACGGGAAAAATACTTAAAAAAATCCCTGGGCCTTAGTTTAAAAGATATGAATTTTTGTTTTAATTAGAAATGTCTCAAGTTTTTTTGACTTTGCCGGCCTATAACTACTGAACGGTAAAAGATATAGTAACGGGTGTTACGCCATTCGTTTCTATGGACATTTCTACATATATGTACCAATTTTCAATTGTCTTGTTCACCTGATACAAAATTAATATGCAAATAATGAAAAAGTGACACCTTGAAAATCTCAGTAGGGCATTAAAATGTCGATCACCCTGTATTTTGTTAAAAAGTATTACATCCTCATAATTCGTACCCGCTGATTACGGGAAAAATACTTTAAAAAATCTCTGGGCCTTAGTTTAAAAGATATGAATTTTTGTTTTAATTAGAAATGTCACAAGTTTTTTTGAATTTGCCGGCCTATAACTACTGAACGGTAAAAGATATAGTAACGGGTGTTACGCCATTCGATTCTATGGACATTTCTACATATGTGCACCAATTTTCAATTGTCTTGTTCACCTGATACAAAATTAATATGCAAATAATCAAAAAGTGACAACTTGAAAATCTCAGTAGGGCATTAAAATGTCGATCACCCTGTATTTTGTTAAAAAGTATTACATCCTCATAATTCGTACCCGCTGATTACGGGAAAAATACTTAAAAAAATCCCTGGGCCTTAGTTTAAAAGATATGAATTTTTGTTTTAATTAGAAATGTCACAAGTTTTTTTGACTTTGCCGGCCTATAACTACTGAACGGTAAAAGATATAGTAACGGGTGTTACGCCATTCGATTCTATGTACATTTCTACATATGTGCACCAATTTTCAATTGTCTTGTTCACCTGATACAAAATTAATATGCAAATAATCAAAAAGTGACAACTTGAAAATCTCAGTAGGTCATTAAAATGTCGATCACCCTGTATTTTGTTAAAAAGTATTACATCCTTATAATTCGTACCCGCTGATTACGGGAAAAATACTTAAAAAAATCCCTGGGCCTTAGTTTAAAAGATATGAATTTTTGTTTTAATTAGAAATGTCACAAGTTTTTTTGACTTTGCCGGCCTATAACTACTGAACGGTAAAAGATATAGTAATGGGTGTTACGCCGTTCGATTCTATGGGCATTTCTACATATGTGTACTAATTTTCAATTGCCTTGTTCACTTGATACAAAATTAATATGCAAATAATCAAAAAGTGACACCTAGAAAATCTCAGTAGGGCATTAAAATGTCGATCACCCTGTATTTTGTTAAAAAGTATTACATCCTCATAATTCGTACCCGCTGATTACGGGAAAAATACTTAAAAAAATCTCTGGGCCTTAGTTTAAAAGATATGAATTTTTGTTTTAATTAGAAATGTCACAAGTTTTTTTGAATTTGCCGGCCTATAACTACTGAACGGTAAAAGATATAGTAACGGGTGTTACGCCATTCGATTCTATGGACATTTCTACATATGTGCACCAATTTTCAATTGTCTTGTTCACCTGATACAAAATTAATATGCAAATAATCAAAAAGTGACAACTTGAAAATCTCAGTAGGGCATTAAAATGTCGATCACCCTGTATTTTGTTAAAAAGTATTACATCCTCATAATTCGTACCCGCTGATTACGGGAAAAATACTTAAAAAAATCCCTGGGCCTTAGTTTAAAAGATATGAATTTTTGTTTTAATTAGAAATGTCACAAGTTTTTTTGACTTTGCCGGCCTATAACTACTGAACGGTAAAAGATATAGTAACGGGTTTGACGCTATTCGATTCTACGGACATTTCTACATATGTGTACCAATTTTCAATTGTCTTGTTCACCTGATACAAAATTAATATGCAAATAATCAAAAAGTGACACCTTGAAAATCTCAGTAGGGCATTAAAATGTCGATCAGCCTGTATTTTGTTAAAAAGTATTACATCCTCATAATTCGTACCCGATGATTACGGGAAAAATACTTAAAAAAATTCCTGGGCCTTAGTTTAAAAGATATGAATTTTTGTTTTAATTAGAAATGTCACAAGTTTTTTTGACTTTGCCGGCCTATAACTACTGAACGGTAAAAGATATAGTAACGGGTGTTACGCCATTCGATTCTATGTACATTTCTACATATGTGCACCAATTTTCAATTGTCTTGTTCACCTGATACAAAATTAATATGCAAATAATCAAAAAGTGACAACTTGATAATCTCAGTAGGTCATTAAAATGTCGATCACCCTGTATTTTGTTAAAAAGTATTACATCCTTATAATTCGTACCCGCTGATTACGGGAAAAATACTTAAAAAAATCCCTGGGCCTTAGTTTAAAAGATATGAATTTTTGTTTTAATTAGAAATGTCACAATTTTTTTTTGACTTTGCCGGCCTATAACTACTGAACGGTAAAAGATATAGTAATGGATGTTACGCCGTTCGATTCTATGGACATTTCTACATATGTGTACCAATTTTCAATTGTCTTGTTCACCTGATACAAAATTAATATGCAAATAATCAAAAAGTGACACCTTGAAAATCTCAGTAGGGCATTAAAATGTCGATCACCCTGTATTTTGTTAAAAAGTATTACATCCTCATAATTAGTACCCGATGATTACGGGAAAAATACTTAAAAAAATCCCTGGGCCTTAGTTTAAAAGATATGAATTTTTGTTTTAATTAGAAATGTCACAAGTTTTTTTGACTTTGCCGGCCTATAACTACTGAACGGTAAAAGATATAGTAATGGGTGTTACGCCATTCGATTCTATGGACATTTCTACATATGTGCACCAATTTTCAATTGTCTTGTTCACCTGATACAAAATTAATATGCAAATAATCAAAAAGTGACAACTTGAAAATCTCAGTAGGGCATTAAAATGTCGATCACCCTGTATTTTGTTAAAAAGTATTACATCCTCATAATTCGTACCCGCTGATTACGGGAAAAATACTTAAAAAAATCCCTGGGCCTTAGTTTAAAAGATATGAATTTTTGTTTTAATTAGAAATGTCACAAGTTTTTTTGACTTTGCCGGCCTATAACTACTGAACGGTAAAAGATATAGTAATGGGTGTTACGCCGTTCGATTCTATGGACATTTCTACATATGTGTACTAATTTTCAATTGCCTTGTTCACCTGATACAAAATTAATATGCAAATAATCAAAAAGTGACACCTTGAAAATCTCAGTAGGGCATTAAAATGTCGATCACCCTGTATTTTGTTAAAAAGTATTACATCCTCATAATTAGTACCCGCTGATTACGGGAAAAATACTTAAAAAAATCCCTGGGCCTTAGTTTAAAAGATATGAATTTTTGTTTTAATTAGAAATGTCACAAGTTTTTTTGACTTTGCCGGCCTATAACTACTGAACGGTAAAAGATATAGTAACGGGTGTTACGCCATTCGATTCTATGGACATTTCTACATATGTGCACCAATTTTCAATTGTCTTGTTCACCTGATACAAAATTAATATGCAAATAATCAAAAAGTGACACCTTGAAAATCTCAGTAGGGCATTAAAATGTCGATCACCCTGTATTTTGTTAAAAAGTATTACATCCTTATAATTCGTACCCGCTGATTACGGGAAAAATACTTAAAAAAATCCCTGGGCCTTAGTTTAAAAGATATGAATTTTTGTTTTAATTAGAAATGTCACAAGTTTTTTTGACTTTGCCGGCCTATAACTACTGAACGGTAAAAGATATAGTAATGGGTGTTACGCCGTTCGATTCTATGGACATTTCTACATATGTGTACTAATTTTCAATTGCCTTGTTCACCTGATACAAAATTAATATGCAAATAATCAAAAAGTGACACCTTGAAAATCTCAGTAGGGCATTAAAATGTCGATCACCCTGTATTTTGTTAAAAAGTATTACATCCTCATAATTCGTACCCGCTGATTACGGGAAAAATACTTAAAAAAATCTCTGGGCCTTAGTTTAAAAGATATGAATTTTTGTTTTAATTAGAAATGTCACAAGTTTTTTTGAATTTGCCGGCCTATAACTACTGAACGGTAAAAGATATAGTAACGGGTGTTACGCCATTCGATTCTATGGACATTTCTACATATGTGCACCAATTTTCAATTGTCTTGTTCACCTGATACAAAATTAATATGCAAATAATCAAAAAGTGACAACTTGAAAATCTCAGTAGGGCATTAAAATGTCGATCACCCTGTATTTTGTTAAAAAGTATTACATCCTCATAATTCGTACCCGCTGATTACGGGAAAAATACTTAAAAAAATCCCTGGGCCTTAGTTTAAAAGATATGAATTTTTGTTTTAATTAGAAATGTCACAATTTTTTTTTGACTTTGCCGGCCTATAACTACTGAACGGTAAAAGATATAGTAATGGATGTTACGCCGTTCGATTCTATGGACATTTCTACATATGTGTACCAATTTTCAATTGTCTTGTTCACCTGATACAAAATTAATATGCAAATAATCAAAAAGTGACACCTTGAAAATCTCAGTAGGGCATTAAAATGTCGATCACCCTGTATTTTGTTAAAAAGTATTACATCCTCATAATTAGTACCCGCTGATTACGGGAAAAATACTTAAAAAAATCCCTGGGCCTTAGTTTAAAAGATATGAATTTTTGTTTTAATTAGAAATGTCACAAGTTTTTTTGACTTTGCCGGCCTATAACTACTGAACGGTAAAAGATATAGTAACGGGTGTTACGCCATTCGATTCTATGGACATTTCTACATATGTGCACCAATTTTCAATTGTCTTGTTCACCTGATACAAAATTAATATGCAAATAATCAAAAAGTGACACCTTGAAAATCTCAGTAGGGCATTAAAATGTCGATCACCCTGTATTTTGTTAAAAAGTATTACATCCTTATAATTCGTACCCGCTGATTACGGGAAAAATACTTAAAAAAATCCCTGGGCCTTAGTTTAAAAGATATGAATTTTTGTTTTAATTAGAAATGTCACAAGTTTTTTTGACTTTGCCGGCCTATAACTACTGAACGGTAAAAGATATAGTAATGGGTGTTACGCCGTTCGATTCTATGGACATTTCTACATATGTGTACTAATTTTCAATTGCCTTGTTCACCTGATACAAAATTAATATGCAAATAATCAAAAAGTGACACCTTGAAAATCTCAGTAGGGCATTAAAATGTCGATCACCCTGTATTTTGTTAAAAAGTATTACATCCTCATAATTCGTACCCGCTGATTACGGGAAAAATACTTAAAAAAATCTCTGGGCCTTAGTTTAAAAGATATGAATTTTTGTTTTAATTAGAAATGTCACAAGTTTTTTTGAATTTGCCGGCCTATAACTACTGAACGGTAAAAGATATAGTAACGGGTGTTACGCCATTCGATTCTATGGACATTTCTACATATGTGCACCAATTTTCAATTGTCTTGTTCACCTGATACAAAATTAATATGCAAATAATCAAAAAGTGACAACTTGAAAATCTCAGTAGGGCATTAAAATGTCGATCACCCTGTATTTTGTTAAAAAGTATTACATCCTCATAATTCGTACCCGCTGATTACGGGAAAAATACTTAAAAAAATCCCTGGGCCTTAGTTTAAAAGATATGAATTTTTGTTTTAATTAGAAATGTCACAATTTTTTTTTGACTTTGCCGGCCTATAACTACTGAACGGTAAAAGATATAGTAATGGATGTTACGCCGTTCGATTCTATGGACATTTCTACATATGTGTACCAATTTTCAATTGTCTTGTTCACCTGATACAAAATTAATATGCAAATAATCAAAAAGTGACACCTTGAAAATCTCAGTAGGGCATTAAAATGTCGATCACCCTGTATTTTGTTAAAAAGTATTACATCCTCATAATTAGTACCCGCTGATTACGGGAAAAATACTTAAAAAAATCCCTGGGCCTTAGTTTAAAAGATATGAATTTTTGTTTTAATTAGAAATGTCACAATTTTTTTTTGACTTTGCCGGCCTATAACTACTGAACGGTAAAAGATATAGTAATGGATGTTACGCCGTTCGATTCTATGGACATTTCTACATATGTGTACCAATTTTCAATTGTCTTGTTCACCTGATACAAAATTAATATGCAAATAATCAAAAAGTGACACCTTGAAAATCTCAGTAGGGCATTAAAATGTCGATCACCCTGTATTTTGTTAAAAAGTATTACATCCTCATAATTAGTACCCGCTGATTACGGGAAAAATACTTAAAAAAATCCCTGGGCCTTAGTTTAAAAGATATGAATTTTTGTTTTAATTAGAAATGTCACAAGTTTTTTTGACTTTGCCGGCCTATAACTACTGAACGGTAAAAGATATAGTAATGGGTGTTACGCCATTCGATTCTATGGACATTTCTACATATGTGCACCAATTTTCAATTGTCTTGTTCACCTGATACAAAATTAATATGCAAATAATCAAAAAGTGACACCTTGAAAATCTCAGTAGGGCATTAAAATGTCGATCACCCTGTATTTTGTTAAAAAGTATTACATCCTCATAATTCGTACCCGCTGATTACGGGAAAAATACTTAAAAAAATCTCTGGGCCTTAGTTTAAAAGATATGAATTTTTGTTTTAATTAGAAATGTCACAAGTTTTTTTGAATTTGCCGGCCTATAACTACTGAACGGTAAAAGATATAGTAACGGGTGTTACGCCATTCGATTCTATGGACATTTCTACATATGTGTACCAATTTTCAATTGTCTTGTTCACCTGATACAAAATTAATATGCAAATAATCAAAAAGTGACACCTTGAAAATCTCAGTAGGGCATTAAAATGTCGATCACCCTGTATTTTGTTAAAAAGTATTACATCCTCATAATTAGTACCCGCTGATTACGGGAAAAATACTTAAAAAAATCCCTGGGCCTTAGTTTAAAAGATATGAATTTTTGTTTTAATTAGAAATGTCACAAGTTTTTTTGACTTTGCCGGCCTATAACTACTGAACGGTAAAAGATATAGTAACGGGTGTTACGCCATTCGATTCTATGGACATTTCTACATATGTGCACCAATTTTCAATTGTCTTGTTCACCTGATACAAAATTAATATGCAAATAATCAAAAAGTGACACCTTGAAAATCTCAGTAGGGCATTAAAATGTCGATCACCCTGTATTTTGTTAAAAAGTATTACATCCTCATAATTCGTACCCGCTGATTACGGGAAAAATACTTTAAAAAATCTCTGGGCCTTAGTTTAAAAGATATGAATTTTTGTTTTAATTAGAAATGTCACAAGTTTTTTTGAATTTGCCGGCCTATAACTACTGAACGGTAAAAGATATAGTAACGGGTGTTACGCCATTCGATTCTATGGACATTTCTACATATGTGCACCAATTTTCAATTGTCTTGTTCACCTGATACAAAATTAATATGCAAATAATCAAAAAGTGACAACTTGAAAATCTCAGTAGGGCATTAAAATGTCGATCACCCTGTATTTTGTTAAAAAGTATTACATCCTCATAATTCGTACCCGCTGATTACGGGAAAAATACTTAAAAAAATCCCTGGGCTTTAGTTTAAAAGATATGAATTTTTGTTTTAATTAGAAATGTCACAAGTTTTTTTGACTTTGCCGGCCTATAACTACTGAACGGTAAAAGATATAGTAATGGGTGTTACGCCGTTCGATTCTATGGACATTTCTACATATGTGTACCAATTTTCAATTGTCTTGTTCACCTGATACAAAATTAATATGCAAATAATCAAAAAGTGACACCTTGAAAATCTCAGTAGGGCATTAAAATGTCGATCAGCCTGTATTTTGTTAAAAAGTATTACATCCTCATAATTAGTACCCGCTGATTACGGGAAAAATACTTAAAAAAATCCCTGGGCCTTAGTTTAAAAGATATGAATTTTTGTTTTAATTAGAAATGTCACAAGTTTTTTTGACTTTGCCGGCCTATAACTACTGAACGGTAAAAGATATAGTAATGGGTGTTACGCCATTCGATTCTATGGACATTTCTACATATGTGCACCAATTTTCAATTGTCTTGTTCACCTGATACAAAATTAATATGCAAATAATCAAAAAGTGACACCTTGAAAATCTCAGTTGGGCATTAAAATGTCGATCACCCTGTATTTTGTTAAAAAGTATTACATCCTCATAATTAGTACCCGCTGATTACGGGAAAAATACTTAAAAAAATCCCTGGGCCTTAGTTTAAAAGATATGAATTTTTGTTTTAATTAGAAATGTCACAAGTTTTTTTGACTTTGCCGGCCTATAACTACTGAACGGTAAAAGATATAGTAACGGGTTTGACGCTATTCGATTCTACGGACATTTCTACATATGTGTACCAATTTTCAATTGTCTTGTTCACCTGATACAAAATTAATATGCAAATAATCAAAAAGTGACACCTTGAAAATCTCAGTAGGGCATTAAAATGTCGATCAGCCTGTATTTTGTTAAAAAGTATTACATCCTCATAATTCGTACCCGCTGATTACGGGAAAAATACTTAAAAAAATCCCTGGGCCTTAGTTTAAAAGATATGAATTTTTGTTTTAATTAGAAATGTCACAAGTTTTTTTGACTTTGCCGGCCTATAACTACTGAACGGTAAAAGATATAGTAACGGGTGTTACGCCATTCGATTCTATGTACATTTCTACATATGTGCACCAATTTTCAATTGTCTTGTTCACCTGATACAAAATTAATATGCAAATAATCAAAAAGTGACAACTTGAAAATCTCAGTAGGTCATTAAAATGTCGATCACCCTGTATTTTGTTAAAAAGTATTACATCCTTATAATTCGTACCCGCTGATTACGGGAAAAATACTTAAAAAAATCCCTGGGCCTTAGTTTAAAAGATATGAATTTTTGTTTTAATTAGAAATGTCACAAGTTTTTTTGACTTTGCCGGCCTATAACTACTGAACGGTAAAAGATATAGTAATGGGTGTTACGCCGTTCGATTCTATGGACATTTCTACATATGTGTACTAATTTTCAATTGCCTTGTTCACCTGATACAAAATTAATATGCAAATAATCAAAAAGTGACACCTTGAAAATCTCAGTAGGGCATTAAAATGTCGATCACCCTGTATTTTGTTAAAAAGTATTACATCCTCATAATTCGTACCCGCTGATTACGGGAAAAATACTTAAAAAAATCTCTGGGCCTTAGTTTAAAAGATATGAATTTTTGTTTTAATTAGAAATGTCACAAGTTTTTTTGAATTTGCCGGCCTATAACTACTGAACGGTAAAAGATATAGTAACGGGTGTTACGCCATTCGATTCTATGGACATTTCTACATATGTGCACCAATTTTCAATTGTCTTGTTCACCTGATACAAAATTAATATGCAAATAATCAAAAAGTGACAACTTGAAAATCTCAGTAGGGCATTAAAATGTCGATCACCCTGTATTTTGTTAAAAAGTATTACATCCTCATAATTCGTACCCGCTGATTACGGGAAAAATACTTAAAAAAATCCCTGGGCCTTAGTTTAAAAGATATGAATTTTTGTTTTAATTAGAAATGTCACAATTTTTTTTTGACTTTGCCGGCCTATAACTACTGAACGGTAAAAGATATAGTAATGGATGTTACGCCGTTCGATTCTATGGACATTTCTACATATGTGTACCAATTTTCAATTGTCTTGTTCACCTGATACAAAATTAATATGCAAATAATCAAAAAGTGACACCTTGAAAATCTCAGTAGGGCATTAAAATGTCGATCACCCTGTATTTTGTTAAAAAGTATTACATCCTCATAATTAGTACCCGCTGATTACGGGAAAAATACTTAAAAAAATCCCTGGGCCTTAGTTTAAAAGATATGAATTTTTGTTTTAATTAGAAATGTCACAAGTTTTTTTGAATTTGCCGGCCTATAACTACTGAACGGTAAAAGATATAGTAACGGGTTTTACGCCATTCGATTCTATGGACATTTCTACATATGTGCACCAATTTTCAATTGTCTTGTTCACCTGATACAAAATTAATATGCAAATAATCAAAAAGTGACAACTTGAAAATCTCAGTAGGTCATTAAAATGTCGATCACCCTGTATTTTGTTAAAAAGTATTACATCCTTATAATTCGTACCCGCTGATTACGGGAAAAATACTTAAAAAAATCCCTGGGCCTTAGTTTAAAAGATATGAATTTTTGTTTTAATTAGAAATGTCACAAGTTTTTTTGACTTTGCCGGCCTATAACTACTGAACGGTAAAAGATATAGTAATGGGTGTTACGCCGTTCGATTCTATGGACATTTCTACATATGTGTACTAATTTTCAATTGCCTTGTTCACCTGATACAAAATTAATATGCAAATAATCAAAAAGTGACACCTTGAAAATCTCAGTAGGGCATTAAAATGTCGATCACCCTGTATTTTGTTAAAAAGTATTACATCCTCATAATTCGTACCCGCTGATTACGGGAAAAATACTTAAAAAAATCTCTGGGCCTTAGTTTAAAAGATATGAATTTTTGTTTTAATTAGAAATGTCACAAGTTTTTTTGAATTTGCCGGCCTATAACTACTGAACGGTAAAAGATATAGTAACGGGTGTTACGCCATTCGATTCTATGGACATTTCTACATATGTGCACCAATTTTCAATTGTCTTGTTCACCTGATACAAAATTAATATGCAAATAATCAAAAAGTGACAACTTGAAAATCTCAGTAGGGCATTAAAATGTCGATCACCCTGTATTTTGTTAAAAAGTATTACATCCTCATAATTCGTACCCGCTGATTACGGGAAAAATACTTAAAAAAATCCCTGGGCCTTAGTTTAAAAGATATGAATTTTTGTTTTAATTAGAAATGTCACAATTTTTTTTTGACTTTGCCGGCCTATAACTACTGAACGGTAAAAGATATAGTAATGGATGTTACGCCGTTCGATTCTATGGACATTTCTACATATGTGTACCAATTTTCAATTGTCTTGTTCACCTGATACAAAATTAATATGCAAATAATCAAAAAGTGACAACTTGAAAATCTCAGTAGGGCATTAAAATGTCGATCACCCTGTATTTTGTTAAAAAGTATTACATCCTCATAATTAGTACCCGCTGATTACGGGAAAAATACTTAAAAAAATCCCTGGGCCTTAGTTTAAAAGATATGAATTTTTGTTTTAATTAGAAATGTCACAATTTTTTTTTGACTTTGCCGGCCTATAACTACTGAACGGTAAAAGATATAGTAATGGATGTTACGCCGTTCGATTCTATGGACATTTCTACATATGTGTACCAATTTTCAATTGTCTTGTTCACCTGATACAAAATTAATATGCAAATAATCAAAAAGTGACACCTTGAAAATCTCAGTAGGGCATTAAAATGTCGATCACCCTGTATTTTGTTAAAAAGTATTACATCCTCATAATTAGTACCCGCTGATTACGGGAAAAATACTTAAAAAAATCCCTGGGCCTTAGTTTAAAAGATATGAATTTTTGTTTTAATTAGAAATGTCACAATTTTTTTTTGACTTTGCCGGCCTATAACTACTGAACGGTAAAAGATATAGTAATGGATGTTACGCCGTTCGATTCTATGGACATTTCTACATATGTGTACCAATTTTCAATTGTCTTGTTCACCTGATACAAAATTAATATGCAAATAATCAAAAAGTGACACCTTGAAAATCTCAGTAGGGCATTAAAATGTCGATCACCCTGTATTTTGTTAAAAAGTATTACATCCTCATAATTAGTACCCGCTGATTACGGGAAAAATACTTAAAAAAATCCCTGGGCCTTAGTTTAAAAGATATGAATTTTTTTTTTATTAGAAATGTCACAAGTTTTTTTGACTTTGCCGGCCTATAACTACTGAACGGTAAAAGATATAGGAACGGGTTTGACGCTATTCGATTCTACGGACATTTCTACATATGTGTACCAATTTTCAATTGTCTTGTTCACCTGATACAAAATTAATATGCAAATAATCAAAAAGTGACACCTTGAAAATCTCAGTAGGGCATTAAAATGTCGATCACCCTGTATTTTGTTAAAAAGTATTACATCCTCATAACTCGTACCCGCTGATTACGGGAAAAATACTTAAAAAAATCCCTGGGCCTTAGTTTAAAAGATATGAATTTTTGTTTTAATTAGAAATGTCACAAGTTTTTTTTAACTTTGCCGGCCTATAACTACTGAACGGTAAAAGATATAGTAACGGGTGTTATGCCATTCGATTCTCTGGACATTTCTACAGATGTGTACCAATTTTCAATTGTCTTGTTCACCTGATACAAAATTAATATGCAAATAATCAAAAAGTGACAACTTGAAAATCTCAGTAGGTCATTAAAATGTCGATCACCCTGTATTTTGTTAAAAAGTATTACATCCTTATAATTCGTACCCGCTGATTACGGGAAAAATACTTAAAAAAATCCCTGGGCCTTAGTTTAAAAGATATGAATTTTTGTTTTAATTAGAAATGTCACAAGTTTTTTTGACTTTGCCGGCCTATAACTACTGAACGGTAAAAGATATAGTAATGGGTGTTACGCCGTTCGATTCTATGGACATTTCTACATATGTGTACTAATTTTCAATTGCCTTGTTCACCTGATACAAAATTAATATGCAAATAATCAAAAAGTGACACCTAGAAAATCTCAGTAGGGCATTAAAATGTCGATCACCCTGTATTTTGTTAAAAAGTATTACATCCTCATAATTCGTACCCGCTGATTACGGGAAAAATACTTAAAAAAATCTCTGGGCCTTAGTTTAAAAGATATGAATTTTTGTTTTAATTAGAAATGTCACAAGTTTTTTTGAATTTGCCGGCCTATAACTACTGAACGGTAAAAGATATAGTAACGGGTGTTACGCCATTCGATTCTATGGACATTTCTACATATGTGCACCAATTTTCAATTGTCTTGTTCACCTGATACAAAATTAATATGCAAATAATCAAAAAGTGACAACTTGAAAATCTCAGTAGGGCATTAAAATGTCGATCACCCTGTATTTTGTTAAAAAGTATTACATCCTCATAATTCGTACCCGCTGATTACGGGAAAAATACTTAAAAAAATCCCTGGGCCTTAGTTTAAAAGATATGAATTTTTGTTTTAATTAGAAATGTCACAAGTTTTTTTGACTTTGCCGGCCTATAACTACTGAACGGTAAAAGATATAGTAACGGGTTTGACGCTATTCGATTCTACGGACATTTCTACATATGTGTACCAATTTTCAATTGTCTTGTTCACCTGATACAAAATTAATATGCAAATAATCAAAAAGTGACACCTTGAAAATCTCAGTAGGGCATTAAAATGTCGATCAGCCTGTATTTTGTTAAAAAGTATTACATCCTCATAATTCGTACCCGATGATTACGGGAAAAATACTTAAAAAAATCCCTGGGCCTTAGTTTAAAAGATATGAATTTTTGTTTTAATTAGAAATGTCACAAGTTTTTTTGACTTTGCCGGCCTATAACTACTGAACGGTAAAAGATATAGTAACGGGTGTTACGCCATTCGATTCTATGTACATTTCTACATATGTGCACCAATTTTCAATTGTCTTGTTCACCTGATACAAAATTAATATGCAAATAATCAAAAAGTGACAACTTGAAAATCTCAGTAGGTCATTAAAATGTCGATCACCCTGTATTTTGTTAAAAAGTATTACATCCTTATAATTCGTACCCGCTGATTACGGGAAAAATACTTAAAAAAATCCCTGGGCCTTAGTTTAAAAGATATGAATTTTTGTTTTAATTAGAAATGTCACAATTTTTTTTTGACTTTGCCGGCCTATAACTACTGAACGGTAAAAGATATAGTAATGGATGTTACGCCGTTCGATTCTATGGACATTTCTACATATGTGTACCAATTTTCAATTGTCTTGTTCACCTGATACAAAATTAATATGCAAATAATCAAAAAGTGACACCTTGAAAATCTCAGTAGGGCATTAAAATGTCGATCACCCTGTATTTTGTTAAAAAGTATTACATCCTCATAATTAGTACCCGATGATTACGGGAAAAATACTTAAAAAAATCCCTGGGCCTTAGTTTAAAAGATATGAATTTTTGTTTTAATTAGAAATGTCACAAGTTTTTTTGACTTTGCCGGCCTATAACTACTGAACGGTAAAAGATATAGTAATGGGTGTTACGCCATTCGATTCTATGGACATTTCTACATATGTGCACCAATTTTCAATTGTCTTGTTCACCTGATACAAAATTAATATGCAAATAATCAAAAAGTGACAACTTGAAAATCTCAGTAGGGCATTAAAATGTCGATCACCCTGTATTTTGTTAAAAAGTATTACATCCTCATAATTCGTACCCGCTGATTACGGGAAAAATACTTAAAAAAATCCCTGGGCCTTAGTTTAAAAGATATGAATTTTTGTTTTAATTAGAAATGTCACAAGTTTTTTTGACTTTGCCGGCCTATAACTACTGAACGGTAAAAGATATAGTAATGGATGTTACGCCGTTCGATTCTATGGACATTTCTACATATGTGTACCAATTTTCAATTGTCTTGTTCACCTGATACAAAATTAATATGCAAATAATCAAAAAGTGACACCTTGAAAATCTCAGTAGGGCATTAAAATGTCGATCATCCTGTATTTTGTTAAAAAGTATTACATCCTCATAATTAGTACCCGCTGATTACGGGAAAAATACTTAAAAAAATCCCTGGGCCTTAGTTTAAAAGATATGAATTTTTGTTTTAATTAGAAATGTCACAAGTTTTTTTGACTTTGCCGGCCTACAACTACTGAACGGTAAAAGATATAGTAACGGGTGTTACGCCATTCGATTCTATGGACATTTCTACATATGTGCACCAATTTTCAATTGTCTTGTTCACCTGATACAAAATTAATATGCAAATAATCAAAAAGTGACACCTTGAAAATCTCAGTAGGGCATTAAAATGTCGATCACCCTGTATTTTGTTAAAAAGTATTACATCCTCATAATTCGTACCCGCTGATTACGGGAAAAATACTTTAAAAAATCTCTGGGCCTTAGTTTAAAAGATATGAATTTTTGTTTTAATTAGAAATGTCACAAGTTTTTTTGAATTTGCCGGCCTATAACTACTGAACGGTAAAAGATATAGTAATGGGTGTTACGCCGTTCGATTCTATGGACATTTCTACATATGTGTACCAATTTTCAATTGTCTTGTTCACCTGATACAAAATTAATATGCAAATAATCAAAAAGTGACACCTTGAAAATCTCAGTAGGGCATTAAAATGTCGATCAGCCTGTATTTTGTTAAAAAGTATTACATCCTCATAATTAGTACCCGCTGATTACGGGAAAAATACTTAAAAAAATCCCTGGGCCTTAGTTTAAAAGATATGAATTTTTGTTTTAATTAGAAATGTCACAAGTTTTTTTGACTTTGCCGGCCTATAACTACTGAACGGTAAAAGATATAGTAACGGGTTTGACGCTATTCGATTCTACGGACATTTCTACATATGTGTACTAATTTTCAATTGCCTTGTTCACCTGATACAAAATTAATATGCAAATAATCAAAAAGTGACACCTTGAAAATCTCAGTAGGGCATTAAAATGTCGATCACCCTGTATTTTGTTAAAAAGTATTACATCCTCATAATTCGTACCCGCTGATTACGGGAAAAATACTTAAAAAAATCTCTGGGCCTTAGTTTAAAAGATATGAATTTTTGTTTTAATTAGAAATGTCACAAGTTTTTTTGAATTTGCCGGCCTATAACTACTGAACGGTAAAAGATATAGTAACGGGTGTTACGCCATTCGATTCTATGGACATTTCTACATATGTGCACCAATTTTCAATTGTCTTGTTCACCTGATACAAAATTAATATGCAAATAATCAAAAAGTGACACCTTGAAAATCTCAGTAGGGCATTAAAATGTCGATCAGCCTGTATTTTGTTAAAAAGTATTACATCCTCATAATTCGTACCCGCTGATTACGGGAAAAATACTTAAAAAAATCTCTGGGCCTTAGTTTAAAAGATATGAATTTTTGTTTTAATTAGAAATGTCACAAGTTTTTTTGAATTTGCCGGCCTATAACTACTGAACGGTAAAAGATATAGTAACGGGTTTGACGCTATTCGATTCTACGGACATTTCTACATATGTGTACCAATTTTCAATTGTCTTGTTCACCTGATACAAAATTAATATGCAAATAATCAAAAAGTGACACCTTGAAAATCTCAGTAGGGCATTAAAATGTCGATCAGCCTGTATTTTGTTAAAAAGTATTACATCCTCATAATTCGTACCCGATGATTACGGGAAAAATACTTAAAAAAATCCCTGGGCCTTAGTTTAAAAGATATGAATTTTTGTTTTAATTAGAAATGTCACAAGTTTTTTTGACTTTGCCGGCCTATAACTACTGAACGGTAAAAGATATAGTAACGGGTGTTACGCCATTCGATTCTATGTACATTTCTACATATGTGCACCAATTTTCAATTGTCTTGTTCACCTGATACAAAATTAATATGCAAATAATCAAAAAGTGACAACTTGAAAATCTCAGTAGGTCATTAAAATGTCGATCACCCTGTATTTTGTTAAAAAGTATTACATCCTTATAATTCGTACCCGCTGATTACGGGAAAAATACTTAAAAAAATCCCTGGGCCTTAGTTTAAAAGATATGAATTTTTGTTTTAATTAGAAATGTCACAATTTTTTTTTGACTTTGCCGGCCTATAACTACTGAACGGTAAAAGATATAGTAATGGATGTTACGCCGTTCGATTCTATGGACATTTCTACATATGTGTACCAATTTTCAATTGTCTTGTTCACCTGATACAAAATTAATATGCAAATAATCAAAAAGTGACACCTTGAAAATCTCAGTAGGGCATTAAAATGTCGATCACCCTGTATTTTGTTAAAAAGTATTACATCCTCATAATTAGTACCCGATGATTACGGGAAAAATACTTAAAAAAATCCCTGGGCCTTAGTTTAAAAGATATGAATTTTTGTTTTAATTAGAAATGTCACAAGTTTTTTTGACTTTGCCGGCCTATAACTACTGAACGGTAAAAGATATAGTAATGGGTGTTACGCCATTCGATTCTATGGACATTTCTACATATGTGCACCAATTTTCAATTGTCTTGTTCACCTGATACAAAATTAATATGCAAATAATCAAAAAGTGACAACTTGAAAATCTCAGTAGGGCATTAAAATGTCGATCACCCTGTATTTTGTTAAAAAGTATTACATCCTCATAATTCGTACCCGCTGATTACGGGAAAAATACTTAAAAAAATCCCTGGGCCTTAGTTTAAAAGATATGAATTTTTGTTTTAATTAGAAATGTCACAAGTTTTTTTGACTTTGCCGGCCTATAACTACTGAACGGTAAAAGATATAGTAATGGATGTTACGCCGTTCGATTCTATGGACATTTCTACATATGTGTACCAATTTTCAATTGTCTTGTTCACCTGATACAAAATTAATATGCAAATAATCAAAAAGTGACACCTTGAAAATCTCAGTAGGGCATTAAAATGTCGATCATCCTGTATTTTGTTAAAAAGTATTACATCCTCATAATTAGTACCCGCTGATTACGGGAAAAATACTTAAAAAAATCCCTGGGCCTTAGTTTAAAAGATATGAATTTTTGTTTTAATTAGAAATGTCACAAGTTTTTTTGACTTTGCCGGCCTATAACTACTGAACGGTAAAAGATATAGTAACGGGTGTTACGCCATTCGATTCTATGGACATTTCTACATATGTGCACCAATTTTCAATTGTCTTGTTCACCTGATACAAAATTAATATGCAAATAATCAAAAAGTGACACCTTGAAAATCTCAGTAGGGCATTAAAATGTCGATCACCCTGTATTTTGTTAAAAAGTATTACATCCTCATAATTCGTACCCGCTGATTACGGGAAAAATACTTTAAAAAATCTCTGGGCCTTAGTTTAAAAGATATGAATTTTTGTTTTAATTAGAAATGTCACAAGTTTTTTTGAATTTGCCGGCCTATAACTACTGAACGGTAAAAGATATAGTAACGGGTGTTACGCCATTCGATTCTATGGACATTTCTACATATGTGCACCAATTTTCAATTGTCTTGTTCACCTGATACAAAATTAATATGCAAATAATCAAAAAGTGACAACTTGAAAATCTCAGTAGGGCATTAAAATGTCGATCACCCTGTATTTTGTTAAAAAGTATTACATCCTCATAATTCGTACCCGCTGATTACGGGAAAAATACTTAAAAAAATCCCTGGGCTTTAGTTTAAAAGATATGAATTTTTGTTTTAATTAGAAATGTCACAAGTTTTTTTGACTTTGCCGGCCTATAACTACTGAACGGTAAAAGATATAGTAATGGGTGTTACGCCGTTCGATTCTATGGACATTTCTACATATGTGTACCAATTTTCAATTGTCTTGTTCACCTGATACAAAATTAATATGCAAATAATCAAAAAGTGACACCTTGAAAATCTCAGTAGGGCATTAAAATGTCGATCAGCCTGTATTTTGTTAAAAAGTATTACATCCTCATAATTAGTACCCGCTGATTACGGGAAAAATACTTAAAAAAATCCCTGGGCCTTAGTTTAAAAGATATGAATTTTTGTTTTAATTAGAAATGTCACAAGTTTTTTTGACTTTGCCGGCCTATAACTACTGAACGGTAAAAGATATAGTAACGGGTTTGACGCTATTCGATTCTACGGACATTTCTACATATGTGTACTAATTTTCAATTGCCTTGTTCACCTGATACAAAATTAATATGCAAATAATCAAAAAGTGACACCTTGAAAATCTCAGTAGGGCATTAAAATGTCGATCACCCTGTATTTTGTTAAAAAGTATTACATCCTCATAATTCGTACCCGCTGATTACGGGAAAAATACTTAAAAAAATCTCTGGGCCTTAGTTTAAAAGATATGAATTTTTGTTTTAATTAGAAATGTCACAAGTTTTTTTGAATTTGCCGGCCTATAACTACTGAACGGTAAAAGATATAGTAACGGGTGTTACGCCATTCGATTCTATGGACATTTCTACATATGTGCACCAATTTTCAATTGTCTTGTTCACCTGATACAAAATTAATATGCAAATAATCAAAAAGTGACACCTTGAAAATCTCAGTAGGGCATTAAAATGTCGATCAGCCTGTATTTTGTTAAAAAGTATTACATCCTCATAATTCGTACCCGCTGATTACGGGAAAAATACTTAAAAAAATCCCTGGGCCTTAGTTTAAAAGATATGAATTTTTGTTTTAATTAGAAATGTCACAAGTTTTTTTGACTTTGCCGGCCTATAACTACTGAACGGTAAAAGATATAGTAACGGGTGTTACGCCATTCGATTCTATGTACATTTCTACATATGTGCACCAATTTTCAATTGTCTTGTTCACCTGATACAAAATTAATATGCAAATAATCAAAAAGTGACAACTTGAAAATCTCAGTAGGTCATTAAAGTGTCGATCACCCTGTATTTTGTTAAAAAGTATTACATCCTTATAATTCGTACCCGCTGATTACGGGAAAAATACTTAAAAAAATCCCTGGGCCTTAGTTTAAAAGATATGAATTTTTGTTTTAATTAGAAATGTCACAAGTTTTTTTGACTTTGCCGGCCTATAACTACTGAACGGTAAAAGATATAGTAATGGGTGTTACGCCGTTCGATTCTATGGACATTTCTACATATGTGTACTAATTTTCAATTGCCTTGTTCACCTGATACAAAATTAATATGCAAATAATCAAAAAGTGACACCTTGAAAATCTCAGTAGGGCATTAAAATGTCGATCACCCTGTATTTTGTTAAAAAGTATTACATCCTCATAATTCGTACCCGCTGATTACGGGAAAAATACTTAAAAAAATCTCTGGGCCTTAGTTTAAAAGATATGAATTTTTGTTTTAATTAGAAATGTCACAAGTTTTTTTGAATTTGCCGGCCTATAACTACTGAACGGTAAAAGATATAGTAACGGGTGTTACGCCATTCGATTCTATGGACATTTCTACATATGTGCACCAATTTTCAATTGTCTTGTTCACCTGATACAAAATTAATATGCAAATAATCAAAAAGTGACAACTTGAAAATCTCAGTAGGGCATTAAAATGTCGATCACCCTGTATTTTGTTAAAAAGTATTACATCCTCATAATTCGTACCCGCTGATTACGGGAAAAATACTTAAAAAAATCCCTGGGCCTTAGTTTAAAAGATATGAATTTTTGTTTTAATTAGAAATGTCACAATTTTTTTTTGACTTTGCCGGCCTATAACTACTGAACGGTAAAAGATATAGTAATGGATGTTACGCCGTTCGATTCTATGGACATTTCTACATATGTGTACCAATTTTCAATTGTCTTGTTCACCTGATACAAAATTAATATGCAAATAATCAAAAAGTGACACCTTGAAAATCTCAGTAGGGCATTAAAATGTCGATCACCCTGTATTTTGTTAAAAAGTATTACATCCTCATAATTAGTACCCGCTGATTACGGGAAAAATACTTAAAAAAATCCCTGGGCCTTAGTTTAAAAGATATGAATTTTTGTTTTAATTAGAAATGTCACAATTTTTTTTTGACTTTGCCGGCCTATAACTACTGAACGGTAAAAGATATAGTAATGGATGTTACGCCGTTCGATTCTATGGACATTTCTACATATGTGTACCAATTTTCAATTGTCTTGTTCACCTGATACAAAATTAATATGCAAATAATCAAAAAGTGACACCTTGAAAATCTCAGTAGGGCATTAAAATGTCGATCACCCTGTATTTTGTTAAAAAGTATTACATCCTCATAATTAGTACCCGCTGATTACGGGAAAAATACTTAAAAAAATCCCTGGGCCTTAGTTTAAAAGATATGAATTTTTTTTTTATTAGAAATGTCACAAGTTTTTTTGACTTTGCCGGCCTATAACTACTGAACGGTAAAAGATATAGGAACGGGTTTGACGCTATTCGATTCTACGGACATTTCTACATATGTGTACCAATTTTCAATTGTCTTGTTCACCTGATACAAAATTAATATGCAAATAATCAAAAAGTGACACCTTGAAAATCTCAGTAGGGCATTAAAATGTCGATCACCCTGTATTTTGTTAAAAAGTATTACATCCTCATAACTCGTACCCGCTGATTACGGGAAAAATACTTAAAAAAATCCCTGGGCCTTAGTTTAAAAGATATGAATTTTTGTTTTAATTAGAAATGTCACAAGTTTTTTTTAACTTTGCCGGCCTATAACTACTGAACGGTAAAAGATATAGTAACGGGTGTTATGCCATTCGATTCTCTGGACATTTCTACAGATGTGAACCACATTTCAATTGTCTTGTTCACCTGATACAAAATTAATATGCAAATAATCAAAAAGTGACAACTTGAAAATCTCAGTAGGTCATTAAAATGTCGATCACCCTGTATTTTGTTAAAAAGTATTACATCCTTATAATTCGTACCCGCTGATTACGGGAAAAATACTTAAAAAAATCCCTGGGCCTTAGTTTAAAAGATATGAATTTTTGTTTTAATTAGAAATGTCACAAGTTTTTTTGACTTTGCCGGCCTATAACTACTGAACGGTAAAAGATATAGTAATGGGTGTTACGCCGTTCGATTCTATGGACATTTCTACATATGTGTACTAATTTTCAATTGCCTTGTTCACCTGATACAAAATTAATATGCAAATAATCAAAAAGTGACACCTAGAAAATCTCAGTAGGGCATTAAAATGTCGATCACCCTGTATTTTGTTAAAAAGTATTACATCCTCATAATTCGTACCCGCTGATTACGGGAAAAATACTTAAAAAAATCTCTGGGCCTTAGTTTAAAAGATATGAATTTTTGTTTTAATTAGAAATGTCACAAGTTTTTTTGAATTTGCCGGCCTATAACTACTGAACGGTAAAAGATATAGTAACGGGTGTTACGCCATTCGATTCTATGGACATTTCTACATATGTGCACCAATTTTCAATTGTCTTGTTCACCTGATACAAAATTAATATGCAAATAATCAAAAAGTGACAACTTGAAAATCTCAGTAGGGCATTAAAATGTCGATCACCCTGTATTTTGTTAAAAAGTATTACATCCTCATAATTCGTACCCGCTGATTACGGGAAAAATACTTAAAAAAATCCCTGGGCCTTAGTTTAAAAGATATGAATTTTTGTTTTAATTAGAAATGTCACAAGTTTTTTTGACTTTGCCGGCCTATAACTACTGAACGGTAAAAGATATAGTAACGGGTTTGACGCTATTCGATTCTACGGACATTTCTACATATGTGTACCAATTTTCAATTGTCTTGTTCACCTGATACAAAATTAATATGCAAATAATCAAAAAGTGACACCTTGAAAATCTCAGTAGGGCATTAAAATGTCGATCAGCCTGTATTTTGTTAAAAAGTATTACATCCTCATAATTCGTACCCGATGATTACGGGAAAAATACTTAAAAAAATCCCTGGGCCTTAGTTTAAAAGATATGAATTTTTGTTTTAATTAGAAATGTCACAAGTTTTTTTGACTTTGCCGGCCTATAACTACTGAACGGTAAAAGATATAGTAACGGGTGTTACGCCATTCGATTCTATGTACATTTCTACATATGTGCACCAATTTTCAATTGTCTTGTTCACCTGATACAAAATTAATATGCAAATAATCAAAAAGTGACAACTTGAAAATCTCAGTAGGTCATTAAAATGTCGATCACCCTGTATTTTGTTAAAAAGTATTACATCCTTATAATTCGTACCCGCTGATTACGGGAAAAATACTTAAAAAAATCCCTGGGCCTTAGTTTAAAAGATATGAATTTTTGTTTTAATTAGAAATGTCACAATTTTTTTTTGACTTTGCCGGCCTATAACTACTGAACGGTAAAAGATATAGTAATGGATGTTACGCCGTTCGATTCTATGGACATTTCTACATATGTGTACCAATTTTCAATTGTCTTGTTCACCTGATACAAAATTAATATGCAAATAATCAAAAAGTGACACCTTGAAAATCTCAGTAGGGCATTAAAATGTCGATCACCCTGTATTTTGTTAAAAAGTATTACATCCTCATAATTAGTACCCGATGATTACGGGAAAAATACTTAAAAAAATCCCTGGGCCTTAGTTTAAAAGATATGAATTTTTGTTTTAATTAGAAATGTCACAAGTTTTTTTGACTTTGCCGGCCTATAACTACTGAACGGTAAAAGATATAGTAATGGGTGTTACGCCATTCGATTCTATGGACATTTCTACATATGTGCACCAATTTTCAATTGTCTTGTTCACCTGATACAAAATTAATATGCAAATAATCAAAAAGTGACAACTTGAAAATCTCAGTAGGGCATTAAAATGTCGATCACCCTGTATTTTGTTAAAAAGTATTACATCCTCATAATTCGTACCCGCTGATTACGGGAAAAATACTTAAAAAAATCCCTGGGCCTTAGTTTAAAAGATATGAATTTTTGTTTTAATTAGAAATGTCACAAGTTTTTTTGACTTTGCCGGCCTATAACTACTGAACGGTAAAAGATATAGTAATGGATGTTACGCCGTTCGATTCTATGGACATTTCTACATATGTGTACCAATTTTCAATTGTCTTGTTCACCTGATACAAAATTAATATGCAAATAATCAAAAAGTGACACCTTGAAAATCTCAGTAGGGCATTAAAATGTCGATCATCCTGTATTTTGTTAAAAAGTATTACATCCTCATAATTAGTACCCGCTGATTACGGGAAAAATACTTAAAAAAATCCCTGGGCCTTAGTTTAAAAGATATGAATTTTTGTTTTAATTAGAAATGTCACAAGTTTTTTTGACTTTGCCGGCCTATAACTACTGAACGGTAAAAGATATAGTAACGGGTGTTACGCCATTCGATTCTATGGACATTTCTACATATGTGCACCAATTTTCAATTGTCTTGTTCACCTGATACAAAATTAATATGCAAATAATCAAAAAGTGACACCTTGAAAATCTCAGTAGGGCATTAAAATGTCGATCACCCTGTATTTTGTTAAAAAGTATTACATCCTCATAATTCGTACCCGCTGATTACGGGAAAAATACTTTAAAAAATCTCTGGGCCTTAGTTTAAAAGATATGAATTTTTGTTTTAATTAGAAATGTCACAAGTTTTTTTGAATTTGCCGGCCTATAACTACTGAACGGTAAAAGATATAGTAACGGGTGTTACGCCATTCGATTCTATGGACATATCTACATATGTGCACCAATTTTCAATTGTCTTGTTCACCTGATACAAAATTAATATGCAAATAATCAAAAAGTGACACCTTGAAAATCTCAGTAGGGCATTAAAATGTCGATCACCCTGTATTTTGTTAAAAAGTATTACATCCTCATAATTCGTACCCGCTGATTACGGGAAAAATACTTTAAAAAATCTCTGGGCCTTAGTTTAAAAGATATGAATTTTTGTTTTAATTAGAAATGTCACAAGTTTTTTTGAATTTGCCGGCCTATAACTACTGAACGGTAAAAGATATAGTAACGGGTGTTACGCCATTCGATTCTATGGACATATCTACATATGTGCACCAATTTTCAATTGTCTTGTTCACCTGATACAAAATTAATATGCAAATAATCAAAAAGTGACAACTTGAAAATCTCAGTAGGGCATTAAAATGTCGATCACCCTGTATTTTGTTAAAAAGTATTACATCCTCATAATTCGTACCCGCTGATTACGGGAAAAATACTTAAAAAAATCCCTGGGCTTTAGTTTAAAAGATATGAATTTTTGTTTTAATTAGAAATGTCACAAGTTTTTTTGACTTTGCCGGCCTATAACTACTGAACGGTAAAAGATATAGTAACGGGTGTTACGCCATTCGATTCTATGGACATTTCTACATATGTGCACCAATTTTCAATTGTCTTGTTCACCTGATACAAAATTAATATGCAAATAATCAAAAAGTGACACCTTGAAAATCTCAGTAGGGCATTAAAATGTCGATCACCCTGTATTTTGTTAAAAAGTATTACATCCTCATAATTCGTACCCGCTGATTACGGGAAAAATACTTTAAAAAATCTCTGGGCCTTAGTTTAAAAGATATGAATTTTTGTTTTAATTAGAAATGTCACAAGTTTTTTTGAATTTGCCGGCCTATAACTACTGAACGGTAAAAGATATAGTAACGGGTGTTACGCCATTCGATTCTATGGACATATCTACATATGTGCACCAATTTTCAATTGTCTTGTTCACCTGATACAAAATTAATATGCAAATAATCAAAAAGTGACAACTTGAAAATCTCAGTAGGGCATTAAAATGTCGATCACCCTGTATTTTGTTAAAAAGTATTACATCCTCATAATTCGTACCCGCTGATTACGGGAAAAATACTTAAAAAAATCCCTGGGCTTTAGTTTAAAAGATATGAATTTTTGTTTTAATTAGAAATGTCACAAGTTTTTTTGACTTTGCCGGCCTATAACTACTGAACGGTAAAAGATATAGTAATGGGTGTTACGCCGTTCGATTCTATGGACATTTCTACATATGTGTACCAATTTTCAATTGTCTTGTTCACCTGATACAAAATTAATATGCAAATAATCAAAAAGTGACACCTTGAAAATCTCAGTAGGGCATTAAAATGTCGATCAGCCTGTATTTTGTTAAAAAGTATTACATCCTCATAATTAGTACCCGCTGATTACGGGAAAAATACTTAAAAAAATCCCTGGGCCTTAGTTTAAAAGATATGAATTTTTGTTTTAATTAGAAATGTCACAAGTTTTTTTGACTTTGCCGGCCTATAACTACTGAACGGTAAAAGATATAGTAACGGGTTTGACGCTATTCGATTCTACGGACATTTCTACATATGTGTACCAATTTTCAATTGTCTTGTTCACCTGATACAAAATTAATATGCAAATAATCAAAAAGTGACACCTTGAAAATCTCAGTAGGGCATTAAAATGTCGATCAGCCTGTATTTTGTTAAAAAGTATTACATCCTCATAATTCGTACCCGATGATTACGGGAAAAATACTTAAAAAAATCCCTGGGCCTTAGTTTAAAAGATATGAATTTTTGTTTTAATTAGAAATGTCACAAGTTTTTTTGACTTTGCCGGCCTATAACTACTGAACGGTAAAAGATATAGTAACGGGTGTTACGCCATTCGATTCTATGTACATTTCTACATATGTGCACCAATTTTCAATTGTCTTGTTCACCTGATACAAAATTAATATGCAAATAATCAAAAAGTGACAACTTGAAAATCTCAGTAGGTCATTAAAATGTCGATCACCCTGTATTTTGTTAAAAAGTATTACATCCTTATAACTCGTACTCGCTGATTACGGGAAAAATACTTAAAAAAATCCCTGGGCCTTAGTTTAAAAGATATGAATTTTTGTTTTAATTAGAAATGTCACAATTTTTTTTTGACTTTGCCGGCCTATAACTACTGAACGGTAAAAGATATAGTAATGGATGTTACGCCGTTCGATTCTATGGACATTTCTACATATGTGTACCAATTTTCAATTGTCTTGTTCACCTGATACAAAATTAATATGCAAATAATCAAAAAGTGACACCTTGAAAATCTCAGTAGGGCATTAAAATGTCGATCATCCTGTATTTTGTTAAAAAGTATTACATCCTCATAATTAGTACCCGCTGATTACGGGAAAAATACTTAAAAAAATCCCTGGGCCTTAGTTTAAAAGATATGAATTTTTGTTTTAATTAGAAATGTCACAAGTTTTTTTGACTTTGCCGGCCTATAACTACTGAACGGTAAAAGATATAGTAACGGGTGTTACGCCATTCGATTCTATGGACATTTCTACATATGTGCACCAATTTTCAATTGTCTTGTTCACCTGATACAAAATTAATATGCAAATAATCAAAAAGTGACACCTTGAAAATCTCAGTAGGGCATTAAAATGTCGATCACCCTGTATTTTGTTAAAAAGTATTACATCCTCATAATTCGTACCCGCTGATTACGGGAAAAATACTTTAAAAAATCTCTGGGCCTTAGTTTAAAAGATATGAATTTTTGTTTTAATTAGAAATGTCACAAGTTTTTTTGAATTTGCCGGCCTATAACTACTGAACGGTAAAAGATATAGTAACGTGTGTTACGCCATTCGATTCTATGGACATATCTACATATGTGCACCAATTTTCAATTGTCTTGTTCACCTGATACAAAATTAATATGCAAATAATCAAAAAGTGACAACTTGAAAATCTCAGTAGGGCATTAAAATGTCGATCACCCTGTATTTTGTTAAAAAGTATTACATCCTCATAATTCGTACCCGCTGATTACGGGAAAAATACTTAAAAAAATCCCTGGGCTTTAGTTTAAAAGATATGAATTTTTGTTTTAATTAGAAATGTCACAAGTTTTTTTGACTTTGCCGGCCTATAACTACTGAACGGTAAAAGATATAGTAATGGGTGTTACGCCGTTCGATTCTATGGACATTTCTACATATGTGTACCAATTTTCAATTGTCTTGTTCACCTGATACAAAATTAATATGCAAATAATCAAAAAGTGACACCTTGAAAATCTCAGTAGGGCATTAAAATGTCGATCAGCCTGTATTTTGTTAAAAAGTATTACATCCTCATAATTAGTACCCGCTGATTACGGGAAAAATACTTAAAAAAATCCCTGGGCCTTAGTTTAAAAGATATGAATTTTTGTTTTAATTAGAAATGTCACAAGTTTTTTTGACTTTGCCGGCCTATAACTACTGAACGGTAAAAGATATAGTAACGGGTTTGACGCTATTCGATTCTACGGACATTTCTACATATGTGTACTAATTTTCAATTGCCTTGTTCACCTGATACAAAATTAATATGCAAATAATCAAAAAGTGACACCTTGAAAATCTCAGTAGGGCATTAAAATGTCGATCACCCTGTATTTTGTTAAAAAGTATTACATCCTCATAATTCGTACCCGCTGATTACGGGAAAAATACTTAAAAAAATCTCTGGGCCTTAGTTTAAAAGATATGAATTTTTGTTTTAATTAGAAATGTCACAAGTTTTTTTGAATTTGCCGGCCTATAACTACTGAACGGTAAAAGATATAGTAACGGGTGTTACGCCATTCGATTCTATGGACATTTCTACATATGTGCACCAATTTTCAATTGTCTTGTTCACCTGATACAAAATTAATATGCAAATAATCAAAAAGTGACACCTTGAAAATCTCAGTAGGGCATTAAAATGTCGATCAGCCTGTATTTTGTTAAAAAGTATTACATCCTCATAATTCGTACCCGCTGATTACGGGAAAAATACTTAAAAAAATCTCTGGGCCTTAGTTTAAAAGATATGAATTTTTGTTTTAATTAGAAATGTCACAAGTTTTTTTGAATTTGCCGGCCTATAACTACTGAACGGTAAAAGATATAGTAACGGGTTTGACGCTATTCGATTCTACGGACATTTCTACATATGTGTACCAATTTTCAATTGTCTTGTTCACCTGATACAAAATTAATATGCAAATAATCAAAAAGTGACACCTTGAAAATCTCAGTAGGGCATTAAAATGTCGATCAGCCTGTATTTTGTTAAAAAGTATTACATCCTCATAATTCGTACCCGATGATTACGGGAAAAATACTTAAAAAAATCCCTGGGCCTTAGTTTAAAAGATATGAATTTTTGTTTTAATTAGAAATGTCACAAGTTTTTTTGACTTTGCCGGCCTATAACTACTGAACGGTAAAAGATATAGTAACGGGTGTTACGCCATTCGATTCTATGTACATTTCTACATATGTGCACCAATTTTCAATTGTCTTGTTCACCTGATACAAAATTAATATGCAAATAATCAAAAAGTGACAACTTGAAAATCTCAGTAGGTCATTAAAATGTCGATCACCCTGTATTTTGTTAAAAAGTATTACATCCTTATAATTCGTACCCGCTGATTACGGGAAAAATACTTAAAAAAATCCCTGGGCCTTAGTTTAAAAGATATGAATTTTTGTTTTAATTAGAAATGTCACAATTTTTTTTTGACTTTGCCGGCCTATAACTACTGAACGGTAAAAGATATAGTAATGGATGTTACGCCATTCGATTCTATGGACATTTCTACATATGTGCACCAATTTTCAATTGTCTTGTTCACCTGATACAAAATTAATATGCAAATAATCAAAAAGTGACAACTTGAAAATCTCAGTAGGGCATTAAAATGTCGATCACCCTGTATTTTGTTAAAAAGTATTACATCCTCATAATTCGTACCCGCTGATTACGGGAAAAATACTTAAAAAAATCCCTGGGCCTTAGTTTAAAAGATATGAATTTTTGTTTTAATTAGAAATGTCACAAGTTTTTTTGACTTTGCCGGCCTATAACTACTGAACGGTAAAAGATATAGTAATGGATGTTACGCCGTTCGATTCTATGGACATTTCTACATATGTGTACCAATTTTCAATTGTCTTGTTCACCTGATACAAAATTAATATGCAAATAATCAAAAAGTGACACCTTGAAAATCTCAGTAGGGCATTAAAATGTCGATCATCCTGTATTTTGTTAAAAAGTATTACATCCTCATAATTAGTACCCGCTGATTACGGGAAAAATACTTAAAAAAATCCCTGGGCCTTAGTTTAAAAGATATGAATTTTTGTTTTAATTAGAAATGTCACAAGTTTTTTTGAATTTGCCGGCCTATAACTACTGAACGGTAAAAGATATAGTAACGGGTGTTACGCCATTCGATTCTATGGACATTTCTACATATGTGCACCAATTTTCAATTGTCTTGTTCACCTGATACAAAATTAATATGCAAATAATCAAAAAGTGACAACTTGAAAATCTCAGTAGGGCATTAAAATGTCGATCACCCTGTATTTTGTTAAAAAGTATTACATCCTCATAATTCGTACCCGCTGATTACGGGAAAAATACTTAAAAAAATCCCTGGGCTTTAGTTTAAAAGATATGAATTTTTGTTTTAATTAGAAATGTCACAAGTTTTTTTGACTTTGCCGGCCTATAACTACTGAACGGTAAAAGATATAGTAATGGGTGTTACGCCGTTCGATTCTATGGACATTTCTACATATGTGTACCAATTTTCAATTGTCTTGTTCACCTGATACAAAATTAATATGCAAATAATCAAAAAGTGACACCTTGAAAATCTCAGTAGGGCATTAAAATGTCGATCAGCCTGTATTTTGTTAAAAAGTATTACATCCTCATAATTAGTACCCGCTGATTACGGGAAAAATACTTAAAAAAATCCCTGGGCCTTAGTTTAAAAGATATGAATTTTTGTTTTAATTAGAAATGTCACAAGTTTTTTTGACTTTGCCGGCCTATAACTACTGAACGGTAAAAGATATAGTAACGGGTTTGACGCTATTCGATTCTACGGACATTTCTACATATGTGTACTAATTTTCAATTGCCTTGTTCACCTGATACAAAATTAATATGCAAATAATCAAAAAGTGACACCTTGAAAATCTCAGTAGGGCATTAAAATGTCGATCACCCTGTATTTTGTTAAAAAGTATTACATCCTCATAATTCGTACCCGCTGATTACGGGAAAAATACTTAAAAAAATCTCTGGGCCTTAGTTTAAAAGATATGAATTTTTGTTTTAATTAGCAATGTCACAAGTTTTTTTGAATTTGCCGGCCTATAACTACTGAACGGTAAAAGATATAGTAACGGGTGTTACGCCATTCGATTCTATGGACATTTCTACATATGTGCACCAATTTTCAATTGTCTTGTTCACCTGATACAAAATTAATATGCAAATAATCAAAAAGTGACACCTTGAAAATCTCAGTAGGGCATTAAAATGTCGATCAGCCTGTATTTTGTTAAAAAGTATTACATCCTCATAATTCGTACCCGCTGATTAAGGGAAAAATACTTAAAAAAATCCCTGGGCCTTAGTTTAAAAGATATGAATTTTTGTTTTAATTAGAAATGTCACAAGTTTTTTTGACTTTGCCGGCCTATAACTACTGAACGGTAAAAGATATAGTAACGGGTGTTACGCCATTCGATTCTATGTACATTTCTACATATGTGCACCAATTTTCAATTGTCTTGTTCACCTGATACAAAATTAATATGCAAATAATCAAAAAGTGACAACTTGAAAATCTCAGTAGGTCATTAAAGTGTCGATCACCCTGTATTTTGTTAAAAAGTATTACATCCTTATAATTCGTACCCGCTGATTACGGGAAAAATACTTAAAAAAATCCCTGGGCCTTAGTTTAAAAGATATGAATTTTTGTTTTAATTAGAAATGTCACAAGTTTTTTTGACTTTGCCGGCCTATAACTACTGAACGGTAAAAGATATAGTAATGGGTGTTACGCCGTTCGATTCTATGGACATTTCTACATATGTGTACTAATTTTCAATTGCCTTGTTCACCTGATACAAAATTAATATGCAAATAATCAAAAAGTGACACCTTGAAAATCTCAGTAGGGCATTAAAATGTCGATCACCCTGTATTTTGTTAAAAAGTATTACATCCTCATAATTCGTACCCGCTGATTACGGGAAAAATACTTAAAAAAATCTCTGGGCCTTAGTTTAAAAGATATGAATTTTTGTTTTAATTAGAAATGTCACAAGTTTTTTTGAATTTGCCGGCCTATAACTACTGAACGGTAAAAGATATAGTAACGGGTGTTACGCCATTCGATTCTATGGACATTTCTACATATGTGCACCAATTTTCAATTGTCTTGTTCACCTGATACAAAATTAATATGCAAATAATCAAAAAGTGACAACTTGAAAATCTCAGTAGGGCATTAAAATGTCGATCACCCTGTATTTTGTTAAAAAGTATTACATCCTCATAATTCGTACCCGCTGATTACGGGAAAAATACTTAAAAAAATCCCTGGGCCTTAGTTTAAAAGATATGAATTTTTGTTTTAATTAGAAATGTCACAATTTTTTTTTGACTTTGCCGGCCTATAACTACTGAACGGTAAAAGATATAGTAATGGATGTTACGCCGTTCGATTCTATGGACATTTCTACATATGTGTACCAATTTTCAATTGTCTTGTTCACCTGATACAAAATTAATATGCAAATAATCAAAAAGTGACACCTTGAAAATCTCAGTAGGGCATTAAAATGTCGATCACCCTGTATTTTGTTAAAAAGTATTACATCCTCATAATTCGTACCCGCTGATTACGGGAAAAATACTTAAAAAAATCCCTGGGCCTTAGTTTAAAAGATATGAATGTTTTAATTAGAAATGTCACAATTTTTTTTTGACTTTGCCGGCCTATAACTACTGAACGGTAAAAGATATAGTAATGGATGTTACGCCGTTCGATTCTATGGACATTTCTACATATGTGTACCAATTTTCAATTGTCTTGTTCACCTGATACAAAATTAATATGCAAATAATCAAAAAGTGACACCTTGAAAATCTCAGTAGGGCATTAAAATGTCGATCACCCTGTATTTTGTTAAAAAGTATTGCATCCTCATAATTAGTACCCGCTGATTACGGGAAAAATACTTAAAAAAATCCCTGGGCCTTAGTTTAAAAGATATGAATTTTTGTTTTAATTAGAAATGTCACAATTTTTTTTTGACTTTGCCGGCCTATAACTACTGAACGGTAAAAGATATAGTAATGGATGTTACGCCGTTCGATTCTATGGACATTTCTACATATGTGTACCAATTTTCAATTGTCTTGTTCACCTGATACAAAATTAATATGCAAATAATCAAAAAGTGACACCTTGAAAATCTCAGTAGGGCATTAAAATGTCGATCACCCTGTATTTTGTTAAAAAGTATTACATCCTCATAATTAGTACCCGCTGATTACGGGAAAAATACTTAAAAAAATCCCTGGGCCTTAGTTTAAAAGATATGAATTTTTGTTTTAATTAGAAATGTCACAAGTTTTTTTGACTTTGCCGGCCTATAACTACTGAACGGTAAAAGATATAGTAATGGGTGTTACGCCATTCGATTCTATGTACATTTCTACATATGTGCACCAATTTTCAATTGTCTTGTTCACCTGATACAAAATTAATATGCAAATAATCAAAAAGTGACACCTTGAAAATCTCAGTAGGGCATTAAAATGTCGATCACCCTGTATTTTGTTAAAAAGTATTACATCCTCATAATTCGTACCCGCTGATTACGGGAAAAATACTTAAAAAAATCTCTGGGCCTTAGTTTAAAAGATATGAATTTTTGTTTTAATTAGAAATGTCACAAGTTTTTTTGACTTTGCCGGCCTATACCTACTGAACGGTAAAAGATATAGTAACGGGTGTTACGCCATTCGATTCTATGGACATTTCTACATATGTGTACCAATTTTCAATTGTCTTGTTCACCTGATACAAAATTAATATGCAAATAATGAAAAAGTGACACCTTGAAAATCTCAGTAGGGCATTAAAATGTCGATCAGCCTGTATTTTGTTAAAAAGTATTACATCCTCATAATTCGTACCCGCTGATTACAAGAAAAATACTTAAAAAAATCTCTGGGCCTTAGTTTAAAAGATATGAATTTTTGTTTTAATTAGAAATGTCACAAGTTTTTTTGACTTTGCCGGCCTATAACTACTGAACGGTAAAAGATATAGTAACGGGTGTTACGCCATTCGATTCTATGGACATTTCTACATATGTGTACCAATTTTCAATTGTCTTGTTCACCTGATACAAAATTAATATGCAAATAATCAAAAAGTGACACCTTGAAAATCTCAGTAGGGCATTAAAATGTCGATCAGCCTGTATTTTGTTAAAAAGTATTACATCCTCATAATTCGTACCCGCTGATTACAAGAAAAATACTTAAAAAAATCTCTGGGCCTTAGTTTAAAAGATATGAATTTTTGTTTTAATTAGAAATGTCACAAGTTTTTTTGACTTTGCCGGCCTATAACTACTGAACGGTAAAAGATATAGTAACGGGTGTTACGCCATTCGATTCTATGGACATTTCTACATATGTGCACCAATTTTCAATTGTCTTGATCACCTGATACAAAATTAATATGCAAATAATCAAAAAGTGACACCTTGAAAATCTCAGTAGGGCATTAAAATGTCGATCACCCTGTATTTTGTTAAAAAGTATTACATCCTCATAACTCGTACCCGCTGATTACGGGAAAAATACTTAAAAAAATCCCTGGGCCTTAGTTTAAAAGATATGAATTTTTGTTTTAATTAGAAATGTCACAAGTTTTTTTGACTTTGCCGGCCTATAACTACTGAACGGTAAAAGATATAGTAATGGGTGTTACGCCGTTCGATTCTATGGACATTTCTACATATGTGTACCAATTTTCAATTGCTTTGTTCACCTGATACAAAATTAATATGCAAATAATCAAAAAGTGACACCTTGAAAATCTCAGTAGGGCATTGAAATGTTTAACACGAACGCGTCCCCTATTGTAAATAAAGGGTTGGAAACAATTCTAACTTTATACATTATTTTTATAAATCTTTAAAAAATATCATTTTATTGTATTTTACATTAATTTGTGTTACCGCGAGCCATACGTAACTTGTTTAAAGCGGTAGACTGGTATGCCTTGGCACGACATAGAATCTTGGGAGACGCTGAAGCGGATGGACGTATATATCTGTGCAGTAAATATTAATATTTAAACTAATATTTAAAATGAAATATGAACATTTATACAAATAACGAAGGCCCCTATGTTGAAAATTTGTCGTCAGACGGTGGGTACATCATTTTTTTCATAGGCAAAATGCGTTTTATAAATGAAGACGCTTATGTGGTTTTGCTTTTTTATACCATGTTGAATATATTGTTCCTCAGACTTTAATAATTTCTTGTTTCCCTAATTATTTTTGGTAAAAAAGCTTCAAATAAAAGTTGTAGAGCATAAAATTCTCCATCTTAATCAATAAACAAATTTTGTATATGTAATACACAAACAAAATGGAAGCCGCAAAGGAATAACTAAAGTAACTCATTTCTTTTTCTATTTCAGATTGTATGCATGACCATGAGGGCTTCGGAAACATGGAACTGCGAGCAGAAGAGGGCAGAGCACCTTTGGAAGAAACCGGAGACCACGGAGTTACTGCATTAGGGACCCACAACTGAAGAATTCAAGCGTGCTGTCAGCATGTCTAAGGTAAGATCTTACTACATACAATTTACAATTCTGTAATAAATTGAAAATCTCAGTAGGACATTAAAATGTCGATCACCCTGTATTTTGTTAAAAAGTATTACATCCTCATAATTCGTACCCGCTGATTACGGGAAAAATACTTAAAAAAATCCCTGGGCCTTAGTTTAAAAGATATGAATTTTTGTTTTAATTAGAAATGTCACAAGTTTTTTTGACTTTGCCGGCCTATACCTACTGAACGGTAAAAGATATAGTAACGGGTGTTACGCTATTCGATTCTACGGACATTTCTACATATGTGTACCAATTTTCAATTGTCTTGTTCACCTGATACAAAATTAATATGCAAATAATCAAAAAGTGACACCTAGAAAATCTCAGTAGTGCATTAACATATCGATCAGCCTGTATTTTGTTAAAAAGTATTACATCCTCATAAATCGTACCCGCTGATTACAAGAAAAATACTTAAAAAAATCTCTGGGCCTTAGTTTAAAAGATATGAATTTTTGTTTTAATTAGAAATGTCACAAGTTTTTTTTGACTTTGCCGGCCTATAACTACTGAACGGTAAAAGATATAGTAACGGGTGTTACGCCATTCGATTCTATGGACATTTCTACATATGTGCACCAATTTTCAATTGTCTTGTTCACCTGATACAAAATTAATATGCAAATAATCAAAAAGTGACACCTTGAAAATCTCAGTAGGGCATTAAAATGTCGATCAGCCTGTATTTTGTTAAAAAGTATTACATCCTCATAATTCGTACCCGCTGATTACAAGAAAAATACTTAAAAAAATCTCTGGGCCTTAGTTTAAAAGATATGAATTTTTGTTTTAATTAGAAATGTCACAAGTTTTTTTGACTTTGCCGGCCTATAACTACTGAACGGTAAAAGATATAGTAACGGGTGTTACGCCATTCGATTCTATGGACATTTCTACATATATGTACCAATTTTCAATTGTCTTGTTCACCTGATACAAAATTAATATGCAAATAATGAAAAAGTGACACCTTGAAAATCTCAGTAGGGCATTAAAATGTCGATCACCCTGTATTTTGTTAAAAAGTATTACATCCTCATAATTCGTACCCGCTGATTACGGGAAAAATACTTAAAAAAATCCCTGGGCCTTAGTTTAAAAGATATGAATTTTTGTTTTAATTAGAAATGTCACAAGTTTTTTTGAATTTGCCGGCCTATAACTACTGAACGGTAAAAGATATAGTAACGGGTGTTACGCCATTCGATTCTATGGACATTTCTACATATGTGTACCAATTTTCAATTGTCTTGTTCACCTGATACAAAATTAATATGCAAATAATGAAAAAGTGACACCTTGAAAATCTCAGTAGGGCATTAAAATGTCGATCACCCTGTATTTTGTTAAAAAGTATTACATCCTCATAATTAGTACCCGCTGATTACGGGAAAAATACTTAAAAAAATCTCTGGGCCTTAGTTTAAAAGATATGAATTTTTGTTTTAATTAGAAATGTCACAAGTTTTTTTGAATTTGCCGGCCTATAACTACTGAACGGTAAAAGATATAGTAACGGGTGTTACGCCATTCGATTCTATGGACATTTCTACATATATGTACCAATTTTCAATTGTCTTGTTCACCTGATACAAAATTAATATGCAAATAATGAAAAAGTGACACCTTGAAAATCTCAGTAGGGCATTAAAATGTCGATCACCCTGTATTTTGTTAAAAAGTATTACATCCTCATAATTCGTACCCGCTGATTACGGGAAAAATACTTAAAAAAATCCCTGGGCCTTAGTTTAAAAGATATGAATTTTTGTTTTAATTAGAAATGTCACAAGTTTTTTTGAATTTGCCGGCCTATAACTACTGAACGGTAAAAGATATAGTAATGGGTGTTACGCCGTTCGATTCTATGGACATTTCTACATATGTGTACCAATTTTCAATTGCTTTGTTCACCTGATACAAAATTAATATGCAAATAATCAAAAAGTGACACCTTGAAAATCTCAGTAGGGCATTGAAATGTTTAACACGAACGCGTCCCCTATTGTAAATAAAGGGTTGGAAACAATTCTAACTTTATACATTATTTTTATAAATCTTTAAAAAATATCATTTTATTGTATTTTACATTAATTTGTGTTACCGCGAGCCATACGTAACTTGTTTAAAGCGGTAGACTGGTATGCCTTGGCACGACATAGAATCTTGGGAGACGCTGAAGCGGATGGACGTATATATCTGTGCAGTAAATATTAATATTTAAACTAATATTTAAAATGAAATATGAACATTTATACAAATAACGAAGGCCCCTATGTTGAAAATTTGTCGTCAGACGGTGGGTACATCATTTTTTTCATAGGCAAAATGCGTTTTATAAATGAAGACGCTTATGTGGTTTTGCTTTTTTATACCATGTTGAATATATTGTTCCTCAGACTTTAATAATTTCTTGTTTCCCTAATTATTTTTGGTAAAAAAGCTTCAAATAAAAGTTGTAGAGCATAAAATTCTCCATCTTAATCAATAAACAAATTTTGTATATGTAATACACAAACAAAATGGAAGCCGCAAAGGAATAACTAAAGTAACTCATTTCTTTTTCTATTTCAGATTGTATGCATGACCATGAGGGCTTCGGAAACATGGAACTGCGAGCAGAAGAGGGCAGAGCACCTTTGGAAGAAACCGGAGACCACGGAGTTACTGCATTAGGGACCCACAACTGAAGAATTCAAGCGTGCTGTCAGCATGTCTAAGGTAAGATCTTACTACATACAATTTACAATTCTGTAATAAATTGAAAATCTCAGTAGGACATTAAAATGTCGATCACCCTGTATTTTGTTAAAAAGTATTACATCCTCATAATTCGTACCCGCTGATTACGGGAAAAATACTTAAAAAAATCCCTGGGCCTTAGTTTAAAAGATATGAATTTTTGTTTTAATTAGAAATGTCACAAGTTTTTTTGACTTTGCCGGCCTATACCTACTGAACGGTAAAAGATATAGTAACGGGTGTTACGCTATTCGATTCTACGGACATTTCTACATATGTGTACCAATTTTCAATTGTCTTGTTCACCTGATACAAAATTAATATGCAAATAATCAAAAAGTGACACCTAGAAAATCTCAGTAGTGCATTAACATATCGATCAGCCTGTATTTTGTTAAAAAGTATTACATCCTCATAAATCGTACCCGCTGATTACAAGAAAAATACTTTAAAAAATCTCTGGGCCTTAGTTTAAAAGATATGAATTTTTGTTTTAATTAGAAATGTCACAAGTTTTTTTTGACTTTGCCGGCCTATAACTACTGAACGGTAAAAGATATAGTAACGGGTGTTACGCCATTCGATTCTATGGACATTTCTACATATGTGCACCAATTTTCAATTGTCTTGTTCACCTGATACAAAATTAATATGCAAATAATCAAAAAGTGACACCTTGAAAATCTCAGTAGGGCATTAAAATGTCGATCAGCCTGTATTTTGTTAAAAAGTATTACATCCTCATAATTCGTACCCGCTGATTACAAGAAAAATACTTAAAAAAATCTCTGGGCCTTAGTTTAAAAGATATGAATTTTTGTTTTAATTAGAAATGTCACAAGTTTTTTTGACTTTGCCGGCCTATAACTACTGAACGGTAAAAGATATAGTAACGGGTGTTACGCCATTCGATTCTATGGACATTTCTACATATATGTACCAATTTTCAATTGTCTTGTTCACCTGATACAAAATTAATATGCAAATAATGAAAAAGTGACACCTTGAAAATCTCAGTAGGGCATTAAAATGTCGATCACCCTGTATTTTGTTAAAAAGTATTACATCCTCATAATTCGTACCCGCTGATTACGGGAAAAATACTTAAAAAAATCCCTGGGCCTTAGTTTAAAAGATATGAATTTTTGTTTTAATTAGAAATGTCACAAGTTTTTTTGAATTTGCCGGCCTATAACTACTGAACGGTAAAAGATATAGTAACGGGTGTTACGCCATTCGATTCTATGGACATTTCTACATATGTGTACCAATTTTCAATTGTCTTGTTCACCTGATACAAAATTAATATGCAAATAATGAAAAAGTGACACCTTGAAAATCTCAGTAGGGCATTAAAATGTCGATCACCCTGTATTTTGTTAAAAAGTATTACATCCTCATAATTAGTACCCGCTGATTACGGGAAAAATACTTAAAAAAATCTCTGGGCCTTAGTTTAAAAGATATGAATTTTTGTTTTAATTAGAAATGTCACAAGTTTTTTTGAATTTGCCGGCCTATAACTACTGAACGGTAAAAGATATAGTAACGGGTGTTACGCCATTCGATTCTATGGACATTTCTACATATGTGTACCAATTTTCAATTGTCTTGTTCACCTGATACAAAATTAATATGCAAATAATCAAAAAGTGACACCTTGAAAATCTCAGTAGGGCATTAAAATGTCGATCACCCTGTATTTTGTTAAAAAGTATTACATCCTCATAATTCGTACCCGCTGTTTACGGGAAAAATACTTTAAAAAATCCCTGGGCCTTAGTTTAAAAGATATGAATTTTTGTTTTAATTAGAAATGTCACAAGTTTTTTTGAATTTGCCGGCCTATAACTACTGAACGGTAAAATATATAGTAACGGGTGTTACGCCATTCGATTCTATGGACATTTCTACATATGTGTACCAATTTTCAATTGTCTTGTTCACCTGATACAAAATTAATATGCAAATAATCAAAAAGTGACACCTTGAAAATCTCAGTAGGGCATTAAAATGTCGATCAGCCTGTATTTTGTTAAAAAGTATTACATCCTCATAATTCGTACCCGCTGATTACGGGAAAAATACTTAAAAAAATCCCTGGGCCTTAGTTTAAAAGATATGAATTTTTGTTTTAATTAGAAATGTCACAAGTTTTTTTGAATTTGCCGGCCTATAACTACTGAACGGTAAAAGATATAGTAACGGGTGTGACGCTATTCGATTCTACGGACATTTCTACATATGTGTACCAATTTTCAATTGTCTTGTTCACCTGATACAAAATTAATATGCAAATAATCAAAAAGTGACACCATGAAAATCTCAGTAGGGCATTAAAATGTCGATCACCCTGTATTTTGTTAAAAAGTATTACATCCTCATAATTAGTACCCGCTGATTACGGGAAAAATACTTAAAAAAATCTCTGGGCCTTAGTTTAAAAGATATGAATTTTTGTTTTAATTAGAAATGTCACAAGTTTTTTTGAATTTGCCGGCCTATAACTACTGAACGGTAAAAGATATAGTAACGGGTGTTACGCCATTCGATTCTATGGACATTTCTACATATGTGTACCAATTTTCAATTGTCTTGTTCACCTGATACAAAATTAATATGCAAATAATGAAAAAGTGACACCTTGAAAATCTCAGTAGGGCATTAAAATGTCGATCACCCTGTATTTTGTTAAAAAGTATTACATCCTCATAATTCGTACCCGCTGATTACGGGAAAAATACTTTAAAAAATCCCTGGGCCTTAGTTTAAAAGATATGAATTTTTGTTTTAATTAGAAATGTCACAAGTTTTTTTGATTTTGCCGGCCTATAACTACTGAACGGTAAAAGATATAGTAACGGGTGTGACGCTATTCGATTCTACGGACATTTCTACATATGTGTACCAATTTTCAATTGTCTTGTTCACCTGATACAAAATTAATATGCAAATAATCAAAAAGTGACACCTTGAAAATCTCAGTAGGGCATTAAAATGTCGATCAGCCTGTATTTTGTTAAAAAGTATTACATCCTCATAATTCGTACCCGCTGATTACGGGAAAAATACTTAAAAAAATCCCTGGGCCTTAGTTTAAAAGATATGAATTTTTGTTTTAATTAGAAATGTCACAAGTTTTTTTGACTTTGCCGGCCTATAACTACTGAACGGTAAAAGACATAGTAACGGGTGTGACGCTATTCGATTCTACGGACATTTCTACATATGTGTACCAATTTTCAATTGTCTTGTTCACCTGATACAAAATTAATATGCAAATAATCAAAAAGTGACACCTTGAAAATCTCAGTAGGGCATTAAAATGTCGATCAGCCTGTATTTTGTTAAAAAGTATTACATCCTCATAATTCGTACCCGCTGATTACGGGAAAAATACTTAAAAAAATCCCTGGGCCTTAGTTTAAAAGATATGAATTTTTGTTTTAATTAGAAATGTCACAAGTTTTTTTGACTTTGCCGGCCTATAACTACTGAACGGTAAAAGATATAGTAACGGGTGTTACGCCATTCGATTCTATGGACATTTCTACATATATGTACCAATTTTCAATTGTCTTGTTCACCTGATACAAAATTAATATGCAAATAATGAAAAAGTGACACCTTGAAAATCTCAGTAGGGCATTAAAATGTCGATCACCCTGTATTTTGTTAAAAAGTATTACATCCTCATAATTCGTACCCGCTGATTACGGGAAAAATACTTAAAAAAATCCCTGGGCCTTAGTTTAAAAGATATGAATTTTTGTTTTAATTAGAAATGTCACAAGTTTTTTTGAATTTGCCGGCCTATAACTACTGAACGGTAAAAGATATAGTAACGGGTTTGACGCTATTCGATTCTACGGACATTTCTACATATGTGTACCAATTTTCAATTGTCTTGTTCACCTGATACAAAATTAATATGCAAATAATCAAAAAGTGACACCTTGAAAATCTCAGTAGGGCATTAAAATGTCGATCACCCTGTATTTTGTTAAAAAGTATTACATCCTCATAATTCGTACCCGCTGTTTACGGGAAAAATACTTTAAAAAATCCCTGGGCCTTAGTTTAAAAGATATGAATTTTTGTTTTAATTAGAAATGTCACAAGTTTTTTTGAATTTGCCGGCCTATAACTACTGAACGGTAAAATATATAGTAACGGGTGTTACGCCATTCGATTCTATGGACATTTCTACATATGTGTACCAATTTTCAATTGTCTTGTTCACCTGATACAAAATTAATATGCAAATAATCAAAAAGTGACACCTTGAAAATCTCAGTAGGGCATTAAAATGTCGATCAGCCTGTATTTTGTTAAAAAGTATTACATCCTCATAATTCGTACCCGCTGATTACGGGAAAAATACTTAAAAAAATCCCTGGGCCTTAGTTTAAAAGATATGAATTTTTGTTTTAATTAGAAATGTCACAAGTTTTTTTGACTTTGCCGGCCTATAACTACTGAACGGTAAAAGATATAGTAACGGGTGTTACGCCATTCGATTCTATGGACATTTCTACATATATGTACCAATTTTCAATTGTCTTGTTCACCTGATACAAAATTAATATGCAAATAATGAAAAAGTGACACCTTGAAAATCTCAGTAGGGCATTAAAATGTCGATCACCCTGTATTTTGTTAAAAAGTATTACATCCTCATAATTCGTACCCGCTGATTACGGGAAAAATACTTAAAAAAATCCCTGGGCCTTAGTTTAAAAGATATGAATTTTTGTTTTAATTAGAAATGTCACAAGTTTTTTTGAATTTGCCGGCCTATAACTACTGAACGGTAAAAGATATAGTAACGGGTTTGACGCTATTCGATTCTACGGACATTTCTACATATGTGTACCAATTTTCAATTGTCTTGTTCACCTGATACAAAATTAATATGCAAATAATCAAAAAGTGACACCTTGAAAATCTCAGTAGGGCATTAAAATGTCGATCACCCTGTATTTTGTTAAAAAGTATTACATCCTCATAATTCGTACCCGCTGTTTACGGGAAAAATACTTTAAAAAATCCCTGGGCCTTAGTTTAAAAGATATGAATTTTTGTTTTAATTAGAAATGTCACAAGTTTTTTTGACTTTGCCGGCCTATAACTACTGAACGGTAAAAGATATAGTAACGGGTGTGACGCTATTCGATTCTACGGACATTTCTACATATGTGTACCAATTTTCAATTGTCTTGTTCACCTGATACAAAATTAATATGCAAATAATCAAAAAGTGACACCATGAAAATCTCAGTAGGGCATTAAAATGTCGATCACCCTGTATTTTGTTAAAAAGTATTACATCCTCATAATTAGTACCCGCTGATTACGGGAAAAATACTTAAAAAAATCCCTGGGCCTTAGTTTAAAAGATATGAATTTTTGTTTTAATTAGAAATGTCACAAGTTTTTTTGAATTTGCCGGCCTATAACTACTGAACGGTAAAAGATATAGTAACGGGTTTGACGCTATTCGATTCTATGGACATTTCTACATATATGTACCAATTTTCAATTGTCTTGTTCACCTGATACAAAATTAATATGCAAATAATCAAAAAGTGACACCTTGAAAATCTCAGTAGGGCATTAAAATGTCGATCACCCTGTATTTTGTTAAAAAGTATTACATCCTCATAATTCGTACCCGCTGTTTACGGGAAAAATACTTTAAAAAATCCCTGGGCCTTAGTTTAAAAGATATGAATTTTTGTTTTAATTAGAAATGTCACAAGTTTTTTTGACTTTGCCGGCCTATAACTACTGAACGGTAAAAGATATAGTAACGGGTGTGACGCTATTCGATTCTACGGACATTTCTACATATGTGTACCAATTTTCAATTGTCTTGTTCACCTGATACAAAATTAATATGCAAATAATCAAAAAGTGACACCTTGAAAATCTCAGTAGGGCATTAAAATGTCGATCAGCCTGTATTTTGTTAAAAAGTATTACATCCTCATAATTCGTACCCGCTGATTACGGGAAAAATACTTAAAAAAATCCCTGGGCCTTAGTTTAAAAGATATGAATTTTTGTTTTAATTAGAAATGTCACAAGTTTTTTTGACTTTGCCGGCCTATAACTACTGAACGGTAAAAGATATAGTAACGGGTGTTACGCCATTCGATTCTATGGACATTTCTACATATATGTACCAATTTTCAATTGTCTTGTTCACCTGATACAAAATTAATATGCAAATAATGAAAAAGTGACACCTTGAAAATCTCAGTAGGGCATTAAAATGTCGATCACCCTGTATTTTGTTAAAAAGTATTACATCCTCATAATTCGTACCCGCTGTTTACCGGAAAAATACTTTAAAAAATCCCTGGGCCTTAGTTTAAAAGATATGAATTTTTGTTTTAATTAGAAATGTCACAAGTTTTTTTGATTTTGCCGGCCTATAACTACTGAACGGTAAAAGATATAGTAACGGGTGTGACGCTATTCGATTCTACGGACATTTCTACATATGTGTACCAATTTTCAATTGTCTTGTTCACCTGATACAAAATTAATATGCAAATAATCAAAAAGTGACACCTTGAAAATCTCAGTAGGGCATTAAAATGTCGATCAGCCTGTATTTTGTTAAAAAGTATTACATCCTCATAATTCGTACCCGCTGATTACGGGAAAAATACTTAAAAAAATCCCTGGGCCTTAGTTTAAAAGATATGAATTTTTGTTTTAATTAGAAATGTCACAAGTTTTTTTGACTTTGCCGGCCTATAACTACTGAACGGTAAAAGACATAGTAACGGGTGTGACGCTATTCGATTCTACGGACATTTCTACATATTTGTACCAATTTTCAATTGTCTTGTTCACCTGATACAAAATTAATATGCAAATAATCAAAAAGTGACACCTTGAAAATCTCAGTAGGGCATTAAAATGTCGATCAGCCTGTATTTTGTTAAAAAGTATTACATCCTCATAATTCGTACCCGCTGATTACGGGAAAAATACTTAAAAAAATCCCTGGGCCTTAGTTTAAAAGATATGAATTTTTGTTTTAATTAGAAATGTCACAAGTTTTTTTGACTTTGCCGGCCTATAACTACTGAACGGTAAAAGATATAGTAACGGGTGTTACGCCATTCGATTCTATGGACATTTCTACATATATGTACCAATTTTCAATTGTCTTGTTCACCTGATACAAAATTAATATGCAAATAATCAAAAAGTGACACCTTGAAAATCTCAGTAGGGCATTAAAATGTCGATCACCCTGTATTTTGTTAAAAAGTATTACATCCTCATAATTCGTACCCGCTGATTACGGGAAAAATACTTAAAAAAATCCCTGGGCCTTAGTTTAAAAGATATGAATTTTTGTTTTAATTAGAAATGTCACAAGTTTTTTTGAATTTGCCGGCCTATAACTACTGAACGGTAAAAGATATAGTAACGGGTTTGACGCTATTCGATTCTACGGACATTTCTACATATGTGTACCAATTTTCAATTGTCTTGTTCACCTGATACAAAATTAATATGCAAATAATCAAAAAGTGACACCTTGAAAATCTCAGTAGGGCATTAAAATGTCGATCACCCTGTATTTTGTTAAAAAGTATTACATCCTCATAATTCGTACCCGCTGTTTACGGGAAAAATACTTTAAAAAATCCCTGGGCCTTAGTTTAAAAGATATGAATTTTTGTTTTAATTAGAAATGTCACAAGTTTTTTTGAATTTGCCGGCCTATAACTACTGAACGGTAAAATATATAGTAACGGGTGTTACGCCATTCGATTCTATGGACATTTCTACATATGTGTACCAATTTTCAATTGTCTTGTTCACCTGATACAAAATTAATATGCAAATAATCAAAAAGTGACACCTTGAAAATCTCAGTAGGGCATTAAAATGTCGATCAGCCTGTATTTTGTTAAAAAGTATTACATCCTCATAATTCGTACCCGCTGATTACGGGAAAAATACTTAAAAAAATCCCTGGGCCTTAGTTTAAAAGATATGAATTTTTGTTTTAATTAGAAATGTCACAAGTTTTTTTGACTTTGCCGGCCTATAACTACTGAACGGTAAAAGATATAGTAACGGGTGTTACGCCATTCGATTCTATGGACATTTCTACATATATGTACCAATTTTCAATTGTCTTGTTCACCTGATACAAAATTAATATGCAAATAATGAAAAAGTGACACCTTGAAAATCTCAGTAGGGCATTAAAATGTCGATCACCCTGTATTTTGTTAAAAAGTATTACATCCTCATAATTCGTACCCGCTGATTACGGGAAAAATACTTAAAAAAATCCCTGGGCCTTAGTTTAAAAGATATGAATTTTTGTTTTAATTAGAAATGTCACAAGTTTTTTTGAATTTGCCGGCCTATAACTACTGAACGGTAAAAGATATAGTAACGGGTTTGACGCTATTCGATTCTACGGACATTTCTACATATGTGTACCAATTTTCAATTGTCTTGTTCACCTGATACAAAATTAATATGCAAATAATCAAAAAGTGACACCTTGAAAATCTCAGTAGGGCATTAAAATGTCGATCACCCTGTATTTTGTTAAAAAGTATTACATCCTCATAATTCGTACCCGCTGTTTACGGGAAAAATACTTTAAAAAATCCCTGGGCCTTAGTTTAAAAGATATGAATTTTTGTTTTAATTAGAAATGTCACAAGTTTTTTTGACTTTGCCGGCCTATAACTACTGAACGGTAAAAGATATAGTAACGGGTGTGACGCTATTCGATTCTACGGACATTTCTACATATGTGTACCAATTTTCAATTGTCTTGTTCACCTGATACAAAATTAATATGCAAATAATCAAAAAGTGACACCATGAAAATCTCAGTAGGGCATTAAAATGTCGATCACCCTGTATTTTGTTAAAAAGTATTACATCCTCATAATTAGTACCCGCTGATTACGGGAAAAATACTTAAAAAAATCCCTGGGCCTTAGTTTAAAAGATATGAATTTTTGTTTTAATTAGAAATGTCACAAGTTTTTTTGAATTTGCCGGCCTATAACTACTGAACGGTAAAAGATATAGTAACGGGTTTGACGCTATTCGATTCTATGGACATTTCTACATATATGTACCAATTTTCAATTGTCTTGTTCACCTGATACAAAATTAATATGCAAATAATCAAAAAGTGACACCTTGAAAATCTCAGTAGGGCATTAAAATGTCGATCACCCTGTATTTTGTTAAAAAGTATTACATCCTCATAATTCGTACCCGCTGTTTACGGGAAAAATACTTTAAAAAATCCCTGGGCCTTAGTTTAAAAGATATGAATTTTTGTTTTAATTAGAAATGTCACAAGTTTTTTTGACTTTGCCGGCCTATAACTACTGAACGGTAAAAGATATAGTAACGGGTGTGACGCTATTCGATTCTACGGACATTTCTACATATGTGTACCAATTTTCAATTGTCTTGTTCACCTGATACAAAATTAATATGCAAATAATCAAAAAGTGACACCTTGAAAATCTCAGTAGGGCATTAAAATGTCGATCAGCCTGTATTTTGTTAAAAAGTATTACATCCTCATAATTCGTACCCGCTGATTACGGGAAAAATACTTAAAAAAATCCCTGGGCCTTAGTTTAAAAGATATGAATTTTTGTTTTAATTAGAAATGTCACAAGTTTTTTTGACTTTGCCGGCCTATAACTACTGAACGGTAAAAGATATAGTAACGGGTGTTACGCCATTCGATTCTATGGACATTTCTACATATATGTACCAATTTTCAATTGTCTTGTTCACCTGATACAAAATTAATATGCAAATAATGAAAAAGTGACACCTTGAAAATCTCAGTAGGGCATTAAAATGTCGATCACCCTGTATTTTGTTAAAAAGTATTACATCCTCATAATTCGTACCCGCTGTTTACCGGAAAAATACTTTAAAAAATCCCTGGGCCTTAGTTTAAAAGATATGAATTTTTGTTTTAATTAGAAATGTCACAAGTTTTTTTGATTTTGCCGGCCTATAACTACTGAACGGTAAAAGATATAGTAACGGGTGTGACGCTATTCGATTCTACGGACATTTCTACATATGTGTACCAATTTTCAATTGTCTTGTTCACCTGATACAAAATTAATATGCAAATAATCAAAAAGTGACACCTTGAAAATCTCAGTAGGGCATTAAAATGTCGATCAGCCTGTATTTTGTTAAAAAGTATTACATCCTCATAATTCGTACCCGCTGATTACGGGAAAAATACTTAAAAAAATCCCTGGGCCTTAGTTTAAAAGATATGAATTTTTGTTTTAATTAGAAATGTCACAAGTTTTTTTGACTTTGCCGGCCTATAACTACTGAACGGTAAAAGATATAGTAACGGGTGTTACGCCATTCGATTCTATGGACATTTCTACATATATGTACCAATTTTCAATTGTCTTGTTCACCTGATACAAAATTAATATGCAAATAATGAAAAAGTGACACCTTGAAAATCTCAGTAGGGCATTAAAATGTCGATCACCCTGTATTTTGTTAAAAAGTATTACATCCTCATAATTCGTACCCGCTGATTACGGGAAAAATACTTAAAAAAATCCCTGGGCCTTAGTTTAAAAGATATGAATTTTTGTTTTAATTAGAAATGTCACAAGTTTTTTTGAATTTGCCGGCCTATAACTACTGAACGGTAAAAGATATAGTAACGGGTTTGACGCTATTCGATTCTACGGACATTTCTACATATGTGTACCAATTTTCAATTGTCTTGTTCACCTGATACAAAATTAATATGCAAATAATCAAAAAGTGACACCTTGAAAATCTCAGTAGGGCATTAAAATGTCGATCACCCTGTATTTTGTTAAAAAGTATTACATCCTCATAATTCGTACCCGCTGTTTACGGGAAAAATACTTTAAAAAATCCCTGGGCCTTAGTTTAAAAGATATGAATTTTTGTTTTAATTAGAAATGTCACAAGTTTTTTTGACTTTGCCGGCCTATAACTACTGAACGGTAAAAGATATAGTAACGGGTGTGACGCTATTCGATTCTACGGACATTTCTACATATGTGTACCAATTTTCAATTGTCTTGTTCACCTGATACAAAATTAATATGCAAATAATCAAAAAGTGACACCTTGAAAATCTCAGTAGGGCATTAAAATGTCGATCAGCCTGTATTTTGTTAAAAAGTATTACATCCTCATAATTCGTACCCGCTGATTACGGGAAAAATACTTAAAAAAATCCCTGGGCCTTAGTTTAAAAGATATGAATTTTTGTTTTAATTAGAAATGTCACAAGTTTTTTTGACTTTGCCGGCCTATAACTACTGAACGGTAAAAGATATAGTAACGGGTGTTACGCCATTCGATTCTATGGACATTTCTACATATATGTACCAATTTTCAATTGTCTTGTTCACCTGATACAAAATTAATATGCAAATAATGAAAAAGTGACACCTTGAAAATCTCAGTAGGGCATTAAAATGTCGATCACCCTGTATTTTGTTAAAAAGTATTACATCCTCATAATTCGTACCCGCTGTTTACCGGAAAAATACTTTAAAAAATCCCTGGGCCTTAGTTTAAAAGATATGAATTTTTGTTTTAATTAGAAATGTCACAAGTTTTTTTGATTTTGCCGGCCTATAACTACTGAACGGTAAAAGATATAGTAACGGGTGTGACGCTATTCGATTCTACGGACATTTCTACATATGTGTACCAATTTTCAATTGTCTTGTTCACCTGATACAAAATTAATATGCAAATAATCAAAAAGTGACACCTTGAAAATCTCAGTAGGGCATTAAAATGTCGATCAGCCTGTATTTTGTTAAAAAGTATTACATACTCATAATTCGTACCCGCTGATTACGGGAAAAATACTTAAAAAAATCCCTGGGCCTTAGTTTAAAAGATATGAATTTTTGTTTTAATTAGAAATGTCACAAGTTTTTTTGACTTTGCCGGCCTATAACTACTGAACGGTAAAAGACATAGTAACGGGTGTGACGCTATTCGATTCTACGGACATTTCTACATATGTGTACCAATTTTCAATTGTCTTGTTCACCTGATACAAAATTAATATGCAAATAATCAAAAAGTGACACCTTGAAAATCTCAGTAGGGCATTAAAATGTCGATCAGCCTGTATTTTGTTAAAAAGTATTACATCCTCATAATTCGTACCCGCTGATTACGGGAAAAATACTTAAAAAAATCCCTGGGCCTTAGTTTAAAAGATATGAATTTTTGTTTTAATTAGAAATGTCACAAGTTTTTTTGACTTTGCCGGCCTATAACTACTGAACGGTAAAAGATATAGTAACGGGTGTTACGCCATTCGATTCTATGGACATTTCTACATATATGTACCAATTTTCAATTGTCTTGTTCACCTGATACAAAATTAATATGCAAATAATGAAAAAGTGACACCTTGAAAATCTCAGTAGGGCATTAAAATGTCGATCACCCTGTATTTTGTTAAAAAGTATTACATCCTCATAATTCGTACCCGCTGATTACGGGAAAAATACTTAAAAAAATCCCTGGGCCTTAGTTTAAAAGATATGAATTTTTGTTTTAATTAGAAATGTCACAAGTTTTTTTGAATTTGCCGGCCTATAACTACTGAACGGTAAAAGATATAGTAACGGGTTTGACGCTATTCGATTCTACGGACATTTCTACATATGTGTACCAATTTTCAATTGTCTTGTTCACCTGATACAAAATTAATATGCAAATAATCAAAAAGTGACACCTTGAAAATCTCAGTAGGGCATTAAAATGTCGATCACCCTGTATTTTGTTAAAAAGTATTACATCCTCATAATTCGTACCCGCTGTTTACGGGAAAAATACTTTAAAAAATCCCTGGGCCTTAGTTTAAAAGATATGAATTTTTGTTTTAATTAGAAATGTCACAAGTTTTTTTGAATTTGCCGGCCTATAACTACTGAACGGTAAAATATATAGTAACGGGTGTTACGCCATTCGATTCTATGGACATTTCTACATATGTGTACCAATTTTCAATTGTCTTGTTCACCTGATACAAAATTAATATGCAAATAATCAAAAAGTGACACCTTGAAAATCTCAGTAGGGCATTAAAATGTCGATCAGCCTGTATTTTGTTAAAAAGTATTACATCCTCATAATTCGTACCCGCTGATTACGGGAAAAATACTTAAAAAAATCCCTGGGCCTTAGTTTAAAAGATATGAATTTTTGTTTTAATTAGAAATGTCACAAGTTTTTTTGACTTTGCCGGCCTATAACTACTGAACGGTAAAAGATATAGTAACGGGTGTTACGCCATTCGATTCTATGGACATTTCTACATATATGTACCAATTTTCAATTGTCTTGTTCACCTGATACAAAATTAATATGCAAATAATGAAAAAGTGACACCTTGAAAATCTCAGTAGGGCATTAAAATGTCGATCACCCTGTATTTTGTTAAAAAGTATTACATCCTCATAATTCGTACCCGCTGATTACGGGAAAAATACTTAAAAAAATCCCTGGGCCTTAGTTTAAAAGATATGAATTTTTGTTTTAATTAGAAATGTCACAAGTTTTTTTGAATTTGCCGGCCTATAACTACTGAACGGTAAAAGATATAGTAACGGGTTTGACGCTATTCGATTCTACGGACATTTCTACATACGTGTACCAATTTTCAATTGTCTTGTTCACCTGATACAAAATTAATATGCAAATAATCAAAAAGTGACACCTTGAAAATCTCAGTAGGGCATTAAAATGTCGATCACCCTGTATTTTGTTAAAAAGTATTACATCCTCATAATTCGTACCCGCTGTTTACGGGAAAAATACTTTAAAAAATCCCTGGGCCTTAGTTTAAAAGATATGAATTTTTGTTTTAATTAGAAATGTCACAAGTTTTTTTGACTTTGCCGGCCTATAACTACTGAACGGTAAAAGATATAGTAACGGGTGTGACGCTATTCGATTCTACGGACATTTCTACATATGTGTACCAATTTTCAATTGTCTTGTTCACCTGATACAAAATTAATATGCAAATAATCAAAAAGTGACACCATGAAAATCTCAGTAGGGCATTAAAATGTCGATCACCCTGTATTTTGTTAAAAAGTATTACATCCTCATAATTAGTACCCGCTGATTACGGGAAAAATACTTAAAAAAATCCCTGGGCCTTAGTTTAAAAGATATGAATTTTTGTTTTAATTAGAAATGTCACAAGTTTTTTTGAATTTGCCGGCCTATAACTACTGAACGGTAAAAGATATAGTAACGGGTTTGACGCTATTCGATTCTATGGACATTTCTACATATATGTGCCAATTTTCAATTGTCTTGTTCACCTGATACAAAATTAATATGCAAATAATCAAAAAGTGACACCTTGAAAATCTCAGTAGGGCATTAAAATGTCGATCACCCTGTATTTTGTTAAAAAGTATTACATCCTCATAATTCGTACCCGCTGTTTACGGGAAAAATACTTTAAAAAATCCCTGGGCCTTAGTTTAAAAGATATGAATTTTTGTTTTAATTAGAAATGTCACAAGTTTTTTTGACTTTGCCGGCCTATAACTACTGAACGGTAAAAGATATAGTAACGGGTGTGACGCTATTCGATTCTACGGACATTTCTACATATGTGTACCAATTTTCAATTGTCTTGTTCACCTGATACAAAATTAATATGCAAATAATCAAAAAGTGACACCTTGAAAATCTCAGTAGGGCATTAAAATGTCGATCAGCCTGTATTTTGTTAAAAAGTATTACATCCTCATAATTCGTACCCGCTGATTACGGGAAAAATACTTAAAAAAATCCCTGGGCCTTAGTTTAAAAGATATGAATTTTTGTTTTAATTAGAAATGTCACAAGTTTTTTTGACTTTGCCGGCCTATAACTACTGAACGGTAAAAGATATAGTAACGGGTGTTACGCCATTCGATTCTATGGACATTTCTACATATATGTACCAATTTTCAATTGTCTTGTTCACCTGATACAAAATTAATATGCAAATAATGAAAAAGTGACACCTTGAAAATCTCAGTAGGGCATTAAAATGTCGATCACCCTGTATTTTGTTAAAAAGTATTACATCCTCATAATTCGTACCCGCTGTTTACGGGAAAAATACTTTAAAAAATCCCTGGGCCTTAGTTTAAAAGATATGAATTTTTGTTTTAATTAGAAATGTCACAAGTTTTTTTGAATTTGCCGGCCTATAACTACTGAACGGTAAAATATATAGTAACGGGTGTTACGCCATTCGATTCTATGGACATTTCTACATATGTGTACCAATTTTCAATTGTCTTGTTCACCTGATACAAAATTAATATGCAAATAATCAAAAAGTGACACCTTGAAAATCTCAGTAGGGCATTAAAATGTCGATCAGCCTGTATTTTGTTAAAAAGTATTACATCCTCATAATTCGTACCCGCTGATTACGGGAAAAATACTTAAAAAAATCCCTGGGCCTTAGTTTAAAAGATATGAATTTTTGTTTTAATTAGAAATGTCACAAGTTTTTTTGACTTTGCCGGCCTATAACTACTGAACGGTAAAAGATATAGTAACGGGTGTTACGCCATTCGATTCTATGGACATTTCTACATATATGTACCAATTTTCAATTGTCTTGTTCACCTGATACAAAATTAATATGCAAATAATGAAAAAGTGACACCTTGAAAATCTCAGTAGGGCATTAAAATGTCGATCACCCTGTATTTTGTTAAAAAGTATTACATCCTCATAATTCGTACCCGCTGATTACGGGAAAAATACTTAAAAAAATCCCTGGGCCTTAGTTTAAAAGATATGAATTTTTGTTTTAATTAGAAATGTCACAAGTTTTTTTGAATTTGCCGGCCTATAACTACTGAACGGTAAAAGATATAGTAACGGGTGTGACGCTATTCGATTCTACGGACATTTCTACATATGTGTACCAATTTTCAATTGTCTTGTTCACCTGATACAAAATTAATATGCAAATAATGAAAAAGTGACACCTTGAAAATCTCAGTAGGGCATTAAAATGTCGATCAGCCTGTATTTTGTTAAAAAGTATTACATCCTCATAATTCGTACCCGCTGATTACGGGAAAAATACTTAAAAAAATCCCTGGGCCTTAGTTTAAAAGATATGAATTTTTGTTTTAATTAGAAATGTCACAAGTTTTTTTGACTTTGCCGGCCTATAACTACTGAACGGTAAAAGATATAGTAACGGATGTGATGCTATTCGATTCTACGGACATTTCTACATATGTGTACCAATTTTCAATTGTCTTGTTCACCTGATACAAAATTAATATGCAAATAATGAAAAAGTGACACCTTGAAAATCTCAGTAGGGCATTAAAATGTCGATCACCCTGTATTTTGTTAAAAAGTATTACATCCTCATAATTCGTACCCGCTGATTACGGGAAAAATACTTAAAAAAAATCCTGGGCCTTAGTTTAAAAGATATGAATTTTTGTTTTAATTAGAAATGTCACAAGTTTTTTTGACTTTGCCGGCCTATAACTACTGAACGGTAAAAGATATAGTAACGTGTGTTACGCTATTCGATTCTACGGACATTTCTACATATGTGTACCAATTTTCAATTGTCTTGTTCACCTGATACAAAATTAATATGCAAATAATCAAAAAGTGACACCTTGAAAATCTCAGTAGGGCATTAAAATGTCGATCACCCTGTATTTTGTTAAAAAGTATTACATCCTCATAACTAGTACCCGCTGATTACGGGAAAAATACTTAAAAAAATCCCTGGGCCTTAATTTAAAAGATATGAATTTTTGTTTTAATTAGAAATGTCACAAGTTTTTTTGACTTTGCCGGCCTATAACTACTGAACGGTAAAAGATATAGTAACGTGTGTTACGCTATTCGATTCTACGGACATTTCTACATATGTGTACCAATTTTCAATTGTCCTGTTCACCTGATACAAAATTAATATGCAAATAATCAAAAAGTGACACCTTGAAAATCTCAGTAGGGCATTAAAATGTCGATCAGCCTGTATTTTGTTAAAAAGTATTACATCCTCAAAATTAGTACCCGCTGATTACGGAAAAAATACTTAAAAAAATCCCTGGGCCTTAGTTTAAAAGATATGAATTTTTGTTTTAATTAGAAATGTCACAAGTTTTTTTGACTTTGCCGGCCTATAACTACTGAACGGTAAAAGATATAGTAACGGGTGTTACGCCATTCGATTCTATGGACATTTCTACATATGTGTACCAATTTTCAATTGTCTTGTTCACCTGATACAAAATTAATATGCAAATAATCAAAAAGTGACACCTTGAAAATCTCAGTAGGGCATTAAAATGTCGATCAGCCTGTATTTTCCCTGGGCCTTAGTTTAAAAGATATGAATTTTTGTTTTAATTAGAAATGTCACAAGTTTTTTTGACTTTGCCGGCCTATAACTACTGAACGGTAAAAGATATAGTAACGGGTGTTACGCCATTCGATTCTACGGACATTTCTACATATGTGTACCAATTGTCAATTGTCTTGTTCACCTGATACAAAATTAATATGCAAATAATCAAAAAGTGACACCTTGAAAATCTCAGTAGGGCATTAAAATGTCGATCAGCCTGTATTTTGTTAAAAAGTATTACATCCTCATAATTCGTACCCGCTGATTACGGGAAAAATACTTAAAAAAATTCCTGGGCCTTAGTTTAAAAGATATGAATTTTTGTTTTAATTAGAAATGTCACAAGTTTTTTTGACTTTGCCGGCCTATAACTACTGAACGGTAAAAGATATAGTAACGGGTGTTACGCCATTCGATTCTATGGACATTTCTACATATGTGTACCAATTTGCAATTGTCTTGTTCACCTGATACAAAATTAATATGCAAATAATCAAAAAGTGACACCTTGAAAATCTCAGTAGGGCATTAAAATGTCGATCAGCCTGTATTTTGTTAAAAAGTATTACATCCTCATAATTCGTACCCGCTGATTACGGGAAAAATACTTAAAAAAATCTCTGGGCCTTAGTTTAAAAGATATGAAATTTTGTTTTAATTAGAAATGTCACAAGTTTTTTTGTCTTTGCCGGCCTATAACTACTGAACGGTAAAAGATATAGTAACGGGTGTTATGCCATTCGATTCTATGGACATTTCTACATATGTGTACCAATTTTCAATTGTCTTGTTCACCTGATACAAAATTAATATGCAAATAATCAAAAAGTGACACCTTGAAAATCTCAGTAGGGCATTAAAATGTTTAACACGAACGCGTCCCCTATTGTAAATAAAGGGTTGGAAACAATTCTAACTTTATATATTATTTTTATAAATCTTTAAAAAATATCAGTTTATTGTATTTTACATTAATTCGTGTTGCCGCGAGCCATACGTAACTTGTTTAAAGCGGTAGACTGGTACGCCTTGGCACGACATAGAATCTTGGGAGACGCTGAAGCGGATGGACGTATATATCTGTGCAGTAAATATTAATATTTAAATTAATATTTAAAATGAAATATGAACATTTATACAAATAACGAAGGCCCCTATGTTGAAAATTTGTCGTCAGACGGTGGGTACATCATTTTTTTCATAGGCAAAATGCGTTTTATAAATGAAGACGCTTATGTGGTTTTGCTTTTTTATACCATGTTGAATATATTGTTCCTCAGACTTTAATAATTTCTTGTTTCCCTAATTATTTTTGGTAAAAAAGCTTCAAATAAAAGTTGTAGAGCATAAAATTCTCCACCTGAATCAATAAACAAATTTTGTATATGTAATACACGAACAAAATGGAAGCCGCAAAAGAATAACTAAAGTAACTCATTTCTTTTTCTATTTCAGATTGTTTGCATGACCATGAGGGCTTCGGAAACATGGAACTGCGAGCAGAAGAGGGCAGAGCACCTTTGGAAGAAACCGGAGACCACGGAGTTACGGCATTAGGGCCCCACAACTGAAGAATTCAATCGTGCTGTCAGCATGTCTAAGGTAAGATCTTACTTCATACTATTTACAATTCTGTGGCTTTATGGCAAAAGCCATTTAACTTTTATTCTTTTTATCATTATTAAATGTAGTTTTTTTGTTTGGCTAATATTGTTGGTAATGCAACAATACTTTATAATCCAAGAGTCGAAACTTGGAATAAAAAAGAACTAGTTCAAATCTAGTTACTAGTCAATAAAGACTACCTGAAACAGTTTTATCTGTATTGTGCGCGAAATATTTTGCACTAGAGAAACTATGGATTGGAAAAGTGGTGAACTTTCCATTTCCACTTGTATAATCGCACCCGACGGACAGGGTGGTGCAAAATGATTGAAATATATTAATTTTAAAGTTCCCCATTTTATATTTATGTATATATGTTTAGTTTTAAGTTTCATCAGGAGGCCCACAATATCATTTATTTATTTATGTGCTTTATATGTATGTATTTATGTGTATTTTTTAGCTAAAATGATAGGTAGGATGTCTAAAAACAATAATTATAATAAATTATCTAATTGCGGTAAAATATAACTTAAACTGAGCCGAAAAGATTGAAAGTTTCATATAAACATTTCTCTCTCGGGATTTCTACATTTTCATAAATAGTTACAGACAATTATTAAAGACGTTTCGATAAGCCAAAATTAATTACAGAATTTCTGGACGTCAAAATTTAATATATTTTTTTTCTAATACAAAAAAAAAATATTTCGAAAACTAAGACAGATAGAGACTTGTAATTATAATATTTGAATTCAGGAGAGTCGTTTTCATAAGAAAAAGTTTGTTTCAAAATTTCAGTACAGCTGAAACATATTTAAAATTAAATATGAAAAGTTTTGGATTATATTTTAATATAGTTCTTCATGAAAAACTGTTATAGGCTTCAAGTAAAGTACCACTTCCGGTTTATCATGTGTTGTCAAAATATAATATGTTGTTCCCCTTGACATAAAAGTCTTAAATACTAAATTTGAAAATTTTTGGATCATATTTTGATATAGTTTTTCATTAAAAACTGTTATGGGCTTCAAGTAAAGTACCACTTCCGGTTTATCATGTGTTGTCAAAATATAATATGTTGTTCCCCTTGACATAAAAGTCTTAAATACTAAATTTGAAAATTTTTGGATCATATTTTGATATAGTTTTTCATTAAAAACTGTTATGGGCTTCAAGTAAAGTACCACTTCCGGTTTATCATGTGTTGTCAAAATATAATATGTTGTTCCCCTTGACATAAAAGTCTTAAATACTAAATTTGAAAATTTTTGGATCATATTTTGATATAGTTTTTCATTAAAAACTGTTATGGGCTTCAAGTAAAGTACCACTTCCGGTTTATCATGTGTTGTCAAAATATAATATGTTGTTCCCCTTAACATAAAAGTCTTAAATACTAAATTTGAAAATTTTTGGATTATATTTTAATGTAGTTTTTCATTAAAAACTGTTATGGGCTTCAAGTAAAGTACCACTTCCGGTTTATCATGTGTTGTCAAAATATAATATGTTGTTCCCCTTGACATAAAAGTCTTAAATACTAAATTTGAAAATTTTTGGATCATATTTTGATATAGTTTTTCATTAAAAACTGTTATGGGCTTCAAGTAAAGTACCACTTCCGGTTTATCATGTGTTGTCAAAATATAATATGTTGTTCCCCTTGACATAAAAGTCTTAAATACTAAATTTGAAAATTTTTGGATCATATTTTGATATAGTTTTTCATTAAAAACTGTTATGGGCTTCAAGTAAAGTACCACTTCCGGTTTATCATGTGTTGTCAAAATATAATATGTTGTTCCCCTTGATATAAAAGTCGTACATACTAAATTTGAAAATTTTTGGATTATAATTTAATAGAGTTCTTCATTAAAAACTGTTATGGGCTTCAAGTAAAGTACCACTTCCGGTTTATCATGTGTTGTCAAAATATAATATGTTGTTACCCTTGGTCCATAAGTCTTTAATACTAAAATTGGAAATTTTTGAATTATATTTTCATGTATTTTTTTTGGATCTTACCCTATATTTTTGACTACAAGTGTTCACCGAGATATGCTGCAGACTTAACACCATGTTCCCCAAAAAAAATTATAGTAAAAAGAAGAATCCATTAGAATGAAATAGTTATATATTTCGCTCTATGTCTTAGAAAAATAAATATTTTCGAGGGAGTGTTCCACCCTATATTGTAATACTCTATGGTCCCATAGATATGTAAACGTACGGACTTAACACTTTGTTTCCCAATAAAAATTACAGTAAAAAGAAGATTCCATTAGAATGAAATAGTGATATATTTGGCTCTCTGTCTTAGAAAAATATTTTTTTGCAAGGGAGTGTTCCATCCCCTACTTGTTATTCTATGTCGTGTTGTCTCTGTCTTACAATATATTTATCTTTGTCACACAAAAATCAATATCTGGATCATGCACCCACCATTTAGTAATTCAAGAGGGGGGAACACTTTGGGGTAAAAATTGAGAATTTAAATTTTATTATTTCTTTGTTACAAATCAATGCCTCCCTTAAAACGTATAAGTAGGAAAGGGGTATACTTTTAAATAAAATAAAACAACCAATCTCAAGTGTGCTAAGGTACACTTGATTTTTTTTACAATACCCCCCGCCAACGAATTAAAGTGTAAAGGTGACAGTAGATATATTTATCAACAATACCTCTCGTTAATTACAAATGGCGATGAAACACATACATATAAACATACACTAACTAAAGCAACAGTACCTCCCGCCAACTAATACAGTTTAAAAGTGGAATTATTTTTTTCATCAACAATACCTCCCGCTGATCACAAATAGTGATAATACACACACGAACATAAATATATATACAAACACTAAAGCAACATATTAAGAAATATGTGGCCAGCACAATACCTCCCGTCAAATCTGTGTATTTTGTATACATACATACAAACACTAAAGCAACAATACCTCCCGCTAACTAATTATGTGTTGTACACATATTAAGAAATCTAATGTGGCCAGCACAATACCTCCCTTCAAATTTGTGTGTTTTGTAACTAAATAAAGTAACTCATTTCTCTTTCTAATTCAGATTCCATGGATGACCATGAGGGCTTCGGAAACATGGAACTGGGAGCAAAAGAGGGCAGAACACCTTTAGGAGAACAGGAGACATGTATAAGGTATGAATCTTACTAGATTTCATACTATTTACAAATCTGTGGCTTTATGATAAAAGCCATTTAACTTTTATTCTTTTTAATCATTATTAAATGTATTTATTTGTTTGGCTAATATTGTTGGTAATGCAACAATACTTTATAATCCAAGAGTCGAAACTTGGAATTAAAATGAACTAGTTCAAATCTAGTTACTAGTCAATAAAGACTACCTGAAACAGTTTTATCTGTATTGTGCGTAAAATATTTGCACTAGAGTAACTAAGCATTGGAAAAGTAGTGCACTTTCCACTTGTATAACCACCTGACGGACAGGATGGTGCAAATTAAAGCAAATTTCAAATACTTTTGAGACCATTTAAAAACTGTTGGACAAAATATCTAACTATTAACTTGTCAGTGAAATATGACTATTATAAATGTCTAAATATTATCTTGTACTCAAATTCGATTTTGAGAACTACATTGAAATAAATATAACTTTCATGAATGTCTGTATAATATTCAAACAATTTATAATTTAAATATCGACTGTTTATCAATATAAAATCAATATCTGGGAACATATGATTAGTATATATCTTCCAGGAATCGGACATCAAGAAGACTAAATTAATATAGTATAGGATTCTTTGCGTAAGAATAACATTGTGCACTGTAGAAAAAGTTAGTTTTCTAGTCAATGTCAGCACAGATTATAGAGCGAATTGAACTACTTATAAACGAAACATTATTGAACAATGCCATTCTTACGTGAAGAATAATATAGAATATAAGTTAGTTTTAAGTTCTTTGAAATGTATTTTCAGCTCTTAATTAAACTTTGGCTCATCGCGCCGTTGAGCAAACACGTGTTTTCTTTAAAAATAAAAATAAATTTATTTAACTTGAAGTGCATTCCCTTATCGAAATGATTCATCCTAAAATCGTGCGTTTTGATTGCCCAGACGGCATCTAGGGAGAGTGAATGTGAAAAAAAAAATTGTATGTATTGGTGTGTCGGGGCATGCTTGCTGTCAAATGGTGAGAGAATCAGGAAGTAGGGGGTGTGAGATTCGAAACTTGTTTGTGGGTTCGGGTTTCCTTATTTTTTCTATTATTAAACATCACGGTTAGTGGTATGGTTAGGTAGGGTTCGTGCGCGATTTCCATAATTGAGTGGACTGATATGTATAGTAATTCACAACGCCATGTGAAATCAGTTGTTTATTCTGGTGGATCGCTTCACACTTGTGTGAATGTTTCTAGGGACAGTTTAATTCTTTTGTACCAGTGCTGACCATCGTTCGTATTGGCCTCTGCTCTAGTTTGGACGCTTTAAAACCGCTAGACTCAACTGAGAAAAGTTTTAAACAAACCTGAATGCTTACACAGGAAGCTCTGTTATGGCGTTATGTGCTCTCCTCATCCGGAGGCAACGTAATCATCGTTTAATTTTAATGGCAACGAATAATTAAAGAGAAAATAAAGTTTTTCTTTGATTTAACATTGTTTGAGCACACGGGTTGTCCGCGTTCGGTGTTAGGTGTTTCGGGAATGGCCGGGCGATGCCATCGGGAGTAGCTCTTTATTGCATCCAAGCCGTGGAATATCACTTAATTGCTTCCCTTGTCCTTAATTGGCTCGCGTGTGTAGGCCGTAAACCCTTGAGGTCGCGACTGGGGTCGGCTTAGCCCCCACGTAAACAACCGTGAGAATCACCCCGGTATTCTCACTTTTTGTCTTAGATCGTATATCTCTCTCTCACTTCAACTTAGCTTAACATAGTCTAGATATAAGATAGCTTGCGTAGACATAAGATAGCTTAGATTATAAGATATGCAGGGGTTGTTTTTGCTTTTTGAGAGAGAGAACAAATTAACGTAACTTACCATTTTTAGATTTGCTTTTGTTTGAAAAAGATATTAACGTAAGATAGGATTTTTTGTGCACTTCATAAACTTAATTTGGGGGGAACTACAATAGTTTAAGTTAGATTATAAGGTATTATTGTATACGGAATTGTATTTATTTAATAAATGGTATATATGGGGAGCGTGGGTTTGGCATACGGGTGGTGTCTCCCTATATATACTATTTATTAAATAAAGCGTTTCATTTATAGTTTTAAGGTAGTTATAAGTTAAAATAATTCCTTACCGTCGCCGTCGCCGAGATTGCGGTGCCGATTGGGGTGCGTCTCCATGGCTTCCTCTTCATAAAGACTTCTTTGAAATGTTTGTACAATAAAACAATCTTTTAATTCTGTTTATTTTTATTTAAACCCATCACATTAGTTTTAAAGTTAGGTAGTTTTAGGAAAAATTGTAATTATTATTAAGTATTTTGACGCGGTCAGGGAAAAGTTAGATTTTAATTATTTAATTGTAAACGAAGCTTTATATTAATAAGTATTATATATTTTGGTGAGTGGGCGGTTGAGGTGGTAACACCAAAAAAATATATAATATAGTTAATATAAAGGTTCTCAAACGATCTTAAACTGAATAAGAAATCTTGTATCTTTAACAATGGGAACAAGGAATCTTATTTGGGGATCCCAAGTTTTAATTTGTGAAATTAGGCCATAAGTATTGTAAACGGAACTCTAATATATTATATATTTGGGCGGTTTTTGTCCAAAAAATATATAATATTAACTTGGAATTTCGTATCATTTATAAAACTAAAATGTTTGTTACCAAATAAAATTATTATGGTTATATTATTTGTTGTTTATTATTTTGCATCTTTATTCTGTAAATAAAAGTTAAATCTTCCGGTTAAACTTTTATTTGCAGAATAAAGATGCAAAATAATTAACAACAAATAATATAACCCCATAATAATGACAATTTAAAGGGGTAACAAACGTTTTAGTTTTATAACTAAACCCTGTGTGACATTTTTATAAATTGTTAATAGATTTGTTAATAAATTTCGTGGGAAATAATTATAAACAGAATTTTTAAACTTTAAATCTTTTACTATTCATTTGTTCTATTTCTGTTTATGATTGTTACTAAATTTGTTAACAAATCTATTGACTATTTATGATTGTCAAACAGTCCTTTGTAATAATAATGTCAATAAACTTTGATTTTTATGAGATAAAGTGTTGTAATTTCTTAAAATACAAATATATTTTTATATTATTGAAAAATTGATTTTTATTCTAAGTCCCTACACGTATGTAGTTTTTAAAACGGCCACCAGTTGGCAGCACCTGTTCAAAATGATAGCAAAAAAAGAGTAAATCCGTCTAAAAAAATATTTTTTTGTGTACATAACGACGTACATACATAATTTTCAATAGCCTTTTGAGTTTAGACTAGTTAAATATGGGATTTTATGTCTATTTTGAATGCGGGTTTAGAGTTAGCATCCATGTATCTGCTCCTGATACCCGTAAAATGATTTTTTTCTAAGTCCCTGTCGATAATGTTGCAACTGAAAATTGCGCCTTAGATTTTTTGCAAGTATTTTTTCCTCGTTTTCATGATCTGTGCTGTCCCCTAGCGGCCATTTTCCGAACTATTTCGAATCCTGTATGTACGTATGTAAAAAAGACAGCTTTATTTTTAATTACCTACATTTTAAAGCGTAGTGCTTTCCAACCGGTGCTGCCCCCTGGCGGCCATTTTCTAAACTATTTCGAATCCTGTATGTACGTATGTAAAAAAGACAGCTTTATTTTTAATTACCTACATTTTAAAGCGTAGTGCTTTCCAACCGGTGCTGCCCCCTGGCGGCCATTTTCCAAACTATTTCGAATCCTGTATGTACGTATGTAAAAAAGACAGCTTTACCTACATTTTTAAGGGTAGTGCTTTTCCGACAGGTGCTGCCCCCTGGCGGCCGTCTTAAGAACTATATACGTATAGACCCTGAAAATTTTAAAGAATTCATCCCCTAAGTAGAAGGAATTAAAAAAATAGACAAATTAAACTTTAATTTATATTTTATTGCATAAAATATTGTACATTAGGGTAGTTTACATAAAATACAACAATGTAAGATACAAAAAACAATAAATACATATAAAATTTACACAAATTATTATTTAAACATCCCTATTTCTAATTTTTCAGGACAAGGGTAGGTATATTTATTTATATATTGTACATTAGGGTAGTTTACATAAAATACAACAATGTAAGATACAAAAAACAATAAATACAAGTAAAATTTACACAAATTATTATTTAAACATCCCTATTTCTAATTTTTCAGGACAAGGGTAAGTATATTTATATATAAAATACAAAGAATAAGAATAAAAAATACAATTTAAGCTATGAACATAATAAAGACAACAATGTATAATGTATTACAAATAAACAATAAAAATAACTTAAACTAATACAAGTTTTATTTAACAACCCCTAATTCATTGAAAATAGCACAACAAAGAGACAGGGAAGTATGTACAGTTGATTCGGTTTCATTGGGACAATAGGGAAGTATGAGAACTGTATTAAACATATTAATAAATGTTGCGTTTTGAATTCGCCCTTTAAATTGGCCCTTAGGGAAAATCTGACTTCGGATTCGTAATCTACGGGTCGAAATTAGTATAATAGAATTTCTTTCGCATTTCTAACCCTAATAGTTCCAGAGTTACAGTCTATTTTTCTTATTTAATATAATGTTGCGTTTTGAATCGAAATGTTTCAATTAAAAGCTGTCAAATTTCAATTAGGCGATTTTGAAACCCTTGGCCCTAGGCCCTTGAAACTTAAATATGTTGTTCTACGACCCTGACATTTCAAAGGATTCGAAGGGAACGCGAAATTTCAAGGAAATCGCTGAAATCCCAGCCGTTTCCGAGATACGAGCCCCTAAAGATTTTGGGGGGTATTTTACCCTAATTTGCCTGTTTAAAAGAATTAAGGGCTGAAAAATAGCGTATCGGGTGTATCTTGAGCCGCTCTTTCGATTGGCCTGCGCAGAATTGCTTATATCTTTTTAGTTTTTGATATATTTACCCATTAAATTTGTAGGGGTGTATGGATTAGCTAATTTTGTTATTAATAGGGCCAGAAGGGTCGAATAAATTTTATTACACTAATTTGGACCTGTAGATTACGAATATGAACTTAAATTTTTCCCAAGGGCACTTTTAAGCCCTTCTACCATTCATAGTTTCAGAGTTATAACACATTTTTCTTAATTAAAAATGTTGCGTTTTGAATTCGCCCTTTAAATTAGCTCATAGGCAAAATATGACTACGGATTCGTTATGTAAGGGTCGAAATTAGTATAATACAATTTGCTTCGCATTTCTAACCCTAATAGTTTCAGTCCATTTTTCTTATTTAGTGTAATGTTGCGTTTTGAATCGAAATGTATCAATTAAAAGCTGTCAAATTTCAATTAGGCGATTTTGAAACCCTTGGCCCTAGGCCCTTGAAACTTAAATATGATGTTCTACGACCCCGACATTTCAAAGGATTCGAAGGGAACGCGAAATTTCAAGGAAATCGCTGAAAACCCAGCCGTTTCCGAGATACGAGCCCTTAAAGTTTTCCAAAGGGTCCTAGCTATAATTCGCCTATTTGAAGGGCTAAAGGGATGGAAAATAGCGTATCTGGGGTATTTGAACATGCCCTTTTGATTGGCCTGCACAGAATTGTTGAAAACCCTTCAGTTTACAACATTCTTAGCCCTCAAGTTTATGGCGAAGGGCGTGCGCTAACTCCGTTATTAAAAGGGCTAGAAGGGCGGGACAAATTTTATTAGGTTAATTTCGACCCGTAAAACACGATTCCAAGGTCAGTTTTTCCCTAAGGGCCGTTTTAAGCCCTTCGCCCTTTAAATAAGCCCTTCGGGTAAAATTTGACTTCAGATTCGTAATCTGTGGGACGAAATTAGTACAATAAAATTTGTTTCGCCCTTCTAGCCCTAATAGTTTCCGAGATACGGACCGTTAAAGTTTTACGAAGGGTTTAACGCTTAAATTCGTTAATTAAAAGGGCTAAAAGGCCGGAAAATAGCGTAGCGGAAGGATTTGAACCCACGCTTTCCATTGGCTTGCACAGAATTGATGAAAACCCTTTGGCTCACAATATATTTGCGCTTCAAGTATGGCGAAGGGCCTAGGCTAATTCCTGATCTAAAAGGGCTAGAAAGACCGGACAAGTGTTGTTAAACTTACTTGGATCTGCAAAATTGAAATCCGTGGTTGGATTTTCCCTAAGGGCTCAAATAAGCCCTTAGCTCTTTATAAAAGAGCGGACTCCTATCGGATGGTTATTTTCGTACCTAGGGAACTTAATACTAAAGGATAGAATAGGAAAATTCGAAAAAATCATTAAATATTAGGATATTTCCCTGTCTCTTTTGTTATTACATAGGAAAGGTAAATAAAAAGCTATTTTGTTTATTTATTCTCATAAAAATCATCTATTATCTTCGTCCTGTGTTGTAGTTACCGTATCCTATCGCTGGGTGTAGTACGCGGGGGGTAGGGGGGTTGGGGGTTCTGAAAACAAACATAAACATTGTTTATTTTGAGCGCCAAAGTATAAAAAACGTCATCAATTAACACTTAATTAGTGTTAGTTGTTACGTTATAATATTTAATATTATGTTTTTGTAAGGGAGACTTCAGTTCCTTTCTGGCTTTGGTGAAGTGAACATGGGGTGCTTGTGATTAATCGTGTATTGCGATTATGTAGTGTTGATAGGAACCGAAAAACATATTAGTTTTTATTACAATCATTCTTTTATTTAATTTATAGTTCGCGATATAAATAAGAGTATTCAAATTTACGCTAAAACTATATTTATTAGTTCATTATTACTGGATATTTTTAACTTTGTTTTATTAAGTGCTGCAATTGTTAATTTAAATAGTGCGAGTGTTGTGTAATGATTACTTGAAAGTGTATTCAAATCAGTGTAAATCGCCGAAGACAATACAGTTCAGTGATGAAGTACTAGCGGACGATATGTTAGGAAAATTCGCCGATCATTGCCCTTACAAGAAGGTAAGTACTAAAATTAAAGATATTGTTTGATGTTGAAATAATTCGAAAGTTTTAAAAATCATAGGACCTATGTTTATAAATATTAAATTACCAAAATTTAGATACATATGTAGAAAATTACGTAGAATCCGAAAAAAAATACCCCAACTTTGTATCTCTACCCTATTTAATGTGTAACGTCATTTCCGGATAACCTATCAATTCTAAAAGAAAATTTATCATGACAAAAGTTGTAGAGAATTAAAAATTATATAAGATTCACTATAAAAATATTTTTTATTTGACTTAGTTTTGGGTGTGGAAAATTTGGACTTTTCTTATTTTTTATAATTCAAAAACTAAATTTTGCGTATATACGCAGAAAAATACGTAGATTCCGAAAATCGATATCCAAACTTCGAATCTCCACCCATTTTGGGGTATAACATTATTATCTATCAAACTATCAACTTTAGGAGAAAATATTATATGACAAAAGTTGTAGAGAATTTTAAGTTATGTAGATTGTATATTATACATTTTTCGATTATACCCCAAATTAAGGGTGTAGGCATTGAAAACCCTTTAAAACCTATATAAACCGTCGTAACTCGGAACTGTGAGATCGTATGATAAAAAGTTAAATGTATACCTCCCCTAAAATTCAATTTACTACAAAAAAGGTCCTATACATTTTTTCTCTATCTCTAACCGTTTCCGAGATATGAATTTAAAAATTTGAGATTCTCCAGAGGCGATTAACTCACATTTATATTTTACAGAGATCAGGCGAACCGGTTCAAGTCTTCACGACAAGAAGGAGATGGTTTTCTGATGCTGGCAACGAATTGAAATCCACCAGGTACGGAGAGAAGCCCCAGGATACTCTAGACGCACGAACGGGTCCTCCAAGTCGCGATGTCTGCATCTCTTACCACTGGAACTTCGAAAACGGGGTCATCTGTAACAAAAAAGAAGATTTATTGATGAAACTACAAATGTAATAACTTATTTATTGTATCTGCAATTTGTGTTTATCTGTATTAATAAAACCGCTTTCCTATATATAAAGTTGAAATATTCTATAAAAAAGTGTTTGTCAACATTTTATTAATTTTAAAACTATAGCTTATTTATACATAGATGCATACTAAATTCAAATTTTAAACGTATAAGTTCGTATCTTGCTTAGTTTCAGAGATATTGAGCCCTGAAGTTGAAATTTCTTATAGAAAAACATTTGTCTTTGAACAAGCATAAATGAAATATTTTCATCATTTCACCAACTTTGAAAATTATCATATTTGTAGAGAAATGCATGCTGAATTCATATTTGAATTGTACAAGTTTGTATCTTGCTTAGTTTCAGAGATATTGAGCCCTAAAGTTGAAATTTCTTATAGAAAAACATTTGTCTTTGAACAAGCATAAATGAAATATTTTCATCATTTCACCAACTTTGAAAATTATCATATTTGTAGAGAAATGCATGCTGAATTCATATTTGATTTGTACAAGTTTGTATCTTGCTTAGTTTCAGAGATATTGAGCCCTGAAGTTGAAATTTCTTATAGAAAAACATTTGTCTTTGAACAAGCATAAATGAAATATTTTCATCATTTCACCAACTTTGAAAATTATCATATTTGTAGAGAAATGCATGCTGAATTCATATTTGAATTGTACAAGTTTGTATCTTGCTTAGTTTCAGAGATATTGAGCCCTAAAGTTGAAATTTCTTATAGAAAAACATTTGTCTTTGAACAAACATAAATGAAAATTTTTCATTTCACCAATTTTGAAAATTGGCATATTTGTAGAGAAATGCATGCTGAATTCATATTTGAAACGTACAAGTTCGTATCTTTCTTAGTTTCAGAGATATCGAACCCTGAAGTTGAAATTTCTTATAGAAAAACATTTGTCTTTGAACAAACATAAATGAAAATTTTTCATTTCACCAATTTTGAAAATTGGCATATTTGTAGAGAAATGCATGCTGAATTCATATTTGAAACGTACAAGTTCGTATCTTTCTTAGTTTCAGAGATATCGAACCCTGAAGTTGAAATTTCTTATAGAAAAACATTTGTCTTTGAACAAACATAAATGAAAATTTTTCATTTCACCAATTTTGAAAATTGGCATATTTGTAGAGAAATGCATGCTGAATTCATATTTGAAACGTACAAGTTCGTATCTTTCTTAGTTTCAGAGATATCGAACCCTGAAGTTGAAATTTCTTATAGAAAAACATTTGTCTTTGAACAAACATAAATGAAAATTTTTCATCATTTCACCAATTTTGAAAATTGGCATATTTGTAGAGAAATGCATGCTGAATTCATATTTGAAACGTACAAGTTCGTATCTTTCTTAGTTTCAGAGATATCGAACCCTGAAGTTGAAATTTCTTATAGAAAAACATTTATCTTTGAACAAACATAAATAATTTTTTTTCATTTCACCAACTTTCAAAATTGGCATATTTGTAGAGAAATGCATGCTGAATTCATATTTGAAACGTACAAGTTTGTATCTTTCTTAGTTTCAGAGATATCGAACCCTGAGGTTGAAATTTCTTATAGAAAAACATTTATCTTTGAACAAACATAAATGAAAATTTTTCATCATTTCACCAACTTTCAAAATTGGCATGTTTGTAGAGAAATGCATGCTGAATTCATATTTGAAACGTACAAGTTCGTATCTTGCTTAGTTTCAGAAATATAGAGCTCTAAAGTTGAAATATCTTATAGAAAAAACATTTGTCCTTGAACAAGCATAAATGAGAAATGTATTTTTTCTTTCAGCAATATATCACTCTTTCCATCAACCCTAAAGTTCATAAATTATATTTCGCGGGTCCATGGGCCTTCTTTACAAATACAAATTTTAAAAAATCGTACGGGCGAGTAAACAATTATGTAATACATAGACAAATTATAATTTATAATTATTCTTTATTTTAATTGTTGACTACTACTTTTTTATTATTATCTAATGCCTAACTGTTACATAGATTCATTTTGTCATTGTCAGTTTTATTGTTACAGTGCTAGTGAACAGATGTGTGTGGTGTGCTCGTGTACCGTGCCATCGTAGACGACTTCCTGATCCTTGCAGAGGACTTTCGGATATCTTCAGGACTTGGAGTTATACTTAGGGAAATAATTTATTAACAGTAAGTTTTTTTTATTATTGAACCACTTTATAGGACCCATTATTGGGTATATCAGCCATTATTTCTAAAGACTATTATTTCGGCTATAGATATACTTTATAATTGTATAATAATAAATATATAATAATAAATTATTTAGTGCTATTACTATACACAAATATCATTTATTTTTTTATGTACTAAATATTTTATTACATATTTTTTATTTTATATTTCAATATTCTTTTTAATATGTAACGAATTTCTCGCACTTTCATAATTATTTTTTTTATAACAATTACACACGATTGAATCATATCTGAGTCCATATTATTATCTATAATCATTAATTTAAATATTATTTCGATTATATTTTTATTGTTACAGAAAGATGAAATACAGTCTTGGACGAACCGTAGAAGGATGTGAGTGAGTGGCAGAAGGACATACCCATATCCTGATTTCCGCGTTGAAGATGATCATATTGTTGCAGAGCATCACACTGAGCACACCCCAACACGTATTGGCGCCCTTCAAGACTTATTTATAAGATTTATGTAAATAAATAAATAAAACTTATCCTCCTAAATATTAAATACTCGTATATAAAATTAATATATAGCAAAAACAAATCGATACATAATCAATTCATGTCATTATGCAACACATACATATATTTTCATTTTCATATATTTCACAGTTTCTACAGTATTTAAAGAATACATTCTTACATTACTCGTATATACTATTCAAACAATACATACAGAAATTTAAAACCGTATCCGTGAATTCGAACTTCTGAAACTATGTATATATATACAAAACAAACCCCTGAATCCAAATTTGAAAACCGCAAGTCGCTATTTCACTTAGTTTTTGAGTTATTTAATTTTTATCATGATATAGAGACAATAGCAATTTAGCTATCTTGAAACAAACATGACTGACATTTTTTTCAGCAATTCGAATTCCTGAAAATGTTTTTAGGGATTCCATAGTACTGAAATTACGTTTACATATAGAGAATAATCCTATAAATCCAAATAAGATTAGAATAATTCATTATCACTCTTAGTTGTTGAAGTATTTAATTTTAAATGTACTATACACAACATAAGAATCACATACGTAGTATTTAAAACTTTAAAAAATCAGTATCTCGAAACTATACTAGTATAAGTAATTGGAACTTTGCTCTATTTTTCTGTAAAATCTTTTGCATCCCCTACATAGATACATACATACATATACGAGTAATCTAATACTTTGAGAAACTTTGATCGTTTTAAATAAAACATAGGAAAAATCATTTCATTTCTATTATATTTATTAATAACACATTATTTAACCCTCTTCATACACCAGTTCAAAAACACTTCATAATAAATTCGCACTTTACAAAATAGTAACTGTGTATCTAGAGCGGAAAATGACACTTTACGCTCATGACGCATGACACATATACTTTTTTTCTACGTCCATTGAAAAAGATAATCCAAATACTTTGGTTTCAAATCTTACTGTGAATAATTTCATTTTTCATTTATCCCAGCTAAAAATTTACATTCCTATTTTAACCAGAAAAACTGCAAGTTGTTCTGTCAACTTCAATTATCAATTTTCTGCTCTAAACTGACAGCTTGAGAAGCCTACTTTCAAAATGGATGTAGAAAAAATTATATTGTCTCACTTAGAAAGAAAATCATGTCATCGTTAAAAAAACAATAGGTACATACACTGTCACACTATTTATTATTATAGTCGCCGCCAAATATATATGGACTGATGCTTAACTTTTTCCCTTGTCTTGCACCCTTCGGCGTTGCCGCTTCTTCATAACTTAGCATTTTCAATATGACCACTGAATTGGCAACAGTGTAGAAATGTCCAGTCCATACTTATTTGACGGCAAGTATAGTATACTCGTACTTTATACACATTATTCATATACATATTTTCAAATTTGAAAAATTAGTATTTTCTTAGACATACTTTTACTCTGTTATGCTTATATAGAATAATATTCCTTAATAAAATCATACAGAAAAACGCGAAAAGTATTAATCCTTCTTCATACTAATCTACTATACAATCATTATATTCAATGGTGAGCTATAGGGGGTCCGTAGGGGTTCGTGCAAGCCCCGTCTTGAACTTTTTTCAATTTGTAAAAGCCCCTTGTTTTCTTATTATTTTTTGTCCAAAAAGGAACATATATCTTAAAAACATTTTCTTCGCATAAGTTGAGCGACAAAGTAGAACGGTACCCTGTCAATTAATCGACATTAACTATGCGGTGACGATTACATTTTGAAGACTCATTCGTTTTCATTTTCATAAAACATGGAGAGATAGAGCACTTTGTTAAAAATTTTATAGCTCACCACTGATTATATTGAATACAAACACATAATAAATAAATATATAATATAGTTTATATTATTGTTAATTATTCTACAGACTTTACGCTGTAGGAAAACATTCATATTTTCATATTTAAAAGAAGAAAACTATCTTTCATCTAGCGAAAAACGATATACTTTTATTACGCTGTTGTATATAAAGATAGTAAAATCATTTATAAAAATACATATGTGTTTGTATTCATAATTGCATTGTTGATAATGTATTGTTGCACACACATTAAAATTATATATGATATACTTTACATTTCTTTATTTTTCTGATTGTATATACAGCCCATATATTGAATACACTTATCTAGTTAGGTACATATATAAATATCGCAAAACTGTATCACTAAAATGTATATCTTAATATGTTATCCAAACGTCACAATAAAACTTATTCCTAATAAAAATTGGACTACATATTATTGTTAAAAATCTATCATTCCTTACGCATATATCTATGAGATAAAGAATTTATGTATAGTAATTAGAGCACATATCATCATCGCTGTATTAATAATAATAATTATTTATTCATTTTTATAATAATGTATGTATTTCATGTATTATGTATTGTAATATCATTATTATGTATAACATCTCTGACAAATAAATCCTTGTTATAAATAACAAACTATTTCATTCCAATATATCGATCAAAAATCGCATTCCAAAGATCTAAGTTCATCTCCCGCTTTCTAGCAAGAATTTTGTAAGCCGCCAATCTGCAATCAGAACGGCGTCCTACAAAATCTTGCAAACCAAAGATCCAAATTCGATTCCCGTCTACTAGCTACCTGCACCCTGCACCCAGCAACCACCCGAGCAATATTCACCCCATCCTAGCTAGCAACCAGCAAGCCACCAGTCCCGTGCCTAGCCTACGGTCTAGGGGCGGATCCTGGTGGCCAGCTGGCCAGCCAGCTAGAAATCCGCCAGCCAGCTAGAAATCCAGAAATAGCAAGTATATAGCCCGATTACGTAATTTCACGGAGCAGAGTCTCCGGTTCGATACCACCGCTCACGCCGAATGACCAAAAATTCAACAAACAGCTGTATATAAGGCTGAAATCTGTGGTGGGAGGCCTAGGATTCATGATACCACCACCAGACGATTGAATTTTAAATTTTGTGGGAGAATGTCTTGCTATAGCCTTTCGATTCTGCGAATTTTAAATTCTGATGATCAGATGTCTTACTATAGACAGTAAATTTGGATTTTGTGGGTACAAGTCTTGCTATAGCCTTTCGGTTCTACGATTTTTAAAGTTTGATGATCAGGTATCTTACTATAGACAGTGAATTTGAATTTTGTGGGCACAAGTCGTGCTATAGCCTTTCGATTCTGCGAATTTTAAGATTTGGTCTTGCTAGAGCCAGCAAATTTGAATTTTGATGGGTAAATGCCTTGGGATCGGCTGAAATTCCGTCTGAGAGCTCAAAAATGCTCGCAACGGCCGTAAAATGCTACTTTTCAGCCGCTACAGCTCTAAATCGTCGATTTTACACGATTTTTGATTTTTATCGACCAGAAGCCTTGCTGTAGGCTGGATATTGTTGATTATGTAATCGAGCTGCCGTGGATTTGCTCGCTGTATATTCGGCGATTACGTAATTGGCTGCCATAGTTCGCTCGCCGTATGCCGGTGATTATATAATCGAGCTGCTGTGGTTTTTCTAGTTCGCAAATCGATGCTCTAGATCTAGTTCGTATTTAGGTGAATTGCAGGTTGCCTGTAAAGTTTAATTTTGGGTATGGAATAATTGGGATTTTGAATTGAAATATTGTATTCCTTTTGTTCTGTTTATTGGTCATTCATGTAATACATTTTTAAATCTAATATATAACGATATGAATTAGAACTTAGAAATAAATACAATGAAATATGTATCACTAAATGTATATTAAGATGTATTTTTCATGTGGTTACATTATGTACGTGATATTTTTTCTAAGACTTATCGAGATGGACATATTTTGGATGTTATATATATTACAAGACATAAAAGTAGATCAATGTATAATATATTTTATAATGCAAATAGCTAGTGTGTCTATAAGTCTTAGAAAAACTAAATCAGGTATCAGGATATTAAGTAGAGCAAGTATCTTATGATATAGGATTGATTATATATCAATTAATACCAGATATGTACAATCACATATTAAGTTATATTTTCCTATATATGGAGCATATATGTACGTATGTACTAACGGAATTTGAGTAATTCATCTTCAAGACAAGGATTTATTGTCAAATTTGGTTCATTTTCTTAGCTATTTTCTCGCGATTTGTTTGTTTAATATGTTCATATATGCATTTATTAACTAAATGTTTTAACAGCTTAAAATAATAATAATGATATATGTATTTGTAATTATAAACTTATTTCAATAATATGAGAATAACGTGTAGTTAATACATGATAAATTCGTCAGCAAGACATATGAGTAAAAAATGTATTAATCAATAAATAGAATATTTCTAACCTGAAAGACCATTCCGAGTCTCGGGTAAATCTTCCACCAAACTTGTATTTAATGATGAACCCAGCTGAAATTAACAGGAAACACACTTAAAACTAACTAACAATTGTTTATTTACACTCACAATTAGTCTAAACACTTATTTTTTAATGAAAATGTTCGTTTGATTCCCAAATTTGGAGTTACAATGTACTATCCAACATGCATAACAGTCGGTATGACATCAGCGCGAAAATGCTCGAACTACATGCAACATTATGACTCCGTCGGTATGGCAGTTTTATTTTAAAGAGCGGTGCGAGAGCTAATGTTACGCAGGTTGGATAATACGTGTTAACCTCACTTTTGTACTGTCAAACAAATATTTTCATTAAAAAATAAACATTTTTGACAAATTTTGAGCATGTATGAATGATTTTCAGTTAATTTTATGTGTTTCCTGTAAATTTCAGCCGGTTTTATTATCAAATAAAAGTTTGGATGTTTTGGAAGCATCGCCGAAGATTCGCAAATGGACGTCACCTTGAAATATTCAAATAAAACTTAGTCTAAACGGTTTTAAGGGATGAAAATGTTAAAATTTATATTTGAAACCCTGTACAACACGATTTTAGTATTAGTTTTGATGTAATTGAACCCAGAAATAAATTATGTCCAATAGAAAATGGTTGTTTTTTTGGCGATATTTCCGCCCAAAATTCTTGCATGTATTAACGACTTTTTGACACTTTTAAGATGTTTATGTACCAAATCAAACCCCTAGAGTACATTTCTGAAGGAATTACAGCGATACATTTACTCAGTTTTGAATTATAAAGCCCGCATCAACAATAAAATCTTGCACAATGTCACGCAAAATTGCAATAAAAATTGAAGCCAACATAAATTTTAAAATGCGATTTTAAAAAACTGGACGCAAATTTGATAAATGTTATTATGGCTTTGTAACAAGTATATATGTAAGATTATATTAAAAATATAAAAGTCTACATTTATATTATTTTTTTGTTTGGGTATGAAATAAGTCGAGGACAAAATCCCCCAAATTACCACTAAAATACCCGTCAAACTATTGACGAATAAATCGAATTAAACTAATTAAATCGCACACAATTAATTACAGCGATATATTTACTCGGTTTCGAGTTATAAAGACCGGATCTACAATAAAATCTTGCGCAATTTTACGCAAAATTGGTGGTAATGAAAATAGATCAATATATGAAATTATTTTTTTTGAAATTATTTAGAATGAATCTTACTTATTAACTACTTATCATAATAAAAAGAGAAATCGTAATACAGTTCTTTTATGGTGTAGGTAAGTATGAAGAAACTATACTAATTTCTTCGCCAAGGTAAGCGTTGTTTTATATTTTAACCAAAAATTAGGATTAAGATTTATTCTGAAGCGTTCGAATGGAATATGTGATCGTATAATATTTGATATGTATGTAGGTAAGTATATATTTTTTTTCTTATATAAGTATCTCAGGCTATGTACACATATACTATTTATATAGGTAGGTAAAGGTATGTATATATATTTTTCACACACATTAACAAATAAACAATATACATATGTAGATAAACACACAGTATACATACAATAAATAAAACCAACACATTTATATTAAACGATATTATCGGCAATTATTATTTATGTATTTATATTTAACCGTCGTCGTTGTTAATCCCGAACCGCTCCATTCCCGTATCCGACGCACGGAGCACCCTGCACTAACATCCACCAGAGAAAATGTATGAAAATCTAGTAGCTCAGAAGCTTATGAACGAGATCCATCCACACTCCGCGAAACAGACGTACGACTAGTAGTACACTCCACAAGAACATTCTGGAATTGGAATATCATCATTATTTAATGTGATGATGATATATGAGGATGATATATGGGATGGATGGTATCATACATTTTAATAAATTCATTTAAAAGTTGTATAAAGGTGTTTCCTTTAAACAACCAGCGCTTTTTTGGGCGACGCGTAATGACTTTAAAGAAAAATGTTATATGGAAAAAATGATTAAGGATAAGGGACTTATTAACGGAACTTTAGAAATTTCTTATTAAAATTAAGAATAAACTAAAACAATAATAATAAATGTAAGAACAGTTCGTTGCATTCTACGTAAAATGATCAGGAGAACAAGAAATTGCATACAAGGAAAATCCCATGCTAAATCCCTATGTTCACCCCTAACAGCCATCAATATAAGAAAATTTTAAATTTAATCGTCGACTTTTTAGGATAATTTGCAATTATTTAAATACATACAGTAAATATCTCCGAATATTCTGTTTAATACACGAAACAAAGAATGATAGCAACAATGATAAATAGCCAATAATACACTGCAAAAATAATAAAATACGATCTTACTATGAATAGAAAAATATCTTAAGCATTCTGCAAGTCCTGCAGGTGTCCAGGAGTTGTCCTCAAGCACCAGGAAGTCATCCTCAAAGGCGCAACATACGAGCACACCACACTCACGTCTATACCCTGCCACTACCACAATGAGACTAACAAAATATTCTATGTAATTGTTAAGTATTAGATAATAATATCATTAAATTTTTAAAAAGAGATATTAACAATTAATAATAGGTAGGTACGTATGTGTTATATAAATTTTTCATTGTTCATTTTAAGGAAAAATCAAAGAAAATCATTAAAATTACTAACTCTCATACCACTCAAGTAAAAAAATATTATTAATAAACAGCCCTATAAGTTATATTTCAATATTTCTAACCTGAAAGACCATTCCGAGTCTCGGGTAAATCTTCCACCAAACTTGTATTTAATGATGAACCCAGCTGAAATTAACAGGAAACACACTTAAAACTAACTAACAATTGTTTATTTACACTCACAATTAGTCTAAACACTTATTTTTTAATGAAAATGTTCGTTTGATTCCCAAATTTGGAGTTACAATGTACTATCCAACATGCATAACAGTCGGTATGACATCAGCGCGAATATGCTCGAACTACATGCAACATTATGACTCCGTCGGTATGGCAGTTTTATTTTAAAGAGCGGTGCGAGAGCTAATGTTACGCAGGTTGGATAATACGTGTTAACCTCACTTTTGTACTGTCAAACAAATATTTTCATTAAAAAATAAACATTTTTGACAAATTTTGAGCATGTATAAATGATTTTCAGTTAATTTTATGTGTTTCCTGTAAATTTCAGCCGGTTTTATTATCAAATAAAAGTTTGGATGTTTTGGAAGCATCGCCGAAGATTCGCAAATGGACGTCACCTTGAAATATTCAAATAAAACTTAGTCTAAACGGTTTTAAGGGATGAAAATGTTAAAATTTATATTTGAAACCCTGTACAACACGATTTTAGTATTAGTTTTGATGTAATTGAACCCAGAAATAAATTATGTCCAATAGAAAATGGTTGTTTTTTTGGCGATATTTCCGCCCAAATTTCTTGCATGTATTAACGACCTTTTGACACTTTTAAGATGTTTATGTACCAAATCAAACCCCTAGAGTACATTTCTGAAGGAATTACAGCGATATATTTACTCAGTTTCGAATTATAAAGCCCGCATCAATAATAAAATCTTGCACAATTTTACGCAAAATTGCAATAAAAATTGAAGCCAACATAAATTTTTAAAATGCGATTTTAAAAAACTGGACGCAAATTTGACAAATGTTATTATGGCTTTGTAACAAGTATATATGTAAGTTTATATTAAAAATATAAAAGTCTACATTTATATTATTTTTTTCTTTGGGTATGAAATAAGTCGAGGACAAAATTCCAGATGTTAATATACCAAATCAAACCCCTAGAGTTCACATTGAAATATTCAAATAAAACTTAGTCTAAACGATTTTAAGATATTGAAATGTTATAATTTATATTTGAAACCCCTTACAACACGATTCTAGTATTAGTTTTGATGTATTTTAACCCGACATAAATTATGTGTAATAGAAAATGGTTGTTTTTTTGGCGATATTTCCGCCCAAATTTCTTGCATGTATTAACGACTTTTTGACACTTTTAAGATGGTTATGTACCAAATCAAACCCCTAGAGTTCATTTCTGAAGGAATTACAGCGATATATTTACTCAGTTTCGAATTATAAAGCCCGCATCAACAATAAAATCTTGTACAATTTTACGCAAAATTGCAATAAAAATTGAAGCAAACATAAATTTTTAAAATGCGATTTTAAAAAACTGGAAGCAAATTTGACAAATGTTATTATGGCTTTGTAACAAGTATATATGTAAGATTATATTAAAAATATAAAAGTCTACATTTATATTATTTTTTTGTTTGGGTATGAAATAAGTCGAGGACAAAATTCCCCCAAATAACCACTAAAATACCCGTCAAACTATTGACGATTAAATCGAATTAAAGTAATGAAACCTATGTAAAATCATTGCTGGATTAATAAGCAATACAAGAAATATCATTTCGTTAAATATTTCAGGGGAACAGGTATCTAAAACTAATAAAACGTTGAAATATTCTATTGTGACGGCTGGCTATTATTGGCCCAGAGTTATCCTAAAAAGGTTACTGACAAAATGAAACCTATGCAAAATCATTGCTGGATTAATAAGCAATACAAGAAATATCATTTCGTTAAATATTTCAGGGGAACAGGTATCTAAAACTAATAAAACGCTGAAATATTCTATCGTGACGGCTGGCTATTATTGGCCCAGAGTTATCCTAAAAAGGTTACTGACAAAATGAAACCTATGTAAAATCATTGCTGGATTAATAAGCAATACAAGAAATATCATTTCGTTAAATATTTCAGGGGAACAGGTATCTAAAACTAATAAAACGTTGAAATATTCTATTGTGACGGCTGGCTATTATTGGCCCAGAGTTATCCTAAAAAGGTTACTGACAAAATGAAACCTATGTAAAATCATTGCTGGATTAATAAGCAATACAAGAAATATCATTTCGTGAAATATTTCAGGGGAACAGGTATCTAAAACTAATAAAACGTTGAAATATTCTATCGTGACGGCTGGCTATTATTGACCCAGAGTTATCCTAAAAAGATTACTGACAAAATGAAACCTATGTAAAATCATTGCTGGATTAATAAGCAATACAAGAAATATCATTTCGTTAAATATTTCAGGGGAACAGGTATCTAAAACTAATAAAACGTTGAAATATTCTATCGTGACGGCTGGCCATTATTGGCCCAGAGTTATCCTAAAAAGGTTACTGACAAAATGAAACCTATGTAAAATCATTGCTGGATTAATAAGCAATACAAGAAATATCATTTCGTTAAATATTTCAGGGGAACAGGTATCTAAAACTAATAAAACGTTGAAATATTCTATCGTGACGGCTGGCTATTATTGGCCCAGAGTTATCCTAAAAAGGTTACTGACAAAATGAAACCTATGTAAAATCATTGCTGGATTAATAAGCAATACAAAAAATATCATTTCGTTAAATATTTCAGGGGAACAGGTATCTAAAACTAATAAAACGTTGAAATATTCTATTGTGACGGCTGGCTATTATTGGCCCAGAGTTATCCTAAAAAGGTTACTGACAAAATGAAACCTATGTAAAATCATTGCTGGATTAATAAGCAATACAAGAAATATCATTTCGTTAAATATTTCAGGGGAACAGGTATCTAAAACTAATAAAACGTTGAAATATTCTATCGTGACGGCTGGCTATTATTGGCCCAGAGTTATCCTAAAAAGGTTACTGACAAAATGAAACCTATGTAAAATCATTGCTGGATTAATAAGAAATACAAGAAATATCATTTCGTTAAATATTTCAGGGGAACAGGTATCTAAAACTAATAAAACGTTGAAATATTCTATCGTGACGGCTGGCTATTATTGGCCCAGAGTTATCCTAAAAAGGTTACTGACAAAATGAAACCTATGTAAAATCATTGCTGGATTAATAAGCAATACAAGAAATATCATTTCGTTAAATATTTCAGGGGAACAGGTATCTAAAACTAATAAAACGTTGAAATATTCTATCGTGACGGCTGGCTATTATTGGCCCAGAGTTATCCTAAAAAGGTTACTGACAAAATGAAACCTATGTAAAATCATTGCTGGATTAATAAGCAATACAAGAAATATCATTTCGTTAAATATTTCAGGGGAACAGGTATCTAAAACTAATAAAACGTTGAAATATTCTATTGTGACGGCTGGCTATTATTGGCCCAGAGTTATCCTAAAAAGGTTACTGACAAAATGAAACCTATGTAAAATCATTGCTGGATTAATAAGCAATACAAGAAATATCATTTCGTTAAATATTTCAGGGGAACAGGTATCTAAAACTAATAAAACGTTGAAATATTCTATCGTGACGGCTGGCTATTATTGGCCCAGAGTTATCCTAAAAAGGTTACTGACAAAATGAAACCTATGTAAAATCATTGCTGGATTAATAAGCAATACAAGAAATATCATTTCGCTAAATATTTCAGGGGAACAGGTATCTAAAACTAATAAACCGTTGAAATATTCTATTGTGACGGCTGGCTATTATTGGCCCAGAGTTATCCTAAAAAGGTTACTGACAAAATGAAACCTATGTAAAATCATTGCTGGATTAATAAGCAATACAAAAAATATCATTTCGTTAAATATTTCAGGGGAACAGGTATCTAAAACTAATAAAACGTTGAAATATTCTATCGTGACGGCTGGCTATTATTGGCCCAGAGTTATCCTAAAAAGGTTACTGACAAAATGAAACCTATGTAAAATCATTGCTGGATTAATAAGCAATACAAGAAATATCATTTCGTTAAATATTTCAGGGGAACAGGTATCTAAAACTAATAAAACGTTGAAATATTCTATCGTGACGGCTGGCTATTATTGGCCCAGAGTTATCCTAAAAAGGTTACTGACAAAATGAAACCTATGTAAAATCATTGCTAGATTAATAAGCAATACAAGAAATATCATTTCGTTAAATATTTCAGGGGAACAGGTATCTAAAACTAATAAAACGTTGAAATATTCTATCGTGACGGCTGGCTATTATTGGCCCAGAGTTATCCTAAAAAGATTACTGACAAAATGAAACCTATGTAAAATTATTGCTGGATTAATAAGCAATACAAGAAATATCATTTCGTTAAATATTTCAGGGGAACAGGTATCTAAAACTAATAAAACGTTGAAATATTCTATCGTGACAGCTGGCTATTATTGGCCCAGAGTTATCCTAAAAAAATTACTGACAAAATGAAACCTATGTAAAATCATTGCTGGATTAATAAGCAATACAAGAAATATCATTTCGTTAAATATTTCAGGGGAACAGGTATCTAAAACTAATAAAACGTTGAAATATTCTATCGTGACGGCTGGCTATTATTGGCCCAGAGTTATCCTAAAAAGGTTACGGACAAAATGAAACCTATGTAAAATCATTGCTGGATTAATAAGCAATACAAGAAATATCATTTCGTTAAATATTTCAGGGGAACAGGTATCTAAAACTAATAAAACGTTGAAATATTCTATCTTGACGGCTGGCTATTATTGGCCCAGAGTTATCCTAAAAAGGTTACTGACAAAATGAAACCTATGTAAAATCATTGCTGGATTAATAAGCAATACAAGAAATATCATTTCGTTAAATATTTCAGGGGAACAGGTATCTAAAACTAATAAAACGTTGAAATATTCTATTGTGACAGCTGGCTATTATTGGCCCAGAGTTATCCTAAAAAGGTTACTGACAAAATGAAACCTATGTAAAATCATTGCTGGATTAATAAGCAATACAAGAAATATCATTTCGTTAAATATTTCAGGGGAACAGGTATCTAAAACTAATAAAACGTTGAAATATTCTATCGTGACGGCTGGCTATTATTGGCCCAGAGTTATCCTAAAAAGGTTACGGACAAAATGAAACCTATGTAAAATCATTGCTGGATTAATAAGCAATACAAGAAATATCATTTCGTTAAATATTTCAGGGGAACAGGTATCTAAAACTAATAAAACGTTGAAATATTCTATCGTGACGGCTGGCTATTATTGGCCCAGAGTTATCCTAAAAAGGTTACTGACAAAATGAAACCTATGTAAAATCATTGCTGGATTAATAAGCAATACAAGAAATATCATTTCGTTAAATATTTCAGGGGAACAGGTATCTAAAACTAATAAAACGTTGAAATATTCTATTGTGACGGCTGGCTATTATTGGCCCAGAGTTATCCTAAAAAGGTTACTGACAAAATGAAACCTATGTAAAATCATTGCTGGATTAATAAGCAATACAAGAAATATCATTTCGTTAAATATTTCAGGGGAACAGGTATCTAAAACTAATAAAACGTTGAAATATTCTATCGTGACGGCTGGCTATTATTGGCCCAGAGTTATCCTAAAAAGGTTACTGACAAAATGAAACCTATGTAAAATCATTGCTGGATTAATAAGCAATACAAGAAATATCATTTCGTTAAATATTTCAGGGGAACAGGTATCTAAAACTAATAAAACGTTGAAATATTCTATCGTGACGGCTGGCTATTATTGGCCCAGAGTTATCCTAAAAAGGTTACTGACAAAATGAAACCTATGTAAAATCATTGCTGGATTAATAAGCAATACAAGAAATATTATTTCGTTAAATATTTCAGGGGAACAGGTATCTAAAACTAATAAAACGTTGAAATATTCTATTGTGACGGCTGGCTATTATTGGCCCAGAGTTATCCTAAAAAGATTACTGACAAAATGAAACCTATGTAAAATCATTGCTGGATTAATAAGCAATACAAGAAATATCATTTCGTTAAATATTTCAGGGGAACAGGTATCTAAAACTAATAAAACGTTGAAATATTCTATCGTGACAGCTGGCTATTATTGGCCCAGAGTTATCCTAAAAAGGTTACTGACAAAATGAAACCTATGTAAAATCATTGCTGGATTAATAAGCAATACAAGAAATATCATTTCGTTAAATATTTCAGGGGAACAGGTATCTAAAACTAATAAAACGTTGAAATATTCTATTGTGACGGCTGGCTATTATTGGCCCAGAGTTATCCTAAAAAGGTTACTGACAAAATGAAACCTATGTAAAATCATTGCTGGATTAATAAGCAATACAAGAAATATCATTTCGTTAAATATTTCAGGGGAACAGGTATCTAAAACTAATAAAACGTTGAAATATTATATCGTGACGGCTGGCCATTATTGGCCCAGAGTTATCCTAAAAAGGTTACTGACAAAATGAAACCTACGTAAAATCATTGCTGGATTAATAAGCAATACAAGAAATATCATTTCGTTAAATATTTCAGGGGAACAGGTATCTAAAACTAATAAAACGTTGAAACATTCTATCGTGACGGCTGGATATTATTGGCCCAGAGTTATCCTAAAAAGGTTACTGACAAAATGAAACCTATGTAAAATCATTGCTGGATTAATAAGCAATACAAGAAATATCATTTCGTTAAATATTTCAGGGGAACAGGTATCTAAAACTAATAAAACGTTGAAATATTCTATCGTGACGGCTGGCTATTATTGGCCCAGAGTTATCCTAAAAAGGTTACTGACAAAATGAAACCTATGTAAAATCATTGCTGGATTAATAAGAAATACAAGAAATATCATTTCGTTAAATATTTCAGGGGAACAGGTATCTAAAACTAATAAAACGTTGAAATATTCTATCGTGACGGCTGGCTATTATTGGCCCAGAGTTATCCTAAAAAGGTTACTGACAAAATTAAACCTATGTAAAATCATTGCTGGATTAATAAGCAATACAAGAAATATCATTTCGTTAAATATTTCAGGGGAACAGGTATCCAAAACTAATAAAACGTTGAAATATTCTATCGTGACGGCTGGCTATTATTGGCCCAGAGTTATCCTAAAAAGGTTACTGACAAAATGAAACCTATGTAAAATCATTGCTGGATTAATAAGCAATACAAGAAATATCATTTCGTTAAATATTTCAGGGGAACAGGTATCTAAAACTAATAAAACGTTGAAATATTCTATCGTGACGGCTGGCTATTATTGGCCCAGAGTTATCCTAAAAAGGTTACTGACAAAATGAAACCTATGTAAAATCATTGTTGGATTAATAAGCAATACAAGATATATCATTTCGTTAAATATTTCAGGGGAACAGGTATCTAAAACTAATAAAACGTTGAAATATTCTATCGTGACGGCTGGCTATTATTGGCCCAGAGTTATCCTAAAAAGGTTACTGACAAAATGAAACCTATGTAAAATCATTGCTGGATTAATAAGCAATACAAGAAATATCATTTCGTTAAATATTTCAGGGGAACAGGTATCTAAAACTAATAAAACGTTGAAATATTCTATCGTGACGGCTGGCTATTATTGGCCCAGAGTTATCCTAAAAAGGTTACTGACAAAATGAAACCTATGTAAAATCATTGCTGGATTAATAAGCAATACAAGAAATATCATTTCGTTAAATATTTCAGGGGAACAGGTATCTAAAACTAATAAAACGTTGAAATATTCTATTGTGACGGCTGGCTATTATTGGCCCAGAGTTATCCTAAAAAGGTTACTGACAAAATGAAACCTATGTAAAATCATTGCTGGATTAATAAGCAATACAAGAAATATCATTTCGTTAAATATTTCAGGGGAACAGGTATCTAAAACTAATAAAACGTTGAAATATTCTATCGTGACGGCTGGCTATTATTGGCCCAGAGTTATCCTAAAAAGGTTACTGACAAAATGAAACCTATGTAAAATCATTGCTGGATTAATAAGCAATACAAGAAATATCATTTCGCTAAATATTTCAGGGGAACAGGTATCTAAAACTAATAAACCGTTGAAATATTCTATTGTGACGGCTGGCTATTATTGGCCCAGAGTTATCCTAAAAAGGTTACTGACAAAATGAAACCTATGTAAAATCATTGCTGGATTAATAAGCAATACAAGAAATATCATTTCGTTAAATATTTCAGGGGAACAGGTATCTAAAACTAATAAAACGTTGAAATATTCTATCGTGACGGCTGGCTATTATTGGCCCAGAGTTATCCTAAAAAGGTTACTGACAAAATGAAACCTATGTAAAATCATTGCTGGATTAATAAGCAATACAAGAAATATCATTTCGTTAAATATTTCAGGGGAACAGGTATCTAAAACTAATAAAACGTTGAAATATTCTATCGTGACGGCTGGCTATTATTGGCCCAGAGTTATCCTAAAAAGGTTACTGACAAAATGAAACCTATGTAAAATCATTGCTAGATTAATAAGCAATACAAGAAATATCATTTCGTTAAATATTTCAGGGGAACAGGTATCTAAAACTAATAAAACGTTGAAATATTCTATCGTGACGGCTGGCTATTATTGGCCCAGAGTTATCCTAAAAAGGTTACTGACAAAATGAAACCTATGTAAAATTATTGCTGGATTAATAAGCAATACAAGAAATATCATTTCGTTAAATATTTCAGGGGAACAGGTATCTAAAACTAATAAAACGTTGAAATATTCTATCGTGACGGCTGGCTATTATTGGCCCAGAGTTATCCTAAAAAGGTTACTGACAAAATGAAACCTATGTAAAATCATTGCTGGATTAATAAGCAATACAAGAAATATCATTTCGTTAAATATTTCAGGGGAACAGGTATCTAAAACTAATAAAACGTTGAAATATTCTATCGTGACGGCTGGCTATTATTGGCCCAGAGTTATCCTAAAAAGGTTACGGACAAAATGAAACCTATGTAAAATCATTGCTGGATTAATAAGCAATACAAGAAATATCATTTCGTTAAATATTTCAGGGGAACAGGTATCTAAAACTAATAAAACGTTGAAATATTCTATCGTGACGGCTGGCTATTATTGGCCCAGAGTTATCCTAAAAAGGTTACTGACAAAATGAAACCTATGTAAAATCATTGCTGGATTAATAAGCAATACAAGAAATATCATTTCGTTAAATATTTCAGGGGAACAGGTATCTAAAACTAATAAAACGTTGAAATATTCTATTGTGACAGCTGGCTATTATTGGCCCAGAGTTATCCTAAAAAGGTTACTGACAAAATGAAACCTATGTAAAATCATTGCTGGATTAATAAGCAATACAAGAAATATCATTTCGTTAAATATTTCAGGGGAACAGGTATCTAAAACTAATAAAACGTTGAAATATTCTATCGTGACGGCTGGCCATTATTGGCCCAGAGTTATCCTAAAAAGGTTACGGACAAAATGAAACCTATGTAAAATCATTGCTGGATTAATAAGCAATACAAGAAATATCATTTCGTTAAATATTTCAGGGGAACAGGTATCTAAAACTAATAAAACGTTGAAATATTCTATCGTGACGGCTGGCTATTATTGGCCCAGAGTTATCCTAAAAAGGTTACTGACAAAATGAAACCTATGTAAAATCATTGCTGGATTAATAAGCAATACAAGAAATATCATTTCGTTAAATATTTCAGGGGAACAGGTATCTAAAACTAATAAAACGTTGAAATATTCTATTGTGACGGCTGGCTATTATTGGCCCAGAGTTATCCTAAAAAGGTTACTGACAAAATGATACCTATGTAAAATCATTGCTGGATTAATAAGCAATACAAGAAATATCATTTCGTTAAATATTTCAGGGGAACAGGTATCTAAAACTAATAAAACGTTGAAATATTCTATCGTGACGGCTGGCTATTATTGGCCCAGAGTTATCCTAAAAAGGTTACTGACAAAATGAAACCTATGTAAAATCATTGCTGGATTAATAAGCAATACAAGAAATATCATTTCGTTAAATATTTCAGGGGAACAGGTATCTAAAACTAATAAAACGTTGAAATATTCTATCGTGACGGCTGGCTATTATTGGCCCAGAGTTATCCTAAAAAGGTTACTGACAAAATGAAACCTATGTAAAATCATTGCTGGATTAATAAGCAATACAAGAAATATCATTTCGTTAAATATTTCAGGGGAACAGGTATCTAAAACTAATAAAACGTTGAAATATTCTATCGTGACGGCTGGCTATTATTGGCCCAGAGTTATCCTAAAAAGGTTACTGACAAAATGAAACCTATGTAAAATCATTGCTGGATTAATAAGCAATACAAGAAATATCATTTCGTTAAATATTTCAGGGGAACAGGTATCTAAAACTAATAAAACGTTGAAATATTCTATCGTGACGGCTGGCTATTATTGGCCCAGAGTTATCCTAAAAAGGTTACTGACAAAATGAAACCTATGTAAAATCATTGCTGGATTAATAAGCAATACAAGAAATATCATTTCGTTAAATATTTCAGGGGAACAGGTATCTAAAACTAATAAAACGTTGAAATATTCTATCGTGACGGCTGGCTATTATTGGCCCAGAGTTATCCTAAAAAGGTTACTGACAAAATGAAACCTATGTAAAATCATTGCTGGATTAATAAGCAATACAAGAAATATCATTTCGTTAAATATTTCAGGGGAACAGGTATCTAAAACTAATAAAACGTTGAAATATTCTATCGTGACGGCTGGCTATTATTGGCCCAGAGTTATCCTAAAAAGGTTACTGACAAAATGAAACCTATGTAAAATCATTGCTGGATTAATAAGCAATACAAGAAATATCATTTCGTTAAATATTTCAGGGGAACAGGTATCTAAAACTAATAAAACGTTGAAATATTCTATTGTGACGGCTGGCTATTATTGGCCCAGAGTTATCCTAAAAAGGTTACTGACAAAATGAAACCTATGTAAAATCATTGCTGGATTAATAAGCAATACAAGAAATATCATTTCGTTAAATATTTCAGGGGAACAGGTATCTAAAACTAATAAAACGTTGAAATATTCTATCGTGACGGCTGGCTATTATTGGCCCAGAGTTATCCTAAAAAGGTTACTGACAAAATGAAACCTATGTAAAATCATTGCTGGATTAATAAGCAATACAAGAAATATCATTTCGTTAAATATTTCAGGGGAACAGGTATCTAAAACTAATAAAACGTTGAAATATTCTATCGTGACGGCTGGCTATTATTGGCCCAGAGTTATCCTAAAAAGGTTACTGACAAAATGAAACCTATGTAAAATCATTGCTGGATTAATAAGCAATACAAGAAATATCATTTCGTTAAATATTTCAGGGGAACAGGTATCTAAAACTAATAAAACGTTGAAATATTCTATCGTGACGGCTGGCTATTATTGGCCCAGAGTTATCCTAAAAAGGTTACTGACAAAATGAAAGCTATGTAAAATCATTGCTGGATTAATAAGCAATACAAGAAATATCATTTCGTTAAATATTTCAGGGGAACAGGTATCTAAAACTAATAAAACGTTGAAATATTCTAACGTGACGGCTGGCTATTATTGGCCCAGAGTTAACCTAAAAAGGTTACTGACAAAATGAAACCTATGTAAAATCATTGCAGGATTAATAAGCAATACAAGAAATATCATTTCGTTAAATATTTCAGGGGAACAGGTATCTAAAACTAATAAAACGTTGAAATATTCTATCGTGACGGCTGGCTATTATTGGCCCAGAGTTATCCTAAAAAGGTTGCTGACAAAATGAAACCTATGTAAAATCATTGCTGGATTAATAAGCAATACAAGAAATATCATTTCGTTAAATATTTCAGGGGAACAGGTATCTAAAACTAATAAAACGTTGAAATATTCTATCGTGACGGCTGGCTATTATTGGCCCAGAGTTATCCTAAAAAGGTTACTGACAAAATGAAACCTATGTAAAATCATTGCTGGATTAATAAGCAATACAAGAAATATCATTTCGTTAAATATTTCAGGGGAACAGGTATCTAAAACTAATAAAACGTTAAAATATTCTATCGTGACGGCTGGCTATTATTGGCCCAGAGTTATCCTAAAAAGGTTACTGACAAAATGAAACCTATGTAAAATCATTGCTGGATTAATAAGCAATACAAGAAATATCATTTCGTTAAATATTTCAGGGGAACAGGTATCTAAAACTAATAAAACGTTGAAATATTCTATCGTGACGGCTGGCTATTATTGGCCCAGAGTTATCCTAAAAAGGTTACGGACAAAATGAAACCTATGTAAAATCATTGCTGGATTAATAAGCAATACAAGAAATATCATTTCGTTAAATATTTCAGGGGAACAGGTATCTAAAACTAATAAAACGTTGAAATATTCTATCGTGACGCCTGGCTATTATTGGCCCAGAGTTATCCTAAAAAGGTTACTGACAAAATGAAACCTATGTAAAATCATTGCTGGATTAATAGGCAATACAAGAAATATCATTTCGTTAAATATTTCAGGGGAACAGGTATCTAAAACTAATAAAACGTTGAAATATTCTATTGTGACGGCTGGCTATTATTGGCCCAGAGTTATCCTAAAAAGGTTACTGACAAAATGAAACCTATGTAAAATCATTGCTGGATTAATAAGCAATACAAGAAATATCATTTCGTTAAATATTTCAGGGGAACAGGTATCTAAAACTAATAAAACGTTGAAATATTCTATCGTGACGGCTGGCTATTATTGGCCCAGAGTTATCCTAAAAAGGTTACTGACAAAATGAAACCTATGTAAAATCATTGTTGGATTAATAAGCAATACAAGAAATATCATTTCGTTAAATATTTCAGGGGAACAGGTATCTAAAACTAATAAAACGTTGAAATATTCTATCGTGACGGCTGGATATTATTGGCCCAGAGTTATCCTAAAAAGGTTACTGACAAAATGAAACCTATGTAAAATCATTGCTGGATTAATAAGCAATACAAGAAATATCATTTCGTTAAATATTTCAGGGGAACAGGTATCTAAAACTAATAAAACGTTGAAATATTCTATCGTGACGGCTGGCTATTATTGGCCCAGAGTTATCCTAAAAAGGTTACTGACAAAATGAAACCTATGTAAAATCATTGCTGGATTAATAAGCAATACAAGAAATATCATTTCGTTAAATATTTCAGGGGAACAGGTATCTAAAACTAATAAAACGTTGAAATATTCTATCGTGACGGCTGGCTATTATTGGCCCAGAGTTATCCTAAAAAGGTTACTGACAAAATGAAACCTATGTAAAATCATTGCTGGATTAATAAGCAATACAAGAAATATCATTTCGTTAAATATTTCAGGGGAACAGGTATCTAAAACTAATAAAACGTTGAAATATTCTATTGTGACGGCTGGCTATTATTGGCCCAGAGTTATCCTAAAAAGGTTACTGACAAAATGAAACCTATGTAAAATCATTGCAGGATTAATAAGCAATACAAGAAATATCATTTCGTTAAGTATTTCAGGGGAACAGGTATCTAAAACTAATAAAACGTTGAAATATTCTATCGTGACGGCTGGCTATTATTGGCCCAGAGTTATCCTAAAAAGGTTACTGACAAAATGAAACCTATGTAAAATCATTGCTGGATTAATAAGCAATACAAGAAATATCATTTCGTTAAATATTTCAGGGGAACAGGTATCTAAAACTAATAAAACGTTGAAATATTCTATCGTGACGGCTGGCTATTATTGGCCCAGAGTTATCCTAAAAAGGTTATTGACAAAATGAAACCTATGTAAAATCATTGCTGGATTAATAAGCAATACAAGAAATATCATTTCGTTAAATATTTCAGGGGAACAGGTATCTAAAACTAATAAAACGTTGAAATATTCTATCGTGACGGCTGGCTATTATTGGCCCAGAGTTATCCTAAAAAGGTTACTGACAAAATGAAACCTATGTAAAATCATTGCTGGATTAATAAGCAATACAAGAAATATCATTTCGTTAAATATTTCAGGGGAACAGGTATCTAAAACTAATAAAACGTTGAAATATTCTATCGTGACGGCTGGCTATTATTGGCCCAGAGTTATCCTAAAAAGGTTACTGACAAAAAGAAACCTATGTAAAATCATTGCTGGATTAATAAGCAATACAAGAAATATCATTTCGTTAAATATTTCAGGGGAACAGGTATCTAAAACTAATAAAACGTTGAAATATTCTATTGTGACGACTGGCTATTATTGGCCCAGAGTTATCCTAAAAAGGTTACTGACAAAATGAAACCTATGTAAAATCATTGCTGGATTAATAAGCAATACAAGAAATATCATTTCGTTAAATATTTCAGGGGAACAGGTATCTAAAACTAATAAAACGTTGAAATATTCTATCGTGACGGCTGGCTATTATTGGCCCAGAGTTATCCTAAAAAGGTTACTGACAAAATGAAACCTATGTAAAATCATTGCTGGATTAATAAGCAATACAAGAAATATCATTTCGTTAAATATTTCAGGGGAACAGGTATCTAAAACTAATAAAACGTTGAAATATTCTATCGTGACGGCTGGCTATTATTGGCCCAGAGTTATCCTAAAAAGGTTACTGACAAAATGAAACCTATGTAAAATCATTGCTGGATTAATAAGCAATACAAGAAATATTATTTCGTTAAATATTTCAGGGGAACAGGTATCTAAAACTAATAAAACGTTGAAATATTCTATTGTGACGGCTGGTTATTATTGGCCCAGAGTTATCCTAAAAAGGTTACTGACAAAATGAAACCTATGTAAAATCATTGCAGGATTAATAAGCAATACAAGAAATATCATTTCGTTAAATATTTCAGGGGAACAGGTATCTAAAACTAATAAAACGTTGAAATATTCTATCGTGACGGCTGGCTATTATTGGCCCAGAGTTATCCTAAAAAGGTTACTGACAAAATGAAACCTATGTAAAATCATTGCTGGATTAATAAGCAATACAAGAAATATCATTTCGTTAAATATTTCAGGGGAACAGGTATCTAAAACTAATAAAACGTTGAAATATTCTATCGTGACGGCTGGCTATTATTGGCCCAGAGTTATCCTAAAAAGGTTATTGACAAAATGAAACCTATGTAAAATCATTGCTGGATTAATAAGCAATACAAGAAATATCATTTCGTTAAATATTTCAGGGGAACAGGTATCTAAAACTAATAAAACGTTGAAATATTCTATCGTGACGGCTGGCTATTATTGGCCCAGAGTTATCCTAAAAAGGTTACTGACAAAATGAAACCTATGTAAAATCATTGCTGGATTAATAAGCAATACAAGATATATCATTTCGTTAAATATTTCAGGGGAACAGGTATCTAAAACTAATAAAACGTTGAAATATTCTATCGTGACGGCTGGCTATTATTGGCCCAGAGTTATCCTAAAAAGGTTACTGACAAAATGAAACCTATGTAAAATCATTGCTGGATTAATAAGCAATACAAGAAATATCATTTCGTTAAATATTTCAGGGGAACAGCTATCTAAAACTAATAAAACGTTGAAATATTCTATCGTGACGGCTGGCTATTATTGGCCCAGAGTTATCCTAAAAAGGTTACTGACAAAATGAAACCTATGTAAAATCATTGCTGGATTAATAAGCAATACAAGAAATATCATTTCGTTAAATATTTCAGGGGAACAGGTATCTAAAACTAATAAAACGTTGAAATATTCTATCGTGACGGCTGGCTATTATTGGCCCAGAGTTATCCTAAAAAGGTTACTGACAAAATGAAACCTATGTAAAATCATTGCTGGATTAATAAGCAATACAAGAAATATCATTTCGTTAAATATTTCAGGGGAACAGGTATCTAAAACTAATAAAACGTTGAAATATTCTATCGTGACGGCTGGCTATTATTGGCCCAGAGTTATCCTAAAAAGGTTACTGACAAAATGAAACCTATGTAAAATCATTGCTGGATTAATAAGCAATACAAGAAATATCATTTCGTTAAATATTTCAGGGGAACAGGTATCTAAAACTAATAAAACGTTGAAATATTCTATCGTGACGGCTGGCTATTATTGGCCCAGAGTTATCCTAAAAAGGTTACTGACAAAATGAAACCTATGTAAAATCATTGCTGGATTAATAAGCAATACAAGAAATATTATTTCGTTAAATATTTCAGGGGAACAGGTATCTAAAACTAATAAAACGTTGAAATATTCTATTGTGACGGCTGGTTATTATTGGCCCAGAGTTATCCTAAAAAGGTTACTGACAAAATGAAACCTATGTAAAATCATTGCAGGATTAATAAGCAATACAAGAAATATCATTTCGTTAAATATTTCAGGGGAACAGGTATCTAAAACTAATAAAACGTTGAAATATTCTATCGTGACGGCTGGCTATTATTGGCCCAGAGTTATCCTAAAAAGGTTACTGACAAAATGAAACCTATGTAAAATCATTGCTGGATTAATAAGCAATACAAGATATATCATTTCGTTAAATATTTCAGGGGAACAGGTATCTAAAACTAATAAAACGTTGAAATATTCTATCGTGACGGCTGGCTATTATTGGCCCAGAGTTATCCTAAAAAGGTTACTGACAAAATGAAACCTATGTAAAATCATTGCTGGATTAATAAGCAATACAAGAAATATCATTTCGTTAAATATTTCAGGGGAACAGCTATCTAAAACTAATAAAACGTTGAAATATTCTATCGTGACGGCTGGCTATTATTGGCCCAGAGTTATCCTAAAAAGGTTATTGACAAAATGAAACCTATGTAAAATCATTGCTGGATTAATAAGCAATACAAGAAATATCATTTCGTTAAATATTTCAGGGGAACAGGTATCTAAAACTAATAAAACGTTGAAATATTCTATCGTGACGGCTGGCTATTATTGGCCCAGAGTTATCCTAAAAAGGTTACTGACAAAATGAAACCTATGTAAAATCATTGCTGGATTAATAAGCAATACAAGATATATCATTTCGTTAAATATTTCAGGGGAACAGGTATCTAAAACTAATAAAACGTTGAAATATTCTATCGTGACGGCTGGCTATTATTGGCCCAGAGTTATCCTAAAAAGGTTACTGACAAAATGAAACCTATGTAAAATCATTGCTGGATTAATAAGCAATACAAGAAATATCATTTCGTTAAATATTTCAGGGGAACAGCTATCTAAAACTAATAAAACGTTGAAATATTCTATCGTGACGGCTGGCTATTATTGGCCCAGAGTTATCCTAAAAAGGTTACTGACAAAATGAAACCTATGTAAAATCATTGCTGGATTAATAAGCAATACAAGAAATATCATTTCGTTAAATATTTCAGGGGAACAGGTATCTAAAACTAATAAAACGTTGAAATATTCTATCGTGACGGCTGGCTATTATTGGCCCAGAGTTATCCTAAAAAGGTTACTGACAAAATGAAACCTATGTAAAATCATTGCTGGATTAATAAGCAATACAAGAAATATCATTTCGTTAAATATTTCAGGGGAACAGGTATCTAAAACTAATAAAACGTTGAAATATTCTATCGTGACGGCTGGCTATTATTGGCCCAGAGTTATCCTAAAAAGGTTACTGACAAAATGAAACCTATGTAAAATCATTGCTGGATTAATAAGCAATACAAGAAATATCATTTCGTTAAATATTTCAGGGGAACAGGTATCTAAAACTAATAAAACGTTGAAATATTCTATCGTGACGGCTGGCTATTATTGGCCCAGAGTTATCCTAAAAAGGTTACTGACAAAATGAAACCTATGTAAAATCATTGCTGGATTAATAAGCAATACAAGAAATATTATTTCGTTAAATATTTCAGGGGAACAGGTATCTAAAACTAATAAAACGTTGAAATATTCTATTGTGACGGCTGGTTATTATTGGCCCAGAGTTATCCTAAAAAGGTTACTGACAAAATGAAACCTATGTAAAATCATTGCAGGATTAATAAGCAATACAAGAAATATCATTTCGTTAAATATTTCAGGGGAACAGGTATCTAAAACTAATAAAACGTTGAAATATTCTATCGTGACGGCTGGCTATTATTGGCCCAGAGTTATCCTAAAAAGGTTACTGACAAAATGAAACCTATGTAAAATCATTGCTGGATTAATAAGCAATACAAGAAATATCATTTCGTTAAATATTTCAGGGGAACAGGTATCTAAAACTAATAAAACGTTGAAATATTCTATCGTGACGGCTGGCTATTATTGGCCCAGAGTTATCCTAAAAAGGTTATTGACAAAATGAAACCTATGTAAAATCATTGCTGGATTAATAAGCAATACAAGAAATATCATTTCGTTAAATATTTCAGGGGAACAGGTATCTAAAACTAATAAAACGTTGAAATATTCTATCGTGACGGCTGGCTATTATTGGCCCAGAGTTATCCTAAAAAGGTTACTGACAAAATGAAACCTATGTAAAATCATTGCTGGATTAATAAGCAATACAAGATATATCATTTCGTTAAATATTTCAGGGGAACAGGTATCTAAAACTAATAAAACGTTGAAATATTCTATCGTGACGGCTGGCTATTATTGGCCCAGAGTTATCCTAAAAAGGTTACTGACAAAATGAAACCTATGTAAAATCATTGCTGGATTAATAAGCAATACAAGAAATATCATTTCGTTAAATATTTCAGGGGAACAGCTATCTAAAACTAATAAAACGTTGAAATATTCTATCGTGACGGCTGGCTATTATTGGCCCAGAGTTATCCTAAAAAGGTTACTGACAAAATGAAACCTATGTAAAATCATTGCTGGATTAATAAGCAATACAAGAAATATCATTTCGTTAAATATTTCAGGGGAACAGGTATCTAAAACTAATAAAACGTTGAAATATTCTATCGTGACGGCTGGCTATTATTGGCCCAGAGTTATCCTAAAAAGGTTACTGACAAAATGAAACCTATGTAAAATCATTGCTGGATTAATAAGCAATACAAGAAATATCATTTCGTTAAATATTTCAGGGGAACAGGTATCTAAAACTAATAAAACGTTGAAATATTCTATCGTGACGGCTGGCTATTATTGGCCCAGAGTTATCCTAAAAAGGTTACTGACAAAATGAAACCTATGTAAAATCATTGCTGGATTAATAAGCAATACAAGAAATATCATTTCGTTAAATATTTCAGGGGAACAGGTATCTAAAACTAATAAAACGTTGAAATATTCTATCGTGACGGCTGGCTATTATTGGCCCAGAGTTATCCTAAAAAGGTTACTGACAAAATGAAACCTATGTAAAATCATTGCTGGATTAATAAGCAATACAAGAAATATCATTTCGTTAAATATTTCAGGGGAACAGGTATCTAAAACTAATAAAACGTTGAAATATTCTATTGTGACGTCTGGCTATTATTGGCCCAGAGTTATCCTAAAAAGGTTACGGACAAAATGAAACCTATGTAAAATCATTGCTGGATTAATAAGCAATACAAGAAATATCATTTCGTTAAATATTTCAGGGGAACAGGTATCTAAAACTAATAAAACGTTGAAATATTCTATCGTGACGGCTGGCTATTATTGGCCCAGAGTTATCCTAAAAAGGTTACTGACAAAATGAAACCTATGTAAAATCATTGCTGGATTAATAAGCAATACAAAAAATATCATTTCGTTAAATATTTCAGGGGAACAGGTATCTAAAACTAATAAAACGTTGAAATATTCTATCGTGACGTCTGGCTATTATTGGCCCAGAGTTATCCTAAAAAGGTTACGGACAAAATGAAACCTATGTAAAATCATTGCTGGATTAATAAGCAATATAAGAAATATCATTTCGTTAAATATTTCAGGGGAACAGGTATCTAAAACTAATAAAAGGTTGAAATATTCTATCGTGACGGCTGGCTATTATTGGCCCAGAGTTATCCTAAAAAGGTTACTGACAAAATGAAACCTATGTAAAATCATTGCTGGATTAATAAGCAATACAAGAAATATCATTTCGTTAAATATTTTAGGGGAACAGGTATCTAAAACTAATAAAACGTTGAAATATTCTATTGTGACGGCTGGCTATTATTGGCCCAGAGTTATCCTAAAAAGGTTACTGACAAAATGAAACCTATGTAAAATCATTGCTGGATTAATAAGCAATACAAGAAATATCATTTCGTTAAATATTTCAGGGGAACAGGTATCTAAAACTAATAAAACGTTGAAATATTCTATCGTGACGGCTGGCTATTATTGGCCCAGAGTTATCCTAAAAAGGTTACTGACAAAATGAAACCTATGTAAAATCATTGCTGGATTAATAAGCAATACAAGAAATATCATTTCGTTAAATATTTCAGGGGAACAGGTATCTAAAACTAATAAAACGTTGAAATATTCTATCGTGACGGCTGGCTATTATTGGCCCAGAGTTATCCTAAAAAGGTTACTGACAAAATGAAACCTATGTAAAATCATTGCTGGATTAATAAGCAATACAAGAAATATCATTTCGTTAAATATTTCAGGGGAACAGGTATCTAAAACTAATAAAACGTTGAAATATTCTATCGTGACGGCTGGCTATTATTGGCCCAGAGTTATCCTAAAAAGGTTACTGACAAAATGAAACCTATGTAAAATCATTGCTGGATTAATAAGCAATACAAGAAATATCATTTCGTTAAATATTTCAGGGGAACAGGTATCTAAAACTAATAAAACGTTGAAATATTCTATCGTGACGGCTGGCTATTATTGGCCCAGAGTTATCCTAAAAAGGTTACTGACAAAATGAACCCTATGTAAAATCATTGCTGGATTAATAAGCAATACAGGAAATATCATTTCGTTAAATATTTCAGGGGAATAGGTATCTAAAACTAATAAAACGTTGAAATATTCTATTGTGACGGCTGGCTATTATTGGCCCAGAGTTATCCTAAAAAGGTTACTGACAAAATGAAACCTATGTAAAATCATTGCTGGATTAATAAGCAATACAAGAAATATCATTTCGTTAAATATTTCAGGGGAACAGGTATCTAAAACTAATAAAACGTTGAAATATTCTATCGTGACGGCTGGCTATTATTGGCCCAGAGTTATCCTAAAAAGGTTACTGACAAAATGAAACCTATGTAAAATCATTGCTGGATTAATAAGCAATACAAGAAATATCATTTCGTTAAATATTTCAGGGGAACAGGTATCTAAAACTAATAAAACGTTGAAATATTCTATCGTGACGGCTGGATATTATTGGCCCAGAGTTATCCTAAAAAGGTTACTGACAAAATTAAACCTATGTAAAATCATTGCTGGATTAATAAGCAATACAAGAAATATCATTTCGTTAAATATTTCAGGGGAACAGGTATCTAAAACTAATAAAACGTTGAAATATTCTATCGTGACGGCTGGCTATTATTGGCCCAGAGTTATCCTAAAAAGGTTACTGACAAAATGAAACCTATGTAAAATCATTGCTGGATTAATAAGCAATACAAGAAATATCATTTCGTTAAATATTTCAGGGGAACAGGTATCTAAAACTAATAAAACGTTGAAATATTCTATTGTGACGGCTGGCTATTATTGGCCCAGAGTTATCCTAAAAAGGTTACTGACAAAATGAAACCTATGTAAAATCATTGCTGGATTAATAAGCAATACAAGAAATATCACTTCGTTAAATATTTCAGGGGAACAGGTATCTAAAACTAATAAAACGTTGAAATATTCTATCGTGACGGCTGGATATTATTGGCCCAGAGTTATCCTAAAAAGGTTACTGACAAAATGAAACCTATGTAAAATCATTGCTGGATTAATAAGCAATACAAGAAATATCATTTCGTTAAATATTTCAGGGGAACAGGTATCTAAAACTAATAAAACGTTGAAATATTCTATCGTGACGGCTGGCTATTATTGGCCCAGAGTTATCCTAAAAAGGTTACTGACAAAATGAAACCTATGTAAAATCATTGCTGGATTAATAAGCAATACAAGAAATATCAGTTCGTTAAATATTTCAGGGGAACAGGTATCTAAAACTAATAAAACGTTGAAATATTCTATCGTGACGGCTGGCTATTATGGGAGCAGAGTTATCCTAAAAAGTTTACGGACAAAATGAAACCTACGTAAAATCATTGCTGGATTAATAAGCAATACAAGAAATATCATTTCGTTAAATATGTCAGGGGAACAGGTATCTAAAACTAATAAAACGTTGAAATATTCTATCGTGACGGGTGGCTATTATTGGAGCAGAGTTATCCTAAAAAGGTTACGGACAAAATGAAACCTATGTAAAATCATTGCTGGATTAATAAGCAATACAAGAAATATCATTTCGTTAAATATGTCAGGGGAACAGGTATCTAAAACTAATAAAACGTTGAAATATTCTATCGTGACGGGTGGCTATTATTGGAGCAGAGTTATCCTAAAAAGGTTACGGACAAAATGAAACCTATGTATAATCATTGCTGGATTAATAAGCAATACAAGAAATATCATTTCGTTAAATATTTCAGGGGAACAGGTATCTAAAACTAATAAAACGTTGAAATATTCTATCGTGACGGCTGGATATTATTGGCCCAGAGTTATCCTAAAAAGATTACGGACAAAATGAAACCTATGTAAAATCATTGCTGGATTAATAAGCAATACAAGAAATATCATTTCATTAAATATTTCAGGGGAACAGGTATCTAAAACTAATAAAACGTTGAAATATTCTATCGTGACGGCTGGCTATTATGGGAGCAGAGTTATCCAAAAAGGTTACGGACAAAATGAAACCTATGTAAAATCATTGCTGGATTAATAATAGAATAGTCGTTTAAAATTAAACAAAATTTTGAGTTAAATTTTTGACCTTCGATAACTCCAATTATATAAAAGTCATTGGGCCCAAATTTGGCAATTCATTAGACCTTTATGGGTATTATACTTATAACAAATAACAATCAGAAATATGCAAAAAAAAAATTTTGTAAAAATCCTAAGGGGTACCCCTTAGAAAAAAATTTTTTTGGTCAAAAATTAAAAGTATCGATTTATATTTATTTATATATGCTAATAATATATTTCAACCATGACAAATACGAATCCGGCAACGAAAAATTTATTTGACCTTTAGTTTTTTCAGAATAGTCGTTTAAAATTAAACAAAATTTTGAGTTAAATTTTTGACCTTCATTAACTCCAATTATATAAAAGTCATTGGGCCCAAATTTGGCAATTCATTAGACCTTTATGGGTAGTATACTTATAACAAATAACAATCAGAAATATGCAAAAAAAAAATTTTGTAAAAATCCTAAGGGGTACCCCTTAGAAAAAAATTTTTTTGATCAAAAATTAAAAGTATCGATTTATATTTATTTATATATGCTAATAATATATTTCAACCATGACAAATACGAATCCGGCAACGAAAAATTTATTTGACCTTTAGTTTTTTCAGAATAGTCGTTTAAAATTAAACAAAATTTTGAGTTAAATTTTTGACCTTCGATAACTCCAATTATATAAAAGTCATTGGGCCCAAATTTGGCAATTCATTAGACCTTTATGGGTATTATACTTATAACAAATAACAATCAGAAATATGCAAAAAAAAAATTTTGTAAAAATCCTAAGGGGTACCCCTTAGAAAAAAATTTTTTTGGTCAAAAATTAAGAGTATCGGTTTATATTTATTTATATATGCTAATAATATATTTCAACCATGACAAATACGAATCCGGCAACGAAAAATTTATTTGACCTTTAGTTTTTTCAGAATAGTCGTTTAAAATTAAACAAAATTTTGAGTTAAATTTTTGACCTTCGATAACTCCAATTATATAAAAGTCATTGGGCCCAAATTTGGCAATTCATTAGATTTTTATGGGTATTATACTTATAACAAATAACAATCAGAAATATGCAAAAAAATTTTTTTGTAAAAATCCTAAGGGCTACCCCTTAGAAAAAAATTTTTTTGGTCAAAAATTAAAAGTATCGATTTATATTTATTTATATATGCTAATAATATATTTCAACCATGACAAATACGAATCCGGCAACGAGAAATTTATTTGACCTTTAGTTTTTTCAGAATAGTCGTTTAAAATTAAACAAAATTTTGAGTTAAATTTTTGACCTTCAATAACTCCAATTACATAAAAGTCATTGGGCCCAAATTTGGCAATTCATTAGACCTTTATGGGTAGTATACTTATAACAAATAACAATCAGATATATGCAAAAAAAAAAAAATTGTAAAAATCCTAAGGGGTACCCCTTAGAAAAATTTTTTTTTGGTCAAAAATTAAAAGTATCGGTTTATATTTATTTATATATGCTAATAATATATTTCAACCATGACAAATACGAATCCGGCAACGAAAAATTTATTTGACCTTTAGTTTTTTCAGAATAGTCGTTTAAAATTAAACAAAATTTTGAGTTAAATTTTTGACCTTCGATAACTCCAATTATATAAAAGTCATTGGGCCCAAATTTGGCAATTCATTAGACCTTTATGGGTATTATACTTATAACAAATAACAATCAGAAATATGCAAAAAAAAAAAATTGTAAAAATCCTAAGGGGTACCCCTTAGAAAAATTTTTTTTTGGTCAAAAATTAAAAGTATCGGTTTATATTTATTTATATATGCTAATAATATATTTCAACCATGACAAATACGAATCCGGCAACGAAAAATTTATTTCACCTTTAGTTTTTTCAGAATAGTCGTTTAAAATTAAACAAAATTTTGAGTCAAATTTTTGACCTTCAATAACTCCAATTATATAAAAGTCATTGGGCCCAAATTTGGCAATTCATTAGACCTTTTTGGGTAGTATACTTATAACAAATAACAATCAGATATAAGCAAAAAAAAAAATTTGTAAAAATCCTAAGGGGTACCCCTTAGAAAAAAAATTTTTAAGTCAAAAATTAAAAGTATCGATTTATATTTATTTATATATGCTAATAATATATTTCAACCATGACAAATACGAATCCGGCAACGAAAAATTTATTTGACCTTTAGTTTTTTCAGAATAGTCGTTTAAAATTAAACAAAATTTTGAGTTAAATTTTTGACCTTCGATAACTCCAATTATATAAAAGTCATTGGGCCCAAATTTGGCAATTCATTAGACCTTTATGGGTAGTATACTTATAACAAATAACAATCAGAAATATGCAAAAAAAAAATTTTGTAAAAATCCTAAGGGGTACCCCTTAGAAAAAAATTTTTTTGGTCAAAAATTAAAAGTATCGATTTATATTTATTTATATATGCTAATAATATATTTCAACCATGACAAATACGAATCCGGCAACGAAAAATTTATTTGACCTTTAGTTTTTTCAGAATAGTCGTTTAAAATTAAACAAAATTTTGAGTTAAATTTTTGACCTTCGATAACTCCAATTATATAAAAGTCATTGGGCCCAAATTTGGCAATTCATTAGACCTTTATGGGTAGTATACTTATAACAAATAACAATCAGAAATATTCAAAAAAAAATTTTTGTAAAAATCCTAAGGGGTACCCCTTAGAAAAAAATTTTTTAAGTCAAAAATTAAAAGTATCGATTTATATTTATTTATATATGCTAATAATATATTTCAACCATGACAAATACGAATCCGGCAACGAAAAATTTATTTGACCTTTAGTTTTTTCAGAATAGTCGTTTAAAATTAAACAAAATTTTGAGTCAAATTTTTGACCTTCGATAACTCCAATTATATAAAAGTCATTGGGCCCAAATTTGGCAATTCATTAGACCTTTATGGGTAGTATACTTATATATATATATACTTATAACAAATAACAATCAGATATAAGCAAAAAAAAAATTTTGTAAAAATCCTAAGGGGTACCCCTTAGAAAAATTTTTTTTTGGTCAAAAATTAAATGTATCGATTTATATTTATTTATATATGCTAATAATATATTTCAACCATAACAAATACGAATCCGGCAACGAAAAATTTATTTAACCTTTAGTTTTTTCAGAATAGTCGTTTAAAGTTGAACAAAATTTTGAGTCAAATTTTTGACCTTCAATAACTCCAATTATATAAAAGTCATTGGGCCCAAATTTGGCAATTCATTAGACCTTTAAGGGTAGTATACTTGTAACAAATAAAAATCAAATATAAACAAAAAAAAAAAATTGAAAAAATCCTAAGGGGTATGACTTTTTTTTTGAGTCAATAGGTGGCGGGGCGCGGTCGTTTTAAACATTTTAAAATAACCCTGATACGGAAAATAATAAACTTATAATTTTTATATATTTACAGTTAGAAACATTAACACTAAAAGTTAGAATTGTGTCCTTCCAATTATTTACAATAGGGGGTAGAATTGTTTCCTTCTCTTTATTTAGAACAGGGGGCGAGTTAAATTATACCATTTATGTAAAAAAAATTATATATTTAAACATTCTACGAGTTATTTGTATTTATAGATAGTTAAATATAAATATGTTTGGTATATTATTGTATGAGGTTTATCAGGGGTGACCTCATAGGCACTCACAGCTATAGTGGCGAAAACACTGCACGAATTACCTTAAAAACATATATACAAAATTGTATGTATTTAAACATTCTATGAACCTAGTAGTATAATTTTCTGTTGCTTGGTGGCAGCACCTACGTGTTCAAATTCACAATTTTATAAAGAAATTCAATAAAATAATATATGAATAAAATCGTGAATTTATGCTTTCCAGCGCGCGTTGACGTTCCAAGTAGAACAGACTTGCACAAACCAAAATTCTATTTTTACATTGTTGTTTGTTAACTGTTGTTCGAAATTGAAACATGTAGAACTACTTGTTTTAGCGTAGAAAATATGTTGAATTAATATGTAAAAAAAATACTACGCGAAACAGCAAGATTTTGCACTATTTTCCAACAATTTTATGAATGAAATAAACATGCAATTAATTCATAAATGAACACAAGACGGTACTAAAAGTATATATTTACATAGAAATTTATTGAATTATTAATTCAAAAAAATATGAAATGTTGACATTGGTTTTTTTTTACATTAAACCACAATAATTTGAAACTATTTTGTGATAATAATATTATTTTCTTTTCATTTTAATCAAATTTTTAATCCGTTTTCAAATATGAATTCGACATATTTTTATTATTATTATTTTTGATTTTATTATTACATATCTCAAAAACTATTTGAGATAATTTAATTTTCTTTGAAAATTTGAAATTCTTGAAGATTTCTGCGAAAGACATTTTAAAATTAATTAATTTTTACGGTGGTTAAATTTTTGCTAAGCATTAATTAAAAATGGTCAAAATCTTTAAACATATTTCAAAAATTATAACAAATTTTGAATTTTCGGTCCTATATCTCAAAAACTAATTAAAATATTTTAATTCTGTTTGAAAATTTGAAATCCTTGTAGATTTCTGTATAAAACACATAAAAATTAATTAATATTAACCAGTAGTTAAATTTTTTCCAAATTTTATTCACAAAATGGTCAAAAACATACTGTAGTCAAAATAAAAACTGTCAAAATTTTAAAAAAAGTTTCAAACAAACCCTACTTCACATTAACAGATAAACAACTTTTTCTAATAAAATTTTTGCCTAAACCCTTTCAGTTTGCCAAAAATCAAGTGACCTACTTATTTCCATAGCCTACCTTGTATTGTCGAAATTTTGGCCAAAATCCAAGGTGCCGTTGATATTTCGTCCCTGATTTTTTCAACACACTTCAAACAACACTAACATAATCGAAATTTTGTCTAAATAAACTTGTAACACTGATAAACATCAATACTTGTCACTAATAACATTTAGCATTATTGTTTATATGAATTAAACAGTTAATATTATATTTTCAAGTAAACTAAAACACTACATACAAGTTTGAGAATCTTATTTCATCTTTACATTTATTATCCTTTGTTAAAAATGTCCTTAAAAGGTCCTTATAGTCTATTTACCCAACTTGCAAATGTTTAAACACAACACAAATCGCAGCCATTTTGATGTAAATGTCAAGTTAATTAACAAATATATGTATTTCATTTATGTGATGATTATAAATACTGATAATTTATATTTAGCAATAATATTAATAAATATAAACTTTTTTGAAGTTAAATTTTGAAATTTCTTTTTAAAAATTGGGGAAAATTTCCAAAAAAGACCCTATTTAGTATTGGTAGCGACATCTGTAGTGAACAAATGTGTACTATATACGTGAAAATATTATAAAATATTTAAAATTATTTTTATGTATCCTGAGATATTCAAAATCATTGAATTTATAATAGTTTTTAATAAAATATTTTTTGTATAACAAATATAGTCGAAATATTGTTATTTTAGCTAGAAAATGGATTTTCTCAAATTTGCTAATACCTATTCAATATTACTAGTGTACTCTATGGTGAAAATTGTGAACTATTATTTAATGTTATCTTGTGAATAAGTACGTTGATGTATCGTGTAAATAGGCGAAAATCAATACTTGGATCATTTAAATTGACCAATCAGATTTCTAGAAATATTGTGGTATATTTGAAACATGTGTTAATTTTTGAATAGGGTATTTTTACATATGTAAATCATTTTTTTAAAAAAAATATGCATTATTATGGACATTTGGTTTCAAAAATATTATTTTATTAATTTATTCGTAGCTACTAGACCAGTAGAGTAAATATTTTGAAAATTATTTGATAATCATAAGTTCATTGACCTTTGCAAATACTGATAAATATTGTTCTACGTATTTATTTTTAGAAATTGGACCAGTTAAATATGAATTTTGAAATTTATGTAAAAAAGTACGTAGAATCCAATGGTGCAATCGACAACGTGGTTGTTTGTTACCCAAAATTTGGTTAGAATTGTTGCCTTCCGATTATTTACAATAGGGGATGCGGTCGTTTTAAACATTTTAAAATAAGCCTGATACGGAAAATAATAAACTTATAATTTTTATATATTTACAATTAGAAACATGTATATATAAATATGTATTTTATTTTGTTCACAACTCTTCTACGGTTTTAAAATATCTTCAAATTAACACGAAATTCGTGTTCTACGGGGTTTAAAATATAAATTAGCTCAATTTTAAATCTTAAAGCCGTTTGGGTAAAGCTCAATTTTAATATTTGTAAGATGACGCCCAGTGAAATTTTTTCGCATTCCTTCCAAAACATCAAAACACTTATTTGGTTATAAATTCAGCTGAAATTTACAGGAAACACATAAAATTAACTGAAAATCATGAATTTGTAGTTAAAATTTGTCGAAAATGTCTATTTTTTGTTGAAAATATTTGTTTGCCAGTAGAAAAGTGTGGTTAAAAATCATGTACGTGTCAAAAACATTCGGTTGGTTTACAGCGCCAAAATGCTTGAACTATGTAGCAACATTTCGACTCTGTCGATAATACAGTTTAATTTAGTCTATATAAGCTACATCATTGGTTAGTCTATGTAAGCATCATTGGTATGACGCCATTTTGAACTATTTGAACATCTATAAAAGCAGCGGAAACGAGCTTATAAATCGATTTAGAATAGTCTAAAATACATGTTTATTTGAAGATTAATACACAATACATGTAATAAATTGTTTTTTTCTTTTCAGGTTGTGTACCTAGACTGCTCAAATAACATTTTGATATTATACACATTTTTTTTTCATTAGATTAGAACAGCTTTTTATAATTCGTAGACTACGAAGTTTAGATTTTCTTTTTGAGAGAATCATTAATTTTGGGAAAATATTTGAAAATAATTACTAATTTTGCTAAAATCTTATTAAGCACTCTTAATATTTGACAATCAGTTTTATGAAATATGTAAATTTTTGTTAACTTCCGGTGCTGGCTTGAAGAAATTGATGAAATATTCGATTATACGAACATGTCGAATTTTCACCGTAGAGTTGTTTTTATGTAGGTACTACTAGAAAATAAAACGATTCGCACTTCATTTTCACATTTAATGACATTTTTGAGGTTGCGGTAAATTTAATTAACAATTGTTACAAATAATTTTAATATATTTAAAATTAACTTATTTCTTTTTATTTATAAAGAAATTAATTATTTGACACGTTCAAATAATTTTATTTCTTTCAAAAGTTGATGGTACATATGGGTATATTGTTAAAAATAAAAATATTTCCAAACATTTATATTTTTTTATTTTATGCACCTGTGTACAATAATTTATAAAATTCTTTGTATTTTATAAATTATTGTAAAATGAAAAATTCCATACCCAAAACTAGGTCAAATGGGAAATATTTTTTTGATGAATCTTATATAATTTTTGATTCTCTACAACTTTTGTCTTTAAAATTTTCTTCTAAAATTGATGGTTAAGCCGGAAATGACGTTACACCTTAAATAGGGTAGAGATACAAAGTTGACATATTTTTTTTCGGATTCTACGTAATTTTCTACATACGTGTCTAAAATTTGGTAATTCAATATTTATAAGCATAGGTCATATGATTTTTTTAAAGTTAAATAGCACATTTTAAATTAATATTTTGTGTTCGGGGAATTGGCAACACTGATTATTTTAATGGCGCCATCTGTTAGCACATTTTAAACTAATATTTTGTGTGTTCGGACAATTGGCAACACTGATTGTCAGCCATTACAAATGTCATTAGAAGCTTCAGGTGTAACTCGTGTCAAAATGTAAAAACGCTTCTAAAACTTATTTTAAACAGTTTTAAATGGTGAAAATGTTGTGGTTTATAGTTTAAAGACTAAGGAATGCGATTCTGCTCTCGAAATGAAGATATTTGTACCTGTTAAGAAGTTATGAGTAAGAGAAAATGAAGGTCGTTTGGGACATTGACAATTGCACCATAATTTCGTGTGAAAATGGGGCCCTACAGCCGGGAGGGAACGCTGAATAGATGGACAGAGGGCTAGACATCAAGATCTGACACTTTTAAGGTAAGAAATGAAGTTTATAATTTGTTTATTCCTTAAAACCGACGTTTCTGCGGCCGTGAGGAGTCAAGGACGAACAACTTGTGTATTTGTGTTCTTGTTATGAACCCCTTTTATTTACCCCCTTATTTTGTATTTATATATATTTAATAACTTAATATTTATATATTTTTCTGTGTATATTGTCAACATGTGAACAATGAATTACAATAATGTATGTAGTAAACATGTATTAAATATATAAAAATGATATATTTTAACCCTTTATAAAATCTTTTATTTACAGGAAACACATAAAATTAACTGAAAAACTTTTATTTTTTTATTAAAATTATCTGATTAACATTTAAATTTGCATAAAATCGCTCTTTAAAATAATCTAGTTTGCCGTACATTAGTTGAATTTTTAGTGGGCAACCGACGCATCAGTTGCTCATAAAAATATCAGAGATTTGCGGTGAAAGTTCATTGACCTTTAAATGTAGTTTCACTAATTTATTCATAGCTATTAGACCAGTAGAGCAAATATTTTGTAATTTGGGACATTTATATAAGAAAATACGCAAAATCCAATGGTGCTATCGATAAATGTGTACCTCCACCCATTTTTGGGTAACAAATAACCCGTCATTAATTGGCGGGAGGTACGGTTCTAATTTTATCAAAAATCGATTCCGTGGGTCAAAATACATATATATAACAAATAAAATATTCACACATATGACTATTTCATTTAATTTAATAGTTTTGAATTAGGCGATTTTGAAACCCTTGCCTCTAGGTCCTTGTAACTTAAATATGTTGTTCTACGGCCCCGACATTTTCAGAAGTGACTTCGGTCCTCAGTCCAGGCCTGTATTTTTACAAAACAGTAAGTATTTAATGAAATATATGTGTATACAATCCGCAAAATCACCCCCGAATGAATTATCATTTTCTCTTGCTCATAATTCCTCAACGGGTTAAAATATCGTCAATTGGTGCACAAAATCGGATTCCTTGGTGTTTAAAATATAGATTTACTTATTTGCATCGCTTAAAACTGTTTGGTATGAGAATAAGAAAAGATTTTGTCTTGTGGTATCAGGTGGAAGTTCCTCCAATTCGTCTTATAACCTCCAAAAACGTTTTTGTTGGATTATTTGCTTATTACGAAATAAAACTTGCTGAAATGTATGTGGAATACATAAAATTAAGTGTGTGCGATAAAGATGGATATAACACGCTTGCCTCTAAAAATCCATGTTTCGACTAAGTTAAGACATTTCATTTTAAAACGATGTTCGTTGTTGATAATACCTTCGCTGTAACGTAAGTTTATGTATTAATTCAGATATATTACCTTGATTCTTAAATTTTACTGTACTTTTAATTGCGCCACGGATACGGGACCGAAGCACTAATATGTATTATGTCTGGTCATCCATAGCGCTAGTTCTATGGGGTGACCCATGTATAGTTTTGCACTGTGTATAGTTTTGTACTATGTCGTCTTAAAACCCTAGGATACTAGGTACCAAAGTCTGAACTAAAGTTTCAGCAAATCTTAAATCCTACAAATCGTAGGTAACCTATAGACTTTGAAAATTGTGCCATTATATTGTAAATAAAGATGATGAATAAATAAATAAATAATGCAGTAGATAACAAATAATGAAATAAATGTAATGAAATATAATAAAAAATGTAAAACAAATACACACACACACAAATTAGTTTATAAGTAAGAACTCAAGACATCACAGAACAAAGAAAAATGACCTCAGACCACTCGGACGCCCAGAAAATCCACGACACATCGAGAAATTCAAAGTAAGTCAAATAATAATCAATAAAAAATATTAAATAACTAATAAATATTTATTTAAAACTAGGTAACATCATTCCAAAATGGAAAAACCACTCTAGAACCACTCCGGTACTTGGAAAGTAAAGAATTAGAAAAAATCAGAATAAGTATGTAGCATAATAATTAATAAAATAATAAATTAATAACTAATATTTTTTTCCACAGCTGAACCTCACGGCCACTTAGGTGAGAAATTATCCACATAAATATATACTTATGTTTGTATTTAAATATAAACAAAAATTGCGTTTTATTTTAGCTTTTAAGTACCCATTGTAAACCTGAGCCAAATTTCGATGTAACGGCTCCTAATATAAAAAAAAATATAAAACCTATAGTTGATAAGTACACATTACAAATCACACTAGAGTAAGAGAAATAATAAATAAAAATAATGGCACGGTTTTCTTATGTCTTGCGTGTGCGGTTCGGGAAATATGCGCCCATTTTCGATATAACTAGAAAGAACAAATACTAGATAAATAGGTATATGGTAATGAAAAATACTCCGTAAAAATAATTACTGCGCCACTCGTACGGTAAAAATAGGGAAGACGCTGTAAAGTAATGAGAATAATAAATAAATTATTTACGTACATAATAATGAGTAATTTCAAAATGAATTAATACGGTAGTGGGAAAAGTTTATCCGTTCAAAATATGAACGGTAAAAATAATGATGAAATAATTCTTCAAATCCAAAAATTACAGCTTGTCCTCTTCATCAATCGAGACAAAAATATCTCCTATCAGGTGTCAATCATATAAAATCTAAAGAATTAATTGATGTTTAACCATGTTTTGTTGAAATATTTAATAAGTTACTAGTGTTTCGGACGAGACGAGACATTCTCGAATCTCGTCTCGGCGAGATGAGAAATTTCGAGACGAGACGAGATTTACATATTGAGATTCTCGAATCTCGAAAATTATTGCGAGATTTCTCGACAATTTTTTAATTTTTAAAAATACATTTTTTTAAAATTTTTATTGTTACATTTTGTAAATTTATATTAATTATCCTGTTTTTTTTTCCTATAAATGTAAACAGGATCGTGCTAAAATTTCTTAAATAAAACTACTTCCTTTCTTTCTTGACGTCACAGTGATGTATTCACGTTCACTTACCGACAAAGTGTTGCACCCAGTAATGGGTAAAAAGCGTTTATTTTATTTTAATAGTTTATTATTTATGGAGATTCTTTATAATAAATAATGTTTAAATAAGCAAACGATACACTTACAAAATTGAAGTCACGTGAAAGAGAAATTTGTATATTGTCAAATATTATGAACAACAAACAAAATTATGTTTGATTTGTCATAAAATATGTAAAATCGATGACAATTTATTAAATAGATTAAATTTATTAAAGATGTTAATTTATTTTGTCTTTAATACCAGGTCTTGAATTGTTGGTAAAACTAATTATTATTACATTTTTCATTAAAACAAAACGATTAACAGATAAAACAATTGCTCGCTAATCACTATTAATCATTTGTTCATGCTACCAGCCATTGTGTTTTGTAAGACTTTAAATAAGTATTACTTGAATTTATTTAACCCTTTACATACATGTTGTTCCAATCCTTTAGGAAAAAATTAAGTGCCATATACCGCATGATATTTAAAAATTCGTAAAACTAAAGACTTGGTTCTTAAAGTTTATATTTTTAGTGCCACTGGTTGACACGATTTTTTACATTTTTTAATAACAATAATTTATTTGTTATTCTACACTAGTTAAGTGAATAAATAATTCATTATGATTTTTATTTAAATTTCGCGTCGACCAGTGAAAATATACAGATCGGGTCTTAACAGACAAGTTCGAGCTAATATTAAGACCGGTGTTTGTTGTTTATTATTGCTGTCTTTTGTCAGTGTATTTGTTACCTACAAATGAGAATGTCTTCTGCTCGTATTAAGTGCAAGTTTCGTGAAAAACTTTTGTTGGGGGAGTTAAAATAGCATATATTTGTTTCTTTTAGTGTAAACCTAACTTTCGTGATATGAATTTTTAATATGTGACGGTTTTCAGTGGACCAAATAGTGAGATAATTGAAATTTTGTCCCAATAAACGTTCCTAGTAGCAGTGGTAGATGATTTCCTGAGATGCTGAGATCTTCGATGCCTCTGTTGGCCAAATTGGATTGATAGTAGCCGAGGTTGGTCCAACATTTATCTCAATTTATTTTATAATTCTTCTATAGCTTATTAATATATGTCAATAATAATAGATTGCCTCACCGAGTATAGATAATAATTATAAAAATATATGATCAATTTAACAAAGTTTATTTGTCTCAAATAATTTAACTACGTTTAAAAATTATTTCAAGTAACATAAATACTTATTAACTATGTTCAACATAACACTTGTATACAAGACCCGTCCCATATCAGTTGGCCTACCCTCTTTGTTACGGCTCTGGGGATTTTTTAAACTTTAATTAGCGATACAAAAATTTATGTCTACTCTTTACATAATCTACACAAAAATTACATATTTAACAAATAGTAATATATTTTTGCTCTTTAAATTGAATTTTAAAACCTTTTTCTGGTTATACTGGTATGCAGTGGACCCATAATTTAAATAAATGAATACTTTAAATTATTTAGAAAAGATAACGAGTTTCAATGGTAACTAATTGGGATAGAATTATAATTAATAAATAATTGTTCTATTAGTATATCTATTACTTTAATTTCATCCTCTGCATTTTTATAAAAATTTAAAATGTAATCAGCAATATTTTGAAATAATAATAAACTTATTATTAATAATTTTCTTAAAATTCAGAGCAGGACTCAGGCATTTAGGGGGACTTCTAGGTTAAGTTAGCTTTCCCTTCGTTTCGTTTGCTATTTATTTATATGTTCGTTTTTCTAAGTTGCCTGACATTCTGCCTTTTAAATTATTTTTTAATTGTTTTATAACAATTTCTTTACAATAATTAATTATACTCTGGCGTGGTTGGATGTGTTAAAATAATTCAATTTTTTATTTGGATTAATCCATAATTAACAGTAAATATTTGAGGATGAAATTAATCGGGATAGTATTAAATAGGGATTTTTATAATAAATTAATATAACATTAAACTAGACAACTAAAGGTTAATAAATATTATTAACATGCCCTTGAATTATATTTTTAATGAGTAACTTTGTTATTTTTTAATGTATATTTTTTCCTGTTAATACTGATAATAATAGATAATCTATGAAGGATTTCAGGGGTTTATGTTGTTTATTTATGTATTGGCCTCCTAAGATTTCTATTATTAATTAATATATTTCATAATTAACGTAAATTAATAAAATTGATGGAGTTAAATCCAGGACAGGACTAGGGCAGCTTAGAGGGACTTTAAGTTAAGATAGCTCCCCCTCCCGTTTCATATTTTTATTTCTGTGTTCGTCTTTCTAACTGTCTCACATTTTGTCCAATTAATTAATTAATCAATTAATTGAATATTAATCTCATGATTATTTAAATCTTGAAAGTTTTGTTTCTAAGAATAAAACAATTATTAGGCTATTAATTATATTATTAAATACAAAGTTAATAAAAATATTAGTAATTTAAATTGGCATATAAGCAGGACTGCTCGTTTATTAAATATTAATTATACGTATAGTTTATTAATTTTCTTCCGGCCTTTGTAAGGGGGATAAATAAATTAACGAGTTCAGAGTGGAGTAAATTGGGGTTTAGTAACTAAAGGGATTTTAATTGCATTACCAGTACAGAAAAAGGTATTTTCTAAATAATGAATTCATAAATAATTTTCCCTATTTACCATTTATACAAAATAAAAATACCAATCTTTCACATACAGAAACAACAGGGGTACTTATAAATTTTGTACGCTACATATATTTTTGAATAAGTAAATACATTCTGCTCTGGAAATTTGTTAAATGGAAAGTTTGAGCCTTTAATGAGCTATAAGAATGCGCTTTAAATAAAATAATACGAGCCTGGGATTTTTTTAAACTAGTAGTTAATAAGCGGAACATTTGAGCCTTATGTGAGCCATAACATACACTATTAAATGCACGTTTAAAATTTGTGTTCTACATAAAAATTCTCTGTCAGAATTACCATATACAATATATAAAAAAATAGATACGGCTCTTGGGAATTTTTAAATTTTAATGAGCGATACGAAAATTTATGTCTACTCTTTACATAATGTACACAATAATTACATATTTAACAAACAGTAATATAATATTTTTGCTCTTTAGATTAAATTCTATAACCTTTTTCTGGGTGTATAGGTATGTAATGGACCCATAATTTAAATAAATGAATGCTTTAAATTATTTAGAAAAGATAACGAGTAATTTCAAATTTTCAGTGGCTACCTAATTGGGGTAGAATTATAATTAATAAATAATAGTCTTTCTAATAACTTGGGGTAAATATTATATAATTTTGTTCTTTATTAATTAATCTCTTCGACGTAGTTAATTATGATTAATATTGAATTGCTATTAATTACAGACTTTAATTTCATCCTCTGCATTTTTATAAAAGTTTAAAATGTAATCAGCAATAATTTGAAAGAGTAATATAATTTATTATTAATAATTTTCTTAAAGTTCAGGGCAGGACTCAGAGCTCAGGGCTCCTAGGTTAAGTTAGTTTTTCCCTCGTTTCGTTTGCTATTTATTTATGTGTTCGTCTTTCTAAGTTGTCTGACATTCTGCTTTTTAAATTAATTTTTAATTATTTTACAATAATTTATGCTCGGGGGGGATTGGATGTGTGAAAATAATTCATTTTTATCTCTAAGAGAGGTATTGCATTCATGCTAAAAATCGCATATCCAGATTTTATTGAATAAGCACGTTTTCAGGTCCCTACAATCCGATTTTAACATTTTTACGATGATGTCTGTGTGTGTGTGTGTGTGTGTGTGTGTGTGTGTGTGTGTGGATGTGTGTGTGTGTGTGTGTGTGTGTGTGTGTGTGTGTGTGTGTGTGTGGGATGTTGGAAGGACGGTTACTCAAAAACTATAAGACTTAAAATTTGTTTAACAACGTATTTCCCAATCGGACATTCATGGGAAGATCTGAAAAGGTTTTGGTAATAATTGGACAACCGGAAGTAGAAGATTCTTGAAAAAAAATCTTCTAAATATTATTTTTTGAAAATTTTTCGTGGTAATATTAAAGAAAATTAAATTCTCTATCTGATACATTTAAATATTTTATTATATATTCCATAGATTTAGAGATAAAAGAAGTATAATATATAAAATAATCTGTTGTAATAAATTTGACAGCCGAAAGAATGCCATGAAAAATAGTTGATAATTTAAATTATTTGTAACTGACAGATAAATGTCAGTGTCAGAAATAATGAGTAATGAAAGAAAAATGTACTTGGAGAATCTCTTAGTTCTTGATCTGTGACTATTATGGAGATGACAAGTCTAGGTTGAAGGACTTAAATTTGTTTCAAACATTATGGGACAATGTACACCAGTACTATAGACTAGAGTAACTTTGAATTGCGAAAAAGCTATCAAATTCTTCTCAAGTAAGTTGTAAATATTGACAAAATTACACATCGATATAAGAATAATCGGAGTGCAATCTATCCGTCACTTTATTAAAGGGAATTAGTGTTATTTAGATATAACATGTATGAAAAAATAAAATGTAAAAGAAGATATGTAAGAATAGATGCACAATCCATATATACATTTTAGACCGCCCAAAATTAATGTTTTTACTAGAAGAATATGAAGAGAAAGTAAACAACGTTGTTCGAATTGAAAATTGCAGTTACCAGCCTAATATTTATATATGGTAAACTCTACTTTGTAATTTATTGTAACATAATTTATGGTAAAATATCTTTATGTTGACACATGCTATTATTGAATAATAAAGAAGTTTATACGTCATAGATTTATATGAATATATTATTTGTATTTATAAAAATATTCTTTGCTTTATGCATACAGCCAGGTAAAATATACGGCGAGAGGTTATGTGCTGGCCACATCAGATTTTTTGTGTTCGCCTTTCTAACTCACCATCTTGTCCAATTAATTAATTAATGAATGAATAATAATCTCATGATTAATTAAATATTGAGAGTAATGTTTTATATTTTATATAAATTACAATTAACAATTAAGGGCTATTAATTATTTTATTAAACACAAAGTTAATAAAAATATCAGTAATTTAAATTGGGATATATAGGACGACTGCAAGTTTATTAATTTAATTTTAACTATAATTATAGTTTATTAATTTTCTTTTGACATTTGTAAGGGGGAAATAATACTTTGTTAACAGGTTCAAAGTGGAGTAAATTAGGGTTTAATAACTAAAGGGATTTTAATTGCATTACCAACACTGAAAAAAGGTATTTTCTATTTAATGAATTCATAATTAATTTTACATATTTACCATTTATACACAAAAATAAAAACATCAATCTTTCACGCACAGAAAAAAGGGTAGTTATAAATTTTGTACGCTACATATATCTTTTCACATAAGTAAATAATTATTGCTCTGGGATTTTTTTAAATGGAAAATTCGGGCCTTCAATAAGTTATAGTATGCGCTTTTAAATAAAATAATACGAGCATGGGAATTTTTTAACCTGACAGTTAATACGCACGATATTTGATAGGCAAAAGTTTGATTTTAAATGGGCGACGAAAAAAAATGCATTTTTCTCGATTATTTTGAAAACTAAGGGGATATCGAAAATATAATTAAGTATCACCTTTACTCTTCGATAAGTTGATTGATTTTATTTATAAGTATTTCCTCTATATGTACAGTAAAAAGGTATTTTCTAATTAATGAATTCATAAATAATTTTACATATTTACCATTTATACACAGTAAAAAAATACTAATCTTTCACATACAGAAAGAGCAGGGGTAGTTATAAATTTTGTACGCTACATATATCTTTTTGAATAAGTAAATACAATGCGCTTTAAATAAAATAATACGGGCCTGGAATTTTTTTAAACCAACAATTAATAAGCGGAACATTTGAGCCTTATGTGAGCCATAACATACACCATTAAATGAATGAACGTTTAAAATTTGAGTTCTACGTAAAATTCTCTATCAGAATTATAGTGTACAGTATTAATTTTTAAACTAATGAGCGATACAAAAAATATGTGTAGTCTTTACATAATGTACACAATAATTACATATTTAACAAACAGTAATATAATATCTTTGCTCTTTAGATGAAATTCTAAAACCTTTTTCTGGGTGTACAGGTACGCAATGGACCCATAATTTAAATATATGAATAGTTTAAATTACTTAGAAAAGATAACGAGTAATTTCAAATTTTCAATGGTAATTAATTGGGGTAGAATTATAATTAATAAATATGCAGTCTCTGCTCTGATAGATTAATAAACATTAGAAAAAATATCATTTGATTAAATAATTCAGGGGAACAGGGTACCTAATAACAGTAAAACGTTGAAAATTTATATCTTGGCGGCTATTATTGGCCCAAAGTTATTCTGAAAAGGTTACGGACAAAATGAATCATATGCAAAATTATTCATAGATTAATAAATATTAGAAAGAATATCGTTTGATTAAATAATTCAGGGGAACAGGGTACCTAATAACAGTAAAACGTTGAAAATTTATATCTTGGCGGCTATTATTGGCCCAAAGTTATTCTGAAAAGGTTACGGACAAAATGAATCATATGCAAAATTATTCATAGATTAATAAATATTAGAAAGAATATCGTTTGATTAAATAATTCAGGGGAACAGGGTACCTAATAACAGTAAAACGTTGAAAATTTATATCTTGGCGGCTATTATTGGCCCAAAGTTATTCTGAAAAGGTTACGGACAAAATGAATCATATGCAAAATTATTGATAGATTAATAAACATTAGAAAGAATATCATTTGATTAAATAATTCAAGGGAATAGGGTACCTAATAACAGTAAAACGTTGAAAATTTATATCTTGGCGGCTATTATTGGCCCAAAGTTATTCTGAAAAGGTTACGGACAAAATGAATCATATGCAAAATTATTGATAGATTAATAAACATTAGAAAGAATATCATTTGATTAAATAATTCAGGGGAACAGGGTACCTAATAACAGTAAAACGTTGAAAATTTATATCTTGGCGGCTATTATTGGCCCAAAGTTATTCTGAAAAGGTTACGGACAAAATGAATCATATGCAAAATTATTGATAGATTAATAAACATTAGAAAGATTATTATTTGATTAAATAATTCAGGGGAGCAGGGTACCTAATAAAAGTAAAACGTTGAAAATTTATATCTTGGCGGCTATTATTGGCCCAAAGTTATTCTGAAAAGGTTACGGACAAAATGAATCATATGCAAAATTATTGATAGATTAATAAACATTAGAAAGAATATCATTTGATTAAATAATTCAGGGGAACAGGGTACCTAATAACAGTAAAACGTTGAAAATTTATATCTTGGCGGCTATTATTGGCCCAAAGTTATTCTGAAAAGGTTACGGACAAAATGAATCATATGCAAAATTATTGATAGATTAATAAACATTAGAAAGAATATCATTTGATTAAATAATTCAGGGGAACAGGGTACCTAATAACAGTAAAACGTTAAAAATTTATATCTTGGCGGCTATTATTGGCCCAAAGTTATTCTGAAAAGGTTACGGACAAAATGAATCATATGCAAAATTATTGATAGATTAATAAACATTAGAAAGAATATCATTTGATTAAATAATTCAGGGGAACAGGGTACCTAATAACAGTAAAACGTTAAAAATTTATATCTTGGCGGCTATTATTGGCCCAAAGTTATTCTGAAAAGGTTACGGACAAAATGAATCATATGCAAAATTATTGATAGATTAATAAACATTAGAAAGAATATCATTTGATTAAATAATTCAAGGGAATAGGGTACCTAATAACAGTAAAACGTTGAAAATTTATATCTTGGCGGCTATTATTGGCCCAAAGTTATTCTGAAAAGGTTACGGACAAAATGAATCATATGCAAAATTATTGATAGATTAATAAACATTAGAAAGAATATCATTTGATTAAATAATTCAGGGGAACAGGGTACCTAATAACAGTAAAACGTTAAAAATTTATATCTTGGCGGCTATTATTGGCCCAAAGTTATTCTGAAAAGGTTACGGACAAAATGAATCATATGCAAAATTATTGATAGATTAATAAACATTAGAAAGAATATCATTTGATTAAATAATTCAGGGGAACAGGGTACCTAATAACAGTAAAACGTTAAAAATTTATATCTTGGCGGCTATTATTGGCCCAAAGTTATTCTGAAAAGGTTACGGACAAAATGAATCATATGCAAAATTATTGATAGATTAATAAACATTAGAAAGAATATCATTTGATTAAATAATTCAAGGGAATAGGGTACCTAATAACAGTAAAACGTTGAAAATTTATATCTTGGCGGCTATTATTGGCCCAAAGTTATTCTGAAAAGGTTACGGACAAAATGAATCATATGCAAAATTATTGATAGATTAATAAACATTAGAAAGAATATCATTTGATTAAATAATTCAGGGGAACAGGGTACCTAATAACAGTAAAACGTTGAAAATTTATATCTTGGCGGCTATTATTGGCCCAAAGTTATTCTGAAAAGGTTACGGACAAAATGAATCATATGCAAAATTATTGATAGATTAATAAACATTAGAAAGATTATTATTTGATTAAATAATTCAGGGGAGCAGGGTACCTAATAAAAGTAAAACGTTGAAAATTTATATCTTGGCGGCTATTATTGGCCCAAAGTTATTCTGAAAAGGTTACGGACAAAATGAATCATATGCAAAATTATTGATAGATTAATAAACATTAGAAAGAATATCATTTGATTAAATAATTCAGGGGAACAGGGTACCTAATAACAGTAAAACGTTGAAAATTTATATCTTGGCGGCTATTATTGGCCCAAAGTTATTCTGAAAAGGTTACGGACAAAATGAATCATATGCAAAATTATTGATAGATTAATAAACATTAGAAAGAATATCATTTGATTAAATAATTCAGGGGAACAGGGTACCTAATAACAGTAAAACGTTGAAAATTTATATCTTGGCGGCTATTATTGGCCCAAAGTTATTCTGAAAAGGTTACGGACAAAATGAATGATATGCAAAATTATTGATAGATTAATAAACATTAGAAAGAATATCATTTGATTAAATAATTCAGGGGAACAGGGTACCTAATAACAGTAAAACGTTGAAAATTTATATCTTGGCGGCTATTATTGGCCCAAAGTTATTCTGAAAAGGTTACGGACAAAATGAATGATATGCAAAATTATTGATAGATTAATAAACATTAGAAAGAATATCATTTGATTAAATAATTCAGGGGAACAGGGTACTTAATAACAGTAAAACGTTGAAAATTTGTATCTTGGCGGCTATTATTGGCCCAAAGTTATTCTGAAAAGGTTACGGACAAAATGAATCATATGCAAAATTATTGATAGATTAATAAACATTAGAAAGAATATCATTTGATTAAATAATTCAGGGGAACAGGGTACCTAATAACAGTAAAACCTTGAAAATTTTTATCTTGGCGGCTATTATTGGCCCAAAGTTATTCTGAAAAGGTTACGGACAAAATGAATGATATGCAAAATTATTGATAGATTAATAAACATTAGAAAGAATATCATTTGATTAAATAATTCAGGGGAACAGGGTACCTAATAACAGTAAAACGTTGAAAATTTATATCTTGGCGGCTATTATTGGCCCAAAGTTATTCTGAAAAGGTTACGGACAAAATGTATCATATGCAAAATTATTGATAGATTAATAAACATTAGAAAGAATATCATTTGATTAAATAATTCAGGGGAACAGGGTACCTAATAACAGTAAAACGTTGAAAAATTATATATCGGCGGCTATTATTGGCCCAAAGTTATTCTGAAAAGGTTACGGACAAAATGAATCATATGCAAAATTATTGATAAATTAATAAACATTAGAAAGAATATCATTTGATTAAATAATTCAGGGGAACAGGGTACCTAATAACAGTAAAACTTTGAAAATTTATATCTTGGCGGCTATTATTGGCCCAAAGTTATTCTGAAAAGGTTGCGGAATAAATAAATCATATGCAAAATTATTGATAGATTAATAAACATTAGAAAAAATATCATTTGGTTAAATAATTCAGGGGAACAGGGTACCTAATAACAGTAAAACGTTGAAAATTTATATCTTGGCGGCTATTATTATTTTTTTTTGTGTCAAAAATTAAAAGTATCGATTTATATTTATTTATATAAGCTAATCATATATTTCAACCATGACAAATACGAATCCGGCAACGAAAAATTTATTTGACACTTAGTTTTTTCAGAATACTCGTTTAAAGTTGAACAAAATTTCGACTCAAAATTTTGACCTTCAACAACTCCAATTATATAAAAGTCATTGACCCCAAATTTGGCAATTCAGTAGACCTTTATGTTTGTTATAATTTTTGAAAAATGTTTTAAAAAAGTAACTAGATTTAAAATTTTGTTTGTTGAAATTGTATCCACCGGTTAAAATTAATTATTTTAACATAAGTGCCCGTGAGGCTACGCCTGGTAAGCGCCCGCACGGTATAAATATTTCATCATTATTTATATCTGTGTACAAAGCAGATTGGCCCAGCAATGGATAATATGCCGTGATGATATATTTATTATTATTTTATTTATCACACAGACCGACATTTGAAAAGTCGTAAAATATTTTTTTTTGTTGACGATTTTAAGGCGTATTTATATTTTAAATGAACGCCCAACACATTACCTCCTACCTTTTAATTTTTATTAATCTAAATACATACCTATGGAGTCCCGTGCCTGCGTGCCTAAGTATCTGGTCGTGAATCTGGGGAGCTGGATTCAATCCTCACCAACGCCAAATATTTCGAATTTTAAATGACACAAAATTGACCCCTGTGGTGCATTCTTCACGTCAAAAATGAGTGCCCGTGAAATGATGTTTGATAAAAGCCCACACGATCCAAATATGTCATCATCGTTACCAAAATCTGTATACAAAGCAGATTAGCATACCCAGCAATGGATAATATGCTGTGATGATATATTTATTATTATTTTATTATTTAAATACATACCTGTATATTGACTAATGTATATTATGTTCCTTTGCATATAACTATTATTCTATTTAAAAATTTCTATTTTAAAACGTCACTATTATTCTATGGTCGTTTTGTTTTTAGAGGAGAAATGAACTGAACTTTCCTCGTAATGAACTGAATTGAATTACTCCTAAAAAAGTGTGTTTTTTAAAATAAGTAGAATATATATATATATATATATATATATATATATATATATATATATATATATATATAAATTTATTCATAACATTTTAAGTATTCTTTACAACATTGGTAGAGAAAATTGAGACGTATTATTTTCATTCTTCGTCTTTCTTATACTTTTGTAAGTATTCTCTTATTTTTTGTTTGTATCTGTATTTGTAACAGTGACATATGCCATATATTACCGTGACCCGAAAAATCTAAAATTATTAAGATAATTTATATCTATTTAGAAAATCATTCCTGAAATTCTTTTCATCGATTCAAATCAACTGAAATAATATTAATGTAGAATTTAATGCTGAATCCAAATTTGAAAGGCTGAAGTTTCTATCTCTATTAGTTTTTGAGTGGTGGTATTTATAAGTCCATTATTTGTACCCATTTTAGGGTATACTCCAGAAATGAAGGACAAATGGTAAATGGAACATAATAAATATTTTTTATATAAATAATAATAAATATATAATGTATTAAATGTGTTAGTAGTGTGTATTTATTTGTTTTTAATTGTTGGACATAAATTATCATTATTGTGCTTCAAAAATCGATTGTTGAAGCAATAATTAAACTATACTATGTTTAAAATATATCCGGATAAGTATTTAATAATTGTGTAGCGTTTTAAAAAACTGTAGAATACTTACACCCAATTCTAAGATATAGGATGAGCTGAATTTGCAGTTATTTTTTTAAAAATATATATTTTTTGATAATTAAATTAGCTTTCGAGTCCCAGCAAGTGTATAAATATATTTATTTTTAATATTTTGTATAGAAATTATGTGAATTTAATTAAATTAACAAGCGAGGCAACGTAACAACTGACGCGTTTATTCATTATAATTGGTTAAACAATGCTTCACTCGTCCCATTTCATTGCCGTCTTTCTGCACGTTCGGTTCATTTTTCATAAGTGAGGAGAGTGATTGTAAGGCCCAGAACCCACCAACGCGGGACCACGAGATGAGCCAAGCAGATAGAGCACCAGGTAATTCTCTGAGTAGAAGCAGTGTATTCCCTCCGGACGCGTGAAACACGTATTTGTGAGTCCTCACAGTAGTGAGGAACAGCCCACTCATCCCCTGATAATTGAAGCAATAATAGCCACAGGCTGGGGAGTCGGATGACGAACCAGTTCAGTTGGGATAGCACGCAAACATGCTACTAATAGACTCGTTCTTTGTCTGTGTGACTAAACGAAAGTCTGTAGCATAAAGCTACACCCTTCAGCGAAAATATATATCGCTACATATAGGCTCGTTATTTTGTCTGTGTGACTTAAACGCAGGCCTGTAGCTCAGCCGGACGACTCGTATATTTGCCTCACTTATCTCTTTGCGTAGTTTACGGTACAAATATATTAGTAGCTGCTTTTGATTTGTGTTTGTTGTGAATGCTACTATGGACTCGTTCTTTTGTCTGGGTGACTTAAACGAAAGTCTGTAGCAAAGCTTCATCATGGGTCAAATCAGCGAAGGTATATACCGCTACATATAGGCTCGTTATTTTGTCTGTGTGACTTAAACGTAGGTCTGTAGCTAAGCCGGAAGACTCGTATATTTGATAAGTGTGACATTTTGCGTAGTTTACGGTACAAATATATTAGTAGTTGTTGGGTTCGTAGCTAAAATACAAGTAGTTGTTGGGACTGATCACCCCGGCGGCGAAAGTATAATAATTATCAGGGGCACCCGGTAGCTGCTTAGCCTGCGAATAGGTAGTACTAGCGTGGGCGGCGGCGAAAGGTGTTTGTGTCATGATGAGAAGTTCACCCCCTACAGTCATACGAAGCCTGGCCAGGTTGCTGTAGATGGGTGGATGGGCAGCGGTACGTGGAGTATCGCCGATAAGAAGGGGGAATTGTCAATCTGCCTAAGCAGAGAGTTCCTGGTGTGCGTTCCACCCTCGTGCCAATAACTCAGGCAAGTAGGGAGGGTAGTAAGACTCCTCCCGAAAAAGGTGTGGTGGGGCGCGAAGAAGAAGAGCCATGCTGCCTTCCATCCAGGTCAGCGGCGGAAAGTGGGTTGAAGAGGTGGCATGACGCATCCAGGGTAGCAGAAAATCTGGCTTGTCCAGGTAAAGAAAATCAAAATTATATTAAAATAAATAAAAATTACAATCGCATCCATTTTGTGAATGTAGCAGCTCTAAATTGCTTTAAAATATTTAATTTTCTTATTCAAAATATTACCTAATATAAATCTTGAATTTTATATTATGAAAAACTATAAATATGTTTGTTTTTATGTTGTTTAGGTTTATCCCACTGCAAGTTCGGAGTTTCCTCGGTGGGACCGAGGGATTCGCCCCGTCGGGCCTCCCAGCTGCAGTCAAGTCCAGCCCCGATGCCAATAATGGTGAGAATAATTTTATTTTACACTTTGTTTTTCTTGAAAATTTCTTTTATTAAAATTGAACAATGAATATTGATTTAAAGGATTTTCTTCAATGAAAATTCAACAATGGGCATTATTGAAAAGTTTGAATGACTTTCGATAATGATTTTGAAATAATTAAAGTTTTTTAAATTCTTTTGATAATGATTAAAGTTTATTAGAGTTTTTTATTGATGATTAAAGTCTATTAGAATAAGTTTATTTGTTGTTGACATTATACTGACTTGTTAGTTTTTTTTCAGGGCTCCGCGTCATGGCCACGGTTCCAGAGCGTCGGGTCCAGCGGCAGCGCAGGCAGCACAGGGGCTGCCTGCCTTGGATGAATGTTGTGTGTCTGGGGGCCCTCAGAGTGCATGTTGAATGATGCTTTCTAGTTTTAAGCTTAATCAATTGCTTGCTTGCTTGCTTTTCAGCGTTGCAGTTTAATATTGATAATTGATGAATTATTAAATATTAAATATTTTTAAATATGATTTAAATTAATAAATAAAAATCATATTAAGCTGCAACGGGCGCCCTCTGCCTAGTGGAGGGACCTTGACGTGGTGGCAGAGCTTAACCATCCCTCAAATTGAGGGTGGGACCAACAACTCCACAAATCATTAATTATTTAAATGTTTTATGTTTTCTTATGTTCACAGGAAGAACTTCAAAATAAAATAATAATAATATATTGTAAAATAAATAAATATATTGTAAACAAAATAAAGCATTGTTATTTATAAATATGTGTTTTTATTTATACATTTTTACGCAGTTGGACCTGCAATAAGCCTAGCCATAGCCCGTCCCAAGCCGGGTTGAGAAAAGGTGAGGGTTGCAGATCTAAATGCGTAAAAAGCAGCGCACCCCAAAATTAAGGGTTGTTGCTCAGTGCGTCGCGTCGCGTCGCGGTCCGATGAAATGACCTTGAAACTGTAAAAGTACAGTCCAATCAAGTGATTATGAAAGTGATATAAGTGCCAAAATTGCGTCGGATGAAATGACCTTGAAAGTGGTGAACTGTCCCCACCTCTACCCCCACTCTAGGAACCACCCGGGGAACCACTCTGGGGGGAAGGGATAGTCAAACAATAAAAGTAAGTACATATTTAATTTATTTTTAATATTTGCATGAATTTATTTTGTAATCAATAATAATTAGGGCTGAAATATTAGAGATAGGGTTCCGGAAATTTTGCCACTGAATTCTACGGAAAATTTACCCTAAGAATACTGTTTTCCAAAGTATGGTTTCTTTCTTAATAATAATAAAGTAAATTATAGTTAATTATTAAAATTGTACAGCATCATTTTAAATTTAAAAGAAAAGGGGTAGTTCTGCTTTAAGCGCTAAAAGCAACACTTGTATGCTCTCAATTTTTTAATTGCGCCCTTGAAAAGTAGAGTATCATTTTGAAGAAGATTCTACATATGCAACGATTGAAATACAATTTAAAATTAGAATTAATTTAAACAAACAATTGTTTAAGTTCATTTCATTGTAATTAATAAAACTTTTTTTTTGTCCGAGTGGTTTAGGGTAAATTATTAACTTTATTTACAGATAGGCTGCGAAATACAAGTATTAGGAAAATATAAAATTAGGAGCATTCTTCCTACTTCAGAGATTGTTTCGCATACCTGTATATTTTTGGCTCAACCTCAGGCGACTTCAAAATTATTTATTAAATTATTTTGTTTTAATATCTCTACATGGCACTATAATTGATGCACCAATATACATTTTTTGGGACAGTATTTTGAAAGTATATACTGCAAAAATTGGAAATTTTTTGGACATAGTATACAATCAATTTTTTTGGAATAAAGGTGAGTTTAAAATATATATTAGTTGTTTAATAATATTAAAAAAATGTGTGTAGACCATGGTTTCGGAACTTAGTCTTTAACATCTAAAATCATATTTTTGTAATTTCCTGCTTCGCTAATAAATTTAAAAGAAATGTATTCGTATCCTCTGAAATAAATATATTAACAGCAAAAAAAACTAACAAATGTTAGCGATTTATGTTTATAATTTTAAAAATTTATAACTCAAAAACTAATAGAGATAGAAACTTCAGCCTTTCAAATTTGGATTCAGCATTAAATTCTACATTAGTATTATTTCAGTTGATTTGAATCGATGAAAAGAATTTCAGGAATGATTTTCTAAATAGATATAAATTATCTTAATAATTTTAGATTTTTCGGGTCACGGTAATATATGGCATATGTCACTGTTACAAATACAGATACAAACAAAAAATAAGACAATACTTACAAAAGTATAAGAAAGACGAAGAATGAAAATAATACGTCTCAGTTTTCTCTACCAATGTTGTAAAGAATACTTAAAATGTTATGAATAAGTTTTTTCACATTTAAAAGTTTATTAAAGTTTCTAGAACTTCAGCAAATACAAAAAGAAAAATGATATTTGTATATATAATATTATTTTACATTCTTTCATGATTTACTTTGTTTCAGGGTTAATATGCAGCGCTGAAAGACTGAAAGGATCCCAGGCAGATTTAAGAAGTATTGTTAATTTCTACAGTTTGCTGATATGCTGAAAGATTCCGCATTTTTTACAGCAATATGTAAGTAAATAATATATATTTATTTTACTTGTATTGTACGATTTCTGCAACATTTATTTAGCAAAAAATATTGTGTTTTTTGTTTTGAAAGCATATTTTGAGAATATTTGAAAACTTTAAAATTTCAGTACAATTTCAGACTGCTGAAAGCGCATTCCAATCATATTTCACTTACAATAAATTCCTTACAAATAAGATATGAAATTATTCCACGAATTAATTATGAAATGCAGTAGTTTCAGAAGTTGTATTTATTAAAAATACAAGAAAAAATTGCATTCAATAAAAAGGTATTGCTCGATAAATGCAAGTAAATATATTATCCCTGCTTGTGGGGACCCTTCAAACTGTTGTGTAAATTGCACCACTATTTAATAAATTCATACTAATGAAACTTTCATCATTAATACAAATTTTAATTTTGATGAATTTTACCGAAAAAAAAAAATTCCCGGAACAAAAGAAAAAAAAAGTTGAAACAGCCGAAAAATCCTTTAAATTCATTCCTGCATTTAACAGGATTGTACAGGGTAATAAATCAGGATAAATGTTTTAGAAATAATGTAAATCGGTTCTGGAGTTTTTTTAAATTTTATTAGTACAAATTTCAACAATTTACAATCCTGTATATTCTTCGTTGAAGTTTGTCCTCATTTTGTTTGAACTTTTCTAGTTAAAAGAGCCCAAAAACGTTCTATAGGACGAGCCTGGGGAGGTTATAGAATTGTCGTTTCGTGGAACTAATAGTACAAGAGGACGTAAGGTCTGGCAGAAGATATAATCATCCATAGCATGTTCTTCTTCAGTGAAATGGACAAATTTTATTAAGTGTTTGATTATCCAGGGCTTCACATCACTCAGCCCACATAAGGCCTGGATACACTCCTTGTGGAAATAAGTCACCGTACCTACGCATTTGGCCTTTTTATATCTGACATTATTAGGGTCCTCTGCAATATTGTCAGTATAAAAACGATCATTTCCCTTAATTTCGGAGTTGTTCAGTGTGAAGTCCTAGAAATGGAAAGTTAATTATTATTACAAAACTTTAAGTAAATGCATTTTATATTACAAAAAAAAAAAATTGTTAAAATTTCTGGTAAAACTTTTAGAACATAGGTTATTTATTTAAATATTGGTACACTCTGCACATCAGTAAGAAGTGCCCACAAGTAATAAAGTATCTGATTTGAAACACTTGCTGCTCGGCGAGTGCGGTACCAGAAGGAATCATCCAGAGATTTTGCAGGATTTCGTGGGCAGCAGACTTCTTCTAAAATATGTAATAAACAACAATCATACTTTATATATACGATGTAATTTATTTAATATATTTTTACCTGTTAAATGAAGCAGAATTAACTTGTAGTATAATAGATTTGTTTTTGTAATACACGTATTCATGTCGAAAATGATTAATCTGTATTAGTGGCACATGGATTCCCTTAGATATAAATGAAATAACTATATCACTCCTTGTGCAAGTATAATACCATAGACTGTGCCCCAAAAACGTAAGTTAAATAAACTAATAAGGCAGTATAAATACTATAAGAGTTTTGTAATCGACGAAAATTTTTTCATACATGTTTTCCTAATACACGTTCAGATATTATGAAATTTATGATAGAATATCTCGAAAACTAAAGGAGATATCGACTTGAACTTTTCAAATTTGGATTTAGCAAATATTTTTCCATAAGCAAACATAGTCCCAGAATTTTTGAAACACTGAAAACTTTTAAATTTTATAGAAATGATATTATGTAAATTTCAAATCGGTTCATTTTACATATTTTAATCCAGCACTCCTACACGGTTATAGATAGACCAACGGTCAATAAAAATTTGGATTCAGTATGAAATTCTCTTTCTTTTCACGTAATACATGATTTTTTTCCCACCATCGGCTCTCGAGTTACAGACGGTTAAATTTACATGAATTTTCACAGAAATTTTGTAAATTTTCAATTAGGTTCATATTTCATATTTTCATACACCACTCCTACATGGTTAAAGATAGAATAACGTACCATTAAAATTTGGATTCAGCATAAAATTCTCTTTTTATTTAAAGATTTTTTTTTTTATAACATCGGATCTCGAGTTACAGACGATTAAGCTTATGATATGAATATTCAAAGAAATTTGTATATATTCAATTTGGTTAATTTTCAAATCGAAACACTTTTAAATTTGTATTTAGCAAGTCTGTAGCCATAAGTGCCCATAGTTTCATAGTTATCTATCATGTTAGCACACCACCCAATAATGGGTATAATAATGGAAAGTAATGTTTTATATTTATTTCCAAAATATACGGCTGTATTTGACTGGTTGCCAACACATATACACATACCATTATTTTTTGGTAATGATTCTTCCTGTTTTGGGTACAGAAGCTGTATTCTGTACACAGTATAATATATTATACTTGAGGAGTGACTTCTAGTAGACATTTGAATGAAATGTATGAATTATGCTGGCAATTCAAAGGGGTAGAATCAAACCATTGTTAGGGGCATAATTTATAAATAATTTGAACATCAACTCTTGTTGAACGCACTACTATTGCCTATAGTAATCAATAATTATAGGCCCGCAACTGTAGGTATAGATAGGAATGAATTATCGATAATTTTGTGAAGGGTGGACTTGAATATTGATTATTTTTTATGGTAAAAAGTTTAATAAATACACTGATAGTATGGAACATAGTTATTATTGTAGATCAAATTATAGATACATAAATATTTTTAAATATTATAAGGTTGTTTGGTATCAAATGAAAGGGCATAAAATTTGCAAGCATAATACAGATAATATAAAAAAAGTTTTATGATATGTGATCTATATAAGCCTAGAATCGAACCTGGATCAATAAAAAAATAAATAAATATTTTATTTATTCCTCGAAATAAAACATACAATATACATGCTCATTATTTTATTTTTAATATTTATTTTTAAAAATTATTTTTGAATAAAATTGATGAATGTTATCTAATGCGTAGCTATTATGATAATTAATGACCTCATTCTCAAGGTGATTGTTAAATCGTGCGGACGTGTGTGTGGTGTGTTCCTGTATTTAGACCTGAAGGACGACTTCCTGGTGGAAGAAAACTGCTTCCAACATCCCTACAGGACTTGGAAACATCCCTGAGAACTTCAATATGCATGGTGAGTTATATTTTCCGTATTTTCTTAGCTGTTAAGACTTGGCACCCATTTGTGGGTGTTGTATAGCATTCCTGAAGATCATACCAAGAATTAATAGTTGATAATTTTATTAATCATTGTGTTATATTGAATATTATTTCTATATGTTTCATATATAGTTTATGAGTTTAGTAACATACGTATATAATTTATTGTTGTACCCAATTTTTGGGTGCAAGAGTTTGTGTTTCATTTACTTATAAAAACGTTTAATTTTACAAGATGTTCCATAGATATTTTTTTACATATTTGAAGCGTGAGCAAGTTACGTAATTTATTTCTTTTATACATTGTTGCATTTTAGGGTCAATGTATCATTAAATTGTTGAAGATATTTATCAAATATTTATTAAAATTAGAAGTTTTTTTAAAAATTTTCATATACATGGATGCATTTTCATAAATACTTTTTACATATATTTATTATTGAAAATATTATGTTTGGATATATATTTTATATATTTTTAAAATATATGAACGCTAAATCGGTTACATAATGTGTGCCGCATTATTATATTAACTATATTAATAATTTATTGAACAGAAGTGAACCATTAAAATAAATAAATTATTGATCTACATATTTAACAAATTGATCGTTGAATCTATGAATTATTATAATTTCCATTGAAAATTTGAATTTTTTTCATATAAATTTCATATAGAAATATGTATTAATTGTTGCGTAACTTTGAAGTAATATTTTATAACTTGAAATGGAAATTGTCAAATATTCATTGTATTTTCCATTGTTGCTGGTTCTAAAAACCTGGGGGAAGACATGAACGTCCGATGGGAGTCCTGGAGAATCTGCAAGTTATCTGGAGAGCCTTTCTTAATACAAAGAAAGGCAATATTCATGAAATTAAAGATATGTTTACATATTGTATTTGAATAAAAATATAAATCCTTATACATTATTTAAACAATAATAAAAATTGAAGGAGTATTGTTTTGCCATTGTTGCAGAATCTCAACAACACCCAGAAGGATGTGGAGCAAGTGTAGGAGTCCTGGAGATCCTTTGGAGAAGATTATCCTGTTGAAAAGACCTTTATGTATATAAATGGTTAGCATCTTTATTTAATTGTTAATCATACATGAATATGTTTTCATATGTATCATTATAAATAATGAAAGATATTTAACTATGAAATAAAATAAAAACCATTTACTTTCATATACCTTATAGCTCATAAAAACATTTACATCAAATCATCCATGATTATTATGAATGTAATATGCTAACAATAGTTTATTTTCATTGTTGCACAATCTGCAACAGTACCGAGACAGCCCCCAGGTTTTCCGTGCCTCGGAGAAGTTTCCCAAAAGAAAAATGCCCCTGCCGACATCTAAAAGCCCCCAAATAACTCGGGCCCTAATTAATAATAAAATAAAACATTACCTTCCCTCATAATACAGATATTTATATTTTCATTGAAAAATGTAAATATGAATTGACATAAATGATGGACAGACAATTTTCATAGTTACATAAGGTAAATATAAACATTGTATACATATTTATTGAAAAGTTATAAGCATTTTACATCGTTATCATAAGAAATATAACAATTGAAATAGTAATTGATATTAAGAGAAGTATAATATATAAATAAAAAGTTTCATATTAATTTGAAACACATAAAATTAATTATGAATAGAAACCGCCTATGACAAGTGTTCATATTTTCATGCGCCACTTTTACACGTTTAAAGATATAGTAACGGGAGATTTTTTGATAGTCTGTTAAAGGCTTTTAAATTTACATGAATTTTCACAGAAATTTTATGAATATTCAATTTGGTTCATATTTCATATATTCATATACCACTCCTACATAATTAAAGATAGAATAACGGACCACAAAAATTTGGATTAACATGAAATTTTCTATCATTTCATTTAACGTACGATTTTTTTAAATCATCAGATCTTGAGTTACAGGCTTTTAAATTTACATGAATTTTCACAGAAATTTCATATTTTACATTTTTATACACCACTCGAACACGGTGAAAGATAGAATGATGGGCCTTGAATTTTTGAATTCAGCATGAAATTTTATTTCTTTTCTCGTATTGCACGATATTTTGAAGACGTCGGATCTCGAGTTACAGACGCGTAAAATTACATGAATTTTAACAGAATTTTTGTGAATTTTCAATTTGTTTCATATTTTACATTTTTATACACCACTCGACCACGGTTAAAGATAGAATGATGGGCCTTGAATTTCTGAATTCAGCATGAAATTTTCTTTCTTCTCACTTATAGCAGGATATTTTGACGATGTCGGATCTCGAGTTACAGACGCGTAAAGTTACATGAATTTTCACAGAATTTTTTTGAATTTTCAATTTGTTTGATATTTTGCATTTTTATACACCACTTGAACACGGTTAAAGATAGAATGATGGGCCTTGAATTTTTGAATTCAGCATGAAATTTTCTTTCTTTTCACTTATCGCACAATATTTTGACGATGTCGGATCTCGAGTTGCAGACGCATAAAGTTACATGAATTTTCACAGAAATTTTGTGAATTTTCAATTTGTTTCATATTTTACATTTTTATATACCACTCAAACACGGTTAAAGATAGAATGATGGGCCTTGAATTTTTGAATTCAGCATGAAATTTTCTTTCTTTTCACTTATAGCAGGATATTTTGACGATGTCGGATCTCGAGTTACAGACGCGTAAAGTTACATGAATTTTCACAGAATTTTTTTGAATTTTCAATTTGTTTGATATTTTGCATTTTTATACACCACTTGAACACGGTTAAAGATAGAATGATGGGCCTTGAATTTTTGAATTCAGCATGAAATTTTCTTTCTTCTCACTTATCGCACGATATTTAGACGATGTCGGATCTCGAGTTACAGACGCGTAAAGTTACATGAATTTTCACAGAATTTTTTTGAATTTTCAATTTGTTTGATATTTTGCATTTTTATATACCACTCGAACACGGTTAAAGATAGAATGATAAGCCTTGAATTTTTGAATTCAGCATGAAATTTTCTTTCTTCTCACTTATCGCACGATATTGAGACGATGTCGGATCTCGAGTTACAGACGCGTAAAGTTACATGAATTTTCACAGAATTTTTTTGAATTTTCAATTTGTTTGATATTTTGCATTTTTATATACCACTCGAACACGGTTAAAGATAGAATGATAAGCCTTGAATTTTTGAATTCAGCATGAAATTTTCTTTCTTTTCACTTATCGCACGATATTTTGACGATGTCGGATCTCGAGTTACAGACGCGTAAAGTTACATGAATTTTCACAGAAATTTTGTGAATTTTCAATTTGTTTCATATTTTACATTTTTATATACCACTCGAACACGGTTAAAGATAGAATGATGAGCCTTGAATTTTTGAATTCAGCATGAAATTGTCTTTCTTTTCACTTATTTCACAATATTTTGACGATGTCGGATCTCGAGTTAGAGACGCGTAAAGTTACATGAACTTTCACAGAATTTTTTTGAATTTTCAATTTGTTTGATATTTTGCATTTTTATACACCACTCGAACACGGTTAAAGATAGAATGATGGGCCTTGAATTTTTGAATTCAGCATGAAATTTTCTTTCTTTTCACTTATCGCACGATATTTAGACGATGTCGGATCTCGAGTTACAGACGCGTAAAATTACATGAATTTTAACAGAATTTTTGTGAATTTTCAATTTGTTTCATATTTTACATTTTTATACACCACTCGATCACGGTTAAAGATAGAATGATGGGCCTTGAATTTCTGAATTCAGCATGAAATTTTCTTTCTTCTCACTTATAGCAGGATATTTTGACGATGTCGGATCTCGAGTTACAGACGCGTAAAGTTACATGAATTTTCACAGAATTTTTTTGAATTTTCAATTTGTTTGATATTTTGCATTTTTATACACCACTTGAACACGGTTAAAGATAGAATGATGGGCCTTGAATTTTTGAATTCAGCATGAAATTTTCTTTCTTTTCACTTATCGCACAATATTTTGACGATGTCGGATCTCGAGTTGCAGACGCGTAAAGTTACATGAATTTTCACAGAAATTTTGTGAATTTTCAATTTGTTTCATATTTTACATTTTTATATACCACTCAAACACGGTTAAAGATAGAATGATGGGCCTTGAATTTTTGAATTCAGCATGAAATTTTCTTTCTTTTCACTTATAGCAGGATATTTTGACGATGTCGGATCTCGAGTTACAGACGCGTAAAGTTACATGAATTTTCACAGAATTTTTTTGAATTTTCAATTTGTTTGATATTTTGCATTTTTATACACCACTTGAACACGGTTAAAGATAGAATGATGGGCCTTGAATTTTTGAATTCAGCATGAAATTTTCTTTCTTCTCACTTATCGCACGATATTTAGACGATGTCGGATCTCGAGTTACAGACGCGTAAAGTTACATGAATTTTCACAGAATTTTTTTGAATTTTCAATTTGTTTGATATTTTGCATTTTTATATACCACTCGAACACGGTTAAAGATAGAATGATAAGCCTTGAATTTTTGAATTCAGCATGAAATTTTCTTTCTTCTCACTTATCGCACGATATTGAGACGATGTCGGATCTCGAGTTACAGACGCGTAAAGTTACATGAATTTTCACAGAATTTTTTTGAATTTTCAATTTGTTTGATATTTTGCATTTTTATATACCACTCGAACACGGTTAAAGATAGAATGATAAGCCTTGAATTTTTGAATTCAGCATGAAATTTTCTTTCTTTTCACTTATCGCACGATATTTTGACGATGTCGGATCTCGAGTTACAGACGCGTAAAGTTACATGAATTTTCACAGAAATTTTGTGAATTTTCAATTTGTTTCATATTTTACATTTTTATATACCACTCGAACACGGTTAAAGATAGAATGATGAGCCTTGAATTTTTGAATTCAGCATGAAATTGTCTTTCTTTTCACTTATTTCACAATATTTTGACGATGTCGGATCTCGAGTTAGAGACGCGTAAAGTTACATGAACTTTCAAAGAATTTTTTTGAATTTTCAATTTGTTTGATATTTTGCATTTTTATACACCACTCGAACACGGTTAAAGATAGAATGATGGGCCTTGAATTTTTGAATTCAGCATGAAATTTTCTTTCTTTTCACTTATCGCACGATATTTAGACGATGTCGGATCTCGAGTTACAGACGCGTAAATTTACATGAATTTTCACAGAAATTTTGTGAATTTTCAATTTGTTTCATATTTTACATTTTTATATACCACTCGAACACGGTTTAAGATAGAATGATGGGCCTTGAATTTTTGAATTCAGCATGAAATTTTCTTTCTTTTCACTTATCGCACAATATTTTGACGATGTCGGATCTCGAGTTACAGACGCGTAAAATTACATGAATTTTCACAGAATTTTTTTGAATTTTCAATTTGTTTGATATTTTGCATTTTTATACACCACTCGAACACGGTTAAAGATAGAATGATGGGCTTTGAATTTTTGAATTCAGCATGAAATTTTCTTTCTTTTCACGTATCGCACAATATTTTGACGATGTCGGATCTCGAGTTACAGACGCGTAAAGTTACATGAATTTTCACAGAAATTTTGTGAATTTTCAATTTGTTTCATATTTTACATTTTTATATACCACTCGAACACGGTTAAAGATAGAATTATGGGCCTTGAATTTTTGAATTCAGCATGAAATTTTCTTTCTTTTTACTTATCGCACAATATTTTGACGATGTCGGATCTCGAGTTACAGACGCGTAAAGTTACATGAATTTTCACAGAAATTTTTTGAATTTTCAATTTGTTTCATATTTTACATTTTTATATACCACTCGAACACGGTTAAAGATAGAATGATAAGCCTTGAATTTTTGAATTCAGCATGAAATTTTCTTTCTTTTCACTTATCGCACAATATTTTGACGATGTCGGATCTCGAGTTACAGACGCGTAAAGTTACATGAACTTTCACAGAATTTTTTTGAATTTTCAATTTGTTTGATATTTTGCATTTTTATACACCACTCGAACACGGTTAAAGATAGAATGATGGGCTTTGAATTTTTGAATTCAGCATGAAATTTTCTTTCTTTTCACGTATCGCACAATATTTTGACGATGTCGGATCTCGAGTTACAGACGCGTAAAGTTACATGAACTTTCACAGAATTTTTTTGAATTTTCAATTTGTTTGATATTTTGCATTTTTATACACCACTCGAACACGGTTAAAGATAGAATGATGGGCTTTGAATTTTTGAATTCAGCATGAAATTTTCTTTCTTTTCACGTATCGCACAATATTTTGACGATGTCGGATCTCGAGTTACAGACGCGTAAAGTTACATGAATTTTCACAGAAATTTTGTGAATTTTCAATTTGTTTCATATTTTACATTTTTATATACCACTCGAACACGGTTAAAGATAGAATTATGGGCCTTGAATTTTTGAATTCAGCATGAAATTTTCTTTCCTTTTACTTATCGCACAATATTTTGACGATGTCGGATCTCGAGTTACAGACGCGTAAAGTTACATGAATTTTCACAGAAATTTTTTGAATTTTCAATTTGTTTCATATTTTACATTTTTATATACCACTCGAACACGGTTAAAGATAGTATGATAAGCCTTGAATTTTTGAATTCAGCATGAAATTTTCTTTCTTTTCACATCGCACAATATTTTGACGATGTCGGATCTCGAGTTACAGACGCGTAAAGTTACATGAACTTTCACAGAATTTTTTTGAATTTTCAATTTGTTTGATATTTTGCATTTTTATACACCACTCGAACACGGTTAAAGATAGAATGATGGGCCTTGAATTTTTGAATTCAGCATGAAATTTTCTTTCTTTTCACTTATCGCACAATATTTTGACGATGTCGGATCTCGAGTTACAGACGCGTAAATTTACATGAATTTTCACAGAATTTTTTTGAATTTTCAATTTGTTTGATATTTTGCATTTTTATACACCACTCGAACACGGTTAAAGATAGAATGATGGGCCTTGAATTTTTAAATTCAGCATGAAATTTTCTTTCTTTTCACGTATCGCACAATATTTTGACGATGTCGGATCTCGAGTTACAGACGCGTAAAGTTACATCAATTTTCACAGAATTTTTTTGAATTTTCAATTTGTTTGATATTTTGCATTTTTATACACCACTCGAACACGGTTAAAGATAGAATGATGGGCCTTGAATTTTTGAATTCAGCATGAAATTTTCTTTCTTTTCACTTATCGCACAATATTTTGACGATGTCGGATCTCGAGTTACAGACGCGTAAATTTACATGAATTTTCACAGAATTTTTTTGAATTTTCAATTTGTTTGATATTTTGCATTTTTATACACCACTCGAACACGGTTAAAGATAGAATGATGGGCCTTGAATTTTTAAATTCAGCATGAAATTTTCTTTCTTTTCACGTATCGCACGATATTTAGACGATTTCGGATCTCGAGTTACAGACGCGTAAAGTTACATGAATTTTCACAGAAATTTTGTGAATTTTCAATTTGTTTCATATTTTACATTTTTATATACCACTCGAACACGGTTAAAGATAGAATGATGGGCCTTGAATTTTTGAATTCAGCATGAAATTTTCTTTCTTTTTACTTATCGCACAATATTTTGACGATGTCGGATCTCGAGTTACAGACGCGTAAATTTACATGAATTTTCACAGAAATTTTTTGAATTTTTAATTTGTTTCATATTTTACATTTTTATATACCACTCGAACACGGTTAAAGATAGAATGATAAACCTTGAATTTTTGAATTCAGCATGAAATTTTCTTTCTTTTCACTTATCGCACAATATTTTGACGATGTCGGATCTCGAGTTACAGACGCGTAAAGTTACATGAACTTTCACAGAATTTTTTTGAATTTTCAATTTGTTTGATATTTTGCATTTTTATATACCACTCGAAGACGGTTAAAGATAGAATGATGGGCCTTGAATTTTTGAATTCAGCATGAAATTTTCTTTCTTTTCACGTATTGCACGATATTTTGGCGACGTCGGATCTCGAGTTACAGACGCGTAAATTTACATGAATTTTCACCGAAATTTTGTGAATTTTCAATTTGTTTGATATTTTGTATTTTTATACACCACTCGAACACGGTTAAAGATAGAATGATGGGCCTTGAATTTTTGAATTCAGCATGAAATTTTCTTTCTTTTCACTTATCGCACAATATTTTGACGATGTCGGATCTCGAGTTACAGACACGTAAAGTTACATGAATTTTCACAGAAATTTGTGAATTTTCAATTTGTTTCATATTTTACATTTTTATATACCACTCGAACACGGTTAAAGATAGAGTGATGGGCCTTGAGTTTTTGAATTCAGCATAAAATTTTCTTTTTTTTCTCTTATCGCACGATATTTAGACGATGTCGGATCTCGAGTTACAGACGCGTAAAGTTACATGAATTTTCACAGAATTTTTTTGAATTTTCAATTTGTTTGATATTTTGCATTTTTATATACCACTCGAACACGGTTAAAGATAGAATGATGGGCCTTGAATTTTTGAATTCAGCATGAAATTTTCTTTCTTTTCACGTATTGCACGATATTTTGACGACGTCGGATCTCGAGTTACAGACGCGTAAATTTACATGAATTTTCACCGAAATTTTGTGAATTTTCAATTTGTTTGATATTTTGTATTTTTATACACCACTCGAACACGGTTAAAGATAGAATGATGGGCCTTGAATTTTTGAATTCAGCATGAAATTTTCTTTCTTTTCACTTATCGCACAATATTTTGACGATGTCGGATCTCGAGTTACAGACGCGTAAAGTTACATGAATTTTCACAGAAATTTTGTGAATTTTCATATTTTACATTTTTATATACCACTCGAACACGGTTAAAGATAGAATGATGGGCCTTGAATTTTTGAATTCAGCATGAAATTTTCTTTCTTTTCACTTATCGCACAATATTTTGACGATGTCGGATCTCGAGTTACAGACGCGTAAAGTTACATGAATTTTCACAGAAATTTTGTGAATTTTCAATTTGTTTCATATTTTACATTTTTATATACCACTCGAACACGGTTAAAGATAGAATGATAAGCCTTGAATTTTTGAATTCAGCATGAAATTTTCTTTCTTTTTACTTATCGCACAATATTTTGACGATATCGGATCTCGAGTTACAGACGCGTAAAGTTACATGAATTTTCATAGAATTTTTTTGAATTTTCAATTTGTTTTATATTTTACATTTTTATATACCACTCGAACACGGTTAAAGATAGAATGATGGGCCTTGAATTTTTGAATTCAGCATGAAATTTTCTTTCTTTTCACTTATCGCACAATATTTTGACGATGTCGGATCTCGAGTTACAGACGCGTAAAGTTACATGAATTTTCACAGAAATTTTGTGAATTTTCAATTTGTTTCATATTTTGCATTTTTATACACCACTCGAACACGGTTAAAGATAGAATGATAAGTCTTGAATTTTTGAATTCAGCATGAAATTTTCTTTCTTTTCACGTATCGAACAAAATTTGACGACGTCGGATCTGGAGTTACAGACGCGTAAAGTTACATGAATTTTCACAGAAATTTTGTGAATTTTCAATTTGTTTCATATTTTACATTTTTATATACCACTCGAACACGGTTAAAGATAGAATGATGGGCCTTGAATTTTTGAATTCAGCATGAAATTTTCTTTCTTTTCACTTATTACACAATATTTTGACGATGTCGGATCTCGAGTTACAGACGCGTAAAGTTACATGAACTTTCACAGAATTTTTTTGAATTTTCAATTTGTTTGATATTTTGCATTTTTATACACCACTCGAACACGGTTAAAGATAGAATGATGGGCCTTGAATTTTTGAATTCAGCATGAAATTTTCTTTCTTTTCACGTATCGCACAATATTTTGACGATGTCGGATCTCGAGTTACAGACGCGTAAAGTTACATGAACTTTCACAGAATTTTTTTGAATTTTCAATTTGTTTGATATTTTGCATTTTTATACACCACTCGAACACGGTTAAAGATAGAATGATGGGCTTTGAATTTTTGAATTCAGCATGAAATTTTCTTTCTTTTCACGTATCGCACAATATTTTGACGATGTCGGATCTCGAGTTACAGACGCGTAAAGTTACATGAATTTTCACAGAAATTTTGTGAATTTTCAATTTGTTTCATATTTTACATTTTTATATACCACTCGAACACGGTTAAAGATAGAATGATGGGCCTTGAATTTTTGAATTCAGCATGAAATTTTCTTTCTTTTTACTTATCGCACAATATTTTGACGATGTCGGATCTCGAGTTACAGACGCGTAAATTTACATGAATTTTCACAGAAATTTTTTGAATTTTTAATTTGTTTCATATTTTACATTTTTATATACCACTCGAACACGGTTAAAGATAGAATGATAAACCTTGAATTTTTGAATTCAGCATGAAATTTTCTTTCTTTTCACTTATCGCACAATATTTTGACGATGTCGGATCTCGAGTTACAGACGCGTAAAGTTACATGAACTTTCACAGAATTTTTTTGAATTTTCAATTTGTTTGATATTTTGCATTTTTATATACCACTCGAAGACGGTTAAAGATAGAATGATGGGCCTTGAATTTTTGAATTCAGCATGAAATTTTCTTTCTTTTCACGTATTGCACGATATTTTGGCGACGTCGGATCTCGAGTTACAGACGCGTAAATTTACATGAATTTTCACCGAAATTTTGTGAATTTTCAATTTGTTTGATATTTTGTATTTTTATACACCACTCGAACACGGTTAAAGATAGAATGATGGGCCTTGAATTTTTGAATTCAGCATGAAATTTTCTTTCTTTTCACTTATCGCACAATATTTTGACGATGTCGGATCTCGAGTTACAGACACGTAAAGTTACATGAATTTTCACAGAAATTTGTGAATTTTCAATTTGTTTCATATTTTACATTTTTATATACCACTCGAACACGGTTAAAGATAGAGTGATGGGCCTTGAGTTTTTGAATTCAGCATAAAATTTTCTTTTTTTTCTCTTATCGCACGATATTTAGACGATGTCGGATCTCGAGTTACAGACGCGTAAAGTTACATGAATTTTCACAGAATTTTTTTGAATTTTCAATTTGTTTGATATTTTGCATTTTTATATACCACTCGAACACGGTTAAAGATAGAATGATGGGCCTTGAATTTTTGAATTCAGCATGAAATTTTCTTTCTTTTCACGTATTGCACGATATTTTGACGACGTCGGATCTCGAGTTACAGACGCGTAAATTTACATGAATTTTCACCGAAATTTTGTGAATTTTCAATTTGTTTGATATTTTGTATTTTTATACACCACTCGAACACGGTTAAAGATAGAATGATGGGCCTTGAATTTTTGAATTCAGCATGAAATTTTCTTTCTTTTCACTTATCGCACAATATTTTGACGATGTCGGATCTCGAGTTACAGACGCGTAAAGTTACATGAATTTTCACAGAATTTTTTTGAATTTTCAATTTGTTTGATATTTTGCATTTTTATACACCACTTGAACACGGTTAAAGATAGAATGATGGGCCTTGAATTTTTGAATTCAGCATGAAATTTTCTTTCTTCTCACTTATCGCACGATATTTAGACGATGTCGGATCTCGAGTTACAGACGCGTAAAGTTACATGAATTTTCACAGAATTTTTTTGAATTTTCAATTTGTTTGATATTTTGCATTTTTATATACCACTCGAACACGGTTAAAGATAGAATGATAAGCCTTGAATTTTTGAATTCAGCATGAAATTTTCTTTCTTCTCACTTATCGCACGATATTGAGACGATGTCGGATCTCGAGTTACAGACGCGTAAAGTTACATGAATTTTCACAGAATTTTTTTGAATTTTCAATTTGTTTGATATTTTGCATTTTTATATACCACTCGAACACGGTTAAAGATAGAATGATAAGCCTTGAATTTTTGAATTCAGCATGAAATTTTCTTTCTTTTCACTTATCGCACGATATTTTGACGATGTCGGATCTCGAGTTACAGACGCGTAAAGTTACATGAATTTTCACAGAAATTTTGTGAATTTTCAATTTGTTTCATATTTTACATTTTTATATACCACTCGAACACGGTTAAAGATAGAATGATGAGCCTTGAATTTTTGAATTCAGCATGAAATTGTCTTTCTTTTCACTTATTTCACAATATTTTGACGATGTCGGATCTCGAGTTAGAGACGCGTAAAGTTACATGAACTTTCAAAGAATTTTTTTGAATTTTCAATTTGTTTGATATTTTGCATTTTTATACACCACTCGAACACGGTTAAAGATAGAATGATGGGCCTTGAATTTTTGAATTCAGCATGAAATTTTCTTTCTTTTCACTTATCGCACGATATTTAGACGATGTCGGATCTCGAGTTACAGACGCGTAAATTTACATGAATTTTCACAGAAATTTTGTGAATTTTCAATTTGTTTCATATTTTACATTTTTATATACCACTCGAACACGGTTTAAGATAGAATGATGGGCCTTGAATTTTTGAATTCAGCATGAAATTTTCTTTCTTTTCACTTATCGCACAATATTTTGACGATGTCGGATCTCGAGTTACAGACGCGTAAAATTACATGAATTTTCACAGAATTTTTTTGAATTTTCAATTTGTTTGATATTTTGCATTTTTATACACCACTCGAACACGGTTAAAGATAGAATGATGGGCTTTGAATTTTTGAATTCAGCATGAAATTTTCTTTCTTTTCACGTATCGCACAATATTTTGACGATGTCGGATCTCGAGTTACAGACGCGTAAAGTTACATGAATTTTCACAGAAATTTTGTGAATTTTCAATTTGTTTCATATTTTACATTTTTATATACCACTCGAACACGGTTAAAGATAGAATTATGGGCCTTGAATTTTTGAATTCAGCATGAAATTTTCTTTCTTTTTACTTATCGCACAATATTTTGACGATGTCGGATCTCGAGTTACAGACGCGTAAAGTTACATGAATTTTCACAGAAATTTTTTGAATTTTCAATTTGTTTCATATTTTACATTTTTATATACCACTCGAACACGGTTAAAGATAGAATGATAAGCCTTGAATTTTTGAATTCAGCATGAAATTTTCTTTCTTTTCACTTATCGCACAATATTTTGACGATGTCGGATCTCGAGTTACAGACGCGTAAAGTTACATGAACTTTCACAGAATTTTTTTGAATTTTCAATTTGTTTGATATTTTGCATTTTTATACACCACTCGAACACGGTTAAAGATAGAATGATGGGCTTTGAATTTTTGAATTCAGCATGAAATTTTCTTTCTTTTCACGTATCGCACAATATTTTGACGATGTCGGATCTCGAGTTACAGACGCGTAAAGTTACATGAACTTTCACAGAATTTTTTTGAATTTTCAATTTGTTTGATATTTTGCATTTTTATACACCACTCGAACACGGTTAAAGATAGAATGATGGGCCTTGAATTTTTGAATTCAGCATGAAATTTTCTTTCTTTTCACTTATCGCACAATATTTTGACGATGTCGGATCTCGAGTTACAGACACGTAAAGTTACATGAATTTTCACAGAAATTTGTGAATTTTCAATTTGTTTCATATTTTACATTTTTATATACCACTCGAACACGGTTAAAGATAGAGTGATGGGCCTTGAGTTTTTGAATTCAGCATAAAATTTTCTTTTTTTTCTCTTATCGCACGATATTTAGACGATGTCGGATCTCGAGTTACAGACGCGTAAAGTTACATGAATTTTCACAGAATTTTTTTGAATTTTCAATTTGTTTGATATTTTGCATTTTTATATACCACTCGAACACGGTTAAAGATAGAATGATGGGCCTTGAATTTTTGAATTCAGCATGAAATTTTCTTTCTTTTCACGTATTGCACGATATTTTGACGACGTCGGATCTCGAGTTACAGACGCGTAAATTTACATGAATTTTCACCGAAATTTTGTGAATTTTCAATTTGTTTGATATTTTGTATTTTTATACACCACTCGAACACGGTTAAAGATAGAATGATGGGCCTTGAATTTTTGAATTCAGCATGAAATTTTCTTTCTTTTCACTTATCGCACAATATTTTGACGATGTCGGATCTCGAGTTACAGACGCGTAAAGTTACATGAATTTTCACAGAAATTTTGTGAATTTTCATATTTTACATTTTTATATACCACTCGAACACGGTTAAAGATAGAATGATGGGCCTTGAATTTTTGAATTCAGCATGAAATTTTCTTTCTTTTCACTTATCGCACAATATTTTGACGATGTCGGATCTCGAGTTACAGACGCGTAAAGTTACATGAATTTTCACAGAAATTTTGTGAATTTTCAATTTGTTTCATATTTTACATTTTTATATACCACTCGAACACGGTTAAAGATAGAATGATAAGCCTTGAATTTTTGAATTCAGCATGAAATTTTCTTTCTTTTTACTTATCGCACAATATTTTGACGATATCGGATCTCGAGTTACAGACGCGTAAAGTTACATGAATTTTCATAGAATTTTTTTGAATTTTCAATTTGTTTTATATTTTACATTTTTATATACCACTCGAACACGGTTAAAGATAGAATGATGGGCCTTGAATTTTTGAATTCAGCATGAAATTTTCTTTCTTTTCACTTATCGCACAATATTTTGACGATGTCGGATCTCGAGTTACAGACGCGTAAAGTTACATGAATTTTCACAGAAATTTTGTGAATTTTCAATTTGTTTCATATTTTGCATTTTTATACACCACTCGAACACGGTTAAAGATAGAATGATAAGTCTTGAATTTTTGAATTCAGCATGAAATTTTCTTTCTTTTCACGTATCGAACAAAATTTGACGACGTCGGATCTGGAGTTACAGACGCGTAAAGTTACATGAATTTTCACAGAAATTTTGTGAATTTTCAATTTGTTTCATATTTTACATTTTTATATACCACTCGAACACGGTTAAAGATAGAATGATGGGCCTTGAATTTTTGAATTCAGCATGAAATTTTCTTTCTTTTCACTTATTACACAATATTTTGACGATGTCGGATCTCGAGTTACAGACGCGTAAAGTTACATGAACTTTCACAGAATTTTTTTGAATTTTCAATTTGTTTGATATTTTGCATTTTTATACACCACTCGAACACGGTTAAAGATAGAATGATGGGCCTTGAATTTTTGAATTCAGCATGAAATTTTCTTTCTTTTCACGTATCGCACAATATTTTGACGATGTCGGATCTCGAGTTACAGACGCGTAAAGTTACATGAACTTTCACAGAATTTTTTTGAATTTTCAATTTGTTTGATATTTTGCATTTTTATACACCACTCGAACACGGTTAAAGATAGAATGATGGGCTTTGAATTTTTGAATTCAGCATGAAATTTTCTTTCTTTTCACGTATCGCACAATATTTTGACGATGTCGGATCTCGAGTTACAGACGCGTAAAGTTACATGAATTTTCACAGAAATTTTGTGAATTTTCAATTTGTTTCATATTTTACATTTTTATATACCACTCGAACACGGTTAAAGATAGAATGATGGGCCTTGAATTTTTGAATTCAGCATGAAATTTTCTTTCTTTTTACTTATCGCACAATATTTTGACGATGTCGGATCTCGAGTTACAGACGCGTAAATTTACATGAATTTTCACAGAAATTTTTTGAATTTTTAATTTGTTTCATATTTTACATTTTTATATACCACTCGAACACGGTTAAAGATAGAATGATAAACCTTGAATTTTTGAATTCAGCATGAAATTTTCTTTCTTTTCACTTATCGCACAATATTTTGACGATGTCGGATCTCGAGTTACAGACGCGTAAAGTTACATGAACTTTCACAGAATTTTTTTGAATTTTCAATTTGTTTGATATTTTGCATTTTTATATACCACTCGAAGACGGTTAAAGATAGAATGATGGGCCTTGAATTTTTGAATTCAGCATGAAATTTTCTTTCTTTTCACGTATTGCACGATATTTTGGCGACGTCGGATCTCGAGTTACAGACGCGTAAATTTACATGAATTTTCACCGAAATTTTGTGAATTTTCAATTTGTTTGATATTTTGTATTTTTATACACCACTCGAACACGGTTAAAGATAGAATGATGGGCCTTGAATTTTTGAATTCAGCATGAAATTTTCTTTCTTTTCACGTATTGCACGATATTTTGACGATGTCGGATCTCGAGTTACAGACGCGTAAAGATACATGAATTTTCACAGAAATTTTGTGAATTTTCAATTTGTTTCATATTTTACATTTTTATATACCACTCGAACACGGTTAAAGATAGAATGATGGGCCTTGAATTTTTGAATTCAGCATGAAATTTTCTTTCTTTTCACGTATTGCACGATATTTTGACGACGTCGGATCTCGAGTTACAGACGCGTAAATTTACATGAATTTTCACCGAAATTTTGTGAATTTTCAATTTGTTTGATATTTTGTATTTTTATACACCACTCGAACACGGTTAAAGATAGAATGATAAGCCTTGAATTTTTGAATTCAGCATGAAATTTTCTTTCTTTTCACGTATCGCACAAAATTTGACGACGTCGGATCTCGAGTTACAGACGCGTAAAGTTACATGAATTTTCACAGAAATTTGTGAATTTTCAATTTGTTTCATATTTTACATTTTTATATACCACTCGAACACGGTTAAAGATAGAGTGATGGGCCTTGAATTTTTGAATTCAGCATAAAATTTTCTTTTTTTTCTCTTATCGCACGATATTTAGACGATGTCGGATCTCGAGTTACAGACGCGTAAAGTTACATGAATTTTCACAGAATTTTTTTGAATTTTCAATTTGTTTGATATTTTGCATTTTTATATACCACTCGAAGACGGTTAAAGATAGAATGATGGGCCTTGAATTTTTGAATTCAGCATGAAATTTTCTTTCTTTTCACGTATTGCACGATATTTTGACGACGTCGGATCTCGAGTTACAGACCCGTAAATTTACATGAATTTTCACCGAAATTTTGTGAATTTTCAATTTGTTTGATATTTTGTATTTTTATACACCACTCGAACACGGTTAAAGATAGAATGATGGGCCTTGAATTTTTGAATTCAGCATGAAATTTTCTTTCTTTTCACTTATCGCACAATATTTTGACGATGTCGGATCTCGAGTTACAGACACGTAAAGTTACATGAATTTTCACAGAAATTTGTGAATTTTCAATTTGTTTCATATTTTACATTTTTATATACCACTCGAACACGGTTAAAGATAGAGTGATGGGCCTTGAATTTTTGAATTCAGCATAAAATTTTCTTTTTTTTCTCTTATCGCACGATATTTAGACGATGTCGGATCTCGAGTTACAGACGCGTAAAGTTACATGAATTTTCACAGAATTTTTTTGAATTTTCAATTTGTTTGATATTTTGCATTTTTATATACCACTCGAAGACGGTTAAAGATAGAATGATGGGCCTTGAATTTTTGAATTCAGCATGAAATTTTCTTTCTTTTCACGTATTGCAAGATATTTTGACGACGTCGGATCTCGAGTTACAGACGCGTAAATTTACATGAATTTTCACCGAAATTTTGTGAATTTTTAATTTGTTTGATATTTTGTATTTTTATACACCACTCGAACACGGTTAAAGATAGAATGATGGGCCTTGAATTTTTGAATTCAGCATGAAATTTTCTTTCTTTTCACTTATCGCACAATATTTTGACGATGTCGGATCTCGAGTTACAGACGCGTAAAGTTACATGAATTTTCACAGAAATTTTGTGAATTTTCAATTTGTTTCATATTTTACATTTTTATATACCACTCGAACACGGTTAAAGATAGAATAATGGGCCTTGAATTTTTGAATTCAGCATGAAATTTTCTTTCTTTTCACTTATCGCACAATATTTTGACGATGTCGGATCTCGAGTTACAGACGCGTAAAGTTACATGAATTTTCACAGAAATTTTGTGAATTTTCAATTTGTTTCATATTTTACATTTTTATATACCACTCGAACACGGTTAAAGATAGAGTGATGGGCCTTGAATTTTTGAATTCAGCATAAAATTTTCTTTTTTTTCTCTTATCGCACGATATTTAGACGATGTCGGATCTCGAGTTACAGACGCGTAAAGTTACATGAATTTTCACAGAATTTTTTTGAATTTTCAATTTGTTTGATATTTTGCATTTTTATATACCACTCGAAGACGGTTAAAGATAGAATGATGGGCCTTGAATTTTTGAATTCAGCATGAAATTTTCTTTCTTTTCACGTATTGCAAGATATTTTGACGACGTCGGATCTCGAGTTACAGACGCGTAAATTTACATGAATTTTCACCGAAATTTTGTGAATTTTTAATTTGTTTGATATTTTGTATTTTTATACACCACTCGAACACGGTTAAAGATAGAATGATGGGCCTTGAATTTTTGAATTCAGCATGAAATTTTCTTTCTTTTCACTTATCGCACAATATTTTGACGATGTCGGATCTCGAGTTACAGACGCGTAAAGTTACATGAATTTTCACAGAAATTTTGTGAATTTTCAATTTGTTTCATATTTTACATTTTTATATACCACTCGAACACGGTTAAAGATAGAATAATGGGCCTTGAATTTTTGAATTCAGCATGAAATTTTCTTTCTTTTCACTTATCGCACAATATTTTGACGATGTCGGATCTCGAGTTACAGACGCGTAAAGTTACATGAATTTTCACAGAAATTTTGTGAATTTTCAATTTGTTTCATATTTTACATTTTTATATACCACTCGAACACGGTTAAAGATAGAGTGATGGGCCTTGAATTTTTGAATTCAGCATAAAATTTTCTTTTTTTTCTCTTATCGCACGATATTTAGACGATGTCGGATCTCGAGTTACAGACGCGTAAAGTTACATGAATTTTCACAGAATTTTTTTGAATTTTCAATTTGTTTGATATTTTGCATTTTTATATACCACTCGAAGACGGTTAAAGATAGAATGATGGGCCTTGAATTTTTGAATTCAGCATGAAATTTTCTTTCTTTTCACGTATTGCAAGATATTTTGACGACGTCGGATCTCGAGTTACAGACGCGTAAATTTACATGAATTTTCACCGAAATTTTGTGAATTTTTAATTTGTTTGATATTTTGTATTTTTATACACCACTCGAACACGGTTAAAGATAGAATGATGGGCCTTGAATTTTTGAATTCAGCATGAAATTTTCTTTCTTTTCACTTATCGCACAATATTTTGACGATGTCGGATCTCGAGTTACAGACGCGTAAAGTTACATGAATTTTCACAGAAATTTTGTGAATTTTCAATTTGTTTCATATTTTACATTTTTATATACCACTCGAACACGGTTAAAGATAGAATAATGGGCCTTGAATTTTTGAATTCAGCATGAAATTTTCTTTCTTTTCACTTATCGCACAATATTTTGACGATGTCGGATCTCGAGTTACAGACGCGTAAAGTTACATGAATTTTCACAGAAATTTTGTGAATTTTCAATTTGTTTGATATTATGCATTTTTATACACCACTCGAACATGGTTAAAGATAGAATGATGGGCCTTGAATTTTTGAATTCAGCATGAAATTTTCTTTCTTTTCGCGTATCGCACGATATTTTGACGACGTCGGATCTCGAGTTACAGACGCGTAAAATTACATGAATTTTCACAGAAATTTTGTGAATTTTCAATTTGTTTAATATTTTGCATTTTTATACACCACTCGAACACGGTTAAAGATAGAATGATGGGCCTGGAATTTTTGAATTCAGCATGAAATTTTCTTTCTTTTCACTTATCGCACAATATTTTGACGATGTCGGATCTCGAGTTACAGACGCGTAAAGTTACATGAATTTTCACAGAAATTTTGTGAATTTTCAATTTGTTTGATATTATGCATTTTTATACACCACTCGAACATGGTTAAAGATAGAATGATGGGCCTTGAATTTTTGAATTCAGCATGAAATTTTCTTTCTTTTCGCGTATCGCACGATATTTTGACGACGTCGGATCTCGAGTTACAGACGCGTAAAATTACATGAATTTTCACAGAAATTTTGTGAATTTTCAATTTGTTTAATATTTTGCATTTTTATACACCACTCGAACACGGTTAAAGATAGAATGATGGGCCTGGAATTTTTGAATTCAGCATGAAATTTTCTTTCTTTTCACTTGTCGCACGATATTTTGACGATGTCGGATCTCGAGTTACAGACGCGTAAAGTTACATGAATTTTCACAGAATTTTTTTGAATCTTTAATTTGTTTGATATTTTGCATTTTTATACACCACTCGAACACGGTTAAATATAGAATGATAAGCCTTGAATTTTTGAATTCAGCATGAAATTTTCTTTCTTTTCGCGTATCGCACGATATTTTGACGACGTCGGATCTCGAGTTACAGACGCGTAAAGTTACATGAATTTTCACAGAAATTTTGTGAATTTTCAATTTGTTTGATATTTTACATTTTTATATACCACTCGAACGCGGTTAAAGATAGAATGATGGGCCTTGAATTTTTGAATTCAGCATGAAATTTTCTTTCTTTTCACTTATCGCACGATATTTTAACAATGTCGGATCTCGAGTTACAGACGCGTAAAGTTACATGAATTTTCACAGAATTTTTTTGAATTTTCAATTTGTTTGATATTTTGCATTTTTATATACCACTCGAAGACGGTTAAAGATAGAATAATGGGCCTTGAATTTTTGAATTCAGCATGAAATTTTCTTTCTTTTCACGTATTGCACGATATTTTGACGACGTCGGATCTCGAGTTACAGACGCGTAAATTTACATGAATTTTCACCGAAATTTTGTGAATTTTCAATTTGTTTAATATTTTGTATTTTTATACACCACTCGAACACGGTTAAAGATAGAATGATAAGCCTTGAATTTTTGAATTCAGCATGAAATTTTCTTTCTTTTCACGTATCGCACAAAATTTGACGACGTCGGATCTCGAGTTACAGACGCGTAAAGTTAAATGAATTTTCACAGAAATTTGTGAATTTTCAATTTGTTTCATATTTTACATTTTTATATACCACTCGAACACGGTTAAAGATAGAGTGATGGGCCTTGAATTTTTGAATTCAGCATAAAATTTTCTTTTTTTTCTCTTATCGCACGATATTTAGACGATGTCGGATCTCGAGTTACAGACGCGTAAAGTTACATGAATTTTCACAGAATTTTTTTGAATTTTCAATTTGTTTGATATTTTGCATTTTTATATACCACTCGAAGACGGTTAAAGATAGAATGATGGGCCTTGAATTTTTGAATTCAGCATGAAATTTTCTTTCTTTTCACGTATTGCACGATATTTTGACGACGTCGGATCTCGAGTTACAGACGCGTAAATTTACATGAATTTTCACCGAAATTTTGTGAATTTTCAATTTGTTTGATATTTTGTATTTTTATACACCACTCGAACACGGTTAAAGATAGAATGATGGGCCTTGAATTTTTGAATTCAGCATGAAATTTTCTTTCTTTTCACGTATTGCACGATATTTTGACGACGTCGGATCTCGAGTTACAGACGCGTAAATTTACATGAATTTTCACCGAAATTTTGTGAATTTTCAATTTGTTTGATATTTTGTATTTTTATACACCACTCGAACACGGTTAAAGATAGAATGATGGGCCTTGAATTTTTGAATTCAGCATGAAATTTTCTTTCTTTTCACTTATCGCACAATATTTTGACGATGTCGGATCTCGAGTTACAGACACGTAAAGTTACATGAATTTTCACAGAAATTTGTGAATTTTCAATTTGTTTCATATTTTACATTTTTATATACCACTCGAACACGGTTAAAGATAGAGTGATGGGCCTTGAATTTTTGAATTCAGCATAAAATTTTCTTTTTTTTCTCTTATCGCACGATATTTAGACGATGTCGGATCTCGAGTTACAGACGCGTAAAGTTACATGAATTTTCACAGAATTTTTTTGAATTTTCAATTTGTTTGATATTTTGCATTTTTATATACCACTCGAAGACGGTTAAAGATAGAATGATGGGCCTTGAATTTTTGAATTCAGCATGAAATTTTCTTTCTTTTCACGTATTGCACGATATTTTGACGACGTCGGATCTCGAGTTACAGACGCGTAAATTTACATGAATTTTCACCGAAATTTTGTGAATTTTCAATTTGTTTGATATTTTGTATTTTTATACACCACTCGAACACGGTTAAAGATAGAATGATGGGCCTTGAATTTTTGAATTCAGCATGAAATTTTCTTTCTTTTCACTTATCGCACAATATTTTGACGATGTCGGATCTCGAGTTACAGACACGTAAAGTTACATGAATTTTCACAGAAATTTGTGAATTTTCAATTTGTTTCATATTTTACATTTTTATATACCACTCGAACACGGTTAAAGATAGAGTGATGGGCCTTGAATTTTTGAATTCAGCATAAAATTTTCTTTTTTTTCTCTTATCGCACGATATTTAGACGATGTCGGATCTCGAGTTACAGACGCGTAAAGTTACATGAATTTTCACAGAATTTTTTTGAATTTTCAATTTGTTTGATATTTTGCATTTTTATATACCACTCGAAGACGGTTAAAGATAGATTGATGGGCCTTGAATTTTTGAATTCAGCATGAAATTTTCTTTCTTTTCACGTATTGCACGATATTTTGACGACGTCGGATCTCGAGTTACAGACGCGTAAATTTACATGAATTTTCACCAAAATTTTGTGAATTTTCAATTTGTTTCATATTTTACATTTTTATATACCACTCGAACACGGTTAAAGATAGAATGATAAGCCTTGAATTTTTGAATTCAGCATGAAATTTTCTTTCTTTTCACGTATCGCACAAAATTTGACGACGTCGGATCTCGAGTTACAGACGCGTAAATTTACATGAATTTTCACAGAATTTTTTTGAATTTTCAATTTGTTTGATATTTTACATTTTTATACACCACTCGATCACGGTTAAATATAGAATGATGGGCCTAGAAGTTTTGAATTCAGCATGAAATTTTCTTTCTTTTCACTTATTGCACGATATTTAGACGATGTCGGATCTCGAGTTACAGACGCGTAAAGTTACATGAATTTTCACAGAAATTTTGTGAATTTTCAATTTGTTTGATATTTTGCATTTTTATACACCACTTGAACACGGTTAAAGATAGAATGATGGGCCTTGAATTTTTGAATTCAGCATGAAATTTTCTTTCTTTTCATTTATTGCACGATATTTAGACGATGTCGGATCTCGAGTTACAGACGCGTAAAGTTACATGAATTTTCACAGAAATTTTGTGAATTTTCAATTTGTTTGATATTATGCATTTTTATACACCACTCGAACATGGTTAAAGATAGAATGATGGGCCTTGAATTTTTGAATTCAGCATGAAATTTTCTTTCTTTTCGCGTATCGCACGATATTTTGACGACGTCGGATCTCGAGTTACAGACGCGTAAATTTACATGAATTTTCACAGAAATTTTGTGAATTTTCAATTTGTTTCATATTTTACATTTTTATATACCACTCGAACACGGTTAAAGATAGAATGATGGGCCTTGAATTTTTGAATTCAGCATGAAATTTTCTTTCTTTTCACGTATCGATTAAAATGTATCAGCATTACATATTTTTTAAAAAAAATGCTCGTATATAGTCTCAAAATTTTCCGCCCCTAAAATGAGGGCAGCACCTGTTGTCGTATATAGTTCCAAAATTTTCCGCCCCCCAAATGAGGGCAGCACCTGTCGTCGTATATAGTTCCAAAAATTTCCGCCCCCAAAATGAGGGCTGCACCTGTCGTCGTATATAGTTCCAAAAAGTTCCGCCCTCAAAATGAGGGCAGCACCTGTTGTCGTATATAGTTCCAAAAATTTCCGCCCCCAAAATGAGGGCAGCACCTGTCGTCGTATATAGTTCCAAAAATTTCCGCCTCCAAAATGAGGGCAGCACCTGTCGTCGTATATAATTCCAAAATTTTCCGCCCCCCAAATGAGGGCAGCACCTGTCGTCGTATATAGTTCCTAAAAATTCCGCCCCCGAAATAAGAGCAGCACCTGTCGTCGTACATAGTTCCAAAAAAGTTCGCCCCCAAAATGAGGGCAGCACCTGTCGTCGTATATAGTTCCAAAAATTTCCGCCCCCAAAATGAGGGCAGCACCTGTCGTCGTATATAGTTCCAAATTTTTCCGCCCCCTAAATGAGAGCAGCACGTGTCGTTGTATATAGTTCAAAAATTTTCCGCCCTCAAAATGAGGGCAGCACCTGTTGTATATAGTACCAAAATTTTGGAACTATAACGTGTAATTTTTTTTTTTTTCAAAATATTTAATGTTCATATATTTTAACCGCGTTGAGGGGTTAGAATGTTCATGTTTGTGTGTTTTATACTGTGCCTGAGTGGTCAATAGTAAGCATTTTATACAACATGATTATGAATTCATAACTTCCAAACCAGTGGTCCTAAAAATGTGAAACAAACATAATCTTATACGAAATTTAGCGTAGAATCCGATTTTTTGTGTTTCAGTGTCGTATCTTTAACCGTGTCCGAGTAATTGTCAATTTTTCCCAATAGTAACGTATAAAAATCATTTTGAAGTCAAATAACTCGTAAACCAGTGGTTCTAAAAAAATGACACAAACATTTTCTTGTAGGAAATTTACGGTAGAATGCAAATTTTGGTGTTTCAGCCTTGTATCTTTAACCGTGTCCGAGCAATTGTAAATTTTCCCTGATAATAACGTATAAAGAACATTTTGAAGTCAAATAACTCGTAAACCAGTGGTTCTAAAAAATAAAACAAATAGTTTCTTATAATAAATTTAGCGTAGAATCCGATTTTTTGTGTTTCAGCCTCCTATCTTTAACCGTGTCCGAGAAATAGTCAATTTTTCCCGATAGTAACGTATAAAAAACATTTTGAAGTCAAATAACTCGTAAACCAGTGGTTCTAAAAAAATGAAACAAACAGTTTCTTATAGGAATTTTTTCGTAGAAACCGTATTTTTGTGTTTCAGCTTCGTATCTTTAACCGTGTCCGTGCAATTGTCAATTTTCCCCGATAATAACGTATAAAAAACATTTTGAAGTCAAATAACTCGTAAACCAGTGGTTCTAAGCAATGAAACAAACAGTTTCTTATACGAAATTTAACGCAGAATCCAATTTTTTGTGTTTTAGCATTGTATCTTTAACCGTGTCCGAGAAATTGTCAATTTTCCCCGATAATAACGTATAAAAAATTATTTTGAAGTCGAATAACTCGTAAAACAGTGGTTCTAAAATTTAAACAAACAGTTTCGTATAGGAAATTTACCGTAGAATCCGAATTTTTGTGTTTTAGCCTCATATCTTTAACCGTGTCCGAGTAATTGTCAATTTTTCCCGATAGTAACGTATAAAAAACATTTTGAAGTCAAATAACTCGTAAACCAGTGGTTCTAAAAAAATGAAACAAACAGTTTCTTATAGGAATTTTTTTGTAGATTCCAAATCTCATTGCCCTATCTCTAATTATTTAGAAGGTATGATTTTTTTTACCTGTTGAAATAATAAATAATAATATTGACCTGTTATAAATTGCAAAACAGTGGTTCCCAAATATTGAGGTAACATGTCCTGATAGAAATTTTCATGTAAATTACAAATTTTGTTGAATCATCGATGTATCTTTAACCGTTTAAGAGTTTGGAATTTTTTTCTTGTATGAGAAGAGCATTTTTAATGTTTAATATATCAGGTAACTTTGAGGGACTGTAAATGGAGAACCGATCATGGGGAAAGAAATCATGTAGAACATGAAATATAGAGAATTTCATGCTGAATCCAAAATTTCGCACATTGTTCTATTTTTAACCGTGTAGTAGGGGGGGTGGGTGGATGAAAATATGAGAAATGACAAGAAATATAAGTAATATAGGATTATTTGGTATTAATTTAAATGGCATGAAATTTTAAAGTAAGTTAAAGAATATTTGAAGTGATTTAGTTTGAGTTAGAATCGAACCCGGATCAATAAAGAAGTAAATAATTATTGTAATCAAAGCATTATACACAACACGATACTTGCTGATTATTTTATTTTTTAATTTTTATTTTTATAAATTATTTTCGAATAAATTTAATGTATGTTATGTAAAGCCTAACTATTTTGTTAATTAATTATTTTATTGTCAAGGTGACTATTAAATTGTGCGGACGTGTATGTGATGTGCTCGTGAATTTCGACGTAAAGGACGACTTCCTGGTGACAAAAAGGCCTTCCAACATCCCTACAGGACGTGGAATCATCTCCGACGACTTCATTTTGCGTGGTGAATTAATTTTTCCGTATTTTCTTAGCTGTTAATACTTGGTACCCGCTTATGGGTGTAATAGATCATTCCTAAAGAAGATAGGAAGTGTAGATGGTTAATATTTTTATTAATCATTGTGTTATATTTGCATATTTTTCATATATAGTTCACGATTTAACTGTATACGTATATTATGTGCAGTTGTCCCCAATATTGGGTGTAAGAGTGTAGATATGAATTTATAGAAGCCTTTAATTGTAAAAGATGGTCGATACGTTAAAATATTAAGTTATGTTGGAGGGTTTATATAGTGAATGGAATTTTCATAGTGTTCGATGCATTTTCATAATTAATTACTGCATTACACATATTTATTGTTGAAAATAGTATGCTATAAACCTTTGTTCAAAGTTTTGGGTATATGCATTATATATTTTTTAAATATTATAACGTTGAAGTGGTTACGTAACGTGTGCGTGTTGAATAAATTAATAATAATCGTAGATAATTGAACAAAAGTGAACAATGAAAATAGAAAAAATATTGATCTATATATTTAACAAAAGTATTGTTGAATATATGAATTTTTCGTGAAAAAATACATTTTGTTTGTTGTAAATTTCATATTGAATTATTTATGAATTGTTAAAAAACGTAGAAATAAATTTTGAAAGGTAAATATAAAAATGTTGAGTGTACCTACCATTGTTGCAGGTTATCAGAAACCTGGAGGAAGACATGGACGACGTACAGGAGTCCTGGAGAACCTACAGGATACTTGGAAAGCCTTCCAATTAGAAATATGAAGGTAATATTAATATTGTTTGTATTTATTAAGAAAGACATATTTATACATTAATATAATCCTCATATATATTTTGTTAATAATAATAAAAATTGAAGGAATAAAATGTGCTTAGTATTATTTCTCATTGTTGCAGAATCCCAACAAGAGGCAGAAAGATGTGGAACAACTGTAGGAGTCCTGGAGGTCCTTCGGAGTAAATAATCCTGTTAAAAACACCTTTATTTACAAAGAAATGGTTAGCATCTTTATTTAATTGTAAATCATACATAAATTTGTGTTCATATTTATCATTATAAATCTTGCAAAATATTTGAACATGAAATAAAATAAAAATCCTTTAATATCATACACCTTATAGCTCATAAATACATGTACATCGAAATGGAAATAATTATTATGAATGTAATGCTAACATGAGTTTATTTTCATTGTTGCAGAACGTGTAACATTGTCGCGGCAGTCCCGAGGTTTACCGTGCCCTGAAGAAGATTCCCAGAAGAAAAATGCCCCTGTCACGCCTTTATAAAAGCCCCCAAATAATTCCAGCCCCTGATTAAGATTCTCAGAAGAAAACTGCCCCTGTCACTCTTTTACAAAACCTCCAAATAATTGCAGCCCCTGATTAATAATAAAATGAAACATTACCTTTCCTTATAATACAGATATTTATATTTTTATAAAAAAATATAAATATGAATTGATATAAATGAGCGACATACAATATTCATAGTTACATAAGGTAAATATGAATATTGTATAGGTACTTAGTTATAAGTTTTGGAAAAGTTATAAGCATGAAACATATATACATACATATTTTCATAAGACTTACAAAGTAGCATACTTATATAAAAACATGAATACAATTCATATACAAGTTATACATATACATACAATACGCCGAAATATAAATTTCGTATAAATATAATCATTCATTGCAGTAATAGGTACAATAGTTAGTAAAGAGTACGTGAATTGTTGTACCTGTTGTTGTACAGAAGTATTTAGACAAAACATTGAGCAATCGTTATAGATTTTGGTGCAAGAATTAAAATTGAATTTAGTTGTTGTACCGTTTGTTGCATTGATAAATGTAGGTGAAAAATTCACAAATCCTTATAGTTATTGGTGCAATATTTAGTAGTTATGTTGGTAATAGTCGTATGTATTGTTGCACCGAAATACTTAGACAAAAGTTTGAGCATGCAGAAAAAGTTGGTTCAAGAATGAACAGACAGTTTGTTAATAGTTGTAGCCATTGTTGCACCGAAATAGTTTGAGAATATTTTTAGAATTCCTTATAGATATTGGTGCAATACGTATAATTATTAGTTCGAGAGTAAATAGATAGTTTGGTAATAGTTGTACCTATTGTTACATAGAGATACATAGATAGAATTTTGAGCATTCCAATACTGAAAGAAAATTTAAAAAATTCTTTATAGTTACTGGTGCAACATTTAATAGACAATCTGTTAATTGTTGTACCTATTGTTGCATTGAAATACTGAAAGAAAATTATAAAACCCCTTATAATTATTAGTTGAAGAGTAATTAGACAGTTTGGTAATAGTTGTAAGTATTGTTGCATTGAAATACTGAGACAATAGTTTGAGCATATGATATAGATATTGGTGAAGATAGATTTTTTAATAGTTGAAACCATTGTTGCACTTAAATACGTATAGAAAATTTGGATAATCTTTATAATTATTGGTTCAACAGTAAATAGAGAGTAATAGTTGTAGCTATTGTTGCACTGAAATACTTAGACAAAACTTTTAGCATTCCATATAGATGTTGATGCAAGAATTAACAAAGAGTTTGTAAGTAGTTGAAGCCATTGTTGCACTGAAATACTTGGAGATTATTTTAAGAATTCCTTACAGATATTAGTGTCACATTGAATAGATAGCTTGTTATTAGTAGTACCTATTGTTGCACTGAAATACTTAGACAAAACTTTTAGCATTCCATATAGATATTGATGCAAGAATTAACAAAGAGTTTGTAAGTAGTTGAAGCCATTGTTGCACTGAAATACTTGGAGATTATTTTAAGAATTCCTTACAGATATTAGTGTCACATTGAATAGATAGCTTGTTATTAGTAGTACCTATTGTTGCACTGAAATACTTAGACAAAACTTTTAGCATTCCATATAGATATTGATGCAAGAATTAACAAAGAGTTTGTAAGTAGTTGAAGCCATTGTTGCACTGAAATACTTGGAGATTATTTTAAGAATTCCTTACAGATATTAGTGTCACATTGAATAGATAGCTTGTTATTAGTAGTACCTATTGTTGCACTGAAATACTTAGACAAAACTTGTAGCATTCCTTATAGATATTGATGGTAGAATTAACAAAGAGTTTGTACATATTTGGAGCCATTGTTGCACTAATATAGTTGGATATTTTTTTTAGAATTCCTTACAAATATGATTGTTACATTAAATAGATAGTTTGTTATTAGTTGTACCTATTGTTGCACTGAAATATTTAGAGAAAACTTTGATCATTCCATATAGATGTTGATGCAAGAATTAATAGTTTGTAAATAGTTGAAGCCATTGTTGCACTCATATATTTTTTTTTTTTTAGAATTCCTTACAGAATAGATTTGTTATTAGTTGTACGTATTGTTGCCGTGCAATAGGTAGATAGAAGTAGAAGGAAATTTTATAAAAATTGGTGCAACAATTAATATATAGTTAGTAAATAATTGTTAAAGACGCATAGAATCACAATAATTTTATAAATGTTTATGGATAATGGTGCAACAATGAGCCCACAGTTTCGTTAGTAGTTGATGTATTATTGCATTGAAATACTTAGAGAGAAATTGTTATAGTTATTGGTGCAACATATGGTGGGAAAAATTTTCATAGTTGTATGTATTGTTGCACATGTTTTTTTTTTAAAATCGTAGTACTTGTTGAAATTAAAGAACATGTGTAGTTATCGTTGCACTGAGAATTGTAGAGAACATCTTTAGATATCGTTGAAGTATTTGGTGCAACAATGAATGGTTTGTTAATTGTTGCAAGTTTTTTTGCAATGTAGATAATATTTAGGTAATCATTTTCAGTAATGGCTGAATAAGTAAAAGAAAACGTGTATGTATATAATGAAGATGAAAGGAAAATGGAAATACTGAATGTGGGAAACAATAGAAAATCATGCTTGTAATTTTTCGAGTATTAATTAAGAATGTAGGTAAAGGAGAACATATGTATGTGGTATAATAAAAGATGCACTATTGAACATACAAACGTATTTTATTTGGTACACATAGTAAGAGAATGTAGTGCATTTTTTGTTATATAACATATAGACATATGTATATATCGCAATGAGGAAATACAATATACGTGTAAGATGAGGCATAGGACATTGGTAAAATTGAAATGAATTAGAGATATAATAATTTATTTTGAAATATATAGAAAATAAGAAGTAATTGTTACACCCTTGTAGAGTAGTGTATATATGGAGTTAGTCATATTTCGACCCCTTAGAGGGTAGATATAGTTGGTTTTTTTTATTCATATATAGAGATATATTGATTGGTTGAAGAAGAAAGGGGTAACAAGTAGTGCATTTAAACCCGTAGATGGTAATAATATTTGATAGCATGTAGGGAAAATGAATGAAATAGTTTTCTGTTGGAAAAATCGTGTGTAGTGTTAAAGGAAATTCATAAATAATTTTATACGTATTAATAGTTTTGGACTTTGAATAATTAAATATCTTACACGTAGACATGTATGTTCCATATAAAATGTAGCAACGAAATCGTACATTAGAAATGCATGGAATAGAAAATAGGTATATACATATGCGAATAGATATGTTATATAGCAAAATGTATTCGTTCTCCTGAAATTAGTTCATAAGGTAGATTAGTCATTGCACATATGAAAATCTCGTTCAATTCATATAAAAGTTCAAATATCCAAAGGGAAGTATTTGGATATTTGAACTTGTCGGGGAGAAAAAAGTGTTACGTAATGATTTTTAATAGTGATTACGTAACATTTTTTTCCCTAGGAGGCGGTTAGGGGTGAATGACCGGAAAGTAAAAAGCGTTAGGTCGCTGTTTGAGGTTATTACCTACCCCCTTTTCGACAAGCTAAAAACTACCTAAGTCGCTGCTGTACAACATATTGTACAGCGCGCCTTGCAGACCTAGCCATATAGTTTAGTCTGCAAGCTAGCAGGGCGCGAAGCGCCCTGCAAAATTTTTATAAAAAATCGAGGAACGAGATTTTTATAAGTCCAACTTTTTGTTAGCACAAACGTTGGACTTAGAAAAAATTTTGAACAAAATTTTTTCAGAATTTTTTCTAAGTCCCACTAGTAGTATACGTAGGTATAGCAACACCTCTAGCATAGCCATACCACATAAGTATTTAATTGTATATCACTGTACCAATATAATATCAATAAAATAATTTGTTAACATAATACAATTCTTTCATTTCTCTTATTACTATTTCAGGATTTATATTTCAGATACCACTTACCTTAGGATACAACATAGCCTACCAGCGATACATGGATGCTACCTGCAATACACTTAGTAATTAAATTAAATGATAGGATATGGGAGGTGAAGTGTCACTGGTTGATGAGGGGAGGAGATGTATGAACGGAAGGACTGACGTCATCATGAGAGATGATGAATTACTTTTTTTGGACTTGGAATATTTTTTTGATTTGGTGATTACGTAACAGGGTATTACGTAATCGCGAAATGATAGGATTTATTTTATTTTGGATTCAGAATATTTTTTTAATTTGGTAAGAGGTGATGAATTATTTTTTTGGGCTTAGAATATTTTTTTCGATTTGGTGATTACGTAATAGGGTATTACGTAATCGCGAAATGATAGGATTTATTTCATTTTGGATTCAGAATATTTTTTTAATTTGGTAAGGTGAATTATTTTTGGGACTAGATAGGGGATAGGATGTGAAACATGGTTGCTATATTTTTTACGATTACGTAACACCTATTACGTAATCATGCAATTGTATTTATTTCAGTTTTTGAGTCGAAAATGAAAAAAAATAAAAGGACCTTCCTGATTTTCGTACATAGGTATGATCTTACAAACTTTTACCTATTTTTTTTTTTTTTTTTGGAACAAATACAAAAGGTGTTACGTAATCATGCAAGGTGAAAAGGATATTGGACAATAATTTATTTCTTCAATGAAGATTCCTTGGATAAGCTGAAATTTCCTAAAGGATTTACAGGATTGCTAAATAAAATGTTTTATCATTTTAACAACATTTATTTCTCATTAACTATTACATAATATGTCAGGATGATTTTTTTTTATTTAAGTAGATATATCTTATATGTATATGAAACATTTCATTTTAATATATAATAGATGCCCCATAGGATTTCTGAAATTTTAAATTTATTTGGATTGTATATTTTTCGAATATTTTTCTAATTGATTTTACAATATTACATGAATTTCAATATGAGGCATCTACTATTTAACAATTATGTACAGGTGAAAAAATATATTACATAAATACAATATAAATGGTTCCATTATAGACGTACCCTGATTTGGGCTGGATCTTTATAACAAAAAAATAGGAATTAGATTTTTTTCTTATACCATTCATATACTTATTATTTAAAGGAGCCGAAATTCTCCAATGTTTCTGGGGGCAGTGACCTATGTTCCAGGAATTCTTCAGGACTACCAAAACTAATTTGGGGTCGTACATGAATTTGGGGGTTCCTTTCTTGTAGGAGGTAAATATTTTCAATTGTTTCTCAACATGTAAACAAACAAAAACAAATGTATTAGGACTTTAGAATTATCAGGAGTTACTTTAACATAAAATTTATTAAACATCGTACAAAAACTTCAAAGAATCGAATAATACGGAACATAGTCGGAAATATCCTGTGTAAGGATTCTGTTGACATCATTGATACGGACTCGTATTGGTCGACTGTACACCCAAAATAATGTAGCAACTTGTAGGAAATGTAAGGAATTTAATGGAACTCAGTTTGGTCTGAATTTTTCAATAACTGATATACAAGGACTTAACAGCGTATTGGAGTCCGTATCAATGATGTCACCAGAATCCTTACACAGGATATTTTCGGCTATTTCCCGTATTTTTCGGTTGTCGTTTTTTAGAGCAATTGGATGTGTGTATGCTCTGAATTTTTGAATGTATTTTGTGTACAACAATTTGTAAGATCTTACTGTAAGTGTGATAATGTCCATGTTATTTTGTATGTAGGTATAGTAAGAATAAATACTGTTTGAAGTTTTTGAGGTAGTTACCATGAAATTTTATTACGTTCAAATTTGTTTATGTACCTTATTAATACCAACTGAATTAACTTTTTCGGGGTGCCTCATCTTTAATTAAAATATTGTGAGGGTTGGGAAAAAAGTACAATTATTTGAGATAGGTATATTCTTTATTAACACAGAAAAACAAACTCTATTATCACAGTAAATATACAATAATATACATAAGTTTAAATAAACTATTATATGATCTATCTAATACGCTATGATAGTCATAAGTACTTATAATCAGGGATTTTTTATTTTCTTAAAATACATCATAATATTTTTATTCATCTACTTTGGTACAAAATTGTGATAAGTTAAATGTTAAGAATAAAAATATATGATGTTCAAAAATTAAAGCTTGTAAACATTGCAAGATAGTACTAGATGGGTGACCGATTTATACTAAATGTTCCCAAATTTTTATGCCCACAAGGGCCTATAATGCCTAATTGTATACCTTACGCAAAAGCATGGGTAAGTTCATGTCCCATAACTATCCCCATAACCCTTGTTCTAGTTTTTCATATTTTTTATCTAATTGTGTAGCGTTCATTAAATAATCGGGGAAACCTATCATGTCACTTATAGCATCGGCTTCAATTATTACAGCATCCCTAGTTTCTTGGTCCATCCAATTTAGATTTTTAAAATTCTTTTTTAATGCTTCAATCACTTCATTTATCATACTTTCGGCATGAACTTTTCCCGATGAAAAATCATGTAATTTTAAACGTCTGTAACTCGAGATCCGATCATGTAAAAAAATCGTGCATTAGAGTATAGGAAAGACAATGTCATGTTAAATTCAAATTTTCAATGGCCGTTATTCTATCTTTAACCGTGTAAGAGTGGTACAAGAAAATATAAAATATGAACCAATTCAAAAATTTACAAAACTCCGATGAAAAATCATGTAATTTTAAACGTCTGTAACTCGAGATCCGATCATGTAAGAAAATCGTGCATTAAAGGATAGGAAAGACAATGTCAAGTTAAATTCAAATTTTCAATGCCCGTTATTCTATCTTTAACCGTGTAGGAGTGGTACAAGAAAATATAAAATATGAACCAATTCAAAAATTTGCAAAATTCCGATGAAAAATCATGCAATTTTAAACGTCTGTAACTCGAGATCCGGTCATGTAAAAAAATCGTGCATTAAAGTAAAAGATGACAATGTCATGCTAAATTCAAATTTTCAATGGCCGTTATTCTATCTTTAACCGTGTATGAGTGGTACAAGAAAATATAAAATATGAACCAATTCAAAAATTTCCAAAATTCCAATGAAAAATTATGTAATTTTAAACGTCTGTAACTCGAAATCCGGTCATGTAAAAAAATCTTGCATTAAAGTAAAAGAAAGACAATGTCATGTTAAATTCAAATTTTCAATGGCCGTTATTCTATCTTTAACCGTGTAGGAGTGGTACAAGAAAATATAAAATATGAACCAATTCAAAAATTTACAAAATTCGGATGAAAAATCATGTAAATTTAAACGTCTGTAACTCGGGATCCGATCATGTAAGAAAATCTTGCATTAAAGTAAAAGAAAGACAATGTCATGTTAAATTCAAATTTTCAATGGCCGTTATTCTATCTTTAACCGTGTTGGAGTGGTACAAGAAAATATAAAATATGAACCAATTCAAAAAATTACAAAATTCCGATGAAAAATCATGTAATTTTAAACGTCTGTAACTCGAGATCCGGTCATGTAAAAAAATCGTGCATTAAGGTAAAAGAAAGACAATGTCATGCTAAATTCAAATTTTCAATGGCCGTTATTCTATCTTTAACCGTGTATGAGTGGTACAAGAAAATATAAAATATGAACCAATTCAAAAATTTCCAAAATTCCAATGAAAAATCATGTAATTTTAAACGTCTGTAACTCGAAATCCGGTCATGTAAAAAAATCTTGCATTAAAGTAAAAGAAAGACAATGTCATGTTAAATTCAAATTTTCAATGCCCGTTATTCTATCTTTAACCGTGTAGGAGTGGTACAAGAAAATATAAAATATGAACCAATTCAAAAATTTCCAAAATTCCGATGAAAAATCATGTAATTTTAAACGTCTGTAACTCGAAATCCGGTCATGTAAAAAAATCTTGCATTAAAGTAAAAGAAAGACAATGTCATGCTAAATTCAAATTTTCAATGGCCGTTATTCTATCTTTAACCGTGTAGGAGTGGTACAAGAAAATATAAAATATGAACCAATTCAAAAATTTACAAAATTCGGATGAAAAATCATGTAAATTTAAACGTCTGTAACTCGGGATCCGATCATGTAAGAAAATCGTGCATTAAAGTAAAGGAAAGACAATGTCATGTTAAATTCAAATTTTTAATGGCCGTTATTCTATCTTTAACCGTGTAGGAGTGGTACAAGAAAATATAAAATATGAACCAATTCAAAAATTTACAAAATTCCGATGAAAAATCATGAAATTTTAAACGTCTGTAACTCGAGATCCGGTCATGTAAAAAAATCGTGCATTAAAGTAAAAGAAAGACAATGTCATGTTAAATTCAAATTTTCAATGGCCGTTATTCTATCTTTAACCGTGTAAGAGTGGTACAAGAAAATATAAAATATGAACCAATTCAAAATTTTCCAAAATTCCGATGAAAAATTATGTAATTTTAAACGTCTGTAACTCGGGATCCGATCATGTGAGAAAATCGTGCATTAAAGTAAAGGAAAGACAATGTCATGTTAAATTCAAATTTTTATTGGCCGTTATTCTATCTTTAACCGTGTAAGAGTGGTACAAGAAAATATAAAATATGAACCAATTCAAAAACTTCCAAAATTCCGATGAAAAATCATGTAATTTTAAACGTCTGTAACTCGAGATCCGGTCATGTAAAAAAATCGTGCATTAAAGTAAAAGAAAGACAATGTCATGCTAAATTCAAATTTTCAATGGCCGTTATTCTATCTTTAACCGTGTAGGAGTGGTACAAGAAAATATAAAATATGAACCAATTCAAAAATTTCCAAAATTCCGATGAAAAATCATGTAATTTTAAACGTCTGTAACTCGAAATCCGGTCATGTAAAAAAATCTTGCATTAAAGTAAAAGAAAGACAATGTCATGCTAAATTCAAATTTTCAATGGCCGTTATTCTATCTTTAACCGTGTAGGAGTGGTACAAGAAAATATAAAATATGAACCAATTCAAAAATTTACAAAATTCGGATGAAAAATCATGTAAATTTAAACGTCTGTAACTCGGGATCCGATCATGTAAGAAAATCGTGCATTAAAGTAAAGGAAAGACAATGTCATGTTAAATTCAAATTTTTAATGGCCGTTATTCTATCTTTAACCGTGTAGGAGTGGTACAAGAAAATATAAAATATGAACCAATTCAAAAATTTACAAAATTCCGATGAAAAATCATGAAATTTTAAACGTCTGTAACTCGAGATCCGGTCATGTAAAAAAATCGTGCATTAAAGTAAAAGAAAGACAATGTCATGTTAAATTCAAATTTTCAATGGCCGTTATTCTATCTTTAACCGTGTAAGAGTGGTACAAGAAAATATAAAATATGAACCAATTCAAAATTTTCCAAAATTCCGATGAAAAATTATGTAATTTTAAACGTCTGTAACTCGGGATCCGATCATGTGAGAAAATCGTGCATTAAAGTAAAGGAAAGACAATGTCATGTTAAATTCAAATTTTTATTGGCCGTTATTCTATCTTTAACCGTGTAAGAGTGGTACAAGAAAATATAAAATATGAACCAATTCAAAAACTTCCAAAATTCCGATGAAAAATCATGTAATTTTAAACGTCTGTAACTCGAGATCCGGTCATGTAAAAAAATCGTGCATTAAAGTAAAAGAAAGACAATGTCATGCTAAATTCAAATTTTCAATGGCCGTTATTCTATCTTTAACCGTGTATGAGTGGTACAAGAAAATATAAAATATGAACCAATTCAAAAATTTCCAAAATTCCAATGAAAAATTATGTAATTTTAAACGTCTGTAACTCGAAATCCGGTCATGTAAAAAAATCTTGCATTAAAGTAAAAGAAAGACAATGTCATGTTAAATTCAAATTTTCAATGGCCGTTATTCTATCTTTAACCGTGTAGGAGTGGTACAAGAAAATATAAAATATGAACCAATTCAAAAATTTACAAAATTCGGATGAAAAATCATGTAAATTTAAACGTCTGTAACTCGGGATCCGATCATGTAAGAAAATCTTGCATTAAAGTAAAAGAAAGACAATGTCATGTTAAATTCAAATTTTCAATGGCCGTTATTCTATCTTTAACCGTGTTGGAGTGGTACAAGAAAATATAAAATATGAACCAATTCAAAAAATTACAAAATTCCGATGAAAAATCATGTAATTTTAAACGTCTGTAACTCGAGATCCGGTCATGTAAAAAAATCGTGCATTAAGGTAAAAGAAAGACAATGTCATGCTAAATTCAAATTTTCAATGGCCGTTATTCTATCTTTAACCGTGTAGGAGTGGTACAAGAAAATATAAAATATGAACCAATTCAAAAATTTCCAAACTTCCGATGAAAAATCATGTAATTTTAAACGTCTGTAACTCGAAATCCGATCATGTAAGAAAATCGTGCATTAAAGTAAAGGAAAGACAATGTCATGTTAAATACAAATTTTCAATGGCCGTTATTCTATCTTTAACCGTGTATGAGTGGTACGAGAAAATATAAAATATGAACCAATTCAAAAATTTCCAAAATTCCGATGAAAAATCATGTAATTTTAAACGTCTGTAACTCGGGATCCGATCATGTGAGAAAATCGTGCATTAAAGTAAAGGAAAGACAATGTCATGTTAAATTCAAATTTTTAATGGCCGTTATTCTATCTTTAACCGTGTAGGAGTGGTACAAGAAAATATAAAATATAAACCAATTCAAAAATTTACAAAATTCCGATGAAAAATCATGTAATTTTAAACGTCTGTAACTCGAGATCCGGTCATGTAAAAAAATCGTGCATTAAAGTAAAAGAAAGACAATGTCATGCTAAATTCAAATTTTCAATGGCCGTTATTCTATCTTTAACCGTGTAGGAGTGGTACAAGAAAATATAAAATATGAACCAATTCAAAAATTTCCAAACTTCCGATGAAAAATCATGTAATTTTAAACGTCTGTAACTCGAAATCCGATCATGTAAGAAAATCGTGCATTAAAGTAAAGGAAAGACAATGTCATGTTAAATACAAATTTTCAATGGCCGTTATTCTATCTTTAACCGTGTATGAGTGGTACAAGAAAATATAAAATATGAACCAATTCAAAAATTTTCAAAATTCCGATGAAAAATCATGTAATTTTAAACGTCTGTAACTCGAGATCCGCTCATGTAAAAAAATCGTGCATTAAAGTAAAAGAAAGACAATGTCATGTTAAATTCAAATTTTCAATGGCCGTTATTCTATCTTTAACCGTGTAAGAGTGGTACAAGAAAATATAAAATATGAACCAATTCAAAAATTTCCAAAATTCCGATGAAAAATCATGTAATTTTAAACGTCTGTAACTCGAGATCCGATCATGTAAAAAAATCGTGCATTAAAGTAAGGGAAAGACAATGTCATGCTAAATTCAAATTTTCAATGGCCGTTATTCTATCTTTAACCGTGTAGGAGTGGTACAAGAAAATATAAAATATGAACCAATTCAAAAATTTCCAAAACTCCGATGAAAAATCATGTAATTTTAAACGTCTGTAACTCGAGATCCGATCATGTAAGAAGATCGTGCATTAAAGGAAAGGAAAGACAATGTCAAGTTAAATTCTAATTTTCAATGCCCGTTATTCTATCTTTAACCGTGTAGGAGTGGTACAAGAAAATATAAAATATGAACCAATTCAAAAATTTACAAAATTCCGATGAAAAATCATGTAATTTTAAACGTCTGTAACTCGAGATCCGGTCATGTAAAAAAATCGTGCGTTAAAGTAAAAGAAAGACAATGTCATGCTAAATTCAAATTTTCAATGGCCGTTATTCTATCTTTAACCGTGTATGAGTGGTACAAGAAAATATAAAATATGAACCAATTCAAAAATTTCCAAAATTCCGATGAAAAATCATGTAATTTTAAACGTCTGTAACTCGAAATCCGGTCATGTAAAAAAATCTTGCATTAAAGTAAAAGAAAGACAATGTCATGCTAAATTCAAATTTTCAATGGCCGTTATTCTATCTTTAACCGTGTAGGAGTGGTACAAGAAAATATAAAATATGAACCAATTCAAAAATTTACAAAATTCGGATGAAAAATCATGTAAATTTAAACGTCTGTAACTCGGGATCCGATCATGTAAGAAAATCGTGCATTAAAGTAAAGGAAAGACAATGTCATGCTATATTCAAATTTTCAATGGCCGTTATTCTATCTTTAACCGTGTTGGAGTGGTACAAGAAAATATAAAATATGAACCAATTCAAAAAATTACAAAATTCCGATGAAAAATCATGTAATTTTAAACGTCTGTAACTCGAAATCCGATCATGTAAGAAAATCATGCATTAAAGTAAAGGAAAGACAATGTCATGTTAAATTCAAATTTTCAATGGCCGTTATTCTATCTTTAACCGTGTAGGAGTGGTACAAGAAAATATAAAATATGAACCAATTCAAAAATTTCCAAAACTCCGATGAAAAATCATGTAATTTTAAACGTCTGTAACTCGAGATCCGATCATGTAAAAAAATCGTGCATTAAAGGAAAGGAAAGACAATGTCAAGTTAAATTCAAATTTTCAATGCCCGTTATTCTATCTTTAACCGTGTAGGAGTGGTACAAGAAAATATAAAATATGAACCAATTCAAAAATTTACAAAATTCCGATGAAAAATCATGTAAATTTAAACGTCTGTAACTCGAAATCCGATCATGTAAGAAAATCGTGAATTAAAGTAAAGGAAAGACAATGTCATGTTAAATTCAAATTTTTAATGGCCGTTATTCTATCTTTAACCGTGTAGGAGTGGTATAAGAAAATATAAAATATGAACCAATTCAAAAATTTACAAAATTCCGATGAAAAATCATGTAATTTTAAACGTCTGTAACTCGAGATCCGCTCATGTAAAAAAATCGTGCATTAAAGTAAAAGAAAGACAATGTCATGTTAAATTCAAATTTTCAATGGCCGTTATTCTATCTTTAACCGTGTAAGAGTGGTACAAAAAAATATAAAATATGAACCAATTCAAAAATTTCCAAAATTCCGATGAAAAATCATGTAATTTTAAACGTCTGTAACTCGAGATCCGGTCATGTAAAAAAATCGTGAATTAAAGTAAAGGAAAGACAATGTCATGTTAAATTCAAATTTTTAATGGCCGTTATTCTATCTTTAACCGTGTAGGAGTGGTACAAGAAAATATAAAATATGAACCAATTCAAAAATTTCCTAAATTCCGATGAAAAATCATGTAATTTTAAACGTCTGTAACTCGAAATCCGATCATGTAAGAAAATCGTGCATTAAAGTAAAGGAAAGACAATGTCATGTTAAATACAAATTTTCAATGGCCGTTATTCTATCTTTAACCGTGTATGAGTGGTACAAGAAAATATAAAATATGAACCAATTCAAAAATTTACAAAATACCGATGAAAAATCATGTAATTTTAAACGTCTCTAACTCGAGATCCGATCATGTAAAAAAATCGTGCATTAAAGTAAAAGAAAGACAATGTCATGTTAAATTCAAATTTTTAATGGCCGTTATTCTATCTTTAACCGTGTAGGAGTGGTACAAGAAAATATAAAATATGAACCAATTCAAAATATCCAAAATTCCGATGAAAAATCATGTAATTTAAAACGTCTGTAACTCGAGATCCGCTCATGTAAAAAAATCGTGCATTAAAGTAAAAGAAAGACAATGTCATGCTTAATTCAAATTTTCAATGGCCGTTATTCTATCTTTAACCGTGTAGGAGTGGTACAAGAAAATATAGAATATGAACCAATTCAAAAAATTCCAAAATTCCGATGAAAAATCATGTAATTTTAAACGTCTGTAACTCGAAATCCGATCATGTAAGAAAATCGTGCAATAAAGTAAAGGAAAGACAATGTCATGTTAAATTAAAATTTTCAATGGCCGTTATTCTATCTTTAACCGTGTAGGAGTGGTACAAGAAAATATAAAATATGAACCAATTCAAAAATTTACAAAATTCCGATGAAAAATCATGTATTTTAAACGTCTCTAACTCGAGATCCGATCATGTAAAAAAATCGTGCATTAAAGTAAAGGAAAGACAATGTCATGCTATATTCAAATTTTCAATGGCCGTTATTCTATCTTTAACCGTGTAGGAGTGGTACAAGAAAATATAAAATATGAACCAATTCAAAAATTTACAAAATTCCGATGAAAAATCATGTAATTTTAAACGTCTGTAACTCGAGATCCGATCATGTATAAAAATCGTGCATTAAAGTAAAGGAAAGACAATGTCATGCTAAATTCAAATTTTCAATGGCCGATATTCTATCTTTAACCGTGTAGGAGTGGTACAAGAAAATATAAAATATGAACCAATTCAAAAATTTACAAAATTCCGATGAAAAATCATGTAATTTTAAACGTCTGTAACTCGAGATCCGATCATGTATAAAAATCTTGCATTAAAGTAAAGGAAAGACAATGTCATGCTAAATTCAAATTTTCAATGCCCGTTATTCTATCTTTAACCGTGTAGGAGTGGTACAAGAAAATATAAATTATGAACCAATTCAAAAATTTACAAAGTACCGATGAAAAATCATGTAATTTTAAACGTCTCTAACTCGAGATCCGATCATGTAAAAAAATCGTGCATTAAAGTAGAAGAAAGACAATGTCATGCTAAATTCAAATTTTCAATGGCCGTTATTCTATCTATAACTGTGTAGGAGTGGTACAAGAAAATATAAATTATGAACCAATTCAAAAATTTACAAAATACCGATGAAAAATCTTGTAATTTTAAACGTCTGTAACTCGAGATCCGGTCATGTAAAAAAATCGTGCATTAAAGTAAAAGAAAGACAATGTCATGCTAAATTCAAAATTTTAATGGCCGTTATTCTATCTTTAACCGTGTAGGACTGGTACAAGAAAATATAAAATATGAACCAATTCAAAAATTTCCAAAATTCCGATGAAAAATCATGTAATTTTAAACGTCTGTAACTCGAGATCCGATAATGTAAAAAAATCGTGCGTGACAATAAATGAAAGAGAATTTCATGCTGAATACAAATTTGCCCGTTACTCAACCATGTTAGAGTGGTAGAATAAAAAATAAAATATGACCCTGATTACGTTTAGTTCTTGCGTGTAACTCATAATACTCATTTGATAAATTCTTACAAAACATGTTTTGATAGAAAATTGTATGAGGAATTTATCTTTTAGGCTCTTATAGCCTTATTATTAACTGTGTATGTGTGGTGCACAAGTAAATTTCAAAATAAAAATGATAAATTTAAATGTTTTGTCAAGGACAGCAATATTCTTATAATATTCTTTGATAGACAATATATTCGGCTCTTATAGCCTTCTTATTAACTGCGTATGTGTAGTGCACAAATAAATCACAAATTAACAATTTTCGAAATATCTCATTTTTTTAAGGACAGGAACATTGTTATATTAAACATTATTAACATATAACATATAAACATACAATAGTGTTTTGCTGTGGCCAACACGTAGAGAATGTGTGCTGCTTTCTCGCATTCCCCAAATTTTCTCTGAAGCCGAGTTTGGACGTAGTAAAGGGTTTCTCATCCAGCAACCATATTTTTGGTCTGTGAAACGATAGTGGACGACAGATTTACCAACAGCATACAGAACGCAATCTGTGAACAGAATAAACAAAAAACCAAATAAATTTAATAGAAAACATAAATAGTTTATGCAGTACGTTCAAATAAGCTTGTCTGAAATTTTTTTTAGCAGCTGGAACTTTTTGAAAATGAGTATATTTATAGAAATGGGCATGCTGAATCTAAATTTGATATGTACAAGTCGATATCTCTTTTAGATTTTGAGTTATGAGCATATAAATATTTGTATTAAAACAAACTTTTCTGAATATTTTTTCAGCGATTCAAAATTACTGAAAATTTGTGAATATATAAAATAAGACATGCTGAACCCAAATTTGGACAGTTCAAGTCTCTATTTTTTTTAGTTTCAGAGATATTATCGCCAATGGCTGTGCGTGAGTTGTGCCCAAATATTGAAAACATGTTTTTTTTTTTTTTGGTTTAAGATAAAACATTTTTGAACGCTGCATAAATAATCAACACACAATTACATATTATACCTATTGTAAATAAACAGAAAGATAAAAATAAATAAATATGGTATTCATTTGTATATTACATCAATCCGGCGTAAAATTGATCTTTTTTTTGATAAGTCTAACAATTCCTTTTCTATAGAAATTAAAGATGGAGTGGATAGTTTCTTACCTGTATCTCTGTTGGGCAATCCAGGTTCTTCCAAAGGGCCTATCGACAAGTTTCCCTATAAGCTCGTAATAGGACACACCAGGATTTGGACATTTTAGTTCTTTTAAATCGGGACCATCAGGACACGTGGTTACAGGAGAATAAAGGCCAATTAAACATTTGTGGTCTGGGGGTTGAACCCCATATACAGCAACCCCTGACCCTTCTATTAAGGGGGGGGCGGTGTTACCAAACGAGAGTCTACCTCTGAAAAATTAAAACATAACAACATAACAAAAATTATGGTTGTGGACCGATGAACCAGTTTGTATATTGTATAAAAAATATTGTTTGCTTCTATCTTCAGCTAGAATGTAAGTTAAAATTTAACAATTTTTGCCTAAATCTACAAGTAAATTTTGGTTGTATCAATCGTCGTTCAATAACAAACAACAAAGCACCTCTAGCTAGGATGAAAGCTCTTGTCGACATGTCAACTTTACCGGTCAGCAAAAAAGCTCTGTGTATAGAAAAATTTCAGGCAGATCAAAATCGCGACAGCCATGACAAAGTAGTGATAGATTGGACTTGAACTATCGTCGTTTTTTTACATTTTATATTAATTTTCTCCTTTCTTCGCACACAAAGCGTAAATAACTTGAAAGATACGCACCCTCTTTTTAGGTGAAAAGATAGAGACTGCATTTTGAGTTAATTAAAAATATTTCGAGAATAGATTTCAGCGGTGGGATATTGGTGGACATATAGAAAAAGATGTGCTAAAACTAAGTTTGAATCATATAAGTTGCTATCTTTATTAGTTTTCGAGATATTAAGATATTAATTGTTGATAAAGTCAATTGTGTAATTATTGACTGAAATGTTTTTATACACTAAATTCTACAATCCTCAACGCGACAGCAATATGGAAAAAAATAATTTTTATTTCTATTTCAAAATCAATGTGTTAGAATTTCAATTTATCAAACACATATCATTAGCTATTCGGGGTCCAAAGTCTTTTGGCGAAACTAGGCAAGAATTGGACAACCAAGTGTAATAAATTACTCTACATAAGATGCCACAGTCACACAGAGATCTCTTAGTTGACAAGACGTTTTAAAGTTACAAACAAGACAAGAAATACTTAATAAAATGTCAATAAATTTATTTTTAAAGTGTGCAAGAAAATCTTAACAAACTAAAACTGTTACAGCCAAATTAAGGTAAAGGAAAATGAGTTTAGTGAGCCATCAAAGCAGGACTTGAGACACACAAGTCACGCAGGCAAAGACTCTCTAGGCTGGGCCTAGGATGCGAGACAGGCGTACCTGAAACCCCACAGTGACAAGTGGTACTACCCCAAGCAACCCCACAGTGATGAAATAACATCCCACACAAAATTAATACAGACAAGGGCTGAAAGTAATATTTTATCAGCGTTTCAAGCGAACTTGAGGCCCATAAAAACCAGTGCGGGTTATTGGGTGATCGAATGCGATTGAGATGCAAAGGAAAATGAGTTTAGTGAGCCATCAAAGCAGGACCTGAGACACACAAGTCACGCAGACAAAGACTCTCTAGGCTGGGCCTAGGATGCGAGACAGGCGAACCTGAAACCCCACAGTGACAAGTGGTACTGCCCCAAGCTACCCCACAGTGATGAAATAACATCCCACTCAAAATTAATGCAGACAGGGGCTGAAATTAATATTTTATCAGCGTTTCAAGCGAACTTGAGGCCTACAAGAACCAGAGCGGATTATTGGGTGATCGAATGTGATTGAGATGCAAAGGAAAATGAATTAATGAGCCACCAAAGCAGGACCTGAGACACACAAGTCACGCAGGCAAAGACTCTCTAGGCTGGGCCTAGGATGCGAGACAGGCGAACCTGAAACCCCACAGTGACAAGTGGTACTGCCCCAAGCGACCCCACAGAGATGAAATAACATCCCACACAAAATTAATACAGACAGGGGCTGAAAGTAATATATTATCAGCGTTTCAAGCGAACCTGAGGCCCGTAAAAACCAGTGCGGGTTATTGGGTAATCGAATGCGATTGAGATGCATAGGAAAATGAATTTAATGTACCATCAAAGCAGGACCTGAGACACACAAGTCACGCAGGCAAAGACTCTCTAGGCTGGGCCTAGGATGCGAGACAGGCGAACCTGAAACCCCACAGTGACAAGTAGTACTGCCCCAAGCGACCCCACAGAGATGAAATAACATCCCACACAAAATTAATACAGACAGGGGCTGAAAGTAATATATTATCAGCGTTTCAAGCGAACCTGAGGCCCGTAAAAACCAGTGCGGGTTATTGGGTGATCGAATGCGATTGACATGAATTAGGAATAAGATATTGTAAAGGTTAATGCTGTACCAGTTTCGAAAAAAATTATCAAGAGTTGTGAGCGATAATTAAAGCAAAATATGATGTAACACACTTGTAAAAAAATGGAATTTGTTTATATAATATACTATTGAATTATTAATTTTATGAAACAATGTTTTCTGTAAAATCCGTGGCTCAAATGTAGAAACGAAATAACCAAAATTTATACTGAAACTGTGAAATAAAAGCATTTGTGGAAATTGTTTCAGGAATTCAAAATTAGTGAAATTATGGGTACTTATAGAAAAAACTATGCTCAATTCAATTTTGTAACGTACACGTTGCTATCTTTTTTAGTTTCAGAGATATTAACCGTTAACTGATACAATTGAAATTTACAATTGCCATTTAGAATATGATTGTACATCTATATATATAATTTTTCAGCTATTGAAATTTGCTGAAAATTTGAGTACATATTTAAAATGACCTGCTCTGTTCAAATTTGAAATATTCAGATCGCTATCTCACCTAGCTACCAAGTTATGTTTTTATATCCTATATGCAAAACACGAAATTTTCAAAAAAATGGGTATGTGTATTTCTAAAAAACTAAGGATCCAAGAAATTTTTCACTATTTTTCCCGTAATGCACAGGTCCAAATTAGGGGGTTATTATACATTTTGTACAAAAATAAAGGGGTTTAAATTTTGACCCAATTGTAGACGTTGTCCCTATCTACTATCTCTAAAAAAAAAATTAAAAAATCATATCTCAAAAACTGAAGCCCCCGAAAATTTTTATACTATTTTCCTATTAGGGGGATACGATATGTTTTTCCAAAAAATGAAGTAGTCAAATTTTAAACCATTTTAAGAAATTTTATTCTGTTCTCCATTTTAATTTTTATTTGTAACTATTGTATCAAACGTACGAAAAATTTGAAAATTAATATACTTATGTAAAAACGTTCGTAGATTTGAATGTCGCTTCGTACACTTCCGTTTCTCTATTGGTATTCGAGTTACGAGGCTTTAAATTGAAAAATGAAAAGTAAAAAATTACAATTTTCAATAAAGTTTATGAATTTTGAAAACTATGGCCCTGAAAATTTTCTGAAAAAATGTGTACATACAGAAAAGAGCATGCTGAATCTAAATATGAAACAAATAAGGATCTATCTTTATTATTTACAATGCTATGGATAAAATAATATTTTCTTCTCACCATATACTGTGAATTCACCTCTGGTAATACCTTATTCATTCTTTGCTATGCAGTAATACCTAGTAAAATCCATAGTACTTATATTAATAATTTTCAGTTACATCACAGATTTGTAAACATCTGATCCCTCCCAATAACGCCCGTCTTCTGGAAAGGCCTCCACTTCGCATTCCAGGACAGCTGTGGATCCATTGGAAACACCTACCATCTGGTTTCGAATTCGAATTAATGGAGAAACTGGAAAGAAGGGAAAAAATCATGGAATTTGTCATGGATTTGTTGTTGGGAATTATTATATTGCACAATATATTTATAAGATTATTTTGTCAATTGTGCCCTTCCTAAATCAACCCTTTTGCTTGTTAATAATGACGTCAAAACTTTCAATTTATTAACTAATTTACGCTATATCCGGAATTCAATAAGCGGAACGCTTGACTGCTAAAGCAAATGTACCTAAACAAATATAAGCACAGACGTATATATAATGAAATGGAGAAAAAGTCCATCTGGAAGATGGAAAGCTAAAGCCGAGTCTGGACAATATGGAAGCGTATGTAATGTGGAAGAATAAATAAACAAATAAAATTATAATTATGGAAACGTATTTATATAAAAATTAAAATATTACTGTACACCCAAACCCTTAAAGGTTTAATTCCAAATATCTCGGAAACAAAAAAGAGACATTCATATATGGTCTGAAAATTTGAAATCTACATATTTCAATTTATTACTAAACACTAATTTTAGTTATGAAGAATTTTTTAATAATTAATTTCAAAATTTAATTTTTTTTATTTATCAAAGTATTTAAAAAATGTTTGAGGTTTCATACCTTAAAATGAGTGTGAGATACGGCCCTAAAATCTTCACCATTCGATTCGCAAGATCTTTTTATATACATATACCAATTTTTATTAAAATAGTTTGATGGATAAATTTTATATTAATTATTTATCAATATTATGTTGCAACACAATGAAATATGTGTATTTTTATATATATTTTTGTAAAACTAATATTAATAAATAAAAAATTAAGAAAATTTGTGCATATATGTAGTTATTTATGTAGAATCGAATAAAAAAATCGCCAAGCTCGTACCTTCATTATTTAAAGATATAAAAATTTATACTCAAATATGAGTTCGAGATATGACACTGAAAATATTACCATTGGATTCGCCATATTTTCTTATATAAGTCTACCAATTTTCAGGAAAAAAAATTGACTAGTATTTATGCCAATAAATATTTCCTAACATAGAAAATTTGGAATTCAAATTTGTAATATTAATTCACAAATATTGAATTAGTAGTTCAAAAAAATTGAAAATTTATGTATGTATATATTTTTTTGCATAGAATCGAATGGTGTAATCGTCAGCGCCGTATCATCATTTTTTAAAGAGGTAAAATATGACCATTAGATTGTACGTATTTTCTAATGTAAGTATACTAATTTTCCGGTAAAAATTCTGATTAGTAAATTCACAAATAAATATTTCCCAAAATATAAAATTTAGATATTCATAAAAAATGAATGAATTGTTTAAAAAAAATGAAAATATAATGTATAAATGTAGTTTTTTATGTAGAATCGAATAGTAAAATCGCCAAGATCGTATATTCAATATTTAAGTTAATACATAAAAATCAATAAAAAAATCAACTTACTTTGCCAAGATCTCAGCTGAATCACACTTCCGTCCGTTTATCTCCACTCCACTTCCGGTTTGGGAACCCCTGTAGCTGCACACCTCATCCGGATATTATCCCCCTCGTGAACAACAATGGGTTTGCTACCCAAGACTGATTTCAAACCTGGAGTATACGTAATACGCGCCTGCACAGAAAAGGTGTCACTATGATGACTATATGATATTGTTTATATATTGGGGATGGGTTACACCCTGAAATGGGCAAGGGTGTAGATAGGGAGATATACACATACGTACAGTAAGAAATCTGTAGAGTAACTGAATTGTTGAATAATAATTTTGTTGTTAATTAAATTAGTGATAGCGGTAGTGTATATTTTTAAAATAAAGAATTAAAAATTATAATTGCTGTATAGACGATTACGTATTACGTTGAATTTGTGTTTTATTCTGAATTTATTTTAAAAATATATTAAATACTTATTTATTGTTCAAAATTCAATAATATTTTTATTGTTGAATAAAAAAAAAACATTTCTAACAATGAATATAATATGTAAAATTATATCTCTACAGCCTTTATTTGTATTTTAACGGTACATATTTCCCCAAAAATATATAGTTTATAATGTCCCCTAATCGAACTTTATGTAAATTTACCGAATATATGAGCCCAAACCCGTAATAGTTCGACCGGTTTACATTATCAACAAATTATAAAACCTATAGAAATGGCTAGTAATTTGTACAAAATTCTTTCGGTTACTTTACGGGTGATAATAGTTCGACCGGCATTTTAACAGCGGTAATAATAAACAAGGGTATAGATTTAGAGATATAATATATAATAATATAGAATATTCTGTTGTAATAAATCTCGCTACAACTCCATGAAAACCAGTTGAGATATTTAAATGTCCGTAATGGAAAGATAAATACAAAATGTCTGTGTCAAAATTCAACAGTTTTACAGACATTACCGAAAGCTTTTACTGGGAAGTAGGTACATTTAATATTTCTTATTGTATTATTAATTAAATATTTATAACTATAGGTAGGTATATTAATATTACAATTTATCCTTAAGAAATACCAATAATATCGTCAATGAATATGAAGAATTTTGAACATATTAGAAGAGTAGGACAAAATTCCTCACAGAAAGAAAGAGTAGATACAATATACAGTTGAAATTATTAGGGTATGTACAAAAAATGTTAAATTCGGTAATTATAGAACATAGAATGGAAATGGCGAGAGATATTGTGCTGGCCACAACAGATATTTTTACCTTCCGTCACCTTTCGGTAAGGAATGTATTGTCTTTGGTCAAAAAATTCAATGATGAGTTTTTACTGAATAAGCATGTTTTAGGGTCCCTAATACGATTTTACCATTTTTACGATGATGTCTGTATGTGTGTCTGTGGCTGTGTCTGTGTGTGTGTGACAAAAGTTCCGGATTCCATAACTTCAATACCACGATTCCAAAAATTATATTTTTTTCATATTCCTGAAGTTTCCATCCAGAAGAACAAGTGATTAGATTTTGGTTATAATTGGTAAACCGGAAGTAGCCTCATTTGAAGATGAAACAGTTAAATTTGATTTATTGACATTTATCGTTATTATAACTTAAAGAATATATTATTCTCTAAACGATTTGATAACATTTTATACTTCATATTCAATAGATACAGAGTTAAAGAATTTTAAAGAAATTAAATTTTATAATTCAGCCAGCTATGCTAAACATGGAAACTACTAATATATTCATATAATTCAAATTGACAGATGTCAGTATCAATAAAAAGTAAATTAATGTGGCAGAGATGAGGATGTTGAAGTAGATGTTGGGGAAGGCACGGAAAGATACGATAAGAAAATCTCTAGTGTTACAAGTTTCTAGGAAGATACAAGAAATACGATTACATTGGTTTGAAATGTCATGAGGAGAAATGAAGAATTATATTGGAACAAGAATGAATAGTTTACTAATAGGAGGTTGAAGAAACAGAGGAAGACCAAAGATAAGATAGAAGGACTGTATTGCGGAAGACTTGAGAGAAAAGGAACTGAATGAGAACGACACGCAAAAATAGCGACCCCTAATGAATGGGAAAAGCTAAAGAAGAAGATGTCAGTGTCAAGTGCAATTTGAATAGTTTGTTTCTGAAATAATTTTACTGGAAATTTAGAATCTTTTGCAAGAAAAATTATGTATGGAATTTATACATTATATACAGGATTGACGGAAGGTATTGTGCTGGCCACAACAGATTTTTTTACAATTATTTTACTACTCTAAATACTTAGAATTGAAACAACAAAAGCAGAAATATTTGTTTACTCCTCTTATAGTGAACACGAATTAAACACCCATATTTAATAAAACTAAAGATCAAGCAATATTGAACACCTCGATAAATGACAATCAAACTTTAGTAGATGGCTATATTTAGATGTTAAATAGTCATTTGTTATTTGCTGTAGATGTAGAATTACCAACACAAATTTGAAAGACAGAGGGTTCATACTCTTTTGCTGGTATATGCATATTTTTACAGTTAAAAATTTGTGAAGGCCACAAATTATATATATTTTTTTTTTTTATTTTAAATAATAATTTTTGTTAATACCTGTTTGTATTACGAAACCAATTATTAATCGTACGTTCATCATTAAATTGTTCGCTAGCCAAGTCTGGCTCATTCATTCAGTTTATTTCGTCGTGTACAGACCTATGTACATCTCCAAGACATTTTTGCATCGCATAAACACATCTTGCAAGATCCATCAGCCCAGAAGGACGAAGAACGAGAAGGACCACGTGGGATTTTACATATTTTTATCACGGTATTTATTGGTAAAAGGTTCATAGAACCTACAAAACAAGGTATGGTTTCACTTCCCGGCAAATATCAAAATTAAAGCTAATATAATTAAAAATTCCTCAAACTTTAAAATTAGTAAAAATGAAAAGTAAATACGTACTTCTTTGAGAATAGCTGACAGCACGGTTCTCTACAAAAGGGTTATTACGAAGGGTTGTTACGACTTCCTACCCTTTTGATAAAATTTATCATCGAAAGGAGGGTTATTACGAAGGGTTATGAGGACCTCTGGCATGGTGGACATGTTGAGTAATCCGAGTATATCCATACCTTCTTAAATTTACTACTGATAATTACAAGGTTATTACGAAGGGTTATGAGGACCTCTGGCATGGTGGACATGTTGAGTAATCCGAGTATATCCATACCTTCTTAAATTTACTACTGATAATTACAGGGTTATTACGAAGGGTTATGAGGACCTCTGGCATGGTGGACATGTTGAGTAATCCAAGTATATCCATACCCTCTTCGAAAATGAGAACCATTTTCTCAAGATACGTATTGCGTTTCGTTTTTACTTTGCACACAGTTTTAAAGTGAAGTGAAATTTTTAATTTTTATCAAAAAACAAAATTTCAAAAATATTATTTATTCACATTTTTTTATTTTATATTTACTGTAAAGTTACATAACTTACAATTTAATATTCAAAAATAATTTTATTCATTTTTTTGTTGAATTGCTATATAATTTATTTTAATTTAAAATAATTGGTAACAATATGAAATTTGAATTATTTTAACAATACTTTAAATTTAATTGTTGTTCCAATAATATACAGTTTAAAATTCAAATATTTTTTTCATAAGTAAATGATATTACACTTTTCTCTTTGTAATGGGTTCAAATCCCAAATAAAGAATATTTTTTTACAAGAACAATTTATTATAGACTATCATATATAATAATAGATATTTCTGCACCAAGTGAGTTTAGATAATGTTTATTCATGAAAAGGAAGTTTAAACCACAAGCCCGTAGGGCGAGTGGATTAAAACCTTTGAGTGAATAAAATATTCTTACTCGCGTGGTTTATACAATTTTATTAAATTTTGACAAAATAATAATAAAAACCATTATAATAATTATTTTTTTACAAAATAAAAAACTAATAAATTAGTAGGCTATGCATGACAATCGTCGTTAATAGACATCAATTCGTTTATTTATAAATTATAAATAAGCTTAGTTTTATTTTCGGGTCTGATATTATTTTAAATATATTATTTGTTGCCAGTTAAAATTCTGTTAGACTTAAATTTTTTTAATTTAATTTTTAAACGAGCATTTATTTATAAATGTTGCTTTCGAGTTAATAATGACAGTTTAAAATAAATATATATCATTGTAACAATTGTTAAACTACCAATTTTTTTAAATTAAACGTCTTAATTTATTTTCAAAATTTGTAAAGCAAACATATAATTTTTAAATGTTTCATTGATTGTTGATAGATTTTTCCAATATATTCATTTAATTATTTATTTCATTACAAATTACAATAAGCACTTAGCTTTTTATAAATTTAAATATTAAATAATTAACTTCAAATATAAAAAACTGGGTATAAGGTGGCACAAAATGCTATGCGTAGATTTTAGATATAAGGGAATGACTGTGTGTTTGATCGAGCAAGCGAAATCTCTGTTGTAAAATTGCCCGGGAAATTTTATAGCAGGGACTAGCTTTAGTTAAGTAGATTAAGTTAGCCTAGTTATAAGTAGTTTTAAGATAGGTAGTGCCACATTTGTATCCAGTTTTTTTTTTGCAAGATTATTACATTTTTTTATTTCACTACAAGAATAAGTATTCATACGTTGTCAATAATATATGAATACTTTTAATTTAAATGTATTATCATTTCTGATTATTGGAAAATCTGTCTGCATGATATGTTTCATTTGAAATTATACTGTTTTGTTTTACTCAACGCTTCATACCATAACCAAATAGTATTTTTAATAATTGATAAACAATAACTTCAATTATATTTATGGAGATTTGAGCGAATCTGGTGTAAAAATTAAATGCCAACTTTATGATTTCAAATTTTGTAATTATTACGAAGGCTGTCTTATATAACTATTTTAAAAATTAAAAAAACAAATTCACCATTTAGTTTTTTAGAAAAAAAGCATATGATTTCAATGTTTAATACATAAGCTGTTATGGTAGAAGCATTTCCGTAGATACTTTTTTGTTTGTTTTACATTGATATAATAAAATTTAAACTGAAAACTCATTATTATACTCTAGTTTATAATGCCTCCTTGCCATTCAAATTAATCTGAAATTAATGTTAATTTTATGGATAACTTTTTCGAATATAATTATTTTTGTACATTTTAGAATTTTTGATCACTGAAATTGATAGATAAATTTATCATAATTTTACAAGACGTGCTGTTACCACATAACTTTCTTGGACCACATATGTTCAAAATACTGGTCATTTCAATATTTTTTTTTTGTTAAATACAAATCAATGTATACGTATTTGTATTAATTACATGAGCATGGGTGCTCCATTTAGCTTCATATACAAAGAGAAAGTGTTAATTGTTGACTTATATACAAAATACTATTAATAATTAATTTATTTATTATGCTTAGATGTTAATAATTTATTTTGAATACTACGACTAATAAATTTGCTGGGAAGTACGCTGTATAGTGCAATGAACGTATTCTTTTTTATTGGTAATAATATATATTAAAATAGAAATATTTTAGAACGAAAAACAATAGTAAATTTGAATTAATTTATAATCAAACATAATAAATGCAATGAACGTATTCTTTTTTTATTGGTAATAATATTTATTTGAATAAAAATATTTTAGAACTAAAAATAATAGTAAATTCAAAGTTAGGTTCCCCCATTAGATGGACGAATGATTTGTTTATTGTATGAATCTGTGTGTGCAAAAAAAAATACGAATATAATAAAACAAAAATGTCTACCATTTATTGTGTGAATGTATTAGGGTCCTATCCTTCCCAACCCAGTATAAAATCAACATAGCTCGCGTTTCCCGGCAAGAGGTCCGGATCGTCCGTTCCGTTTATTAGCTCGTGTTATCCGGCATGAGGTCTGGGTCGATTAGGCCGGGCAAATGACCTGGACAACGTGGGACATGCAGGTTGCAGTTGTTCCTGATGTTCCAGATGCAGAAAGAAGAACCCGCGAATTAAAGCCGCGAATTTATCGATAGTTTTGTTTGAAAATACCACGAATTAAGAACGCGAATATAGTCGATATTTTTGTTCGAAAATACCGCGAATTAAAAACGCGAATATAGTCGATATTTTTGTCCGAAAAAACGCGAACGCGGAGATTTTTTATAGGGAACTACTTAGTTATTTTATAAATTAATATAACTTAATCATGATATTCAAAAATCGGTAGTTTAGATTTGTACGATATACAGTGATAGCCAGAGAAATAAGACACTTAAAATTTGTTTAATTTGTTTAAAGTAAAACTTTTTTTATATAAATTGCATTGAATTGAATAATAAGTATAAAATAATTTGTTTCATACTAAGTGCATGACAAATAAATAATATATGATATATGTAGAATTGCATGAGACAGAAAAATAATTTTGATTTATAGTAACAAATTAAATTAAAAACGTTCATTGCCGTACAGCTAGGTTAAGTTATTTTTAAGGGGGCGCGTCGTCATCCTAACTTTAACTTCGCGATACCCGGCATAAGGTCCGGGTCGTTAGCTCGCGTAACCGGCATAAGGTCCGGATCGTTTCCCTTCCGTTATTAGCTCGGGTAATCCGGCATAAGGTCCGGATCGATTAGGCCAGAAAGCAGGGATCTGGACAACGTGGGATTTTTTCGGGCCTCGACAGCCCGAAATTTTCAGATGATAAAAAATTTGTTTGACAAACGCGAAAGTTTTTGTAGGGATGAATTGGTTGTTTTGTATCCGATTTGTTGTTTAAATAAATTTAAAGCAATATATAGTTCATATATATATTTTTGGGGTTTACAGGGTTAATTTTTTGATGTTTTGATAGTTCGTTCGCGAAGTTCGATGGTACGGGATTGGGGATTGTTGCAATGTATATTCAGGGGTGTCAATATACAAAGTGTTAAAGTCCATGTCCGTAAAAATTAATTGACACCCCTGGTATACATATATTTAATGAGTGTCTTTTTTTTTACAGATGGGCGTGAATATTTTGACGCAGTATGGTTACGTACTGTGAAAAAAGTCTAAATATTCATCCGAACTTTCCTAAAATCTCTTACATAGAACAGTAAGAGGTTTTAGGTGAGCAACCCACCGTCCTTACGATGGTCCTACCACTGTCTTTCGTGCCCATTGCCCGTAGTAAACGGACTACTATTGGGCGACTCGTACGATAAGATGGGTTGCACTGGGCCAGACTAATGGCGGGGATAGCGAAGTCGCGTGCCCTTGCAAAACGTCACATCGAAGTATGTTACACGACGTGTATCTCATGGAATGTATTACATGGAGAGTGTGTGCCATGTAATCCATTTCATGGGATGCATGAACTGTAACAGCTATGGTGTGTATGAGTTTGCAAGGGACGCTCGTCCCCAAGCAGGCTTCGCCACCGGTGTCAGGTTCATTTCATTTCATTTTTTGTTAGGTTTCAGGCGCGGGCGATTCTATTTAGCTAAGATAACATTGTTAGGGTTTTGTAAGGCATCCCAGTCGTAGTTTAGACTGGGGTGGCCCTGTCTTAAACTCCTTTGAATCGCAGGAGGGTGGGACAGGGTTCCCTGCCCATGTGGAGAGACCTTGTCGTGGTGGCAGGGCTTAACCATCTCCCCAAATTGGGGGGGTGGGACCAACGTCTCCACCAAGCAGAAAAACTTTCTTTTTTCAGGTCATCTTTACCAGAAAATTTATTCTGCATAGAACATAGGCAAGTATTCCTTAATACAGTATAGTCTCGATACAGTGAACTAATTAATGCAGGGCCATGTCACAATATCCACTTTGTCCACTTCTTCTAGTTCTTATGAAATAATTACAACAATATAACTTTAAACGTAAATATTGGTTTTAATTGCTTTAATACAAATATCAAAATATTAATTTTTAGATCGTATGTCCTGATGAACTAATTATTTTATATACGTTTTCTTCATCCATGATATTTTTAAAAATCGAATACCATAGCGGATTTTTAATATGTGTAGTCTCCCATTGCTCAATTAGAGACATTAATATTAAAAGTTAAAATTGTTTTCAACCTATTATTTAAAACCGGGGGCGATTTCATGTTACACATTATTAAATATGCGTTTACTCTGTAACAATGTAAATGAGCAATTCGAGACATTAATATGTCGAATTAACAACTGACATTAATTTGCAACAATTGTAATGTTTTTATTTACGAATAACTGAATATAGTATCTAAATCTATTCATTTATTTGAAGTTTTTTACTCGTAGTTTTTAAACTGTTAAAAATTTATTACAAAAAGTTATCATTTTTGGAAAGTACGTTCCCAAATCTATATGAAGTGATATATTTCAACCATTCTAATTCAAAAAAATTGTCTTCATCAGTTGTCACTGTTTGAAATATATTTTATCTGCAGACGAGAGTTCTTTTACCTATACTAATTCAACGAGCAAAAATTACTTCAAATAGTAATCATATTTATAATCTAGGATATCGAATTAACAATTGACATTAATTTACAACAATTGTAATCTTTTTATTTACGAATAACTGAATATAGTATCTAAATCTGTTCATTTATTTGAAGTTTTTTACTCGTAGTTTTTAAACAGTTATAATTTAGTCTAAACCCTTTCAGGTTGCCAAAAATCAAGTGACCTACTTATTTTCATAACCTACCTTCCATGTATTGAAGAAATTTTGACCAAAATCCAAGGTGCCGTTGATATTTCGACCCTGCCTTTTTCAACACACATCAAACACACAAACAGTCCAAATTTTGTCCAAATAAATTTGTAACACAAACATGAATACTTCTCAGTATGAACATTTGGTATTATAGTTTATATGATTTACACAGTTAATGTTAATATTATATTCACAAGTAAACTAAAACACTAAATACATATTTGACGATCTTATTTTATCATTACCCTTATTATACTTTGTTAAAAAGGTCCTTAAAGTGTATTTTTATACAACTGACGTTACTTGCAAATGTTTAAACAAAGCACAGATCACAGCCATTTTGATCAAAACGTCAAATTAATTAACAAATATTTGTATTTCATTTATTTGATAATTATAAATGATGATAATTTATATTTGGCAATAATATTAATAAATATAAACTTTTTTGAAGTTAAATTTTGAATTTATTTTTTTTAAATTGAGGAAAAATTCCAAAAAAGACCCTATTTTGTATTGGTAGCGACATCTCTTGAACTTTTGGCCACAATATAGAACATATGATTTTAATATATGAATAAAATCGTGAATTTATGCTTTCCAGCGCGCGTCCACATTTTGGTGTAGCAGACTTGCACAAACCAAAGTTCTATTATTAGATTGTTACTTGTTCACTTATTGTTTGAAAATGAAACATGTGGAACTACTTTTTTAGTCTTAGAAAACTTATTTAATTATTATATTACAAAAAAGACTACGCGATGAATTCAGATTTCGCACTATTTTCTAACAATTTTTATATATGAAATAAATACAATTAAATCTGAAATGGACACGATATGGTACTAGAAATTTCTTTTTTATTTTATACATAAATTAATTCAATTATTAATACAAAAAAATGACGAAATAATGACATTGGTTGTTTTTGCATTAAACCACATTAATTTGTGATAATATAATATAATAATATGTACAAAAGAACATAAATTTAAATATTTTTTACTTATTTATACTAAATGTATTTACAAATTCTAATAAATATATTTATTATAAATAAATGTATTTTATTTATTCCTAATATACTTATTTGTCTCAGCATTTATACTACTAGGCTCATAGAATGTTTAAATGGTAAAAAATTGTTCTCTTAAAATTGGGAAATTAAATCGGAAAATATTTGAAATATAATTTGCTCAAAATATTCCATTTTAATTATTTATGTATTAATCTTAAATATATAGTTTCTATTTCTGGATATATAAAGGCTTAGTTAAATAAATTATTTTCTTAAGAACTGTACGTACATAAAATAAAATATTGGTTAAAAAAAATATTTTAAAAATAAATAGTTTGTTGCAAAATTTATTTTGTAAAAAAATTGTTTGCAAAATATAAACAGATGTTTATTTTTATTCATTATCTCTGAAATTAAAGCCAAAATGAAAGTTTCTACAAGACTATACCCATCATTTATAATTACAAATTTGTTTTATTGTGACAAACATAGTCGAAATCTATATAGTTTAGCTAGAAAATGGATTTTCTAAAAATTGTTAATATCAAATCAATATTGTTGCTGTAATCTATGGTCAAAATTATAATCTATTCATAATACATATATCCTATATATTCTGGCCTGTACTGAGGTAAATATACGCATAATATTATGTAACTTATAATTCTGAGTAACTTTCTTCAAATAAACTTCCCCAAACCGGTTTTTCAAGTTTAATATTCATTTAAAACAAATTTATTTAACTATAACTTTTGTAAACAGGTTTAAATACCTGAATTATAATATATTTGCATATCTATTGTTTAAACAAAAGATTTCTTACTAAATACCACCTTATAATAAAACAAAAGCTGTCCAAATTAGTTTTTGTTTTTTGATTCCAATCATGTGCATTTGTTTATCCATTATTATCAGCTGTCATTTGTTATTTGAGGTTATAAATATTGTTATTAACAATTATCAAAATATGAGTTGTTATTAATTTTTTTATTCTTAAAATTGAAGAATATATTCAAAATAATTATTTAAACAAATTAAAAAACATTTGTTCATAAAATTTATAAAAATATTAGATCAGAATTTTTCCAAAAGATGTCAGAACTAATATCAAATTGAGCTGATCCAGCATAAAATAAATCGATTTATGAATAATTTATAAAATTGTTATTACAGGGTTTTTCCTAGAGATGGCAGAACTGATATTGATTTAGGCTGATCTAACAAAAAATTTATCAATAAATCGATTTTTCTCGTAATACAAGCATTTTCAAAAAACATTTATTTGAAAATATATACTCAAAATTAAAAATTATTAACAGGTTTTTATGTTACAATAATATCTGAATAAAAACAGTATATAATATATATTTTTATAATTGTGTTGTAAATATTTATTTGTTATATCGTGTAAATGGGAGAAAATCAATATTATTGATAAATCAATTGACCAATCAAATTCAAACAATTGTTCATTTGATCTATGCGGTAGAAAAATTTGTTTAAATAAATGTCAATTGTTAAAATTATTTGTTTTAAACAAATTAAGTAATGAAATATTGATTTATACAATAAATTGTTTATTATATTGTTTATAAATAAAAATAATATTACAATAAATATTATTATACACAATTTTATTTATTTAATATAAGTAAATACATACGTCATCATTTATTTACCAAATAAACCAACACACATATGAATCAAAAGATATACGTAATTTATAATACAAATATTTTTGAAGGGTATATGTAATATACCTATAATTTTAAATATTTAACTATTAATACAATAAGAAATAATGTAACGTATTTCCCAGAAAAAATCTTCAGTAATGTCTCTGGATTTTTGACACAATTTCAAACATTTTAAATTTCAATTGGTTTCCATGACATATATAATAAAATAATTATATGTATCAGACAGAGAATTCTTTCAAGAATCTGCAACTTGTGGTTGTTTAATTATTACCAAAACCTTTTTAGCTCTTCCCAGTAATGTCCGATTGAGAAATACATAGTTAAACAAATATTAAGTATTATAGTTTTTGAGAAATCGTCCTTCCAATATGTACATTTATTTTTCAGAAGTTCTATATCTTCATAACTAGTTAAACAATTATTTTATAAGCAAAAATTACTGTCAGGCTATTTAGACAACCCACATAGATTCCGAGTAATCGAGATGCCGAGTAATTTAGTTTTTTCCAGAACGTAAATTGAAATATGAACCTTTTATTTTCCGTCTCTGTATAATATATTATTACACGAAGAAGGTGAAAATTTCTAATGTTACTGTAATAGTATTTGTAATCACAATACATGTTATACGTTATAGTCGAATGAATTAACGTAAAGAAAATATGTAACTTAATGAAGCGTTAGAGAAAGGTGGAGATACTTTCGAATGGCCTTTGACCTTGGTTTGCGGTAAAATATAACAATAATAATTATAAGAAAGTCACACGAAATGTATAAACATTTCTATTTTAATATAATAATAATAACAACACGTACATGTTATAAATGAAAACAGATTTCATATTTGAAAGCATCTACAAAATATCATAACATCTTACAGAAAACAAATAATTAAGAATCGGTAATGATGGAATATTTGTACCGTGCGGGCGCTTATCAGGCGTCACCTCACGAGCACTCATTGCTGGCGTGGAGAGTGCACCACAGCTGTCAATTTTGTGCCATTAAAATGCGATGTAATTTTTAGCGTCGGTCGGGATCGAACCCGGGTCCCCAGATTTGCGACCAGACACTTAGTATGTAATATTCAATAAATCAACATTCATAGTGAGTTCATTATTATTATTGCACATAATATATATACATAATCGTGGAACAAATAAATCTGATGTGGTCAGCACAATACCTTCCGTCAATCCTGTATATTATGTATAAATTCCATACATAAATTTTCTTGTAAAAGATTCTAAATTTCCAATAAAATTATTTCATAAACTATGCGAATTGCACTTGATCTTCTTCTTTAGCTTTTCCCATTAGTTAGGGGTCGTTATTTTTATTTTCTTCTTCCATTCATTTCTGTTTTGCGGGTCGTCCTCATTCGGTTGCTTTTCTCTAAAGGCTTCCGCAATACAGTCCTTCCATCTTATTTTTGGTCTTCCTCTATTTCTTTAACCTATTACTAAGCTATGTAATCATCTCTCTTGTATCTTTATAGAAACTTGTAACACTAGAGTTATTTCCTTACCGTATCTTTCCGTGTCTTCCCCAACATCTACTTCAACATTCCCATCTCTGTCACATTAATTTACTTTTTATTTATACTAACATCTGTCAATTTGAATTATATGAATATATTAGTAGTTTCCATGTTTAGCATAGCTGGTTAATTTATAAAATTTCTTTAAAATTCTTTAACTATATTTATTATATAGAGAATAATATATTCTTTAAGTTATAATAACGTTAAATGTCAATAAATTTAACTGTTAAATCTTCAAATGAGGCTACTTCCGGTTAACCAATTACAACCAAAATCTAATCAGTTGTTTTTCTGGATGTAAACTGAAGGAATACGAAAAAAATATAATTTTTGGAATCGTGGTATTAAAGTTATGCGATTCGAAACTTTCGTCACACACATACATACAGACATCATCGTAAAAATGGTAAAATCGTATTATAGGGACCCTAAAACATGCTTATTCACTAAAAACTCATGATTGTATTTTTGACCAAAGACAATACCTTCCTTACCTAAAGGTGACGGAAGGTAAAAAAAACCCAAATATAGTTAATATATTTATTGCAGAAGGTGCAATTACATTTGGGGTTGGGCTCGTAGTATATATTATTTTCAGGGTTGTATCTTGATATTTTTTAAATTTTTGGTCCGATTTTTCCATCCTCTGCTCTCTTGTTTCCTGCTGGCCAATCACCGTCCTGCTTTCAGCCAGGCCTGCTTGGATGTAGTTCTCTATAGCAGTCTCAGTCTTATAGCGGCTGTTGACTCTAAAAGCAGTTATTCCTTTCGTTCGTTGAAACCATTGTTCTTTCTTATGGTGTCTTGCTAAACATTTTATGAGGTTCTTATGGTAGATTCATGTTTAAAGAATTTGGTAATGAATTGTGGTTCAGTGAGTGTTTAAATGAGGAATATTAAGATGAACAAACAGGATTATTAAAGAGGTAAAGTTGAATTATTTCGCTTTTAGAACAGATGGCTAGCTAGGTTACTGGTCGTTCGCTCATACATATCTCTTAAAATATTTTTGTGTTAAAATGTACCTCCCACCTACCAATATATAATTGGGGAGGTATAGTTTTGGCAAAACAAAACAATATTTTTTTATAAATCTTTGATAGATTTTAATACAAAAACTATATTAAAAGTTAGGTTACTGTTGTTACCATTCATACATATCTCCGCTAAATATTCTCCTATTTATTTGTAGGGACATATTGTTTTCGCAAAAAAATAACAATAATATTTTTTATATATTATTTATATATTTTGATGCAAAATTCATGGTGTCGAGTGTCTGGTCGCGGATCTGGGGACCCGAGTTCGATCCCGACCGACGCCTAAAAGTACTTCGAATTTTAATGCCACAAAATTGACCCTTGTGATGCATTCTCCACGCCAGCAATGAGTGCCCGTTACCGATATCTGTGTACAAAGCAGATTGGCACACCCAGCAATGGGTAATATGCCGTGATGATATATTTATTTTTATATTTCTAAAATTTAAAATGTGTTATCATGAAATCAACAGGTGTTAACTGTAGGTGTCTATATTTTTTGAAACATTTATATCATAGTTATTTATAGAATATGAATGAATAATAATTTAAAAATTAACAATGTTACTATATACACAGCTAGAAAATATTACAAATAAATATGTTGTGATAATGACTGTTTATATACACATACATATATATATATGAAAAAGTCTGATGTAGCCAACACGATACCTCCCGCCATTTAATTTTTATTATTTTAAATATATACCTACATATTTATATATGCTGCAAATTGTATTAAGTTCCTTTCCTTATAACTATTCTTTTATTTATTATTGTCTTTTTAAAACGATATTATTATTAATTTGAAATTATTGTGTGTGTGTGTGTGTGTGTGTGTGTGTGTGTATGTGTGTAAGATTGTTGGAGGTACGATTTCTCAAATTCTATAAGACTAAAGACCTGTGTAACTACGGATTCCTCAATCTAACAGTAATGGGAAGAGTTGAATAGATTCTGGTAACAATTGGACAACCGGAAGTAGTAGTAATTTAACAAAAATATTATTTTTTGAATATTTATGTTATTACAATAATTAAAAAACAATTTTCTCTATCCGACACATTTACAATTTTTATTATACCTTCTATAGATTTAAAGATATAGAATATATAAAATAATTTGTTGTAGTAAATCTCACAGCCTGCTCACAGCCCAAACATCTCTGGTAACTACTTGAGTAATTAAAATATCTGTAATTGACAGATAAATGTCACTAATATCAGTGTCAAAAATTCAGAGATAGTACTGAAGGCTTTTTCTGGGAATTAATATTTCTCATTGTATTATTAATTATATATTTAAAATTATAGGTATATTACATGAACCCTTCAGAATACCGCCAATCCCGTCAGTGAATTGAGAAAACCTCGAACATTTAGACTTGCTCATGGAATGAATTTAAAATTATAGAAAATACGTAAATATAAAGGTGTAATTAGATTTTTTTGGGTGTACAAGAAATGTTAAATACAATACTTATATACACCACAATAGATGATGGTTACAACAGATTTTTATTTATATAATTATTGATTATTTAATAAAACATATATACAAAAGTTAATTTTAAACAGTTTTAGTAAATTTCACAAGGAAAATTATAATTTAAAATTAAACTTGGTTTTTTGGAGTGACGAATAAACAGTTTCATTCTGAAGGGTCAAAATTCTATAATTTTCCAAAGAATGAACGGTACTTTTCTTAGTCACGTATTGTGAAATACTATGTAATATATTTGTAAATTACAATATTGTAATTTAACGATAAAGTGTGACTATCCCCAAAGTTCTAATGGCGACTACACATATGTTATATATCATAAGTAATTTATTAATTTTTTTATCTTTAAGTAAAGTAAAAAGGAGTGCCTATATGTGTGTATAAGTTAGAAACACATTCATGTGTGTGTTTGTGTATAACCTTGGGCCAAATCACTGACACCTACCTTCTTAAAGTACCTCCAGCTAAAGCTTCTGACGTACATACACGATACATACGGGTTTCCGAATGAAAAATTATGTATATGTATAGACACAGAATCACTGGACGAGAGAAAATATATAAACGTAACTTTCTCATAAGATGTTTAATAACATGTGTAAGATAAGTTTTACCGAAAAAAAAATTAATTTAATGAAACTATTTGCTTATTACTACAATAATGAACATAGTAAGCTTTAGTATTGTTGTATTAACACCCAAAATGTTTCTATAGAGAATTTTCGGTAGATATCTCACCATTTGTGTAGGTTTTATAATTTGTTGAAGATGTCTGAAATAAATATTTTATGTATTAATAAAGTGTACTGGATTTAAATACAATGTTATTAACTAAATTTCTCATTTAAACAATAATCTCCGGGCAAATATATAACAAAAGACAAGTCCCAATTTTTTTCAACAATATTACATACATACATACATACTCAATTAATTGCCATCTTAAATTTTATTACTTTAATAAATTTGCGAATTATTAAAGACGAAAACATTTGTCACATGCAGACAATGGTTTATTTGCAAATATTATTAAACCTAAGATATTTTATTATAATGTATTCAAGTTCTATACATTCTATTAATACAGCATATCAAAATTTGTTGAATTGGAGTAATAATCATAGCAAAAAAATAAAATTTAATGTAGTAATTAATTGAATATATTATCAGTTTCCTTTACCTTCAGTTTTATAAGTAATACTAACATAAACATTGTATTATTTACTGTTGGAACTAAAAAAATTAGCACGTGTCTGTTGTCATATATTTGCCCGTAGACTATTGTTAAAATGATAAATTTAGGTATTAATATTATATTTAAATCCAGTTTTTTTTTTTCAGAGGGTACGAATACATTTGGGGTTGTATATATCGCAATTTTTGTAATATTTTATATGAATAGTTATGGATTTAAGTTCCATTAAAATAATTTTGTATGTACCTGGAATGTAGATCATTTTATTTAGCATAATGTTTTTTGCAAGTACACTAAACAATTACTCTAAAGATTTAACTATAGTTGGTCATTTCATTTAAATTTCAAGGCCTCAACTACTATGACAAATTACTTATCTACTAGAAATAGATAATATACTATCATACATTAATATTTACATTTCTAAAGAACAAAAATATGTTCATATATAGTATAATTTGTATTTATTTGTAAAAATCATAAACAATTTAATTTTTTTCGTTAATCAGCCTTGTATTTTATTTCCTAAACAAAACTGTTTAATTTTTTTATCATCTATAAATGGGATTCATTTGTTGAAGATAATACTCAACATAAAAATACAAAAGTAATTCATCAATTTTGACATCTGTTTAAGAATCTTAAGCTGTTCACCTTTCTTCCATAACAAGACTTAAAACGTTTAATTTCCTGTAACAATTTTTTTATTTTGATATTTAAGATATGATTCATAAGATTAATATATTTATTTATTTATTTATAAATCGCTCCAACAGGATACAAGATCCCAATTACAACAAACTATGCAAATTGCACTTGACACTAACATCTTCTTCTTCTCTAATTTTTCCCATTGGTTAGGGGTCGCTATTTTTTATTTTCTTCTTCCACTCATTTCTGTTTTGCGTGTCGTTTTCATTCATTTCCTTTTCTCTCAATCCGCAATACAGTCCTTCCATCTTATCTTTGGTCTTCCTCTGTTTCTTCAACCTACCTATTATTAAATTATTCATTCTTCCAATATATTCTTCATCTCTCCTCATGACATGTTCAAACCAATGTAATCATCTCGCTTGTATCTTTCTAGAAACTTGTAACACTAGAGTTATTTTCCTGCCGTATCTTTCCGTGTCTTCCCCAACATCTACTTCAACATCTTCATCTCTGCCATGTTCATTTACTTTTTATTTATACTGACATCTGTCAATTTGAATTATCTGAATATCTGCATATCTTGCTGATTCAATATGAAGTATAAAATGCAATCAAATCGTATAGAGAATAATATATTCTTTAAGTTATAATAACGTTAAATGTCAATAAATTTAACTGTTAAATCTTCAAATGAGGCTACTTCCGGTTGACCAATTATAACCAAAATCTAATCACTTGTTCTTCTGGATGTAAACTTGAAGAATACGAAAAAATTATAATATTTGGAATCGTGGTATTGAAGTTATGCGATCCGAAACTTTTGTCACACACACACAATCACACATACATACAGACATCATCATAAAAATGGTAAAATCGTATTATAAGGACCCTAAAACATGCTTATTCACTAAAAACTCATCATTGAATATTTGACAATACCTTCCTTACCTAAAACTAATAGAAGGTAAAAAAATGTATAATTTTTATCATTTTTACATAATCTTTTAAAGTAAACTACTAAAATATGTTTTCAAATTATAAATATTTATTATTCTAAGAAAAATAAATAAATAAAAATATAGCTATGAGTAATAATTATTATGGCTATAAGATAATATCTATATTGCATACATATAACCTTTATTTCCAAGTTTCTAAAAGTTTCTATATTTTTGCAATCAATTCATTTTACAGCAATATTTGATTATTTTTAAATTATTATTCTCGTGCTGTATGTAGCAAGCCATGAAACAAAACAATATCATGAAAAACTTGCCAATCACAACGTTCAAGTTTTTCCGCTATCAACTTGTTCCAGACTTGGGTAGTTTTTGTTTTGTCCAGTTGCTAGACAACCAACTAAACAAAAGTATCAAACATTATAACAATATAAAGCATATAATTTCAAACAGTTTCTACGTTTTACGTAACATATTTTACAATAGTTATATGTCGTACTCTAGATATAAATGTAATTCATTAACATTTTACAACATTGTAATTGTAAAATGTAAATGGTTGTGTGAGTTTGTCTGTCTGTATAGTCTGTTTGTCACGGTTCCGGAGAAAGTTACAGATCTCATCTTGTTTCATGTACTATTGTGTATCACACACACACATACATACATACATACATACATAAACTTATATACATACATATGTATATGAATTTATGGCATTCGCTTTCAAAACCACTAAATCCATTTTAAAATTCAAAAGTAGCTTCATATTTTGAGAAAAAGATTAAAATATCTATAAATTCCATACATAAATTTTCTTGCAAAAGATCCTACATTTCCAGTTTTATTTTATTTTCTTCTTCCACTCATTTCTGTTTTGCGTGTCGTCCCTTTTCTCTCAATCCGCAATTCAGTCCTTCCATCTTATCTTTGGTCTTCCTCTGTTTCTTCTACATTCTATTAATAAGCTATTCATTCTTCTTCCAATATATTCTTCATCTCTCCTCACGACATGTTCAAACCAATGTAATCGTCTCTTGTACTTTCCGTGTCTTCCCCAACTTCTACTTCAACATCTTCAACATTGATACTGACATCTGTGAATTTAAATTTTCTGAATATATTAGCAGTTTTCATGTTTAGCATAGCTGGTTGATTTATAAAATTTCTTTAAAATTCTTTAACTCTATTGAATATGAAGTATAAAATGCAATCAAATCGTATAGAGAATAATATATTCTTTAAGTTATAATAACGTTCAATGTTAATAAATCATATTAAACTGTTAAATCTTCAAATGAGGCTACTTTCGGTTCATCAATTATAACCAAAATCTAATCAGTTGTTCTTCTGGATGTAAACTTGAGGAATACGAAAAAATTATAATTTTTGGAATCGTGGTATTGAAGTTATGGGATCCGGAACTTTTGTCACACAGACACAGATACATACATACAGACATCATCGTAAAAATTGAATTATTTGAATATATTAGCAGTATAATTCTTTAACACTATATCTATTTAATATAAAATATATAATGCAATCAAATCATATAGAGAATATATTCTTTTAAATGTCAATAAATGATATTTAACTGCGTTTTTTCAAGAAAAACTGTTAAAATCTTCAAATGAGGATACTTCCAAGTATAACCAAAATCTAATCACCTCTTCCTCTGGATGTAAGCTTTCTTCAATACTGAAAATTTGACTAATGTATGAACTTCAGACGTTTTAATCATAAAGATTTTATTTTATTTATTCCTAAAATGTATTGTAATATTTCGTTGACTTTTTATGTATGTACCTTAAGTGGGGGCTTCAATAGCCTTGCCGAGAGAGTATATACTTCTGTATAGCGGTGAATTTTTAGTATAGTTTAATAAGTGCTGGCCTGACGATCATGTATGTGTGTATGTATGTGATATTAGTGTAAATTTATAAAGGATTTATAACGTTACAATTGGTGAGTGGTATAATATTTTTCGCTATACCTACTAACTAAGACCGTTCTTTAAGACTTGCTGTTTAATAAGAAATATTGTGTCTTTCTGAAATAAACAGTGTTTTTCATAACGACTTCAAAGTATATTTGTATTATTACTATTATATGTATTGTATAATTTAACATTTAATATTTCTATACACCTACATATTTCAAGAAAAGCAGTCACCTTGTATTTTTCTAAGATTTGTCATTTACATCCTACGAATTCAACTCTTACATTTATCTATCGTAACTTGAAACTAGAAAATACTAATAGTACAGAAGATGCATCTATTCTGTCACCTTGACCAATTTACTATTGACTATTTGAAGAAATAGGAAGAACTCTTAGCAAAAACAATTTTACAATAGTTCTTTTTACCTTCCGTCACCTATAGGTAAGGAAGGTATTGTCTTTGGTCAAAAAATTCAATGAACAAATACGTTTTAGAATCCCTACAATACGAATTTACTATTTTGACGATGATGTCTGTATGTGTATGACAATAACTCCAATACTACAATTCCAAAAGTTATAATTCTTTCATATTCCTCTTTCGTACGTCCATATGAAGAACTGATTAGATTTTGGTTGTGATTGGTTAACCGGAAGTACCAAAATTTGAAGATTTTAACAGTTTTTAGGTAGATAGAAATATCTTGCAACCTAATGCTGCTAAAACTAATTGACAAATGTCGCTATATCTCATATTTACAATATTTGGACTATGGTTGTTTTTGCCATGATCTCCTCAACATTTTAAAATACATCTGAATTGAACTAATAATTATTTAATCATAATAGAAACTAAAAATATCTTCAAATATTTAGAGCATAAAATTCTTACATCATCTAATTCTAAGGAAATATGTAACTGTGTAACACTTAACAGGCACTTGTAGCTGGCGTGTAGAATGCACCAAACATTTTATATTTTTTCCGTTCGTTCACTCATGCCCTTGTGCTTAAATATGGGCAAACCTTGGACCACCAGTCAAGAAATTATTTATTTATAATGTCATACCAACTGACGAACTATGACAATGAGATGAAGATTAATTGCTTTATTAAAATGGGGAGCGTGTTGCGGAAAACTTAATAATTAAATAGAATTATGAAATTTGAACTAAATAAGAAGCGATTTGTAGTGTATGTGTGTGTGTATGTGTCGGACGATGGAAGGACAATTACTCAAAAACTATAAGACTTAATATTTGTTTAACTACGTATTTCCCAATCGGACATTTTGGGAAGAGCTGAAAAGATTTTGGTAACAATTGGTAATATTAAAGAAAATTAAATTCTCAATCTGACACATTTTTTATTATATCTCGTATAGGTTTGGAGATATAGTATATAATAATATAGAATAATCTGTTGTAATAAATCTCCCAAAAAACAGTTGAGATATTTAAATGTTTGTAATTGACAGATAAATGCAAAATGCATTTAATATATATTATTGTATTATTAATTAAATATGTATTTAAATTATAGGTGTTAATATTACATATATCCTTAAGCAATACCGCTAATACTGTCAATGAATTTGAAGAATTTTGAACATATTAGAAGAGTAGTACAAAATTTCTCATAGAACGAAAGAAGATATTTCAATTATTTGTGTGTACAAAAAATGTTAAATTCGTTACTTATAGGGCGCGAGCAGTCATGTGACTTTGTTGGCTTTGGCAAGCACATGATCCGTGTCAGAATGACACGATGTCACAATTATCATATGTCAAATTTTTCATTCAAAATTTCAAAATATTCTGATGTTTATTTGTCATCAATAGTATGGAATATATAATCCACATGGATTTAGAAAATCATAATGTATTGAATGAAGACACCTATGTACATAATTACTAGCTGTCATTCTGACACGGGCCCCCATATCTGCTTGCCAAGGCAAACAAACATAAAATGTAAATGGCGAGAGGTATTGTGCTGGCCACAACAGATTTTTTTATATAACTTTCGTGGTCAATAATTGACAATATTTGTAATATATGTATAAATAAAATACAAATAATTTTTATAAACTTTGATTTGTATCATATAATTTTAAGGTTTAGTGTTGATATGAATGACATAGCAAACAATATTTTTTTAAATTATATTATTTGACCATGAAATGAACAAAATTTAAATAGGAAATAATTTTGCGTTGTCCATATATAGATATACCGTTTTCTTTTACATTCATTATTTATAAAATGTACAAAGGAAAATATTAGTTAATTAAACTTATATTATAAGATTCTTATTTCGAAATCTTTGACAAAAAAAATTTCAACATATATTTATTCATAAACGTTGAATATTAATAAAATACCTACATCTATATTGCAGATCACTTTTCGTAGAAAATACGTCACCTAACACGTGGTCGGGACATGATTTTAAACTTTAAAATAATGTTAAATTTCAAATTCAAATTATATTTCTGACAAGTCCTGTTAATAAAAATCAGCTAGTGAAACAAATGATGTATCAATTGTCTGTGGGTAGCAACGAAACAAAAACAAGTAGCGGTTGATAAACAGTTATTTTTTTGAGAATACATTTACAAAAATTATAGGGTCACGTTTTGACAATTTAAAATAGAAAATAAATTCCCACGATTTGACTATAATAATTGTATTAGAAAGAAAGCGAATTTGGTCATTTTGACACGATTTATAGTTTCAATTTTATTTTCATGTCCTCTGAACCAAACATTTCACCTTAAAACAAAAAGAAATATTATAATTATTGTGGGTAAATTTCTCGACTAAAACATGGACATTATCACACTTACAGTAAGATCTTACAAATTGTTACAAACTACATTCGTATAAAACATTCAAAGAAGAAAAAGATGTCAGTGTCAAGTGCAATTTGCATAGTTTGTTTATGAAATTACTGGAAATTTAGAATCTTTTGCAAGATAAGTATGGAATTTGTACATAATTTTTTTTATTGTAACAATAAACCAGTTTTCTTTATACATTCATAATTAATGGTTGTCAAAATTTTGATACAGCCTGTCTCATAAATATTTAAAAGCCAGCCCTTAGGTGTTTAAAAAATCAGTGGCGTACCAGAAAAACTTTATACATTTCAACACATAAAAGGTTTTCCAATAAGAGGTGTTATTTTGAATAGCCCGCTATTTCGGTAGATGTCGCTTTTGAAGCTGTCATTTTTTGACATTTGACAAGTAGAAACTACGCCATTAATAAAAATGGAACGATACACGCTTCAACAACGCATTGAAATTATTAAAATTCACTATAAAAATGGTGAAAATTTGGCAGAGACGGTTCGTAAAACTCGACAATTTTTGGGTCGTCGTGAAGCACCTTGTCGGACCGCAATACAGAAATTGGTGGAAAAATTCGAGCTGTTGGGACAAGTTAGTGATGTGAAGAATAAAACCCGTGCACGTCGCCCAAGGACAGCCGAGAATATTGCTGCTGTAGCCGAAAGTGTTGAAGAAAACCCTGGTTTGTCCATTCCTCGTCGTTCTTTGGAATTAGGCATTCCACAAACGTCATTACACCGTATTTTGCATAAAAATTTGGGTCTTAAGGCTTATAAAGTCCAGTTAACACAAGAACTCAAGCCGGCCGATCATCAACAACGTCGTGTCTTTGCTGATTGGGTCGTTGAAATGCATGAAAATGATCCGGAATTCCATCGAAAAATCATCTTGAGTGATGAGGCCCATTTCCACCTCGGTGGCTTCGTCAACAAACAAAATTGTCGCATCTGGGGCTCAGAAAACCCAAGAGTTATTGTTGAAAAGCCTCTCTATCCTCAACGTGTGACTGTTTGGTGCGGTTTATGGTCCAGCGGAGTCATTGGACCTTACTTTTTCGAAAATGAGGCTGGAGCAACAGTTACGGTGAATGGATTGCACTATCGAGAGATGATTAACGATTTTTTATGGCCGGAATTGGATGGTATTGATCTGGACAACGTTTACTTTCAACAAGACGGCGCTACGTGCCACACAAGCAACGAAACCATTGATCTTTTACGGGAAAAGTTTCCGGACCGTGTTATCTCTCGAAGAGGTGATCACAATTGGCCACCGAGATCTTGTGATTTAACACCTTGCGACTTGTTTCTTTGGGGCCACGTGAAAGAGAAGGTCTACGCCAACTGCCCAGCGTCGACTCAAGACCTCAAAGATGGAATTCGTGAGGCTATCGAGGACATAGGACAGCCACTTTGCGATTTGGTTATGGAAAATTTCATGAAAAGGATATTGTCCTGTCAGCGTGGTCGTGGTGGTCATTTGCCTGATGTTATTTTCCACTATTAACGGCATACCTTCCTCTTTATAATGAAATAAACATCCGATCATTTATATTAAAAAATGGCATTTTTCTTTGAATATCAAAATAACACCTCTTATTGGAAAACCCTTTACTACATATATTTCTATACATAGTAATCATACTTTTTTATACGCATATTTTTGGGGTACATTAAAGTAAAAATATAAATAGCAATGATTGAAATCATACATAATAACGATACCGTTTTAAAGTGATTTATCGTACTTCACTGAAGTCCCTAAAATTTCAAGTAACAATGGACTAAAATTTGCAAACCAGAAACACGTCTTTCTATATAAGGCTCGCCTACATAAACCAGATGTTTGCAAAAGTACTTATTAAATTTTAAACAATACTCTTCAAAAACATTAAAAACAATGCATTGTATACAATAATACTAAGCGACCCTAAAAATATGACACCCTAAAAATAAATATTAATCTATTTTACAGTTATCAACAAACTTATAGCAAACGTAGACCAACGTACTCATAAAAAACTAATCTAGAATGGATCTATTTATTATCTATAGATCATTTGTGCGTCTAGAATTTATAGTGTCTGTCTATCATTCATCCTAAATCATTAAGCAGTAGGCGACAATGATTGATATATCTGATACATCTTTTTAGACAATAGATAAAAACAACAGTTAGAAATAATAATAAAAAATCTGATGTGGCCAGCACAATACCTTCCGTCAATCCTGTGTATTATGTACAAATTCCGTACATAAATTTTCTTGCAAAAGATTCTAAATTTTTGGTATTTTATGATTCCCTTTCTCGGCAACGGAATTCCATACTCCTGATAACAAACAAACCACATGAAATAAGAAAATTATGAAATTTTGGTTGAAAAATTATGACACTTGTCAGTTATGGACATAATTAATTGCTGTCATTTTGACACGGGTCAAAGTCATGTTACTGCACGCGCCCCATACATAATTTTTTTGCAAAAGATCCTATATTTCCAGGAAAGTTATTTCATAAACAAACTATGCAAATTGCACTTGACACTGACATCTTCTTTAGTTTTTCCCATTCGTTAGGGGGTCGCTATTTTTTATTTTCTTCTTCCACTCATTTTTGTTTTGCGTGTCGTCCTCATTCAGTTCCTTTTCTCTCAAGTCTTCTGCAATACAGTCTTTTCATCTTATATTTGGTCTTCCTATGTTTCTTCCACCTTCTATTAATATATTCATCTCTCCTCATGACATGTTCAAACCAATATGTAATCGTCTCTCTTATATCTAGAAACTTCTAACACTAGAGTTACTTCCCTTATTCTTTCATTGATTTCATTTTATTGATACTGACATCTGTCAATTTGAATTACCTGAAAATATTAGCAGTTTCCGTGGTTAAGTTAGCATAGCTGGCTGAATTATGAAATTTATATAAAATTTATTATCGTTATTCTTCTTTAACTCTATATCTGTTGAATATCAAATATAAAATGCAATCAAATCGTATAGACAATAATATAATCTTTAAGTTATAATAACATTTAACTGATTTTTTCAAGAAAAACTGTTAAAATCTTCAAATGAGGGTACTTCCGGTTGACCAATTATAACCAAAATCTAAACATGTCTGCATATGGTTGTAAGGAAGAGGAATACGCAAGAATTGTAATTTTTGGAATTCTAGTATTGGAGATATCGTGCACGAAAAAGCGGTCACATACACACACACACACACACACATACACACACACACACGAACACACACACACACACACACACATACACACACACACGCACATACGAACACACACACACACACACACACACACACATACAGACATCATCGTAAAAATAGTAAAATCGTATTGTAAAGACCCTAAAACGTGCTTATTCAATGAAAACTCATCATTGAATTTTTTGACCAAAGACAATACCTTCCTTACCTATAGGTGACGGAAGGTAAAAAACTATAGAGTTATAACTAGTCACATAGTATGTTGATATTCTCAAGTGGCTGCATTATTGTAATCATTGTTGAAATTATGGTTCACATAATTATGAAATTAATTTATTTAGCATTGATCTAATACTTTCAAAATGTATTATATATTGTATCAGTTTTTTTTTTATAAGAAATTTTATTACAATCTAAAGTTCCTTATTACAATATAGAATAATTAATATAATGAATAATCATTTTTGTAATTTTGACAACAAAGGTTACCCAATAAAAAATATTTAATACATAAATATGGTATTTGTTAAAATAATAATGTTACCCTTTAAATTCTTGTGTATAACCACGCCTTATACTTTCTTACATAGACTCTGCTTCAAATGTGAAAGTTTCCGACTGCCTAGATAAAATAGATAACATCTTTTCCTAATATAAACTAGTGTATAGAATATGAAAGAGAAATAGGAAGAATTATAAAAGGTTGAAAAGTGAACGTATAATATGTAACTTTTAACCCTCAAATCAAATGAAATATATGTTATACAATTAGGTAATTTTATCTATAAAATAAATCAAAAATATAGAACTATATAAATAAAATTTGTGTCTATGATAGTGCATCTATAATTACAGTTATTTTATTACTCATATCGCGCAAAAATGATGATTAATTTATTTATAAATGGCAGAGCTTTTAGCAAAAACAACCATAGTCCAAATATTATAAATATAACTTATATATAGTAACATCTATTGCCAATGTTAAAATTTTGAGCGTTTTGAGTGTCGTTCTCATTCAGTTCCTTTTCTTTCAAGTCTTCAGCAATACAGTCCTTCCATCTTATTTTTGGTCTTCCTCTGCGAATAAGCTATTCATTCTTCTACCAATATATTTTTCATCTCTCCCCTTGACATATTCAAACCAATGTAATCGTCTCTTTTGTATCTTTCTAGAGTTATTTCCCTACCGTATCTTTCCGTGTCTTTCCCAACATCTACTTTAACATCCTCATTTCTACCACATTCATATATTTTTCATTGAATTATCTGTATTAGCAGCTTCTATTTAATATCTTTATAATTCTTTAACTCTGTATCTATTGAATATGAAGTATAAAATGCAATCAAATCGTATAGAGAATAATATATTCTTTATAATTTATAATCATTAAATATTAATAAATAATATTTAACTGCGTTTTTCAAGAAAAACTGTTAAAAGTTGCAATAAAGGTTACTTCCGGTGGACTAATTACAACCAAAATGTAATCACGTCAGCATATGAATATAAACTCGAGGATTACGAAAAAATCACACACACACATACAGACATCTTCTTGCTTGGAGTACTGCGGTTTTAAATCTCATATTTTAATAAAAGGTATAAAATATTGTGTTCTATAAATTTGTGTGGCTCAAAATTTGTATGCCCTAAACCTGCTGAACTTAAGCCCAAATTTTTGACAATTTTATCGTAGAAAAATATAACAAAGACTATGTTTTGTTTAGCAACAAAAGGTTGGTATAAAACTGTGAACTTTACATATACAGTTATGTGTTTGAATATTTCCGTACTCGATACATACAAGGCCATTTTAACAACTTATTGTTGAAGGGTCATGACCTTAAGAATACCACAACCACTTAAGGGTATAGCGAAAATAACCAAAAAATATATTGATACAAAAAGTATAAATTAAATTTTCTCAAAGTAACGCATGTCTCAAAACTTTTAGGACATACGTTACCTATATTGAAAAATCTGATGTGACCAACACAATACCTCCCGCCATTTATGGGGAACCCGATTCGATCCCGATCAACGCTAAATATTTCGAATTTTAAATAGCATAAAATTGTCCTTTGTGGTGCACTCTCCACGCCAGCAATGAAGCGACTATCTTTATTGAAATCTGTGTACAAAGCAGAGTAGCACACCCAGCAATGGGTAATATGCTGTGATAATATATTTATTTATTTAAATACATGACTGCATATTTACTAATGCTAGAAATTATGTATATTGAATTCCTTCCCATATAACTATTGTTCTATTTACAATTTTCTTTTTAAAACGTTAGTGTTATTTATTTGAAATCATTATTTTTTCGACAGTGATATTTATCTGTCAGTTACAAATGTGTAACCATGGTGTTTATATCAAATTCCGAGATATAATTTTTATAATACTTTATAAATTTATCCATATATAGAAAAAATATTAATGCAAACCTGTAGAAAATAAAATAATCTTTAATGTTTATAATAACAAATTGTGAAAAAATAACATTAAAGGTATTTTTGAAGAAAAGCTATTTTGAGCTTCAAGTAAACTGCCATTTCCGGTTATCCGATTGACACCAAAATTTAATAGATTTGTAACGTTGGTAGCTGTTACACAATATGTAAAATAAACTTTGGGATATTGAAATTGTATAAAATATTTATTGAGACGATTTAATTTTGCCGTTTACAAAATGAATTATAAAATATGATTGTTTATTTTCCTTTTGTCGCCAAGTAATATTCCATATTAGAATAAGGTAGAAATACATGGTTTTAAAAGTTTCTGAATAATGGTATTTGCCCAGAAGATCGACACACACACATACACACACAAATACACACCCATAGACATCATCGTGAAAATGTTAAAAATGGATTGTAGGGACCTTAAAACGTGGTCATTAGCACGATCCCTATACCTCCCAAAGACTAAAATCTTATGAATACCCCCTCGTATTGTATCCTCTCTTTGCCGTTTGAGTTCTTAAATGTGTGTAGTGTATATATTAGCATATCTAGGAGTGTTCTAAGTTCTTAAGATGAACTTTTGAACTCTGGAACAATATAAGCAATTAGAAACGTCCGTCACTTTGTATACCAAACTTAATTAAATAACAGTAAAACATATTTAAGTTATTATTACTACTAATTCAAAATTATATAACAGAGAAAATATATTACGAAAGTTCATAAATTAATTTTGTGGTTAAATTTATGAAAATTGACAAAACTCATAAGTATTTAAGGAGGTTGTTAAAGAATTTAAATATATGTATATATTCATTGTATTGTTTGAAGTTGCCGAAATAGGTGTGTATATGTCTGTATGTTGTTTGGAAGAGTTATAGGGAAAAGTGAAAGTTTATGTCTATTTATAAGGGACCAATTTATAGATACAACATGCCCAGATACCAAACTTAAAAATCTGTTGCTCACAATACCTCTCGCCACTTCCGTTTTTGGTTACATATGTATAGGGCCTGAGCTGTTGGCTTTGACAAGCAGATATGGAGGCCCAGAATTTTTCATTAAAAATTTCAAGATTTTCTAAATTCATGTAGCTAATTTGTCACCAGGAGGAGGAAAATAAACCACATGGAATTGGAAAATCACTAAATTTAAAATGAAATATTATATTTGTACATAATTACAAGCAATCATTCTGACATGGGCCCCCATATCTGCTTGTCAAGGCCAACAATGGCACATGACTGCTCGCGCCCTATAAGTACATCTATTCTTTATATTTTTCAATTTTAAATTCATTCTATGTAGAAATTTTTCGAAATGTTTCCAATTCATTGTCGGGATTGACAGTATTTTTAAAGGGTATATGTAATATACCTATAATTTTAAATATTGTATATACTTCCCAAAAAAAATCTTCAGTAATGTCTCTGGATTTTTGACACGGACATTTATTTGTTAGTTTGGGCTGTGAGATTTATTACAACAGATTATTATATACCTTCAGATAGAGAATTTACTCTTCTTCAATACAAGCAAGAACAAAAATTTTCAAAAAATAATATTTAGAAGATTTTTTTTAAGAATCTGCTACTTTCGGTTGTGCAATTATTACCAAAACCTTTTCAGCTCTTCCCAGTAATGTCCGATTAAGAAATATATAGTTATACATATATTAAGTATTATAGTTTTTGGGAAATCGTCCATCCAACATACACACACACATACATACACACAGACATCATCGTAAAAATATTAAATTCGGATTGTAGGGACCTTAAAACGTGCTAATCATTAAAATCTGGATATGCGATTTTTAGCATGAATCCAATACCTCTCTTAGCGAGAGGTAAAAATCTGTTACCCTTGCCAAGGGTAGCGGGACACAAAAATATATAATATTAAAATTTATATTACAAGTAAAAAAAATCTGATGTGGCCAGCACATAACCTCTCGCCGTATATTTTACCTGGCTGTATGCATAAAGCAAAGAATATTTTTATAAATACAAATAATATATTCATATAAATCTATGACGTATAAACTTCTTTATTATTCAATAATAGCATGTCTCAACATGAAGATATTTTACCATAAATTATGTTACAATAAATTACAAAGTAGAGTTTACCATATATAAATATTAGGCTGGTAACTGCAATTTTCAATTCGAACAACGTTGTTTACTTTCTCTTCATATTCTTCTAGTAAAAACATTAATTTTGGGCGGTCTAAAATGTATATATGGATTGTGCATCTATTCTTACATATCTTCTTTTACATTTTATTTTTTCATACATGTTATATCTAAATAACACTAATTCCCTTTAATAAAGTGACGGATAGATTGCACTCCGATTATTCTTATATCGATGTGTAATTTTGTCAATATTTACAACTTACTTGAGAAGAATTTGATAGCTTTTTCGCAATTCAAAGTTACTCTAGTCTATAGTACTGGTGTACATTGTCCCATAATGTTTGAAACAAATTCCTTCAACCTAGACTTGTCATCTCCATAATAGTCACAGATCAAGAACTAAGGGATTCTCCAAGTACATTTTTCTTTCATTACTCATTATTTCTGACACTGACATTTATCTGTCAGTTACAAATAATTTAAATTATCAACTATTTTTCATGGCATTCTTTCGGCTGTCAAATTTATTACAACAGATTATTTTATATATTATACTTCTTTTATCTCTAAATCTATGGAATATATAATAAAATATTTAAATGTATCAGATAGAGAATTTAATTTTCTTTAATATTACCACGAAAATTTTTCAAAAAATAATATTTAGAAGATTTTTTTTCAAGAATCTTCTACTTCCGGTTGTTCAATTATTACCAAAACCTTTTCAGATCTTCCCATGAATGTCCGCTTGGGAAATACGTTGTTAAACAAATTTTAAGTCATAGTTTTTGAGTAACCGTCCTTCCAACATCCCACACACACACACACACAGACATCATCGTAAAAATGTTAAAATCGGATTGTAGGGACCTTAAAACGTGCTTATTCAATAAAATCTGGATATGCGATTTTTAGCATGAATGCAATACCTCTCTTAGCGAGAGGTAATAAATTGTTTTCAACATTTTGCAAAATAAAAAGTTTAGTAATTATTGTTGCAACAAAGAAAATGTTCTCCATTGTTGCAGGTATCACAAAAAGACACCTACAACCATGGAAGTGGTAGCCGCAGGTCCAAGCCCCGCAGGAAATGCAGCAGGACCAGCAGGACCTTACCAGCATGACGTCCAGGAATGGAGGCATTTAGACAGACTAACAGGAGTCCTACATCAGGGCAGAAGAGAAGCAGGATCATGGACCACAGACCAACAACAGTATGGAAAGGTACAACAAAAACATTTTAAGTTTTTATAATGGTTGAGAACTGCAGAATATTCTCAACTCCGGACATGGAATATAAATCTATATGTCCTTAAACTGCGCCAATATAAATATACAGAATATAGTTTTGCTTTATTTAGCTTAAGACGGATACTTTATAAAACGCTATAGTTCAGAGTGTAAAAGTGTAACAATGTTTTTTATCTGTATCCAATGAAGTATACTGATCCAGTTTCTCGTGTTTTTGTAAGAAGTAACGGCGGTACTGATTGGTCAAATGCTCTAATTAATAGTACTGCACTAACCTAACGGATATTTATTATTAGTGTCCTACTAGTGTTATAGAAATAGCCGTTTCAAGCTCACAAATTTGTGAAATATTTTAAAAACTTACAAAGCCGTTAAACTATAAATTATGATTGTAATTCCAACCCCAAATGTATTCGTACCCTCTGAAAAAAATATATTAACAGCAAGAAGAAATAAATTTTTAGATTACTATAGTTAAGACTATATTTTAATATGTTATTATCTAAATTTATCTAAATTATCTATGGGCAAATATATGACAACAAACACATGCTAATTTTTTTAGTTCCAACATTATACAATATTTATGTTAGTATTATTTATAAAGGTAAATGAAACTTACAATATATTCAATATGATTATTACTCCAATTCAACAAATTTTGATATGGTGTATTAATAGAGTGTATAGAACTTGAATACATTATAATAAAATTTCTTAGGTTTAATAATATTTGCAAATAAACCATTGTCTGCATGTGACAAATGTTTCGTCTTTAATAATTCGCAAATTTATTAAAGTAATAAAATTTAAGATGGCAATTAATTGAGTATATTGTTAGTTACCTTTACCCTCAGTTTTACAGATAATACTAACATAATGTATTATTTATTGTTGAAATATTTTGGGACTTGTCTTTTGTCATATATTTGCCCGTAGATTATTGTTTAAATGAGAAATTTAGTTAATAACATTGTATTTAAATCCAGTACACTTTAATAATACATAAAATAAAAATTCCCACATATAGTCCTAACTATGTTAAGCAACTCTGAAATGTAGGGAAATGATCGTTTTTAAAATGACAATATTGCAGAGCCATGTTCTAATGGTATTTCCATTTAAAATTGTTAATTACTTCAATGAAAAATATATTCATTAACATTTAACTACGTGTAAAATCATCAACAAACTATGTATATAATAATAACGTTATATTAAAGGTCACTTATGATCATACGATTATATGTGTAATGTCAGTTCTTTTATTTGTTAAATAAGTTTCAAGGTTCATAATATAACACAAGAAATACAATAATAATATATTGTATTATAATTATTTTATTAGATTACATTGTTTTTATACTTCTGGTACTATCTAATAATCATTTCTAAACTGATTACATATTTTTTATACATTTAACATCTTAATTCTATTTCTTGTTTCGTAAATATGAACATCTTTCATTTTTTTTAAGGCATTATTGAAATATTTAGGCATGACTCCTTTTCCAATTTTATGAATAAAAATTTTAGTCATTTCATCTCTAGAAATTTTTCTACTGGAAGCCAGTTCAATTCCCGCAACATAGATTCAATAATATGTAATATAACAAACAATTTTGTATAAATGGCGTTGCATATGTGGTGTTTTTTCCACTATTATTGTGAGTGCCTATGAAGTAATTCCTGATAAAGCTTCCCATACAATAATATTTATATTTAACTATGTATAAATACAAATAACTCATAGAATGTTTAAATATAATTTTATATAAATAGTAGCATATGTTTTTGAAATAATTCTTGTGGTGATTTTTCCACCTGAGCTCTGAGTGCCTGCAAAGTTTTCCTCCTTAATTTTTTTTTAAAATTTTCAAAATTATAATTTTTTTCATATACATTTTTGTATAAATGTTGAGTACCTCTGCTATATCAATCAGCCAATTGCGTCTGCGCGTTGTATCGACATTCAGCTGTTGCTCAGTCGTTTGTCAGCAGGAGTTGCGCGTGTTTTGTTCTTCTGCTTAAAGCAGGATTAAAAAAATAGTTATTCCCGTATTTTCGGGTTTTATATAAAATACAGTGAATAAACATAGTTATATTTAAAGCTGGAAATCAAAAATATAAGGTATGTTAGGTTTATTTAGAAAATAACTTTATTTTAGTATAGTTTTGTGTTCTGATGTATCGTTGAAGTCTCCAAATATTTTATTTGAATTTTAAGAGTTCGGGCAAAAATAACTATAATACAAATATTGTAAATATAAGTTTCATGCAGTGACGTATAATTTCAAGGATGTCAAACAGTTTGGTAATAGTTTTTTCGCAGAAAAATATATTAGTCACAAGTTAATACATTTTAAATTTGAGCGTTCTACAAAAACGTCTAATTATTATGTAATTGTTCATTAATGTTTATTTTTATATTTTTTAACATCCAGTAAATATTTTTACCTCCCGCTTCCCTTAGTAAGGGAGGTATAGGGATCGTGCTAAAAATTGCATATCGAGATTTTAGTAAATAACCACGTTTTAAGGTCCCTACAATCCATTTTTAACATTTTCACGATGATGTCTCTGTTTGTGTGTGTGTGTGTGTGTCTAACTCAAATACTATCAGTCAGAAAGTTTTGAACCATGTATTTCTACTTTATTCTAATATGGAAAGAACTGATTAGATTTTGGTGGCAATCGGATAACCGGAAATGGCAGTTTACTTGAAGATAGTTATCAAAAAATACTTTTAAATGTATTTTTTTCTCAATTTGTTATTATAAAAATTAAAAACTATTCCATTTTCTACAAGTTTGCTTTAATACTTTTTCTATATATTGTATGGATAAATTTATAAAGTAATATAAAAATTATATACATAGGTAAATGGCGGGAGGTACTGTGTTGGTCACATCAGATTTTTTAAATATTTAATCATAATCTTGAGGTAAATTATGTTGCAAAAATCTAAAAAAAGTAATGAAACTAATTAATTAAACTGTACTACAAAATACATCTTTTGAATTTGCATCTATACTTTTACTTTTGAATAATAAACTAAAGCTCTTACATAACAGTTAAACAATAGTATTAATTGTTGAAAAATTTTAAAACATGTTCTTCATTTTCATGAATTATGTAAAATATTGAACGTTTATGTTAATTGCGTTTCATCTATAGCTATTTACATAAACTTAGAAATTGAGTATATAATCATAAGTAATTGTTCGAATTATGTAACATAACAATTATAGTTTCATAATTCTTATTTTAAAGGAAATATTCAAACACAAAAATTGTTAAACTTTTTGTATATTTTGCAAAGATTGCGGACACTTTATCTGTTGTGGGAAGTACACAAATAAATTGAAACCCTATTTAAAACATGATTAAAATGTTTTGTAATTCACGACAAAGGTTTTTTTTTAACAAAGAAATATGTCCATGAACTACATTAAATGTATGAGACTTAAAACTGTCACTTAAGTAACCAGGATGTATTTATATAAATCCTATATTGATACAGACCATGATGTCTGCAAAATGTATTCGTACCCTTTGAAATAAATACATTAACAGCAATAAAAAAAGACTATATTTGGGCATTTTTTATTTTATGTATTAATAAAGTGTACTGGATTTAAATACAATGTTATTAACTAAATTTCTCATTTAAACAATAATCTACGGGCAAATATATGACAAAAGACAAGTCCCAATTTTTTCGGTCCAACAGTAAATAATACAATGTATACAGAATGTTTCCTTTAAAACAACCAGCGCTTTTTTAGGCGAACTAATGACTTTAGAGAAAAATGTTATATACAAAAAATTACCAGGAAAAAGGGCTTAATTTATGAGGAATAATAAATAAAAAATTCAACCAGTGGTTCTCAAACGATAGAATAAAATTATATTTTTTTAAATGGCAACCTATATAAATTTTTTGTCCATTAGATAGAGAATTGTTTTCTGATTTCAACGATATAAATATGATATGAGGTTGTATAACAATTATTTCGAGAAAAATGATATTAAAAATCAGAAATAATTGTACAATATTGAAGTAAGCTATGCAATAAACAAATGCAAACAAATGATACAGGTGACAGATAGTTTTGTTACTTACGTTATTAAGTGTTTGTTTTCGTAATTGTTTAATTACTTATTAATAAAAAATGGCTTTGCAGTTGCAAGAATTAACAAATTTAGACTATTTTAATCTTACTGTTATGTATGGAGAGTGTTTATTGCATAGCCTACTTCAATATTGTAAAATTATTTCTGATTTTTAATATCATTTTTCTCGAAATAATTGTTATACAACCCCATATCATACTTATATCGTTGAAATCAGAAAAAAATTCTCTATCTAATGGACAAAAAAATTATATAGGTTGCCATTTAAAAAAATATAATTTTATTCTACCGTTTGAGAACCACTGGTTGAATTTTTTATTTATTATTCCTCATAAATTAAGCCCTTTTTCCTGGTAATTTTTTGTATATAACATTTTTCTCTAAAGTCATTAGTTCGCCCAAAAAAGCGCTGGTTGTTTTAAAGGAAACACCCTGTATACCCTTAAAGATCGTATTTATACCGTGAAGTTGCGGAACACCCTGTACATTTATATTAAGTATGTCATTTTTTATAAGAAGAAATTTAAAACTTAGCTATGCCAAATTTAAGATTAATTCTAACGGTTTTTGTGTTTTTTATACTAAGTCAAAAACCTTGATACTTTTTATATAATTGCACTTAATATTGCTTTCTCTATACATTTTGCCTTTAGGCATATGTGACTTTGTTAAAAACTATTAATATATATCATTATATTCTTATTTATAAGGTTAAAAGTCATCGCTCTTGCAATAATAAAATAACAGTAGTATTTTATGTATTAGCATAGAAATTTGTTCAAAATAACCAAAGTTATCATTGTTTAATGTTATAAATTTAGACACGATTTGAACCCATATTGTTGTTAGTGTTTTGTTAAGCTCTGTGGCACGATCACAGTGCGTGATGGATTAACAAAACAATGCGATCTGATTGTAACCAAAGCGGAAACCTCTATCCATCAAATGATACTTTACATACAACAGATACAGTGTACATGCTAACAAACATGTACTTCCGTAAAGTTTTTGAAAGACGTAATATTTTGGCCCACCCAGAAACGGGTAATAACATATCTACAAGGTGTAACAATAAATAAAAAAATAGATTTACTGTTAACAATTTACTAGGCACTATTTTCTAGCCATATAAGTATACTCTATACTTTACTAACACCATAAACATAAACCATAATCATACATTCCCATAAAACTTAAATAATATTCACACTATCTGCTGTTTACAATGTTGTTGGTCCATAAACAACATTACATACAACACGGTTAGTGCAGCACAAGAATATTTACATTGAAATGTATTGTAGATGTACCTATAATTTTTTTAAACAAATTACATCAGATTCTTGGCTAATCAAATTACAGAAAATATAGTGCTTGGTACAAATAAACCAATTGAATTGCTTATAACAATCAGTCAATAATTTGATTGGTTATTACGCCAAGATTGCTCAATTTATTCCATAGTTTTGTACCCTTAAAAATATATTGCTTGCGCCGTTTATGAGAGGTCAAAACACTTTAATTTATTATTTTTGAGTTTTATATAAAATACAGTGAATAACCATACAGTAAAATTTTTGAAAGATGTCCGATCAAGGTTGTGTACGAATTGTATGAATTCAGATTTTTGCTCCGCCCATCATGACAAATTCAGTAGTGTCGTTTGCTTAGTTTTTATGAGGGTACGTAAGATACTACTGTTATTTTATTATTATAAAAATATATATTACAGGAAAAACATTCAAAATTCAAAAATAAGTCAACTAGTAAGTTTATAAGCAAATGTAAAACCAAATATGTTAAAAATAAGATACTGACACAATGTCAGTGTCAGTGACTCTGACAGAATATAACGTTATACGTACGGCTATGAATCCAGGTAATGTATCTGTATTAATAAATAAACTTACGTTACAGCGAAAGTATTATCATCAACGAGCATCGTTTATAAATGGAATGTCCTAACTTAGTCGAAACAATATGAATTTTTGAAAGACAAGCGTGTTATATCCATCCTTATCACACAGTCTTACAGCCTTTGCAAAAGAAAGAGATAAATGTATGCCTATTTGTTAATTCGTTCGTGATACAGGTGCCCTTGATCGGACATCTTTCAAAAATTTTACTGTAGATATGGGAATCAAAAATATAAGGTATGTGTGGTGATCGTTGAAGTCTCCAAATATTTTATTTGAATTTAACTACTCGGTAAAAATAACTATAGTCCAAATATTGTAAATATGAGTTTCATACAGCGACGTATATTTTCAAGGATGACAAACAATTTGGTAATACTTTTTTTCGAAAAATCACAAGTTATTATTTTTTAAAGTTCGAGCGTTCTACAAAAAGTCCTCTAAAAATGTCTAATTATTATGTAATTGTTCATTAATGTTTATTTTTCAAATTTTTAACATCCAGTAAATATTTTTACGGCCCGCTACCCTTAGTAAGGGAGGTATAGGGGTCGTGCTAAAAATCGCAAATTGAGATTTTAGGAAATAACCACGTTTTAAGGTCCTTAGATTCCATTTTTAACATTTTCACGATGATGTCTGTGTGTATGTATGTATGTATGTATGTATGTATGTGTGTGTGTGTGTGTGTGTGTGTGTGTGTGTGTGTGTGTGTGTTTACGCTCAAATACTACCGTTCAGAAAATTTTGAAACCTATTTCTTCCTTACTCTTATATGGAGAGATGCCGTTAGATTTTTGGAGTAAATCAGATAACCGAAAATGGCACTTTACTAGAAGCTCAAAATGTTATTTTTTCGAGATTTATGTTATATAAAAATTAAAGATTATTAAATTTTCTACAGGTTTGCATTAATACTATATATTTTATGGATAAATTTATAAATCCCGAAACCTACGCTTTAAAAACAATTCATACACATAGTTACACAATTCAGATTTCAGATGTTTGTAACTGACAGATATGTGTCACTGTCAACAAACTAATCATTTCATAATATTAACTTTTTAAAAAGAAAATAGTAAATGGAACAATATATGGAAAGGAACTTAATACAGTTTCCAGTATTGTAAAAATATATAGGTAAGATAATAAAAACATATATCATCACGGCATATTACCCATTGATGGGTGAGCCAATCTGCTTTGTACACAAATGTCGGTAATAATGATGACATTTTTGTACCGTGCGGGCGTTTACCAGGCGTTACCTCACGCGAATCTTGGGAACAGGTTCGATTCCGACCGACACCAAATATTTTAGAATTTTAAATAAATGTAAGTATATAAATAAAATTTATTATTACTGGGTGTGCCAATCTGCTTTGTACACAGATTTTGATAACGATGATATATTTGTATTGTGCGGGCATTTACCAGATTGACACTTATTGTGTACACCACAATCAACAATGTGTTGTAGTTGTGTTGTCGAAACATTTTAAATTCGCTTTTGATTTCTGCAGAATTATAATTTCTTAGAATATGATCTGAAAAAACTAATAGATTTTAATCTAAATTGTTTTTGATTCGTTGAACCTTATTCTTAAATCGTGAGACCATTTTGTTGCTAACCGTTATTATATTTAAACCAAAAACAGAGTTTTATATTTTGAAATTCATTTAGGACAAAAAGTTACTTTCGTGTTCAACCTACACAAACTAACCGTATAAGATAGATATAGAATATGCCGCTTTGAAACCGTTCATATATTATAAATAAATAAATTTTGCAAACTGTATAACTGTTCATGAATGACTGTTAATTTCTGCTAATTAATAATTAAATAAACGTTTTGATTATTTATGACAAGTGACAAATGAACAACCGATATCTGATGACATTTAAGTTGCAAAATTTTAAAAGCCTCACAGCCATATAAGGACAGAAACGTTGTAAAATTTTATTGAGCAATTTAAATTTGTTTCACAGCGACCACAAATATTTTGACATACATTAATTAATTTTAAAATTTAAAGATTTATTCATTAGTAAATCTATATTTTTTACCTCTCGCTAAGAGAGGTATTGGATTCATGCTAAAATTCTAAGGTCCCTACAATCCGATTTTAACATTTTTACGATGATATGTGTGTGTGTGTGTGTATGGATGTATATGTGTGTGGGTTTAACTACGTATTTCTTATTCGGACATTATTGGAAAGAGTTGAAAAAGTTTTGGTAATAATTGTACAACCGGAAGTAGCAAATTCTTAAAAAAAATTCTTGCAAGTATTAAAGAAGATTAAATTCTCTATCTGATACATATAAATATTTTATTATATCTTTTATAGATTTAGAGATAAAGAAATATATCAAATAATTTGTTGTAATAAATCTCCAGCCCAAATAATGCCATGGAAACTGATTGAAAAATGTTTGTAACTGACAGATTTAGTGTCAAAAATCCAAAGACTTATTCTGGGAAGTAGATACATAATATATTATTTCTTATTGTATTAATAATTAAATATTTAAAATTATAAGTATATTACATGTACCCTCCAGAAATACTGTCAATCCTGACAATGAATTGGAAACATCTCGAAAAATTAGAAGAGTAGGACAAAATTTAAATTTAAAAAATCTGTTGTGGCCAGCACAATACCTTCCGTCAATCCTGTGTATTATGTACAAATTCCATACATAAATTTTCTTCTAAAAGATTCTAATTTTTTGGTATTTTATGATTCCCTTTCTCGGCAACTGAATTCCATTCTCCTGATAACAAACAAACCACATGAAATAAGAAAATCATGAAATTTTGAATTAAAAATTATGACACTTGTCAGTTATGGACATAATTAATTGCTGTCATTTTGATACGGGTTCCCATATCTGCTTGCCAAAGGCACGCGCCCTATACATATTTTTTTTTTGCAAAAGATGCTATATTTCCAGTAAAGTTATTTCATAAACAAACTATGCAAATTGCACTTGACACTTACATCTACTTCTTCTTCTTTAGTTTTTCCCATTCGTTAGGGGGTCGCTATTTTTTATTTTCTTCTTCCACTCATTTTTGTTTTGCGTGTCTTTCTCATTCAGTTCCTTTTCTCTCAAGTCTTCTGCAATACAATCTTTTCATCTTATATTTGGTCTTCCTATGTTTCTTCCACCTTCTATTAATATATTCATCGCTTCTCATGACATGTTCAAACCAATGAAATCGTCTTTCTTATATCCAGAAACTTCTAACACTAGAGTTACTTCCCTTATTCTGTCATTGATTTACATTTTATTGATACTGACATCTGTCAATTTGAATTAGCAGTTTCCATGGTAAGTTAGCATAGCTGGCTGAATTATGAAATTTATATGAATTTTTTTATCTTTATTATTCTTTAATCCTATATCTGTTAAATATGAAATATAAAATGCAATCAAATCGTATAGACAATAATATATTCTTTAAGTTATAATAACATTTAACTGAGTTTTTCAAGAAAAACTGTTAAAATCTTCAAATGAGGGTACTTCCGATTGACCAATTATAACCAAAATCTAATCAAGTCTGCATATGGTTGTAAGGAAGAGGAATACGCAAGAATTGTAATTTTTGGAATTCTAGTATTGGAGATATCGTGCAGGAAAAAACGGTCACATACACACACACACACATACACACATACACACACACACACACACACGCACATACGAACACACACACACACACATACAGACATCATCGTAAAAATAGTAAAATCGTATTGTAAACACCCTAAAACGTGCTTATTCAATGGAAACTCACCACCGATTTTTTTGACCAAAGACAATACCTTCCTTACCTATAGGTGACGGAAGGTAAAAATCTAAATATAAAGAATGAAAGTGGCGAGAGGTATTGTGCTGGACACAATTTTTTTTTAATATATTATGACCTAGATGTCAAACTTATTTTGTCCACCAATAAGAATCTGGCAAAAACAACCATACTCCAAATAAGGGTGTGTTTAATAAAAAATCTGTACATAGTTTTTGGTCCATATTCTGAGCGTACTTTTATAATAAAAGCGCTTTTATGGAGTACACCCGTTATTGTAAATATGTACTTTCAAGAATGCCAAACAGTTTGGTAAAACTATTTCTCGCAAAAATTATTTGAGACAGAAGTTATTACATTTAAGTTTGAGCTACAAAAATGTTTTTACTAACTATTGTATCATCAATATTTATTTTTCTATTCCATATATTCAAATTTGTTATTATGGTGCTGAATTTTTATTAGCATAACTCTCATATATATCTTCGCGTACACGGTATAATTATTTTTTTTATCTTATACATTGTAAGTTAAGGAACAGGTTTTTGTTAAATCAAATTGTCTGTGCTGGACGTCTACGAAAGTTGCATCGCCAAAATTAAGGGCACTGCACTTTAAAAATACCTGATGCAACAAAACTCGTAAAAGTTCATTGTTGTCTTGATTTTATTGTTCATTTCATTTTCAATGTCGTTTTCACCATTAAAGAGAAAATTACTTTTCAAGAATTTTAATTTCCAAGTTCAATTTCAATAGAGATCGTAAAAAAACTCGTAAATTATCTATTTTACGAGTTTCAATTTCAAATTGTTTCTACCTATGGTCATTCATATTAAAACTAGACAATAGAAAAATCTGGTGTGGCCAGCACAATACCTTCCGTCAATCCTGTGTATTATGTTAAATTCCATACATAAATTTCCTTGCAAATTGCATAGTTTTTCCCATTCGTTAGGGGTCGCTATTTTTTATTTTCTTCTACCCATTTCTGTTTTTCGTGTCGTTCTCATTCCTTTTCTCGTCTTTCGCAATACAGTCCTTCCATCTTATAGTCTTCCTCTGTTTCTTCAACCTTCTATTACTAAGCATTCATCTAATATATTCTTCATTTCTCCTCGTGACATGTTCAAACCAATATAATCGTCTCTCTTGTATCTTTCTAAAAACTTGTAACACATTTTCTCTCAAGTCTTCCGCAGTACAGTCCTTCCATCTTGTCTTTGGTCTTCCTCTGTTTCTTCAACCTCCTATTAATAAACTACTCATTCTTGTTCAAATATAATCGTTCATTTCTCCTCATGGCATGTTCAAACCAATGTAATCGCCTCTCTTGTATCTTTCTAGAAACTTGTAACACTAGAGTTATTTCCTTACCTATCTTTCCGTGTCTTCCCCAGCATCTACTTCAACATCCTCATTTCTGCCACATTAATTTACTTTTTATTGATACTGACATCTATCAATTTATATTATATGAATATATTAGTAGTTTCCATGTTTAACATAGCTGGCTGATTTATAAAATTCTTTAACTCTGTATTTATTGAATATGAAGTATAAAATGCAATCAAATCGTATAGAGAATAATATATTCTTTAAGTTATAATAACGTTAAATGTCAATAAATTTAACTGTTAAATCTTCAAATGAGGCTACTTCCGGTTGACCAATTATAACCAGAATCTAATCACTTGTTCTTCTGGATGTATACTTGAGGAATACGACACACACACATAGATACATACAGACATCATCGTAAAGATGGTAAAATCATATTATAAGGACTTATCATTGATTTTTTTGACTAAAGACAATACCTTCCTTACCTAAAGGTGATTGAAAGTAAAAAAAATAATTGTGGGAGACCCCATTAGAACTTTGCTACATTTTTTTTGCATAGTATCTAAAATCTATGTACTTATATCTCTGATACTAGGTTGCATCTTCAGTCATAATCTAGTATACGTGTACAAGGTGTAATTTTAAAGTTTTATTACTTCTAATAACCCCTTCAAGCCCAAGAAAATACAAGTTTAAGAAATGTTCCCATCGTAATATAGTACATTGTGTGTATCCTCCCGCTACCCCAAGTGAGGAAGATACAATGATTCTCAAACTGTTTTAAATGCGAGCTGGAAACTTAGACAAACTGCAGAAGGAGTTCCCAAAATTATGAAACACCCTATATTATCAAAATTATTCTGGTACTACATTTATTTATGCTTTGAAATATTAGTTATTGTTTGAAAATAAAAAAATCTGTTGTGGCCAGCACAATACCTCTCGCCATTTTCATTCTATCTTGCATAGGGCGCGAGCAGTTATGTGACTTATGGCCTTAGCAAGCAGATATGGGGGCCCCGTGTTAGAATGACAGCTGGTAATATACATAGGTGTCAAGTATCATAAGTTTTCATTCGAAACATTATGATTTTCCAAATCCATGTGGATTATTTTTCTCGACAAGTATATGCCATACTAATGGATGACAAATAAACAGATTATGAAATTTTGAATGAAAAATTATGACATATGACAATTGTGACATCTATGTAAATAACTACTAGCCGTCATTCTGACACGGATCCTCATATCTGCTTGCCAAGGCCAACAAAGTCACATGGCTGCTCGCGCCCTATAAATAACGAATTTAACATTTCTTGTACACACAAATAATTGAATTGTTTCCCTTCTTTCGTTCTATGAGAAATACGAGTACTTCAAATTCATTGACGGTATTAGCGCTATTTCTTAAGGATTATATGTAATATTGACACCTGCAATTTAAATAAATATTTAGTTAATAATACAATAATATATATTAAATGTACTCATACCTCCCAGAACGGACACTGACATTTTGCATTTATTTGTCAATTACAAAAAAAATTAAATCACAACTGTTTTTTCTGGCAACGAGATTTATTACAACAGATTATTCTATATTATTATATACTATATCTCCAAACCTATACGAGATATAATAAAAAAATTAAATGTGTCAGATTGAGAATTTAATTATCTTTAATATTTGTAGTAATAAATTTAAAAAAAATTATATTTAGAAATATTTTTTTAGAAACTACCACTTCTGGTTGTCCAATTGTTACCAGAACCTATTCAACTCTTCCCATTACTGTTAGATTAAGGAATCCGTAGTCAAACAGGTCTTTAGTCTTATAGAATTTGAGAAATCGTGTCTCCAACAACCTCTCACACACACACACACATATCCACACACACACACACACACACACACACACACACACACACACACACACACACACAGACATCATTGTAAAAATGTTAAAATCGGATTCTATGGACCTTAAATCGTGCTTATTCAATAAAATCTGGATATGCGATTTCTAGCATGAATCCAATACCTCTCTTAGCGAGAGGTAAAAATCTTATGTGACCAACACAATACCTCCCGACATGTTTAAGTATTACAAAGTTATTTACTCGATGTTAAAAAAGATTTTTGTATTTAATGTAATGTAACAGACCATATCCAATGTAATACAGTTTATAACTTACAAGGTTAAGGGTATTTGTAATATGTAATTACTGTGCGTTTTATGTATTCATTAATTTGGTACAATTTATTATTACGAATCAACCTTGGATTTTTACTAAAACGAATATAATTTTATACTGTTTTTACTCGAAATAATAATTGTGCAATTATTATTGTCATTGACGATAAACTTTATTTTAAATTAATTGATATTAGCTAATTAATTTTGTAATATTTAAATTTACAATGTCAATGTCATCAGAATTTCGAATTATAATAAATTTGATGGAACTTAGATAGCTCTCAATGAAGAACTCATTCCGGTATTTTTTGTGAGAACATATCCTGTTTTTTATATAAGTTGCCTCATATCCGTTTAGAATATAAACATAGATTAATGGTTTAAATTTTTACTTAATACTATATCATAAAATCTGATGTGACCAGCACTTAACCTCTCGCCGTATATTTTACCTGGCTGTATGCATAAAGCAAAGAATATTTATATATATATATATATATATATATATATATATATATATATATATATATATATATATATATATATATGTATATACAAATAATATATTCATACAAGAGCATGTCTCAACATAAAACAATTTTCACATATATTTACAAAATCTATAGGATATTTTATTATAAATTATGTACAATAAATTACAAAGTAGAGTTTACCATATATAAATTTCAGGCTAGTAACAGGGATTTTCAATCCGAACAACGTTCTTGTTTACTTTCTCTTCATATTCTTCTAGTAAAAACATTAATTTTGGGCGGTATAAAATGTATATATCTGGATTGTGCATCCATTCTTACATATCTTCTTTAACATTTTATATTTTCATACATGTTGTACCTAATTAACACAATAATTCCCTTTAATAATGGATACATTGCGATTATTCTTATATCGATGTGTAATTTTGTCAATATTTACAACTTACTTGAGAAGAATTTGGTAGCTTTTTTGCAGTTCAATGTTTGTGTATATTGTCCCATAATGTTTGAAACAAATTTAAGTCCTTCAACGTAGACTTGTCACTTCCATAATAGTCACAGATCAAGAATTAAGAGATTCTCCAAGTACATTTTTCTTTCATTACTCATTATTTCGATGAGATATATTTTTTCTGTATTTTACGTTGCAGAATGGAGACCATCTTCACTTTCATCTTGTGTTTATAACATTTAAATATCGTCTTCCTTCGGGCTGTATTCTCGCTTATATCTATTCTTTATATTTAGATTTTTAAAATTAAATTCATTTTATGAAGAAATTTTGTCCTATCTTCTAATTTTTCGAGATGATTCCAATTCATTGTCGGGATTAACAGTATTTCTGAAGGGTATGTGTAATATACCTATAATTTTAAATATTTAACTTTTAATACAATAAGAAATAATATATTGTATGTTCTTCCCAGAATAAATCTTCAGTAATGTCTCTGGATTTTTGACACTGACATTTATCTGTCAGTTACAAACATTTTCATTTTGACATTATTTGGGCTGTGAAATTTATTACAACAGATTATTATATAACTTATATTTATTTATTTCTAAATCTATGAAAGATATAATAACATATTTATATGTATCAGATAGAGAATTTACTCTTCTTTAATACAAGCAAAAAAATAATATTTAGAAGATTTTTTTAAGAATCTGCTACTCTTCCGGTTGTCCAATTATTACCAAATCCTTTTCAGCTCTTCCCAGTAATATACGATTGAGAAATATGTAGTTAAACAAATATTATTATAGCTTTTGAGAAATCGTCCTTCCAACCGACTCACATACACACACATACAACAAACATCATAGTAAAAATATTAAAATCGGATTGTAGGGACCTTAATAAATTATAATATTTTAGGGTCATATTAGATCATTATTATTGTATTCGAATAACGTATAACATTTTTCCTTCGACGTTCACGTTTTCGTGATATTCCCGCTGCGTCTTAAGACTGTTAAACTCTAACAACTTTGTCGTGCGGAGTCCTTTGTCATAAATACAAATTTTTATCTCTTATCCTGTAAGATGTTCCAACATCTTGGGTTGTATATTATTCATTATTTCTTCCAAGACAATAGAGCTGTGTTAAAGACATTGACTTGTCTTGGAGGTGAAGGGAACTTCTTAGGTATACACACACTCACACGCATACGCATTTGTATTTATATTTCCTTGTGTGCTGTCTACATACATATTGTATTTAAAAGTCCGGAAATCCTTACTATATCTATAATCTGTTTGGAAGAGAAGTATAGAGTTTATAGACAGATATTTCACACAAGAAAAGCTATCTGAGAAGCATCTAGATGCTTTATCTATAGAAAAATGGAGGTACCGCTACTGAGCATATTAGGAATAAGTAAAATGCTAGTACAACACGAAAGAGCTTCCCAATTTGTTAATATGGTAGAGATTATAGACCATATTACATAAAGTATTACACAAGATATCTGTCACATAAATATATAAAAAAATATAGCAAAAATTCAAAGGTCAACAACAATAAAAACCCTTTTGTAACCCAGTTCCTTGAGGACAAAGAACTTTCATAACATATTTTTCTTCTTGCCGTTAGTCTATGAGTCACTTTGTAATACTAGATGACATATGATACAACAATTTGCATTTTTACAGACGTAGACATCAATATCATTAAACTTTTAATAAAAAATATTTTAAGATTGAAATTTTTAAAAAGAAATTCAAATAATACTTATTATGGGATCTCGTGGCCGTGTGCCTGAGTGTCTGGTCGCGAATCTGGGGACCCGGGTTCGATCCCGATCGACGCCAAAAGTTACATCGAATTTTAATGGCACAAAATTGACCCCTGTGGCGCACTCTCCACGCCAGCAATGAGTGTCCGTGAGGTGACGCCTGGTAAGCGCCCGCACGGTACAAATATTCCATTATTACCGATATCTGTGTACACAGCAGATTGGCACACCCAGCAATGGGTAATATGCCGTGATGAAATATTTATTTTTATTTATATTTGGAATGTGAAATGTATGTTAGTCTGGTAGAGCATGTAAAAATGCATTTTCTTTACGTGAATAAGGTTAAAGAAATTTAAAATAAGTCGAAAGTTATAGAAAATAATGCAAAAAGAATTTTCAAACTTTTAATTTGACTAATTATATTCTTGTAATTATTGACTGATGATTCAATCAATAATCAATAGATTTAATCATCTGTATAATGATTCATTTGAAATTAACATAATTAATTAATTTTAAGAACATTTTTGAATTTTGATTTGTACACACACACACTCACACACACACAGACATCATCGTAAAAATGTTCTTCTCTTAGCGAGTAAAAAATGTGAATAATTCTTGGTTTTCTGGGTAAAATAATTATAAATAAATGATATATTTCTCAACCAGAAGTCCTCAAAAGTTCAACCTTGTCTCGGATTACAATATTACATCCTGTGTAATTACAATTCAGTGACCACACATCCTCGAACCTTCACATACTCACACACGAACGGACGGACGTATGACAACAATGTAACGAAGATTTACACGATCAAAAATGTAACATAATGTACATAATATTATTGTTATTTTGTTGTCAATATAACTATCTTAAGGAAAAGTATTAATTTCTATTTTGAAAGTTGTATTTCTTGATATTTAAAGTGTTCCATTTAAATTTAAAGTGCGTTGAATAAAGTTAAAGTTAAGCAATTGTTATTTTCTAAAGTAATGAACTGTAAATTGAAAAAACAGTTGCAAATCAGGCCACCGGCAACTGTTTTCACATAATTAATTTCATAATTATTATTTATTGACTCAATTCAATTGTTCTAGTGTACAGGAAAAAAATAAATTTTATTAGAAATCCACATTATTATATTTCAAATTATACAAGGAAAGTGAAATTAATTATATAAAAAATCTGTTGTGGCCAGCACAATCCCTCCCGCCATTTTCAGTTTATGTTGCATAGGGCGCGAGCAGTCATGTGACTTTGATGGCCTTGGCAAGCAGATGTGGGGGCCCGTGTCAGAATGAGAGCTAGTAATAATGTATATTCCATACTATTGACAAATAAACATCAGAATATTTTGAAATTTTGACATCTATGTAAATAACTAATAGCCGTCATTGTGATACGGATCCTCATATATGCTTGCCAAGGCCAACAAAGTCACATGACTGCTCGCTCCTCATAAGTAACGAATTTAACATTTCTTGTATACACAAATAATTCAAATTGTATCTCTTCTTTCGTTCTGTGAGTAATTTTGTACTACTCTTCTAATACGTTCAAAATTCTTCAAATTCATTGACAGTATTAGCGTTATTTCTTAAGGATATATGTAATATTAACACCTTTAATTTAAATACATATTTAATTAATAATACAATAATATATATTAAATGTATTTGTACCTCCCAGAAAAATCTAATTTTTGACACTGACATTTTGCATTTATCTGTCAATTACAAACATTTAAATATCTCAACTGTTTTTTGGGCAACAAGATTTATTACAACAGATTATTCTATATTATTATATACTGTATCTCTAAACCTATACGAGATATAATAAAAAAATTAAATGTATCAGATTGAGAATTTAATTTATTTAATATTTACAATTGGTACCAAAAATTTTTCAGTTCTTCCCATGTCCGATTGCGAAATACGTAATTAAACACACACACACACACACACACAGACATCATCGCAAAAATGTTAAAATCGGATTGTAGGGACCTTAAAACGTTCTTATTCAATACCTCTCTTAATAAAATTAAAATTTCAATTTTGATAGAAATTGTTATTTGTTGTCGACCACCGAGGATTTTTTTAATTTCAGGTAGTCGATACACAATCTCTTGTTGGTGATGGACTTCGAGGCTTAAGAACTCGACAACTCGAAGTCTTCACCACAAAATCACCAGGTCAGCAATTCCAAGTTGTTCGAACAACAAGCTCAACGAGTACTAGCACGCATTGGAGATCTCAACAACAGAAAGAACCCCTAACAGCATCCACAACGGCGACCGGAGACTTCGACGATTTAGAGGTAATTTTTTTTTTAATATACTCGGTTTTTAATATTTTTTAAAATTCTGTACTTAAAGGTATATAAATACAATTCTAGGTATCCGTAAACCGGCTCGACTTATCTTCGCAGCGTTCTCGGGCGAATATAGGTCGTAGCGGTTCGTTGAGCAGCCGAAGACCCCCAACACGAATTAATAATAATCGACCCAGTATTTTAGACCGCCAAAATGGTGACGGAAAAGAACAAATAAACACTATAAACGATATAGATACATGGCGAACTTCTTTCAATCAAAAAACAAATAGTACGGACTCAAATACTGGTAGGAGACTCAACACAGCATTAAGAAACACAAATGTTGATCTCGAGGCATTAGACCAAATCCTAAAAAGTATTTCATCTACCAACGACGACAACAAATTAAAAAAAAATTCTTTTGTAACTGCAGAATCTTTGCAAGAGGTTAGAGGGCGGTTACGTAAATTCAAATCTGATAAAGAAGATATTAATTCTTCTCTAGATGATGGTATAGTTATTAAAAAAGAAGATATGTTGTCTTCCAATCCGGGTTCAAAAGTTAGGTCATATGTTTACGGAATGGAATCAATGTTACATAATAAAAAACCAATTATTGGTACAGGAAGTTTAGAATCGCGAACTTCAAATAAATCTAATACATCTTCAAATAGAAACGAAGACTGGTACAATCGAAGAAAATCTTACGGGTTTGAACAAGTCCACAACCAACAAATCGAAAACACAACAATACGTAAAAACAAAATCGAAAGCTCAACAGATAGCGGCATTTGTCGATCAAGTGAAATTGTTGTAATACCAGAAAAATATAAAAAAATTAACAATAGTACTGTTATAAATTTAAACAACATCAACAACAACAAAGACAACGAATTATTCAACGTGTGGAACCGCCGTTCAATAATAAACAACAAAAACGATGTGGAACAAACAACAATAACAATTCCGATTGTTGACGAAAACACAACCAAACGACATTCAATAGCTGTCGACGAATCTAAATATGTACAAGATAATAAATATTATCCCAGAAGGATAAGCCTAGCTTTAGAATCAACAAAACCAGACGAAATAGACGAGGAAGACACAAATTTAAGTAGAAAACCAAAAAAAGTCGAATTCTGCAAAACCGAAGTACACTTCGCAGCGGATTCCGGCCGCGTTAACATCGTCGAAACTGACGAAAAACCACCACCAACTCAAAATTTTCGCCGACGGCGACGAAATTCACTAACAATAACAAACCCTCAAGAAGACATTTCAAAAAACGGTCTACCCTTACTCCATTTCGGCGACACATATGAAAAAAAATTATTCGGCCCTGACGAACTATACAACACAAATTTCGAACCAACAGAACCCAACGTAACAATATCATCAATTGTTGTTAACAACAACAATTTTAACTGTGAACTTGACAACAACGAAACAGAAAATATACCACGCGGTATTTTAAAAAATAAATTAATAAAACCACGGCCGTACATTCTCGGCGATAGCAACAATGATTTCATCAACAATGACGATGAGAACAACATATGGGGGGTTAAGCTACGCCCTATACATAAAGAAGAGCCCCAAATATGGCGGTCAACAGTCACAGTTCAAAATACTTCTTATATTGATAATAATACGCCAAAACCAGAATTTCAAAAATTGTTGCAAAGTTTAAGACAAACCAAAAAATCAGATGATATTAATATTGATGCAGATCTTCAAAGATCTTCTTGGAGCGTGGCAGATAGAATCAAACAAGTTGAAGACAAGCAGGATAATTTAAAGCAGGATTCTCCCAAGCAGGAATGTAAAGGATATTCAACAAAGATTAATTTTAATTCTGGGGAAGCTACAGTAATAGAAAATGGCAAGAATGACGAAAACAATGGTATGTATTGTTGCATGATTTGTAGTGTTGTAGCGCTTTTCTATTAGAGTAGATTATTCTAGGTTAACTTTAAAAATATGTACCTCCTAATAATAATATACATATGAAGATTAGGCAAAATTTTCAGTTAATCTTCTTACAAATAGGGTACTTGTACCTACGTCACAACATGGCGGGTGAACAGCTGATTCTGAACAACCAAGCATCAATTTAACATTGCGTCTTATGGAACGAATGTGTTTTCTGTTCAAAAAATTCAGTTTTTGCAAATGTTACTTTAAAATGTAACTAGCCAAAATATAAGTACAGTAAAAATTTTGAAAGATGTTCGATCAAGGTTATCTACGAATTGTATGAATTCAGATTTTTGCTCCGTCCATTATGACAAATTCAGTAGTGTCGTATGCTTAGTTTTTATGAGGGTACGTAAGATACTACTGTTATTTTATTATTATAAAAATATATATTACAGGAAAAACATTCAAAATTCAAAAATAAGTCAATTAGTAAGTTTATAAGCAAATGTAAAACCAAATATGTAAAAAATAAGATACTGACACAATGTCAGTGTCAGTGACTCTGACAGAATATAACGTTATACGTACGGCTATGAATCCAGGTAATGTATCTGAATTAATAAATAAACTTACGTTACAGCGAAAGTATTATCAACAACGAGCATCGTTTATAAATGGAATGTCCTAACTTAGTCGAAACAATATGAATTCGTGATATAGGTGCCCTTGATCGGACATCTTTCAAAAATTTTACTGTATATGAATTATTCTAGAAACTCCTAACACTAGAGTTACTTCCCTTATTCTTTCATTGAATTCATTTTATTGATACTGACATCTGTCAATTTGAGTTACCTGAATATATTAGCAGTTTCCATGGTTAAGTTAGCATAGCTGGCTGAATTATGAAATTTATATAAAATTTATTATCGTTATTCTTCTTTAACTCTATATCTGTTGAATATCAAATATAAAATGCAATCAAATCGTATAGACAATAATATATTCTTTAAGTTATAATAACATTTAACTGATTTTTTCAAGAAAAACTGTTAAAATCTTCAAATGAGGGTACTTCCGGTTGACCAATTATAACCAAAATCTAAACAGGTCTGCATATGATTGTAAGGAAGAGGAATACGCAAGAATTGTAATTTTTGGAATTCTAGTATTGGAGATATCGTGCCCGAAAACGCGGTCACACACACACACACATACACACACACATACACACGCACACACGAACACACACACACACATACAGACAGAGCCGTGTTTAGCTAACGCGGGGCCCGAGGCCCGAGTAAATTGCGGGGCCCCTTCAAGAGGATTTTTATCCATAAAAATCTACACATGCTTACATAGACACAGTTCTATTCTACACAGAACATGAATTTCTGATAATTGTGGAAAACATTTGTCTCTCTCTTAGCCGCAGCAGTAAGCAACGACAAAAGTTTTTCACGTGTTCCACATTTTCACGATTTTTTATTTCAAAATTAATCAGCGCGGGGCCTCATTTAGCGCGGGGCCCGGGGCACGTGCCCCATGTGCCCATAGGTAAAACCGGCCCTGCATACAGACATCATCGTAAAAATAGTAAAATCGTATTGTAAAGACCCTAAAACTCACCACCGAATTTTTTGACCAAAGACAATACCTTCCTTACCTATAGGTGACGGAAGGTAAAAACAATAAAAGCTTATGGGACGATATTTCTCCATAAGACGCAATGGAAACTGAAGGTTTGTCTAGAATCAGCTGTTAGCCAGCCGCCATGTTGAAACGTCACGGGCAACTACCCCATTAACTTTAAGTTTAAGTTTTATCTAACAATCGAATTGCACTCGAACTGTATATTCTATCTTCGTTCTTCGTTAAGCATGATACCTAACTTAAAATCTATATATAGTTTAACCAAGCAATTGTCGCTTAAAACAATAAACCATCAGCCACCAACAGAAAATGTTTTACAGATAAAAAAATGGTATTACAAAAAGGTTTGATTGTCCGTATAGGCAAAGAAGACTCAAACCATACAGTTTGCTCAAAAACCACAACAAATAATACCACTACAACAACAAAAATAACCATTGATATGTCTGCGCCTACTGAGAAAAAATATGTACCTATAAAACTTCCTAGGGCCAGTTTGCACAGTTTAAAATCAACTTATCTAATAATGAACACTTTTGCAAATAATAAAAACATCACTAAAAGCCCCCCTGAAAAAATACCAGACCAACTAGAAGCTCTAAAAAAGCTCTACGAAGAAGATAGCGACAATTCTCTCGCCGACGAAGAAGTCCGATCATATATGTCGAATGTTGAAGACAGTGACTTGAAATCGACTGAAGATGACGTCAGTTCCGTTGTATCCGGAAGTTGGAGCAAAATGAAAGCCTTCAGGAATATTCAACAACATTTAAACAACATCAAAGATACAAACAAACAAAAAGAAAAAGAAATGTTCAAGAATATTTTAAACAGAAGTACTTATAAAAAAGGTATACTGCAGTTCGAGTGAAATTCAAATTTGCTTTAACCATTAACGGTTAACAATGTTTATTTTTGAAAAGTTTGCGGCCTAGACAAATGTATTCGTACCTTCTGAAAAAATATATTAACTGCAAGAAGAAATAATTGTTTATTTTATGTATTAATAAAGTGTACTGGATTTAAATATGTTATTACCTAAATTTATCATTTTAACAATAATCTACGGGCAAATATATGACACCAGACACGTGCTAATCTTTTTATTTCCAACAGTAAATAATACAATATTTATGTTAGTATTATTAAAGTATTACCTACAATTATATTAAAAACAAAAATAAATAAACTTCTGGATGATTTTTTCTCCAATTCAACAAATTTTGATATGTTGTATTAAATACAGTGTATAGAATTTAAATACATTGCTTATGTAACACGAGGGGGTGTTGACCACGACTTGATTAACCGAACGACAAACACACATACACTTACACACACACACACACACACACACACACACACTTGTACTTAACTTAGATGGCCGATAAACACACTTTACATTATGTACACAGACATTATTTGGTATTTAAACTAACATATTTATTTACACTTTTAACTATTAAACTTATTATTGATTATTAAAATAGTTACATTGTACGTTTAGCCCGCTAAACTAAAACACAGACTACATGTTTCGTCGACATGAGTGTCTTAAGACAGACTACCTCAAACAAAACGTTACTTTCGCGATTATCTCTGAGGGGTTGAAGAGGGGATCATATGGCGTACATATCAAAATATCTAAATAACTAATTTCATAGGTTTAATAATATTTGCAAATAAACCATTGTCTGCATGTGACAAATGTTTTCGTCTTTAATAATTCGCAAATTTATTAAAGTAATAAAATTTAAGATGGCAATTAATTGAGTATATTGTTAGTTACTTTTACCCTCAGTTTTATAGATAATACTAACATAAATATTGTATTATATATTGTTGAAAAATTTTGGGACTTGTCTTTTGTCATATATTTGCCCGTAGATTATTGTTTAAATGAGAAATTTAGTTAATTGTATTTAAATCCAGTATTAATATTAATACATAAATAAAAAATACCCAAATATAGTCTAAATGGGTACGAATACATTTGGGGTTGGGCTCGTACAAATATAATATCGTAATGTACCGATTAGGCCGTGAACTGTTCAAATATCTTTATAAACAATATATGTAATATTTTTTCATTTCAGACTCGCTTATAACGTCACGTTATGACAAAAATACAAGTTCCGAAGCAAAAGTAACGTCTGTTTCGTTACGCTGCACCGATAAATCTAGTAACTCGTCGTTAGATTCACCAAAATTAAGTCGTAAACCATTAGGACAAAATAAAAAACTCAGCTATCTGTCTTCACCTTCATTAGTCGGAAGTTCACTTCAAAAATCTCAAAAATCCGACTCTGTGATAAAAAATAAATTCATTTCCGACAAAAGTGCTTTCAGCAAAGTTAAAAATCGTAGTTTAAACAAACCCGACCTATTACAATTTAATAATAACGATAATAGAGAATACGCTAATATTTCTGTGATAAAAAAAACTGAGACACCGATTTACGAAAATATAGACGATGTAATAACAAATTTACAACAAATGGAAAAGGAGTCTGTAATGTTACAAGAACTTACAAAAGCCGCAGACCAAATCCTTCAAGCTGTGAATGGTTACACGGACGAAGACTCCACCAAAGTTACATCAAGTGACGAAGACAAAAAACACCGTTTGAATCTCAAAAAAAATCAAAATCTCTCCACAATTTCAGAAACAAAATCTTGGAAACAATCTCCCCAAACAAAAATATCAACTACTAAACCTCGCAAAAATAAAAACTCGTCAACTTCTTCTATCGAAAGTCTGCGTGAAACCAAACCGGCGCCTCCCGTAAGAATGAATAGGGCTGTTAAATTAAACGAAGCCAAGAAAAAAATAACGAATACTAATTCAGAAGTTAGTAAACAAACGAAACAACGGCGATTACAGAGAGCTAGTAGTAGAGAAGCTTTATTGCAAAGCCACGGAAGTTCGTCCGAAGATATAGCCCAAAATGAAGTTATACGGAAACCTAGATTAGTTAGAAGATCGAAAACAAATGCCAATAATCAGGAAGATGTTAAGAAAACAGGAACGAGAAGGACACAGTCTGAAAGGTATTTAAAAATCTGTTGTTTTCAGCACAATACCTTCCGTCAATCCTGTGCAAAAATTTCCAGTAATTGTGTAAACTAAAATGCATATTCACGTACTATCAAATTTCATATGACACAAGTGTGCAATATAAATAATAGTAAATTAATGCTATCTTTATTAAAATATATTGTAAGTACAATGTCAGATGCAATTTTCTGATAAAATTCATTATTTGTTTACTAGTCAATAGACAAATACTGCGTTTTTGTCTATTGACTATGCAACAGATATACATAGAAGTTTTACGGGAAAGTATATATTATGCATGTACCTATTAAGTAATATAATTGATAAAGCTCCTATCCTACTTAGAGACTGAGAGTCGGCAACATTAACATATTACAGGTCTCTTCAAAACGGTATTAAAAATCCTGTTTGTGGAGGAGATTCTATGTGTTAATAGATTTGACCATGACTAAATTATTACGATGTAGGGTCTACCTATGTTGAAAATACCTTCCGTCATTCCTGTGTATTATGTATAAATTCTATACATTCAACAACGTATGCAAATTGCACTTGACACTAACATCTTTCCCCATTCGTTAGGGGTCGCTATTTTATATTTTCTTCTACTCATTTTTGTTTTGCGTGTCGTTTTCATTCATTTCCTTTTCTCTCAATCCACAATACAGTCCTTCCATCTTATCTTTGGTCTTCCTCTGTTTTTTCAACCTTCTATTACTAAGCATCCAATATATTCATTTCTCCTCATGACATTTTCAAATCAATGTAATCATCTCGCTTGTATCTTTCTAGAAACTTGTACCTATCTTTCCGTGTCTTCCCCAATATCTACTTCAACATCTTCATCTCTGCCACATTAATTTACTTTTTATTGATACTGACATCTGTCAATTTGAATTATATGAATATATTAGTAGTTTCCATGTTTAGCATAGCTTGCTGATTTAATTCTTTAAAATTCTTTAACTCTATATCTATTGAATATGAAGTATAAAATGCAATCAAATCGTATATAGAATAATATATTCTTTAAGTTATAATAACGTTAAATGTCAATAAATTTAACTGTTAAATCTTCAAATGAGGCTACTTCCGGTTCACCAATTATAACCAAAATCTAATCAGTTGTTCTTCTGGATGTAAACTTGAGGAGCACGAAAAAATATAACACACACATACATACATACAGACATCGTAAAAATGGTAAAATCGTATTATAGGGACCCTAAAACATGCTTATTCCTTCCTTTCCTAAAGGTGACGGAAGGTAAACATGTTTAAAACAGTATTTCTATGGAAAATATTTAAGGGAAACACATCCCGCCGTTCAAGAAATCCGTCACAAAACCGCCATTTCCACCATCCGATCAACTGCCGAAAAAAACGCTCAAAGGGCGCGAGAAGATATAAAAAAACGAACTTTAGTCAAACCTGCAGTTAGAGGTGAATTTATACGCATTTCTCGATCGTTTTCTTGATGTTAGGTGTCGTTTCAGGTGCAGCTAGCAGTGCCCGCGATGTGCCTAAGTACGTACAAGACGAGTGCCCGTGTCTCTGCTCGTAACTTGTGAGTCCGGTACTCCTGTAGTCGGCCTGCTAATTTTATTTTAACTATAACTCTCTATGTTTGTATAACGAGCCGTAGCAGTGTAGTACTAGACTCATACGAAAAGGCTCGCTCACTTTAAAGAAAGATATATGTACTAACACAAAATAATAAAAGATTAATTATCCCCCATTCTTATATAGTGAAGGGTTTTTCAATAAGGACGGGTCGATGTTGAAATAGAATAGCACGTAGCGCCGTCCTGCTGGAACCACATGTCGTCTACCTCCATATCGTTCAATTTAGGCCAAAACAAATCAGTTATCATCGTTCTGTTGACGGTGATGGCCTCACTAACGTCGTTTTCAAAAAAGTACGGACCAATGAATGACGCCACCGGCCCAAAATCCGCCCCAAACAATAACTTTTTGTGGATGCATTACCACCTGGTGAACCTCATATGGGTTGGCGTCGTCCCATATATGGCAATTGTGCTTGTTAATATAGCCATTCATCAAAAAATGCGCCTCATCGCTAAAGATAATTTTTCGGCCAAAATTTGGGTCCTCTTCTAAATTCTCCGAAGGCCAGTCTGGGAACAAACGGCGTTGTCTATGGTCATTAACTTTGAACTTCTGGGTCAGTTGGATCTTGTACGGGTGTAGGCCCAAGTTCCTTTGACGTACGGGTGTTAGCTGATCGTTTACCGAATCGGTCGTCTCGAATTTGGCCACCAAACGTTGAAGAGTCAACTTTGAAGGGCCGTAAAATGGGCGCAACGCGCGCAACAACAGATTAGACGCCACCAGAACAACATGGCCGCCACAGGCTGCTAACATCGACCCGCCCTAATTGAAAAACCCTTTATGCAGGCGATTAGGATGTTATTTATAGGGAAATATAGTCAGAAAATTTGACTCTGTTGGGTCAATAAAACTATGAGTATTGTATTAGTGAGTGAGACCTTCTGTAGTTAAAAAAAAAAACTATTAATTCAGTAGATTAGTTAATTTATTAACCAAATAATAACAAATTTGTATCAATTTTTAAAAATTCTAAGTGTTTTTCTGTTGTAGGCCGAAACGATACGTGAAAGACGTCACCACAAAATATTGACTCATCATACGACTGTTTGACTTAGTTTTTAAGTTCCTATGCGATTTACATTTAACAAATAATTTATATTTGAAGTGATATACTTTCATAGCTAATGTGCCGACCACTCAAAAATTATTTATTAGCTTAAATAACAATTTTAAATTCATTAAATTATATACTAATGTATTAATAATATTGAAATGTGGTCTCAGCTTTTGATATTTTTGTAAGTAAATTATTATAAGTAACAAAGTAATATTTTGTGATTTTTTATTTGCTTTACTCGAGGTATTGTGATGTAATAATAAATAAAATTAACATATATCATTTGTGTTACTTTCATGAAAAGTATTATTATGTTTTATAGGCATCAAGAACTATGCAAAAACATGTAAGTAAAAATGAAATATTTACTACACTAAAATCTATACCGAATTACATTTATTGTGTTGAGAAATGTTTTCAACAATATGAATCAACCTCTCGGTCATTTATCAGAGACTAGTTCACTCAACCAGAACCACAGAAACGTTTCGCTCTTATTGGAGCTCTTCAGTGTGGTGTACTGACGCCTCTAGGAGGCTCTGAGAAGGTTGAGCGGGCGGATGATAAACATCTCATAAAGATATTAAGCCTGCAGTGGTAACTAACCACAGAGCCAAGTACAATTATTGCGACACTTCAACTATATTTCAAATATATTATAAATATAAAATCTACAGAATTAATTAATATTTAAAAATGTTTTGTTATAATTTTCAATATTGAAGGCATGTACATTTTTATAGATAAGAATATTTATTATTGACAAAACGTTAAACCACGTAAATACAGTAAAAATTTTGAAAGATGTCCGATCAAGGTTGTCTACGAATTGTATGAATTCAGATTTTTGCTCCGCCCATCATGACAAATTCAGTAGTGTCGTTTGCTTAGTTTTTATGAGGGTACGTAAGATACTACTGTTATTTTATTATTATAAAAATTTATATTACAGGAAAATCATTCAAAATTCAAAAATAATCAATTAGTAAGTTTATAAGCAAATGTAAAACCAAATATGTTAAAAATAAGATACTGACACAATGTCAGTGTCAGTGACTCTGACAGAATATAACGTTATACGTACGGCTATGAATCCAGGTAATGTATCTGTATTAATAAATAAACTTACGTTACAGCGAAAGTATTATCAACAACGAGCATCGTTTATAAATGGAATGTCCTAACTTAGTCGAAACAATATGAATTTTTGAAAGACAAGCGTGTTATATCCATCCTTATCACACACTCTTACAGCCTTTGCAAAAGAAAGAGATAAATGTATGCCTATTTGTTAATTCGTTCGTGATACAGGTGCCCTTGATCGGACATCTTTCAAAAATTTTACTGTACATATTTTATAATACATTTTACCAACTTAACTAAATCATTATATATGCGTAAAACCTAATTATATTATCCTTCTTTTATCCATAAAATTAAGATAATAACATTGTTAAACAAATATATGTATGATGTTTAACAAATAAAGTAACCTAACTTTTTTAATATTCATCAATTAGTAATTAAATTGACAATTTGATGAAGACATCTACACATTATAATACATATCCTTTCTTAGGAAGAAATAAAATAGTATATTAAAGAACGAATGTCATAATTGCCATTTTATTTTGTGAGAACAAACAATGAAAAAGTCAGATTTCATAATCATAACAAAATATAAAAATTTTACAAGTTACTTACATTTTGTTGAATAAAATTAACTGGAAAGGATGTGGAAACTGTAAAACTATATAATTATACACATCTTATATTTAAAACACTATTTTCTTATAAATAAACACTTAATTATTGTTGACATTTCTCCTTCGTCGCCATTTTGCTTCTGTCAGAACTACTACACAACCTGCATAACTTTGGCTGTGACATCAGCGCCAAAAAGCTCGAACTAATTTACCGACAGAGTTCATAAATAAATAAAAATAAATTACATATTTTAAATATCAACAATTAATAGTGTTTTGAACTATTTATGCCCTAAATATATATAAACAAAAACAGTTTGTATATTTATTGGAATTAGAGCGACTTTTCAGACTCACACATTTATGGTCTACATTCCTTTATAATTTAATCGTTTGCCCTAAAAATGGGTATAGGGGTTTAAAATAATGTACATTTTGATTTTTTAATCAGAAAACCCGGTTCGACTACGTATTTTCCTCTAAATCTGTGTTTGTTTATGATTTATGCCGGCTGTCAACATAACCAAACATTTGTTGTCAAATCGTTTATACGTGAACAGATTACCCTAAAAATGGGTATAGACATTCAGAACGATAAATATTTTGATTTTTATATCAAAAATCCCGGTTCGATACTATAAATTTGTCGATTTTGAATCATCGATTTGTCAATTCGAACAACCCAATCGTATATTCGTCTAATTCTTTTATAAATGCATCGATTGCCCTAAAAATGGGTATAGATGTTCGGAATGATGCCTATTTTGATTTTCATACCACAAAACCCGGTTTGGTTATGCCTTAAATTGAGGGAATGTACTGAAATAAAAACAAATCGGTCTCATACCGGCATATTGTTGTCATTATATTTTAACACAAAAATAGGTTTTTCGAGTTTGTAGTTGCGGCTAGTTTATCCATTCGGGCTGTATTTTATATTTCTTATGCCAAAAGGGCCGTAAATTGTGCGAGAAACGTATAAAAACCAAATAACTTCTAACCTAAATGACATGGAAATATGGATTTTTTAAGGTATTAAATTAATAAATACGTGTTAAAAACTATTCATAATAGGTTTTTATTATAATTTTTCATCGTTTTGGGGCGTAAAACATGTATATAAAGCATTTTTTTGGTCAAAATAGTTATTTGAAGATTTGATATGCATTTGTTTATTTGCTGGTGTTCGCTACGACATGCGTCCGCCATTTTCCCAAATACTTTACGTGTATTCGGGCAATCACGTACGTTGCAGCGTGACCCATCGGTTGTATTTGTCGCTGCGCGCTTGTCCAATCGTCAGTTTTTCGTCAGATTTTGTTGCGTGTGGACCTGTATGAGATCGCTCCGCGAAATTAATTATTTTGTTGATTAATTACAATAAACTATTAAAAAAACAATTATTATAGTGACTTATTAACAAATATTGATCGGTATTTGTAAATCCGGGTTGTAAATTATAAAAAATTGTTTGACATTTTTTATTTGGAAGAGTTAAGTTCTAAGATGGCGGATGTTTACATTGTTGTAATCAAGCTGTTATTAATGAACAATAAGTGAATAAATATTAATAATTTGAATGTTTTATTGACATTTAGTGAATAAATATAAGTGATTTGAATGTTTTTACAAAATATTACAATGACAACATGACAACAATGCTGTTTACATCTTATCCGGGGCAATTTTCCACAACAATTGGGGCTTTTTTCCAAATGATCACACCAAAAAATGGTAGGAAATGTTTTTTTAGCCATTTGCCTCCCAGCACATTTACTCAAATGTATATTTTTCTCCCAATCGTTAGCTACTAGTTTTAAAAATTTACTAATAACATGTTTTCAGCCTAATGAAATTTTGTTTCACAGCTAACATTTTAATTTCAGCTCTTTTTCAGCTAGTTATAAGTTATTTTAATAGCTTTCAGAGGTAGGGACATATTTAGGTTAGCCTGCCGTGCAGAGCATGAAGTCCTGAAGGCCCCCCATGGACCACAGAGGAGCCTAGGACATCGAGATTAATAATTTTTCATTTAATTAGGTTAGATATTTTTGAATTGTAAAAATTTCGTATCGTACATAAAAGTAAATTTTATATTATTGAATATTTTGAACAACAAACGTACGATATTTGAAATTTTTACAGTGACTATGTATACCTATTTGTTTAATTAAATAATAATTATTGTTTTGATTATTGGATGTCATATATAAATAGCAAAGTACCATTATTTTTTTCAATAATAACCTCAAAATAAATATTTTTATTTAATATTTTTGTCATATTTGTAGAGTTCTTAAACAATTATTTTGGTGCTTTGTTAATAAAAATATGTCAACAATCAACATTTTTAGGTTAGCATATTGTTGTTTAATATTAATGGTATATATTTCACACCCGCTGGAAGGTAAAACCTTGTTATATTTTGGATAATTACCAATATTTACCCCCCATGAAAGAGCTTTTAATCAGCTTAAAGTGATTAACAATATTTAATATATATTTTGCACTGTGTAGGTGTGTTTATAGCTTATGGTACTAGTCCTTGAATAAAATAATAATAAATATAAAGTATTATTTACTGTTGGGACGAAACATTTTGGGACATGTCTTTTGTCATATATTTGCCCGTAGATTATTGTTTAAATGAGAAATTTAGTTAATAACATTGTATTTAAATCCAGTACACTTTATTAATACATAAAATAAAAAATGCTCAAATATAGTCTTAACTATTGTAACCTAAACATTATTTTTTGTTGCTGTTAATATAGTTAGTTCAGAGGGTACGAATACATTTGGGGTTGATAATTTAATAGTTTATATTTATCAATATGTTCAATTGTTAATCAGTTTGGCAAATTAACGGCTCAAAAACCAGATGCGCCCCTAAAATTATCCAGAATAAACCAGGGGCACCCATTTTTTATATTTATTGTTTTTTTTATATTTATTGTTGTCTTTGAAGTGCACTCGTACCCGTATCTTAAAATAAGAATGTTAGGGTCAAAGCCCTGCAAATTATTTGCGCCTTAGTTTTAAGTTAGATTTCGATTCCGTGTTTTACGTTCGGTCGTCGGCAGGCATCAGGGCCCCGCGTGGCCTGGCGGGCTCTTCTATTGCCGCCCTAAAGCCAGAATATTAATTTATGCTGGCATTAGGATACGACTTTATGTCGGTGGTAATATCGAACGACTCCGAATTTTGGTTTGCGTTCTCGCGATTTTCAGAAACTACTCTTATTGGGTTCAATTCCCAAAGAGATGAATATACATAATAATAATAGAAATATTAGGTAGTTTATAAGGGCGGAAAATTAGGAAATATGTTCAAGGTTATCTGTATCATGAACGAATTAACAAAGCATACATTTATCTCTCTCGTTTGCAAAGACTACAAGCGTGTGCGATACGGATGGATATAACACGCTTGTCTTTCAAAAGTTGATATTATTTTAACTAAGTTAGGACATTCCATTTTAAAACGATGCTTGTTGTTGACAATACTTTCGCTGTAACGTAAGTTTATTTATTAATTCAGATATATATTTTTATAATAATAAATTAACAATTAATTCATACAGTTCGTAGATAACCTTGATCGAAGATTTTTCAAAAAGCGTGGACGTATAATAAGTTGCGCGTTACGGGTACGAGTCGAGCACTATATTTATATTTATGTGTGCGCCTTGCCACCCCTGGACGCTAGTTTCTATGGGATGGCCCATAAGTGTTCGCCTAGAAGTCCTCCTAACTTGAGGCAACCTTAAAGTCCTCCTAACGTGAGGCAACCTTAAAGTCCTCCTAACGTGAGGCAATTTTAAACTTATAGACTTTGAAAATTGTGCCATTGCAAAATAAATTTTGAATATACATATTACCTATTATTTATAAACAACACACATCTACGGACTTTACACCATTTTTACCAATAAAAAATTAAGTAAAAAAGAAGAGTTCATTAGAAAGAAATAGTTATATATTTCTGTCTCTTTCTTAGAAAAATCAATTTTTCCGAGTAAGTGTACAATCCTGTCGTTGTTATTCTATGGCATGTTGTCTCTGTCGTACAATATATTTATCTCTGTCGCACAAAAATCATATGCATGCCCGCCATTTACAAATCAAAGCGTCCCGTACATGAAATAATATACTTTTAAATAAATAAAACAACCAATCACAAGCTTGCTATAGGGTACACTTGAATTTATTTTACAATACAATAAAACATACATACAAACATACTTTATATAGAAGGACATTATTGATAAAAAAGAAATTCACCAAATCCTCTAATTTAAAGAATTATCCTCCCTTCAAATGAAGTATTTATTATATTATAAAATATAAACACAGACACAAAATAATAGTAAATTAAAATAATGGCATGGTTTTCAAAATATCTGCGCCCAAAATTAGTTCGCGAATACGTAATAAATAATATTGGGAAGTTAATAATTAATTAATATATTTATTGATCATTCTATTAGTTTTTCGTTTGAATGTTTGAATTAATAATAACAGTATGTAATTATTAAATAATAAATGGGATCCTCCAGTATTCAAACACAGGTCTTTTATATTTAATATGGGCCTTATGTCGTTATGATAGTACATAGAGATTGTATAATAGAGTCTATCAAACTAAATAAAAAGTATACTAAATGTTGATTGATATAAGGAACCACTGGCAACGATCAACATGTACGTCATAAAATATTTAAAATAATTAACGAATAACAAGACTTTATAGAGCTATAGATCGCTTTTAAATTATAAAAAATAAATAATGGAGGTCCTATTTAAAATATAGATATCTTTAGAGGATTTCAGATGATTATATTTATATGTTGGCCTCCTAAGGTGTCTATAATTAGAAATTTTAGACAGTGCTGGATTAAATTTGAACGCGCCCCTAAATAAAAAAATATTCCGCCCCCTACAACCCCCATTTCTCAACGATTAATAATCATACGTAATATAACAAGTGATATGATTATCATCGATGATATTCTCGAGTGAAACCGAGCTGCAGATTTCACGAGTCCGAAGGACGAGTTGAAATGTGTTGCTTCGGTTTCACGAGCAATATCTTCGATTATTAATCATATCACGAGCTTATATTTAATGAGAGAATATAATGAATTTTTGCAATCTAACCTAACTTTTAATATACATATTCATATTGTATTAAAACATGGTACTTATGAGTTTTATTTAATATTTCGGAGTTTGAATTATTGTTATTATTTATTTTTATACTCAAAATTAACTGTCAATGTCATAAATAAAGAAAACAAATCCCTTAGTAACGACTATAAATACGGTGTTTATTTCCTTGTTTTTTATCATCGCTGTTATAAACGCGTAGCTAGGGAGATTCTGAATGTTGATTGGCGGAAAACATGTCATGTGAATAAGGAATTATATTCTCAAAATAATTACATTGTGCTATATATTGTATATAACATTTCTTGTACAAAAAATTACACCTAATCTTTATATTTACATATTTTCTATAATTTTATATTCATTAACGGGATTGGCGGTATATCTGAAGGGTTCATGTAATATACCTATAATTTTAAATATATAATTATTAAAACAATAAGAAATATTAAATATCTCAGAAAAAGCCTTCAGTACTATCTCTGAATTTTTGATACATTAGTGACATCTGTCAATTACAGACATGTTAATTTCTCAAGTAGTTACCATGGAGATGTTTGAGCTGTGCGATTTACTACAACAGATTATTTTATAGATTATATATCTTTAAATCTATGGAAGGTATAATAAAAAATTTAAATGTGTCGGATAGTCATTTTGTTTTTTAATATTTGTAATAACATAAATTTTCAATTGTTACCAGAATCCCGTTACAGTTAGATTGAGGAATACGTTTTAATTTAAACTTGATATTATTTGCAGTAATATTTTGATAATCCGGCCCTGATAGTAGATAATAGACCACCTTTAGAGGATTTCAGGTGTTATTGTGCTATTTATTTATATGTTGGCCTCTTAAGATAGATGTCCATAATTTATAAGAAATTATAGATAATCTTTTGAGGATTTCAGGTGTTACTGTTTGATATATTTATATGTGTCGGCCTCTATAAGATATCTATAGTTAACTACCCAATATTACGGTAAAAACATAAAATAATAAAATGGATAGTTAAATCCAGGACGGGACTAGGCCACCTTAGAGGGGCTTTTAGTTAAGATATTAAAATATTCATAAACAATAGTTTATACTTATCTGTTTTTCTCCCAGATGGCAGAAGATACGCTGGAATATCTGAAAATTGGGCCCATAACCTGATAATACATTTATTTCATTTGTTAAACTGGCTAAGGAAATATAATTATATCGACATTATTTGTGAAATATACAACATTTTGACTTGAATTTTATACTTTGCGGACAATTTGTTAATAATAATGTTACTCCAATATGAAAAGGGGTATTTTGGTTGTGGGCCCATAACCTGATAAAACATTTATTGCAATTGTAGTAGTGGCTAACGAATATACTATAATATCGATATTTAGTGAAATATTTTGACTTGATTTTTTTACTATTCGGACAATTTGTTAATAATAATATTAGTCCTATATGAAAAGGGGCATTTTTGGTTGTGGGCCCATAACCTGATAAAACATTTATTGCAATTATAAAAGTGGTTAAAGAAATATACTTACAATATCGACATTTTTTGTGATATATAAAAGATTTTGACTTGGATTTTCTTGGTGTGGGCCCATAACCTAATAAAACATTTTTCGCAGTTGTAGATAAGAAAATATAAATAAACACAAAAACAATAACATTAAGGTTGATATTTATTATTACATTAAAAAATACTTAAACTATTTAATTTTACGAAAAATATAACAAATTTAATCGCTGTCTGAGCCGGCGTCACTCGAAGCTGGGGGAGTAGATAATATCTCTTCTTCTTCAGATTCAGATCCTTTTTTCTCTTCTTTGACAGTTTCTTTTTCCTTTTCTTTAGCCTAAAATTCATTTAAAAATTGCAAAATACTTGCTATTACACAAATAAATCAAAATTTAATGTCCTTGATTTCCAAAAAGGGAGGTAACACTGTTTAATAGGCGGGAGTGTCCTAAATTTATTAAAAATGCCAAAAAATGTATAAATAAAAAATACGTGCTACCGTTTTTTAATAGCAAGTAATTTTTTTGTACGTATATAATTGGCCAAAAAAGGGAGGTAACACTGTATAGTAAGCGGGAGGGTTCTAAATTTATTAAACTGTTTAAATATAACAAAAAATGTCAAAAATCACTTGATTTTAAAAAAATACTTGCTACCGTAGCACGCAAAAAATATTCATTTCATCTTACCACTGGTTTCTTCTTCTTTTTATTTTCATTTTCGCTTCCACTTTCACTCTTCCTCCTCTTATTATCCTTCTCCTCTTTCTCCTTCCCCTTTTTCTTATCTTTATCATCATCTGAGCTAGAATCATCATCACTGACGTATTCTTTGCTCTTAAACGCGCCGGATGATTTCACTGGCGTTGTAGACGGTTTCGACGGAGTTTTTTTCTTAACATCCTTTTTCTTGGATTCTTCTTTGTCCTCGGTGTTCTTGGCTCCGCCGGAAGCTTCGTATTCTTTCATTGCTTTTGCGTAGTCTTCTTTGGCTTTTACGGCTTTGTTTTCCCATTCTGTTTTGTCCTTTAATTCTTTCCACATTTCTCCGCCTTTTTTGGCGATTTCTGTGACTTTGATTCCTGGATTATCGCTTTTGATTTTCTCTCTTGTTTCGTTCAGCCACAACATGAAAGCGGTTGATGGCCGTTTGGGTCGTCCGCTATCCTTATCTTTCTTCTTTCGTTTCTCCCGTTTTTCTTTCTTTTCTTTCGGTCTTTTCTCCTTCTCTTTCTTCTCTTTTTTCTCCTTTTTCTCTTTGTTTTCTTTGCCATCTTCGGTCTTTTCTTTATCTTCGTCGTCGTCTTCGCTGTCGGTGTGATTTGAATCGTATTCTTCGGCCACGTCTGATTCTTCGGCGTTTGGTTTAAAGTCTTCGTCGGTGGAGGAATCCCCGCTGGAAGGATTGGAGTCTCGTTCTTGGGCCTCGGCTTTAACGCGGGCCAAATATGCGTCGGGTTCTGCCTCTTGATCGCTGTCTCCGAAATCGTCTTTATAAGAGGCTTTGTCCTGTAAGATGGGATTCTAGAATGAATTTTGTGGATTAAATACAAGTTTTAATGGTTTTTTGACTTAGTTTTGGATTTCTGATAAACAAAAATTGCAAAAGATAGTCAAAATATTAGTTACAAATAATAAAAACATAGTCAAATTGTTGGTTTTTATAATAAGTGATACTTGCTACCGAATAGCAAGCACTACTTTTTTGAAATTAATAAGAAAACCTAGTCGAAACATTTTTTACGGGCTTGAAATACAACTAAAACTTAGTCGAATTATTGCTTCTTTAATTAGTGATACTTGCTACTGAATAGCAAGCAAGATTTGAACCTTTTTTAAATTATTGAGAAAACCTAGTCGAAACATTATTTACAGGTTTGAAACACAACAAAAACTTAGTCGAATTAGTGGTTCTTTAATTAGTGATACTTGTTACTGAATAGCAAGCAAGATTTGAACCAGAGTTTATTTGACTTTTCAACTACTTTTAATCTCTTTGAAATTAATAAAACCTAGTCAAAGCAATTACTTGCTACCAAATAGCAAGCAAGATTTTAACAAAATTTGAACCAGGATTTTTTTAAGTCTTTGTTTTGAATTTAATAAGAAAACCTAATCAAAACATGATTTACAGGCTTGAAATACAACAAAAACTCAGTCGAATTATTGGTTTTTTATTCAGTGATACTTGCTACCGAATAGCAAGCAAGATTTGAACCAGGATTTTTAAGTCACTTTTTTGAAATTAATAAGAAAACCTAGTCAAAACAATATTTACGGACTTTAAATACAACAAAAACTTAGTCGAATTATTGGTTCTTTAATTAGTGATACTTGCTACTGAATAGCAAGCAAGATTTGAACCAGAGTTTATATGATTTTTGAACTACTTTTAATCGCTTTGAATTAATAAAACCTAGTCAAAACATTATTTAGAAGCTTGAAACAAAAACTTAGTCAAGTTAGCGGTTTTTTATTTAGGGATACTTGCTACCAAATAGCAAGCAAGGTTTGAACCAGGATTCTTTTAAGTCTTTTTTTGTAAGTCAAAACAATTTACAGGTTTGAAATACAACAAAAACTTGGTAAAATTATCGGTTTTTTATTTAATGATACTTGCTACCGAATAGCAAGCAAGATTTGAACCAGGATTCTTTTAAGTCTTTTTTTGTAATTAATAACAAAACCTAGTCAAAACATTATTTACAGGTTTGACATACAGCAAAAACTTAATCAAATTAGCGATTTTTTATTTAGTGATACTTGCTACCGAATGGCAAGCAAGATTTGAACCAGGATTTTTAAGTCACTTTCTTGAAATTAATAAGAAAACCTAGTCAAAACATTATTTACAGGCTTGAAATACAACAAAAACTTAGTCGAATTATTGGTTCTTGCTACTGAATAGCAAGCAAGATTTGAACCAGAGTTTATATGATTTTTGAACTACTTTTAATCGCTTTGAATTAATAAAACCTAGTCAAAACATTATTTAGAAGCTTGAAACAAAAACTTAGTCAAGTTAGCGGTTTTTTATTTAGGGATACTTGCTACCAAATAGCAAGCAAGGTTTGAACCAGGATTCTTTTAAGTCTTTTTTTGTAAGTCAAAACAATTTACAGGTTTGAAATACAACAAAAACTTGGTAAAATTATCGGTTTTTTATTTAATGATACTTGCTACCGAATAGCAAGCAAGATTTGAACCAGGATTCTTTTAAGTCTTTTTTTGTAATTAATAACAAAACCTAGTCAAAACATTATTTACAGGTTTGACATACAGCAAAAACTTAATCAAATTAGCGATTTTTTATTTAGTGATACTTGCTACCGAATGGCAAGCAAGATTTGAACCAGGATTTTTAAGTCACTTTCTTGAAATTAATAAGAAAACCTAGTCAAAACATTATTTACAGGCTTGAAATACAACAAAAACTTAGTCGAATTATTGGTTCTTGCTACTGAATAGCAAGCAAGATTTGAACCAGAGTTTATATGATTTTTGAACTACTTTTAATCGCTTTGAATTAATAAAACCTAGTCAAAACATTATTTAGAAGCTTGAAACAAAAACTTAGTCAAGTTAGCGGTTTTTTATTTAGGGATACTTGCTACCAAATAGCAAGCAAGGTTTGAACCAGGATTCTTTTAAGTCTTTTTTTGTAAGTCAAAACAATTTACAGGTTTGAAATACAACAAAAACTTGGTAAAATTATCGGTTTTTTATTTAATGATACTTGCTACCGAATAGCAAGCAAGATTTGAACCAGGATTCTTTTAAGTCTTTTTTTGTAATTAATAACAAAACCTAGTCAAAACATTATTTACAGGTTTGACATACAGCAAAAACTTAATCAAATTAGCGATTTTTTATTTAGTGATACTTGCTACCGAATGGCAAGCAAGATTTGAACCAGGATTTTTAAGTCACTTTCTTGAAATTAATAAGAAAACCTAGTCAAAACATTATTTACAGGCTTGAAATACAACAAAAACTTAGTCGAATTATTGGTTCTTGCTACTGAATAGCAAGCAAGATTTGAACCAGAGTTTATATGATTTTTGAACTACTTTTAATCGCTTTGAATTAATAAAACCTAGTCAAAACATTATTTAGAAGCTTGAAACAAAAACTTAGTCAAGTTAGCGGTTTTTTATTTAGGGATACTTGCTACCAAATAGCAAGCAAGGTTTGAACCAGGATTCTTTTAAGTCTTTTTTTGTAAGTCAAAACAATTTACAGGTTTGAAATACAACAAAAACTTGGTAAAATTATCGGTTTTTTATTTAATGATACTTGCTACCGAATAGCAAGCAAGATTTGAACCAGGATTCTTTTAAGTCTTTTTTTGTAATTAATAACAAAACCTAGTCAAAACATTATTTACAGGTTTGACATACAGCAAAAACTTAATCAAATTAGCGATTTTTTATTTAGTGATACTTGCTACCGAATGGCAAGCAAGATTTGAACCAGGATTTTTAAGTCACTTTCTTGAAATTAATAAGAAAACCTAGTCAAAACATTATTTACAGGCTTGAAATACAACAAAAACTTAGTCGAATTATTGGTTCTTGCTACTGAATAGCAAGCAAGATTTGAACCAGAGTTTATATGATTTTTGAACTACTTTTAATCGCTTTGAATTAATAAAACCTAGTCAAAACATTATTTAGAAGCTTGAAACAAAAACTTAGTCAAGTTAGCGGTTTTTTATTTAGGGATACTTGCTACCAAATAGCAAGCAAGGTTTGAACCAGGATTCTTTTAAGTCTTTTTTTGTAAGTCAAAACAATTTACAGGTTTGAAATACAACAAAAACTTGGTAAAATTATCGGTTTTTTATTTAATGATACTTGCTACCGAATAGCAAGCAAGATTTGAACCAGGATTCTTTTAAGTCTTTCTTTGTAATTAATAACAAAACCTAGTCAAAACATTATTTACAGGTTTGAAATACAACAAAAACTTAGTCAAATTATCGGTTTTTTATTTAATGATACTTGCTACCGAATAGCAAGCAAGATTTGAACCAGGATTCTTTTAAGTCTTTTTTTGTAATTAATAACAAAACCTAGTCAAAACATTATTTACAGGCTTGAAATACAACAAAAACTTAGTCGAATTATTGGTTCTTGCTACTGAATAGCAAGCAAGATTTGAACCAGAGTTTATATGATTTTTGAACTACTTTTAATCGCTTTGAATTAATAAAACCTAGTCAAAACATTATTTAAAAGCTTGAAACAAAAACTTAGTCAAGTTAGCTGTTTTTTATTTAGTGATACTTGCTACCAAATAGCAAGCAAGATTTCAACATGGCTTCTTTTAAGCCTTTTTTTGTAATTAATAACAAAACTTAGTCAAAACATTATTTACAGGTTTGAAATACAACAAAAACTTAGTCAAATTATCGGTTTTTTATTTAGTGATACTTGCTACCGAATAGCAAGTAAGAATTGAACCAGGATTTCTTCGAATTTTTTCATGTTTATCATATGAAATACCGTAAAAAAAATAATTTAAACTTAGTCAAACAAGATGTTCTGTGTTAATATTCAATAGTTTTAATATTTTTGACTTAGTATCGTAATTATTTCGACAGTAAAATAACAAATATAAATAAATTAATAAAAAAAAATAGTCAAAACTTTATTGACTGTCTTGAAATACAATAAAAATTCATACACACATACACCCTCAAAAACTACAAAAAACATAGTCAAACTTACATTTTTGCCTCTGTTCTTCACATGCAGCTTTTTACTTGTAATAAAATCAAACAATTTCCCATATTCTTCTTTTTCAATTGAACTAAATGTATGCATAGTTCCATTTTTCAATTCTATCTCAAAATCAAATGATCTGGTTGATCCACCGCCTCTGGCAAAATTTACGGACGCGATTTCCTCAAAACGGATATGAATCGGCGGTTTATGAACGTAGATAAAACCCCGTTCAAGGGGATAGAGATAACCCGCGGCCGCTTTGAAACTACAGCCAATAGCGGGCGTTCCAGAATGCCTAGGGGGGGGGGTTGTTAACACTACATTTTAAAATGAAATATAATACTTACCCAATAAATCCTCCAGTCCCCGTTAACTTCCTGTTTATGATAACCTTCATAACTTTCCCCAAAACTTCGTAAGTCGGGCCCGACAATTCTTTCGTCAATTTATTCTCATATTTCTCTTTCAATTCTTCTTCGCTAAACGGCAATTCGATACTTGTTTCTTCTTCTTGCCCAAAGAGTAAAACCAAGAAATGATACCGAGTTTGACCTTGTTTTATGGGCGGATCCAGACTTACGACAAAAAACATTTGGCGGGAATCTTTATGCGGTAATAAAAATAACCTCAACACTGTCGACATCGGAATTTTGTAATCGAAAGTTTTTCCGTGAAGTTGGAAGAAAGATTGGAAGATTTTTATGTCGTATCGACCACTAAAATGGAAATTTGGATTTTACAACAAAAACAGTCAAATTAGTGGTTTTTTATTTAGTGATACTTGCTACCGAATAGCAAGCAAGATTTCGAACCTTTTTTAAATTGAGAAAACCTAGTCGAAACATTATTTACAGGCTTGAAATACAACAAAAACTTAGTCGAATTAGTGGTTCTTTAATTAGTGATACTTGCTACTGAATAGCAAGCAAGATTTGAACCTTTTTTAAATTATTGAGAAAACCTAGTCGAAACATTATTTACAGGTTTGAAATACAACTAAAACTTAGTCGAATTAGTGGTTCTTTAATTAGTGATACTTGCTACTGAATAGCAAGCAAGATTTGAACCAAAGTTTATTTGACTTTTGAACTACTTTTAATCTCTTTGAAATTAATAAAACCTAGTCAAAGCAATTAGAGGTTTGAAACAAAAACTTAGTCAAATTATTGGTTTTTTGATTTAGTGATACTTGCTACCGAATAGCAAGCAAGATTTGAACCTTTTTTAAATTTTATTGAGAAAACCTAGTCGAAACATTATTTACAGGTTTGAAATACAACAAAAACATAGTCGAATTAGTGGTTCTTTAATTAGTGATACTTGCTACTGAATAGCAAGCAAGATTTGAACCAGAGTTTATTTGACTTTTAAACTACTTTTAATCTCATTGAAATTAATAAAACCTAGTCAAAGCAATTACTTGCTACCAAATAGCAACCAAGATTTTAACAAAATTTGAACCAGGATTTTTTTAAGTCTTTGTTTTGAATTTAATAAGAAAACCTAATCAAAACATGATTTGCAGGCTTGATATACAATAAAAACTTAGTCGAATTATCGGTTTTTTATTCAGTGATATTTGCTACCGAATAGCAAGCAAGATTTGAACCAGAAATTTTAAGTCACTTTTTTGAAATTAATAAGAAAACCTAGTCAAAACATTATTTACAGACTTGATATACAACAAAAACTTAGTCAAATTATCGGTTTTTTATTCAGTGATACTTGCTACCGAATAGCAAGCAAGATTTGAACCAGGATTTTTAAGTCACTTTCTTGAAATTAATAAGAAAACTTAGTCAAAATATGATTTACAGGCTTGAAATACAACAAAAACTTAGTTGAATTATCGGTTTTTTATTCAGTGATACTTGCTACCGAATAGCAAGCAAGATTTGAACCAGGATTTTTAAGTCACTTTCTTGAAATTAATAAGAAAACCTAGTCAAAACATTATTTACAGGCTTGAAATACAACAAAAACTTAGTCGAATTATTGGGTCTTGCTACTGAATAGCAAGCAAGATTTGAACCAGAGTTTATATGATTTTTGAACTACTTTTAATCGCTTTGAATAAAACCTAATCAAAACATTATTTAGACGCTTGAAACAAAAACTTAGTCAAGTTAGCGGTTTTTTATTTAGTGGTACTTGCTACAGAATAGCAAGCACGATTTTAACATGATTTGAACCACGATTCTTTTAAGTCACTTTTTTGAAATTAATAATAAAACCTAGTCAAAACATGATTTACGGGGTTTAATGATACTTGCTACCGAATAGCAAGTAAGAATTGAACCATTTTGATGACGTATCGACCACTAAAATGGGAATTTGGATTTTAGTTTGCGAATTATATTAAACACTTTGTAACAAATTTTGTTTCACTAAATACAAAAACACTATCATAGCTATAGCAACCGCGTTATGTTTCAACAAACACGTCACCATTTTGAAAACACTTTTCACGTTATTAAAACAACTTTTTATGATTATATAAAAATTATGACTCACCGAGGCGTTAAACATTGTATTTCTCTGAAAATAGCAATAGCATCCCCTGAAACTGAAATAACACTGGCCTTATTCATAACTTGTTGGTGGAATGCCTCAACCGGGTCCATATCACCCGCTAATTCATTAGATGGAATGAAAAATCGCATTTCTAATAAACTTACTGGTGCGTCGTCATTCTAAAATGTAATACTTGTTGTAATACCGGAAAAATATGGCGCAATATTCATCATACCTGATGAAATTCCATGGTTATTTCATTTTTACCGGTAACACATTGACTTACATGGTTTAACGGTATTTCAAACGCACTTTTTTCCCCAATATCAAAACTTAAAACTGAACCGTTAAACTTAGCGGTTCCCCAATTCCACCCCTTAAGACTCAGTTCTTTTTCCAACATATCTTTCTTGTAATTAGACGAAAAAAACTTGGCAATTTTTTCTTTATCCTGTTGAAAAACATTAAAAACATCCTCAAATATATAAAAAAGTAACTTACGCTGTCTTTAAATCCGCCAAATCGATGCAATGTGCCGTTTTTTAAAAAAATTCTGATGCCCCACGACCCGACAAAATTCTGGAAATTTACCAACTCCATATCCGAACCCTGTACAGATTCGATTTTTCCAGTCTTGCTATTTTTAAAAATGATACTCGTGTCGGTCATTTTCAGCTTTCCAGGCGACTGGAATGAAAAAAAATGTATGGAAACTTACGAGAAATGTGTGGTTGGTTTTTGCGTACCATCGAGCCTTTTATTTCTGAAGTTATATCGGAAAACTCTAAGAAATCCATTTTGGAATGCCTTAAAACTAAAACTAATACTGATTATAATGTTTTTTAACAATAAACTGTACGTATTTTGTGCCCCAAATGCAAATGACTCTTTTATCCGAGTTTGAGGTTAAGATTTGGCGGTCGCCTAAGTGTTGCCAATAGTTCAACACTATAATGCACGATATTACCGACCGAGTTTTGTCATAATTATAATCTTTATATTAATTGAGCCCTAAATATATAAATCTTTTTTTTAATAATGAAAACAGTTTTCGCGTGTATTAAATAAATAATTTATATTTATAAACCAAAATTTGACAAAACATTTGTACTCAGTCGGTAATTTTTAGGCAGTTAGTTCAAGCTTTTTGGCGCTGCTAACAAATGTAATTTTGTATGCAATTGGTGGCAACACTTGTCAAAATGGCTACCTTTAAACATACAAAATTTGAATTTATTTATTAAATTTAACTTATTAGACATTATTTAGGGCTGTGAAAATTATAAAAAATATAAATTATAGTGTGGAAAATATGTATTTAACAATATTTATGCTGTATGTGTTTGTGATTAAAAGTGTTTAAAGTTTTTTGTATACTTATGTCATTATTGTGTGGTTTAAAGTTATAAAGTGGTATAATACAATAAAATAATGTTTATTTTGTATTGTTTAAACCTTTTTGTAAGTATATATTTAAAAAATTATATTATATTTTGATTTTTATATGACAATCGTCACATCTGCCATTTTAAGTGTCGTCATGGTATGTCTACATACAACATATTTTATTTCAACAAACTTTCATAAATTAATAAAAAAATATTTAATATTTTAACAAGTTATGTACGAACTTTAAAGTATAGCAATAAAAAATTATTAATGAATGTTTTAATATCTCATACACTGTATGAATGACGTCCATGTTTTTTGTGTCAACTGATAAGATTTGCTTAAGTTGATGAAATAAGTGTTTTACGTTTTAATATCGTTAAGTAGCCATAATGTCTCTCTCAAAACCAATTTTAAACTTATTAGGGAAGTATTTGGAGCAGTTATACCTTAACCCTATTCGCACAAGGGCTCTAAGCAGGTAAATAAATATATATATCATTAAGATTTGTTAGTAAACAATTATATTGATTTTTAGCGCAGTCATCGCTGTATTAGGCAACATAGCTTCGCAATATCTGTCGGGTACTAAAGTTTTAAATCAAGACAGTATTATTGCTTTTGGTCTTTATGGGTATTTGAATATTTAAAGTTAATAACTTGTTTGTAATAAAAATATTTCAGATTATTATTTGGGGGTACAGTTCCGCATTTATTCTACACATCTTTAGAAAAGATTATTTCAGATGAAGTTGCGTTTAGTATAACAAAAAAATTGATTATTGAAAGATTAATTTACGCCCCAATTTATCAAGCTTTTGTTATTTATATGTTAGCTAGGTTAGAAGGTCGAAATCATGTTGCAACTATAAAACACCTAGAAAGGACATTTTGGCCTATTTTAAAAGCGAACTGGAAATGGTTGACTTTAGTTCAATTCATAAACTTAAGTTTTATTCCTCCAGTTGTAAGTATTTTATTTGTAACACCTGTTGTCAATTGTTTCAATAAACATTGTTTTTTAGTTGCGTGTGCTGTTTATGAACCTTGTTGGATTCTTCTGGTCGATATATCTGGCGAATTCTTTGCGCCAGAAGCAAGAAAAAAAAACCATTTCTTCTTAATATGTGTCTGTATATTTTTGGTATTTTTGTATATTGTTATATGGGTTCGTTTAAATAAATAATTCACAACAATATTACATTTTATTGATAGAACACTTAGTCTATGAATAAATACATACATTGAAATAAATAAGCGATTCAGTCAACATATCAACAATTTGCTACTTCCGTAATTGGGAATGTATTTTGACTAGTTTTAAAATAAATAAATAAATACTTATAAGGTAATCGTTGATTTTTCTTATACTAGTATTGCAAAAAATCAGACTCAAAGCAGACTAGAAATAATCACAAATTAATAAAATTAGAGGAAAATGATTTTCTAAATATTGCTGGTAAAATCTGAGATTCTCAACAGATAATATCAATAGTGTACGCATGAATTAGGACATACTAAAAAAAAAATTTGATATTTCTTACCGTTTAGGTTTCTTATTAGATTTTGTAAATTTTGAAACCGCATGTCGATATCTCTTCCCGTTCTCGAGATATTTGCAATAAAAACTTCACCCATTTTTGGGCCATAACAATGAGTGAAAATATGAATCCTGGTCACTTCGTATCTTTCTAGTATGTCCCAATTCACCAAATTATATTTAAGAAAGCTCCCTACATCATCGGGCGTATCCAGGAGTTCTCGATCTAGACCTAGACGATTGAGATCTCTGTGGAGACGATGCCGAGTACCACGGGGAACTTCCCCGAGAACTCCATGAACTTACAGAGCTCGGTGATGATGGAGTCGGACGATGATAAGGTATTGGTCGCTTACGCGCGCTATAAGTTAGTATGTTAGTGGAAATGTTAGTAACAAACACATACAATATTAGGGAGTCCTCCATATTTTATTTAAGGTGGTTTTAAAATAAATTTTCTTCGCACATAATGTTCCGGTCACATTATGTACCGACCACATCATGATCTGGGTACATAATGTTCCATCCATATTATGTCCTGGCCACATAATGTTTTTAACATATGATAGGCGTTACGAGAAGTTTTGAAAATAGTAAAAAAAATGTTAAAGGCGTTAACAAACTAAAATATTTAAAATAGTGTCCCTATTTACTATCCTATAGTTAGGTCATTTTAAAGTAAAATCCCTATTTACTATCCTATAGTTAGGTCGTTTAATGTAGTCCTATAGTTAGGTCATTTTTTTGAGTAAAGTCCCTATCTACTATCCTATAGTTCGGTCGTTATAAAGTACAGTCCCTATCTACTATCCTATAGTTAGGTCGTTTTAATGTAAAGTCCCTATCTACTATTCTTTAGTTAGGCCGTTATAAAGTAAAGTCCATATCTACTATCCTATAGTTAAGGCGTTTTAATGTAAAGTCCCTATCTACTATCCTATAGTTCGGTCGTTATAAAGCGCAGTCCCTATCTACTATCCTATAGTTAGGGCGTTTTAATGTAAAGTCCCTATCTGCTACCCTATAGTTCGGTCGTTATAAAGTGAAGTCCCTATCTACTATCCTATAGTTAGGTCGTTTTAATGTAAATTACTAATGTAGTTTTAATACAAACGCCCCATGCCTATGATGGAGGGCCCCATAAAAAATTAGCAATACTTACTATGTCATGCACTAAATAATCATGCAAAAAAATACACATAAAATTACAAACTTATAAAAAGTACATACCTTATTTTTTGTTTGAAACAAAAACGGAACGAAATAAAACACTGTGCATCCTACATTAAGTGTAAAACAACTGAAAAGACAACATAAACACAATACAACTGTTTTATTCACTACAAAATAAAAATATGTAATATACAAAGAAATAATAAAACATAGACACTCAGACAAACAAACATTTACTTTGTGTTAAGTTTACGTATATTTTACATACATTTTAACGAAGCAGGATGATCCTTAAGTCCTTTAAACCCTATCAGAATAATTTAAAATACTTATTATTATTTTGTATTTATTTATCCGAGTGTATATGTATAAATAATACATACATTTATATTATATAAACACAATCAGTCGCTTAAAAATAATAAATATTCTATGGCATCTACAAAATTTACCTCTGCCTTACCTTGTAATTCTTCGTCGGTCTAAAAACGAAGGCGATCCATGTCTTCGCGGTATGCTAGGACTCCTAGACCGCGAGTTAGAGCGGCTAGTAGAACTAGAACCAGAGCTGGATCTAGATCTGGACCTAGAGCGAGATCTAGAACGGGTTCTAGATCGGCTACGGGATCTGGATCGCGAACTGGATGAAGACGACGAAGAACGGCGACCGGAACTGGGAAAATAGAGCAAGATAGATTAGCACAAGTGCTATGTGGCCGGCACATAACTTGTAAAAAAATTCAAAATTATTTCCTACCTGTAAGTTGATCGGCTTGAACTTCGGGATTTCCGGGATTTGCTGGGACTTTTATCCCGAGAATCTGACCGGGATCGAGATCTCGAACTACTGGGCGATCTTCTTTTATCTCGTTTGACTTCTGTTTTCTCCCAATTAATAATTTTTTCATCTTTCAAAACTTGATCTTTTGGTTTAATATCAAAATCTCCAGGACTTTTATCCAGGATTTTTTCTGGAGTTAGGTTAGATTTTTTAAGTGGAAGAATTTTCAAATTGAGCTCTGGTTTTTGGATTTTCTCCAGTTTTTCTATCTTTTCTATTTTTTCCAGCTTTGGAGATGTTTTCAAAGCTTGGATATCAAAATTGTCGTATTTTTCTGGAGACTTTTTGGGGATTTTCCTTTCCAGACTTTCCTTAGCTTTAGCGGCCAAATCAGACTTTAATAATTTCAAAGTTCTTATTTCCTTTTCTTGTTCGATATCCTGGATAAGATCTGGATCATTATCGCTTTCCATTTCTTCACTGGACGAACGCAATCTCACAACAGGCATTGGATTGATTTTATTCTTTCCAGGACTTTTTCCAGGGCTGGTTTTTTTGCGTTCTGGTAGTTTTTTCTCCAGTTTTTCGGGAGTTTTGGATTTTTTGCGTTCTGGAGTGCGCCGTTCTGGAGAGAAGCTGCGTTTCTGGAAGCGTTTGGGGGTTCTGGACCGTTCTGGACTTCGCTTAGGAGTTCTGGATTTGGTGGACTTGTATTTTGGACTTGGTGTCCTCCAGATTTTTGGAGACTTTGCTCTAGGACTTGGTGAGTGTTTATAAGTTTTTTGTTTGATTGGGGAGTGTCTAGATCTCCTTGGAGATGGTCTAGATTCTCTAGATCTATTTTTTTGAGGACTTATAGATCTCCGTCTAGATAGTTTTTGTTCTGGACTGTAGTTTCGTCTAGGTATCTTTTTATTGTTTTCTGGGCTTCGTCTATGCCTAGACCTAGATCTAGAGTGTCTATTTCTAGATACTTCAGGTTTAGGAGATCTAGAATATCTAGGTTTTTGTCGTTCTGGACTTTTTCTGGACCTAGGTTTTGGCGATTGAGAAATCTGTCTGGAATATTTTTTTATTTTTTTGTCTCGAGATCTAGACGGGCTTCGTTTGTTTCTAGATAAACTGCGGCTGCGCCTGCGCGATTCTCTTTTGTCTGCGTCGTCATTATTGATTCGTTTATGGGATTCGGTTTTGTTTTTATTGATCTTTTGGTCATCTAAATCTTTAGATTTTTCGGATTTAGATTTTTTTGATGGCGGTTCAGGTGAACTGATGATTAAATTTTTATTTAAAATATTTCACAAATATAAAATAAATATATTTACCTGTCTCTGGAACTGTTTGATGAAGATCTTCTCTTCTTCTTAGCAACGCGTTTCTTCTGTTAAGAAACATAAGAATAAACACTCATATTGTTAATATTTTAACCGATTAAAAAACAACCACAATTTTTTGAGACAAACTTTATTTTTTTAAATAAGTGATATTGAGACTTGAATTTTAGTGGTACATGCAAAATACAAGTGCCGAGCACTTTATTGGTCGGGAGTACTTACTCAACAGCCAATAGGCTCGTCCTAACGCCGGCAAGTTCAAACAAGAATTATTTTTACAACCAATCAAAATCGGCCATTACACACATGCAACATATGTTCAAAACTACCGCGAAATAAAAAAAAAAATGTTCATTTTTTTGTTTATTCACTAACCTCTTTCTTTTTCTTTCTTCGCTTCTTCTTCTCTTCTTCACTACTTGAATCGCTCGATTCCTCATCGGAACTTGAAGAAGAACTTTCTTCTGATGAAGATTTTCTTCGTCTACGTTTTGACTTTTTCTTCTCTTTTTTAGACCTAAGAAGAGAAGCAAGTGTGAAGAAATAGAATAAAGAATCAACTACTTCGAAGACACATCTATTTGAATTTTGATAGGCTAACCAATGTGCACTTTCGACCAATCAGTGAAGGGTTGTTACGTCACGAACAAAATGAAATTTAATCGAAAAATATTATTCGATTGAATTTCATATATTTTTTTTATTTTGAAATTGAGTTTTAAATGTAACGTGACACCCTTAAATGTGCTTTGTTTAAAATGGTTGAAGAGTTGAAACGACATCAAATGTAACGCACCTTGAGTGGACTTAACCGAAACCGAGTGGTTTATGCTAACAACACACCAGGTCACGTATCAATAATCACATATCACAACAGTAGAATATAATAAAGCACGTATCAAGCAAAGGCATTACCTGATCACCCTCAATTTTTGGGACAACTTTGAAAAAATACACACAAATATTAAAAAACATATCCTTCCTTTTCAGGGCAACGAAGATTTCACATCAATATTTAAATTAAACACACTATAATATGTTCCAATCAAATACACCACTGCCTTAAAAAAAAATCAAAATGTTTGTTGGCACATTATGTGCCGACCACATGATGTTCCAGCCACATCATGTACCGACCGCATGATGTTCCAGCCACATCATGTACCGCCCACATGATGTTCCAGGTGCATGATGTACCAACCACATCATGTTTCAGGCACATGATGTATTTTTCGCATAATGTTCTTGGATAAAACAAGGCAATGATGTTAATATATATTGGAACATAATGTAGTTATAGAAAACACACAACTCTACAAAAATTATATGAAATAAATTAAACATGTCATAAAAATTAAAGTAAAATAATGTGCCTACCTTTCTTTCTTGTGTTTCTTGCCTTTTTTCTTCTTCTTGGGTTCTTCGCTGGAAGAACTGAAACATGGCACATAAATTCCTGCAAATCTTCGGAACATAACTGTTTACTTACTCATCTTTCTTGCGTTTTTTCCGGCGATGTTCCTGCGGTTGTGGACTCGGCGTGTGCACTAACTCGTACTGTTGTTCCTGCCGAAGGTCCTGCTTTTCTTGGAGTTCCTTGGCGGCTTGTTCCTGTCGGGCAAGCTGTTCCTTTGCTTCTCTAGCAGGATCGAAACTTGAACCGTCAACGAAATATTCTGAAATGCCGAAGGCTTCGCGAAGTCGGGCATTCTTTTCCTGCTGAGCTGATGCCACCTGATGTGTCTCTGTCACACTGGGGGAGAATTTTATAGTAGATTTATGCACCAGGAACATTGAAATATTTATTTATTGTCCCATTTTAAACACAAATTATATTTAACATAAATAAATCCACATATTTTGATATTTACCTAACGACACTTTTCAACGTTTTATTCTTTTTTGCATCATTTTGCACAACTGTAGGTGTATTAGTCGGCGAAAAAAATCTCATACAATGACAATGGCAACAACATTGGGGTTGTTGGGCCCTTCTTATAGGCGGAGCGCGGTCTCCAAGTGCTTGACAAAGGGCCCCACGCCATAACCGTTCAAATAAAAGGCGCTCTGACGTCGCAGACGGAAATCTTTGACGGCCGGTTCCGCAAATCATTTTAATGAACTTATATTTTTTATATTTTAAATGTTGCACAATTTTTTTAATCACTATTTTATTTGTTCTGAATTTACAAAAATATTTTCTAAGTTCCTGTTCCTAAATTCCTATTTCTTAAACTGGCGAATGGAAGACGACGCAATATTATGGAAGACATCGTGATTTTGAGATATTTAATCTTCAGATTAACTTTTTACATTTTGATGTTGAATGCGACCGAACCATTCGGTCGACATTGCTCTTGAATACTGAATATTCTAAGGGTGCTTTTACACATGCGCAATTGCGAACCGGTAATGGATTTTATTATATATAAACGCATATATTGTACACTCTCCACAACAGTAGAGAGTGTCTACTAGCCATAAATATAAAAACAGTTATTCATAATAAAAAATAAATTTGTGTAATGTTTTAATTAGCAGGAAAATCCGGGCAGGATGTTCTGGCGTGAAGCCGGAATATACAACGGGGCAGGAAATTTAAAATCGATAACTATGACACCCCCCCTCTCTGTAAAAATCTATAATACTGCGCAAGAATATAAGGCCAAAGAGATAAAATATACAAATGTAATAGAAAATTGGGGCATTTTAAAATATACGCATTAACTAATAAATTTATTTTATAAAGAAATATTGTTTACAAAAATAATATAAACTGTATTTCACAAACACACAATAGCACAAAACTGTAAAATTTTGCGCGATTCAAACACTAAAAACACTTGTAAAACACACTAAACCAACTATTTATCACTATTCACAACAAACACTATAAATATTTCACATATTTTTGCACAAAATCACTAAAAAACTGCGGAACTTATCACACATTTTTCACTGATAACTTTTGTTTGTTTACAAAAAACAAAACATTGTTGAGTCTTCACGGCGCGTTTAATATATAAACAATTAATAATGGCGGATTATTTTGCACAAAATCTTGCAAATATATTAATAATAAAATAAATAAATTTACTCACTTTACTCGTCCCCATTCGTCTTTTGACAGTTCAATTTTGCCGTCATGTCCCATAAGCATCTTCCTATAGTTTTCAACTTTTGTTTCGATAACATCTTTGCTGTAACTACACCCAAACTGGTAAAATCACCCCTCAAATTAAGGTATAACATCCATATTTACCCTTTTTCTTCTAAAATTTCTTCTAATTCAACACACTTCAACTCAATTTTGCGTTTTCTTTCATGGTCCAAAATCTCCTTATTGGGTTGTCTGTTAGTGGCTGCATCAAGCTTGCTGAGTTCTTCTTCCGTGCGGTAGCTGAGTTTATCTTTGTTGTGAGGCCGCACTAAGGCCCAATTACGTTGAACGTGGCCGTTTGTACCAGAACCTCTAGGAGTTTGGAGGCCTATCCCGTTGTACATCTAGCGAAAATGTGTATTTGGTTATGGATGAAATTTGTGTAAAAACGTCGTTAATATGTGTTAATTATTGTTTAAATGTTTGTAATAATGTTGAATGAAGTCTGTTTTGTACGTTTTCTGTTAGGTTTTGCGCAATATTGCAGGAAAATCAAAGACTTTTTGGTTAAAACGTATGTCAGTCGTTACGGAAAAATCAGACATTTTATACATTAAAATATATAAAATACTTACTGTAAATGTTTATTGAACTAATAAAACATTGAAACTTATCACAAAATACTTAAAAACACTCAATGACCTACTGATTTAATAAACTTCAAACACGAATTAAACGCCATTTTTAATCAAACTTGTCTTTAAATACAAATGAGGGCAGCACTAGTCTTACAACAATTTAAACAAATAATCAATAATTTTATTGTAAATTATATTATTACATTCTAGACGACATATTAAATGATAAATTAGTTGTATTTTGGGTTTGAGACGTGCGTAAATGTTCCCGCTAAAACATACAAATTATAGGTTAAGTTGTTATTTTTTAATGTTATTAAAATACCTTAATTCGTTGTAATTGATCTAAAGAATGGGGCAATAATGGCCGCATAGTATTAATTTCCATCATTGTTAAATTATCTAACGTAGCCGCATAAGTCCCTTCGCGAATTAAAGCATCAACTGATGTCCGAAGTTTGGACATTCTCGCATCCCAAATGTCTTTTATTAACGTTCTAATTTCGTTACAATTCGGAATATTATCCGACGCATGACTCAACAATATTTTAGCTTCTATTATAAAATGCTCGGAAGGCACTTCCATAAACTTTCTATAAAGTTTATTACAAGTCTTATATATATCATTTTATTTCATTATACTTACTTTTCTGTCTTTTCGCGATGTAATAATTCTTCTAAAACGTCGACTTGTAGCCAATTAGGCGGTAAAATAATACATTTTTGTTGTTGTTTTAAGCTAATGGCGAACCATAACGGAACACTACTTGTAATACCACTTTTTAAAGGTCCAACATCGCCCGAAATAAAATGAATGGTATTACTATTAAAATTTGGAACGATTTCTATCAAATTCTTTTCAGCTAAGAACTCAATTTCTTCAGATTCTAACATCTTAAAGGTTATGTTATGTTCGCTGTTCGCGCCAATATGCGGAAAGAAACGCCATCCGTTGTAAAAATAGTAAAACGCTGAAACTTCAAATAAATTTATAGATCGGTTAAAATGTAAAGATTGTGACGTTTTATGGTGTTTCACGGGAGTTTTAACATTTCGGGCACAAAAAGGCGGCCATATTGTTTTCGTATTTGTTGATCTGTGCTGTCAAAAAAGTGTTAATACAATAATAAGGTAGGATAAAAGTTTTTTATTCGAATATAAAAATTAAATACAATGTTAAAATGAGTATTTTAACAAATAAGTAACTTTTCCGTATTTCTCTTCAAATTTATAAAACAACAACAATTAATAAATAGTAAATTTTTGATTTTCAATAGTACGTATCTACTTTAAAAACGAGATATACTGATAATAAATTATTAAGTACAACAGTACAAGCTTCTAATGACTAATTTTCACTCTTTAAACAACCATTTACTCAATAACTGTCTCAAAATCTGTCGTATCCAAAAAATATTATTTATAGTAAAAGTTCCTCAAAAAATTTACAGTTATTTGAGAATGGCATCTATTTCACAGTTCAACTATTTGTTTATTGTATAACAACGGGTAACAAAAGATTTTTGGCGCGAAATAAATAGTAACTTACCGGGACTATTTTTCGATATTCCGCCATTACAAAGGCGTGGGAATATCATTCGAAGTAGAGGTTGATGGACCATAATCAAACTCTTGAATTGGCGGAGTGATACTTAACCTGTCGCTGATTTTCGTTGGCGTTTTTAATAAAGACCTGTAAATAATTTCAATAAACTAATAATAAATTAAGGTTAAGTTTGAGCTAACCTTTTTTGCTTTAAAGTTGAGCTTTTTTCAGAGTGATTATTGAGCTGTTCTGAATATTTCCCAGGATTATAGTTGTAATAATCGTTCGAAAGTGTTCTTTTATAATGTTTTACATCATTTTTCGTCGGATTATACGAGGAACTAGAACTTTTATGCAACGCGACTTCCGGGTATTTCATTTCAAGTTTATAATTAAAATTATCATTCAAACTTGGCTTTCGCGGTTTTTTCTTTTCGTTAAAACGACAATAAAAACTTTTTCTGCGAATTCTGTCGCTTACAGACTCATTTCCTTCGTCTTCGGAGAATATTTTATTGTCATCATGTCTGTAGTCTGAACAGACTGACCAGCTGTCGTTGCTTTCTTCACACGGTGAAAATAACGAACTGGAGTTGTTCGAGTTGTCGTTTGGATCTGTGGTGTCATTGTTGTAATATTTGTAAGTTGGTTTAAGGTTTAAATTGAGATCAGGGCGGAAGTAACTTGGGTCTGTTTTTTGTGGCGGAGGAGGGTCTACTTTTTGCAGCGAAGGACTTATTTTTTGTAGCGAAGGACCTATTTTTTGTAATGTAGGAGGGTCTATTTTTTGTGGCGTAGGAGGGTCTACTTTTTGTAGCGTAGGAGGGTCTACTTTTTGTGGCGTAGAAGGGTCTACTTTTTGTGGCGTAGGATCTATTTTTTGAGGCGTAGTATCAGCTGGTTCTTGACTTGCACCTCTAACAGGTAATTTCGATATTTTTTTCAACTTTTTAGCGTCTTTTTCATCATTTTTGGCTGTTTTCTTCGATTCTTTTTTAAGTTTTTTGGTAGAATTGTCAGTTTTATTAGTTTTATCTTCCGTTTTGACTTGTTTATCTTCAATTTTCTTGAATAATCCTAATATTTTCGACACGCTTTTTCGACTCGGTTGTAAGTTTTTCGTTAAAAACGAGCAATCTTCGCTAGAAACGGCTCTTTTTATTAATCCAGATTCTGTGACACATGTTTCATTGCGTGGTTCGCTTTGTTCGCGTAGACTTTTGATGGTGTTTTGTATGCGGGAGCTCGTGTCGACTTTTCCGCCATTTTGTGTAGTTTGAGGTTCGGAGTAAAAAGAGCGGATTTTCTTTTCGATTGAACTTAAAAATTGGTTGTTGGGTTTTTTATCATCGCGAGATGGACTTGGGGTGTTTTTTTCTGATTTATCGGGGCTTCTTTTTTTGAGTTTTTTAGAATCTGGCGTAGGGTTTTCAGTCGGGTAGCTCTTAGGGCGTATTAATTTCGATATTTTTCCTTCCCTTTTTTGGTCTTTTAACGGTTTTTCACAAGTACAATTCTCGATATTCTGCGGTTTTTGTAACACGGATTCTATGTGTGTATCATTTTTTAATTTGTCTTGTTTCTTTTTACGGATTTCTTGTATAACTGAATTATTTTCGTGTTCATCATCAGTTTTATTTCCTTTTTTGTTGCGTATTTCTTTCAACACTTTTTGCGCTTCTAATTCGCGTTTTTTACGTTCTTTAGAAAAGACACAATTGTCGTAATAAGTTCCTAAACCGAATCGGGTATTTGTTGAAGTTGATGGCCGTATTTCGTCTAAATTTTCGTTTCTTTTCATATAATTGTAAGTCCTTGGGTTTATTGTGTTGTATTTCATCGGTTTTGGTTCAAAATTTTCAGAACTGAAGTTCACATTACGAAAATAAAGAGGGTTTTTGTATGGTTGTTCACTTAAACTTGAACTACGATAACAATTTTTAAATGGAGTGTATTTGTTTTCGTTTTTATCAATATTATATTCTTTTTTGATATCTTCCAGTCGATATATATTTAAAGGTTTTGTTTCAACATGATTATTTTCACATATTTCGCTGATAGGACTGTAATCTGCATTTCTGTTAAAAGTATGTTTTGGCGGTCTTGGAAAATTATATTCGTCCAAAGATACATCATTATTTTTTACTTCAGTGTCACTAGAATCTGATAAAACGTTTTCTTTTTTACGGGAACGACTATTAGAGCGTTCTTTTTTCGGTAATTGAGACAAAAGTTGTGTTTGAATTCGACGAGACAAACCCGGAGTTAAATACGATAATGCTAAAGCATCTTCATCGGTTAATTTTATATTTTTAAGGTCCAAATCGTAATGTTTTGGATCTTTAAGCTTTTTAGATTTATCTGAAATTAAATGTTAGAGTGTCAAATGATTCAAGTTTGGAGAGGATCGGACGCCATCTGTGATTAACAGAAAACACTCTCTGTTAAACAAAATGGCGCGCCAACCATTCCCAAAATCTAAACATATATTAAAACCAGAACTACCCATCTTTTGCAAGGTACAACACGAATATTACAGGTATAAACATGCACAAATTGTCAAACCTTACTTGATACTTGATTTTTATGCCATATATCTCTTGAACACTTTTTATTGTGAATATAAGGTTATATTAAATAAATAAAAACAGTTAAAATATACTTCTCTTTATTATCTACGAAACAGCTCATTCACACAAAATAAATATATACTGAACATATAAAATTATATAAAACTTTTTGTAACAAGTTATAAACTTTTATTGAGAGTCAACAGTTCCAAAGAGTAAATCAAGCCAAACAAAACAGGAAGACGTACCGCCAAATTTGTTAGAATTTTGATGAAGCAAAATAAATAAATAAATACTATCAGGTGTTCATAATTTCCGCACGTTGCTATGTTTGTATCGCACGGTTGCTACAACGTTGTGTACCAACATTCAACCGTTATTTTCACGGTCGCCATGTTTGATTTAACTTTTCAACGAAAAACGAAGTATTTGTGATGAAAACTATGAGTTGAATTTACATGAACACCCGTTTTAGTGAAAATGTGAGAATGGTATGTAAACTCACCAATGCGTGAGTGTTTGTGTATTGTGAAGTCGTCTAAGATGGTTCAGGGCCAGAAATCGGAACTCCGCAAGGCACATGCACAGTGACGCGCACTCGTGCTGTAATATAACACAAACTTGTACCATTCAACCACAGAAATGTTCCACAAACGGATTATAACACACCAACGAAGAATTAAATGGTGGAATTATTACAAAATGTATTTTGTTCGTAAGTGATTTGGAGGTTATTTTTTTGTGAATAGGTTCGAAATCTTCAATCGGTGTGTTATAAATATAAAATGCCTCAATCCAACATCATTTTTAAACGTTTCAATATTATTGATTGAGATATTTCAGTTCGTAAAACACTTTAAAATTATTTATCCGGTTTTAAAAATTGTGTTTATATTAATTTTTTTGGATAAAATGCAGCAGCATAACGACTCGAAATTCAACAAATTGTTTGTTAAGAGGTTAGAAATAAATCATATATACTGCATTTTTACCAAAATTACAATTTTAAAACCATTTTAATTATTGTTATTATTTATTTTTAACCTGCACGGCAAAGTTCCTACTGTTTGTGCATTAAAAATACTCGAAGCATTTTAAATTATTTATTAATCAATTTTAACCAAATATGATTCAATTTTCATCAAGAGACAGACATATGGCACAAAAATCAAAACCAAAAAGACACATGTCTCCTATGAACTAAAAATCTAAAAAAAAACGGCAGAGTTCGGTAGAAAAAACATGGCCGACCACCCAAAAACATCCAACACCAACAACTACTAATTATGTTTTCACAATTTGGTGAAACAACCCCGTTTTTGAGTGGCGGGAACTACCTAAACTCTAACTCTACACACAAACAAGCACAACTACGACGGCAGGCCAACTACATAACAAAACACCAGATAGTTACCTCGTGGTAAAGTAGCTGTAGATGACGAACTAGGGGATTGTTGCACGCTAGTAGTTGAGGGAGATTCACTGAAAACTCGCTCAATGTCCGTCGCCAAATCGCGCGAAACTGAGCGGCGCCAAGGCGTCCGAGATGTGTGGCTGCTAAAAGGCGCAAATCTACACGAAAATAAAGTGTAAACTTTGTGTTTTATAATGGTGTGTTAGTGTACAAACGATAATTTTGTGTTAAAAAGTGTAAAATTGTTGAATTGTTTCACGGTTTGTAGCCGCCATTTTGAACAAAATGTGCTGAATCATCGGCGTGATTATTTATAAAATATGGATTATTAATTGTTTATAAATAAAATAAATGCTGTTTATATTAATTTTACGGCAAAATATATGCATTTAGTCCGTAATTTTTGTCGAAGTTTACAAAAAACCGCGAAACTTAACTGCCATAAATTACAAAATACGCATTTCTAAACTTTTTACATATAATAATTAATCGTTTTTATTAATATTTTATTAAATTATTGCTAAAATATATGTGTAAAAACTGTTTAAATAATAACTTTTGTTCAATATTTTCTTTAGGGGAAAACTTGTTTACAATGGTTGGTATTTGTTTCACATAACCATACTTCTAAAGTAGTCAAACTTTAAACACTTTTTTAATAAAAATTAACGAAAATTAAATAAATATAAATATGAAACATTAATTTTTAAACATTTTTATATGTTTTAGATAAATTCCAGACAATTTTACCGCCAAATAAAGTGAGAAACATGTTTAAAACTTGTGCATTTCAATGGCGAAATTAAGAATGTAAATCATTCATATTTTAAAATTAAGGCCAGTATTACATATTTAAAACAAATATTATGTATTTTTTTACAGATAACAGTGTTAATCATAAAAAAATATGTACGAATTTGAAACAACTTTTGTTACTGGTTGTGAAAGACCCGACGCTTATCAACAAAAACCTTTTCGTATATTTTCACATAAAAAATGTATCAAATATTGTTGAATATTTATTGAAATCAATGTTTAACCACCAAATTGTTAAAATTACAAAAGAACTAGGTAAGTGCTCTAAACTAAAAATTAGTGACCCAACCAAAACACATTAAAAATATCTAAAATTCTAAAAACAAAAAATACGTACAATTACAACCATTTCTACAAACTCACGTAACGGTTTGCGTCTCAGTTTCGTAAGTACAACTGCAATGAAAGCTTGCACAAACAAACCACATGAAAAGCTCCTGAAAGCTTCACAGAAAGCTCTTACCTCGACAAAGCATCGTTGTGTAAGTTCCACAATTTGGAACCGTGGTCAAAGTTTCCTAAAAGACGCGTGTTGGGAAAAAGTCGGCCGTTGTCTTCCACGTTTAGTCGTTGAGTTAGACTTCGTACCTAGTGAAAAATATAGTTAAAAAAATAGACAAATTAAATAAATGTTGTACTTACTCTTGATAATAAGGTACTGAATAAGTTTTCCGCGGTGAGAATTTCGAATCCGTCGTCGTCGTCTTCTTCGCCAGAACTGAGCGAATCTGCGTGTTCTAGATTTGGTTTTCTAGTCGGGCGAGAACTCCTACATAAAATATGGTTAAAGTCTGGAATACCTACTACTCAACAATTTTATTTTTAAGGTTATATGTAGTTGTAAAATCATAACAAACACTAAATTTTATTGAAAGTAGGACGCGGAAAAAATATATCACCTAAGTCGATGCATGTGGAACGGTTCCCGTCTTGAATCTTCATTGTCGCTGTCTCTCCCTAAAGAATGCTGGCGGTGTAAAGATGAAAACGAAATGTCTTCTTCTGAACCCTCCTCGCTACCGTAGCGCGTAAAAATAAACATTAATATAAAAACATTAATATTGTGTTTAGTAAAAATGCAGTATCAATATTTTAAGAGCGCCGGATTTAACTTTGCCGCCATTTTGTTAATACGAGTTGTAAGGTTAATTTTTTGTACAGACCACGCGATTTAAGAATATGGAGAAATATTCAAACGAACAACGTTTAATTGTTGTAAAAAGACATTACAAAAATGGTGAAAGTTTTGCAAAAATTCGCCAAATGAATCGACAGTGTTTAATTACAAAATTTGAGACCAAATTTACGCTGATGGATGAGAAACATAGCCACAGTAAGGGAATCACGAATTTTGGTAAAAGATCTGCATTTGCACGCGCACAAGGTTCAATTGGTGCAAGAAATCTTGCGCAGATGAGGCACATTTTCAACTTGACGGATACATAAATAAGCAAAACTGTTGGATTTGGGGTGCTGAACATTCTCGTGTGATACTCAAACAACCGCGAGTAACTGTTTGTTGTGCATTTTGGGCTGGCGGAGTGATTAGGCCGTAATTCCTTGATAATGCGGCTGGAAATGCGCGAAATGGATGTAATTGATGTGGAGGACATGTTTTTTCAACAAACAAGACGTCGCGACCTGCCACACAGCTCGTTACTGCAGACCAAGTTTCCAGGCCGTGTCATTTCTCGATTTGGCGATCAACATTGGCCAATAAATGTGTTTTTCTTTAAAATTAAATCCGGCGCTCTAGTTGGGACTTTATATACTGCATTTCAACATTTTAATCCCTACCCAACTCGCCGAGTTCGCCCAAACCTCGGCAAAGACCGCCTACTACTCGACTGCCCCGATTCCGAGGGTTCTAAACTAGTCGCTCTAGGAGTAACATACCCTCCACCCTCGACAGCAATAGGGATAATATACTCCCTTGGCGATTTGCGTATAGGTTCCAAAGTGTCTGTTGTAGCTTCAGAAACACATGTTTCAGTGTCTGAATCGTGGGTGCTTTGGCGGGAAACACTCGATAACCTAACGGAAAATTATTAAATTGACGATTTGAATCAAAATATATTTTACCTTTGCGGTCTGGTGGCCGGAAACGGTTTGGGCATCGGTGGTTTCGCTTGGGGGGAAGTCACCACTTCTTGTCTATCATTTTCTCCGCTTTCGAACGAAATGGGGATGATTCTCTCCTTGGGGGATTCCACCGATCTGGGTTTGATTTCGGGGTCAACGGATGACGAACTGAACACGAAAATTGCACATTTTCAAGATGAAATTTGTTGATTATATCCAAATTTCCAAAGGCCAAATGGTTGTCAATTTACAAAACATTTTTAACAAAAAAATTTGCGCGTCAAAATTTCCATCGAATCTCCACTTACCGCGTGCGGTTCGCAGTTCCGTTATTAACCGGCACAATAATTTCGCTTCTCTGCGTTCGAATTTCCGGTTTTTCAATTCTATGCGCCATTTCCGTCTTGAATTCCATTGTTACTGGTTTGGGGGCTGGATAATCCAAATGTATTTCCGCTTTGGTTGTTTTTCTGCGGGGCAGAGTCGCCGATTTTAGTTGGATTTCAGCCGAAGATGTTTGCTTTTCTTGTGTTTCTAAATTTGGTTTTAGATCTTGAGATATTAGGTTTATTGAACCGGACGCTGAACGGCCGTTAATGCCGAAGGGTACGGGGGGTTTGCGGACGCATGGGCGCGATTTTGATTTGCGGGGGGCTTCAGATAAAGCTGAAGTTATTATATCGACGGCTTTTTTGCGTTTTTCGTCCACTATTTCGTGATTTTCAGGCGCCATTTTGTCGTCTTCTTTTCTATCAGTTTTAATTTCGTTTTCATTGTTTTCATCCTTTTTGTCGACTTTTTTAACGGTTTTCTTCATTTCCGGCGGCTGGGTTAAACTTGCTTTTCGTTCGAATTCTTTTTTGAAGCCACCCACATTAACGCCAGGAATGAATATTTTTTTTGGTTTTTCTAGAATTTGAGCTTTGCTGTCTGTGTTTTGTACAAGATTTTGGAATTTTTCGGCCGTTTCGAAGATTTTTGACTGGCGTCTAGTTATAGGTTTTGATGTTTCATCCTGTTTAGATTTATCATCGGTGATTTCCTCGGGTTTTTCTATTTTTGACTCTGTTTGTTTAGGTTTTTCCGTTTGTTGGTTTGTAGTTTTGTCCGTTAAGACTTTCTTTATTGTTTTTCTTTTAACAGGTATTTTAGTTTCTTCTTTCTCATTTTCTATTTTATTTTCTTTTTGGTCGATTTCTTCTGATTTTACGTCGACTTTTTCTGGTTTCTTTACAATCTTTTTAATTTTTTTCTTTTCCTTTTTACTTTCTTCGATCAATTCTGCACAAGCTGCCCCTTGAAGTTCTATATCCTCCATTTTCTCGTCATCTTTTAATTTATCATCACTTACTTCTTCTTTTTGCTCGTTTTTAATTAATGTTTGAGTTAAGTTTTTAACAATTTCTTGAGATTTCTGTTCCATTGAGTGTTTTTTAGCTGCCGAGATAAAGGCGTTACTAACAGTTGTTTCTAGCTTGCGTTTAGGGGATTTTTCGTCTGCTACTAAATCTAAAATTCGTCTTTCTGCTGGTGGTACTAAATCCATTAAACTTCCGACTGATTGGGAACGCGCGGGAGTGCCCGTTTGGTCCGCGGGAGGTAATGATGATGACTGTAAACATTAATTATGTCAATTTGACTTGTGTAGTATTTATTGTGTTGTGATTGGTCCACAAGTTCCAAATCGGCAAATATGGACCAATCAGAATGCTTGTTTCATTTTAAACAACACAATATGTGAAAAGCGCGCAATAACGGTTTATTGACAGTGTTTTTAAGTGATTTTAAGTAGTGTTTTACCTCTCCGGCGATGACAAGTTGATCGGTCCCCACTGGAGGTGGTGGCGGTGCCAACGACAACAATAAATCTAACCTAACTGGTGTTTGATTAGCGAGATCTTCAGCAATGTCTAGACAAGAATCGTTGTAAGAAGTGTTGACCCACCAGTGAGTACAAATATTTTCAATATTTGCTCTTTTATCGGGGGCTACTGTGAGCATTTCTCTGATGAGGGGCGAAGCCGCTGCCAAAACAAATCATGTATTATTTGCATAACAAAATTTTTTGCAACTTACAGCTTGGTTTTTTGGGTTCAAAATAATCCCCTTGCGAAATTTGTTTCACCAATCTTTTAAAGTTGCTGCCATCAAAAGGCATCGCACCATAAACTAAAGTGTATAAAAGTACTCCCAACGACCAACAATCGACTTCGGGGCCATGATACGGCGTTCCTTTTACAATTTCAGGCGAGGCGTACAAAGGCGACCCACAAAAAGTCGAAAGTAATCGTCGGTCGTCGAAAACATTGCTTAAACCGAAATCCGCTATCTGTAAAACGAAATGTAAATTAATTTATAATACTAAGCGCGAGTCTTACTTTAGCGCTGCCGTGTTCGTCCAATAAAATATTCTCTAGTTTTAAATCTCTGTGGCAAATTTTGTGTTTATGGCAATAGTAAACAGCTGTAGCTATTTGTCTGAAAATGCGGCGAGCTTCTTCCTCGCTTAAAACTTTTCTTTCTGATAAATAGTCGTATAATTCGCCACCAGCTGCGTATTCCATAACTAGGACCATTTTTTCACGATTTTCAAACACTGAAATATAAATTACAACAATACAGTGTGTCCCATTGAGAGCTGCTACCCTTGGGATCTCGAAAACTATAAGAGATACAATGTCGCGTCTAATAGCGACTAGCGAAATCTTGTCCTCGTCGAGCTTCCCCTAGGGCTCCTCTGTCCTTTCAGTATTAAACTAGCGAAATCTAGGCTTCGCCGAGTTTCCCCTAGGGCTCCGCCGATAGAGTTTTATAATAGTATTTACGATTAACCAATCCGTCTACGCGCACTTTAAACGCAAAGTGCTAACGCTGAGTCTTCGGAAGTATTTAAATCCTCTCCTGCATACCCAAAGTGCCCACCTAACTCTTATAGTTCTCGAGTTCCCAATTAAACAAACTGTATATTTTAAATTACCTTCATAAATATGTATAATATTAGGATGCTGTACACTACTCATAATTTGTATTTCTCTTCTTATTCTGACTAAATCTGCCTCTGTTTCAATTTTGCATTTTTTAATAGTTTTTATTGCTACTTCTTGTCCAGTTTCTTTATTTATACCTAATTGTACTTTTCCATAGGTACCTTGCCCTAATTTTTTAATAATATCAAATCTAAAACGTTAATGAATATAAACATTTTTCCTTAAATTTGACTTGTGTAGTAGTTAGTTTATTGTGATTGGTTAATACAATACGGGGCAGCGGATTTGGGCCAATAGGGAGGCGTGTTACTGGTTCTAACAGCTGTCACTTATTAAAAAGGTTAGGGATATTCAATAAAAGAAAATAAGACGTAGATTATTTTTAAAGTTTGAGTTAAAAAAAATGTACATTACTTTACCTTTGTTTTAATTTTCGTCGATGGTTGTGTAAAGTAACACCCCCCGTATTTTCAATACCTCCCATAATATTATTTATACTGGATTCACAAATAACCATTTTTATCTGTAACAAATATAAACAATTATACCGGTGTTTAAACTTAGTCACAATTGTCAAATATTAATCCATGATCTAATTTTAAAGAGGCGTTAACTTTTCGCGACGTTGCCATATGGGTTCGACGATCTTTTTTATTTTTATATACGTTAAAATATGAACTATGTATAAATAAATAAAATTACAAACATATATGGTTGTTTTTTATTATTTCATGCATTTCTAATGTTATATTTCAAGTGATAAAATCGTTAAATTATTTTCAATGAATGGATTTCAAGGTAAGTGTAAAATTTTGTACTTTTCTGAACAAAACTGGCAACTCAGCTTAAAAATAGAGTCTTGAATGCCTTGAAATAACTTAGCAAATCTCAAAACCTAATATGGTACAAGTATTCCATTTCTAACCTTTTAAACAAAAAAATAATACGCGACACTTGTAATATTGGAAAACGTATAAATTATTAAACTTTCTTTTCTTATGTAATTATAAATATTATAAGTAATAAATATTAAAAATGGCTGACATTTCCTACCTTTTAATATTTACAGCACCACAAAACACAATATAACAAAACTAAGCTTCCCGCTGTCTAAATAAACAATACTAAGTAAAATAGTAACTACATTCCTTTACTGGAAAATGTATTTGTGATCCATGAGCAAAACTATGGTATAGTCGCCATTTTACTCAGTTAAAAATAGACGAAAAATACGTAGTAAGTTTCGTAGGCGTTACATTATTGTCCCATACATCATACCGTAGATATACACCCATATTTCGAGCTTGGAAACTGTATAGATACTTTTAAATATCTGACAGATGTATTTTTATTAGGGACAGTTATCAACTGATTTTTTTTTCATCAGATACGAGAGATGTTTACGTTTTAAATTAGTCCCCGGGTATTTAGAGTACATTCAGACAACCACAAAATTTTTAGCTGTATTTATAGGATTCAAATATTTTAAACCGATTTTTGACAGTTTCTAATACAATAATTGTTAATAAATGTATGAGATACAAATTAATAAAAAACGGCAAAAAGTGAAACAGGTATAGTGTGATTAAAATTATTTGGCGATTGGATTCTCAGTAGATATTCCGCAAGAGGTTTAAAGAAATTTATGAAAACATACTTACCAGGGTAGTATTTAATAATATTTTGTTCACTTCTAACTGTAGTACAAGGCACTTTAGTAGGCCGTAAATGCTGAGCTCACCGTGAAAATTGTATACTTACGTAATATCCATTGAATCCAATGGCGATATCATCAGACGTGTATCTCCACCCAATTTTAGGGTTATAAAAATATATAAATCAAAAGAAAACAAAATGGAGGAACAAACATCTTTATTATGTATGTACATACATGACATATTTACATAAACTATTGCACAAGATTTTCCGAAAGTTTTGTCTTCAAAAAATCATGAAATGTGACGAATTTTATAACAGCGATCTACTGAAGTACGCATCTAAAACCTTTACCTTTAAAATCAAACATATATACAGTGGAATGTTCTGCTTCTGAAGCAAAATAAATAGCAGAGAATTTTTAACAGCTACATAGAGGTTAAAATATAAATGCTACTAACATTCCTAAAACATCTACGATGCATTTTACACTTTAAAAGATTATTTTCATTGAAATTTTTGCAGAAATTTGAGGTTAAAACATTGTTTTTTCATCTGTCAAACAATCATAAATTTATTAATTTTTGAGTATTTCAACAATAAAACTAATATACAGTACGTTTTAACTACAAATACAACAATTTTATTCCGCATTTCACAAAAATTTCAACATTGTTTTTAATGGCGGGAATCTCTCGGATAAAATTCCGCCAAAGTCGCCGCAGGGATTCTTTTCAACATTTCTTTCGGGAAGATTCTCAAAAGTTGCCAGCCGATGTCCAAAGACTCGAAAACAGTTCTGTTTTCGTAGTTTCCTTGAGTGATGAAGTTCTTTTCGAATTTTATTAAGAATTCCAGGTATAATAAGTCATCGGGTGTTAAGGCTTCTTCTCCAACGACTGCTTTCATGGCTTGGACGTCTTTTCCGATGGCGTAACACGCGTACTGGAAAAAATTGATAGTAAATAGTGTTCCCGCGTTTTTCAAACGAGAATTTTGTGCGTTAAATTAGGTTATGTTAAGGACAAATACAAAAAAAAGTCGTATAATGTTTAATTATTATGTTTCAAGATTAATTATATATGTTTTCACATTAATTTATTAATTATTTCAATTTTAAAACAACTATTCATGAATGTAGATAAATATCGTTAAATTTGACTTTTGTGGTACTTGGTCTGTTGTGATTGGTGTAAAAGTTCCAAATCGTCAGATTTGAGCCAATAGGAACACTTGTTTCATTTTGAACAACAGTTGTCACATATCCAAGAAAATCGATAAAATACGCAAATATGAAATAATTTTCTGCTTCCCTAATTATTTTAGGTACAAAAGCTTCAAATAAAAGTTGTAGAGCATAAAATTATGAATTGAGACAAAATAAATAACAAATGTCTAACGGTTTATCTGTCATGTTAGGGTAATTTATTTTTATTAGGTGTTATTTGTAATTTCTGTTCCAGTTAACAATTATTTGTTAATTTAAATTGATAGCCGGGCCCCTTCATTGTGCTTGTAATATACCCTAATATTTTTCCTTGCTCGGTACAACAATTATTTACAATAAAAATAATTGAGATCGTAGGTAGGGACGCGCAAACAAAATGGCGGCCCGATCGCCCAACAAAATAAAACCGATTAAAAATAATATTAACATAAAGATAACTTACCAGCTGATTGGAAACATCAGAATGATCTTTTCTCGTCATCCCCTCGCCAATTGCAGACTTCATCAAACGCGACAAAGATGGTAGCACGTTAACCGGCGGGTAAATCTGTCGGTTATGCAGTTGCCTGTCAACGTATATCTGTCCCTCGGTAATATACCCAGTCAAATCGGGAATAGGATGAGTAATATCATCATTAGGCATAGTTAAAATAGGAATTTGAGTGATCGAACCGTTTCTACCCTCAACACGCCCAGCCCGTTCGTAAATTGTCGCCAAATCTGTGTACATGTAACCGGGGAAACCACGACGCCCGGGGACTTCTTCACGGGCGGCCGAAACCTCACGAAGAGCCTCGGCATATGACGACATGTCTGTCAAAATAACTAAAACGTGTTTTTCGCATTGATAGGCTAAGAATTCCGCCGCTGTTAAGGCCAAACGTGGTGTAATAATACGTTCAATAGTTGGATCATTGGCTAGATTTAAAAACAAGCAAACGTTTTCCATGGAGCCATTTTCTTCGAAATCTTGTTTGAAAAATCTGGCGGTTTCCATGTTAACACCCATAGCAGCGAAAACAATAGCAAAGTTATCTTCATGATCGTCTAAAACATTTTTTCCGGGGATTTTTACTAATCCGGCTTGTCGACAAATTTGCGCGGCGATTTCATTATGCGGCAGACCAGCGGCCGAAAAAATGGGAATTTTTTGACCCCTAGCAATCGAATTCATTACATCAATAGCACTAATACCGGTTTGGATCATTTCCTCCGGATAAATACGCGACCACGGATTAATAGGCTGACCTTGAATATCCAAAAAATCTTCGGCCAAAATTGGCGGCCCTTTATCGATAGGCTTTCCCGACCCGTTAAAAACTCTACCTAACATGTCTTCCGATACAGGGGTTCGTAAAATATCGCCAGTAAATTCACAAAGCGTGTTTTTCGCGTCGATTCCGGATGTACCTTCGAAGACCTGAACCACGGCTTTCGTACCGCTGACTTCGAGAACCTGACCTGAACGAATTGTTCCGTCCGCGAGCCTAAGTTGCACGATTTCGGCATATTTTGGGAATTTTACGTCGTCTAGAATTACCAGAGGGCCGTTGACGCCAGATACGGTTTTATAAGCTGAAATTAATAATTAATTTATTAGTTATTCATGAATGTAGATGATTTTTGATAAATTTGACTTTTGTGGTACTTGCTCGATTATGATTGGTCAATTACCTACAAGACGTCCAATTTGGACCAATAGGGTAGCTTGTTTCATTTTGAATAAGAACTGTCACTTGCAAACAAAATTTGTTGTACAGGTAAATAAAATATGGAATTTGAGTGACAAATAAGTCATTATTTGCATAAAAAAGTGATAAAATATAGAAATTATATTAAGAATCGTTAAATTTTAAACATAAAACTATATTATTTATAAAATATTTACATATATTTAAAGGTAAGTACCGATAGACATATCAAAAATACAATTTGTGAATAAATGCTAATTTGTACACCCAATAATGGGTAATAAAGCTGTTAAAATACATTTATATTTATTAAAATATAAAAACTGTTGGATTTATGCCCGAATTGTAAGAAGGAGTGGCAATCATATGCCCAGTCATGTGACAAAAATCACAAACACTTCTTATACAAAATTTTAGCAAAAGCAGTCATTTACACATCAAAAAACATTACAAATCTATTCAAAACTAATAATTTACAACAAAAAAGTCTTTTTTCATCCCTTTGGCCTAATTTTTTGACACATAATTGATCTACAATATCCACATTTGATTTTTACTTACTGAGCCTCGGTTGGGAGATGAAATCTCTTGAAACAGCTAAAACCTGTTCCTTAAAGGCAGCTTTAGCGCTTATCGAATTACTTAAAGACATTTTGAGGAACACACCCTCAGAAAACGACCACAAGAATGGAACGAACGTACAAGACAAGCCAGACGACAGCTGATTATAGGGAGATTCACGTGCTGTCACGTGATGGCGATAATTGGAGATTATTTTATGTTAAACTTATTTAAACATATACAAATTAATACTTTAGGGTTTAATTTTTATTTATTTTAATGTTTCAATAGGTATTTTACAGTTAAAATGTCAAATAAATGGAAATAAATTTTGTGTTCATTGGCGCAACATGTGTAAAATTTTACTGGAAAATATGTGTAAAAATCATGTAATACTTGTAAATAAATGCATGTAAATATTATATTTATGTTTATAAATTGTAAAAATGTTTGTTTCATGTAATAAATATGGAAATATTTGTTTTAAATCGTGAAAAAATTTAAATGTTTTGATGTACGCCAATGGTGAGTTGCATGAAATATCGTAGATGGCACGAGCTGTCAAAATTCACTTGTTCAAATGTTTTTCAGCATTTAAACAAATATTTTCATGAAAAATCAATTTATGTATAAATAAGTTGTGATGCCGTTTCAGAAATATGTAAATAAAATGTATTTTAACTAGTTTTAAACTGTGTAGAATTGCTGATAATAAAAAAGTTATAACCAAAAAAAATGGATGTTCATTCATATATAAGTTTAGATCTTAATATTTGTAAATTATAAACATTTTGTGTCTTCTAATAATGAATAAAGCTCCCTATGTTCAAATCTGTTTGATTTTTTGCGTTATCTATAACAATATTCAAGTTACGTACACAAATACGTAAAATGACGTACGTCAGTTCACTACAAAAATATCAGATGTCATCAGTTGTCATGTTTTGATGTAAAACAAAGACAGAAACTATTCCTCTCTTTGTCAGTTGATAAGAAATTGAAGACAAGAGAATTCGAATGAAACAAACACCACTCAGTCGGGCAAATGACATTGTGTGTTAATGCATATTTCTTTTTACTTCTAAATCGCCTGTCTAGTGCGTTCTAAGTGCCAGGCAAGCAGATTTTTTATATTCTTCATTCCATTGCACAAATTCGTGGTAAAAATGACATCGACTGCATTTCGTGCCAGGGGCAAAATATTCAGTTTGTTGAAGAACCTTACCGCAAGGCCTTATCATGTTGGTTCGCCGGAAATTGGGTACCCTATTCCTTGTAAGGAACCTAAATGGGTTACAGCGCAAGAGGCATTACAGATACTTGAATCAGGTATGGAGATAACCTAGTTTTATCCTCAGATTACGGGTCGTTTATTTGTGACCCTTGAAACGGGGTCAAAGTTTATTGTTTTTAAATATAAATACCTTTTAATGAATTTTATAATATGTCAAAGTTCATGTAAATATTAATTTATTTCCGAATTTGATATCAGGACATCGCTATTCGTAACTCAAGTGGATGAATTAGATTAAATTAAAACTACTTTACTGTATTTACAAATTGATATGTTATCTGATATTTCGACTATGTTTACTGACAAAAAAAAACATTTTGCTTCCATAATTTGTACATGAAACTTATAAATTTATTATTTTGTACACGTAGACATACAAACTTTCAAAATTACTGTACTAGATGACCTTGATTTTGCATTAATTATTATATTATGTATTCGTTTTTTCCGTTTTTGTGCTATTGTGAAAAATACACATCAAATTTACGCCATAAAATATTTTTTTTATGCAAATCTGCGCGTTATGTAGCAAAAAAAATTGATTATCATCCATTCTCAAAATAAATTTGGTGTTTATAAACACAGATTTTGACAGTTCAAGGACGACATTACAAAGTGAACGACAAATATATAAAAAGAACAACACATATTTCGATTCAACCATATTAAAAGTTTATCATTTTTAACACACCCAACAATTAATTGAAATTATTATCATACTTTTTTTTAAACAAATTAATTTTAATGTATTATTATTTCATTAACAGGAATATTTACTAATCACAAATTACTTAATTGTATTAATAATGAAACAAAAATTGTTTATTTAATGTAAACAATTTTCAGTAAATTTGACTTGTGTAGTACCTGCCTTATTCTGATTGGCTGCTGATGACAGGTATTTCTTTTGAACAAATTGAAGCGATCAGTTGTCCCAAATATTATTATTATATATAATATTATTTAATTTTCTTGATATATTCGTAAACTAGACTTAGACGCTCACACATCATGGTATTTGGCATGATGATAGCACTTCCTGTTTAACCGGAAATGGCATTAACTTTCATATTTCAAATGGGACACCCCATATATTTTTATATATTTGGAATCTACGTAAAATTACGGATTCAACGATATGCTTGAAGTGCATTTTTATTGAATAAATAAATTACAAAAACGCAAGAGAAAATTATTTTGAGTATAAATTTTCGTGGCCAATAATTGGAAATATATATAGCTAATATACAATTTAATAAAATAATTATTTGTATGTCATTCAACATATCTTGCATTTCCATACAAACGTACGTGGTTTCTGGTAAATTCAAACGAATAATATTTGGTTTAGTTATATTCTGCATTGACATGGATTTTGCTATCAATATCTACTATCCCATCCTAGCGTTTTGATATATAGTAGATGTTTAAGACTTTAAAAATAAAAATAACTTGTAAAAAACATTAATAGTATCTATCCCTATCTACTATCTCATCCCAATGTTTCACGGTATAAATGTTTAATCGTCTCTATCTACGATCTCATCTATTTTTATTGTAAATTGTTTTTTATAGAGGAAAAGATGGTTTCCTAGTCTGTGTCAGTACAGATTATTATGTTATTTTTACGTGACAAACATTCAATTTTATTTTGTTGGGCGGTCGGGCCGCCATTTTGTCTGTGCGTACTTATAACCCTTAACGTTCGTATTTTCTGCATTTATTTGAAAATAAATTCCGCATTTCGTAGGTCTTGAAAATATAAATAAATTTAAATATAGTAAATGTTTAAGGTTTCAAAAATAAAAATAACTTTTGTAAAAAACATTAATTTATCTATCCCTATCTACGATCTCATTAATTTTTATTGTAAATAATTGTTGTATGGTGTTGTACGGTGTTGTATGGTGTTGTATAATGTTATAGACATGGTAGTCTATTGTCAGGCAGCAGCTGCCACACCCAATGAATTGTTAAACGCTATGACAGAACGGGGAAAAACATGTAAACTAAAAAATATTAGGGTATACCATATGCACACTGAAGGACCCGGCAGATATATACAGAAAGATTGCGAAGGCATTTTCAGGTATTTATAAACCTTATTAAATATTATCATAAAATATTTTTTTTGTAAAATTGTTGAGTCATTTATCAATTGCTGAAAACATCGTTTTCTTTTTATTAAATCGCGGTTTTTATTTAAAATCCAACTTGGAAGTAAATATCTTTTATCCAATGATCCGAATCTTAATATAAGTTCAGTGCATCGAATGAGCACATAACTATTTTTAAACTAAGTTAAATTTATCCACGAAAAATCTACCGAGTTGATTTTAATTATAAATATATTTATTTTGTAAACATACTTTTGGTTCAAAACAACGGATTCAATTTATTAGAATGTTTAGAAAACAACCTTCAATTAATGCATCGCATGATGCATTTTGTAATTGCAATAATCAAAAATGGACTTTGAAATTCATAATTCGTATTAATTTATTGTAATTTATCATTAACAAAATATTGACTTTGAAATATTAATATGTTTATGTTTTTTGTAAATTTGAATATATATATACAAGGTCACGCAAAAACAACCTATCCATTTTTTATTTTCAGTCACGTTTTGGTTTTCCTAGAATACAAATTTACTATTTTTACGATGACTGTAGGTGTGTGCGTGTGCGTGTGACAATAACCCTGCCTTTTATAAATTGTTGCAACTTGTGACTAAAATACTTTTTGCAAAAAATAGTTTGTAATTAATATTTAGATTATGGTTGTTTTTGCCTCGTATTTATGCAGATTTTAAAATTTACACGCTGTACAAAATGCTGCAGTATATTCTTGGATGCATTTTACTAATCGATATTTCAAGAACACTTGTGTTTTGAAAATAAAATGCAATCGTCTGCATTGCATTCTAAAATGTAGCACGATGCTTCTACGACATAAACTTTAAATATAAATTGAACTATGTATTATTTTATCATTTATATATTTATTTATAGTATTTATAGTACTTGAAACGAAAATTCCAAATCTTCTAATTATTAATTTTTGGTAGATCGGTGTCCCTTTTTATGGGAGCCAATGTTCGTAAGGCCGTTGCAGAAGGTAGAGCTGATACCATACCTATATTTTTACATGAGATTCCAAAATTGTTTATTCGTGGTATTGTTAAACCTGATATTGCCATGATACATGTAAGTTTACTTACATACATACACATATACATAGGTATACTTCGCTCAAAAGTTATTTTATTTTCAAATCGGCTCATTTCGCATATTTTCATCTACCACTCGGACACTGTTAAAGATAGGATAACGCGGTTTGAAAATATGAATTCAGCATGAAATTATGTTTCATTTCATGTGTCGCACGATTTTCACCGATGAGCGGTTCACGAAGTACAGTTGTTCAAAGTTACATAAAATTTCTGTGAATTTTTTAAATTTTCTAATCGGTTCATTTCAAATATTTTTATCTGCCACTCGGACACAGCTAAACATAGGATAACGAGGTTTGAAAATATGATTTCAGCATGAAATTATGTTTCATTTCATGTGTCGCACAATTTTTACCGATGAGAGGTTCACGAGTTATAGAAGTATAAAGTTATATAACATTTCTCTGAAATTTGTTAATTTTCAAATCGGCTCATTTCACATATTTTCAACTGCCACTCTGACACAGTTAAAGATAGAATAACGCGGTTTGAAAATATGAATTCAGCATGAAATTATGTTTCATTTCATGCATCGCACGAGTTTTTGCCTATGAGCGGTTCATAAGTTACAGATGTTCAAAGTTACATGACATTTCCGTGAATTTTTTTAAATTTTCTAATCGGTTTATTTCAAATCTTTTCATCTGCCACTCGGACACAGTTAAAGATATAATAACGCGGTTTGAAAATATGAATTCAGCATGAAATTATCTTTCATTTCAATTGTCGCACGATTTTTACTGATGAGCGGTTCACGAGTTATAGTTGTATAAACTTACATAACATTTCTCTGAAATTTGTTAAATTTTAAATCGGTTCATTTCGCATATTTTCATCTGTCACTCGGAGAAAGTTAAAGATAGAATAACACGGTTTGAAAATTTGAATTTAGCATGAAATTATGTTTCATTTCATGTGTTGCACAATTTTTACCGATGAGCGGTTCATAAGTTACAGATGTTCAAATTTACATAACATTTCTGTGAATTTTTTAAATTTTCTAATCGGCTCATTTCACATATTTTCATCTGCCATTCGGACACAGTTAAAGATAGAATAACGCGGTTTGAAAATATGAATTTACCATGAAATTATGTTTCATTTCATGTGTCGTACTATTTTTATCAATGAGCGGTTCACGAGTTATAGAAGCGCAAAGTTACATAACATTTCTCTGAAATTTGTTAATTTTTAAATCGGCTCATTTCGCATATTTTCATCTGCCACTCGGACACAGTTAAAGATATAATAACGCGGTTTGAAAATATGAATTCAGCATGAAATTATCTTTCATTTCAATTGTCGCACGATTTTTACTGATGAGCGGTTCACGAATTATAGATGTATAAAATTACATAACATTTTCTCCGAAATTTGTTAATTTTTAAATCGGTTCATTTCGCTTATTTTCATCTGCCACTCGGATACTGTTATAGATAGAATAATGCGGTTTGAAAATATGAATTCAGCATGAAATTATGTTTCATTTAATGTGTCGCACGATTTTTACCGATGAGCGGTTCACGAGTTACAGTTAAAGTTACATAACATTTCTCTGAAATTTGTTTTTCAAATCGGCTCATTTCGCATATTTTCATCTGCCACTCAGACACAGTTAAAGATAGAATAATACGGTTTAAAAATATGAACTCGACATGAAATTATCTTTCATTTCAATTGTCGCACGATTTTTACTGATGAGCGGTTCACGAATTATAGATGTATAAAATTACATAACATTTTCTCCGAAATTTGTTAATTTTTAAATCGGTTCATTTCGCTTATTTTCATCTGCCACTCGGATACTGTTATAGATAGAATAATGCGGTTTGAAAATATGAATTCAGCATGAAATTATGTTTCATTTAATGTGTCGCACGATTTTTACCGATAAGCGGTTCACGAGTTACAGTTAAAGTTACATAACATTTCTCTGAAATTTGTTTTTCAAATCGGCTCATTTCGCATATTTTCATCTGCCACTCAGACACAGTTAAAGATAGAATAATACGGTTTAAAAATATGAACTCGGCATGAAATTATCTTTCATTTCAATTGTCGCACGATTTTTACTGATGAGCGGTTCACGAATTATAGATGTATAAAATTACATAACATTTTCTCCGAAATTTGTTAATTTTTAAATCGGTTCATTTCGCTTATTTTCATCTGCCACTCGGATACTGTTATAGATAGAATAATGCGGTTTGAAAATATGAATTCAGCATGAAATTATGTTTCATTTAATGTGTCGCACGATTTTTACCGATAAGCGGTTCACGAGTTACAGTTAAAGTTACATAACATTTCTCTGAAATTTGTTTTTCAAATCGGCTCATTTCGCATATTTTCATCTGCCACTCAGACACAGTTAAAGATAGAATAATACGGTTTAAAAATATGAACTCGGCATGAAATTATCTTTCATTTCAATTGTCGCACGATTTTTACTGATGAGCGGTTCACGAATTATAGATGTATAAAATTACATAACATTTTCTCCGAAATTTGTTAATTTTTAAATCGGTTCATTTCGCTTATTTTCATCTGCCACTCGGATACTGTTATAGATAGAATAATGCGGTTTGAAAATATGAATTCGACATGAAATTATCTTTCATTTCATGCATTGCCGATGAGTGGTTTTGGTTTAAGATACACTTTTGAGCGATGTTTTGTAAATATTCTCATATATTTTAAATGTACGAATGATTTTTATGAAGGTAAGTCCTCCAGATGATCATGGTTATTGCAGTTTGGGTACTAGTGTTGACTGCGCAAGAGCGGGATGTCAATATTCCAAGTTTATTATAGGTAAGACAAGGATAAAACATACATACATAGACATTTATCTTTTTGTCTGTCAGAGTATATTTACTTTTTATTTACTACAGATTACGGTTGAGATTATTATGCACTTTTATTAGCGCAATAAAAAGATTAAAATTTATTAGAAGAATGACGGGATTTCAACATGATTATAATTGTAGAATGTTTATTTTAATGTAATTATTTCTTAACAATATTTATTATATTTTTTTTAAAAATATGTCTAGTTTGTAAAAGGCCATAAATAAGGTTTAAATTACCGATAAATTTTATCAAAATTATACGACAAACATTGCATACTAAAAATAATAAATCATTATATGAAACAAAGTCCAAATTTGGAACTAAAAACTATTATAAATCAAAATATTGATAAATAATTTAAAAGTCAAATACCTTATTTAAAAAATAATTATGATGTCGAGATATTTTTGGGCCATAACCCGAAAATGGGTGTAAATACAACCTTGTCGACTTCGCCAACCGATTCTACGGTCCAAATTGCATAAGCATACCAATTTTTAATTTTTTTGACCAACAAATACAATTTTGGTAATGGCCTAAATATTTCGCCAACTAAAATTGGCATTAATATTTTTTGTAGCTCAAGTAAATCCAAACATGCCGCGAACATTCGGCGAATCCATAATCCACATGTCTCACATCGATTACGCCGTGTGTGTAGACACACCTTTACCAGAACATCCCATGAAACCATTAAGTGAAGTCGAGAAAAAAATCGGCAAATTGGTCGCGGAAAATTTAATTGAAAATGGTGCCACACTCCAGATGGGTATGTCGGTCACCCATTCCGTTTCTAGCCGCTTAATTTACAGCTTGATATAAAATATATATCTGTCTCTAGGTATTGGGAATATTCCTGATGCAGTTTTAGCTCAGTTACATAATCATAAAGATTTGGGGGTTCATTCGGAAATGTTTGCGGGAGGTGTTGTGGAATTGGTTGAAAAGGGGTGTATTAATAATCATATGAAACCGACCCATCAGGGTCGTACTGTAGGGAGTTTTATTATAGGGCCAAAGGAGCTGTATGATTGGGTTAACAATAACCCCGCTGTTGGTGAGTGAAATTTTTTGATTTATTTGCAATAGAATTATCTGAAAATATTTGAAATTGTCACAAAATTATTCAGACTGTTCTTAAATGTTTCAAAAATATTCAAAATTATTTGCAACTATTTTAAATTGATCTTAAAGGTCTTAAAATTATTTAGAATTATTTGAAATTGATTTAGAATTTATTGAAACTATTTGAAATTGTTCCTAAAGGACTCAAAATTATTTAGAATTATCTGAAACTGTTTTAAACTATTGCTGAACGTCTCAAAATTATTCAGAATTATCTGAAACTGTTTTAAAGTATTTTAAAATTCATTGAAACTGTTTTAATTTGTTCTTATCGGTTTCAAAATTATTTAAAACTGACTGAAACTATTTTAAATTGTTCCTGAATGGCACAAAATTATTTAGAATTACCTGAAAATGTCTCAAAAGTATTCAGAAATCTTTGAAACTATTTGACATTATTCCTTACAGTTTCAAAGTTATTCAAGATTTGTTGAAACTATTTCAAATTGTTCGTAAAGGTCTCAGAATTATACAGAAAAACCTGAAACTCTCAAAATTATTCAGGTATATTTGAAATTGTTGTTAACAGTTTCAAAATTATTCAAAACTACCTAAAACTGCTTTAAATTATTTCTAAAGGTCTCAAAAATATTTAGAATTATCAGTAACTGTCTCAAAATGTTTCAGAATTCATTGAAATTATTTTAATTTGTTCTTATCGGTTTCAAAATTATTCAAAACTGACTGAAACTATTTTAAATTGTTCGTGAATGGCACAAAATTATTTAGAATTACCTGAAAATGTCTCAAAATTATTCAGGATTCTTTGAAACTTGTTGACATTATTCCTTACAGTTTCAAAGTTATTCAAGACTATTTGAAACTATTTCAAATTGTTCTTAATTGTCTCAAAACGATGCAGGAATATTTGAAATTATTTCTAAAGGTCTCAAAATTATTTGAAATTATCTGAAACTGTCTAAAAATGATTCAGAATTTATTAAAACTGTTTTAAATTGTTTCTAAATACTTATAATTACTCTAAAATGTTCCTAATTATTTCAAAATGATTTATAATTACTTGAAAATGTTTTAAACATATTTTAACACTCCAGAAATGTACCGAGTTGACTATGTCAACAATATCGGCGTAATATCAACAATGCCTAAAATGACGGCTATTAATTCCGCTATTGAAATCGACCTAACTGGCCAGATATGTTCCGATAGTATCGGACCCAGATTTTTCTCTGGTTTTGGGGGTCAAGTAGATTTCATTTTTGGGGCTGGACAAGGTCGAGATCAAATGGGCAAGCCTATTATTGCCATTCCGTCTATCGCCAAAAATGGTGAGAATAAATGGTTGCAAATGTTTTTAAAGTGAATGATTTGTGTGAGAATGGAGTTATCCTAATATGATTCCTTCCTAAATGTAACCAAAATGGCGGAAATTAAAATAAATAAATCATCTTTCTAATTTTTTAACATGTCCAGCTTTTTACCGCGTCGATTACGTAAACGAAGTAACCGTGATTGCAACAATGCCCAAAATGACAGCGATCAATTCATGCATATCGATTGATTTAACCGGACAAGTAAATTCTGACAGTATTGGAACAAGATTTTATTCTGGATTTGGTGGACAAGTTGACTTTTTGCGCGGAGCTGGTATGGGCACCGATCACCGTGGAAAACCCATTCTTGCTATGCCTTCCGCCACTAATAAGGGTAGAGTGGTCCTTTTCCTTAAATTTATGCTTAATCCTTGAGAATTTCCAATGATTTTGTGTGATTGCTTGCAAATTTGTACACGAAGTTGTTTTTCTACACAATTTTCACATATAACGAGTGTTTTTAGTCATTTTCTCAAAAACTATGGCCCGTATCAAAATTTTACAAGAATGCAAAATTAAAGATCGTAATTTTTTGAACAAAAAAGGTTCTTACATTTTTTACCTAGAATGATCTGTTAAAGAGTTATGTTTATAAATATATGTACGCGGTCTGGCTATTAAATAATGGGACTGCGCGCGCAGAATGCCTCCTAGAGGGAAAGGGGGGGGGAGACAAATGTCTCAAAATTATTCAGGAATATCTGAAACTGTTTTAAATTGTTTCTAAAGGTCTCAAAAATATTTAGAATTATCAGTAACTGTCTCAAAGTGTTTCAGAATTCATTGAAATTGTTTTAATTTGTTCTTATCGGTTTCAAAATTATTCAAAACTGACTGAAACTATTTTAAATTGAAGACTTCCAACATTGCTTTGACCAATGGAAGAAAAACCGAATGGAATGGTGTGGGGCGAGGGGAGGGGAGTACATTGAAGGGGAGCATACATAAGCAGTCTCGTTATTTAATAGCCAGACCTCGTATAACCATAACAATTTATGAAAGAAATTTAAATTAGTCAAAATATATGGCCGTTAAACTTGACTTTAGTGGATTGTTATGATTGGTTGGTAAGCTCCAATGCGACAAATTTGGGCCAATAGGACAGCTTCTTATATTTTGAATACAGCTAACACTTGAAAACATTCAATAAATAAGTGGTTTTATGTGCAAAATACAATTATTAAATTAATGTTTTTATTGTTTATTATAAATTTAAGTGTGTTTTACACAACTTCGTGTACAATGTTCAGTAGTGTTCTGCATCTGCCTAATGTCCACCATTTTGTGTCTATTCATCTTTATTTTCGTTTAGGGGAAAGTAAAATTGTTCCACTTTTGAAAGAAGGTGCCGGAGTTGTAACAACTCGTGGACATGTCCATTACGTTGTTACGGAATATGGCATTGCATCTTTATTTGGTAAAACTGTTAGACAAAGGGCCTACGAACTCATAAATATTGCTCACCCCAAACATCGCGAAGCCTTGGAAAAAGCTGCCTTTGAAAGGTAACAATAGTTATTCAATTTTTGAATGAATTAATTGTGTTTTAATTTCAGGTTGAAAACAAAACCATCGCCGAAATAAGGGTAGTTTAGTAAATTTAAAGTTTTAATGTTTATATACTGTTGTTATATATTATACAATACGTAAACGCCTCGTATGCAACTTAACACAGAAATTGGGCTGCTAAACACAAAATCGACGTTATATTAGCGTACTGTTTCAGCTACATTCAATAAATTTTTACTATAAATGCATAATTGTCTCATTTTATTTCCATTTATAAATATAGATAATTTTCGATAAATTTGACTTTTGTAGTACTTGGTTCATTGTGATTGGTTAAAAAGCTACACCGCGTCAGTTTTGGGCCAATCAGACTGCTTGTTTCATTTGAGATTGGCAAAATTTGTTTTGTAGTAGTAAATATTTGTGTCAAACATATGTAATTCTTTGTGTTAAAAAGTGATAAAAGTGTAATATTATTACAATAAATTAATATATTTATTGTTTTTGGTAAGTTTTATGTTCAAATACATTTATTTACATACATTATTACAAGTAATTATTACATTTTAACGTTCTTTTCTTATATTATTATAATGAGTTTGACGTATTATTTGTAAATAATTGAAATTTATTTAGAATTGATTGAAAATGTTTGAAATTATTCTTAATTGTCTTAAAATTATTCAGGAATCTCCGAAATTATTTAAAATGATTCGTAACTAACTGAAATTTATTCAGGACGATCAGAAAATATTTCAAATTGTTCTTAAATGTCCCAAAATTACTTAAACTCGTACCAAAATGATTTAGAATGCATTGAAACTGTTTTAATTTGTTCTTATCTATCTCAAAATTATTTATAATGTCATTAAATTGTTCCATATTATTCTTTATTTTATATACTTATGAATGTAGATATTTTTCGTTAAATTTGACTTTTGTAGTACTTGTTTCATTGTGATTGGTTAAAAAGCTACACCGCGTCCGATTTGAGCCAATCAGAATGCTTGTTTCATTTGTGATTGGAATAACTGTCACTTTGAAACAAAATTTGTTTTGCAGTAGTAAATATTAAACTTGCGTGAAAGATATGTGATTATTTGTTTTAAAAAGTGTAATATTACGATAAATTATTGGTTTTGGTAAGTTTTATTGTCAAATAATATTTATTTACACACATTATTACAAATTTTAATGTTTTCGTACATTATTATAATAACAACTAAAATCTACGTAAGGTTTCAATCGTTTGCCGTCGTCACTATTATTAAATGAGTCTGAAATGGTGGAACTATTACTTAAAACACTATTTTGACTAGAATTTGTGCCGCTAAGGTTAGAATTTTGCAAGGGAAAGTTAAAATTTCTTATGAGCAAAGTCATATCTTCAATTTTTCGATTCGAAGTCAAGTTTTTCAATATTTTTTCTTGGTGAAGCTGAATTATTTTGTCTATAACTGATTGTGCGATTGAATTTAAGTCAGTTTGGATTCTAAATCCTTCTACTATTGATTGGACAATGAATTTTCCCGCGTCTTCGCCTTTCACTTCTTCGGCTGATCGCCACAACCCAGTACTCAACATAATTAAAAATCTACAACTGTTTGATAGTTGGATACTTCCGCATAAGTCAGGCTCTGCCACTACACCGTGTTCTAAGACTAAATGACCGCCTAAACATCGCGTAGGGGAATTTGACAGCATTTCTAACGGAACTTGAAGTTGTTGAAGACGTAAAATTTCGTCTTCGTTTTGTAAGTCGTGAGTGGTTGATAGTTGAGTTAAAGTGAGACATGAATGAGACATGCGAGTTAATAAACATAATGTCGTTCCGATATTTGCGACGTATAATCTGAAAAAAACATGAATATATTTATAAATAAATGAATCGTTATAAACAATACCTGTTGTTATGTATAAGACATATTACGGCACTTGTACAAGACGATAATTGATAGTTTATTTCTTTTAATTTGTCAAATAAATGCGGATATTTTTGATAGGCATCGTATGCATTTAATGCGTCTGGTATTTCACATTGTACGCTGGCTCTTTCAGCCAAAAGTTCGTCAATTGAATCCAAATATCCTTTTTCTACTGAAATAAACGCTTGCCTGCAAAATATGCGTATGAATACACATAAACAGCACTACTTTCTTCAACAAGGGTTGTTAGGACAACAAACCTTAAAACATCTTTAATTTCCTCATCATTCCTCTTTTCTATCAATTGCCCCAACAGTATTTCAGCCGCCATCCGCTGCAGACTAAAATCCGCGGCCCGTGGGCCGTTATGGCCATCAAAAATCCCGTATAAATATGTACCATCGTCTGGTTGACAATGAAAACTACGATCTTCGAATGCGTGTTCTTCTATTTGACTGCCATCTTCACGGAAGACTTTATTCACGCTAAAAGCAATCCCTGTTTTTTGGCACGGCGGTAAATCATCAATCCAACTATTGGAACTGCGGTATTGTGTTTTAAAGTTGGAATTTACATCTTTCGAATGCATTATTTACATTTGGTGAAAAATATGGTTATGTTTTGTGAATTTGTGCGCATGACGAAGGTTTTCACGAAAATCATAATGCTTATGGAAAATAGAAAGTATTGGAAGTTCGATATAAGAGTTATCGTTGAAGAAAGAAATCGTCACACGCATACAAATATTGTAAAAATAGTAAAAACGTGTTCTGGGGGCCTTAATTCGTGCTTATTCACTGAAAACTCACCCCTACCTATAATATGCCGGGAGATAAAAATATTTTTTTGCGCGTTTACGCGTTTTTGTTATTAATAATTGGTAATTTGTGCAAATAATTGTGTATTTTGCAACAATTACAACATACAATAAATGGAAGAAAGTTTTGACTATTTGTGTGAAATGTAGTTCAAGCGTTGTCGCACAGATGGCAATACTAGTGTTGTTTATAGATTGATCAATTGTTTAGACATTTGTTAAAGTGTTTATTAATATTTTTTAACATTTTTTGGACAGTAATAATTGTTAATATATGTGTTTTTATTGTTTAAAACGTTTATATGTGTGTGTTATAGGTGTTTTGTTAATATTTAATACATTTTTACAAATAACAACAAAGTGAAATGTGTATTATGAGTTGTTTTGTAAGTATTTTTGCGTTTTGAATAGTTTTTTTTTAGCCTTAACACTCATTTCAAATTGTATATGATTGAAAAAATAGTAAAAACGTGTTCTGGGGGCCTTAATTCGTGCTTATTCACTGAAAACTCACCCTTACCTACGATATGCCGGGATAAAAATAATTTTTGCTTAAAATTATGCATTTACCGCAAATCTGTGATATTTTTGCCGGCAAGCGACGCGTCGGTCGCTGGTAAAATTACAACAATTTTAGGGCAAATATAACTTTAACTATTTTGTGCAAAATCGTCACACACACATACACAGGTTATTAAAACGTACAAATAGGTACAATAGAACAATATTTATTTATTAAAACACAGTTACAATATTATAAATACATCAAAAATACTTAATCTATACCTTCTTTCTTTTCCTTGATGGCTTCCTATAACCAAAAACAATATCAAACTTTATATTCCACATCAAAATATTTAATTCTAACCTTAAATCTTTCTTCAAACAGCGATAACTCCGCAATTAAATCAGTTATCGCCCCCATAAAAGCTTCATGAGGACTGCTATTCGCTGTAGTCTGAATTCTCAACACGAATTTGTGCTCCAAGGGATGTGGTAATTTATACCCGGCGAAAAGCACATTCGGGTCTTTCAAAAGTTGGCTAAAACATACAAAATTAGTGTTTATATATCAACAAATGTTATAATTACTTTCGAATCATGTTGCCCAATGTGTGATCTTCTTTATTTACAGTGTAAATCGCAGCGTTTGTAACTTTCGAGTCTTGTTCTCGAACGATCCTGAAAAATTTATAGGTTAGTTAGATTACTTTGCTGATTTTATGATGTTAGAATACTTTTTTTCACCCTCGTATAGTAAAAATGACTCGAATGTTGGTGGCGCATTCATTTTTACGCGTTATTGTTATTAATAATCGGTAATTTGTGCAAATAATTGTGTATTTTGCAACAATCACAACATACGATAAGTGGAAGTAAGTTTTGACTGTTTGTGTGACATGTAGTTCAAGCGTTGTCGCACAGATAGCAATACTAGTATTGTTTATAGATTGATCAATTGTTTAGACATTTGTTGAAGTGTTTATTGATATTTTTTAACAGTTTTTGGGCATTAATAATGGTTAATAGATGTGTTTTTACTGTTTAAAACGTTTATGAGTGTGTGTTAAAGGTGTTTTGTTGATGTTTAATACATTTTTACAAATAACAACAAAGTGAAATGTTCTAAGTGTATTATGAGTTGTTTTGTAAGTATTTTTGTGTTTTTAATAGTTTTAAAATAAATATTGTCAAGTATGGCAATATAAATAATACTTTTTTTATATTATTTGAATGATTTTTTTAAAGTACATTCCCTGTAAGAAATATTTATTATAAAACATATTTGCACATTTGTTTGGGTCGTAACACTCATTGCAAATTGTATTTATATGTTTTAATACAGAAATCATTGCATAAAATTATTTAAAATATAAACATATATATTGTTTTTTGTATATTTATTACTTTCAACAACAAAATTTCATTTTTAACACATAATTAAGCGGCTTCTCACAGATGGCAATACGAATGTTGTTTATAGATTGTTCAATTGTTCGGACATTTGTGTAATAGTTTATTAATATTTTTAACAATTTTTGGACATTAATAATGGTTAATATATGTGTTTTTATTATTTAAAACGTTTATATGTGCGTGTTAAAAGGTGTTTTATTAATTTTTAATACAATTTGATGTTATTTTTGCATTATTTTGTACACATACACTATTTATATTTTTACATAAATATAACGTATTAAACAGCATAAAACTTACAAAACAACAATACTAATATTACAATAAACAAATTTCCGCAAAACTTCGTCAGTGTGTAAGTGTCGTTGAGCAATTCGCCGCCGCGTACGGTGTGAACTTGCCTTCAGCCTGTCAAATCTTTGCGAACAGTTAGTGATAGTTGTAAGATCATGGCGGAAGCATCAAGTGATTCTGCAGCAGCTTCGAACCCCAACGTCGAAATAGTGAGGGGTCAAGCGTTTGAAGTGGGCCCCCGATATTCCAACTTAGCCTACATCGGTGAAGGGGCGTATGGCATGGTTGTGTGAGTACATTTTCCATTTTTCAAGATGTAGATGTTAGTAACACGCCCCATTGATTGTATGGAGACTTGGAAAACATTCTCCGAGTTGTATTTGTGGAGTTTATGACGGAATTTTAAAGAAATTATAAGAAATATGTTGTAGACAAAGTATGTTAGATGTTTTTTGTTTCATAGTTGTTACTGTTGTTAGGTTATGGTAACCAAGTATATTGCAAACAAAAAATTAAAAGATGTCAAATTTTAATGTCAATTTTATCTAGAAATGGACAATCTACACTGTAAAAATTATGATTTTACCTTGAAGATTATTCTACTCATATTATAGTAATTGTTAATATTTATTTTTATAGTGTATTATAATATAAAAACTTTGTTGTTTATGTAAATAAACAAATAGTCATCTTTTTAAATATATCGTCTGTCAACTGTTTATGTGGTGGCCAAACAAATGACTGCATTGTATCACAGATGACTAGATGAAAAGATTTTTTGTTAAAATCAGTAATTTTTATACATAAATGTTCAAAAACTACAAAAATATACTTTGTATCGTTCAAAAATTTATTTGCCTATGTGGTGCACTCTTTCCATCAGCTTTCAGTGCCCATATAATGCTGCAACATCTGGTATACGTCTTTTAGGGTACAAATATATTATTACCAAGGTTACAAGGAAATTAATAGCAGTCAAAAAGTGAACGACAAAATACGTGTTTTTATGCATTTTTTTTAAACATAACTTAACCTAACGCACATAACTCGGGCGTTAGATAATATTAGGATAAGGTACAGTAATTTTTTTTAAAGATGTCTGATCAAGGTCATCTGTATAATGAACGAATTAAATATTCATATTATTTCGACTAAGTTAGGAGATTTCATTTTAAAACGATGCTCGTTGTTGACAATACTTTCGCTGTAACGTAAGTTTATTTATTAATTCAGATACATTACCTTGATTCATAGCCGTACGAATAATTTCTGTCAGTGTCGCTGACACTGTGCCAGTATCTTACATTTTACATATTTGGTTTTACATTTGCTAATAAACTTACCAGTTGACTTATTTTTGAATTTTGAATGCTTTTACTGTAACATATATTTTTATAATAATAAAATAACAGTAGTATCTTATGTACCCTCATAAAAACTAAGTAAACGACATTACTGAATTTGTCAGAATGGGCGGAGCAAAATTTTTAATTTATACAATTCGTAGATGACCTTGATCGGACACCTTTAATTTTTTTTACTGTGCAATTATATATATTCTTCATTTTAAATATTGGTTTAACATTGACAGGCATTGCAAATTGTATATTTCATGAAAAATTAAAATACAAGTAAAATTTGTTGTATGTATATATGTAATATATCAAATTTTATACTGTCTATACCGGTTCAATAAGGGTTATTTTCCATTTTTATAAGCGAGATCTCAAATTACTTAATTCTGTGTCGTTTTAAATTTCATCTGAGCTCAAAATTTAATATGTCAACGGTCTCAAATATATATATTATATATTTTAACTTTGAAATACGGGTCTTTGTGGATATGAGTCTTTGCAGTGGAGAATGCACCACTTAAAAATATATCTTTCATACCTTATATTCGTTTCTGGGTGTGGAAAATCGGTTTATAAACATTTAAAGAAAATTCAACCAGTGGTTCTCAAAAACGGTAGAACAAAAGTATATATTTTTTAAATGGTACCTGATATACTTTTTTAATGTATTAGGTAGAGATTTTTTTCTGTTTTCAACAATATAATTATGGTATGGTAATTAGAAATAATAATATAATTATAAAGACAACATGTTTATGAGCGATTTAGCGATTTTAGATAGACACAATGCAGAAACCATCAAAATACAAGTAAATTTGTTTGTGAACATAAAATAATATTCAGCCAAATTCTAAAGATATATGTCTTACAATTTTTCATTTTATCTGTTTTGGTATTTTTCTGGGTAATACATAAATTAAATTCGTGGTTTTTTTAAAAACCGCTATTTCCTTCCTACACAGTTAAACTATCATTTTGTTAGAGTGTATATTTATAAAAAATATAATACAAACATATTTGAAATTATAGTTATATAAATCTAATCATATGAAAGTTTTCGGAAAAATTATTTTGTTTGCCTTGTGAAAAATCTTTCTTCTTAAATGTTTTAATTTCGGGGCTCCTACAGATTTTTGTATCCTGTATTAATTAAATTTTATAAATTCAATATTAGTATATTACATCCGAGGTAGGGTATGTTTCAATCAATAATTTTCCGAATAAATCATTGAGTTATAACCTTTAATTTTATTAATTTTTTGGACAGTTCTATTAAATTTTGTTTAGCCTACATTATTATAAAGATCTATGACAATGTTGCTATAGGCCTACATAAACATTTCAAACCCGTGGGGTGGAAATCTGTTATTTCCCACTCAAGGGATTGTCATTGCATTTAGGAACGACGTATTTTCCAGCCTCTAAAATGTGAGGGACCGACTACTATAATGATTGTGAATAAAAATTATTTAAACTTGTTTGAGATTAATTGAATTTTTTTAAAAGTTGCGAATATATGGCGAATATTGTATTACATTTTCTCAAAGATATATTTATTTATATATCCTGTATTGAGCAGGTGTTCCTATATTTATATGTCGTCCTGTTTATCCTTTATATCCTTATGCTTATCCTGTTTTATGTTATGTGTGATACAAAGGGATTTTCAAGCTCCATTGAGCAAATGCTTCATTGAACGCTTATGTTTTCTGTAGATAAAAATAGAATATATAACTTATTGACATTATCGAGAAATGAATATCAAAATTCATAAAAAGATCTGTTGTTTAAAATATTCATCTAAATTTCAAGCGATTTGTATTTGTAGAAAGTTTTAATTGTTATTCGTTTAGCCGTAATATTTTTTTACAATATTCTGCGATGTAGATTTTATTTAACTATTAATACAATAAGAAATAATGTATGTTTGTACTTCCCAGAAAAAATCTTCAGTAATGTCTCTGGATTTTTGACACTGAAATTTATCTGTAAGAATTTTTATTATTATTTATTAAATCTTATTGTTAAGGGCATTAACAACTCGAATATTTCAAAAACCAACAACCTGTATTATCATTAATAAATATATATTTTTGTTCGCAAAATAGGATTCTAAAAATAGACACAGCAATATTTTTAGAAGTAAGAAAAGAGCAAAATCTTTGCGTAAACTTCAGAATCAATACGAATCTTGCAACGTGATATTAGTTAAGCTTTCCATATATTTCAAGGTCTTTGAGATTAATATTACTGTTTATATTGAGTATTAACTCTTCCTAAAATCGTTGGGTGCTCTGTCGTTCATTTCTAATTCGAACTGCCATCACCACATATACTAGGAATTCTGGTTGATATATGTTTATGTATTCTCAAGATAATTATTATGCAATATCTAGAGTGAGATGTAGATTATGCTAGAGTACAATAGATAATGGTAGACAACAGAATAATGGAATATAATAGCCCTTAAGGTATCATGGAAGCATTGAAATAAAATTTAAATATAAGTTTGGAAAGGGAAAAACCCTAACGACAGTTGACCTTTATCAAACATCTTTAAAAAATTATAATGTACCATTTTTCTTTTACGATTAATTCCACAATTTATAATAATTATTTTCTGCAACGTATTCGAGGCGATATGCAATAAATAACGTCTTATAATTAATTTGAAAAATGACTTAAACTTTAATTAGTAAAGAGAAGCTATACAGACAGCAAACAATTTAATTGAAAAGAAAACCGTTTATTATGCAAAATTCGCTAAATAATTCTCTAGATTCATTAGCAAAACACTGAAACTTCATTAGGTATAAAACATTTATTTCAATGACTTTGTTATTTTACAAGCCTATACTCATAATACTTTGGTTGGTTTATACTTTTAACAAACCTACGCAAATGGTAAACAAATTGTACAAATTTCATTCGAGTTTAAAATACAGATTTTAAGCATGCAAAAACTGAATATGTTATTCAAGTATTCCGCCATTTAATATTGAAAGTTGGGAAAATTGTTTCTGAAAATACATTTAAATTGCCGCCTTTTCTGTTGCCTGATGACGTCTTAAAACTACTAACCAATGAGGGACTGGCTTACATTTGCCGGCAGAATTTAAATGAGTTAATAATAATAGAAGTAATAGTAAAAAAATAGTTTTACAAGCCTATTCTGTAAAATATTCGCCTAACGAATCGTTATCTTTGTAACCATATTCTGTAACTCATTTTAAAAAATAATAACCTTGAGATCAAGTTAAGAATTTTATTTCTTAAAATCAAATTTAATTTTAAATGAAATATCTAAAATAATTCAATATTCAATATGGGGTCTCGTGGCTGTGTGCCTGAGTGTCTGGTCGCGAATCTGGGGAACCGGGTTCGATCCCGACCGACGCCAAAAATTACATCGCATTCTAATGGCACAAAATTGACCCCTTTGGTGCACTCTCCACGCCAGCAATGAGTGCCAGTGAGGTGACGCCTGATAAGCGCCCACACGGTACAAATATTCCATCATTACCGATATCTGTGTACGAAGCAGATTGGCACACCTAGCAATGGGTAATATGCCGTGATGAAATATTTATTTATTTATATTTATTTATTCAATATTAGATTAGTTCTGGTGGGAGTCAGCTATCAACCTGTCAGCTGTCAGACTATTTCTTCTTCTTTTTGTAGCCTGTGCTAGAGCTACTACTACCATCTGTAGACAAATTGGGATGCTTGCGTTAGGCGCTAGGAATAAAATATTTTAATATTACCTTGTAAAAAACTATAATGTGACAAGTTTTTGATCTGACTATTCAACATAATAGCAATTTTGACACGAATAAAAATACTGAATTATTGACGTTTAAATAACGAATGATTATTCCAGTCGTTAAAAAATAACGATATCGTTATATTTTTTTTGTTATGTAGAATTAAATTATTGTTTACAGAATATCACTTTAACGATTATCGTTATAATAATGCAAAGTTTTTCATATTATGCCCAAATTAAAGTCTCGGTGGTCGGTACAAAATAAATTTTGGACTAGAAGACCGGTCAAATTATTATCATTCGCCATTTGGCCTTGGCCCACAATTTTTATAAGTTTTAAGTTTGTATTTAAAGTAGTCGATTTTTTTTTGTAGAAAATGTAAACTGGCTGACTTATTATGAGTTTTAGCTCGTTTTAATCTGGTTTTTAAAATAAAATGACAAATTATAATTGGAAAGCCTTTTGGTACCGCTGGTTTAAAGGCCGAAGTCAACAGGTGACAGTCGGTGACCCTTGCCCTCTTGAAGCTAAGGGCTCTTGATTTTGATTTTGAACTCATATAACCACTGTTTCATAAACACATTTAAAAAATAGTAACATTTTATTATGTACAATGCAAATTAAAAATAATCTGTGGTTTTTACTAGTCTTAAATAAATATTTGGTTTATTTATGTATTAGAGAGGTTTAATTTTCCCGATTATGCCCATGAAATATACAAAGTTTTATTTTATTTTGTTTCTCGAAATTTGGTGAATCATTAAGTATATTTGTATATTCTGTATCGTTGTACCGGCGTTGTAAATTTTAAGTTTGCTGTGGTTTCTACATAATTTGTTTCTATGTTTCTTATAAACCATTTTAATTTAGTGTCAAATAAAAATGACATATCGTTTATTCCAAAGATATATCGATTGAATTTGAGGCTGCACAGAGTGAGTTCTACAGAAATCGAAAGACGTTCAAAAAAGATGATTAACAAGTTTATGATTTTTCAAAAAGTACGCAAAATACATTTTAAAATCCGCCAAAGACTCCTCTATCCATTTTTCTTTCTATGTAGTATAAAGGATCTATAATTTACCATGAAAAAACTTGGTGTATTTGGGTTGAAAATGTGTATTTTTTCTCTTTATGAAAAGATGAATAATAAAGGAGAAGATCCTTGTTGCTCATAGCAACGGGTAAACAAACAAAAGGGCAACTGTTTGCAAAACCTTCAGAACGTAATTAATTCAAAGTAATTATATTATAATATGTAAATAACCAGTAGCTAACAAATGTTGCCATAGAGACGTTATCGATTACAGAAAACACAAGCAAGATTAATTTTGGGTATTTAATATTTAGATGGGTGAACGGAATTCTCCACTATTAAAAATAAATTTGGAGCTTTATCTAAATTGAAAACGATTTGTATTTTTATAAAGTCTTAAATTGTTATTATGTCGTCTTAATTTTTTTATATATTGACGTATTTCAACACTAATAAAAATATGTACAGTAAAATTTTTGAAAGATGTCCGATCAAGGTCGTCTGTACCATGAACGAATTAACATAATAACATATTGGCATACATTTATCTCTTTCCTTTGCAAAGACTACAAGCGTGTGCGATAAGGATGGATATAACACGCTTGTCTTTTAAATATCTATATTGTTTTAACTAAGTTAGAACATTCCATTTTAAAACGATACTCGTTGTTGACAATACTTTCGCTGTAACCTGTAACGTAAGTTTATTTATTAATTCAGATATATTATCATGATTCATAGTCGTACGAATAACGTTATCTCCTGTCAGTGTCACTGACATTGTGTCAACATTAATAAAATGACAGTAGTATCTTATGTACCCTCATAAAAACTAAGTTAACGATACTACTGAATTTGTCAGATGGGCCGGACCTAAAATCTTAATCCATTTTACTGTAAATATGTTTCATATTTCATGGTCAGTAATTGTAAATACCAATGAATAATTTAATAAAAAGCAACGTTTATTAAATAAATAGTCCAAATTTTGATTACCACTGGCCATGCAAACACATATACATTTCTAATTACTTTGAAAGCTCATAAAACAAAACACATGTTGCTATGTGTCTTCTTTCTGTTTAATTTGTGACATATGCCGATCGATATATCCAACTAATGACGACGACCAGTTTCAATCACAAAACAGCTGAACATCGGGGATGAAACGATATAGCGAGCGATGTTCAATTGTTCCGACGCCAGTTTGTTTTCATTCGGAAAATTAATGTTATGTCATTGTTGACTTCAAACAGGGATTTTTCATTTTCACGTTATTTTGGCGGCAGCGCTGCGCAGACGGATTTTTTTATAGTTCGTTTCACGCAAGAAATTTTTAAATTGATGTCATTTTGGTATATATGGCGTGTAGACTTGTTAATATGATTTTGCATATTGACTCAATGTTAATTTACTAATGTCACGTAGCAATTTGTATAATGAATTTTAGACATAATCATAAACTGACAATCTAACTTACTATATTTAACTTTTATATTGTTCAAGTTAGTAATTAATGTGAAAGCCACAAATCGATAAAATTATGTACAGAAATATTATTCATGTTTCACCACATAGTAACAAATTGAAAAATAGGTCATTTTTATAATAAATCCTGCATATAATTGAAGTCGTTTCTTCTTGTGTTATTGGTTGTACATTTTGTTCATAAGTCGACGTATCTCGTAACCCTGTTCAGAAAATAATATGGGAAACAGTTTTTTTCAAATATCGTCTGAGTATCTAAATACTACTAATTTAATGGCTTCTTATTGAAATATCTACAAAAGTATAATACTGTTTGACATTTATTATTTATTGAAAACAGTAATCATGGAATCGTTTTTAATATCTGAGTTGGTTAAATCGAGACAGCGTAAATTTTTTTACGAGTTTAAATGTTCATGTTTTTATTATTATTATTTATTTGTAAAATATTAAATACGCAAACCTTCAGGCAGGTTTATGTTAGACCTATTATCATTTTTTGATACATTCTTTTAGAAAAATTGTAAATCCAGCGAATATTTGATTTACCAAACAATTTATGTTTTAATTCTATAATTTATTTAATAGGTAATTCATTTCACAAAACAAAATTATAAAAATGTAAACGTGAACCGGGTGGGATGCATGTACGTTTTCTGATGAAAAAGAAGTTTAATATTTTGTATCTTATCTTATCTTAAAGATAAAACATTTTATAAATATTTGATAAAGATTATTTACTATGTGTAAAAATACTTAACCTAAGTTAGAAATCTGTCTATAATTAGAACAACCACCAAAAATTCGTAAAAATTAATACGAATTATACAACATTTAATTCATTCTTATATTTATAAAATTTTCCATTTGCTACATAAAAACATTTTTATATGTTTGTATTACAATATTTACTTTCAATAATTGTATTTCTTGAAACTTTAATCTAGCATGTCAAAATAGATCTCCAATGTCAACGCGTCCAAATAAACTGACAGACATTTTATCGATTGACTCCAAGGCATACGAAAAAGTTAAACCTTTTAAAAGTTTTTTTGCTTTAGAATTTAAATACAAAAGTTTATCCATCGTTCGTCTATTGATTTCGAATTTCAAACAATTGAAGGCAAAGAAAAATAACGCTCAACAGGAGAATAATTTTTCGATTCGGAATAAATGTTTACTCACACATCACCCTTACAACTTAAATTCGTTTAATTTTTTTCAGTTTTTCTTGAATTGGTAAAAACAATAAAATATTTTAGATAACACATCTTGCTGTTGCTATATGTTAGTATTATTCGGTTTCCCTTTCGCTCGGTCAATAATGGTACTTTTCATAATGTAATGAACAATATATACCTTTAATTTTACAAAGGCTTTGAAGTTTTAGGGCAAAATGAAATTAGATAAAAGATAAAAGGCAGTAACACACACGCAATTTTCCATACAATTTATAAAACGTTTCATATTAATACAAAAATATGTATTGTATCTGAATGAAAGTATATTTATGGATATATTATCACGACGTATTACCATTGAAATAAAAGCTATTGTTCCGTAAAATACAAGTAAAATTGTGGCTTATCTCATGAAAAATCCTGGAGAAGATATATACGAATATGTCCTGTAAAATCAAACATCCCCAATTTTCTATGTCCCAAATTATTTTAGGTAAAAAATTTCACACCTAATTTCGTTACAAAGCATACAAAATTATTTTTTTCTGCAATCTACATAGAAAGTAGCCACTTGCGCTCTCTTTCTCAACGCAAAATATCACTTTGCTGCTCTAGCGCGACAAAGTAGAAAAAACGCTCGCTGTTTAAATTTCTAACTACACAATGTTGATAAATATCACTTGTATACATTTTTGATGGAAACGTTTAGTCAGGAACTAATGGCACTGTAGTGACACATTTACCCTTTTACAAATAAATGTGACATAACTGCTCTGTCGGTATATTACATAACAAAAAAAAAAAAAATGCCGCACTATTGTGAAAATAAAATAGGGAATTCATTTACAAAAACGAAAGTATAAAATGTTTAGATTAGATTGAAGCAATAGGTCAGGAAGAATAGGACATAACGATAAATTAAATAAAAATGACGTTTTTTTCTTTATATTAATCCTTATTAATTGAGTAGTAGTGTAAGTACAAAGTGTACATTTTATTTTTATTTTTTATGGTGGAGGACCCCACTGTGGCGACTGTAGAAAAAATCTTGTGTGTATTTCGACCCAATGGACTATGTCTTATTTTGCGCTCTTAATACACAAATAACTATTGCTTATTGATTCGGATATGCTCTATAACTTTTATTTGAAGCTTTTTTACCTGAAATAATTAGGGAAGCAGGAAATTAAGATAGTCTGATTTTACATGTTCAAATTCTATGTTCGCTGTATGTGTACAAAGCAGATTGGCACACCCAGCAATGGGTAATATGCCGTGATATGCTTGTTAAGCGTATATATCTTGGTTGAGGGTTTTCGATTGCGTGGCCGACCAGTGTGTAAGTGGATGGATGTGGTTGGTAGGGTGCTTAAAGAGAGAGAGTTTCCAAGTATGAAGAGAAGAATGTATGAATGCGATTATGAGTGGCCGAGGCGAAAGAAGTCTGCTTAGACAGGAATGTATGGCGAAGGATGATTGTTTCCTAACTATTATTGTGATCCGGATGCGGTATTTCGCTACCGAAAATCGGTCACTTTAATATGTTTAAGAGTAAGGATTATGAGTGTGGCCGAGGCGAAAGAAGTCTGCTTAGACAGGAATGTATGGTGAAGGATTATTGTTCCCTAACTATTATTGTGATCCGGATGCGGTATTTCGCTACCGAAAATCGGTCACTTTAATATGTTTAAGAGTAAGGATTATGAGTGTGGCCGAGACAAAAGAAGTCTGCTTAGATATAGTCAATTTTTTTGACTCTGTCGGGTACAGTAATAAAACTATAAATGAACTAAAAATATCGCAATTATGATAAAGCGGCATATCCTTTACTTTCTGTAGTATAATACTGTTTGGCATCGGCCCATATTTTTGAGCCGCTCTATTCATGCATTGAATCAAACGTCTACCAGGTATGTTAAAGGACTGTAAGGCTATTTTCCTATACATACCTGGTAGACGTTTAACTCAATGCATGAATAGAGCGGCTCAAAAATATGGGCCGATGCCAAACAGTATTATACTACAGAAAGTAAAGGATATGCCGCTTTATCATAATTGCGATATTTTTAGTTCATTTATAGTTTTATTACTGTACCCGACAGAGTCAAAAAATTTGACTATAGGAATATGTGGCGAAGGAAGATTTTTTCCTAACTATTATTGTGTTCCGGACGCGGTATTTCGCTACCGAAAATCGGTCACTTTAATATGTTTAAGATTTGTTGTATGATGTTGAATTGTTATCGGGTTTGTGCGAACCCACTAAGTGGGACACGCGTGATTTTATATATGTACATATTTATTTATAATAATATATTCTACAATCAAGATGGATTATTTTATGGCCTCACGTATATCAACTGCATAACATATGTGAATGTATATGTATACATGATGCATATAGGTTAATCATGAATGAGATGCATCATAAGGGCATGTGCCCTTTAACCTTTTCAGAACGTACGCCACTGGTATCGACCCAAAGAACGGGTCAAGGTTCAATGCGGCAAATTCAATCAGAACCTGCAGAATTATTACATTACCATACGGCATACACATTACGAATGAAGCTTTACAATTATTATTTCATAAAATGTTTTGAACAAATATAATAAAATATATTTTTAACAAATTGTAAAACTCACGGAAATGTAAACAGGGCGATTTATTATGAGCCTATTTGTATTATATGCCTGAAGATTTTAAAGTCAATATTATTAAATTTTGGAATATACAAATTGTTTTTATATCAAAACATAAACAAAAATATTATTTCGGAAAGGGATTATATAGGATTAAATAACAAACAATATTGATCATATAAACCGCTTGTACCAACATAAGCCTATTATTAAAAAATTTAATCAACTTAAAAATTACGTTTCAAAATGTCAAATTAATAATGGTATACTTTTGCGGACGATTACCCAGTGCGCTTTTATTTTAAAGCTGTAGAGAAAAGCTCACCCAAGCAACAAATGGAAAGACTTACCATTTCCTATTGTCACACTATAGTAGTGGTGTAAAGCTCTATATTTCCGGCTGAGTAACACTTGTTACTTCCGGCGATAGTCACGTGACCTGGAGCTTGCTATTACCCCTACCATTCAAGCTCTATCTTTGTCACACACATGGGAATGTTATACTAGCCATATATATCCATCACTGTCTAAACATGTACATAAGACCTATCTCAAGAAATGTATTGTTCTCTGGTATGAGAAAAAGCTAATAGAATTAATGTAGTTATATTATTAATTGAAATTTTAAATACATCTGAACTGAAGTATAATCTACCTGCTCTCCAAGTTTTAAAACAATTGACCACGCGGTACCTGTGATATTTGCAATTAAATTTGGCCTTTTTAACACGTGAAGAATAGGAAATGGCAAAATAAACACAACATTTTAAATTATTTATATCCATACCGACATTTAATCGAAATACTAACGGATTTTATGTAAAAATTTGAAAATTATTTACCACCCAGATTTAATTTTATTGCCTCTAGAAAATTATAATCTGAAGATACGATGGAGTACCTATCAGTTAAGTTAACAATGCCCGCTTGATATTAGCGAATAAGAGGTGATCTTTGGTTAAAGGAATTTCAGACGTACATTCGAAAGAAATATTATTTAAATTGGTATTTTACGTAAAAAGCATGAAAACTTTAAACAGTATAATACTACTTTTGTAATTTTAAGAAAGAAATATATTAGAATTAGTATTCTCAAAATATCTTATTACTTTTATACCCGAATGTACCAATAAATGTCTAGGTGGGACGATGCCACAGTTATTCTTCAACATTAAAATACAACACTTGTGTATGTGTTAGTGTGAGTGGTACAGTTAAAAAAAAACTTTTCTACGGAAAAATAAAGAAAATTCATCTGTTACAGAGTTTGATATTAGCTTTTAACTATTTTGATATAATCTGTGTATATAATGTTAAAAAATATAAGTTATTGCAAATATAAACTGCATTCGCTTAATTTTTATACATAGAACAAGTTTTTGAATAGGTACACTCGAGTGACAACTACCTTAAAATAATGTAATCCAATATTGCTGCCAATCACTCCGCAATTTTTTTCGAGTGTGCATGTATTGAATTTTTTTTATAAAGGTTCATTTGAATTTGGGAATCAGCATCCCGGAGTTTGTTGTCATGTTCCTCCGGTTCTTCTCTTTCGTTGTGTCTCCGGGCTTTCCCGCTTTCCGGGCGTGGCAGGGCAGTGACCTTGCGCGGACCTTGACCCTTCAATTGATTCCGACGCAATAACCAACCCCCACCCCCAAACGTGCAACAAATGGTGGAGGCGCCACGCAACTCTTCCAAGACTATTATTATTGGTATTACATTCAACGAAAGCGAATATCAATAAATACAGTCCTTCCATCATATTTAACTGTTGAAATCTTCAAATTAGGCTAATTCCGGTTGACTAATTATAACCAAAATCTAATCGCTTGTTCTTCTGGATGTAAACTTGAGGAATACGAAAAAATTATAATTTTTTGAGTGGTATTGAAGTTATGCCTTCTGAAATTTTGGACACATACATACAGACATCATCGTAAAAATGGTAAAATCGTATTATAGGGATCCTAAAACATCCGTATTGTATCTAGTAGCCGTGTCCCTGTGTATCTGAACGCCAAATTTATTTCGAATTTTAATTAAAACAAGTGACCCCACACCAGCAATGAATGCTCGCGAGGTGACGCCTGGTAAACGCCTGCACAATACGAATATGTCATCATCATTACTGATATATGCGTAATTTTTTTTAAAGATGTCTGATCAAGTCATCTGTATCATGAACGAATTAAAAAATTGACATACATTTATCTGCCATTTGCAAAGACTACAAGCTAATTAAATGGGTGTTTATTTCTGGGCCATTTCCTATTTCCAAAAGGATTTGCCCCTTATAGAAATATGTTATATTTACGCCACTGGAGTGCAAAAAAAATCATTCATATTATAGTTTATAAGTTACGATATCCTAAAGTCGACAGTTCGAGTCAAAATATTTTAATATTTAACTCTTTATAAAATTAATTCCCATCTTTTGTTTTGGAAGATTTCAAGATTTTTTTTATTTTTATTACCCGTCAAAATTGAAATATGTTATTACCGAATGAAGTATATAAATATTTCAGCTAAGTAATTTGTCAGTATATATATTAACGTCAGTAACAAATGACGGTGTGTCGTCGTCGGAAAGTGAAATATAAACAACGCACTATCGCTACGACGCTCATAAAAGGGTAGTAAAACAAACGACGAACATAATTTGCACGCACAAACAAAATGGCGGCCCGCCTATCCCACAGCAAAAACTGCGAACTTAATAAAATACATATTAAACTTAAACTAAAAGACAAGACTATGAAAGTTTAAAAAAGTTATTAACGTATATATCGCGGCTGAAACGATCGTACAGACATCATAATAAATTCGTAAGGTGACGGAAGGTAAAAAAAATGTAACGAACTCTATTCTATAGTACAGTACTCAAAAATAAACACTTACGCTTTTTGATTGGCTGTCTGAATGTGAGAGACGTCACACTCACAAATGAATTTTCTGAAAATGAAAGATCTGAAAGAAATATTTGATACATCTGACGATTGAATCTAAGATATAGAAAGATAGACATATTGAGAATGTCGGGATTTTCTCAGTTATTCGAACGTTAAAAAAGAAAATAATATGACGTAGATTCTTCACGGTCGACAAGACATAGAAAATATCAAAACATTTTTGAGCATTGTGAAATAATAATAAAAAACCAGTAGACTTATTTTTGAATTTGGAATGCTTTTATTGTAACATATATTTTAATAATAATAAAATAACAGTATCTTATGTACCCTCATAAAAACCAAGTAAACGACACTACTGAATTTGTCAGAATGGGCGGAGCTAATATCTTAATCCATACAATTCGTATAGATGACCTTGATCGGACATATTCAATTTTTTTACTATATATAAGAGAATGTATGTCAACTCGTTATTTCGTTTATGATACAGATATTCGCATTCAACAAGTATCTAATAGGGCCGTATCACAAAGATTAGATTTCTATCTGTCGGTAAAATAGATTCCTTGCAATGTTCTTACAATTGAATCTCCAGGGAACAAAAGAACATCTCAGGATTCGTGCGACGTCTGCAGAATTCTTCCGATGATCATTTATTAAACAAGAGAAACACATAAAATGGATTACATGTTCTTATATTTTTTTCAACTGTTCCTAAGCTATAAAACAATGACACACTGTTTCGTGTTTTGTTTGAAAAGACGGTGGATAGTGTTTTGTTTTATAGACAAGTTTTCGTGTCAAGGGAATGGATTTTCTAATTAAAAGTTAAAAACAATTAAAAGTTTTTAATGAAACAACGGATTTCACTTTCATTGAACACTGTAATTAAAAAGTTTTTTTTTTAATAATTTAAAATAAAATTATTCCACTTATCAATTAGAATAATTTGAAGAGCTCTTTGCAAAAACAACCAACGTTCTATAAAAAATTGTTGTGACCAGCACAGTACCTTCCGTCAATCCTGTGTATTGTGTATAAATTTCATACATAAATTTTCTTGCAAAAGATTCTAGATTTCCAGTAATTTCATAAAGAAACTATGCAAATTGCACTTGACACTGACATCTTTTTCTTTGGCTTTAGCTTTTCTCATTCGTTAGGGGTCGCTATTTTTGATTTTCTTCTACTCATTTCTATTTTACTTGTCGTCCTCATTCAGTTCCTTTACTCTCAAGTCTTCCACAATACATTCCTTCCATATTTTCTCTGGTCGTCCTCTGTTTCTTCTTTCTATTACAAACTGTTCATTCTTCTTCCAATATATTATTCATATCTCCTCATGATATATTCAAATTAAGGTTGTCTCAAATAAATGCCATATGTGGTGCTTTCTTCGCGACAGTTTTGGATGCCCATCCAAATAAATTTGTGATATTTTATCAATTTTATGATGAAAAATGCGCATTTTTTGTCCGCAAATCGTTAGTCATTTTTTATGGCGTGAAATGTTTTAATTGGAGGATGCTTCAGGATTTATAAAGCTGTTTATACTAGCAAAAAATTAATTAACGATAAAAAATTCATATTTCAGTGCCTTGTAAATATGTATGTAAAATTTGTTTAATAATTATAATGCATATTCGCTGTTTTAAGTATAGTTTATAGCATAAATGTCATTTCAATAATTAGAGAAGGTCGTAGCTTCATATTATTATGGAGCTTTCAGGCGGAAAGCTTTGAAAGCTGTCAGAATGTTGCATACAATATCACGAGCTTTCATAATGTATATATGAGTAGTCTGTGGTTACTACTTTGAGCAGGCATAGGGTAATTAAAAACTCATTAGCGTGGCGCCAGTTCAGACTGGCCTGAGGCAGTGGAATTTGTGACGTATGTTATGCCCTCGGGGAAAATAGGTCATTGTACTTTCTCAAGGTGTTTGTTATTATGGAAATTTGTTTATTAATATAAATGTTATTTATAGTCAAGAATTTGGAAATTTTTAATGACCTTGATATTTGTGGTGACGTATGTCAGCTCAAGGATGGAAGAGAAAACAGCCATATGCATAATATATAAATGCAGGTTTTGTTTTGTAAATTCTATTAGTATCGAAAAAGGTCTGCTAAAGACATCAATTGGAATATGCCAAAAGATAAATAAATATTTTTAAATAATGTTTATACCATTCTAACTGTGACAAAGCGTCAGGTTAGATATGTTGGAAGTTTTGAAAATAATTCATGTTTTAGTTTTCTAATATTTCAGAAATTAAAATTTAATATGATTTTTTAAAAATGAGTGCGATTGTATCTAATCATTGCTTTTGTTCCTCGAATCAGGGTTTTGAGAGTTGGTTAACTATACGACGTTGGAGATACGGTTCTAATATGAATTCAATTATTTTAATTTATTTTGGGGATTGACAAATACAGTAAACAATAACCACAAACGTAAAATTTAAAAATATTTGAGAAGTGTTATGGCTATTGCTACGAAGATATAGAAATTTTGAATTTATTTTTAAAATTGTGAAGTTTTAACGACATTATTACTGTTGATTAAAAAGCAATAAATAAATTTCGTCATGATTGGCGGAAAACGAGAAATTGACAGCTTAGTAGCTACATATGTTATGAATTCAATTATTTTAATTTATTTTGGGGATTGACAAATACAGTAAACAATAACCACAAACGTAAAATTTAAAAATATTTGAGAAGTGTTATGGCTATTGCTACGAAGATATAGAAATTTTGAATTTATTTTTAAAATTGTGAAGTTTTAACGACATTATTACTGTTGATTAAAAAGCAATAAATAAATTTCGTCATGATTGGCGGAAAACGAGAAATTGACAGCTTAGTAGCTACATATGTTATGAATTCAATTATTTTAATTTATTTTGGGGATTGACAAATACAGTAAACAATAACCACAAACGATAAATGCAGGTTTTGTTTTGTAAATTCTATTAGTATCGAAAAAGGTCTGCTAAAGACATCAATTGGAATATGCCAAAAGATAAATAAATATTTTTAAATAATGTTTATACCATTCTAACTGTGACAAAGCGTCAGGTTAGATATGTTGGAAGTTTTGAAAATAATTCATGTTTTAGTTTTCTAATATTTCAGAAAATAAAATTTAATATGATTTTTTAAAAATGAGTGCGATTGTATCTAATCATTGCTTTTGTTCCTCGAATCAGGGTTTTGAGAGTTGGTTAACTATACGACGTTGGAGATACGGTTCTAATATGAATTCAATTATTTTAATTTATTTTGGGGATTGACAAATACAGTAAACAATAACCACAAACGTAAAATTTAAAAATATTTGAGAAGTGTTATGGCTATTGCTACGAAGATATAGAAATTTTGAATTTATTTTTAAAATTGTGAAGTTTTAACGACATTATTACTGTTGATTAAAAAGCAATAAATAAATTTCGTCATGATTGGCGGAAAACGAGAAATTGACAGCTTAGTAGCTACATATGTTATGAATTCAATTATTTTAATTTATTTTGGGGATTGACAAATACAGTAAACAATAACCACAAACGTAAAATTTAAAAATATCTGAGAAGTGTTATGGCTATTGCTACGAAGATATAGAAATGTTGAATTTATTTTTAAAATTGTGAAGTTTTAACGACATTATTACTGTTGATTAAAAAGCAATAAATAAATTTCGTCATGATTGGCGGAAAACGAGAAATTGACAGCTTAGTAGCTACATATGTTAACAAATAAAAACTTGCGTAGAAGCGAAGTTAGGACGAACTTTATATCCATGGAATGTACCAACAGATAAATAAATATTTTTAAATAATGTTTATTAGTTTATTAATAATTTGTAACAGAATTACTAAATTACGTACAGTTTAATAATAAAAATGTATATAAAAAATAATTACATTAGTATACTCACCCAAAATTTTCAATTTTAAAATGAATCCGAGTATATATTCGTGGAATCATCAATTTCTACTTCAAATTGAACCGACTATATTGTTCTGCTGCCGGAATGCTCTTTAAGAATATATGACGCCTAATGTTTCGTCTGAAAATACAAATATTAAGATACAATTTTTATAACTAGAATATAATTATAATACTCGTAATATTCTTTCTTGGCATTATTTTCTGGAATATTAAGTTTTAAAATAGATCGGGTGACAAATACAATAAACAATAACCACAAACGTAAAATTTAAAATGTTTATTAGTTTATTAATAATTTGTAACAGAATTACTAAATTACGTGCAGTTTAATAATAAAAATGTATATAAAAATAATTACATTAGTATACTTTATCAACATACTGCTCCTGAAATAAATTAAACAAATGTGAAAAGCCAACTCACCCAAAATTTTCAATTTAAAAATGAATCCGAGTATACATTCGTGGATTCATCAATTTCTACTTTAAAATGAACCGACTATATTGATTGCTGTCGGTATGCTTGTTAAGAATATATGACGCCTAAGTTTGCAAAGTAACAGACTCAGTTTTCTCCAAGTATTCATATTCTTGTATCGTCTGAAATTACAAATATTAAGATACAATTTTTGATTTATAACTCTAATATAATTATAGTACTCGTAATATTCTTTCTTGACATTATTTTCTTGAATATTAAACAAATTTCAAAAAACTTAAGTATTTCGAAAATATATTTTTAGAAGATTATTACTTTTTCATAATTTTTCTGAAATACTTGACAGTCGTTTAGAAATTTATAAACATATTTGTAGATGAATATTAAATTTTAATTTCTGATGAAGTTTACTGTATCCCCACATAATGTCATGGCCATTAAAATTTCCACAAAACTTACTTTGTATTATTTTTCGGGAATGTGTAACTTTCTACTTGTGATAAATAAATATTTGTTTTAAAATAGATCGGGAAATATGCCCATAATATAATGTTTATACCATCAGTCTTTATCAAAAACTAGCAGACCGATATATACAAGGAGAAAAAAATTGTGACAACTATTTAAATAATAAAATTAATATTATAGAGTTTCTTATGAAAATAAAAACTATTCAACTATAAATTGGATAGCGAAGCTAATAAATTCTTCGAAGAAGATATTCAAATTTTTTTTTGACTTCTTGGTGTTTCAATATTTAAATTGTTACAAGATATAAGGTCGTGATAGAAGCCAAATATTTGAAGATATAAGAAGCTGACAACTATAAATAACTGAAATTTTATCAATAATATAAATTTTAAATATGAATATTTAAAAAAAAATTTAATTACTTAATTTGTATTCTGTCGTAAATTAACATAGGATCAAAAATATTACAAAATAAATCTATAATGTGTCGAAATTTTGAGAAACATTCATTCTTTTGAAAGATTATCGTTTAAACGGTTTTAAACAAATGCTATGTTTGGTACAAGAAAATCATAATAATAAAAATGCAAAACAGTTTTAAAGATAATTATTACAAAATTTTTGGCCTTGGGAAGTAAATTTCAACTTTTAAATGAATTCTAGTATATCCAATTTTCCAAATTTGCATGATATTCTGCGGAAATCGAAAAATATGCCTATAATATAATAATTAGTCACATTGTGCCGGATGTGAAAGAAAATAATATGACAACGCGTCAGGTTAAATATGTTGGAAGTTTTGAAAATAATCCTTGTTTTAGTTTTCTAATTTTGAAGTTTATTCAATGCTCAAAATTAAGTATCCTGCAATAACGTATAAAGAATTTTGTTCTGAAATATTCAAATTAACATTTTGTAATTGAAAATTTGAAAGGAAGCGGACTTTTTCACATGATGGCATAGAGTATTTGTTGCTACTAAATCCAAAAAGTCTGATAAAAAGTCTCTTTCATCTTTATCATAACTAGATATACATCTTTTAAATACTGCGAAACAGTTAAATTATTTTTAAACTGCTGTACATTTGGTATTATTTGTTTACAGTTTTTATCTTATTGTTAAATAATCTTTGATTCACTTACCACAAATTGTGTCCTTATATGCACTTAACTGTACTACGAAGTATGTACTTAAAAACTAAGACGTTATAATTAACAATAAATGAAATTAAACAATAATAATTAAATAAATTCAATAAAAACTGCAGAAGGCGCACGAACTCCTATACATCGCTAGCTAAACTGGACCCGAATGAAACAAATATGGCGATCACTATTGTGGGCCAATGACATCACTCTCATTGAATACACTCTAGCAGCATCCATATACCTGGAAATAATCTTTTATTTTAAGTATTTTTCTCTAAAATAATCTGTAAACGGTTGACAGAGATTAAAAAAAATGCTTGTCAGATGCTCACTAATCAGCCTTAATTACTGTTCATACTAGCGGTCAATGTATTTATTCTAACCTTATAATTTCTAATATGATTGAAATATTAAACAAATTTCAAAAAACTTAAGTATTTCGAAAACATATTTTTAGAATATTATTATTTTAATTTTTATTATTAGAGTGTAAGTATTTTTGTAAATTTTGTTAGTTAAATTGCATAATTGGTGAAATTTTGATCTGACGTCATAATATGAAAATTGATTTTTGATGGTATTCTGACAATGGAGATATATTTCACATTATTTTGTAATTTGTAATATTTGAGATTTCAGATACTTTTGAATATGTATATATTTGTAATTACTTTGCAATTTCAAAACGACACATGAATATCTTTAAGTAATCTGTAATGAGTTACAAATACTTTTAATATTTTAGGTAATGATAATGACATGAAGTTTGAAAAATTTCAGTAAAATGAAATATTATTATGCTATTGACTGACAATCATTTCGAATGGGGTTTAAAAATCCATTATCTTGTATTGAATAGATTTGACAAAAGTACTGGTAATTTGTGATAATAACGGATTATTTACTAACAAAGGTCTGTGTCTAGATAGAGAATTTGGTGTATGAGTCGAAAATTGTTTCTTAATAATTGTAATATCAAACATTTAAAATAGACTTTTGATAATGAACTCGTATTCTTATTGATATTTTGGTAATGATAATTCGGTAGTTGATATAATTTTGTGATATGAAAAATTTATTTATTTAGGATATAAAGTAATATAAAAAATATATACATAGGTAAATGACGGGAGGTACTGTGCTGGTTACATCAGATTTTTCGACGTTGGAAATACGGTTCTAATATGAATTAAATTATTTTTAACTTATTTTTGGGGAATGACAAATACAATAAACAATAACCACAAACGCAAAATTTAAAAATATTTGAGAGGTATTATGGCTACTGCTACGAAGATTTTTGAATTTATTTTTAAAATTGTGAATATTTAAACGACATTATTACTGCTAATTAAAAAGACAAACTTGAAGTCAACAGTATTTTATTTTCTTTCTCTTCCGTAGTAAGGAGAGGCAGAGGTGGGCTGGCTTAAAAAATAATTAATTTATGTATATATATTTCATAAAATAAAATAAAATTCTTTAAATTACAGACATTTGTTATTTAAATTATAAAAATAAACATGCATCCCTTCAAATTTTATTGTTTTCATACTAGAGAATAGCGACAATAATTAGAATGAAATGGTAAGTAAATATATTTATATTCAAATTTTACACACCATGCTATATACAATAATAATAATAAAATAAATATTACTTAAAATTATTCAAATTTCTTTAAAATAATTTTGAGAATCTTAAGTTATTCTACATGTGAGAAAGTATAATAAAATACTGTTGACTTCAAGTTTGTCTTTTTAATTAGCAGTAATAATGTCGTTTAAATCTTCACAATTTTAAAAATAAATTCAAAAATCTTCGTAGCAGTAGCCATAATACCTCTCAAATATTTTTAAATTTTGCGTTTGTGGTTATTGTTTATTGTATTTGTCATTCCCCAAAATAAGTTAAAAATAATTTAATTCATATTAGAACCGTATTTCCAACGTCGAAAAATCTGATGTAACCAGCACAGTACCTCCCGTCATTTACCTATGTATATATTTTTTATATTACTTTATATCCTAAATAAATAAATTTTTCATATCACAAAATTATATCAACTACCGAATTATCATTACCAAAATATCAATAAGAATACGAGTTCATTATCAAAAGTCTATTTTAAATGTTTGATATTACAATTAATAAGAAACAATTTTCGACTCATACACCAAATTCTCTATCTAGACACAGACCTTTGTTAGTAAATAATCCGTTATTATCACAAATTACCAGTACTTTTGTCAAATCTATTCAATACAAGATAATGGATTTTTAAACCCCATTCGAAATGATTGTCAGTCAATAGCATAATAATATTTCATTTTACTGAAATTTTTCAAACTTCATGTCATTATCATTACCTAAAATATTAAAAGAATTTGTAACTCATTACAGATTACTTAAAGATATTCATGTGTCGTTTTGAAATTGCAAAGTAATTACAAATATATACATATTCATAAGTATCTGAAATCTCAAATATTACAAATTACAAAATAATGTGAAATATATCTCCATTGTCAGAATACCATCAAAAATCAATTTTCATATCATGACGTCAGATCAAAATTTCACCAATTATGCAATTTAACTAACAAAATTTACAAAAATACTTACACTCTAATAATAAAAATTAAAATAATAATATTCTAAAAATATGTTTTCGAAATACTTAAGTTTTTTGAAATTTGTTTAATATTTCAATCATATTAGAAATTATAAGTTTAGAATAAATACATTGACCGCTAGTATGAACAGTAATTAAGGCTGATTAGTGAGCATCTGACAAGCATTATTTTAATCTCTGTCAACCGTTTACAGATTATTTTAGAGAAAAATACTTAAAATAAAAGATTATTTCCAGGTATATGGATGCTGCTAGAGTGTATTCAATGAGAGTGATGTCATTGGCCATATTTGTTTCATTCGGGTCCAGTTTAGCTAGCGATGTATAGGAGTTCGTGCGCCTTCTGCAGTTTTTATTGAATTTATTTAATTATTATTGTTTAATTTCATTTATTGTTAATTATAACGTCTTAGTTTTTAAGTACATACTTCGTAGTACAGTTAAGTGCATATAAGGACACAATTTGTGGTAAGTGAATCAAAGATTATTTAACAATAAGATTAAAACTGTAAACAAATAATACCAAATGTACAGCAGTTTAAAAATAATTTAACTGTTTCGCAGTATTTAAAAGATGTTTATCTAGTTATGATAAAGATGAAAGAGACTTTTTATCAGACTTTTTGGATTTAGTAGCAACAAATACTCTGTGCCATCATGTGAAAAAGTCCGCTTCCTTTCAAATTTTCAATTACAAAATGTTAATTTGAATATTTCAGAACAAAATTCTTTATACGTTATTGCAGGATACTTAATTTTGAGCATTGAATAAACTTCAAAATTAGAAAACTAAAACAAGGATTATTTTCAAAACTTCCAACATATTTAACCTGACGCGTTGTCATATTATTTTCTTTCACATCCGGCATAATGTGACTAATTATTATATTATAGGCATATTTTTCGATTTCCGCAGAATATCATGCAAATTTGGAAAATTGGATATACTAGAATTCATTTAAAAGTTGAAATTTACTTCCCAAGGCCAAAAATTTTGTAATAATTATCTTTAAAACTGTTTTGCATTTTTATTATTATGATTTTCTTGTACCAAACATAGCATTTGTTTAAAACCGTTTAAACGATAATCTTTCAAAAGAATGAATGTTTCTCAAAATTTCGACACATTATAGATTTATTTTGTAATATTTTTGATCCTATGTTAATTTACGACAGAATACAAATTAAGTAATTAAATTTTTTTTTAAATATTCATATTTAAAATTTATATTATTGATAAAATTTCAGTTATTTATAGTTGTCAGCTTCTTATATCTTCAAATATTTGGCTTCTATCACGACCTTATATCTTGTAACAATTTAAATATTGAAACACCAAGAAGTCAAAAAAAAATTTGAATATCTTCTTCGAAGAATTTATTAGCTTCGCTATCCAATTTATAGTTGAATAGTTTTTATTTTCATAAGAAACTCTATAATATTAATTTTATTATTTAAATAGTTGTCACAAATTGTTTCTCCTTGTATATATCGGTCTGCTAGTTTTTGATAAAGACTGATGGTATAAACATTATATTATGGGCATATTTCCCGATCTATTTTAAATCAAATATTTATTTATCACAAGTAGAAAGTTACACATTCCCGAAAAATAATACAAAGTAAGTTTTGTGGAAATTTTAATGGCCATGACATTATGTGGGGATACAGTAAACTTCATCAGAAATTAAAATTTAATATTCATCTACAAATATGTTTATAAATTTCTATACGACTGTCAAGTATTTCAGAAAAATTATGAAAAAGTAATAATCTTCTAAAAATATATTTTCGAAATACTTAAGTTTTTTGAAATTTGTTTAATATTCAAGAAAATAATGTCAAGAAAGAATATTACGAGTACTATAATTATATTAGAGTTATAAATCAAAAATTGTATCTTAATATTTGTAATTTCAGACGATACAAGAATATGATTACTTGGAGAAAACTGAGTCTCTGTTACTTTGCAGACTTAGGCGTCATATATTCTTAACAAGCATACCGACAGCAATCAATATAGTCGGTTCATTTTAAAGTAGAAATTGATAAATCCACGAATGTATACTCGGATTCATTTTTAAATTGAAAATTTTGGGTGAGTTGGCTTTTCACATTTGTTTAATTTATTTCAGGAGCAGTATGTTGATAAAGTATACTAATGTAATTATTTTTATTATTAAACTGCACGTAATTTAGTAATTCTGTTACAAATTATTAATAAACTAATAAACATTTTAAATTTTGCGTTTGTGGTTATTGTTTATTGTATTTGTCACCCGATCTATTTTAAAACTTAATATTCCAGAAAATAATGCCAAGAAAGAATATTACGAGTATTATAATTATATTCTAGTTATAAAAATTGTATCTTAATATTTGTATTTTCAGACGAAACATTAGGCGTCATATATTCTTAAAGAGCATTCCGGCAGCAAAACAATATAGTCGGTTCAATTTGAAGTAGAAATTGATGATTCCACGAATATATACTCGGATTCATTTTAAAATTGAAAATTTTGGGTGAGTATACTAATGTAATTATTTTTTATATACATTTTTATTATTAAACTGTACGTAATTTAGTAATTCTGTTACAAATTATTAATAAACTAATAAACATTATTTAAAAATATTTATTTATCTTTTGGTATATTCCATGGATATAAAGTTCGTCCTAACTTCGCTTCTACGCAAGTTTTAATTTGTTAACATATGTAGCTACTAAGCTGTCAATTTCTCGTTTTCCGCCAATCATGACGAAATTTATTTATTGCTTTTTAATCAACAGTAATAATGTCGTTAAAACTTCACAATTTTAAAAATAAATTCAAAATTTCTATATCTTCGTAGCAATAGCCATAACACTTCTCAAATATTTTTAAATTTTACGTTTGTGGTTATTGTTTACTGTATTTGTCAATCCCCAAAATAAATTAAAATAATTGAATTCATAACATATGTAGCTACTAAGCTGTCAATTTCTCGTTTTCCGCCAATCATGACGAAATTTATTTATTGCTTTTTAATCAACAGTAATAATGTCGTTAAAACTTCACAATTTTAAAAATAAATTCAAAATTTCTATATCTTCGTAGCAATAGCCATAACACTTCTCAAATATTTTTAAATTTTACGTTTGTGGTTATTGTTTACTGTATTTGTCAATCCCCAAAATAAATTAAAATAATTGAATTCATAACATATGTAGCTACTAAGCTGTCAATTTCTCGTTTTCCGCCAATCATGACGAAATTTATTTATTGCTTTTTAATCAACAGTAATAATGTCGTTAAAACTTCACAATTTTAAAAATAAATTCAAAATTTCTATATCTTCGTAGCAATAGCCATAACACTTCTCAAATATTTTTAAATTTTACGTTTGTGGTTATTGTTTACTGTATTTGTCAATCCCCAAAATAAATTAAAATAATTGAATTCATAACATATGTAGCTACTAAGCTGTCAATTTCTCGTTTTCCGCCAATCATGACGAAATTTATTTATTGCTTTTTAATCAACAGTAATAATGTCGTTAAAACTTCACAATTTTAAAAATAAATTCAAAATTTCTATATCTTCGTAGCAATAGCCATAACACTTCTCAAATATTTTTAAATTTTACGTTTGTGGTTATTGTTTACTGTATTTGTCAATCCCCAAAATAAATTAAAATAATTGAATTCATATTAGAACCGTATCTCCAACGTCGTATAGTTAACCAACTCTCAAAACCCTGATTCGAGGAACAAAAGCAATGATTAGATACAATCGCACTCATTTTTAAAAAATCATATTAAATTTTATTTTCTGAAATATTAGAAAACTAAAACATGAATTATTTTCAAAACTTCCAACATATCTAACCTGACGCTTTGTCACAGTTAGAATGGTATAAACATTATTTAAAAATATTTATTTATCTTTTGGCATATTCCAATTGATGTCTTTAGCAGACCTTTTTCGATACTAATAGAATTTACAAAACAAAACCTGCATTTATATATTATGCATATGGCTGTTTTCTCTTCCATCCTTGAGCTGACATACGTCACCACAAATATCAAGGTCATTAAAAATTTCCAAATTCTTGACTATAAATAACATTTATATTAATAAACAAAATTCCATAATAACAAACACCTTGAGAAAGTACAATGACCTATTTTCCCCGAGGGCATAACATACGTCACAAATTCCACTGCCTCAGGCCAGTCTGAACTGGCGCCACGCTAATGAGTTTTTAATTACCCTATGCCTGCTCAAAGTAGTAACCACAGACTACTTATATGTAATATTTGATTCAAATGAATCGATTATTCTGAAAAGGGGTCACCTTTTATTTAAATAATAGGGTTGTTAAATTTTAAAAAATAGTATTGCTTAAATATTAATTAGTTCGCATACTACAAGTGATTAAGTTCAATTAATTGTTATGACGTATCAGGTTTTTGCAATTTGATTGGTTGTCTCATTTTAAAAGTGACTCGCCCGCCTTTTTCGCCGGCCTACCGTGAAATCGATGGAATATTACAAAACTCATTATTTTAATTTAATTGATAATTATTTTTTTAATAGGCGATGATATTATCTAATACCTATTACTGTTACAAGTATAATTGGATGGAGTGAAACTGGAGCAGGTAAATGAGTTTGTATATTTGGGTAGCATGATGTCGAGGGATGGTCGAATTAATCGAAAGTTAGAAAGGAGAGTGAGTGCGGGATGTAAGGTAATGGGTGCTCTGGGTACGTTTGCACGGGATACTCGGTTAAGTGTATATAATGGAGTGCTAATGCCTGCTTTGATGTATGGAAGCGAATGCTGGGCATGGACAGGAAAGCATAAAAAGAGACTGCCGTGGAAATGAGGTATTTACGTGTGTTTTAGGAACAATGTGATTAAGAGAGTTGGTGTGAATCAGTTGAGATGGTTTGGGCATGTGGAGAGAATGGCGAGTGAACGGCTTGTTAAGCGTATATATCTTGGTGAAGTTGAGGGTTTTCGATTGCGTGGCCGACCAGTGTGTAAGTGGATGGATGTGTTTGGTGAAAATGATTCCAAGTGGGAAAAGAAGAATGTATGAGTGTGGCCGAGGCGAAAGAAGTCTGCTTAGATAGGAATGTGTGGCAAAGGATGATTGTAACTATTATTGTGATCCGGATGCGGTATTTCGCTACCGAAAATCAGTCACTTTAATATGTTTAAGAGTAAGGATTATGAGTGTGGCCGAGACAAAAGAAGTCTGCTTAGATAGGAATGTGTGGCGAAGGAAGATTTTTTCCTAACTATTATTGTGTTCCGGATGCGGTATTTCGCTACCGAAAATCGGTCACTTTAATATGTTTAAGATTTGTTGTGTTGTATGATGTTCATGTTGTTCTTATTGTTTTCGGGTTTGTGCGAACCCACTAAGTGGGACACGCGTGATTTTATGTATGTATAATTTAGAATTTATTGACATAGGGCTAGGGAACAGGAACAGACATGTGCGTGCCGTTTCGTGGGGTGAGCTCGTGGAATCCGCCTTCGAGGACGACTTCCTGGTGCTTAAAACTTATTACATATATTTTACTTTAATTTAAAATACTTTTTTTTAATACTAAACCGGTTCATTTTAAAAGTTTTTCCATTTTTCAATGATACAGCGACTAATATATTATCCCATATAATTATTAATAATTATTATAATACAGTATATAATTTTTATTATATGTGTTGTTTATTTGTTGGTTGCAGGTCTGCATATGACAACGTCACAAAAACAAAAGTAGCAATTAAGAAGATTTCACCGTTCGAGCATCAAACTTATTGCCAAAGGACACTACGAGAAATTAAGATCCTGACACGGTTCAAGCATGAAAATGTAAGTGAAATTTAATAACTTTATTTTTATTTGGAATGCGACACCTCACAAGCACACACAGCTGACGTGGAGAAATCACCGTAAAAATATTTTCAAAACATCATAGCATTTATATAAAATTCTACGAGTTATTTATATTTATACATAGTTAGATATGTATATATTATTGTGGGAGAATGTTTATCAGGCGTCACCTCATAAGCACTCACAGCTGTAGTGGAGAAAATACCACAAAATACTTTTAAAACATAGAACACCATTTATACAAAATTGTATATTATATTTAAACATTCTATGAGCCCCAGTAGTATATTTTTTTGTTGCTTGGTGGCAGCACCAGCTTGTTAAAATTCCCAACTTTTATAAATAAATTGAATAAAATAATATATTAATAAAATCAAGAATTTATGCTCGCGTTAATATTAGGGTGTGCAAACTTGCACAAACCAAAGTTCTATTTTTAGATTGTTACATGTTAAATTATTGTTTGAATATGAAACATGTAGAACTATTTTTTATAGATTAGAAAATATATTTAATTAATATGTATAACAATTACTACGCGAAACAGCGAGATTTTACACTATTTTCTTTTTTTAACAGACGGTGTAGCAGACTTGCACAAATCAAAATTCTATATTTATTTCACCTGGAAACATATTTAAATAATTTCTCAGCGAGGAAACGAAATTCAGAAGGATTTTCAAACAATTTATGAATATAAATTTAATGTAATTAATTTAGCTCACCAAATAGTACCAGATGTTCCGTATAATGTCTGCTATGAAAAATATTAAAATTTGTTATATATTCTTAAAATTATGAAATAATGTTGACATATTTTAAAATAATTGTTTTCCATATAGAATTCAATTGAATAAATGCATAATTTATTACAAATTATATTGAATTTTCAATTTAACATTCAAATTAATTTATGTAATTACATCCTTTGAGACTGAATTTCAATCATATGAACTAATGAATTAATATTGAATTTTGTACAATAAATAAATGTATGATTAAACTTTACAGGCACTTATTGTAACGAACAGAGTGCACCACAAGCATTTTCATGTTGAATTTAAATTTTGAACGCCCCTTATTATATTTTTAATCTAAACAAGTTCAATTTACAAATAAATGTTATACGTCGTATTATATTGATCGCCCTTGTAAACCAAGTTTTTGTATAATACTTTAATAGGTCTCATTTCTCGTGTAAACTAATCCTTATACATTTGAACATTAGTACAGGGATTAACTGATTTATTTAAAAAATATTATTTCAGTAAATTTGTTAAAGATAATAATTTGTTACTTTAGTAAATTAAATTTTGTTTCAACCTATTCTTGTTGCAAACAATGTATAATATAATTTAATGGTAAAGTTTAAAGTCAAATTATGTATGCTAATGTACAGTAATGTCACATATACGCGAAAGAGCTTCCATCCCCTAGGGAAAAGCTTAATGCACGCCCATGACAATACCACCCGTAATAAAAACAAGAAATGATTTTTTTTAAAACTTTGTTCATTTGAAATATTTTCTATATACGTCTTTATAATGATTTCGAATAAATGGCAACCGTTTGGGACATGTCGGGGCTGTAGAAAAATTAGCTACAGTATTTTTTTTAAATGTCCGATCAAGGTCATGTACGAATTGTATAAATTAAGATTTTTGCTCCACCCATTCTGACAAATTCAGTAGTGTCGTTTGCTTAGTTTTTATGAGGGTACATAAGATACTACTGTTATTTTATTAAAATATAAATTTATTTGCAAATGTAAAACTAAATATGTAAAAAATATGATACTGACACAGTGTCAGTGACACTGACAGAAAATAGCATTATTTGTACGGCTTATGAATCAACGAGCATCGTTTTAAAAAGGAATGTCTTAACTTAGATGAAACAATTTTGAAAGACAAGCGTGTTATATCCATGCATATGCTTGTAGTCTTTGCAACTGAGAGAGATAAATGTATGCCAATTTGTTAATTCGTTCATGATACAGATGACCTTGATCGGGCGTCTTAAATTTTTTACTGGACACAGTAATAACGATAACATATTCGTTCTGTTTTGTGTGTTGTGTGTACCACACATTAAATTATTTTGTTTGTGTATTTGTTTGTTATAGATTATCGATATTCGAGACATCTTGCGGGCGGTGACTATCGATCAAATGAAAGATGTTTACATCGTACAGTGTCTAATGGAAACCGACCTTTATAAGCTACTAAAAACACAGGTAAAATACATATTTTTACATATTTTATTGTGTATATTTTACGGGGCATAGAATGATACTATTTATAGGTATATTCACAGTGAAATTTGAATTTTATGTTTGCGTAAAATAAAGGAGTACCTATCACTAAAAGTTTTGATAATGTATACTAAAAGTATGTCATATAAATAGCCGTATTATGTAAAAAATTAAGACGCGTTTACACTAAAAATTCGTAGTTTGTCTTATACAGCACAATACCTTCCGTCAATCCTGTGTATTATGTATAAATTCCATACATACAAACAAACTATACAAATTGCACATTAACATCTTCATCTTCTTTAGCTTTCCCCATTCGTTAGGGGTCGCTATTTTTTATTTTCTTCTTCCACCCATTTCTGTTTTGCGTGTCGTCCCTTTTCTCTCAATCCGCAATTCAGTCCTTCCATCTTATCTTTGGTCTTCCTCTGTTTCTTCAACCTTCTATTAATAAGTTATTTATTCTTCTTCCAATATATTTTTCATCTCTCCTCATGACATATTCAAACCAATGTAATCATCTCGCTTGTATCTTTCTAGAAACTTGTAACACTAGAGTTATTTCCTTGCCGTATCTTTCCGTGTCTTTCCCAACATCTACTTCAACATCCTCATCTCTGCCACATTAATTTACTTTTTATTCATACTGACATCTGTCAATTTAAATTATATGAATATATTAGTAGTTTCCATGTAATTTCTTTAAAATTCTTTAACTATATCTATTGAATATGAAGTATAAATTGTAATCAAATCGTATAGAGAATAATATATTCTTTAAGTTATAATAACGTTAAATGTCAATAAATTTAACTGTTAAATCTTGTTCTTCTGGATGTAAACTTGAGGAATACGAAACAATTATGATTTTTGGAATCGTGGTATTGAAGTTATGCGATCCGAAACTTTCGTCACACACACACATAGACTTACATATATGCACCCTAAAACAACACCTTCCTTACCTAAAGGTGACGGAAGGTAAAAATGATATAGAACCCCAGTAAACAGGGTTTAAAATTTAAATGATTGTGAATTTACCTATAATCTTTCAACGTTTTTTTTTTTTACAAATATTTTTTTAAATTGTTATAGTTTGATGTATTATTGCGTATTATGGGAAATTCTAAACTGTTTAGAACCTCTGAAAGGTTAAAGTTCAGCGTTACAGGTGACCGAGTTTTATACGCGCTGAACTATTAAAATGCTTTCAATTTGATTGCTATACCTATTGCGAACTTGTTTATGTAACTGTATTTAAATTGAGAGCTCTTTAGTTCGAGAAAATTTTAATTGTTATTAAGTCATAATATTTTTTTAAATATTCCGAGACATTTCATACATCAGTTTTTTGAATAAAATTCATGTTATCATTAACATTAAACTACAATTAACATAAAACAAAATAATCAATTGTTTTCTTTAAATCACTTTTATTGCAATCAGATTTAAATTAAAGCAGCATAATTTTCATTTGCATTTTTCTCAAATATTTTGTAATTTAGGCAGAATCGGCCAAAATAAAATAAACAAGCTGTATATGTTAAGGGCATTAATTTTTTTTAAATTTTGATAGTCCCTTTCATACAGTTTTAAAGTTTTAATATTTTATTTGATTATTATAAATAATCATGTTTTGTTGGACGAACTATATGTATATTTAACAAAGTTCAGCGTTTCGTCACGGGTGGCGTTAGTTTGTTCAACAAGAACTAAACGACGCTCACCACGTGTTTGTTGTTAATTGTGTGATATTGTGATTATTCAGTAATATTTTGATATTTAAACAATTTTGTGTCGTGATTTGTGTTCAGAAAACATCAAATGTAAGTCGTACATATGTTTTTTTAACTATTTTGTATGTTTATTTTGCAATAAAGTCTAAATTTCGTCAAACTGTTCACATATTTTGGGTTATAAACAATGATTGTTTTTGCATATAAATAATGAAAAATGTTCTTGAAATTAATGTTTAAAGTGTTTTTGAATAATATTTTATTGATTTAAATTATTTTTTTCAATATTTTCGTATATTTTAAAGTATGTATAGCTATCCTTGTCTTACACATGTTCGAGCTTATTAAGCATTTTTGTATGTACAGGTTTATAGTTGCATAATTGCACAATGTCGGAATAAAATTTAGTTAAATTATTTTTTGAGGGCATAAGGTATTTCAAATTTATTCAAAACTATTTAAAATAGATCGTTTATATTAAAACTAAACTTTAAAACTGTATGATAGTATAAATATGGACCAGGTATTAGACTTGAAGAAAATAATGTAACAACGAAACCAAATAATATTTGTATAATACGAGCCCAACCCCAAATGTATTCGTACCCTTAAATTTTTAGATTACAATAGTTAAGGCTATATTTATACTGGATTGAAATACAATGTTATTAACTAAATTTCTCATTTAAACAATAATCTACGGGCAAATATATGACAAAAGACAAGTCCCAATTTTTTCGTTTCAACAATAAATAATACAATATTTATGTTAGTATTATCTATAAAACTGAGGGTAAAGGTAACTGACTATATACTCAATTAATTGCCATCTTAAATTTTATTACTTTAATAAATTTGCGAATTATTAAAGACGAAAACATTTGTCACATGCAGACAATGGTTTATTTGCAAATATTATTAAACCTAAGAAATATTATTATAATGTATTCACGTTCTATACACTCTATTAATACACCATATTAAAATTTGTTGAATTGGAGAAATAATCATCCAGAAGTTTATTTATTCTTGTTTTTAATATGTAGGTGGTACTTTAACAAATAAATATCACTTTGCAAATAATTTTACCGAAAAAAATTAATTGAATATATTGTCAGTTTCCTTTACCTTCAGTTTTATAAATAATACTAACATAAATATTGTATTATTTACTGTTGGAACTAAAAACAATAGCACGTGTCTGTTGTCATATATTTGCCCGTAGATTATTGTTAAAATGATAAATTTGGGTAATAACATTATATTTAAATCCAGTACACTTTATTAATACATAAAATAAAAAAATCTGTTGTGGCCAGCACAATGCCTTCCGTCATTCTCGTGTAAAATGTATAAATTCCATAATTTTTCTTACAAAAGATTCTAAATTTCCAGTAAAATTATTTCATAAACAAACTATTCAAATTGCACTTGACACTGGCATCTTCTTCTTCTTCTTTAGCTTTTCCCATTCGTTAGGGGTCGCTATTTTTGCATGATGTTCTCATTCAGTTTCTTTTCTCTCAAATCTTCCGCAATACAGTCCTTCCAGCTTATCTTTGGTCTTCCTCTGTTTCTTTAACGTCCTATTACTAAACTATTCATTCTTGTTCCAATATAATTCTTCATTTCTCCTCATGACATGTTCAAACCAATGTAATCGTCTTTCTTGTATCTTTCTAAAAACTTGTAACACTAGAGTTATTTTCTTACCGTATCTTTCCGTGTATTCCCCAATATCTACTTCAACATCCTCATATCTGCCACATTAATTTACTTTTTATTGATACTGACATCTGTCAATTTGAATTATATAAATATATTACTAGTTCCCAAGTTTGGCATAGCTGGCTGAATTATAAAATTTAATTTCTTTAAAATTCTTTAACTCTGTATCTATTGAATATGAAGTATAAATTGTAATCAAATCGTATAAAGAATAATATATTCTTTATGTTATAATAACGTTAAATGTCAATAAATCAAATTTAACTGTTAAATCTTCAAATGAGACTACTTCCGGTTGACCAATTATAACCAAAATCTAATCAGTTGTTCTTCTGGATGTAAACTTGAGGAATACGAAAAAATTATAATTTTTGGAATCGTGGTATTGAAGTTATGGAATCCGGAACTTTTGTCACACACACACACACACACACACACAGACATCATCGTAAAAATGGTAAAATCGTATTATATGGACCCTAAAACGTGCTTATTCAGTAAAAACTCATCATTGATTTTTTTGACCAAAGACAATACCTTCCTTACCTAAAGGTGACGGAAGGTAAAAATGCCCAAATATAGTCTTAACTATTGTAATCTAAAAATTTATTTCTTCTTGCTCTTAACATATTTTTTTCAGAGGGTACGAATACATTTGGGGTTGGGCTAGTATATAGTCATACAAAAAAAGTCTCCGTACGACAATCAAAATTTTTAAATAATAAACCATTTATTATTATTAATTTTTGATATTTTATTTTGCCATTCTTGTGGTTAAAACCTGGAGACTTTGGGGATGCTTAAACTTATTTTGATATTGCGTAATAGCATGAATGTCAGTCAAAAATCATTTCCAAATCTTTACAACCAAACCACAGACTCTATTGTAAGATTATGTATATTTCTTTCAGCGATTAAGCAACGACCATATCTGCTACTTTCTCTATCAAATACTCCGTGGATTAAAATACATTCATAGTGCTAATGTTCTCCACCGCGACTTAAAACCGAGTAATCTTCTTCTTAACACAACTTGCGATTTAAAAATATGCGATTTCGGTCTTGCTAGGGTCGCAGATCCCGACCATGATCACACCGGTTTCTTAACAGAATACGTAGCTACCAGATGGTACAGGGCGCCAGAAATTATGCTAAACAGTAAAGGGTACACTAAAAGTATTGATATTTGGTCGGTGGGGTGTATTCTCGCGGAAATGCTATCGAATAGACCGATTTTTCCCGGGAAACATTATCTAGATCAACTTAATCATATTTTGGGGGTGTTGGGATCGCCGACATCGGAAGATTTGGAATGTATTATTAATGAAAAGGCACGGAGTTATTTGCAAAGTTTGCCTTTTAAGCCGAAAGTTCCGTGGAACAAATTGTTCCCGAATGCAGATGGGAAGGCGTTGGATTTGTTGGATAAAATGTTGACGTTTAATCCGAACAAGAGAATTGGGGTCGAAGAGGCGTTGGCTCATCCCTATTTGGAGCAGTATTATGACCCCGCAGATGAGGTGAGTACCATTTTTGGTCATTAATATTCAATATTTGAGTCTCAGAATTTGGGACGTACAAAATTTGGGCCTTTTACAAATTTGGGTCTTTTGTAATTTTAAATTTACAAATTGGGTACAAAAACGTTTATTTGAAATTTGAAATATTAGAAATGGACAGCTTGTCTGTACATATATTGAAATTATTACAAATGCGTGAAATTTTACAATAATATATTTATGTGTGCAACCTTTGTGAAAAACCTCCCGCTTACAGCACCTCCCGAATCTACCGTAAAACCCTGTCAAATTTTGACGAATGTTTTGCCGTTGTTTTCCATCAAATTTAGAGTCTTTACTGAATTTAATTATGACGAAAATATACTTATATATCTTCCTACAACATTTGGGACGAACCTCCCGATTATAGCACCTCCCACAATACTCAAAATGTCGCCAAATCGTCCTAAATAAGTTTTGCTATATTTTCCATCAAATATGGATATTTTAATATATTTAATTTTATTAAAATAAACTCATATCATAATGCAACCTTTGGGAAGAACCTCCCGCATATGGTACCTCCTGAATTTTATTTAAAATGTGTAAATTCAGCCTAAGTATTGGCAGGAACAAATAATGTTTTCCACCAAATTTAAGGATTTTAGGGAATTTAATTTTATGTAGATATAATTCTATAATGTTTCTACAATCTTTAAAAAGAACCTCCCGCCTATGGTACTTCCCGAATTTTATTTAAAATGGTGTAAATATAGCCTAAGTATTGGCGGGAACCAAATAATGTTTTCCACCAAATTTAAGGATTTTAGGGAATTTAATTTTATGTAGATATACTTCTATAATGTTTCTACAATCTTTAAAAAGAACCTCCCGCCTATGATACTTCCCAAATCTTTGTTAAAATCTCGTCAAATCAATATAAGATTTGACGAAAATCAAAAAATGTATTGTTGGCATTTTCCACCAAATTCTAGGGATTTTAGGGTGTTTAATTTTTCGGAAATATATTTGTATGTATTTCTACAACCCTTGGGAAGGACCTCCCGCTTATGGTACTTCCTGAATCTTTTCAAAATCTCGTCAAATCAACATAATTTCTGACGAAAATCTAAAAATGTATAGTTGGCATTTTCCACCAATTTCTAGGGATTTTAGGGAATTTAATTTTACGGAAATATATTTGTATGTATTTCTGCAACCCTTGGGAAGGACCTCCCGCTTATGGTACTTCCCGAATCTTTATCAAAATCTTGTCAAATCCACATAAGTTTTGACGAAAATCAAAAAATTTATTGTTGGCATTTTCCACCAAATTCAAGGGATTTTAGGGTGTTTAATTTTATGAAATATATTTGTATTTCTACAACCCTTGGGAAGAACCTCCCGCTTATGGTACCTCCCTAATCTTTACCAAATATGCATAAGTTTTGGCGTGTATGAATCGCTATTTTCCACCAAATTTTAGGATTCTAGGGACTTTAATTTTAGTATGTCTTCCACCATTTTCCTCCAAATCTAGGGAATTTACTTTTACGGGAATATTCTTGTATGTATTCTTGCACCACTTGCGAAGATCCTCCCGCTTACAGCACCTCCCTAAATCATCCTCAAAGCCTGCCAAAATCCTCCCAACTTTTGATGCGATTTTCCGTATGTTCGCCGCTATTTCCCTCCCAGATCCAGGGAGTTTAATATGTGTGTTTATTGGCAGCCTATCGCAGAACGGCCGTTCAGGTTCGACACAGAGTTGGACGACCTCCCGAAAGAGACTTTGAAGAAGTATATTTTTGAAGAAACTTTATTATACAAACAGCGGTGCAGTACGGATCAGCCATTGGCTGTGTAGTCTGTACATATTTACGTTCAAAACGGCGAAAATTAATCAGTATTTCGGATATTTTTTATGCTGCACTCTCAAAGAAGTATTAGTAACCAAAAAACAAAATATGTTTGTTGATTTTACGCGTTTTCTTCACAATTAAAAATATTAATTAATTGTTGTAATCCGTTGAGAGTGTGGCGTTTCAAAATGGCGGAATACTAATCGTTATAATTCACAAAATATATTTTTGAAGTATTCGAGTATTTTGTACCAGACTAGAGTAACTGATGGTTGATTTCCTTAATTTGTGGGTTGTGCCATTCCATTTTCTTCCGTTGTAGGCAATAATTGTTGTCTCTTGCATATCTTGTTGTTCGGTTTGTGTTTGTGGGAAGGGGGAGGTTCAGGGCTCAAAATACCAACAAAAGAACGACAAAAATATTCATTTTAAGGTAATAAAATAGTTTTTATTTACGTTAATATTGTTGTACAAGTTGATTACAACAATGAAAAGTTGTAGGACGTAATACATAAATAAACCGTTTTTGGGTATTTAATATGTTATATAATCACCGAATCATTTAAATTTTAAGGGATCTAAGTGCCATTTTTTTTATTGTACATACATAAATTGTACACCAGCATTGAGTGCCCGTGAGGTGACTGGCACACCCAACAATGGGTAATATGCCGTGATGATATATTTATTAAATCAGTCGTAGAAAAAGTATAGTGTGCAATACATGCTTGTTATACTCGCTTGCGGCTCGTGTTGCAAACTACACTTTCATAATTAATTCATTTACAATATACTAATTTGTAAATATTTTCGAAATTTGAATAGTTTTTTTGAAACGATCGTAAAAGAAGTATTTGTAATACATGGTTTTTATATACACTCGCCTGCGGCTCGTATTGCACACCACTCATATTTTATTAATATAATCTACAATATATTAATTTGTAGCTCTTAACAATAAAATATTTTCGAATTTTGAATAGTTTTATTGAACCAGTCGTAGAAAAAGTATAATGCACACTCGCCTGCGGCTCTCATCACAAATTTTCGTCTCTATACAATATTTTGTGGCACTTAAAATCCGTTAAAAATAAATATTTCATACCATCTTCTAATCAAAAATTAAAATAAATTGGTACACCCAAAAATGGGTAATAAATCATGATGATACATTTGTTGGTATTTTGAGACTATTTGACTATGTTTAGGAAGAAATCTTATCGCGATATCATAAAATCACGCACACAAATGAGTTTTGATCAGAAATAGTTTAGAAAATAACATCTTTCAGCTCTAAGTGTATTACTATATAATTGTTCAAAAGTCATGTTTTTAAACATTGACTTTTATTGATATACCTGTCATTAGTATGTTTAATATAACATATTTTTGTCTGTGATTTATTGTCACTAATATTATACGAAAAAGAATTTAAACTTGGTCGAAAATATATGCACGAATAAGATACATGCATTTATGAACATATTTTCGACTATATTTAATTCTTTTGTAAGTCCTTACGTTACGCATTGCAATATTTGAATATTTTCATGTATGTATAAATTGTTTTTATCGAAAATATATCAAATATTCTATTGTATATTACAGTATTAATTTTAATAGTGCATGTTGATTGTATATATGAATACTGTAATACACAAAACTACAAACAAGTACTTTAATTATTTGTAATTTCATTTCAACATTTGTAAATACTTAAATTTGTTTTTATTTGTAGAATTGTTATATAGATTTTTACATCTGAATGTACCGACTTTTGAACCTGAATGTCTTGTCTGTTTTTTATGCAGACTGTACTTTAGATATTGGGAAAATTTTTGCAAACTAATACTCAAAAATAATCAAAATATTCGGCGTGTGAGTTAGAATGATTTAGAAATTAGATATGACATTTTTTGGATCTTTCAAAAATTAATATTTTGAAAACTAAAAGAGATAGCGACCTATACGTTTCAAATTTGAATTCAGCATACATTTTTCCATAGGTATACATTTCTTTCAGTATTTTCAGTTGGCTGAAATTATATTCAGACGTATATTTGTAATGGGTTACTGAAAATTTTATCATATGTAATTTAAAAATTAATATCTCTGAAAATAAAAGAGATAAGAACTTGTACGGTTCAAATTTGAGTTCAGCATACATTTTTCCATAGGAATACATATATTTCAGTATTTTCAGCTGGCTGAAATAATGTTCAGACGTATATTTGTAATAGGTTACTGAAAATTTTATTATATGTATTTTAAAAATTAATATTTCTGAAAATAAGAGAAATAAGGACTTGTACGGTTCAAATTTGAATTCAGCATACATTTTTCCATAGGTATACATTCATTTCAGTATTTTCAGCTGGCTGAAATAATGTTCAGACGTATATTTGTAATGGGTTACTGAAAATATCAAATGTAATTTAAAAATTAATATCTCTGAAACTAAAAGAGATAAGGTCTTGTACGGTTCAAATTTGAATTCAGCATATATTTTTCAATAGGAATACATTCATTTCAGTATTTTCAGCTGGCTGAAATAATATTCAGACGTATATTTGTAATGGGTTACTGAAAAGTTTATCATATGTAATTTAAAAATTAATATCTCTGGAAATAAGCGAGATAAGTACTTGTACGGTTCAAATTTGAGTTCAGCATATATTTTTCCATAGGAATACATATAGTTCAGTATTTTCAGTTGGCTGAAATAATATTCAGACATATATTTGTAATGGTTTACTGAAAATTTTATCATATGTAATTTAAAAATTAATATCTCTGGAAATAAGAGAGATAAGGACTTGTACGGTTCAAATTTGAATTCAACATACATTTTTCCATAGGTATACATTCATTTCAGTATTTTCAGTTGGCTGAAATAATATTCAGACGTATATTTATAACGAGCTACCCAAAATTTTGTATTGTCAAATTTAAAAATTAATGTCTCGGAAAATAATAGAGATCAGGGACTTATACGTTTCAAATTTGAATTCAGCAAGTCTTTTTCTATATATACACAAAGTTTCAGTTTTTTCTGCCGGCTGAAACATATTTCAGCAGACTCATTATTTGACGACAAATACTTTTGGTTTAATAAATAACGTTCAACATCTTTGAAAATAAAAGAGATAAGGACCTTTGGTTTTAAAATTTAAACTCAGTGAATATTCTTCTATATGTACACATAGTTTCAGTTTTTTCAGAACGCTGAAAAAAATTTCAGACGTACATATATTTCAACCGGAACTTAAATTTAATTTTTCAACTTTGAAAGTGAATATTTCGAAAATTGAAAATGATAGGGCCTTATACGTTTCAAATTTGAATTCAGCATATATTTGTCTATAGGAATACATATATTTCAGTATTTTCAGCTGACTGAAATAATATTCAGACGTATATTTGTAATGGGTTACCGAAAATTTTGTATTGTCAAATTTAAATTTAATATCTCGGAAAAATAAGAGAGATAAGGACTTGTACGGTTCAAATTTGAATTCAACATACATTTTTCCATAGGTATACATTCATTTCAGTATTTTCAGTTGGCTGAAATAATATTCAGACGTATATTTATAACGAGCTACCCAAAATTTTGTATTGTCAAATTTAAAAATTAATGTCTCGGAAAATAATAGAGATCAGGGACTTATACGTTTCAAATTTGAATTCAGCAAGTCTTTTTCTATATATACACAAAGTTTCAGTTTTTTCTGCCGGCTGAAACATATTTCAGCAGACTCATTATTTGACGACAAATACTTTTGGTTTAATAAATAACGTTCAACATCTTTGAAAATAAAAGAGATAAGGACCTTTGGTTTTAAAATTTAAACTCAGTGAATATTCTTCTATATGTACACATAGTTTCAGTTTTTTCAGAACGCTGAAAAAAATTTCAGACGTACATATATTTCAACCGGAACTTAAATTTAATTTTTCAACTTTGAAAGTGAATATTTCGAAAATTGAAAATGATAGGGCCTTATACGTTTCAAATTTGAATTCAGCATATATTTGTCTATAGGAATACATATATTTCAGTATTTTCAGCTGACTGAAATAATATTCAGACGTATATTTGTAATGGGTTACCGAAAATTTTGTATTGTCAAATTTAAATTTAATATCTCGGAAAAATAAGAGAGATAAGGACTTGTACGGTTCAAATTTGAATTCAACATACATTTTTCCATAGGTATACATTCATTTCAGTATTTTCAGTTGGCTGAAATAATATTCAGACGTATATTTATAACGAGCTACCCAAAATTTTGTATTGTCAAATTTAAAAATTAATGTCTCGGAAAATAATAGAGATCAGGGACTTATACGTTTCAAATTTGAATTCAGCAAGTCTTTTTCTATATATACACAAAGTTTCAGTTTTTTCTGCCGGCTGAAACATATTTCAGCAGACTCATTATTTGACGACAAATACTTTTGGTTTAATAAATAACGTTCAACATCTTTGAAAATAAAAGAGATAAGGACCTTTGGTTTTAAAATTTAAACTCAGTGAATATTCTTCTATATGTACACATAGTTTCAGTTTTTTCAGAACGCTGAAAAAAATTTCAGACGTACATATATTTCAACCGGAACTTAAATTTAATTTTTCAACTTTGAAAGTGAATATTTCGAAAATTGAAAATGATAGGGCCTTATACGTTTCAAATTTGAATTCAGCATATATTTGTCTATAGGAATACATATATTTCAGTATTTTCAGCTGGCTGAAATAATATTCAGACGTATATTTGTAATGGATTACCGAAAATTTTGTATTGTCAAATTTAAATTTAATATCTCGGAAAAATAAGAGAGATAAGGACTTGTACGGTTCAAATTTGAATTCAACATACATTTTTCCATAGGTATACATTCATTTCAGTATTTTCAGTTGGCTGAAATAATATTCAGACGTATATTTATAACGAGCTACCCAAAATTTTGTATTGTCAAATTTAAAAATTAATGTCTCGGAAAATAATAGAGATCAGGGACTTATACGTTTCAAATTTGAATTCAGCAAGTCTTTTTCTATATATACACAAAGTTTCAGTTTTTTCTGCCGGCTGAAACATATTTCAGCAGACTCATTATTTGACGACAAATACTTTTGGTTTAATAAATAACGTTCAACATCTTTGAAAATAAAAGAGATAAGGACCTTTGGTTTTAAAATTTAAACTCAGTGAATATTCTTCTATATGTACACATAGTTTCAGTTTTTTCAGAACGCTGAAAAAAATTTCAGACGTACATATATTTCAACCGGAACTTAAATTTAATTTTTCAACTTTGAAAGTGAATATTTCGAAAATTGAAAATGATAGGGCCTTATACGTTTCAAATTTGAATTCAGCATATATTTGTCTATAGGAATACATATATTTCAGTATTTTCAGCTGACTGAAATAATATTCAGACGTATATTTGTAATGGGTTACCGAAAATTTTGTATTGTCAAATTTAAATTTAATATCTCGGAAAAATATAGAGATAAGGACTTATACGTTTCAAATTTGAATTCAGAAAGTCTTTTTCCATATGTACACAAAGTTTCAGTTTTTTCAGCCGGCTGAAACATATTTCAGCAGACTCAATATTTGACGACGTAAATACTTTTGGTTTAATAAATAACGTTCAATATCTTTGAAAATAAAAAGAGATAAGGACCTTTGGTTTTAAAATTTAAACTCAGTGAATATTCTTCTATATATGTACACATAGTTTTAGTTTTTTCAGAACGCTGAAAAAAATTTCAGATGTACATATTTCAACCGGAAACTTAAATTTAATTTTTCAACTTTGAAAGTGAATATTTCGAAAATTGAAAATGATAGGGCCTTGTACGTTTTAAATTTGAATTCAGCATATATTTGTCTATAGGAATACATATATTTCAGTATTTTCATCTGGCTGAAATAATATTCAGACGTATATTTGTAATGGGTTACCGAAAATTTTGTATTGTCAAATTTAAATTTAATATCTCGGAAAAATAATAGAGATAAGGACTTATACGTTTCAAATTTGAATTCAGCAAGTCTTTTTCTATATATACCCAAAGTTTCAGTTTTTTCAGTCGGCTGAAACAGATTTCAGCGAACGCAATGTTAGACAACAAACAATTTTGAATTTTCAATATTAACATTCAATATCTTTGAATGTAACTGAGATAGGGACCTTTGGTTTGAAAATTTGAACTCAATAGATGTTCTTCAATATGTACACATAATTTCAGTTTTTTCAGAACGCTGAAAAAAATTTCAGAGATGAATATTTCAACGTATATGTTTCAAATTTTAATTCAGGAATTTTCAGTGATTCAGTGTGCTTGTAATAAGAATGAATGAAAAAATGTATTAGTTTGTAAAAATATTCTGATATCTGCTGATTAAGTATACAATATACAAACACTTTTTTTTGGAATTTAATGATATATATTGGACTTTAAATCTTTAATACTATATTTTCAATACATATATTAATGTATAATGTGAATAAACAAACGTGGACTTATACTAATTAAATAATTATTACATTTTTTCGTATGAACTTGAAATTTTTTTTGGTAAATAGTCCACGTTTTCTGTCTAAAAGGCCTAAAAAGTGTTTCAGAATTATGTTACCCATGTTTTTTAATGTTACTATAGTAACTCGTCACTTCCATAATATTAATAAACATTAATATATTACTGTAGATGTAAATGTACAATAAAACTTATTGAATTAATGCATAAATATCCCGTTTTATTGGTATGAAATGATCGTATTGGGTTGGACAGACTATATGTATAGGTGGTAGAGTTCAGCGTTTCACCACGGATGGCGTTGGTGTGATCAACAAGAAACCACGCGACGTTCACCACATGTTTTCGTGTTTGGTGTGTTTATAATGATTTATTTTAATATTTAAACGTATTTATTTAGTAAATTGCGTGTTTAAAACGTATATTTCTTGTTTTGTGTATTTATTTTCAGTAGAAACAAAGTTTTATTTCGTAAAAACTGTGGTTACATCATGGATTACATACTTCCAGGAGGCAGTGAACGGAACCACATGTAAGTCGTATTTTTATAAGTTTTCCAATGATTTTTCGTTTATTTCATTATGTATATATAGCTGAATTGTCGTAAAATATACAATATTTAGAAGTTGAATTTCATTACTCAATAATATTATCTGCAAATTTGTGTTGTTAACTAAGTATTTGTTTACCAACAAAAGTGTTTTAAACGAAATAATAACACGATAGCTACAACCTATATTGTATTTATGTTCGTACCCAATTTGTTCAAGGCCCAAATTTTAATGAAAATATTTATACTTATTTATCTATAGTATTTTTCATGTAAAAATGGCGTTGCGCAATGAAAAGTATACAGTATTTTTTTTAAAGATGTCCAATTAAGGACAGCTGTATCATGAACGAATTAACTAATTGGCATACATTTATCTCTTTCCTTTGCAAAGGCTATAAGCGTGTGCGATAAGGATGGATGTAACATGCTCGTCTTTGATAAATTCATATTGTTTCGACTAAATTAGGACATTCCACTTTAAAACAATGCTCGTTATTGATAATACTTTCGCTGTAACGTACGCTTATTTATTAATTCAGATACATTACCTTGATTCATAGCCATACGAATAACGTTATGTTGTGTCAGTATCTTATTTTTCTTATATTTGGTTTTACATTTGCTAATAAACTTACCAGTTGAATTATTTTTGAATGCTTTTATTGTAACACATTTGTATAATAATAAAGTAACAGTAGTATCTTATGTACCCTCATAAAAACTAAGCAAACGACACTACTGAATTTGTCATGATGGGCGGAGCAAAAATCTGAATTCATACAATTCGTAGATCGGACATCTTTAGTCAAAATATAATATGTTGTTCCCCTTAATATAAAAGTCTTAAATACTAAAATTGAAAAGTTTGGGATTATATTTTAATATAATTCTTCATTAAAAACTGTTATGGGCTTCAAGTAAAGTATCACTTCCGGTTTATCAATTTTAATCAAAATCGAATATGTTGTTTCCCTTGACATAAAAGTCTTAAATACTAAAATTGAAAAGTTTTAGATTATATTTTACTATAGTTCTTCATTAAAAACTGTTATGGGCTTCAAGTAAAGTATCACTTCCGGTTTATCAATTTTAATCAAAATCTAATATGTTGTGCCCCTTGATATAAAAGTCTTAAATACTAAAATTGAAAAGTTTTGGATTATATTTTAATATAGTTCTTCATTAAAAACTGCTATGGGCTTCAAGTAAAGTATCACTTCCGGTTTATCAATTTTAATCAAAATCGAATATGTTGTGCCCCTTGACATAAAAGTTTCAAATACTAAAATTGAAAAGTTTTGGATTATATTTTAATATAGTTCTTCATTAAAAACTGTTTTGGGCTTCAAGTAAAGTATCACTTCCGGTTTATCAATTTTAGTCAAAATCTAATATATTGTGCCCCTTGATATAAAAGTCTTAAATATTAAAATTGAAAAGTTTTAGATTATATTTTAATATAGTTCTTCATTAAAAACTGTTTTGGGCTTCAAGTAAAGTACCACTTCCGGTTTATCAATTTTAGTCAAAATCTAATATGTTGTTTCCCTAGACATAAAAGTCTTAAATACTAAAATTGAAAAGTTTTAGATTATATTTTAATATAGTTCTTCATTAAAAACTGTTATGGGCTTCAAGTAAAGTATCACTTCCGGTTTATCATTTTTAGTCAGAATCTAATATGTTGTGCCCCTTGACATAAAAGTCTCAAATACTAAAATTGAAAAGTTTTGGAATATACTTTAATATAATTCTTCATTAAAAACTGTTTTGGTCTTCAAGTAAAGTATCACTTCCGGTTTATCAATTTTAATCAAAATCGAATATGTTGTCCCCCTTGATATAAAAGTCTCAAATACTAAAATTGAAAAGTTTTGGAATATATTTTAATATAATTCTTCATTAAAAACTGTTATGGGCTTCAAGTAAAGTATCACTTCCTGTTTATCAATTTTAATCAAAATCTAATATGTTGTGCCCCTTGATATAAAAGTCTCAAATACCAAAACTGAATATTTTTATATATATATTTTAATACACATAGCCGTGACAACAGGTTGTCACCGAGATATGCTGCGGACTTAACACCATGTTTCCCAAAAAAAATTACAGTAAAAAGAAGAGTCCATTAGAATGAAATAGTTATATATTTCGCTCTCTGTCTTACAAAAAATAAATATTTGTGAGTAAGTGTACGATCCTCTCATTGATTATTCTATGGCATGTTGTCTCTGTCTTACAATATATTTATCTCTGTCACACAAAAATGCACCCGCCGTTTAGTAATTGACATGGGGAAACACTTTTAGGTAAAAATTGAGAATTTTAATTTCATTGATTTTTCGTTACGAATTAATGCCTCCCGTAAAACGTGCATGTAGGAAAGGTGTAATTTTAAATAAAATAAAACAATCAATCACAAGTGTACTAAGGTACACTTGATTTTTTTTTACAATACCTTCCTCGTGCTTTCCTCCAACTAACCAAAGTGTAAAGGTGACAGTAGATATATTTATCAACAATACCTCTCGCTAATTATAAATGGCGATAAAACACACATATACATACACTAAAGCAACAGTACCTCCCGCCAACTAATTAAAATATAAAGTTGACAGAATTTTTTTTTATCAACAATATCTCTCGCTAATTACTAATGGTAATAATACATACATACGTACATACATACATATACTAGAACAACGGTACCTCCCGCCAACTAATTAAAGTGTAAAGATGATAGTAGATTTTTTCACCAACAATACCTCTCGCTAATTACAAATGGTAATAATACGTACATACATACATATACTAGAGTAACAGTACCTCCCGCCAACTAATTAAAGTGTAAAGGTAACAGTAGATATATTTATCAACAATACCTCTCGCTAATTATAAATGGCGATAAAACACACACATATAACATTATTATTTATATATTTATAACTTAGAGACAGAAAAGTTTACTATTGAAAGTATCTTTCTGAAAAACAATAATTTTACGTTATTAACGTTGCCATTAAAGTCGACGACCGGTATTGTATTCAATTTCCTGCCTGCCATAAAATTATAGTTATTATAACATATTAATTCATAATTTGTATTGTACATTACAAAAACATAAAAATAAATTTATTTTTCTTTCGTCTGAAATAAATACATTTTTCAAATGAATTTGTTGTTGAACCACGTGACCCCACTTGATCTATTCCGACCAATCCTAGCCTTCTTCCTCAAAGCATTGCACGCTGGGAAAAGACGCCACGAGGAAAAATGATGTAGACGCGTGCTCCGAGATACATAAACTGATATTAAAGGAAAAACTGATGAAACTGTGCCAAAAATGTGATAATAATTGTTATTATGTCTTTATTATTATCGTGATATAGTTTATGAAGTGTTGCCGAACCTGAATTAAACATATTTTAAGCATTTTTATTATGAAACACGTGGTTTTGGTTGAACTGTTTTGTGCATGTTTGCAGAATTTTGTTTTGAACGGTGAGTCTAAAATCAAAATTTTCCTTTGGAATTTTATTGAACTGTGTATGAATAGCAAAATTTTCTTATATATTTATATGTCTACCAATATTCAAACGATGTAATTTGTGTTAATAGAAATAATTTCAATGAATATTATTTGCTCTGGTTTTTTATACTGTTTTAATAATTATCTATGCTGATAATATGTTTTATTATTGAAATACTTGTATTTTAAAATAAATTATTTTTCTGTTCCAGAGTTCCAGTGAATGTAAAAATGTTTCTTGGAGGTCCGATCCGTATTGGAGTTTGCTGTTTCAAGGAGCCGTCCTGAGATAGCTGAGCCATGCAGCCATGATGGGCGTAGCAGATTCTTCTTGCTGGTGGCTGAGCTGTGTTCATCAATGTGAGTCGTTTTATGTGCCTCTCTTCACTGTCGCTTTTTTGCTATTTTTTTCAGCATAACACAAAAGTAAATTCATTTTTCTCCTGAAAATATGATTTATGTTGTGAATTTAATTCAATTAATCGTATTTTTTTCTATATTTCTTTTCCCGAGGCACATTGTGATTGTCTTTTTATGTTTATATACCGGGCGTCGTAACTCGTTACAATATCGTAAATAAATCGGCGAAACTTAGTTGTTTAGAGTTAGTTTAAATAAATATCCGTTCGTGCAGAAATAGGTTTCTTTCCCAAAAATTGTATTTGTTTAAAAAAAATTTTAAACAAGTACGGTTTACAATACAGGGTTCCAGCGAAGTTTCCAAGGAGCGTAAAGGCTGGTTTAAGCCTTTGATCAACAGCAGGGCTTGTCTAAAGCTTTGTTTAAGAGTTTAAGGACTTTAAGGCCAATCTACAACCACAAGAAGGCAAAAATAGTTAGAATTATTTTAGTTAAAGGCGCGATTATTTTTTTTGCTAATATTACATTAAAATTAAATTAATTTGCATTTTAAAGTTAGGGTAAAATATAAATAAAGTTTTGCCGATACTTTTTCGGGTTCGGGTCGGTTTCCGCGTAATTTAAGGACAGGGTAGCGTAGTTTTTATTTGGAGTGTCTACCGAATTATTTAATTTATTACTACACATGATTAGTTGTGAAATAAATGGCTAGACATGTAAAATACTCGGGTTCAAAACTAAATCTAAAATTTGTTGTATTTTTACTTTCCGTCACCTTTAGGTAAGGAAGGTATTGTCTTTGGTCAAAAAATTCAATGATGAGTTTTTACTGAATAAGCATGTTTTAGGGTCCCTATAATATGATTTTAGCATTTTTACGATGATGTCTGTATTATATAATTATTTAAAAACGTTCATATATTATATTTAAATTTATTTAATTTTAATTCAAGTATTTCATTAATTTGTGATAAATAATTTAAAAAATGGACACTTCATTTAAAAACGAAACTACATTTATCAATGATCTATGGCACCGGCTGTAGATCTTAAGAACATAAGGTTTTTCGCGATTTCAGGTGAAGAAAACATCAGGTGACGAAAACAGCCCCCTCCCCCTTTAACTTTTATTATTATAGTAATAATAAATAGATAAATAAGTACTTATAAATAAGTAACAAACAATTGTATACTTTGTTGATATTAACATTGTTACATTTTGTTTATTTTCACATAGCTACCTATAATGTTTGAATAAAAATTATTTTTCATATCTCAATTATCTTATTTATCTCGATATTTTTCAAATACATTATTAAAAACTAATACATCGTTGAAAAGAGGAAAAAATGGCTGGTTGCTATTTAAAAAATAAAAGTTGTTGGTCGTATCTTGTAAACCTGTACTTGTACTTATAATAAAAAAGTTAAGGGGGAGGGGTCTGCCCAGACCCATCCTGTATATCATCACAGCATGCTGAGTGATGACATATTCGGCGCTTACCAGGCATCGCTCCACGGACACTCATCGCTGGGATGGAGACTGCAGCACAGGAGGCTCTCTTGTGCCATTGGAACAAATACACTAAATTGTAGCTAGATTTAATTAAATTTGCATTTAAAGTTAAATTAAAGTAGTATAATTAGTTTACTTGAATTTAAAGTTTCATTTTGCAGTTTAAAAAAAATGTAGTTAGTTTACTTGCATTTTAAAGTATGTTTTGTACAGTTTTAAATGATTACAATTAGTTATTTACATTTTAAAGTTTTTATCTACAGTTTTCATTAATTACAATTGGTTCACTTACATTTTAAAGTATTAGTTTAAAGTTTTAACTTATTAAATCATGGTTACACACACTTGCTTTTCTATTAATTTTACAAATACATACACACACTCAACGAAATCATATATCTATTAAAGTTAATAGATAAATGTTACGTAAAAAATAAATAAAAGATATATGCACTAAATGTGTTTTTTTTATTCATGTTACCTTTTTATCCGTTCGTCGCCGCGATTTCGTCCGTATATATTGTTGATTTATGTACTTATTTATGTATGTATATTATATATTTGTGCATGTTTATATACATTGTGGTTAGGGCGTAAGCAGTTTCAACGAAGCCTCCTTGATACCGTCGTTGAATATACCAGTGTATACTCAGACCCCCTCCATTGATGTATATTTATTTGTTTTATATTTTATGTGTATTATGTAGGATGTCTAAAATTTATAATATTTGGTGTTACATATTTGAAAGACGGGTTCACATTGGAACGAACATTTTTTTAGTGAACAAATGTTCAACAACATAGTTTGTGAATAATTGTTGCCAATAATATAAGTTAACATACAAGTTGCTGACCGGCACAGCCGAACATACGACTTTCATAATTTCCCGCTTACCTTATTGTTTTAGGTAAAAAGCTTCAAATAAAAGTTGTAGAGCATAAAATTCTGCATCAAAATCTAATATGTTGTTCCCCTTGATGTAAAAGTCTCAAATACTAAAATTGAAAAGATTTGGATTATATTTTAATATAATAATAATATTTCAGCACTCATGGCTTGGTTGCATAATCGCTTCCACTTCTTTTTGTCCGCGGCGGTCCTCCACGTTTTTTCTCCCATTTCACTAAGGTCCTGTTCAGCTGCTTATAGCCATTTAGTTCGTGGGCGTCCTCTCTTGCGTTTCGCGTCTCTTCTCCTGAGTAACGTTTTTGGAATTCTTTGTTGTGGTAGTCTTTGGATGTGGCCTAACCATCGCAGTCGTTGAACTTTTACATAACCGATGATTGACGGCTCCCCAAATAAATTCCTTACTTCTTCATTCGTTCTTCTAAACCATACCTATCCTTTTTTTCTTCTTAGTATAATTCTCAAGACTTTCCCATATTGCTACTTGTTTTTGTTGTTTCATATTAATTGTCCATAGTTCACTCCCGTACGTGACACTACTTTGTATATTCGTAACTTAATTTTACGCGAGATGTAAGTACTTTCATTAAAGATCCCATACATTTGTTTCCTTTTGTTATTCTCTCATTTATTTCTTTTCCTTCTTTCCCTTTTTCCGTTATGGTTACTCCCAGATAGCAAAAAGTACTCACTTTTTTGAAGTTATATGCGTCCCCTTTTGCCGTTGTCATTTGTAAACGGGTCTCTCACCCCGGTCTTATCATTCATACTCATATATTTTGTTTTGTTGATTCTTAAACCATATTCTTTCACCGTGTCTACTAGTTTCTCAACTGCTTCTTTCATAGTGGCCTTTGTTGTTGTTATCAAAGTAAGATCGTCTGCATAGGCCACGCACTGTATTCGTTGGTTATAGATTGTCCCCGTCGTCTTTAAGTTACTTCTTCTTATGTTTTCTAGTACTACATTGAATAGCAGAGTCGACAATGGGTCTCCTTGACGTAGCCCAGTATTCACCATAAAACTGTCAGAGACATTACCTCCCGCTAGCACCTTGCAACTCGTGTGTTGTAGCGTCATTTTAACAAGACGTATGAGTTTGTTAGTTACTCCACAATCTGATCGCGTTTGATTGTATCATATGCCATTTTGAAATCTATGAACAACATATGCAACGGTAAACCTTTGCTTTATTGTGAATATCTGGTCCATTACAGACCTTCTTGGCCTGAATCCACCCTGGTATTCGCCTAATGCCGGCTCCATTATTTCTCCTATTCTGTATCGGATTACTGTGGCTAATATTTTATACATAGTGTCCAGCAACGCTATACCTCTACCGTGAGTATTTTTTAACATAAAACATGGGATTTGTCATATCCATGGTTACGACTTGACATTTGATTGACAGCAATGTATTTGCCTATCTCATTTAAAATTAAACATAGGGAATGAATTTGACAGAAGTATTATATTTAAATATTGAGCAGTAATATTCCCGTTAATAAAAAATGGCCCAATAATGTGGGTTCCTATTATGCCAGCCCAAACGTTAACTTTCTCGGGTCGTTGAGTCCTCGTACTATGATACAAATGTAGATTTTCCCTGGACCAATACCGACAATTTTGTGAATTTACCTCGCCATGAAAATAAAAAGTTGCTTCGTCCGTAAAAAGTATATTTTGCAGCAAATCTGGATTGTTATTAACGTTTTCAAACATTCTTTCATAAAAAATTATTCTTCGTTTCGTATCGTCCATAACTAACTTCTGGTGATTTTGGAAATGGTATGATCTGTAATGATCCTTTTTAAATAGTCTGTGTACAGTAGCTTTGTTTACAGCAGTAGCTTGCCCAATCTCTCTTAATGTTAATCTGTTCTTATTTTGTATTAAAGTCAGAATTTCATGCATTTGGTATAGGCCTGTCAGGAAATGAAGCGCGGAACAAGTCCGACACTTGCCTTAAACTTGGATTAAAATTCGAATAATACCACTTAATAATCTGCACCTTCTCTTCCACAGTATAAACCATTGTATTTCAAATTGGTTTTTTGACACTGACAGAGTAGACAAATGTCAAAATTGTCCCCTATGTTTCATTTTAAATGAGACAGGCAAATACATTGCTGTCAATCAAATGTCAAGTCGTAACCATGGATATGACAAATCCCATATTTCATGTTAAAAAATACGGTATAATTCTCGCACAAGGTTTTATCCCCTTTCTTGTAAATAGGACATATGAGTGCTTGTCCCTATTTCTTTGGCATTACTTATTTTTTCCAAATTTGTGCAATCATCTCTGTTATCTTGTCTTGTATAAACTCATCCCCTAGCTTTATTAATTCTACAGAAATACCGTTCTCTCCTGGTGATTTATTGTTTTTCTGGCTACTTATTATTTGTCGTATCTCTTCTGAAATCGGGGTTCTAGTTAACTCTTCTTCTACTTCTTCTCTTCTTGCGTGTTCATTATTCGCTTGTCAGGTCGTTTTCATCTTCATTATCGCAGTTGAGAGCTTCCGAAAAATGCTCCTTCCATCTACAGTCGACTCTCTCTAATTTGAATTTTTCTCTAAGTCGAATTATTTTTTTGACACGTACAACTGTATAAACTTTTATATGTAAAAATTATTCTTTAAATCGAATTTTTTAATTCGAACTTTCCTTTAATCGAATTAAATTTTGGGCATTTGTCATCATTTTCAATGAAATTCGACTCTCTATAAATCGAAATTAGATACAATCTTCAAAAACTTCCAAAAAGTAGAAGCGTACTTTGAAAAACAAGCTTACAACAAAATATTAAAACAAACAAAAATTTCAAATTTCTTCAAGTAATTGTATGTATTACATTTTTATTTTTCCGTTATATGTACATATTAACTCAATAAACTTTTTTTTCTATTTCATATATATATAGTATGTAATTTATACAAATGTTCATTTCATTTTCTTTTAGTCTCTCTAGTTCGAATTCTCTCTAATTCGAACAAATTCAAATACCCCTTACGAATTCGATTTAGAGAGAGTCGACTGTATTTAGATTTTCTCTTGTTCCACCTATTATTTGTTGATTCTTATCTCTACAGTAAATCCTGTTGGCCTGGTGTCCTCTCTTAAACCCTCTAACTTCTCTGTAAAAAGTTCTTTTATGCTGTTCTTTATATGTATCTTCTAATTTGCTTATCGCGTGGTCCAAAAATTTTCTCTTTTTTTTTCTCTATATAATTTTTTTGTCTTGCCTCCTTCTTTTCCCTTCTTTTTTCTTCGCACTCTTCATCATACCATCTTTGTTTTAGTTGCTTCTTATTCTTTTTTGGTAGAGTCCGAATTTATTATTGCTTCTATATTTCCTATATCTTTTTCTAAGTCACTGTCTATCTGTATATTTCCTTCCATCGCTTCAAGATATCTTTCTCTAACCGTTTTTTCTCTTAAGCTGTCTACATTCACTTTTATTCGTGCTCGTTCCATCTTTTCGTTTTAGAGGCTTTGCTATCTTCATTTCGGCTCTTACCAAAGTATGATATGTCTTCATGTGTTTTGTTTCTACTAACACCTGATCAATTTGGTTTTTTGTGATACCATTTGGTGCTGTCCACGTTGCTTTGTGGATTTCTTTATGTTGAAAATATGTTGTCATGATTCTTAAGTTTCTCCTCGTTGCGAAATCTATCAACTTTTTTCCATTTCCATTAGTTATTTCATGTTTACTGTTCTTCCCAATTGTGGGCTTGTATATACTTTCTTTGCCTAACTTTGCATTACAATCTCCCAGCACGATTTTTAGGTCATACCTTGGTATATTTTGATAGACTTCTTCCAATTGTTCATAAAACTCGTCTTTTTCTTCTTCGCTCTTGACCTCTGTTGGGGCATGTACATTGAAGATTGTAACTTTTCGTATTCTGATTGTATCTACATAGCTTTCCTGATATCGGTTGAAAACATACTACATTTTTTTAAGCATGTCAATTTTATACTTTTCCATTTCTCTAACCAAATTAATTAACGCACCTTCCCTATACGTGCCTTGTACATTCCACGTGCTTATGTTTACAGTTTCAGAATCTTTATTTTCCTTAAACGAGTTGTGTGTTCTTGCTAGTGTCGTCATCATACAGTCTGTCCGGCTTCTTGCTCTTAGTTTTTTGAGTTGCTAGGTCCCTCAGCTCCACTAACACACACTTTGCACTTTTGTGCACTCACTTTTCCAGTTGATTGATTTATGAAAACTCGTAATTCTCCAAAATTTTGAAGTTTACTATGGAGCAATAAATCACGCGTATTGACACTGCAACCAGGACCGTACCATATTTTAATATAGTTCTTCATTGAAAACTGTTATGGGCTTCAAGTAAAGTACCACTTCCGGTTTATCAATTTTAGTCAAAATCTAATGTTGTGCCCCTTGATATAAAAGTCTCAAATACTAAAATTGAAAAGTTTTGGATTATATTTTAATATAGTTCTTCATTAAAAACTGTTATGGGCTTCAAGTAAAGTATCACTTCCGGTTTATCAATTTTAGTCAGAATCTAATATATTGTGCCCCTTGATATAAAAGTCTCAAATACTAAAATTGAAAAAAATTGGAGTATATTTTAATATGGTTCTTCATTAAAAACTGTTATGGGCTTCAAGTAAAGTATCACTTCCGGTTTATCAATTTTAGTCAAAATCTAATATGTTGTGCCCCTTGACATAAAAGTCTCAAATACTAAAATTGAAAAGTTTTGGATTATATTTTAATATAATTCTTCATTAAAAACTGTTATGGGCTTCAAGTAAAGTATTACTTCCGGTTTATCAATTTTAGTCAAAATCTAATGTTGTGCCCCTTGATATAAAAGTCTCAAATACTAAAATTGAAAAGTTTTGGATTATATTTTAATATAGTTCTTCATTAAAAACTGTTATGGGCTTCAAGTAAAGTACCACTTCCGGTTTATCAATTTTAGTCAAAATCTAATATGTTGTGCCCCTTGATATAAAAGTCTCAAATACTAAAATTGAAAAGATTTGGAGTATATTTTAATATGGTTCTTCATTAAAAACTGTTATGGGCTTCAAGTAAAGTACCACTTCCGGTTTATCAATTTTAGTCAAAATCTAATATGTTGTGCCCCTTGACATAAAAGTCTCAAATACTAAAATTGAAAAGTTTTGGATTATATTTTAATATGGTTCTTCATTAAAAACTGTTATGGGCTTCAAGTAAAGTACCACTTCCGGTTTATCAATTTTAGTCAAAATCTAATATGTTGTGCCCCTTGATATAAAAGTCTCAAATATTAAAATTGAAAAGTTTTGGATTATATTTTAATATAGTTCTTCATTAAAAACTGTTATGGGCTTCAAGAAAAGTACCACTTCCGGTTTATCAATTTTAGTCAAAATCTAATGTTGTGCCCCTTGATATAAAAGTCTCAAATACTAAAATTGAAAAGTTTTGGATTATATTTTAATATAGTTCTTCATTAAAAACTGTTATGGGCTTCAAGTAAAGTACCACTTCCGGTTTATCAATTTTAGTCAAAATCTAATATGTTGTGCCCCTTGATATAAAAGTCTCAAATACTAAAATTGAAAAGATTTGGAGTATATTTTAATATGGTTCTTCATTAAAAACTGTTATGGGCTTCAAGTAAAGTACCACTTCCGGTTTATCAATTTTAGTCAAAATCTAATATGTTGTGCCCCTTGACATAAAAGTCTCAAATACTAAAATTGAAAAGTTTTGGATTATATTTTAATATGGTTCTTCATTAAAAACTGTTATGGGCTTCAAGTAAAGTACCACTTCCGGTTTATCAATTTTAGTCAAAATCTAATATGTTGTGCCCCTTGATATAAAAGTCTCAAATATTAAAATTGAAAAGTTTTGGATTATATTTTAATATAGTTCTTCATTAAAAACTGTTATGGGCTTCAAGAAAAGTACCACTTCCGGTTTATCAATTTTAGTCAAAATCTAATGTTGTGCCCCTTGATATAAAAGTCTCAAATACTAAAATTGAAAAGTTTTGGATTATATTTTAATATAGTTCTTCATTAAAAACTGTTATGGGCTTCAAGTAAAGTACCACTTCCGGTTTATCAATTTTAGTCAAAATGTAATATGTTGTGCCCCTTGATATAAAAGTCTCAAATACTAAAATTGAAAAGATTTGGATTATATTTTAATATAATTCTTCATTAAAAACTGTTATGGGCTTCAAGTAAAGTATTACTTCCGGTTTATCAATTTTAGTCAGAATCTAATATGTTGTGCCCCTTGATATAAAAGTCTCAAATATTAAAATTGAAAAGTTTTGGATTATATTTTAATATAGTTCTTCATTAAAAACTGTTATGGGCTTCAAGTAAAGTACCACTTCCGGTTTATCAATTTTAGTCAAAATCTAATATGTTTTGCCCCTTGATATAAAAGTCTCAAATATTAAAATTGAAAAATTTTGTATTATATTTTAATACACATATCCCTGACAACAGGTTGTCACCGAGATATGCTGCGGACTTAACACCATGTTTCCCAAAAAAAATTACAGTAATAAGAAGAGTCCATTAGAATGAAATAGCTATATATTTTTCTCTCTGTCTTACAAAAAATAAATATTTGCGAGTAAGTGTACGATCCTGTCGTTGATTATTCTATGTCATGGTGTCTCTGTCTTACAATATATTTATCTCTGTCACACAAAAATCAATATCTACTCCATGCACCCGATGTTTAATAACTGACGTGAGGGGAACCCTTAGGTAAAAATTGAGAATTTTAATTTCATTGATTTTTTGGTACGAATCAATGCCTCTCGTAAAACGTACATGTAGGAAAGGTATACTTTTAAATAAAATAAAACAACCACTCACAAGCGTGCTAAGGTACACTTTTTTTACACTACCTCCCGCCAATTAATTAAAGTGTAAAGATGACAGATCTTTTCACCAACAATACCTCTCGCTAATTACAAATGGTGATTATACATACATACACTAAAGCCTCCCGCCAATTAATCAAACAGCTGGCATTTTTTTGGAGCCGGGGTTTACTTATACTAAAATTTTAACTTGAACAGAGACATCATCGAAAAATGTTATAATCGGATTCTAGGGACTTTTAAAAAGGGCTTATTGTACACATGTACAATGCAGGAAATGGTTTGAAGAATATTATTATCCATTCTATTTATTTGCTATATTGTACATATGTATAATACAGGAAATAGTGGAAAGGTATCTATTCCATTTTTTATTTCCTATATTGTACATGTGTACAATGCCGGAAATAGTTAGTGGAACGTTAGGTATTCCATTTTTTATTTCCTATATTGTACACATGTACAATGCAGGAAATAGTTAGAGGAACGTCATCTATTCCATTTTTTATTTCCTATATTGTACATATGTACAATGCAGGAAATAGTTAGAGGAACGTTAGGTATTCCATTTTTTATTTCCTATATTGTACACATGTACAATGCAGGAAATAGTTAGAGGAACGTCATCTATTCCATTTTTTATTTCCTATATTGTACATATGTACAATGCAGGAAATAGTTAGAGGAACGTTAGGTATTCCATTATTTATTTTCTATATTGTACTCCATATAACATTATTATAGAAAAGTTTACTATTGAATGTATCTTTTTTTTTACAATACCTTCCTCCAACTAACCAAAGTGTAAAAGTGACAGATATATTTATCAACAATACCTCTCGCCAATTATAAATGGCGATAAAATACACACACACACACATATACATACACTAAAGCAATAGTACCTCCCGCCAACTAATTAAAGTGTAAAGGTGACAGTAGATTTTTTCATCAACAATACCTCTCGCTAATTACAAATGGTAATAATACATACACGTACATACATACATATACTAGAACAACGGCATCTCCCGCCAACTAATTAAAGTGTAAAGGTGACAGTAGATTTTTTCACCAACAATACCTCTCGCTAATTAGAAATGGTAATAATACATATACATACATACGTACATACATACATATACTAGAACAACGGCATCTCCCGCCAACTAATTAAAGTGTAAAGGTGACAGTAGATTTTTTCATCAACAATACCTCTCACTAATTAGAAATGGTAATAATACATATACATACATACGTACATACATACATATACTAGAACAACGGCATCTCCCGCCAACTAATTAAAGTGTAAAGGTGACAGTAGATTTTTTCACCAACAATACCTCTCGCTAATTAAAATGGTAATAATACATACACACACATACATATACTAGAGAAACAGTACCTCTCGCCAACTAATTAAAGTGTAAAGGTAACAGTAGATTTTTTTTTACCAACAATACCTTCCTTCCGCTAATTACAAATGGCGATAAAACACACACACACATAACATTATTATTTATATATTTATAACTTAGAGACAGAAAAGTTTACTATTGAATGTATCTTTCTGAAAAACAATAATTTTACGTTATTAACATTGTCATTAAAAAATTAGGAAGAAATTCAAAATTGGTGATGCTAGAATACAACCAATTTAATTTGAATGGGGGGTAGAGCTGTTCGCGTCCGTGGTAGAATACCACACGTGCCCCCTGGTTAACGCTAAATGAACAGCAAACGTCCACCGCCAAAGAATGGGAAAGAAATTCGATTTAATTACAAGATACATCAAATCGAATTAAAGTTTTTGTCGCTGATATCTTCAAAATTAAATCATTTTAATAATATAACACATACAGACGCAGTATTTAACGTAGAAATCAAATATTGTGGAATAATAAACCGAGCAACATTTTCCGTTGAAGTTCAGCAGAATTCACAAAAAAATCATGTTTGAAAGAGGATTTTGAAATTTTGCGTGGACTGAAGCAAGGAGTGGGTTAAAGCAATACAACATATGCAGATGATATCAACATCATGAGCCGCAGGGTGGAAGAGGCACAACAAACATACTCAGAACTCAAAAGACATGCAAAGGAAATTAACACAAATAAAACAAAAACGCCAACACAAACAAGAAGGAAAAGAACCGCACAGAAGATCATGCTGGAAGATAACATGGAAGCAGTTGAACATTTCACATACTTAGGAGTGGAATTAAGGGCGGACGGGACCGAAGATCAAGAAATCCAAAGAAGAATTACACTGGCCAACAAAGCTTATATATTCCGATCAAAGACTTTTCCACGACGGAGATGGGCAGGACATGTGATGAGGATGGAAGACAACAGAATCCCGAAAAGAGCGTTCAACAGCAAAATGCAGGGAACAATACCAGTAGGACGACCTCGAAAACGATGGGAAGAGGAAGTAACCGAGGACGCACGAAGCCTACTAGGAGTCCAGACTTGGAGGAGAGCTGCGTTGGATAGGAAAGCATGGAGGCAAAAGCTTAAGGAGGCCAAGGCTCAATTTGGGCTGTAGTGTCATAGAAGAAGAATAAACCGAGCAACATTTTCCGTTGAAATGTTCTTTCATCCTCGCTAGACTTGGCGATATTTCGAAAATTGTTCCACGTATTCGTATAGATGTTGCTCCATCTCCAAAGATATGGCGTCGTAGATAAACTGAAGCGACAACATAGCGTGGCGATGAAATACGTTTCCATTCGCGGTGGTATCCTCAGCTGAAATCATGTGGAAAATGTAAGTCAAACATCAATTTTGTTATACCTTTTTAATTTTTAACAACTTTTGCGTTATTTGTAACGATTGTTAAAGATGTACCAACGATAATATGTAATAAACGAACAAAATGAAAGCCGCAAAAGCGTAACTAAAGTAACTCATTTCTCTATCTATTTCAGATTGCATGCATGACCATGAGGGCTTCAGAAACATGGAAATGGGAGCAGAAGAAGGCAGAAGGAGAAACAGGAGACAACGGAGTTACTGCATTGGGGCCCTACAACTCAAAAATTTAAGCGTGCTGTCAGCATGTATAAGGTAAGAGTCTTCCTAGATTTCATAATATTTATTCTTTTTATCATTATTAAATGTATTTACGTGGTTGGAACCGCTAATATTGTTGGTAATGCAACAATACTTTATAATCCAAGAGTCGAAACTTGGAATAAAAATGAACTAGTCCAAATCTAGTTTATTAGTTAGTAAGGACTACCTGAAAAAGTTTTATCTATATTGTGCGTGAAATATTTGCACTAGAATAACTAAGCATTTGAAAAGTGGTGCACTTTCCACTTGTATAACCACCCAACGGACAGGGTGGTGCAAAATGAATTTCTCTGAATTATTTTCTATCAAATGTGGTTTCGAAATATCAAATTAAAGCAAATTTCAAATACTTTTGAAACCATTTAAAAACTGTTGGATAAAATATCGCATGATACATTAAAATCAAGTGTCTTGTGTAATGAAGGCACGTTTGCAGTACGAGATTTTATCCAACAGTTTTTGAAATGGTTTAAAGAACATCACAAACTAATAATTATTATTTAATAGGCAGACCTTTGGCTGATCTGGAGATGTCAAGAAACTTGGAGGATTTGGATGCAGGCTTTCGATTTCAACACTGCAAATCTTTTACGACGTAGCCGGACCATCGATGGATGAACTGGTAGGATTCTTTAATTTTTTATAAAATATTTTGTTCTCATACTCAACCATGAGAACTTATAGTCAAAGGATTATGACTATATGTCCTAATTATTAACTTGTTCTCATATTCAACCATGAGAACTTAGTCAATGAAATATGACTATTATAAATGTCCAAATATTATATTGTATTCAAATTCGATTTTGAGTACTACATTGAAAGACAAATAACTTTCATGATTGTCTGTATAATATTCAAACAATTTAAAATTGAAATGTCGACTGTTTATCAATAAAATAAATGTCTGGAAACATATGATTAGCACATATATCTTTCAGGAATTGGACATCAAGAAGACTAAAATAATATTAGATTATAAATTGTACTATTCAAAAGTGAATAGCGATTTAAAATTAGTTTTTCATTTAAATATTGATACAAATAAACATAAGTAATAAATAGTTCGCTATCATAAATAAAACGTTTTGTGATATACCTATTCACTTTTGAGTAGTTTAGTTTTAAGTTCTTTGAAATGTATTTTCAGGTGTTAATTAAATAAACTTTGGCTCATCGCGCCGTTGAGCAAACACGCGTTTTCTTTAAAAATTAAAAATAAATTGATTTAAAGTTGAAGTGCATTATTCCCTACCGATAATTCATCATAAAATCGTGCGTTTTGATTGCCCAGACGGCATCTAGGGAGAGTGGATGTGAAAAAAAAAATTGTATGAATTGGTGTGTCGGGGCATGCTTGCTGTCGAATGGTGAGAGAATCAGGAAGTAGGGGGTGTGAGATTCGAAACTTGTTTGGGGGTTCGGGTTTCCTTTATTTTTCTATTATTATTAACATTACGGTTAGTTGGGATGGGGTTAGGAAGGATTCGTGCGCGATTTCCATAATTGAGTGGACTGATATGTATAGTAATTCACAACGCCATGTGAAACTAGTTGTTTATTCTGGTGGATCGCTTCACACTTGTGTGAATGTTTGTAGGGACAGTTTAATTCTTTTGTACCAGTGCTGACCATCGTTCGTACTGGCCGCTGCTCTAGTTTGGACGCTTTAAAACCGCTAGACTCAAATGAGAAAAGTTTTAAACAAACCTGAATGCTTACACAGGAAACTCTCTTATGGCGTGTTATGTGCTCTCCTCATCCGGAGGCAACGTAATCATCGTTTAATTTTAATGGCAACGAATTATTAAAGACAAAATAAAAGTTTTTGTTTTGATTTATAACTATTTGTTTGAGCACACGGGTTGTCCGCGTTCGGTGTCAGGTGTTTCGGGAATGGCCGGGCGATGCCATCGGGAGTAGCTCTTTATTGCATCCAAGCCGTGGAATATCACTTAATTGCTTCCCTTGTCCTTAATTGGCTCGCGTGTGTAGGCCGTAAACCTTTAGTGGTCGCGACTGGGGTCGGCTTAACCCTCACGTAAACAACTGTGAGAATCACCCATCGGCATTCTCACTTTTTGTCTTAGCTCTCGTATATCTCTCTCTCACTTCAACTTAGCTTAACATAGTCTAGATATAAGATAGCTTGCGTAGACATAAGATAGCTTAGATTATAAGATAGGCAGGGGTTGTTTTTGCTTTTTGAGAGAGAGAAAATTAACGTAACTTACTATTTTTAGATTTGCTTTTGTTTGAAAATGATATTAAACGTAAGATAGGATTTTTTGTGCACTTCATAAACTTAATTTGGGGGGAACTACAATAGTTTAATTTAGATTATAAGGTAGCATTGTATACGGAATTGTATTTATTTAATAAATTGTATATATAGGGAGCGTGGGTGGCATTGAGGGTGGTGTCTCCCTATATATATCATTTATTAAATAGAGCGTTTCATTTATAGTTTTAAGATAGTTATAAGTTTAAAAAATTCCCCACCGCCGCCGTCGCCAAGGTTGCAGTGCCGATTGGGATGCGTCTCCATGGTTTCCTCTGCATAATGACTTATTTAAAATGTTTGTACAATAAAACAATCTTTTTGTTTATTTTTATTTAAACCCATCACATTAGTTTTAAAGATAGGTAGTTTTAGTAAAAATTGTAATTATTCTTAAGTATTTTGACGCGACAGGGCAAAGTTAGATTTTAAGTATTTATTGTAAACGAAGCTTTATATTAATATATATATTATATATTTTGGTGAGTGGGCGGTTGAGGTGGTAACACCAAAAAAATATATAATATATTTAATATAAAGGTTCGCAAACGATCTTAAACCGAATAAGAAATCTTGTACTTGTAACAATGGGAACAAGGAATCTTATTTGGGGAGATCCCAAGTTTAAATTTGTTAAATTAGTCCATAAGTATTGTAAACGCAACACTAATATGTATATTTGGGCGGTTTTAGTCTAAAAATATATATTTAGAGTTTCGTATCAGTTATAAAACTAAAACATTTGTTACCGTATATAAATTGTCATTATTATGGGGTTATTTTATTTGTTGTTAATTATTTTACATCTTTATTCTGTAAATAAAAGTTAAATCTTAGGGTTAAACTTTTATTTGCAGAATAAAGATGTAAAATAATTAACAGCAAATAAAATAACCCCATAATAATGACAATTTATATACGGTAACAAATGTTTTAGTTTTATAACTAAACCCTGTGTGACATTGTTATAAATTGTTAATAGATTTGTTACCAAATTTAGTAAGAAATAATTATGAACAGAAATTTTAAACTTCACGATTCATTTGTTATATTTCTGTTCATAATTGTTACTAAATTTGTTAACAAATCTATTAACTATTTATGCCTGTCAAACAGCCCTTTGTAATAAATAATGCCAATAAACTTTAAATTTTATAAGATAAAGTCTTGTAATTTTTTAAAATACAAATATTTTTTTATATTTAAAAAATTGTAATCTCTTGAAATACAAATATATTGTTATATTAAAAAATTGATTTTTTAGTCTAAGTCCCTACACGTATGTAGTTTTTAAAACGTCCGCTAGGGGGCAGCACCTGTCGATAATGATTTCAACTTGGGGTTTTAAGCAATTAAAATATTTTCTTTTTTGTACATGCGTACGTACATACACATATATAGTTTTTAAAACATCCGCTAGGGGGCAGCACCTGTTGATAAAGATTTCAACTTTGGGTTTTAAGCAATTAAAATATTTTCTTTTTTGTACATGCGTACGTACATACACATACGTCCCATTTTCAGTAAGTATAAATTCCCAATAGGTATACGTCCCATATTCACAAAGTACAAATTCCCAATAGGTATACGTCTCATGTGCATTGTACATGCGTACGTACATACACATATAGTTTTTAAAATACCCGCTAGGGGGCAGCACATGTCGATAAAGTTTTCAACTTAGAGTTTTAGTAATTAAAATATTTTCTTTTTTGTACATGCGTACGTACATACGCATTTATAGTTTTTAAAACGTCCGGTAGGGGGCAGCACCTGTTGATAAAGATTTCAACTTTGGAGTACTTTTTTCACCAATGTTCAGAGACTAAAATTTTCATAGGTATACGTCCCATATTCACTAAGTATAAATTCCCAAAAAGTATACGTCCCATTTTCAATAAGTACAAATTCCCAATAGGTATACGTCTCATGTGCTGCCCCCAAACGGCCATTTTCGGAACTATTTAGAATCCTGTATGTACGTATGTATAAATAGGTATACGTTCACTAACACCAAATTCCCAATAGGTATACGTCCCATATTCACTAAGTACAAATTCCCCATAGGTATACGTCTCATGTGCTGCCCCCAAACGGCCATTTTCGGAACTATTCACAAACACGGCGTTATTTCTGGTTGCCTATACTTTAAGGAGTAAGGCTTTACAATAGGTGCTGCCCTCTAGCGGCCAATTTAAGAACTATATACGTATAGGGGCTTAAAATCTTACAGATTTCATCCCCTAAGTAGAAGGAATAAAAAGAAATAGACACATTATAGTTTAATTTATTTTATTGTACTAAATATTGTACATTAGGGTAGTTTACATGAAATACAACAATGTAAGATACAAATAAACAATAAATACAAGCAAAATTTATACAAACTATTATATAAACATCCCTATTTCTAATTTTTTAGGACAAGGGTAAGTATATTTATGTATAAAATACAAAGAATAAGAATTAAAAATACAATTTAGGTTATGAACATGATAAAGACAACAATGTATTACAATTAAACAATAAAAATTACTTAAACTAATACATGTTTTAATTTAACAACCCCTTATTTATTTCAGAGGTAATACCACAACTAAGAGACAGGGAAGTATGTACACAGTTGATGCTGCTAATTTGGAACAACAGGGAAGTATGAGAATTGTATTATACATATTAATAAATTTTGTAAAATGTCATTTTAAAACTAAAGAAATATTACAGAAAAACGAATTGCAAACTACCATTAAAACAGGGCTAATTTTATTTAAAATAACATCTACGTATTCTGTGCAACAAAAACATGTGACATTAAAAAAAAAATGAGAATTTGTTCAACTTTTTAACAAAATGAAGCTGTCAAATTTTAATTAGCGCATTTTTAAACCCTTTGCCCTACGCCCTTGAAACTTAAATATGTTGTTATACGACCCCGACATTTCAAAGAATGTGAAGGGAACGCGAAATTTCAAGGAAATCGCTGAAAATCCAGCCGTTTCCGAGATACGAGCCCTCAAAGTTTTCCGAAGGGTGTAACGCTTAAATACGTTAATTAAATGGGCTAAAAGGCCGAAAAATAGCGTATCGGGAGGATTTGAACCCGCCCTTTCCATTGGCTTGCTTAGAGTTGATGAAAACCCTTTGGTTTACAATATATTTGCCCTTCAAGTTTAGCTGAAACGATTTGCAAACTACCATTAAAACATAGCTAATTTTATTTGAAATAACATCTACGTATTTTGTACAACAAAAACATGACATTAAAAAAAAATGAGAATTTGTTCAATTTTTAACAAAACGAAGCTGTCAAATTTTAATTAGCGCATTTTTAAACCCTTGGCCCTACGCCCTTGAAACTTAAATATGTTGTTCTACGACCCCGACATTTCAAAGGATGCTAAGGGAACGCGAAATTTCAAGGAAATCGCTGAAAATCCAGCCGTTTCCGAGATACGAGCCCTCAAAGTTTTCCGAAGGGTTTAACGCTTAAATACGTTAATTAAATGGGCTAAAAGGCCGAAAAATAGCGTATCGGGAGGATTTGAACCCGCCCTTTCCATTGACTTGCGCAGAATTGACGAAAACCCTCTGATTTACAATATATTCGCCCTTCAAGTTTGTGGTGAAGGGCCTACGCTAACTCCGGAACTACAAGGGCTAGAAGGGCCGGACAAGTTTTATAAGGTTTCTTTGGACCTGCACAATAACATATTTACCCTTCAAGTTCATGGCGAAGGGCTTGCGCGAACTCCGGAACTAAAAGGGCTAGAAGGGCCGGACAAGTTTTTTTAAACTTACTTGGACCTGCATAATTGAAATCCGTGGCCAGATTTTCCCGAAGGGCTCAAATAAGCCCTAATCCCTTTGAAAAAGGGCGGACTCCTGTCGGATGGTTGTTTTCGTACCTAGAGAACTTAATACTAAAGGATAGGATAGGAAAATAAGGAAAAATCCTTAGATATTAGGATATTTCCCTGTCTCTTATATTATTACATAGGAAAGGTAAATAAACAACTCTTTTATTTATTTATTCTTATAAAAATATCATCTATTATCTTCATCCAGTGTCGTAGTTACCGTATCCTATCTCTGGGTGTAGTCCCGGCCCTTCGCGGAACCTGAAAACAAACAAACATTATTTATTTTGAGCGGCAAAGTACAAAACATATAATAAATAAACACATAATTATAGTGGGGGTATTACGTGGTAATATTAATATTATGTTTTTAAAATAAAGACTTCAGTTCCTATCGGGCTTCGGGGAAGTGAACATGGGGTGTGTGCTTGTTAATAATCGTGTAGTGTAAATTACTAACGAAAAACTTAGACATTTTTATTTCAATCGTTCTCTACTATAACTTATAGTTCGCGATATATTTTGAAAATATTAGATTTACCTTGCAACCTTCTTACAATTATTTAAATAATTTTAAATAGTTTTCAATTTGTTTAAATTTTATAAAAATAATTTAAATTTAATAAGTTAATAATAAACTAATTTTAAATGTTTAATTATTATTATTTACAATAAAATCTAAATATTCCAGATTTATTTTTAACTTATACAACGTATATCTGATTATTATAATTTTAATATTTATTTAAAATGTTGCATAAGTCTCTGTTTGCCCGTTGGTGTTTATTATTTAATCCTCAGTCGAAATTTTACATTCGTAAATGTTAGTTTACTACACGATTGTTGTATATTTAAAAAAAATGTCTTTAGTGTTATTAAAATAACTATAATTGTTCATAAAAGTGTGGTTTATTGTTAATATCAAGTGTTATACATGTTATTGTAATTGGTGTAAGTGTTACGTAATGTGTACTGCAAAGTGTATTCTAATCTGCGAAAATAACCGATGATGATATATTACAGTGATGATAAAACAGTGGATGATATATTAAGAAAATCGCAGTCTTCACAAATACATGTAAGTATGAACTTATTAGTATTACATTTCCTTTTCTTCTCTAGACTGTTTAATTCAAAACTATGTGTCTGCCGTATCCTAATATGAATTCCATACAAAAATCTAAATTTTTACATCCCTATTTATTATTTTTATTCGTGTAGGAATGATAAATGAAAATATGAAACAAGTGCACATGACGAAGTTCAGAGAAAATTTAATTAAAATACATTTTATTTTAACGCCCTGTAACTCCTAAAATTGTAAATTGAAAAATTCTTTCAGCATTTCAGTAATTTTCAAGATATACGTATTTATAGAGAAATGCATGCTGAATTCAAATTTGAAATATACAAGTTCTTATTTTAGTTCCAAAGATATTGATCCCTAGTTGAAATTTCCTTTAGGAAAGTATCTGTCCTTGAACAAATAAAAATGATAAGTTTTTCAACAATGAATATCACCCTAATTTTCATAAAATATATTCCACGGGTGGTTCATGAACCCTGTTCGCGAATAAATTTCAAAAATATTAGGAAGTGATCAGTACTTAGACATTAATTATAATTTTTGTTACTCGTTATTTTAATTGTTGACCATTATTTTTCTTTTTGTTATAATCTAATGGCCTAACTGTTATATACATTAGTCAGTTTCATTGTTGCAGTGATAGTGAATAGACGTGTGTGTGGTGTGCTCGTGTAGTATATCATCGAAGACGACTTCCTAGCACTTGGAGAAGACATATGGATATCTTTAGGACTTGGAGATATACTTGGGGAAATAATTTATTGACATAAGTATTATTATTTTTATTATTTTTGAATTACTGAATAGTTGTACCCATTATTGGGTGTATCAGTCAGTATATTTCTATGGATTATTTTTGATGTAGACATACTTTACATTATTATTATTATTAGAATTATTTAATGGTACTGGTACTGCCATATACAAATATATTGTTGTACATATTATATACCTATGTATTTTATTAGATACATATATTTTATGTTTAAGTAATTATGAATATGTATCGTATTTTTTTTAATAATTACAACCGATTAAAAAAATTAAAGTTCATATTATTATATATTACTAATTTAAATGTTAATTTCGAGTATGTTTTTATTGTTACAGAACCATGTAACAGAGAAATCAACTATGGTCCTGGACGAGCCGTGGAAGGATATGAGTTGCAGAAAAATATGAATCCTTTGGAGATGGTCACACTGTTGCAGAACATCGCAAAACACACCCAACCATATATTTGGACTTCCCAAGACTTATGTATATGATTTATGTAAATAAATAAATAATAAATAAAACTTATCCTCCAAAACATTTATTATTATTCGAATATAAAATAAATATGGCAAGAAACATTGGTACATAATTTACTCATGTCATAAAACACAGACACACATATATAATAAATATATATATACAGATACATACATATTCATACATCATACTTTTTACAGGGTAGAGAAAACAAAAAGCTAAATTCAAATATTACCTATTAAAATTTAACTCCGTATTCGGCGAATACAATTCCTAAAACGTTATATACATATAGAAAACAACCCCCTGAAACCAAATTTGAAAACCGCAATTCTCTATTTCATATATTTTATTTTAAACTTAGTATATTCAACAGATATTAACCAATATTTTTAAACAATCATTACTGAATTTTTTTTCAGCAATTCTAATTCCTGAAACATTGCATATACATATAGAAAACAACCCCCTGAATTCAAATTTGAAAACCGCAAATCTCTATCTCACTTAGTATTTGAGTATTTTATTTTAAACTTAATATATTCAACAGACATTTAGTTATATTTTTAAACAATCATTACTGATTTTTTTTTAGCAATTCGAATTCCTGAAACATTGCATATATATAGAAAACAACCCCCTAAATTCAAATTTAAAAACCGCAAGTCTCTATTTCACTTAGTTTTTGAGTATTTTATTTTAAAATTAATATATTCAACAGACATTTACCCTTATTTTTAAACAAACAATACTGATTTTTTTTTCAGCAATTCGAATTCCTGAAACATTGCATATATATAGAAAACAACCCCCTGAATTCAAATTTGAAAACTGCAAGTCTCTATTTCACTTAGTTTTTGAGTATTTTATTTTAAAATTAATATATTCAACAGACATTAATCTATATTTTTAAACAATCATTACTGAAATTTTTTTCAGCAATTCGAATTCCTGAAACATTACATATATATAGAAAACAACCCTCTGAATCCAAATTTGAATACCGCAAGTCTCTATCTCACTTATTTTTTGAATATTTTATTTTTAAAATTAATATATTCAACAGACATTTAGTTATATTTTTAAACAATCATTACTGAATTTTTTTTCAGCAATTCGATTTCCTGAAACATAGCATATAATATATAGAAAATAACCCCCTGAATCCAAATTTTAAAACCGCAAGTCTCTATCTTATATAGTTTTTCAGTATTTTATTTTAAACTTAATATATTCGATAGACATTTACCTATATTTTTAAACAGTCATTACTGATTTTTTTTTCAGCAATTTTAATTTCTGAAACTGCATACACATATAGAAAACAACCCTCTGAATCCAAATTTGAAAACCGCAAGTCTCTATCTTACTTAGTTTTTGAGTATTTTATTTTAAACTTAATATATTCGACAGACATTTACTTACATATATTTTTAAAAAATCATTACTGATTTTTTTTTAGCAATTCGAATCCCTGAAATATAGCTTATACATAGAAAACAATCCCCTGAATTCAAATTTGGAAACCGTACGTCGCTATCTCACTTACTTTTTGAATATTTTATTTTAAACTTAATATATTCGACAGACATTTACTTATATTTTAAAACAACCATTACTGAATTTTTTTTTCAGCAATTCGAATGGAATAGATAACAACGTTCCTCTAACTATTTTCTGTACTGTACATATGTACAATATAGGAAATAAATAATGGAATAGATAACGTTCCTCTAACTATTTCCTGCATTGTACATATGTACAATATAGGAAATAAACAATGGAATAGATACCGTTCCTCTAACTATTTCCTGTATTGTACATATGTACAATATAGGAAATAAATAATGGAATAGATACCGTTCCCCTAACTATTTCCTGTATTGTACATATGTACAATATAGGAAATAAATAATGGAATACATAACGTTCCTCTAACTATTTCCTGCATTGTACATATGTACAATATAGGAAATAAACAATGGAATAGATACCGTTCCTCTAACTATTTCCTGTATTGTACATATGTACAATATAGGAAATAAATAATGGAATAGATACCGTTCCCCTAACTATTTCCTGTATTGTACATATGTACAATATAGGAAATAAATAATGGAATACATAACGTTCCTCTAACTATTTCCTGCATTGTACATATGTACAATATAGGAAATAAATAGAAGAACGGATAATAATGTTCCTCAAACCATTTGCTGCATTGTATATGTGTACAATAAGCCCGTTTTAAAGTCCCTAGAATCCGATTATAACATTTTTTACGATGTTAAAGTTAAAATTTTAGTATAAGTAAACCCCGGCTCCAAGAAAATGCCAGCTATTTAATTAATTGGCGGGAGGTACTGTTGCTTTAGTGTATGTATGTATGTATGTATATATATATAGCAAACAACCCTTTGAATCCTTTAGAAAAGTATTTGTCCTTAAACAAGCATAAATGATAAATTTTCAGTAATAAATATCACCCTTTCAGGCAACCCTTAAATTTACAAATTATATTTCGCTGGTGGTTCATTAACCTTGTTTAAAAAATAAAAATTTACAAAAATCTTATGCGGTAATCAACAAATTATATAATACTTAGACATTCATTATAATTATTGTTGCTGATTATTTTAACTATTTTTTTTTATTATTATCTAATGGCCCAACTGTTATATACATTAATTTTATCAGTTTCATTGTTACAGTGCTAGAGAACAGACGTGTATGTGGTGTGCTCATATAGTGTGCTTTCGAGAACTGCTTCCTGGTGCTTGGAAAAGACACATGGACACCTTCAGGACATGGAGTTATACTTAGGGAAATAATTTATTTATAGTAAGTTTTATTTTTTTATTTTTTAACTACTGAATAGTTGTACCCATTATTGGGTATATCAGCCAATATTTCTAAGGATTATTTCTGATGTAGATATACTTTACATTTCAATAATAATTTGAATTTATTTAGAATTATTTACTGTCCGTATACACATATCATATATTATTTTACATGTTATATATGTTACTACATATATTTTATTTTATATTTAAGTAATTATGAATATGTATAACATTAAATTAAGATATTTCCATTTTTTTATTGGTAAAATTATGATAGCACACCATTAACGTAATTGTCTAATATAATACAATGCAATCAATACTTTAGAAATTAATTAAAATATTCGTTAAAATACTTAAATATTCTTTTAAGATTTGAATTTCTCGCATATTCAATTTTTTTTTTTTTATAATTACAAACGATTTAAATATTTTAAAGTTCATATTATTATCTATGACTACTAATTCAAAAGTTAATTTCGAGTATATTTTTATTGTTACAGAATCATGTAACAGAGAAATGATCTATGGTCCTGGACGAGCCGTGGAAGGATATGAGTGAGTTGCAGAAGGACATGAATCCAGATTTCAGCGTTGGAGATGGTCACACCGTTACAGAACATCGCCAAACATCACCCAACATGTATTTGGATCCCTCAAGACTTATTTATAAGATTTATGTAAATTAATAAATAAAACTTATCCTCCTAAACATTAAATACTCGTATATAAAATTAATATATGGCAAGAAACATCGGTACATAATCAATTCATGTCATTAAACAGCACATATATATTCATTTTCATACATTTAAGGCATATATATCCATACAATACCTACGTAACTAATTCACATACTATACATACAAGCATACATATACATATATACTTTTTATAGGGTACAGAAAACAAAAAGCTAAATTCAAATATTACCTATTAAAAATTAACTCCATCTTTGACTATTATAATTTCTAAGACGTAATATATTTAATAGAAATTTAGTTATATTTATTTCTGAAACATAGCATATATATAGAAAACAACCCCCTGAATCCAAATTTGAAAACCGCAAGTCTCTATCTTACATAGTTTTTGATTATTTTATTTTTAACTTAATATACTCAATAGACATTTACCTATATTTTTAAACAAGCATTACTGAAATTTTTCTCAACAATTCGAATTCCTGAAACATTGCATATATATAGAAAACAACCCCCTGAATTCAAATTTGAAAACCGCAAGTCTCTACTTCACTTAGTTTTTGAGTATTTTATTTTAAACTTAATATATTCAACAGACATTTACCTATATTTTTAAACAATCATTACTGAATTTTTTTTCAGCAATTCGAATTCCTGAAACATTGCATACATATAGAAAACAACCCTCCAAATTTGAATACCGCAGGTCTCTATCTCACTTAGTTTTTGAATATTTTATTTTTAAACTTAATACATTCAACAGACATTTAGTTATATTTTTAAACAATCATTACTGAAATTTTTTTCAGCAATTCGAATTCCTGAAACATAGCATATATATAGAAAACAACCCTCTGAATCCAAATTTGAAAACCGTAAGTCTCTATTTCACTTAGTTTTTGAATATTTTATTTTAAACTTAATATATTCAACAGACATTTAGTTATATTTTTAAACAATCATTACTGAATTTTTTTACAGCAATTCGAATTCCTGAAACATTGCATATATATAGAAAACAACCCTCTGTATCCAAATTTGAATACCGCAAGTCTCTATCTCACTTAGTTTTTGAATATTTTATTTTTAAAATTAATATATTCAACAGACATTTAGTTATATTTTTAAACAATCTTTACTGAAATTTTTTTCATCAATTCGAATTCCTGAAACATTGCATATATATAGAAAACAACCCTCTGTATCCAAATTTGAATACCGGAAGTCTCTATCTCACTTAGTTTTTGAATATTTTATTTTTAAAATTAATATATTCAACAGACATTTAGTTATATTTTTAAACAATCATTACTGAAATTTTTTTCATCAATTCGAATTCCTGAAACATTACATATATATAGAAAACAACCCTCTGAATCCAAATTTGAATACCGCAAGTCTCTATCTCACTTAGTTTTTAAATATTTTATTTTAAACTTAATATATTCAACAGACATTTAGTTATATTTTTAAACAATCATTACTGAAATTTTTTTCAGCAATTCGAATTCCTGAAACATAGCATATATATAGAAAACAACCCTCTGAATCCAAATTTGAAAACCGTAAGTCTCTATTTTACTTAGTTTTTGAATATTTTATTTTTAAACTTAATATATTCAACAGACATTTAGTTATATTTTTAAACAATCATTACTGAAATTTTTTTCAGCAATTCGAATTCCTGAAACATTGCATATATATAGAAAACAACCCTCTGAATCCAAATTTGAAAACCGTAAGTCTCTATTTCACTTAGTTTTTGAATATTTTATTTTAAACTTAATATATTCAACAGACATTTAGTTATATTTTTAAACAATCATTACTGAATTTTTTTACAGCAATTCGAATTCCTGAAACATTGCATATATATAGAAAACAACCCTCTGTATCCAAATTTGAATACCGCAAGTCTCTATCTCACTTAGTTTTTGAATATTTTATTTTTAAAATTAATATATTCAACAGACATTTAGTTATATTTTTAAAGAATCATTACTGAAATTTTTTTCATCAATTCGAATTCCTGAAACATTGCATATATATAGAAAACAACCCTCTGAATCCAAATTTGAATACCGCAAGTCTCTATCTCACTTAGTTTTTGAATATTTTATTTTTAAACTTAATATATTCAACAGACATTTAGTTATATTTTTAAACAAGCATTACTGAATTTTTTTTCAGTAATTCGAATTCCTGAAACATTGCATATATATAGAAAACAACCCTCTGAATCCAAATTTGAATACCGCAAGTCTCTATCTCACTTAGTTTCTGAATATTTTATTTTAAACTTAATATATTCAACAAACATTTAGTTATATTTTTAAACAAGCATTACTGTATATTTTTTCAGCAATTCGAATGCCTGAAACATAGCATATATATATAGAAAACAACCCTCTGAATCCAAATTTGACAACCCCAAGTCTCTATCTCACTTAGTTTTCAAGTATTTTATTTTATATTGAATTTCTCGCACTTTCTTTCATATTGTTTTTTTATTTATATATAATTACAAACGAATAAAAATTTTAAAGTTATATTATCTATAACTACTAATTCAAAAGTTAATTTCGAGTATATTTCTGTTGTTACAGAATCATGTAACAGAAATGAACTATGGTCCTGGACGAGCCGTACAAGGATATGAGTGAGTTACAGAAGGACATGAATTCATATTTCAGCGGTGGACTGGTCACACTGTTACAGAACATCGCAATACATCACCCAACATGTATTTGGATCCCTCAAGACTTATTTATAAGATTGATGTAAATTAATAAATAAAACTTATCCTTCCAAACACATATATTATTTTCATAAGGCATATCCATACATTACCTACAATTCACATACTATACATATACATACATACATACTTTTTAAAGGGTACAGAAAACAAAAAGCTAAATTCAAACATTACCTATTAAAAATTAACTCCGTCTTCGGTGATTATTTCTAAAATGTTAAATACATATAGAAAATAACCCCCTGAATCCAAATTTGAAAACTGCAAGACGCTATCTCACTTAGTTTTCTTATTTATTTTAAACTTAATATATTCAATAGACGTTTAAACATATTTTGAAACAAGTTTACTGAATTTTTTCCGGCAATTCGAATTCCTGAAACTTAGCTTATATTTATAGAAAACAACCCCCTGAATCCAAATTTAAACACCGCAAGTCACTATATCACATACTTCTTGAATATTTTATATTAAAATTAATGTATTCAATAAAAATTGAACTATTTTAAAACAATCATAACTAAATTTTATTTCAGCAATTCGAATTCCTGAAACTTTGTATATATAAATAAAACAACCCCCTGAATTCAAATCTGCATTATTAAGATATAAAATATAAGATTTGTGATTTAGTTTTCATTTTTCCGTACCATCGTTTCATCTTTAAGATACATAAATATGTAAATACCTAATGACTTGTAATCTAGTATTATGAAAACCTGTAATCATTTTAAATACTACATATTTAATGGATAACAATATTTATTCACATTATGATATTTACAAATATATATTTTCCTTAATAGAAAAAAAATCATATGTTACCCTTTATTAAACATAATACTCTTTTATACTTAGCAAAACATTTTTTTTTGCGTTCTATACTTTAATAAATCTTCCATATATTGTTATCTTTAAAAGTTGTATTTCCTTATTCATATGTAAAGAAAAATGATACACTTTTACGCTGTTATGTTATTATTTCATTCAATATTTATATCATAAATAAATGTACATGTCGAAATAAAATTATTTTTATCAAAAATTGCACTATATCTTCTGATAAACAAAACTATCATCCCTCATGTATATATAGGTACATAAGATAGACTATTCTTTCAAAGTCAAATTTGACGTATTTAGAGCACATATCACCATCTTTGCATTTGTGAAACTGCGACCGTTTTGTAATGCATCACAATTCACAAAAACAAAGATAAACATATTAAATAATGTATTTCATGTATTATATACATATGTACCATTATTATGTAATATATCGATCAATAAATCCTTTTAAAATAACAATATATTTCATTCCAATACTACTACCAAAAATCGCATTCCCAAAGATCTAGGTTCATATCCCGATAGCTAGCAACGATCCTGTAGCCCGTCAATCTGAAACTAGAGCGACGAGCTACAAGATCTTGCAAACCAAAAGTCCAGGTTCGATTCGCACCAGCTACCAGCAACCGAGCGTCCCAGCCTAGCCAGGCCCGCCAGGGCGTACTGCAGCCTACGGTCTGCAGTACGAATCCTGGGGTCTAGCTAGAAATCCAGTAAAAAGCCGTATATAGCTCGTTATAGCCGTACAACCGAGGTTCACGGAGCAGAGTGGCCGGTAGGATTCCATCACCCACGCTGAATGACTAAAATTCTATCAGACAGCAGTATATAGCTAGAAATTCTTGGTAGAAGGGGTATGATCGACGATTCGGCGTACAAAAGCCTTGCTGTGGGATTTTGATCGGTTGGAATTTAAATTTTTATGAATAAATACCTTGCTACAAGATTTCTGAGTCTAAGATTTGTGTTTTGATGAGTACTAGCCTTGCTACGGCGTTGTAATTTTAAGTTTTTGTGGACAGTAGGCTTGCTATCGGCTGTATACACGTCTGCCAGCTCGAAAATGCTTCAACGGTGAGTAAAATGCTATGTTTCGCTTGCTATAGGCTTTCGGTCGATAATTTTTTGAATTTTGGTGGGTGAATGCCTTGCCATCGGCTGAATTTCTGCCAGAGAGCTCAAAAATGCTCGTAGCGGCAGTAAAATGCTACTTTTCGGCCGCTGCGGCTCTAAATCGTCGATTTTACACGATTTTTAGAATTTTGGCGACCAGAAGCCTTGCTGGTGCTCGCGGCTCGGATTTTGCTAGCTAGAAATTTTGACGTAGGCTACATGCTTATGTAATCTGCTGTGCACTAGGCTGGAATTTTGGCGCTACAATAATTCGTGCGGGTTGTAGATCGGCGATCGTATCGCGAATCGCTTTGGGGTGCTCTCGGCTAGAATTTTTCTGGTTGCTTACTTATAGGCTGTAAATCGTTAATATCCGGCTGATCTGATTTTGATGATCTAGTTCGTATTTGGTGAATTGCTGGTTGCTGGAATGCAAATTTTGAGGATAGGAAAATAGGTTTTTGAATTGAGATATTGTGTTCATTTTACTGTATTTATTGGTGATTAATATAATACATTTTATTTGTGTTACATATTATAATGATATAATTCTATGAGAACTTAGAACTAAATAAAATAAATTATGTATCAACAATTATATTTTATTTATGATATATTTTACACTTAGTGACATTTTCTGACATCGACATTAAAATATTTTGGATATTATAACTATATTACACGATATAATTAAAAACAGATCTACATTTTAACATATTATAATTTATAGAAAACATATACACTATATATAATGGATAAACACTATACAAAATAAATAAACGCTATATAGAAAATAAATGTAATGTCAATTATGCTAAAAAGTTAAGTAAAACGACTCGAGTTTCGTGAATACATTATATAGAAATGTCGCAAACGAAAAACAGTCAATGAAAATATATAATGTTTAACATTTTGATTTATATAGTAGTGAATTTTCTATATAGCAAAAATCCTTAATTTTTATAGAGGCAAATAGCATTTTATTTGTAAACATTTTATAATATAAATAGCAACAGTCTATATCGTTTCGCCAGGAATTGAAGTGGAGCAAATATATATGTACATATTGCGGTACATTGATACAGGATTGATTGTAAATATGATATTCTCCACGTAAGAATGGATCTGTGTAAAAATTGTATGATTTTTGACGATATAAGTAATTGAAATAGTTTATTTTTGACACAGGTTACAGAATATGTCAATGGCGTAACTAGGATAAACGGGGTCATATGCAAACAATTCATATGTGTAGTTCGACCTTACTTTCGAGGGGACGGAAGGTTTCCTTATCTCCGGTAACGGCACAAACTTTGGTGAGGCAAGGTATTCAAAAAAAATGCGTCGCAGGCGTAATTTTTTTTTTTCATCAAGGGCAAATGCCTTTTAATTAAAAGTTACATTTTTTCTAAGGATAATAATAAAACGGAATGAATGTTTTATTTCTTTTAAGGATCCTGGGATTATATTTGACACAAAACTAACATTTAATGTACATATTGACACTACCGTAAGATCATCCTACAAAAATCTTGGATTTGTAATTAGAAATTGTCTTTCTGTAAAACAACTACACTCAAAAGCTTGTATTATGCATTTGTCCGCTCTAAGCTAGAATATTGTCTACAAGTCTGGAATCCAATGTATCATAAATTCATCAAATATTGTTATTTTAAAATACATAGACAATATCTTAACTTTACCCATGATTATTCTGTTTTATTGCCTGAAGTTGGTGTCATTAAGTAGCAGAAGAAATTTACAATTATCTCTGTACTTATACAAATTAATAATTGTATTGATGACCCATGTAGTCTTGAGCTAATACCATTTCACGTTCCACGCGTCACTTCAAGAAATAAAGTACCATTTCATTGTGAGCTAGGACTAATTATGAATTGAAATCTCCAATAAGACAACTCTGTATAGCATATAACAGTGTATCATGTATTATTGACATTGACATATTTGGCGACTCCTTATCTAAATTTAAGAATATATTAAATATTTTTTTTGTAATAAGTCACTTGTTAAATTTCTTATATGTATTTACTGTTCAACTCATTCGTTTCTGTAATTGTATGTCATATGATCGTCTTGTAATTGGGATCTTGAATCCTGTTCGATTAATAAATAAATTTCAAAAATAAATAAATATATTATAATTCTAAAGTACAGTAATACATATTTAATTTTTGTCGCGGGGCACACATTGCACACCTGGTAGTTATGCCACTGGAATTTGTTCATAAAAGCGACGTATGACGTAGCTGTTCAAGAAATAATTTGGAATTGTTAACATAGTTCGTATACAACACAGAACACGGTGGCAATTGGAGATGAACATAAGGATTTAACATGAGATTTTTATATTATGCAATTCTTGTTATCCTGTTCATTTCTCGGCAAAAACTAGAGTGCAAAGTTGTACAGAATTAAAAGTTGTATACAAAACTCTCTTTTCCCTTAAGGGAGGTATAGGGATCGTGCTAAAAATCATATATCGAGATTTGAATAAATGACCACGTTTTAAAATCCCTAGAATCCAATTGTAACATTTTCACGGTGATGTCTATGTATGTGTGTGTGTGTGGATCCTCTTTAAACTCTAACTCAAACACTATCGTCCAGAAAATTTTGAAACTACCTTATTAGGATGACATAATATTGATAGCAGATGGTCGAATTGATCGAGAGATAGAAAGGAGAGTGAGTGCGGGAAGGTGATGGGTACTCTGGGTACGTTGGCACGAAACGTTAACGTATCAAGGGATTCTCGGTTAAGTGTATATACTAGAGTGCTAGTGCCTGCTTTGATGTATGGAAGCGAATGCTGGGCATGGACGGGAAAGCATAAAAAGAGAGTGACTGCCGTGGAAATGAGGTATTTACGTGGTGTATGAAGAATGTATGGTTAGGAACAATGTGATTAAGACAGTTGATATGAGTCAGTTGAGATGGTTTGGGCATATGTGGAGAGAATGGCGAGTGAACGGCTTGTTAATCGTATATATCTTGGTGAAGTTAAGGGTTTTCGATTGCGTGGCCGACCAGTGTATAAGTGGATGGATGTAATTGGTAGGGTGCTTAAAGAGAGAGTTTCCATGTATGAAGAGAAGAAGAGCATGTACGAATGCGATTATGAGTGTGGCCGAGGCGAAAGAAGTCTGCTTAGATTGGAATGTGTGGCGAAGGATGATTGTTTCCTAACTATTATTGTGATTCGGATGCGGTATTTCGCTACCGAAAATCGATCACTTTAATATGTTTAAGAGTAAGGATTATGAACAGAAGAATAGCAGAACTTGGTAAAAATGAAAGACGGTAAAAGATAGAAGAAATTGTAAAGAATAAATTGAAAATCAACCTTAAGATGAAGAAATCCTACACCCGATTACGGGTATTTAAAGGAGAAGAAATTTCTTTTTAAAATTGTGAAGACACAATAAAAAATGTAAAATTATATTTATGTAACTTATAATTCTGTACATCTTTGCATTCCACGATAAAGTTTTTGATGTTCGATTAAGGATATCTACGAATTGTATGAATTCAGATTTTTGTTCCGCCCATTATGACAAATTCAATAGTGTCGTTTGCTTAGTTTTTATGAGGGTACATACGATACTACTGTTATTTTATTATTATAAAAATATATGTTACAATAACAGCATTCAAAATTCAAAACTAAGTAAACTAGTATGTTTATTAGCAAATGTAAAACTAAATATGTGCAAAATAAGATATTGCCACAATGTCAGTGACACTGACAGAAAATAACGTTATTTATACGGTATGAATCAAGGTACAGTAAAATTTTTGAAAGATGTCCGATCAAGGTTGTCTACGATTTGTATGAATTCAGATTTTTGCTCCGTCCATCATGACAAATTCAGTAGTGTCGTTTGCTTAGTTTTTATGAGGGTACGTAAGATACTACTGTTATTTTATTATTATAAAAATATATATTACAGGGAATAACATTCAAAATTCAAAAATAAGTCAACTAGTAAGTTTATAAGCAAATGTAAAACCAAATATGTTAAAAATAAGATACTGACACAATGTCAGTGTCAGTGACTGACAATATAACGTTATACGTACGGCTATGAATCCAGGTAATGTATCTGTATCAATACAAAAACTTACGTTACAGCGAAAGTATTATCAACAACGAACATCGTTTATAAATGGAATGTCCTAACTTAGTCGAAACAATATGAATTTTTGAAAGACAAGCGTGTTATATCCATCCTTATCACACAGTCTTACAGCCTTTGCAAAAGAAAGAGATAAATGTGTGCCTATTTGTTAATTCGTTCGTGATACAGGTGCCCTTCGGCATCTTTCAAAAATTTTACTGTAATGTATCTGAATTAATAAATAAACTTACGTTACAGCGAAAGTATTATCAACAACGAGCATCGTTTTAAAATGGAATATCTTAACTTAGTCGAAACAATATGAATTTATGAAAGACAAGCGTCGCACACGCTTATAGCCTTTGCAAAGGAAAGAGATAAATGTATGCCAATTTGTTAATTCGTTCATGATACGTACGACCTTGATAGGACATCTTTAAAAAAAATACTGTACATATTTTAGCGTAAAATGTATAGTAATCGCCACCACCCTGTACATTGGCGTGTATTTTTGTATTTAGTTATGATTTATGTTATTTATTAATGTCAAAGAAAATAGCTAGAATAATAGTCTTGTCAGCATGGATGGTTTTTAATGCAGAAAATATAATTTCCTAGTCTGTTTCAATACAGATTATTGGGCGAATTAAACTACATATATGCCATTCTAACGTGATGAATATATACTATATCTTATGAATAATGACCATTACAACGCGACGAACAAGGATTTATTGTCGTATATAGTTCGGCGATTTCAACGTAAATATAGAATTAAACAATTTACCTTTCAAAATATGGATGGGTGCTCAAGTTCTACAGCTCAAAGTTCGATTGAAAGTATACACAATAAATATTAAACAGTAAAACACTTCACTAGCACGAAATAAAGTAACAGACGTCACCAACAACAAAAACATACTCCATTTTCTCAACTACTAAAATAAGGAATTGCGCATGCTCAGTAACTGAGCAGTGTGTTTCAAGGTACAAGGCGTTGACATTGAAAGGGAGACTATTTTCCATTGCTAAGAGAAGTATTGGAATCGTTCTAAAAATCGCATATAAATATTTTAAAGAATAAACACGATTTAATATCCCTACAATCCGATTTTAATATTTTTACAATGATGTCTGTATGTGGGTGTGTGTGTGAGGTTGTTCCATGTACGATTTCTCAAATTCCGTAAGACTAAAGACCTGTGTAACTACGGATTCATCAATCTAACAGTAATGGGAAGAGTTGAATAGATTCTGGTAACTGGACAACCGGAAGTAGTAGTATTTTAACAAGAATTTTCTAAATATTATTTTTTGAAAATTTGTTATTACAAATATTAAAAAATAAAATTCTCTATCCGACACATTTAATTTTTTTATTATACCTTCTATAGATTTAATGATATAGATATATAATCTATAAAATAATCTGTTGTAAATCTCACAGCCCAAACATTTCAATGGTAACTACTTGAGAAATTAAAATGTTTGTAATTGACAGATAAATGTCACTAATGTCAGCGTCAAAAACTCAGAGATAGTACTGAAGGCTTTTTCTGGGATATTTATTGTTTTAATAATTATATATTTAAAATTATAGGTACATTACATGAACCCGTCAGAAATACCGCCAATCCCGTTAATGAATTGGAAAAATCTCGAACATTTAGAAGAAATGGAGAAAACTTGCTCATAGAATGAATTATAGAAAATACGTAAATATAAAGGAATAACTAGAATTTTTGTGTGTACAAAACATGTTAAATACAATACTTATATATACCACAATGGAAAGGGCGCGAGAGGTATTGTGATGGCCACAACAGATTTTTTTATATAATTATAATCTGATACTATAAATAAAATTTTGAAAATATATATGTGACATTATGTACAGATTTTTTTCATAAAGTTATGAAATAACGTAACAATTCGTTAACTATATTTATACATAAATATAAATATAGTAATTATATTATTGTATGAGAAGGGTTATCACAGCTGTTGTGGAGAAAACACCACAAGAATTATTTTAAAAATACATATAAAACACCATTCGTTTATTATTATATTTAAACATTCTTTCAGCCTAGTAGTATAAATTCTTGTTGCTTGGTGGCAGCACCAACGTGTTCAAATTCGCTATTTTTATAAATAAATTCAATAAAATAAAATATTAAGAAAATCGTGATGTTTTCGAGCGCGCGATAACATTCGGGTGTAGCAGACTTGCATAAACCAAAGTTCTATTTTTAGATTGTTTCTTGTTAACTTGTGTTTGAAATTGAAATATATTGAACTACTTTTTATAGCTTAGAGAATATGTTTAAGTAATATGTACAAAAATTACTACGCGAACCAGAGAGATTTTGCACTATTTCCTATAAATTTTTATGAATGAAATATATATAAATTAATTCAGATATGAACATAAGATGGTACTAGAAGTTTTAATTTTATTTTACATAGAAATTAATTAAATTATTAATTTAAAAATTACGAAATGGTGACATTGGTTGTGTTTACATTAAACCGCATTAATTTAAAATTATTTTGTGATATTCATTTCTTTCGCACAATAATACTAAAAGTTTTTCGTGTTCAAAAAAATGAATTTATTATGTTGTCTTCATACACCTTCGGGCGATAAAAGCCAAATTGCGTCCACTTTTGAATACAAATAAACAAGTTTATGATTTCAAAATAAAATGAATTAATGTCGAGAAGAGTGTTACAGAAAATTATGAAACCTTGTATTTCTAGCATAATATGGAAAGAAACCATTAGATTTTGAGTAAATCAGATAACCGGAAATGGCACTTTACTGGAAGCTCAAAATAGTTCGAAAAATACCTTTAAATGTTATTTTTTCGAGATTTATATTATATAATAATTAAAGATTATTAAATTTTCTATAGGTTTGTATTAATACTTTTTGTATATATTTCATGGATAAATTTATAAAACTATCTATAATTTTAATTCTGGAGCTCCATAGTTACACAGTTTAAATCTCAAATACTTGTAACTGAAAGATATATGTCACTGTCAACAAATTAAGCATTTCAAATAATAATAGTAACGTTTTAAAAACAAAATCGTAAATGGAACAATAATTATATGGAAAGGAACTTAATACAGTTACCAGCATAAGTAAATATGTAGCAATATAGGTAAATATTACACATTGCTGGGTGTGCCAATCTGCTTTGTACAAAGATTTCGGTAACGATGATGACATATTCGTACCGTGCGAGCGTTTACTAAACGTCACCTCACGGGCACTCATTGCTAGCGTGGAAAGTGCAACACAGAAGGTATTGTGTTGGCTACATCATATTTTTTATATTTGTAATGCGATTTTTATTTATTTGTTATATATGTTTTATTAAAATACAACAAGGGGTACAAATACATATGGGGTGATTTTGGGCGTGGGTGAAGTCGCTCCTCATAACAGACGAATCCTAAGGCCTTGGGGATAGTCTCCAACGTTATTTTGAAATCTGGGTCCACCTGCACCTGTTCGGCAGCCTGCAGATCCTTCAGCACATCTATGAAGAACTGAAAATACAATCAACAAATACAATTATTGTCTTATAATATTTTGTGTGATAAATCATATATTTATTAATACGTTCGCTATATTGTGCCTTTTGATACATTTCATTATTATATAGTATTGCAGTTTTCTGTGTTTAATAAAAATAATTTATGTTTAATAATATAACATAATTGTTTTATAATATTGGATAGTAAATTTGATGTACTTTTCAAATTTAAATAAATATTTTGAGTGTTCCATTTGAAAATATAAAGTTACATATCATTGCGTAAAAATGGAACATCTGTAGTAAAATTTATTCTGCAGATTTATAAACATAAATAAACTTCGTTTAAATTTTTTTCTATATTTAAAAAATCAAGTTATTAAAAAAGTCTAGATTTAGAAAACAGACACCCCATAACAATTTTATTTTGTTGATTATATACAGGTATTAAAAATAAGACATACATTTCAATGTGTTGATTCTCAATCAAAAAGAATTCTTCTAAAATTCGGAAAATTATTTCTAAGTTTTCATTAATTTCTTTTTTACTGACAATATGAATTTTTTATTAAATCTAATGAATTTTCTAGTCACGTAACATAGCAAATAATTACAAAATAATTTATTTTCTATTGAAAGTTTCGGCTAAAGGAAGGCATTGCAACAAAAAAAAATTCAAGGGAGCGTAGGTATTTTAGAATCCAGCTAAATAAAAATTTATCCTATATAGTAATGGCATCATACGAAATTGGAAAAAAATACAGTGAACGTTTTAATTAATAAAACAATATAAAAATAATAAAATTGGAATTTACCTGTAATAAATAATAAGTCGTACGGAGCAGAAAATCTTTTCAAGCACCAGGAAGTCGTCCTCGAAGGCACAATACACGAGCACATCACACACACGTCTGTTCACTAGCATTTCGTTAATAAAAATGATTAAATCATACTTTATAACAGGACGTATTAGATAATATTACCGCCTATTTAAAAATAATTATCAATTATATTGAAATAATGAATAGTGAATTTAATGAATTATATAAACATTTTGTGATATATCCACAATGAGCCGTTTTACATTTTTCAAAAAGTAAACGGAAGTTTATGCAATAATTTGTTATTTTTGTAAATAAATAAAAATATATAAAATATATATGTGCGTGTGTTGTGTGTGTGTGTGTGTGTGACGATCTTTTCGGATCGCATAACTACAATACCACGATTCTAAAAATATTATTTTTCGTATTCCGCAAGTTTACATCCACGAGCACTCAATGCTGGCGTGGAGATTGCACCACAGGGGTCAATATAGTGCCATTAAAACTCGAAGTAATTTTTGGCGTCGGTCAGGATCGAACCCGGGTTGAGAACATTTCATGTTAAAAAGAGAAATATAATTTGATGTATGTCTATGTAGTTTATTGTTGTGACATTACTTTCTAACACGTTACAAATAATAAAGACGTATGTCGTAGAGTTACAGATATCGAATTATCTACTACACTGTCCTCTGTCCTAATATTTATCCAGTGATATTGACATTTAAATTAAAATTGAAGAGCATAAATCTTTGAGAAAGGCATTATTTAAAATTTCATATAAATTACACTTATTTTTTTTCAGTTCAAATGTATCCATAAATATTTCATGTTGCACGTCTATGTATACGAAATACAGTGAAGTTATTTGCAAGTAATATACCATACGGTTAATAAATGACCTTGAATAGTCATCTTCAGTGAACAAAACTATAGTAACATATGAAGTACAGTAAAATTATTGAAAGATGTCCGATCAAGGACGTCTACGAATTGTATGAATTCAGATTTTTGCTTCGCGCATTATGACAAATTCAGTAGTGTCGTTTGCTTAGTTTTTATGAGGGTACATAAGATACTACTGTTATTTTATTATTATAAAATTATATGTTACAATAACAGCATTCAAAATTCAAAAATAAATCAACTGGTAAGTTTATTAGCAAATGTAAAACCAAATATGTGAAAAATAAGATACTGACACCATGTCAGTGTCAGTAACACTGACGTAAAATAACGTTTTTCGTACGGCTATGAATTAAGGTAATGTATATGAATAAATAAATAAACTTACGTTACAGCGAAAGTATAATCAACAACAAGCTTCGTTTTAAAATGGAATGTCCTAACTTAGTCGAAACAATATGAATTTTTGAAAGACAAGCGTGTTATATCCATCCTTATCGTACATGCTTGTAGCCTTTGCAAAGGAAAGAGACAAATGTATGCCAATTTGTTAATTCGTTCATGATACAGACGACCTTGATCGGACATCTTTCAAAAATTTTACTGTATGTTTATTTAAAACAAATCTTTTATAGTTTGGTTGACGAAAGATGACAATTCAAGGCCATTTGTTCGAAGAAAGAATAAACAATATTTTATATAGCGGTAGTATAGCAACATTATGTATTAGAAAGAGATAGATTATTTGACGTATGTCTACGTGATTTATGCTATATGACAGATATACGTTCCATATTCATTTTGCTCTCTAACACACTAAAAGTAATAGGAACGTATGTCGATGAGTTGCTGATATGCAATTATCTATGTTAAAGCAAATCCAGTGGCGGAGGTTGTTTTGAATTTAAAGCACGATTTGACGTTTAATCAAAATCAACGAATGTTTCTAATTTTGTTCCGCGATTTTATTGAACATAATCATGGGAGAGAAAGGAAAAACTTTGCGAAGGTAAGCTATTCAATATGTGCATAATGAACACGAATATTTTCAACGGGATTTTGAATGATTAAAATGTATCCACAAATATTATGCCTCGTGCACGTCTATGTGTATGGAATGTAGTGAAGTTATTTGCAAGTAATATTATACCAGATGGTTTGAAAATTACCTTGAATTGTCATGTTTCGTGAACCAAACTATATGTAATATATATTTGTTTTAAAAAGTATGGTGGGTCATTACATGCTTTTGTAGGAAAATCGTATTTCCTTTGATGTAACAAACTCCATATTGATAAATTTCTACGCTCGAAAACCTATTGTCAGCCATTTTTAAATTTGCTCTGAAATGAATCCGTGTGATCACTAAAAAAAATGATTCAGAAGGGAAGGGGGGAAGGTTGTCTACTGATCACAAAATAAGATGGAAATAACGAGGTATTTTATTTTGAAATCATAAACTTGTTTATTGGCCCTCAAAAGAGGTCACAATTTGACTATTCAAATATATCAAAATCGTGGTTTATAAATAAATGTCACACAACAACAGATACAATAAATCACTTTTCAAAACACCCCCACTCGCAAAAATTTCGTATACTTTCTGGTAATGTTTTGTACAGTAATTTTTTTGAAAGATGTCCAATAAAGGTCATCTACGAATTGTATGAATTCAGATTTTTGCTCCGCCCATTCTGACAAATTCAGTAGTGTCGTTTGCTTAGTTTTTATGGGGGTACATAAGCTACTACTGTTATTTTATTATTATACAAATATATGTTACAATAAAAGCATTCATAATTCAAAAATAAGTCAACTGGTAAGTTTATTAGCAAATGTAAAACCAAATATGTAAAAAATAAGATACTGACACAATGTCAGTGACACTGACAGAAAATAACGTTATTCCTACGGCTATGAATCAAGGTAATGTATCTGAATTAATAAATAAACTTACGTTACAACAAAAGTATTATCAACAACGAGCATTGTTTTAAAGTGGAATGTCTTAACTTAGTCGAAACAATATGAATTTTTGAAAGACAAGCGTGTTATATTCATCCTTATCGAACACGCTTATAACTTTTACAAGGGAAAGAAATAATGTATACCTATTTGTTAATTTGTTTAAGATACAGATAATCTTGATCGGACATCTTTTAAACCTGTACGTATTTTGTGGACATGAATTGTAAGATCTTACTGTAAATGTGATAATGTCCATGTTATTTTGTATGTATTACATTTTTGTTGTATAATTGTTGTACACCTGAACGTTGGTATAAGAATAAATGCTGTTTGACTGAACTTTCCAGTAATTCTTTATACCTAATCCACATAATTAACACATAAAAACTATTACATTTGTATTATTATGTATACTTTAGGCTAGGGCTTAAATAAATGTAATATTATACATATTATCATAACCTCATTGCGTATTTGTTTTATATTTACATGCATGTAATACACATATATACTTTTTTAAACGCTAAAGAAATGAATTTACCAATATCTACTAAATTAACTACTTACTAGGAGAATATTAAATAAAACTTACCAAATAAATTGTGTTTCTCCGATTCTCTGCTGGCCAGGCGATGTAGGAATACATACACTATTTAATGTCAGTACGAGCAATGTTTGTTAAACACATTGAAAACAAACTAAATTTTATTGTTCGCGGTACAAATTTTATATCAAATTGATCACTAAACGTTCATTAATCGATTGACACATAAATTACAATTGATACTTGTTTTAATCACTGAAAACTATAATAAACTACGGAGCAATTACGCGTGGAGTTCGCCATCTTGTCCCTCCAATTCTCACATGTTGAAACAATTGACAAAACTCGCGAATGCTGCGCGCTGTCACAAGACGACGCGTAGGAATACCATTAGGAAAAATAAACATTTTATTTAATAAAATCATTCAATATTTTGAATAAACCAGCTTTATTTACATATATTTTATATATATTAATAAAAATCTCTTAAAACTTACATTCTAATATATACACAAACAAATAATTTATTCCTTAAATTAACTTAGACCAAATTTGGGAAAAGCTCGCTAAAGCTCTGATTCCACAATTCGGACATAATTTCCTCTTCATTTTCCGGACTGCCCAAGCTTTCATAACCACAATCAGACTTCGAACAATCCAACTCTTTATTTTGTTCTAATTTAATTTCCACTTCCGTGGTGCACTCTCCATCGGCGCCCGGCGTGAAATTAGAGATGTAACCAGCGAGGGATGAATCAACCACTTCAATTTCGACTAAGTTCGTTGGAGAAACATCAAGAAGGATTATGTCAGATTGGGGGAAATTATTTTCGTCGGGAATTGATGTTTGTGTATTTTTAGAAGGCTGTAAGTTTTTTAAGGGCTGGTTTTTAGGGGTTAAAGAGTCTAAGGGACTGATAAGGGTTTCCATGTTTGGTTGTGGCGACCCCACCATTTTTCTTGGCTGATCTTTCGACATATTATTTGATGGAATCTATAATAGAAAATAGGACATTCCAAATAAATGTTTGATTGTTTCGAGTTGACATTTATTCAGTAAAAAACAAACCATAACCTCACAAAACGCACGTCACTATTCGGAATTAATTCCCGATGAGTGATTTCAAGAATAAAAAAATTAAAACGACACCCGTCGAAGTCGATTCCCGATATTGCAAATTTAAATTAAAATGAAATTCTTTCCTACCTCCGTTTTGTGATCGTCGAATTCTTTGGCGATATCTTCAAGCAAGGAATGGGCAAACTCCTCAAGGTCTGTGATGTTGTCAATGTCTGCAAAGCTTTCGAGGAGCTCGTGTTCGTCAGACAAAGCAGGAGGCGAAGCACCAGAGCTACGGTTTTGTACCGGCGCTGCTGTAGAAGTGTGAACTCGGCTGCCGGACCCGTTGGGCCCCCCTTCAGCTGAGGGTCGGACACTGCTGGTCTTGAATTGGACTCAACGAGGCCGACAGAAGGTTCACTAATTCTGACAAGATATTATTAATATTTAATGTTTCACTTTTAAAAATGTCATACCTGTTTTCGGCGCAACGACACTGTAACTGCATGCTCTGTTTCTCCGCCAATAATTTTTCGTTTAAATTCTTCAAATTTTCACATTCATCCAGGAGTTTTTGATTGTGTTCCATAAGTTCTCTGATTGTGTTTTCCATGTCGTCCATTTTCTGTTTCTTGCGATCTCTCGATGTTTGAGCGGCGACTCTATTTTTTAATTTTCTACAATCGAAAACCGTTCATTAGAGAATATAATTCATTAATCACGTGACATGTTTTCCGCCAATCAACATTCAAAATCTCCCTAGATACATGGTTATCACAGCGATGATAAAAAACAAGGAAATTATCACCGTATTTATAGAGATTTGTTTTCTTTATTTACGACATTGGCAGTTAATTTTGAATATAAAATAATAACAATAATACATTATAAATATGTATATCAAGTTACGTTAACATAATGTGTTACAAAACTTCATTATATTCTCTCATTAAATATACGCACTTGTTATATTACGTATGATAATAAAATAACAAAGTGTTGAATTTTTACTCACTTCCTTTGTAGTTTTTCCTCCCAGCTCAAATGGTCCAACCTCCTTTTGCGCCCTTTTGACACCGATTCATTCTTGCACTCCACATAATCTTTAAAAATCGGACTTAATTTCGGCAAAGTAATTACCACTGACCCACTCATTTTCACTATATTTTATCTCCCGATATATTTATTTACGTTTCAAATCTATTTCACTAAAGATAAACCACTTTCAAGGTAGTCAAACACCTAATAAACGTAATGTATGTATCACTCTCTTGTCGTCTACTCTTTCTGATGCAAGAATACAGTAATATTGAGCTGTAGACGTAGCAGGGTGAAACTGACGATGTGGACGTTTCTGATTGGTGGAATAGGGTATCACGTGAGGGAAACGAGTAATGCGGTGACGTAACAGGCGTAAAAATCACGGGAAGGGGCAATACGTTGTTGTTTTTGGATTGCGCAACGCGAAATGATACAAATAGATGATGAAACATATAGATAAAATAATAATATTATGATTTAAAGGGTATGCAATTTATTATCTTAACAGGGGTATACAATGTTACGAAAATTGTAGAATAGGGGCAACAAACAACAGACACTGACATCTTTCGATCGGAATTTTCTTTAATTTATGAAAAGATTTTTCCTCTAAATATGCCAATTATAACTACTAGATATAATACCTTACCTTGGCATTCCTCAACCGTCGGATCATCGCCGGGTGGCGAAAAAAATTCACCTATTCGCAGAAAATATCTGTATGTACTCAAATTTCGCAATAAAATTTAAACAGTTTTTCGGTAATGTCAATCATAAAAAACAAATTAAGAGATCGTCTGTCCATTAATATTGATTAACTTGTAACACGTAAAATATCAGAAATTCTACCGGTGCGCGACGAGAGGCGATGAGGTTAGGAAACACTCTGGCGGACTCGTCCGCCATATTGTAAACAAAATAAATTATGATATATAAAAGTTTATGTATTATTTTTCATAATTAAATATAACTTCCATATTTGTCATATTATATTTATTTAAAATAATAAAACAACAAGAATACGGATTGTTAAGATTTTTGAGGTTAGAGAAAATTATGTATTGTATATTTAAAACTTGAATTATAAAATTGTATACAATTCTTTATTCAATATAAAAGTACAAAATACAATACTTATATTAAAAAATCATGCTTTTTTATCATTATAAATAATATTTTGTAGACTATTTTTAATTTGAACAAACCTTTTCTTAAATTCTATACCACAACCTTTGGATAACCTAAAATCTAACAATAATTTACCATCCATATTAATAAAGTTCGCTTTGAAAATTAGCGGCATTTTTCTGCAATCTACTGTTGAAATTGTGATCTGAAAATACAAAAATATACAACTGCAACATTCACGATGAAAAACAAATTTAGTCACCAATCCCGAGTTATCCGTACTCCAAGTATACTTCATTTTCTCTAAAACTCCGCATAATATTTTCAAAGTCTTGTCACAATCCGTCGTGACGAAAAATCGGGTCATTCGATACACCAATTTATCAAAATTATCCTAAAACATTTTTATTACTTTAATGCATTCATAGCTAAAGCGAAGAAAATAACCTTATTTATTGGTGATTGAGTGAACTGGATCTGCGAACTTAAAATTAGGTCGTCGAAGTGTACGGGTTGACTGAAACATATTACGTCGCGTTGTTGAAGTATATTCGCCATTTCTTCAGTTGACGATGGCGAGACTGTTTTTGTGACTGGTTGAGATAAACCTATAACTGCCACCTCTTTCTGGGTGTTGGGAAGTGTGTCGTGTGAACATAATCGTTTCCCGGGATGAATGTTTGATATGGAATCGATTGTATCTTCTATAAAAAATGTTTGAATAAATATTTATAACAACATAGATTTTGACTAAAATTGGTAAACCGGAAGTTATGTTTAGCCTGATGATCTGAACAGATTTGGTATTTAAGACTTTTTTACCTTCCGTCACCTTTAGGTCCATATAATACGATTTTACCATTTTTACGATGATGTCTGTATGTATGTGTGTGCGTGTGTGTGTGTGTGTGACGAAAGTTTTGGAACGCATAACTTCAATACCACGATTCCAAAAATTATATTTTTTCGTATTCCTCAAGTTTACATCCAGAAGAACAACTGATTCGATTTTGGTTATAATTGGTCAACCGGAAGTAGCCTCATTTGAAGATTTAACAATTTGATTGCATTTTATACTTCATATTCAATAGATATAGAGTTAAAAAATGTTAATAGATCCAGATAATTCAAATTGACAGATGTCAGTATCAATAAAAAGTAAATGAATGTGGCAGAGATGAGGATGTTGAAGTAGATGTTGGGGAGGACACGGAAAGATACGAGAGACGATTACATTGTTAGTGTCAAGTGTAATTTGCATAGTTTATGAAATAATTTTACCGGAAATTTAGAATCTTTTGCAAGAAAATTTATGTATATAATAACACAGGATTGACGGAAGGTATTGTGCTGGCCACAACAAATTTTTATATCAAGGGGAACAACATAGTATATTTTGACTAAAATTGGTAAACCGGAAGTGATACTTAGCCTGATGCTCTTTTTTTACCTTCCGTCACCTTTAAGTCCATATAATACGATTTTACCATTTTTACGATGATGTCTGTATGTGTGTGTGCGTGTGTATCTGTGTGTGTGTGACGAAAGTTTCGGATCGCATAACTTCAATACCACGATTCCAAAAATTATAATTGTTTAACAACTGATTAGATTTTGGTTATAATTGGTCAACCGGAAGTAGCCTCATTTGAAGATTTTAACAATTAACGTTATTATACTTAAAGAATATATTATTCTCTATACGATTAAGTTGAAATATTTTACCCAAAATTGTAGACGATGAATCCAAATGTCGTTGATGTTAAAAATCATCTTGCTTTGGTAATCTAGCTTTATGAATTTTCATAACTATCATATTGCTATATTGCCAAAGACAGATAACTTTTATAAACAAACTCCTTAGCAGCAAAACAACGAAATGACATATTTTCAATTATTTCACATATAATAATACATTTTTATTTTACGTGCCTGATTTTTGATGCGGAGTAGTCATCCACCTATGTCTCAAAATCCTTTCGATCGATAATCTCGATTCGGGATTCGGATCCAGAATTCTTCGAATCAAAGATAACGCCATTGTATCCAACTTTTTCCACGGACTTAATAACATATATTTACCGTCGACCCAATCTTGAAATTCGGGCTGGTCTTCGCTCGGAGCGTCCCAAGGAAGTTCTACAGATTCACTGTAATGTGGTTTCAATTTGGCAACACTGATTTATAATTACCGCCGCTTAACATGGCCGTCAATACGACCCCGCTAGCCCAAATATCAATGGGTTCTCCCCTATACTCCCCCTCTAGAACTTCTGGGGCGAGGTAGGGCGGCGTCCCGCACCTCTGCTGAAGTCTCCTCTCTCGTCCGCGAAGCCTAAATACTGTAGCGAGACCAAAATCGCTGATTTTTAATACTCCCGCTGGTCCTAGAAGACCTGGGGGACCTGAAGGGGTCGCAGATGACCCGAGAAGAAGATTTTCAGGTTTTATGTCTCTATGAGTAATTCCTTGAGTGTGTAAATATTGTAAACCGGATAGAAGTTGGAAGAAATATGAACAGGCTTCCCAAGACGGCATGCCTATATCCGGTTCTAAAAAATTGTTATTTTTGTTGTTTTACCAATTTAAGGTATATTAAATGGGGCCCTCCAATTTTTTTACGTCCCGCCGCCCTTGGTAAGGGAGGTATAGGGATCGTGCTAAAAATCGCATATCGAGATTTTGGTAAATGACCACGTTTTAAGGTCCCTACAATCCAATTTTAACATTTTCACGATGATGTATGTATGTATGTATGGGTGTGTATGTGTGTGTGTGTGTGTGTGTGTGTGTGTGTGTGTGTGTGTGTGTGTGTGTGTGTGTGTGTGTGTGTGTGTGTGTGTGTGTGTGTGTGTGTGTGTGTGTGTGTGTGTGTGTGTGTGTGTGTGTGTGTGTGTGTGTGTGTGTGTGTGTGTGTGTGTGTGTGTGTGTGTGTGTGTGTGTGTGTGTGTGTGTGTGTGTGTGTGTGTGTGTGTGTGTGTGTGTGTGTGTGTGTGTGTGTGTGTGTGTGTGTGTGTGTGTGTGTGTGTGTGTGTGTGTGTGTGTGTGTGTGTGTGTGTGTGTGTGTGTGTGTGTGTGTGTGTGTGTGTGTGTGTGTGTGTGTGTGTGTGTGTGTGTGTGTGTGTGTGTGTGTGTGTGTGTGTGTGTGTGTGTGTGTGTGTGTGTGTGTGTGTGTGTGTGTGTGTGTGTGTGTGTGTGTGTGTGTGTGTGTGTGTGTGTGTGTGTGTGTGTGTGTGTGTGTGTGTGTGTGTGTGTGTGTGTGTGTGTGTGTGTGTGTGTGTGTGTGTGTGTGTGTGTGTGTGTGTGTGTGTGTGTGTGTGTGTGTGTGTGTGTGTGTGTGTGTGTGTGTGTGTGTGTGTGTGTGTGTGTGTGTGTGTGTGTGTGTGTGTGTGTGTGTGTGTGTGTGTGTGTGTGTGTGTGTGTGTGTGTGTGTGTGTGTGTGTGTGTGTGTGTGTGTGTGTGTGTGTGTGTGTGTGTGTGTGTGTGTGTGTGTGTGTGTGTGTGTGTGTGTGTGTGTGTGTGTGTGTGTGTGTGTGTGTGTGTGTGTGTGTGTGTGTGTGTGTGTGTGTGTGTGTGTGTGTGTGTGTGTGTGTGTGTGTGTGTGTGTGTGTGTGTGTGTGTGTGTGTGTGTGTGTGTGTGTGTGTGTGTGTGTGTGTGTGTGTGTGTGTGTGTGTGTGTGTGTGTGTGTGTGTGTGTGTGTGTGTGTGTGTGTGTGTGTGTGTGTGTGTGTGTGTGTGTGTGTGTGTGTGTGTGTGTGTGTGTGTGTGTGTGTGTGTGTGTGTGTGTGTGTGTGTGTGTGTGTGTGTGTGTGTGTGTGTGTGTGTGTGTGTGTGTGTGTGTGTGTGTGTGTGTGTGTGTGTGTGTGTGTGTGTGTGTGTGTGTGTGTGTGTGTGTGTGTGTGTGTGTGTGTGTGTGTGTGTGTGTGTGTGTGTGTGTGTGTGTGTGTGTGTGTGTGTGTGTGTGTGTGTGTGTGTGTGTGTGTGTGTGTGTGTGTGTGTGTGTGTGTGTGTGTGTGTGTGTGTGTGTGTGTGTGTGTGTGTGTGTGTGTGTGTGTGTGTGTGTGTGTGTGTGTGTGTGTGTGTGTGTGTGTGTGTGTGTGTGTGTGTGTGTGTGTGTGTGTGTGTGTGTGTGTGTGTGTGTGTGTGTGTGTGTGTGTGTGTGTGTGTGTGTGTGTGTGGATTCTCTTTACGCTCTAACTCAAATACTATCATTCAGAAAGTTTTGAAACCATGTATTTCTACCTTATTTTAATATGGAAAGAACTGATTAGATTTTGGTGGCAATCGGATAACCGGAAATGGCAGTTTACTTGCAGCTCAAGACAGTTATCAAAAAATACCTTTCAATGTATTTTTTACGCAATTTGTTATTATAAAAATTAAAGATTATTCCATTTTCTACAAGTTTGCTTTAATACTTTTTCTATATATTTCATGGATAAATTTATAAAGTAATATAAAAATTATATCTCGGAACTTATGCTGGGTGTACTAATCTGATTTATAAACACATTTCGGTAATGATGATGACACATTTGTATTGTGCGGGCGTTTACTACAAGGGTTAATTTTATGCCATTTAAAATTCGAATTATTTGGCGTTGATCGAGAATCGGATTCCTCAGATTCGCAACCAGACATCAGGCACGCGGCAACGAGACCCCATAGATAAATAGCGGGAGGTATTGTGTTGGTCACATCAGATTTTTTCGTGTATATGTTCGTGAAACATATTCGCTATTTTATATACGAGGGTAAATTCTAGAGGGGTCATATACCCTGAGGGAGTTGATTAGCAGGTAGTTTGGGCTGTTAATAAGGGGGTAGACATGACCCCAATTTGCTTAGGTCTCTTTAGTATTAAACAAAACCATAAGCGAACAAGAAGGGCATGTTTCCGTGGAGGATTATTATCAAGTTTTTGGCCAAAGAAGGCGTAAGTCCAACCAAAATTTTGCGGTCGTAGAACCCCTGAACACGTTTTTAAGAACCCGTGTCTTTGCTTGGCATAAGTTCTCTGAAGGGTTAGAATCAAAGCCACGATTGCCGCCAAAGGATGAATCAACGCATATTGTCAAAAATTTTGCTTCATGACAACGCCATTACGAGGCAAAAATTGAACAGAATTGGCTGGGAAACGGAACATCCACGCTACAACCCCGACTTGTCACCATGTGACTTGGGCCCCCCAAAGAAGCGATGGGGGGCCATCGATTCGATGACAACCGTGCAATGGAGGAATTTCTCCCCCAATGGCTATTAAGGTCCCGCTAGTTTATACAATGGAGGGATTAAAAAGCTCCCAAACTGTTGGGAAAAATGCGTTTTTAGGGCGGGGGATTATGTAGAAAAATATTGTTGTATACTTTTTAAAATAAACCCAGAATTAAAAAAAAATAATCCTCGTATATACATTCGCGCCCTATTTGGGGTTTTTAGTTCCGAACAGTTGGCAACACTGATCGCAACCATATTAGTTTATAAGTATATGGGTTCATTTATTCGCCCTAGTGTTTGTGGCATCCGTGAGAGGTTTTTTGGGCCCGAATCAAATGAAACAAATTCAGTGTTTATACAATCGTTCTGTATTCTGTGTAAAGTCGTTCGCAACAAGAACATTTATCAACAAGTGTGTTTTTCATATCAACTGACAGGTACAGACTTGGCGCGAACAAGTGTGAACACGTTTATTCGCGTTGTAGGGACGAGAGAAGAAACGAAACAAGAACGTAGATGTTAAGGTTAGTGGCATTAAGAAATTAATTTGTTACTATATCGGAGGACCCCATTGTGCATTTGGTTAAAACCTCACCTATTTTATTAAATAATTCGCCACCACTAGCATATTCTAGAAAAATATACTCTTTTAAATTTTCCTTGCGAGTTCCGAAAAATCGAATAACATTAGGATGTCCCAAAAGTTTGTGAATAGCAACCTCTTTTTTGACAACAGGTTCTGCATCTTTGTGTATTTCTAAATCTATTATTTTGACTGCTACAGTATCACCTGTTATTCGATGAACCAGAAGTTTTACTCTATATAAAAATAAAAAATGTATGAATAAATTCTATGATCCTACCATGCTTACGTCACATATCCCTTCCCCAAATTTTTGATAATTATGTTCCAGTAATTGATTTAAAAAATTCGAGTATATTATTTTTTTGTCTACGTAAAAATATCAATCATATATGTTACACAAAATTGATAAATAAACATATTTTTATGGTAAAATTAACAAAATATTCATGGTTAATATGTTTTTCAACATGACATATAATAAATGGAAGGTACTTACTCGCCGAAGGCCCCTTCGCCTAAAGTATGTAAAATGCTCCAATCTTCAACGAATTCAGTCATTTTTCTGCAAATATAACATGTACCTAACACCTTTAAATGCAAGTAAAACATAAAAATCCACCCCGTGGTCCATATAAAACAATGTAGCATAAATGGTGACCTATTTAATTTCATCCCCATATTAAAACGTTTAGAAAATATACAAAACGTAACAAACAAACTTTAAAATGATTAACAAATAATATGTTTTGAACCTACGACTAAATTTATGCACACAAATTAAAAATTAGAATAAAATTTAAACTAGAAAATTAGAATTGTTAAGTGAAATTTACATTCAATGTTAATATTATGACTTGTAGTTTTCATATAATTATAAAAATTTAGAAATAGGTATTTGGAACAAGGTTTTTCACAATAAAATGCTGTCTTTACTTTGTAGTAACTTAAAACACACATATTACTTACAAAATTATTGTTTAACCTATATATTTTTATTGAAAAACACAACATAAACATTTAAAACATATATAAAAATAATTTTATTAACAATATTCAACACTCACCTTGTATTAACTTCATAATTTGTTCTTCAAATTGACACAAATACTCAAAATTTAACAATTAAAACATAACTACATGAATTTTCAACAATTAACCCAACAAATCCCACAATTTAACCCAAAATATGCAAGTAATAAATGATAAATTTCAAGTTTTCACATTTTTCGGCCATTATTACCGATTTCACTTCACATATGAACATCTGAACACCAACTGATTGAGCGACCAGTTTACGCATGAGCATAACCTCAACCAATGAGAAACAAGGATTTGTAAAGCAGTGACCATCAAACAAAGAAAATGCGCAAACCGCTTGTCAAATAGATTTTATTAAAATGTACAAAAATATTAATTATATGGACAGTCTCTGTCGTGGTCGATTTGGACGCAAAATGTTCCTCGGGCACTGTAAACATATTAAATTAATTATATAGCTGAAACAAATTTATTTTATTTACTTGTCGGGTGTAGATTCGCCCATAGGTACACTAGGCCCTGGAAGAGAGTTTATTTTTCCATAATTTGGACATGTTTTCGAACATGGGCGTCCAAAAAATGATTGGCCGTTTGTTACAGTTTGGGCAAAATAACACGCACTTTGAAAATGGCTACATCGGGCGCGCCCTAAAAAATGGAACATTTACAAACATATTCGTGACGTCACATATATTTTTCTTACTAATTTTATGCCCCTTGCATCCTGGTTGATCTTTCCCCCCATTTACACAAAAATCAACATGGCCAACTTGATTAATTTCGCCTAGAAACCCAGCATTTGTATGAATAATTTGAACTAAATGGGCATCATCTCTGGTTAGGCGAAAGTACTTATCGGCGTATTTATTTATTACGGGTCTGGCTGGGTCTAAACCTTAAAATGAACACAGATGCAATATTGAAATTGTGTTGAATACATCAAAAACTATACGAGATACAAAATTAGACAGTGACGCCACTATAGGAAGCCATTTTTGTTGTGTGTTGTTTTTCACAGCACACTAGATATAGCCATGTACATTTTTTATTTGCTTATTGGACAACTTTATATTTTTGCTTACCTACAATTCTGAATTGCTTCAAATCCAAATAATTACTAATCATTCCGCAAATATGCGCCCCTAACGAATGTCCAACACATGTTATTTTCTTGGCATACGCGCCATTTTGTGTCAAATGTGAATACAACAGCGCAGTGCACTGCGCAACTATTCTTGTGTTAGAAAGGGCTGATAAATAACAAGGAAACACAGTTAATCCTTGCCAGTCTATAGTGAAAATATTATAGTCTGTTCTGGAAATATAAGCTACAAAGAATTATAATAATAGTCCTCAAAATAAGGCTTACCATTTCTTATTAATGATATGGGAGTTTTTGATTCGGTACCGTTGAAACCATGAACAATCATGACATTTTTTTTATTTGGGTCCCAACCATTTTCATATAAACTATTAGGATTTTTTATATGTATTCGTTTTCGCATTTTACCAGATTCACTACAAAAAGTGTTATATCAAAACTATATTCCAATGGAAGTAATGTTTGATAATTATAATGAATAACTTACTGGTTGTATAAATAAAATTTAACGTCATTATCTGGACATACATCATTTCTTTTTAACACACATCTCCAATATCTTAAATCGAACATGCCTGGTAAATTGTCTAGGGTCCCTATAATATTATTTAAAAAATATATTTTTTAATGAAACCAATTCCCATTCCCAATAATTGTGTTTTTAGTAAAATTAACAAACATTCAAGGTGGTGTCCGGGCGCACACATCTAAACTTTCTTAATTTCCTGCTTCCCTAATTATTTTAGGTAAAAAAGCTTCAAATAAAAGTTGTAGAGCATAAAATTCTGAATCTGAATCAATAAGCAAATTTTTTTATGCCTCGTAACTGCAGAAATTAGGTATGAAAATGTTGAAAAACACCTCAAAAATAGCGAAACAATAATAATTGTAACAATTGACAGCCGTGAGGTGACGCATGGTAAGCGCCCTCAACATAACAGTCATTAAATTAAAAATCTGTTGTGGCCAGCACAATACCTCTTGCCATTTTAATGTTATGATGCATAGGGCGCGAGCAGTTATGTGATTTTGTTGGCCTTGGCAAACAGATATGGGGGCCCGTGTCAGAATGTACATAGGTTTCAAGTATCATTCATTCAAAACATTATGATTTTTTAAATCCGTATGGGACAAATATAGGCCAACAAAGTCACATGACTGCTCGCGCCCTATAAGTAACGAATTTAACATTTATTGTACACACAAATAATTGAAATTTTTTCTTTCGTTCTATGAGAAATTTGTCCTACTATTCTATGTTCAAAATTCTTCAAATTCATTGACGGTATTAGCGATATTTTTAAGAATATATGTAATATTAACATACCTATAATTTAAATACATATACGTATTTATTTATATTAAAACATTTAAATATCTCAACTGTTTTTTGGGAGATTTATTACAACAGATTATTTTATATTATATCTTCAAACCTATACGAGATATAATAAAAAAGTTAAATGTGTCATTACTGTTAAATTGAGGAATCCGTAGTTACACAGGTCTTTAGTCTTATAGAATTTCAAAAACCTCACACACACAGACATCATCGTAAAAATGTTTTAATCTAGGGATCTTAAAACGTGCTTCTTAGCGAGTAATCCGATTGGCACACCCAGAAATGGGTAATTTAACCATGATTATATATTAATTTATCGGTACTAAAAACAATGTTTCAAATTGCTAGTGACCTAATTGCTAGCTAGGAGTGTATACAAGTTATTAGAGAAATGCACTTGATCTGTTTACAAAAAGAGCAAATATATGATGGACAAGTTTCTAACAAGATATGCACTTATTTGCAAGGTTACTGACATTGATTTTATTGTGTGCAGTTCACTGACTTCAATGAAAACTTAGTCGAAAACAGGTAAGAAGGTAAGTATAGCATTTCTACAAAAATTTGAGATCATGATATGTAAATAAGTACATAGGAAGTTGTCAAAGTATGATCGAATTTGCCTTTCTATTTACGTGTAATTTTACAGTCAATAAATTTGAAATATGAACTGAATTAAAAAATATATTGTTACAATATACTTTTACTCCGTATCTAATGATGTTAATGTAAAATACATATGTAATATAAAAGAAAGTTAATAAAAAATGTTCTAAATTTAGTGAATGTTCATAATTGTAAATAAACATAAACAATCTTCGAATAACTGTTCCAAAAACCTAAATAAATATATGAAGATATCTCGACATCAGAGCTAAAAAAATTTACCTCTCGCTAAGAGAGGTATTGGATTCATGCTAAAAATCGCATATCCAGATTTTATTGAATAAGCACGTTTTAAGGTCCCTACAATCCGATTTTAACATTTTTACGATGATGTCTGTGTGTGTGGTTGTTGGATGCACGATTTCTCAAATTCTATAAGACTAAAGACTTCTGTAACCACGGATTCTTCAATCTAACAGTAATGTTAAGCGTTGAATAGATTCTGGTAACTGGACAACCGGAAGTAGTAGTATTTTAACAAAAATCTTCTATAGATTTAAAGCCCAACATCACGGTAACTACTTGAGAAATTAAAATGTGTGTAATTGACAGATAAATGTCACTAATGTTAGTGTCAAAAATTTTAATATTTCTTATTGTATTATTAAATAAAAATAAATAAATAAATATTTCATCACGGCATATTACCCATTGCTGGGTGTGCCAATCTGCTTCATACACAGATATCGGTAATGATGGAATATTTGTACCGTGCGGGCGCTTACCAGGCGTCACCTCACGGGCACTCATTGCTGGCGTGGAGAGTGCACCACAGGGGTCTATTTTGTGCTATTAAAATTCGATGTAATTTTTGGCGCCGGTCGGGCTCGAATCCGGGTCCCCAGATTCGCGACCAGACACTCTGACACACGGCCACGAGACTCCATATTGTATTATTAATGTTAATGAATTGGAAAAATCTCGAACATTTAGAAGAAATGGAGAAAACTTGCTCATAGAATGAATTATAGAAAATACGTAAAAATAAAGGTGTAATTAGAATTTTTTGTGTGTACAAGAAATGTTAAATACAATACTTATATATACACCACAATGGAAAGGGCGCGAGAGGTATTGTGGTGGCCACAACAGATTTTTTATATAATTATAATCTGATACTATAAATGTTTGAAAATATAAATGTGACGTTATGTACAATTTTTTTTATAACGTTGTAAAATAACGTAACAATTCGTTAACATTATTTATACATAAATATAAATATAGTACTTATATTATTGTATGAGAAGGGTTATCACAGCTGTAGTGGAGAAAACACCACAAGAATTATTTTAAAAACACATATAAAAACACTATTTGTATGATATATTTAAACATTCTTTCAGCCTAGTAGTATATTTTTTTGTTGCTTGGTGGCAGCACTAACTTGTTCAAATTCGCAATTTTTATAAATTCAATAAAATAAAATATTAATAAAATCGTGAATATATGTTTTTGAGCGCGCGATAACATTCGGGTGTAGCAGACTTGCACAAACCAAAGTTCTATTTTTAGATTGTTACTTGTTTAACTTGTGTTTGAAATTGAAATATATAGAATTACTTTTTATAGCTTAGAAAATATGTTTAAATAATATGTACACAAATTACTACGCGAACCAGAGAGATTTTGCACTATTTCCTATCAATTTTTATGAATGAAATATATATAAATTAATTCAAATTTGAACATAAGATGGTACTATAGAAGTTTCGATTTTATTTTACATAGAAATTAATTAAATTATTAATTTAAAAAATACGAAATGGTGACATTGGTTGTGTTTACATTAAACCGCATTAATTTAAAATTATTTTGTGACAATACATATTAATTTCTTTCGTACAATAATACTAAAAGTTAAATTAATGTCGAGAAGAGTGTTACAGAAAATTTTGAAACCTTATATATGCCACAATGGAAAAGGCGCGGGAGGTATTGTGATGGCCAAAAAATAATAAACAAAATATAAAAATATAGATAATTTAAAAAATATATTGTTCTTTTTAGGAGTAGTTTATTTCTCCCCTAAAAAGAAAACACCCTTACCCGTAGAATAACTTGCAAAAAAATCTGTATAGAATTTGTATAAAATACGTAGAATTGGCGGAAGGTAATGTGCTGGCCACATCAGATATTTTAACATACATATAAATTCTAAATTATCTCTAATTTTAAGTGACAATTATTAAGATCTCTAGCATATATGTAGAGAAATCTTAACCAGTCTTTGAGAAAAAAAAATGCTATTAGGGTAGGTTCTCTGACAATTTCTTTAACAGGAAGGAAATACCTACACTATTCTGGGCATATTTTTATTTCAAAATTTAGCCAGCAGATAGAGTTTTTTGACTGGACTCGCGAATTGAAGATAACATTGTTAAGAAAAAATAAAATAAATAAATATTTCATCACGGCATATTACCCATTGCTGGGTGTGCCAATCTGCTTTGTACACAGATATCGGTAATGATGGAATATTTGTACCGTGTGGGCGCTTACCAGGCGTCATCTCACGGGCACTCATTGCTGACGTGGAGAGTGCGCCACAGGGGTCAATTTTGTGCCATTAAAATGCGATGTAATTTTTGGCGTCGGTCGGGACCGAACCCGGGTCCCCAGATTCGCGACCAGACACTCAGGCACACGGCCACGAGACCCCATAACATTGTTAAGATTAGGGGTAATTTTTAATTTATTAGCCTAATGCTTTATTTTATAAAACAAATTAATCTATGATGTTTATAGTAAATAAATTGAACAAATGCAACGCAGTTATTTGACAACAATGATTTTAATGTTTTATTTGAAAATTGGAAATAATTTTTAAGTTTGATTTCGGTTAAAATCTCGGGTCGTCCGAATCACAACCGGTCATATACTTACAAAACGCACACAGTTACGTGTGATTAAATAAAATATTATTTCCTATTTCTTAATTGGAGCCAAAAATCTACTTCTCCTATTTCAGTAGAAAGTTTGAATGTTAATTTTTATAACTTCCTAATTAGTCGTCGTTAATTTATATATATCATCACGGCACATTACCCATTGCTGGGTGTGCCAATCTGCTATGCACACTGATATCGGTAATGATGAAATATTTGTACCAGGCGTCACCTCACGGGCACTCAATGCTGGCGTGGAGAGTGCACCACAGGGGTCAATTTAGTGCCATTAAAATAAGTAATTTTTGGCGTCGGTCGGGATCGAACCCGGGGCCCAAGATTCGCGACCAGACACCGGTCACCAACCTGTATATATTATATACAAAATCTATACACATCATCGTAAAAATGTTAAAATTTGATTCTATGGACCTCAAAATAAAATTTGTCACAGTTACCGAAAGATTGTAAAAAATGTATCATAAATTGTAAACATGGATTTACCTTCTACAAAATGTCGTCCTTCCAATATAACAAAAACTATAATAACTACACACACTTTCATATCTAAATTTACAAAAAACTTATAATTTAATGGTTATTAAACTACACTAATTTGGTTCGCGTATATGTAAACTTTTCCATTATCAAGACGGCTGTTAAACCAAGTCTAATCTGGTGCGCGTATTAGACGCGACTATAAGAACTAGATCATTTACTATTACTTGATAAGTTTAAGAGGTGGAAGAACTTCAACGAAACATTTCCTATAATTTTAAATTATACATATCCTTGAAAAAATGACTTGATCTTATTTTAAAACAAAAATAATAATAATAATTTGACTATGTACAAAACTATTGCACATATATTAACAATATAATTATGTTATATAAGAATATATGGGAATTAAAATAAACGTTTTAATTTGAAGATCGCGTGTGAAAATTTGGAGAAATTTTATTGCAAAAAGTAACAATTAATATTTGACACTAATAATATGAGAATTTTATATTATTGGTACCTCCCGCCTATTATTTTTTGTTAACTTAAATACGTACGTACATATGGGGTCTCGTGGCCGTGTCTGGTCGCGAATCTGGGGACCAGGGTTCGATCCCGACCGACACCAAAAACTACTTCAACTTTTAATGGTACCAAAAATTGAACCCTGTGGTGCACTCCACGCTAGCATTGAGTGCCCGTTAGGTGACGCGTGGTAAGCGCCCACACGGTAATATTTCATCATTACCGATAGGTGTGTCGTTTTCCAATATACTCACACTAAAGTATGAATGTTGAAGAATAACACTGGTTTTATTATTTAAAGAACATATTATTCTCTGTTGTGATTGCATTTTATACTTCATATTCAATAGATATAGAGTTAAATAATTATACAGATATTAAATTTTATAAATCAGCCAGCTATGCTAAACATGGAAACTACTAATATATTCATTCGAATTAACAGATGTCAGTATCAATGAAAAATAAATGAATGGGGCAGAGATATTGAGATAGATGTTGGGGAAGACACTGAAAGATAGGTAAGATAAATGACTCGAGTGATACAAGTTTCTAGATACAAGAGAGACGATTACATTGGTTTGAACATGTCATGAAGAATATATGGGAAGAAGACTGAATAGCTTAGTAATAGAGGGTTGAAGAAACAGAGGAAGACCAAAGATAAGATGGAAGGACTGTATTGCGGAATGAGGACGACACGCAAAACAGAAATGAAAAATAGCGATCCCTAACGAATGGGAAAAGCAATTTGCATATTTTATGAAATAATTTTACTGGAAATATAGGATGCAAGAATATGTATAGTGCGTGACTTTGCTGACCTTGGCAAGCAGATATGGGGCCCCATATCAAAATGTCAGCTATGAATTATGTCTATAACTGACAAATATCATAATTTTTCATTCAAAATCTCAACATTTTCTTATTTTATGTGGTTTATTTGTTATTAGGAGTGTGGAATCTTGTATTTCTCAGAGAGGAACGCTCCAAGAGCCTTCGAGTCTGTAAGGTTAATATATGAAATGTACGAGCAATTTTTGGTTATATGCAAACCAAGGTCGCCATATTATAGAGGCCATAATAGGGGATAAACAATAGCAGTATTATTAATTCATAATTAGTTGATATCTTAGCTTACGTACGTGAAATATATAGTAGGTACGAGGACCCGTACAGTGGGTACGTAGGTCGTAACTATATACTGTATAAACAATGGTCTAGTGAAGACCCTCATCCCTTAACGCGCATTACAAAGTGGTTGCATTAGTTTATAATAACTTGTCTTAAAGAGTGGTTACATCAAGAAAGCATTCATACCACCCGTAAAAAACTAAATGGGTCAAAAACAGTGCATTTATAGATCTTTTTAACGACGTGTTTTCAATGTATTTATACTCTCGTTAAGACATCGAAATAAAAAAGAAGGTAAATATGTATTTAAATTAAATATATGGATAGGGATGTAAAAGTGAAATTATTTTTTTCTTTTAAATAGGTACATAAAAATTATTATTAATATTACATATACATAGTCATATAAAATATATATTAAAAGTTAATATAGTAAATAACATATTACATTATGTTAAAACATTTACTAAATATTACAAATGTTTGTTATCTTTGGATTATTTCATTATTTATTAACTATTGTTGCAAGTCTGACAATGTGTCCTGAAAAACACAAAATGTATTATTTATTTTTGCATCTGATACGTTAAGAAATGAAAGTTTACGAGTTATTTTTTTGTAAAATTGACCCAGATTAAAGATTAATATATTAACTATCAAATTACATAAACGCTATGGGCTAGGTTTAACATAATTCAAATTGTTGTATATTGTAAGTTATGTAATAATCAATAGATTGTTGCAATTATAATTAATTTTTTTTATTGGAAATGACAAATTTTTTGCATAACTCACCCATCCTTCACTTTCGCCGGCGAGTTGATAATGATGTCTCCTCAAAGCCAAAAGTTTCGTTCTATTTTGCTCCAATTCTTTCTCCAACTCTAACACCCGAATCTGGGTGTCCATTTCTAGACGTTTAGCTGCGTGGAGTGTTAATTTCGTTGTGTCGAAATCATCTGCCATTTACACACAAATAAATGAAAGAAAATATTAATGAGAATTCATTAGTCACGTGACATGTTTTCCGCCAATCAACATCCAGAATCTCCCTAGTTACATGTTTGTTTTCTTTATTTATGACATTGACGGTTAATTTTGAGTGATATGATTAATAATCGAAACCGGAGCAGCACATTTCACTCGTCTTTATATCTTACCTTGCTCGTCCATCATCAACGCGCAGTCTTTGGCCGTTGCTACAACAGCCCCAGTGGCTGCAGTGACTTGCTTCGAAGCTGAAGAGAGTTCTTGAAGGCCTGAAGAGTTTCTTTGGGCCTTGACGCGGCTGGCGACTACTAATTGGGCGGTAGAAGCGGCGATTTCTTGAGCCGCAACTGCTACGTGCTCAAGTTGGGCTTCTGAGCGCGTTACCTTATCAGCTGCAGTTCTATATTACAATATATATGTATATATGTATATATATATATATATATATATATATATATATATATATATATATATATATATATATATATGTACGCGGTCTGGCTATTAAATAACGAAACTGCGCGCGCAGAAGGCGTCCTAGACGGAAAGGGGGGGAAACGAAAGCCATGCTAATCGTTTTTTTCGACATCAACGGCATCGTGAGGGTCAAACTGTAAACCAAACTTGCTATTTGAAAGTTTTGGCAACACTGCGAGAACGACGTACGAAACGGCCGGAGTTGTGGAAAAACAAGGCGTTATTTAGCCGCTAGAGGCACTCCAGTGCTCGAACATGCGCCGTACTCGCCTGATTTAACACCCTGTGACTTTTTTCTGTTTCCGAAGATCGAGTCTGCCTTAAAAGGAACCCGGTTCGAGTCGAAGAGGTGAAGCGAAAATCGGCGGAGCTCTTACAACATTGCTTTGACCAATGGAAAAAACGAATGGAACGGTGTTTGGCGAGGGGGAGGGGAATACATTGAAGGGGAGCATTCGATTATAAAATAATTATTAAAATAAAACTCTTTTTCATAAGCAGTCTCCTTATTTAATAGCCAAACCTCGTAACTACTATCTATTCAGTTATTCAAGCTGCAGATTGGAAATCGCAGATGAAACTATCACGTGATCAGATTGTTCGACGTATTTAAACACCGAAGTATCCCACTTCTGATTTTTACTTACAATAAGAAACCGGCGGCTGTTCCAACAGCTTTTGCTGCTGAAATAAGGCCGTCTGTCCACCTATGATTTCTTTTATAAAATTCTTTGACTGATGACGAACCCTGTAAAGTAAATAGTGAAGATTTTTCAGAAATCTACAGTAAATAAATAAACAATATTCATATTATTACAAATTTATATTTCAGGTATTTTTGTACCTACCTTTCCTTGTGAAACAATTTCAGCTTGGAGGACTCTAGATTTTTGTACTAACAATCTAATGGCTTGCATTAGTTTTGTACAAGAATCTAAAATCTTTTCATTCACTTCCAATTTAATTCCTGAATCGGCTTCACGTGATTTCTTCAACATTTCCTGAAAAACTCTTCCATAACTAAAATCCATCACTAAACATCACAAACTTACTTGTATTTGCCTAGCAGCCTCCTCAATATTTTTATCCATCATCAACAATTCATTCTCCAAATTATCCACAATCTTTTCCTCGTTTCCATTTTTCAAATTTTGCGTCATTTTCACCATTTTCTCAACTTTTCCCAAACACATATTCACGTCATTGTCAATCTTTTCTTTTCGTTTAATTTTCTCCAAGATTTCCACCCCACCTTTTCCAAGTTCTTTTACTTCTTCCAGGAGTTCTTCAGCCTTGGAAATGTCTTCCAAGGTTGAAGAAACCGCTCGTCCATGGTCGAGGAAAATGGAAAGAAAATGACCTAATGAACATATAGTGATGGATAGGTCGCTTAAATGACCTGGGGGGGCTGAAGGGGATTGGATTATAGAGAGGAGGGTTTGGAGGGTATTTGTGACTGAAGTGGAAAGGGCTAGGAAGTAGTCGATGGATGAAGAAACTAGAGGGTGGTCTTCGTTTTGCAGTAAATTTGACGAATATTTTAATAATGATGATAACAAATGATCTAATGTTAATTGTAGAGTGTTTTGTACTGAAATATATAAAAATATTTTTGTAATTTTGTAAATATTAAAGTGTGTAACCCTTACATTTTTCGTTGTTTGTTGTTAAAGTTATAATATGTGTAGACATTTCTGATATTTTTGATTCTAACTGAAGTTTTTCTTGTTGAACATCGTCTAATGCACGTTCTAACAAGCTTTTTTCGTCTGTTAAACGCTCTACTTTCGAATTTAGTAACTGAAATTTACGGAAAATACAAATTATGATACATAAAATATAAAAAAGTTACAAGAAATCTCAAAAATTTAAAGAAAATTATGAGAATTGTTCGTGAAACATATTCGCTATTTTATATACCAGGATGAATTCAAGAGGGGTCATAGACCCGTACAGAGTTGATTAGCAGATAACTTGGGATTTTAGGAAGGGGGTAGACATGACCCCAATTTGCTTAGGTCTCTTCAATATTAAACAAAACCATAAGCGAACAAGAAGGGCTTGTCTCCGTGTACCAACAGATTATTATCAAGTTTTTGGCTAAAGAAGACGTAAGTCCAACCGAAATTTTGCAGAGGTTGAACACCTGAACACGTTTTTAAGGACCCGTGTCTTTGCTTGGCATAAGGAGTTCTCTGAATGTTACAAGAAATCTCAAAAACTTAAAGAAAATCATGAGATATGTGACTTGCATTCCAGAGAGGTCACAGACCCGTACGGAGTTGATTAGCAGGTAGCTTGGGCTGTTAGGAAGGGGTAGACATGACCCCAGTTCGCTTAGGTCTCTTTATAAACCTTGAGCAAACAAGAAGGGCATGTCTCCGTGAAAGATTATTACCAAGTTTTTGGCCAAGGTAGGCGTAAATCCAACCGAAATTTTACGGAGTTTAAACGCCCAACACGTTTTTAAGGATCCATGTCTTTGCTCGGCAAAAGTTCTCTGAAGAGTGAGAATCAGAGAAAGAACGAGCGTTACCGAAGTCAACATCGGGGCGGTTCGGAATTTCATGCCAACTAATAAACGCACATTTAATGCGCAATATAATTGCAACATACTGGATGCCTATCAAAGGAAAAGAAAAACGCAAACTGTCTAAAATTTTGGAATTGGCTGGGAAACATTGGAACATCCCGACTTTAGGCCCCTCAAACGATGAGAGGTTGATGGGGTCTCGTGGCCGTGTGTCTGGTCGCGAATCTGGGGACCCGGGTTGGATCCCGACCGTCGCCAAAAATTACATCGAATTTTAATGGCACAAAATTGATCCCCGCCAGCTATGAGTGCCCGTGAGGAGACGCCTGATAAGCGCCCACACAGAACAAATATTTCATCATTACTGATATCTGTATACAAAGCAGATTGGCACACCCATTATGGGTAATATCTGTTGGGAAAAATGCGTTTCTAGGGCGGGAGATTATACAGAATTAAAAAAAAAATAGTCCAGTTTATATTGGCGAAATCTTTACTAAAACAATGTGAGAAATGACTCACTGAATTTTCTGAAATAAGTGTGTTATGTTCCTTCCTCAAATTCTGCACTTCCAGATTATTTTCTTGTGCGGATTGTTGAATTTGTTCTTGATGAACACTTCTTTCTAATTCTAATTCGTGCACTTTAAAGTTTAACTCATTTTTACACTTTTCTACTTCGTGCACTTGTTTCGATGCTTGCAGCAATTTTTTTTCTACGTCTGCTTTCTACAAGAAATATAGAAAAAATATATACATTTACAAATTATTTAGACGTACTTGTCTTATAAGTTGAATATGTTCTTCTCGAAGTTTAGTATAAACGTCTTTCAGTTTTGTAAATTTTTCTTCTTTCAATTTGTCTAAAAATAAATTATTTAATAAGCGGGTCACGCGGGAATTATTATATTCTCACGTTCTGAGTCTTGATTTTGTGCTGTCTGAGTTGCCTGCTGAAATAAATCTTCTTTTAACTGTCTTTCTTGAACTAGCTCAGATTCTCTTGTAGCTAATTCAGTTTCAACTGCTGTTATTTGTTCTTGTAAGTTGTTGACTTGTTTTTGATAATCTTTGGCCAATTTTTGAGTTTCTTGCCTTCAAAAAGAACATTTTATCATTGAAAATCTTAATATTTTTCTTACCGTAAGTGTTGGTTCTCTTGTTGAAGATGGTCGATTAGACCATCCCTTTCTGAAATTAATTCCATTAATTGTTGACCTGAGTGGCCGTTTTGTCCAGTTATATTTGAATCAACTGTATCTGGAGTGTTCGGCGATAAACTCGTGTCTATTAAAGTAGCCTCGCTCACAGATTCTGTGTCGGGCTCTTCAGGAGGAATTATTACAACTGGTGTTACATATGTTCTTAATTCGGCTTGAATTAAAAAGTTTGGTGGGTTCTAAAATAAGGGAAACTGTTTTAAGACCTTCACTGCTATTATTTGGTACTGAATACGAGGTGTAGTTATTAAATAACGAGACTACTTATGAAAAAGTTTTATTTTAAAAAAATATTTCACATTGTTTCTAACCTCTATAGAAAAAATACTACTACAACGACAAAAACGTGTTTTCGTACCGGAATAGTAGACACTTCCAGCTATCCAACGCTGCATTCGTTACCCCCCCCTCTAGGACGCCTTCGCGCAGTCTCGTTATTTAATAGCCAGACCTCGTAAATATATTTTAACTTACTTCGGGTAAGGAAGGAATAGTTATCAAATTTCTGAAATATTGCAATGCGTTGGAATTTTGATAAAACATTTTCAGTTCCCTGAATTGTTTCAGAAATCGGTCCCTATGACCTGAAAGAGTGTCTGAAGGTAACGCGCTATGTAATTTGAATAATATTTTAACACAAAAGTCGTAAAGTCGTGATGCGTCTTGAATACATGGAATTAATGGTGATAACTTGCACTGTCCACATGAAGTCATTGAATTGCTTCTGCTACGATCTATAGATCCGAAAACTAAAAAAAAACAGTAACTAGTATATATGGTATCTTATGTATAAGCGGATGAATTGAAAAGGCTATTAGTCTAATCGTGAAAAGCATCTTTGTCGATCTACTTAGCGTTAAATCGATAATAGATAAAAACGAAGTTCTTGCTGTGATCAAGTTTTATTTATTTCGCCCACCGGAAATTGTGGATAACATCCATGATATAGGAAGCTATAGGGATCTGGAGTTAAGAAAAATCCAGTCGATTTTAAGACGTTTCATAACCATGGATGAAACTTGGATACAACACTACACTCCAAGACGAAAATCCAGTCAAAAGCGTGTATTAGACAGGGTGAGCCGGAAAGGTGATGGCGTCAGTCTTTTGGCATTCTGCTAATTGATTATCTTGATAAAGGAAAAACTGTAATTGGACAATACTACGCCACACTTTTAGACAAGTTGAAAGCAGCAATTCAAGAAAAACGCCCGGGAATGGCAAAGAAAATGGTTTCACCACGACAATGCGTCAGCTCTTCAAGTCGTATTGACCGAACTGAGGTTTGAAATCCCATCCATCTTTTCCCGAAACTCAAAACGTTCTTCGCTGGAACGAAGAAGCCATCGAAGCAATAAATGCTTATTTTAACGACCTCAACGAATTTTCGGGAGGGAATTGAAAAGTTAGAAAAACGTTGGACCAAGTGTGTTGACCCCTGTGGCACACTCTCCACGCCAGCAATGAGTGCCTGTGAGGTGACGCCTGATAAGCGTCTACAGTCTACACGGTATAAATATTCCATCATTACCGATATCTGTGCATGAAGCAGATTGGCACACTCAGCAATGGGTAATATGCCGTGATGAAATAGTTATTTAACTATCAAGTGTGTTAATGAGGGCGATTAATGATCGAGACATTTTAACGCGTTAATTGTTGAGATCATTAATCGCCAATTAACACACGTGTTAGTTACAATATTTTTTCGTTGACCGTATCTTAGTTAAATGGAAAATCTAATTTTACTCCATGAAAATTTTTTTTAGGTTAGTAATGGTTGACCGAACGTCAAATTTTACGTCAGAAAATCAATAAGTTGCTTCAGCAATTGTTTTCAGTGGGTGCGTTCAGTTAACTTAATCCTAGATGACACAAGCGGTTTTTTATATTATTTGAGGAATTTTATTCTTTCAAATTCATTTTAAAGGTATGCTACGTGAATATATACCTAGCTAGTAAGTGTCAAAAGCATGATTTTTAATTCTGTCTACCTTTTTGCTACAACTTAGCGTTAGCAATATATGCTGTGTTCCGTGTGGTGAACGCACCCAATAAATCGTTTATTAATAAAAATCATGCATTAATAGGGGTCATTAATGAATGATTTTCTATACATTAAGATAGCCTATTAATAAACGGTCGACGGAAATATTTATTTATTTCAGTTAATAGATAATTAGATACATCAAATAGTTTTTCTATTACTATAACATGCGCGACTCTAAGAGTACGCAACCGTCGCCACTGGTAGAATATTTCCAAGCAACGGTATAGTAAACCCGTCACTATCTGTTTAGTTGTTCGGGGTTACCTGATCCTTTAATTCGATGTTATCGCGTAATAATATAATATAAATAAATGTAGTGAAATAAATATTGTTTAAATAAATGTTATGTATGTAAATACTACGCTAATAGAATGTTCATGAATTTTATTTATACTTACTGGCTGTTTGAAGTTCTAATATATTATCCATATAATCAAACATTTCTACAGACATTTGGAAACTGGAATACATATAAATATGTAGGTACATGCATGAATATAAATAATATAAATATCATCCGATACTTACTAATTATTTATATCATTTTCTCCGATACTTTCTAGTTCACTATGCGTTACAGATAGATTCCCAGGAAATCTAGGATTTCGTCTATGAAAATCTAATTTAGTCATTAGCAAACTACAATACAAATGTATTAATTTGCCATAACAGTCTTTCAAATGTACCTAGAAATTGAAGGATATTTTTATATCCCCAAAAAATTCCACGGTCGCCACTTTTAATTTATTCAAATGTCGCGTCTTACCCATAGCTTTCCTAAGTTTTCCAATTCTCCCTTATGTCTCTGCGAATGTTGTATTGTTGTAGGGTACCCCTCCCGCAATAATTTATGCAATACATGACAAAATTTCCACGCTACAATTCTGTCCTCTTGTAGAGGAAGTCGCAAGGCGACGATCCAAAAAGTTTGGGCACCTTTTTCATGAAAAGTACCTATAATAGTACTTCGTACATGTTTTTGCTTTAAAGGCGTTTCTAGGTGGTTGACGGCTTTACTAATGGCTGTTGCCTATAGAGAAAAATAAGTAATATATAATAAGTTTCTATTAATATCCCCGATTTATAATTTGGATACAATACTTCACAGCTTTGTATATTTTATTCATTCTAACCATTTTCAAAATATATATAGCACACAAAAATATAAAATTGCTAATGTTATTAAAAAATATTTTTGACTTTTTAAATAATAATGTCACATTTGACAAATAAAATACAGTTCGTTCAAATAAAGGAAACACCTTGATATAATGGTTTTACATGTTGAAATGTGAAAATGAATAGGTAGAAGACGCATGTTATCAACCTGAAAAAACCTTATCCTATATTTCCAGTAAAATTGAATGCCCGTGAGGTGACGCCTGGTAAGCGCCCGCACGGTACAAATATTTCATCACTACATATATCTGTGTACAAAGCAGATTGGCACACCCAGCAATGGGTAATATGCCGCTTTTCCCATCCGTTAGGGGTCGCTATTTTTTATTTACTTCTTCCACTCATTTCTGTTTTGCGTGTCATCCTATTCTCTCAAATCTTCCATAATAATAATATATTGTTACGTGCGGCGATGACGTAATCCCCGGCGGTGGAAATACCCATACGGATAGACGTGTTAATTATATTGTTGACCTGGATCCTTTGTATTCAATGTTATTGCGGCGTCAGAAAGTTCGAGAAGGATGAGCAATGAAGTTGGTGTTATAAATAAATAAACGTTCCAATATTCATCTCTCCTCATGACATATTCAAACCAATATAATCATCTGTCTTGTATCTAGAAACTTCTATCACTCCACCCATTTCCCTTATTCTTTCATTCCTTATCCTATCGTTCCGTGTCTTGCATTAACACTGACATCTATCCGTTAGAATTTTCTTAATATAGTAGTAGTAGATTTCTTTATAATTCTTCAACTCTATATCCATTAAATATGAAGTATAAAATCTTATAGAGAATAACATATTCTTTAATATTTATATGTCAAAAAATAATATTTAACATTGTTAAAATCTTCAAATGAGGGTACTTCCGGTTGACCAATTATAACCAAAATCTATTCTTTTGGATGTAAACTTGAGGAATACAAAAAAATACACATACATACATATAGACATTATAAAATTATTCACTAAAAACTTATGATTGAATTTTTTGACCAAAGACAATACCTTCCTTACCTAAAGGTGACGGAAGGTAAAAGGAATAAGGATTGACTTAAAAATAATTGTAAATTCATTAATATATACATTTCTTTACACTAATAATTTATTTATTTAAAAATAAATAACACTTAATTTCTACACAAGTTATATTTATTTTATGCGTCTTCTGCCTATCATTTTTCCTATTTTAAAAAAATCATGATCTTGCAATAATATATCAAATGAAATCAAACAAATCAATAAAAATATTCAAGTAGCATTTTATCAAATATTTATTTTTATCTTTTATCACAAAATAAATAAAATATATGATAACGAAATATATAAAATAAAATAACCATAGTCTAAATTTTATTATAATTTTATTCGTATATACATAGTACGCACAAATAAAATGTTCAGAGTCTCTGGTATACATGAGAAGACCGGAAGTTATAATACTGTTATACTTCCTCTATTTATCACTTATTAAAATATATCAGTCTGTAGAAAATATCTGTCATGTATACATACATACATACATACATACACACAGCCCTGTCCAAAACTATGAGTAAATCTGTTAATTTATAAAAAGAAATGTATTCTTAATAATAAAAAATACCTGAAATAATTAGGGAAGCAGGAAATGAGGAAAATTTGTATCATAGCTATTGTGGAGAATGCACCACAACACCTCAATAATATCAAAGCAGAAATAAATGAACAAGCATCAATAATAAGCAAAAAAATAAACTTACCAAAGTTATAATTCTTTTATCTTCTGTTATTGGATCCATGCTGTTAAAATACTTTGTTTACATGCATCTGTAATCATGCAGCTGAGTGTAAACATACTAAGTGACGTCACTCACACAAAAAGCACATGCAAGCAAAAAATAGATTCAATAAATGTGAGAAAATATTTAACCCAGTTTCTTGAAAAATGTATGGTAGTATTATAGTTTTTTCACCTTGAAATCGTTAGATATGTGAGATTTTTTTCTGTGGTACTGCTGGCGAGATCTCTCGCTAAGAGAGGTATTGGATTCATGCTAAAAATCGCATATCCAGATTTTATTGAATAAGCACGTTTTAAGGTCCCTACAATCCAATTTTACGACGATGTATGTGTGTGTGTGTGTGTGTATGTGGGATGTTGGAAGGACGATTACTCAAAAACTATAAGACTTTATATTTGTTTAACTACGTATTTCCCAATCGGACATTCATGGGAAGATCTGAAAAGGTTTTGGTAACAATTGGACAACCGGAAGTAGAAGATTCTTGAAAAAAAATCTTCTAAATATTATTTTTTGAAAATTTTTCTTGGTAATATTAAAGAAAATTAAATTCTCTATCTGATACATTTAAATATTTTATTATATATTCTATATAGACTTAAAGATAAAAGAAATATATAAAATAATCTGTTGTAATAAATTTTACAGCCGAAAGAATGCCATGGAAAATAGTTGAAAAATTAAATTGTTTGTAACTGACAGATAAATGTCAGTGTCAGAAATCCGGAGACATTACTGAAGACTTTTTCTGGGAATATATTATATTATTTTTTAGGTATATTACACATACCCTTCAGAAATACTGTTAATCCCAACAATGAATTGGAAACATCTCGAAAAATTAGAAGAATGGGACAAAATTTCTTCATAGAATGAATTAAAATTTAAAAAATCTAAATATAAGGAATAGATATCAGTAGAATTTTTGGTGTAGAATGTAGGTATACAAGAAATGTGAAATACATTAGGGCGCGACAACTTTTATTTGAATCATTTTTACCTAAAATAATTAGGGAAGCAGAAAATTAGTGTCCTATTTGAAATATGAAAATTCATGTCACATCCGGTTAAACCGTTTAAAATAAACCTGTTATATTTAGTAATAAAATAAATAAATTTAAACTAGATTTGGCTGTTTACAAATTGGGAAACATTTCATTTAGTCTTAGTATGGCCATCTATTAGCAACAAACAAAAACAATCCACTGATTTTGGTCAAAATTTGGACAGATAAATGTCAATATTACAATGATCAATATTTTAAAAAAGTTTTAAACAAATCTCTTAAAATTGAAAAAATAAATTTTGTTTATAATATTTTTGTTCAAAGGGTCTCAGTTCCCCACAAATTGTATTTTGAAGAATTTTTGACCCAAAGAAAAACTTGTAAAATGCGTAATATATTTAAACCTAATTACTGCCGTTACAAGGCATGCAAAATTAATTTTGTTTATAGATTCAGATGCAGAATTGTATGCCCTACAACTTTTATTTGAAGCTTTTTTACCTAAAATAATTAGGGAAGCAGGAAATTAGGAGTCTATGCTGGTATTGCTGGTCACCACCCTTTATAAAAATATGTATATATATATATATATATATATATATATATATATATATATATATATATATATATATATATATATATATATATATATATTGTCCTATTTGAAATTGAAAGTTCATGTCACTTCCGGTTAAACCGGAAGCGCCACCTTCATGCCAAATACCATTATTTTGAGCCCCTAAGCCTCTAGTTTTCAAATACATCAATAAAATTAAAAATTAATTACAAATAAATATTTTGTGCGGCCCGTTTCTAGACAAAAAATAAAATATTTTAAATCGTTTAATTATTCGTAGTTTACGACAAAATAATTATTAAAAATTTGGGAAAGGGATATGAAAGAAAACGTATAGACTTGCAGTCTGGGAGGGCATGGCAACACGACTATAAATTATTTCTTTATCGCGTACTATAAAATATATATTACACATCTATGTTCTATTTTAAAGAAAATTTATAGCTAAATATAAATAGGTAGAGGAGTAATTCATAAGATGAAAAACAGTCATACATTTCTACATATTTAAAAACTTCTTAATTTCGTACTTAGAATTTCTATCAAGAAACTATTATAGGTTTAACCTTGACTTAAATGAGTCACATATTTCCAGTATCTTGTCCAGATGTTCAATAGAACTTAAAATATCTACAAACATTTATTACTAGCAATGAAACAGGTTTTATTACTTTGAAATTTGAAATTCAAAATTTATATCTTATAAATATTATTTATCATTGTATTGAGGCTTAATCCTACAACAAACAATAGGGCCTATTCTGGCTACACACGAAATGTGGTGTGTTCAAAATAATGTGTATAAAAATTTATTGTTCATTATTTTATTTGTTATTGTACAATGTACATTGTAATAATTGTTTTATCATTAAACAATGTAGAAAAAAAAATACAGTTTCTATGGTTACTCAAGTATAAACAACATGCAAAACATTTGAATTGTCTTTACGCTTAAGACTTTCAACAAAAGACTGTATTAGAAAATTTCTCTTCGCATACGTACGCCCATTCTACCCATATTTAGGTGTAGAAATATGCTTTTTACCTCTCGCTAAGAGCGTGTGTGTATGTATGTTGGAAGTACGATTTCTCAAAAACTATAATACTTAATATCTGTTTAACTACGTATTTATCAATCGGACATTACTAGAAAGAGCTGATACATATAAATATTTTATTATATCTTTTATAGATTTAGATATAAAGAAATATAAGGTATATAATAATCTGTTGTAATAAATCTCACAGCCCAAATAATGTCAAGGAAACCAATTGAAAAATTAAAATTATTTCTTATTGTATTAATAGTCAAATATTTAAAATTATATGTATATTACATATACCCTTCAAAAATACTGTCAATCCCAACAATGAATTGGAAACATTTCGACAAATTAGAAGAGGACAAAACTTCTTCATAGAATTTTTTGTGTAGAGTGTAGATATACAAAAAATGTTAAATATAATAGGGCGCGAGCAGTCATGTGACAAACAGATATGGGGGCCCGTGTCAGAATGATAGCTAGTAATAATGTACAAAGATGTTAAATATCATTATTTGACATATATGTACATAATTACTAGTTGTCATTCTGACATGGGCCCCCATATCTGCTTGTCAAGGTCACATGACTGCTCGCGCCCTATACTTATGTAATAATAGTGGCGAGAGGTATTGTGCTGGCCACAATAAAAACAATATCTACACTTTCTCTTTTTATCTACATATTGAATATTTATCTACACTTTAAATAAAATATTATACTCGACGATATAGTCTTTAACTAATGAAAGATAGTTCACAACGGAAAACACTTGTCGATAAAGTATCTCTTTATCGCCTTGTGTAATAAATAACTATTAATATACATATATTTTCGCTTTATCTAAGATAGTTAAATTTTTACTATGGTATTATAGTTCACCTATGAGGCTCAAAGGGTTAAACTTTGCAATAAATATGAATGTATTTTAAAGAGTAAACCAATTATATTTGAGGTATTCAGTCCTGATATGGCGAGTGCATTGAGGACGATTTTTAAAAGTATTGATTGTTTTTGATGAACTAAAACACTTAAATGTTTTTATAAAATGTAAAACAATTTATCAAAAATAGATAAATATTTGAAGTAGATAACGAAACATTACATATATTACATATTTTATCTATATAATTATATAAAAAAAAATCATTTGAAACATGATCTATTTTAAATAAGGGCTTGTCTGTGTGTTTAATGTCTCTAGGGGAGGATATGAGCTATATATATCACAGGAAGTTTAAGATAATATGTGGTCTAAAAAATTGTGAATAAATTTGCGGTTTTTTTCATCAAATATATCATTCAAATAAATTGTTATATTATTTTAAACATTTTTGAAGCTTAAAAGTTTAATATTTTATCAATATTTCAATAAATATCAATCGTACTTTCGTAATTCATGAATATGTATGATTTTATGAATACTTCAAGAAACTAGGTTAAAAAATTATAAAAAGTATCCGTTTATATATTTATAAACAAACATAACATGTTTATTTTTTTGCAATTAGGTCTAAATATAGCTCTACAGTATTAATACAAGTACTACATTTAAAATTAGTGCAAAACTCAAGCAAATACTTATCAAAAAATTAAAAAATACAATCTATAACCATACTTGGCATTTTTCAAAATTTTCTCTCTCGATTTCTAAGCTGGATTTTCTTTGTTGAAGGACTCTAGGCAGCGACAATGAAGCCATCAAATATCCACATATATTTTTATTTTAAAACACACAAAAAATTTACATATCACTCAAAAACATGCACACCCTTCTTCACGACCACTTTGACACTTGGAAACTGAATGAGAGTGAAGTGCTGTACAAATGCGTCATGTTCATGTGAAAGACAGTACAGACAACCTAAAACTTTTGCGGGAAATTATTTTGTGATAAGTATGTGTTAAGTGTCGGAAATTATTAAACTTCTTAAAAATATCAAATTTGTTTGCTATAAGGGCATTTTGAAACGTTTGCGCGGTAACAACAAAAATATACATCTTTTGGGGTGAGTTTCCTTTTATTTTTCAATATGGGGTAAATTTCAATAAACTTATTACACTCCTCAAAATAATTTTTATCTGAAAAAATCATCAAATATTTCAATTTCAAGGGAACCGTTTTACTATTTAATATAGTTAGATTTAGGCAACCAATAGAGCGATTTGAGGAATTTTGATAATAAAAAAGTAAATAAATATATCATCACGGCATATTACCCATTGCTGGGTGTGCCAATCTGCTTTGTACACATATTTCTATAATAATAATGACATATTTGTACCGTGCGGGCATTTATCAGACGTCATCTCACGGGCATTCATTGCTAGCGTAGAAAGTGCTCCACAGGGATCAATTTTGTGTTTAAAATTACAAATATTTGGCTTTTTACAAATTGGGAAACATTTCATTTAATCTTAGTATAGCCATCTATTGGCAACAAACAAAACCAATCCGCTGATCTTGGTCAAAATTTGCACAGAGAAATGTCAATATTGAAATGATCAATATTTAAAAAAAGTTTCAAATAAACACCACTTAAAATTAAATAAATAACAAATTTTGCTTATAACATGTTTGTCCAAAGGGCCTCAGTTCCTCACAAATTGTATTTTGAAGAATTTTGACCTAAAATAATCCTAGTATAGCCATCTATGTCAAATAACCTGAACTATATGACATGACCAGTAAAACTTGTAAAATGCGTATATAATAATTGTAATATTCCTTTTATATATAATAATAAATGTAGATTATTTTCCATATATTGTATTTTGAAATATTCGTTGTATTAAGTATTTTATTTTTCTTGATTTCTCTCTTAAATCTAGTAACTCTTGTCTATCTACTTTTGGCAACCATGATTTTTTTAATCAAGTCAGTAGTAACTCGTTTTGAATAGGGGCAAGGGCACATTCATTGATTCCTTTTAACATATTATTTTTAAAAATGATATGCATATATAATATCGTATAGAAATTTAAGAGCAATATGTAAAAAATATAATTAAATACATTCAAATATTTTGTTTTTCGTTTTGGCTAATTAATTTTGTTGACGTCTATGGATCTTGCCAAAATTCCATATGACCTGACAACAACTGTTAATAACAAAAAGTATCTAGAAAATAGTTAAGAGTTTATTGAATAGATGGCTATAGTAGGATTGTTTTAGAAAAAGTAACAACATATGTGACGAAATCAGTAAAAGAAAATTAATAATCTTCAACATTTTGAGTTATTTTGTTTATAAAGGTGTTCATATTTCAAAAGGCATCATTGGGCTGTCGAAAATTATAAAAAATTGTTGTGCTTTTGAAGGGCTACAGTAAATGTGAGTTTCTTTTGCCAAAAATTCTGATTTTGGTCGAAATTTTTATTTTAAAACAACTTTTAATTTTTCTATTAGTATAATCTATATTTTTAATTTAATTTATGTATATTTATGGGGTCTCGTGGCCGCATGCCTGAGTGTCTGGTCGCGAGTCTGAGGAGCTGGGTTCGATCCCGATCGACGACAAATATTTATAGTTTTATTCATTAAAATTAACCCCTGTGGTGCACTCTCCACGCCAGCAATGAGGTGACGCCTGGTAAACACTCGCACGGTACAAATATATCATTATTACCTTCATCTGTGCAAAATCCAAATAGTAAATAAAACAAGTGAATTTTATTGACTTAAATATTTTTATATAATATAAATAAATAACTATGTCTCTGAGATTATATACTAGACGTCATTTTACGTACATTTCTGGCGAGGACTTTTGTGACAATTAAAATTCGAAATAATTTTGGCGTCGATCATAGTCATTGGTTGTTGGTTGCGTACATCCATAATATAAAATAAATTGTATCAAAACTGTTATAATTTTTATTTATTCTATAAATATTACAAGTTATTTTATCGTATAAATAATAAATTCAAATTTGTCGTTGTAAACTCGCCTTCCATAGAACATTTTCCGATGTCGACATTGGCAGCATTGTCTACACTTAACCGGGAACTTCACACGAAATCACTTGTCAGTGTCAGTGCATGAACTTGTGTAAAGTGCAATGTTTTGGTTCGCGAACTTAAAATTTGTGAGATTATAGACATGAACTTTTAATATTAAAAGTGGTTTAGTGTTTAACAATGTGGATTCCAACCAAGACGAAAAAATATGGTGTTGGTAAGTCGGGGATTGTTTTGTTTCTATGCATGGTTTAAACAATTTTTGTTTTGTGAATTGATAAATTTCGTAGAAGATAGATAAGAGATTATGATTATGGTGTTATCAGATTTTATAATAGGTTTATAGAATTGGGATATTGTTGTAGATGATGGTACAGTTATGCAAAATAATTTGTATTGATTCTGAAACTTATATTTTATTTGTATTTATTAAAAGTTTCAGTATTTTTTAACAAATACATATGATTCATGAAAAATACATATGTTTGACTGTAATTATTACATGAATCACAAAAAAATAGTTTAATTATAACTTTAAAAACGTTTTTTTATAAATAAACATTATCTATATCGTAAAACAGCTAACCTGTGTAATATTTATAAATACGTAACTATTTTTAGCAAGTAGGTAACTTAAAATATATCAAACTTAAGTACTTAAGTATGTAATAAACTAGTCCGTCTTAATTTAAGTTTTAATTGAATGTATACGTATTATTATAATGTAATAATAAGGGACACAGATTATTACCATGGGAACAAATAAATAATGAAATTGTTATTTTAGTTGTGGGAAAATATGAAATTAATAAATGTTATTTCAATGTTTGTATCAAAAAAGTTAACAGGCTCTTATTTTCACCCATTTTTGGGTTATTGTTCCAAAATGATTAGCGAATTGCAATGTATCTAAAAATGTAAGAAGTTTTTGATTTTTCGGCACAACATGTAAACTCAGACGTTTCTAATTTCCTGCTTCCCTAATTATTATAGGTAAAAAAGCTTCAAATAAAAGTTGTAGAGCATAAAATTCTGCATCTCTTGCAAAAGATTCTAAATTTCCAGTAAAATTATTTCATAAACAAACTATGCAAATTGTACTTGACACTAACATCTTCTTCTTTAGCTTTCCCCATTCGTTAGGGGTCGCTATTTTTTATTTTCTTCTTCCACTCATTTCTGTTTTACGTGTCGTTCTCATTCAGTTCATTTTTATCTTATCTTTGGTCTTCCTCTGTTTCTTCAACCTTCTATTACTAAGCATTCATCCAATATATTCTTCATTTCTCCTCATGACATTTTCAAACCAATGTAATCATCTCGCTTGAATCTTTCTAGAAGCTTGTAACACTAGAATTATTTCCTTACCTATCTTCCCGTGTCTTCCCCAACATCCTCATCTCTGCCACATTAATTTACTTTTTATTTATACTGACATCTGTCAATTTGAATTATATGAATTTATTAGTAGTTTCCATGTTTAGCATAGCTGGCTGATTTATAAAATTTCTTTAAAATTCTTTAACTCTATATCTATTGAATATGAAGTATAAAAAGCAATCAAATCGTATAGAGAATAATATATTCTTTAAGTTATAATAACGTTAAATGTCAATAAATTTAACTATTAAATCTGCAAATGAAGCTACTTCCGGTTCACCAATTATAATCAAAATGTAATCAGTTGTTCTGCTGGATGTAAACTTGAGGAATACGAAAAACTATAACACATACGCACACACATACATACAGACATCCCTAACGGATGAGAAAAACTAGAGAAGATGTCAGTGTCAAGTGCCATTTATATAGTTTATGAAATTACTGGAAATTTAGAATATTTTGCAAGAAAATTTATGTATGGAATTGGTATATAATACACAGGATTGACGGAAGGTATTGTGCTGGCCGGAACAGATGCGCCATTTTTCATTTTAACTGAAAATTAACTTAAAATACAATTTAACCGACCTAGTTTTAATATTATTTATTTTACCGGAAGTTAGAATTTTTAATGAGAATTGTAAGATAGGCTCTTAAAATGATATTAAAACTTTAAACATAAGTCAATAAAATAAATTCAATCTCTACATCTACATCTTCCAATTAGTGTAAAGGCTATCGTAATAACATATTTATTTCCCTCGCTTTAATGACGCTTGTACCCATGGATGTAAATTTTTTATAGTGTGTGTACTTGTGTGCATGTACCCGGTGCATTTTTACACGGAGTGTACAAGTCACAGCACTCTTGATGATCTATGCAACAGACGTATACTTCCGGTGTGTATGATGTTAAAACTAACAAACAGACCTGTTCGTTGCCAGTTTGGTTACGGCGGTAAAAAGGAAAGAAAAGAAACGGAAGGGTCTCTGTGGGTGCTTATTGTAATGTTCATGGCTTCCAGGAATTTTGGGATAAGGCAACTTTGAACATATGGATCGTTTTAAGCACCGGTTATAAATTTGTTAATAATTGTTTGGAATTTACGTAAAATTATAAAAAATTATAACACGGGCCCCCATATCTGCTTGTCAAGGCCAACAAAGTCACATGACTGCTCGCGCCCTATTGTATTAAACATTTATTTTAATTCTATGAAGAAATTTTGTCCTCTTCTAATTTGTCGAAATGTTTCCAATTCATTGTCGGGGTTGACAGTATTTTTGAAGGGTATTATAAGTATTAATACAATAAGAAATAATATAATGTATTTCCCACAAAAAAACTTCAGTAATGTTGCCATTTATCTGTCGGTTACACATATTTTTCAATTGGTTTCCATGATATTATTTGGGCTGTGAGATTTATTACAACAGATTATTATATATATTTCTTTATCTCTAAATCTATAAAAGATATAATCCAATTATTACCAAAACCTTTTCAGCTCTTCCCAATAATGTCCGATTGAGAAATAAGTAGTTAAACAGATATTAAGTATTATAGTTTTTGAGAAATCGTCCTTCCAACATCCCCCTACACACACGCACACATACATCCACACACACACACACACACACAGACATCATCGTAAAAATATTAAAATCGGATTGTAGTGACCTTAAAACATGCTTAATCATTAAAATCTGGATATGCGATTTTTAGCATGAATCCAATACCTCTCTTAGCGAAAAGTAAAAAAAAGTATTTCCTGTAAACATATTTCATTCGGTATAATGTTAATAATTGTTCCAACTATTGAAGAAATGTTTTTAAAAATTAATACAATGATGTGGTTTTAAAATTATAATTTGTTTAGAAGAAGGTTGATATTAAACATTGAAGCACTTATCTTACTGCGATATAACTTTATGAATGTAGTGTATTATACTATTTATCTTATGGCATATTTTTAATTACTCATTCCCTGAAATATATACGTCGCATTGTGACGTTTTCTCAATTATCAGCAATTATTTCATTTAATTTTCATTCATTTCACAAACATATCATCGTTTTAACGTCCTTAATAAAAGCTCTTTTACGTTCGCAATAAAGCTGAAAAGCTCAGCTTAATCTGGGGGAAGTTTTTGCGAAAGTTTTTCAGGATTAGCAGCGGAACTCCTGAAAAACTTTTGAAATGGCTGAATTTTTTATCGAGGGTATTCTCCTATCATAAGAAGGTATTACATTCATGGTAGATGGACGATGTAAGAAATTTTATGTTTTAAGTATATTTCTAATATATTTAACAATATAGCGCTCGATGATATCAGACAGGCTGTGAAACAGTTGAGATAATATTGACAAAAAAAGATCAATTTATTATCACAGCCTACCTGATATGGCTTGCCAGATTAATTATTCATAATTTTATTTTACGTAGATTCCAAATATATTAAAATATATAGGTTGTTCCATTTGAAATATGAAAATTAATGTCATTTCCGGTTAAACCGGAAGCGCTACCATCATGCCAAATACTATGATTTGCGAGCCCCTAAGTCTAGTTTACAAATATGGAAACATATATTATAAATAATGCAAAATTATTATGATTTGCGCAAAAGGAAATAAAATAATACGACAGTAAAACAACTAATACAAGTTGTAAAATTCAAGGTCTGAGATATTCCGCGAAATGTAGTTTTACATGAAAACTTTTTATATAATCCGTATTTACACAGCTAAAATATGGTACGGAACAAATAAATATTAAAATATTTCTGGAAAAAATTAACATCGTATGTAACATGTTATGGATGTATACTTTCAGACACAAATCTAAATTCATATTATTTGTATGAATATATCATCATGGTTTTCTACCCATTTCTGGGTGTGCCAATTCGCGTTAAACAGAGTTTCTATTAACCCTTTAATTCCCAAGGGGTCGTATACGAGTATGTATGTCACCCAGTGGAAAATAAATGTAATAGAAATACATTCCGCCTTTGTAACAGTCACGTAATAGCCTCCAAGCCAAAAATACTCTGATTTTCCCGAAAAATTTTCAAAATTAAAAAAATATATAACGGAAAAAGAAGTAGAAAATGATTTTCCCTACAATCCAGACCTGGCTCCTTATTCCCATAATATATAACTTCAGGTGAAGAAATTTAAGGATGCTAAAGATATGTAAATTATTGTTGATAATTTTTAATATTAAGTTGCCCCAAAGTTGGATTTACGGAATATTAATTTATATTAGAACATAATACGTCGTTAAAAGTTTGCAAGTGCTTTCCATCAAGTGCTCTGTGAATGCCGCGCTTTTGTTTTGAGCTATTGTTTTGTTTAGTCACAGCACACTGCGTACCCGAACATATTATGAATGAAATAAAGTTCTGAGTTAATTTTATTCTCTTAATATTGAGCATATTTAATAAGCCGAGATAGGACTAAATTTAGAATGAGAAATTATATTTGGCATCTATGTACATAATTACTAGCTATCATTCTACCACGGGCCCCTATATTTGCTTGTCAAGGCCAACAAAGTCACATGACTGCTCGCGCCCTATTGTATTTAACATTTCTTGTATACCTACATTCTACACCAAAAATTCTACTTATATTTAGATATTTTAATTTTAAATTCATTCTATGAAGAAATTTTATCCTATTCTTCTAATTTTTCGAAATGTTTCTAATTCATTATCGGGATTGACAGTATTTATGAATGATATATATAATATACTTTTAATTTTAAATATTTAACTATTAATACAATAAGAAATAATATAATGTATGTACTTCCTAGAAAAAAATCTTCAGTAATGTTGACACTGAAATTAGGACAGAGTCCCTAGGGAAGGGTAGCCCTCCTACTGGCCACTAAAGACAATCATCACCAATGATGATAATCTTCAAATGAGCGAAGAATCCTAATCCAATTATTTATAACAGTACAAACGCTAAACAGAATAAAAACAGCGTTTAAATATCTGCATATGCAAATACCAAATAAAAATTCTAATCGCTCTGGAGGAAGTGCCCCTTTCCTGCGCCCATGTCCGGATGCAACCAGTGGCGTCCGCATACTATTTCCCCTATTCCCTCCAGGCCTAGATGCCAGGAATTTTAATTTGTATGGAATGCTCACTTGCTGGACTTGGACATATTTAATCTTAATGACCTTGGTGTGGTCTATCTACTATATGCTGAAATTTTTATACAACGAAATCCGTAAATAATAAATCATAGAAACTGTAAATAATTTCAAAATGAAGGGAAGTACAGATAGATAAAGAGAAAGTTAAATAATAAATAATGTAGGATGAGATGATGCAAATCTTATGTAAATTTGTAATGATATGCGAACCCAACCCCAAATGTATTCGTACCCTCTGAAAAAAATCTGATGTGACCAACACAATACCTCCAGCCATTTACCTATGGGGTCTTGTTGCCGCCTGCCTGATGTCTGGTCGCGAATCTGGGGATTCGATCCCGATCAACGCCAAATAATTCAAATGGCATAAAATTAACCCTTGTGGTAAACGCCCGCACAATACAAATATGTCATCATCATTACCGAAATGTGTTTATAAATCAGATTAGCACACCCAGCAATGGATAATATGCCGTTAGAATATATTTATTTGTTTCTTTATTTAAATACATATTTGCATATAATGCTAGAAATTAAGTTTTTTAAGTTCCTTTCCATAAAACTATTGTTCTATTTACAATTTTCCTTTTAAAACGTTACTATTATTAATTTGAAATGATTATTTTTTTGACAGTGACATTTATCTGTCAGTTACATACATTTGAGCTGAACTATGTAACCACGGGGATGTGTTTAAAACATAGGCTCCGAGATATAATTTTTATATTACTTTATAAATTTATCCATAAAATATATAGAAAAAAGTATTAAAGCAAACTTGTAGAAAATGGAATAATCTTTAATTTTTATAATAACAAATTGAGAAAAAATTGCATTTAAAGGTATCTTTTGAAGAAAAACTATCTTGAGCTTCAAATAAACTGCCATTTCCTTCCATATTAGAATAAGGTAGAAATACATAGTTTCAAAACTTTCTGAATGATAGTATTTGAGTTAGAGCGTAAAGAGGATCCACACACACACACATACATACATACATACACACATACACACAGACATCATCGTGAAAATATTAAAAATGGATTGTAGGGACCTTAAAACGTGGTCATTTACCAAAATCTCGCTATGCGATTTTTAGCACGATCCCTATACCCCCCTTACCAAGGGTAGCGGGAGGTAAAAATATATTAACAGCAAGAAGAAATATTTTTTTACAATAGTTTTGTATGTTCTTACGTTCATACTCAAAATAAGCTTCTTTTAGTAATTTAAACTGAAATGAGTAATTGAAAATTCACGGCATGCAACTTGAATTAAAGTGTAGGCGTTATCCATATATGCAACCTGAATCCAAATAGGTTTATTACAAATTCATGGTCTGTAAAAAACACTATGGAAATTTAATCTCATCATTATGAACAGAATAAGGTGATACTGATAATGTGACAAAGCGAAGAAACATAGGTTTTATTTAATACTGATCAAACCAAATTTAATTTAGATATGTATAGCGAGCGGTCAAAATTAAAATCCTAAATCAATAAAATAAATATATGTATATAATACAAATTTAAAATATTTTCATAGAAAATATACTGGTGTGTTTAGTTACTGGAAATACCTGTTCTCTTATGTAAGTAAATATTTTGAAGGTGAATGATCTATAAAGTAAAGGAGCTAATTAATAAATCAATATTTTTATGCGCAAACAAAGATATTTTTGTCTGAATTGTGAAAATATTATAAATCTTTGTTCGTTGTTTTTAATTACTTAGGTACCGCCTCGCCTCCTGATTTAAAAAATCTGATGTGACCAACACAATACCGCCATTTACCTATGGGTATAATTTTTACATTACTTTATTAATTTATCCATAAAATATACAGAAAAAGTATTAAAGCGTCTGTAGAAAATGGAATAATCTTTAATTTATATAATAACAAATTGCAAAAAAATACATTTAAAGGTCTTTTTGAAGAAAAATTATCTTGAGCTTCAAGTAAACTGCCATTTCCGGTTATCCACCACTAAAATCTAATGGCTTATTTCCATATTAGAATAAGGTAGAAATGCATGGTTTCAAAACTTTCTGAATGATAGTATTTGAGTTAGAGCGTAAAAAGGATCCACACACATACACATATACATACATACACACAGACAAACGTGGTCATTTACCAAAATCTCAATATGCGATTTTTGGCACGATCCCTATACCTCCCTTACCAAGGGTAGCGGGAGGTAAAAATTTAAAAAAACAATATTTAGAAGATTTTTTTTAAGAATCTGCTACTTTCTAGTAATGTCCGATTGAAAATACATAGCTAAACAGATATTAAGTATCATAGTTTTTGAGAAATCGTCGTTTTAACATCCCTATACACACACCCACACACACACACACCCACACACACACACACACACACACACACACACACACACACACACACACACACACACACACACACACACACACATACAGACATCGTCGTAATAATATTAAAACAGCAACCTCTGACGTGGTGTTATTGGGTGTTGCACCCTAAAAGATTAAAATATTGAACACCCATTTAAATCTAACAACACCAACAACATTGTCTTCTTCTTCTTCTCCAGCGGTATACAACTACCGAGGCACTACTCGGTATTCCCTCCCCCTGGAGATCGGCGACGCGGTCCACATCCTAGAAGAATGCCCTGGCTGGTACCGAGGCTACATCACCAGGTGCCGAAGCATCCGAGGGATATTCCCTCAGGGCTACGTATATTTGAAACCCTGCAAGGTAGACAATGAGGGGCTGTTCGAGAGCGTTGTGCCCCTGGAGGATGCGGTCGTGAGGGAGGTGACCATGGTCTTGAGGGAGTGGAGCGATATTTGGAAGAAGTTGTATGTGGTAAGTAAATTTATATATATTATTATTATTTACGTGGTGTATGTGGGTATGTCAGACGGGATCGCGTGAAGAATCATTTAGTATATACAATGTGATTAAGAGAGTTGGTGTGAGTCAGTTGAGATAGTTGGTAGGGTGCTTAAAGAGAGAGAGTTTCCAAGTATGAAGAGAAGAATGTATGAATGCGATTATGAGTGTGGCCGAGGCGAAAGAAGTCTGCTTAGATAGGAATATGTGGCGAAGGATGATTGTTTCCTATTATTGTGATCCGGATGCGGTATTTCGCTACCGAAAATCGGTCACTTTAATATGTTTAAGAGTAAGGATTTGTTGTATGATGTTCTTATTGTTATCGGGTTTGTGCGTGATTTTATGTATGTATGTAATTAAATGCATGTTTCTTAATATTGTTATTATTATTTTCAGGAAAGAGAAGTATATAAATTTACGACACTTAGAAAGGTCATGCGAGATCTTTTGGAATGGCGCCGACAGCTGATCACAGGGACTTTAACCCAGGACCAAACCAGGGAGATGAAGTTGAAAATCATCGCCAAAATCGATTGGGGCAATCGGTGAGTCACACAATATATTTATTTCTTTGCTAGGGGATGTGAAACGTTTACGAAAAATGGTATATATTTACAATTTAAAAAATATGTTGTGGCCAGCACAATACCTCTCGCCCTTTCCATTGTGGTATATATAAGTATTTAACATTTCTTGAACACACAAATTTTTCTATAATTTTAAATTCTATGAGCAAGTTTTCTCCATTTCTTCTAAATGTTCGAGGTATTTCAAAAATTTATATTGTTTCGACTAAGTTAGGACATTCCACTTTAAAACGATGCTCGTTGTTGATAATACTTTCGCTATAACATAAGTTTATTTATTAATTCAGATACATTACCTTGATTCATAGCCGGACGAATAACGTTATTTTCTATCAGTGTCACCAGGGCCCGCTCTAGGGGCGGACAACCTGGACATTTGTCCGGGGCGGCAAATCTAAAGGGCGGCATTTTGACTGGGAATGGGACAAAATATTGATAAGTTAAATACCCAACTATCGAAATTTATACTTGTCGATTTTTTTGTAATAGAATTAAAAATGCACCTGGTTAACATTTTGTAACTATTGGTACAGGTAGTTTTTAATTTTTATGGTTTTGTCCTACTTGAATGTTAATTATGTTTCATGTTTCTTTCTAAATGTACGTTGTTATTTTAATTTAAAACCATTTGATTTTTATTTTAAATAATTTTAACGTGTATATGTTTAAGGGGCGGCAATTTGTCTTTTTGTCCGGGGCGTCGTAAACGCTGGAGCGGGCGCTGGTGTCACTGACATTGTGTCATCTTATTTTTCACATATTTGGTGTTACATTTGCTAATAAACTTACCAGTTGACTTATTTTTGAATTTTGAATGCTTTTATTGTAACATATATTTTTATAATAATAAAATAACAGTAGTATCTTATGTACCCTCATAAAAACTAAGCAAACGACACTACTGAATTTGTCGGAATGGGCGGAGCAAAAATCTAAATTCATACAATTCGTAGATAACCTTTCAAAAAATTTACTGTACCTCCCTTGCCAAGGGTAGCGGGAGGTAAAAAAGTCGTCCGAACAATTCAAACATATGGGGGATTTTTTTTTTTGTTATTGTTTAACTCTTAATATTATTATAATGAGGCATATACTTCGAAAACAATTTTGAGTTGTACCTATATTTAAAACACCTGAAATGACTCAGTTTATGAGTAATATGAAATACGTTAATAACTTCAGCAAACGATTTACTAATTTAGTGACTAATAAACGATAAACTATTGCTTAAGTCTTTATCTTCAATATTTACAAAATTCTGAAAATTACTTTTAGTATGAAACATTTTATCAATATAATTACATTGTTTAAATTTAAAATTCATCATTTTATATTGTCGTTCACACGTTGCGTATATATGTTTTTTGCCAACTATGACTAAAAAATTGTGTACTATCAAATTTCATATGACACATCCATGATGCAAGCCGAAATGTGCAATATAAATTATAGTAAATTAATGTTATCTTTATTAAAATATATTGCAAGTACAATGGCAGGTGTAATTTCCTGATAAAATTCATTATTTATTTACTAGGAATACTAGACAAATACTGCGTGTTTGTCTATTGACTATGCAACAGATATACATAGAAGTTGTACTGGAAAGTATATATTATATTATGCATGTACCTATTAAGTAATATATTTCTAATACTCCCATCTTTTACGTACATTAACTGAAGCCTTGACAGAGAGTCGGCGACATTAACATATTACAGGGATTAAAAATCCTGTTTGTGGAGAAAATTCTGTAAGTGTTAATAGATTTGACCATGACTACATTAATGCGATGTGAGGTCCACCTATGTTGAAAATACCTTCCGTCAACCCTGCGTATTATGTATAAATTCCATACATAATTTTCTTGCAAAATTATTTCATAAACAAACTATACAAATTGCACTTGACACTAACATCTTCTTCTTTAGGTTTTCCCATTCGTTAGGGGTCGCTATTTTTATTTTCTTCTTCCACTCATTTCTGTTTTACGTGTCGTCCTCATTCAGTTCCTTTTCTCTCAATCCGCAATACAGTCCTTCCATCTTATCTTTGGTCTTCCTCTGTTTCTTCAACTTTCTATTACTAAGCATTCATCCAATATATTCTTCATTTTCAAACCAATGTAATCATCTCGCTTGTATCTTTCTGGAAACTTGTAACACTAGAGTTATTTCCTTACCTATCTTTCCGTGTCTTCCCCAACATCTCATCTCTGCCACATTAATTAACTTTTTAATTATACTGACATCTGTCAATTTGAATTATATGAATATATTAGTAGTTTCCATGTTTAGCATAGCTGGCTGATTTATACAATTTCTTTATGGGGTCTCGTGGCCGTGTGACTGAGTATCTGGTCGCGAATCTGGGGACCCGGGTTCGATCCCGACTGACGCCAAAAATCACATCGAATTTTAATGGCACAAAATTGACCCCTGTGGTGCACTCGCCAGCTATGAGTGCCAGTGAGGTGACGCATGGTAAGCGCCCTCACGGTACAAATATTCCATCATTACCGATATCTGTACAAAGCAGATTGGCACACCCAGCAGTGGGTAATATGCCGTGATGAAATATTTTTTTTATTTTACAATTCTTTAACTCATATCTATTGAATATGAAGTATAAAATGTAATCAAATCGTATAGAGAATAATATATATTTTAAGTTATAATAACGTTAAATGTCAATAAATCAAATTTAACTTCCGGTTTACCAATTATAACCAAAATCTAATCAGTTGTTCTTCTGGATGTAAACTTGAGGAATGCGAAAAAAAATGCGTTTTCACTAAAAACTCATCATTGATTTTTTTGACCTAAAGGTGACGGAAGGTAAAAATAACAATATATGTATTGTTGAGGGTACTTACCAGACGTCACCTCACTAGTTAGGGCTGAAAGAACACCACAAATATAAATAAAAAGTCACAATTATTACAGAAATATCGTTTATTTGGCACATACCAATCAAAAATTCCAAAAATACTTAAACTTATAAACATCTTATCACTTAGAATATCAAATATCAGTATCGAACTAAAATTGCATAGCTAATATGAAGCAATTCATAACAAAGCTATATGAATCACACTTTAGCGTATCTCAATCGAGATCTATGTAAATACTATGGCAAAAATATTATTTTTTCTCTTCGTGTTTATGTCTCGGTTTCCTTCCCGAACTTCTCGATTTCTGGATAGATAGGGCTCATCTCCAAAGTGCTAGGAGCTGAAGGCAGGTTGCTATTTGAACCCAGGTTTAAACGGCGGCACAATTCGTCGAGGATTTCACCGAACACCATTAGGTTCATGTTTTGCCCCAAAAGATGCAACAGAAGGAAATCGCCCACCTGAAACACACAAACATTACATGTACACATGCGCACGAATTATTCACCACGCAGTTCGTCGCTCAGGGGCGGATTTTTAGGGACGAATTAAAGGCTTGTAGCGACGAGACGAACACATTGTTTATACATTCGTGACAGATTCGACTGCGATTTCTGATCTGTAGCTTGAATAACCAAACGGATAGAGCATTTAGCTGCCATTTTGACACTTATTAATTTGCGTCACAATAAAAACGGAAAATAGAACTGTTAACATGTGTACTGTGCGCGAATTATGAACTGATTAAGAATAATTATAGAAGCGTAGAACAATGTTAGGCGTCTCGTGGCCGTATGCCTGAGTGTCTGGTCGCGAATCTGGGGACCCGGTTCGATTCCGACATCGAATTTTAATGGCACAAAATTGATCCCTGTGGCGCGCTCTCCACGCCAGCAATGAGTGCCCGTTAGGTGACGTCTGGTAAGCGCCCGCATGGCGCACGGATATCTGTGTACACAGCAGATTGACACACCCAGCAATGGGTAATATGAAAAATACATTTTTGATTGATATACGAAAACGACAATGTTTGCGCCAGACAACTGCTCAATATGCTCCTAACCAATAACCGAACATAAAGTTGAGCAAAAAAATCGCTCATCGGGCGCTCAGATCGCTCAGAGCGTAAAACCGAACGCAGCCAGTATGGTTTTCTTGAATTGCTGCTTTCATCTTGTCTAAAAGTGTGGCGTAATCAAATAGCAGAATGCCAAAAGACTGACGCCATCACCAAGTCTGTTGCACACTTTCGACTGAATTTTCGTCTGGAGTGTAGTGGTTGTCTCCAAGTTTCATCCATGATTATGAAACGTCGTTTAAAATCGGCTGAAGTTCGTGCCCAGCTTATTATGTTAAGTTTTTTTTTTTTTGAATGAAAGACGGCAACGGAGATCAAGACCAGGTTGGATGCTGTCCTTCGGAATTTAAGCGTGGCCCAACACATACTACGTTTAGGTCGCCCAAAATCGGCTACCACATCGGCAATTGTAGATAAAATCCATAATATGGTGAGATTGAGGAAGCCATAGGGATCTGGAGTTGTTTAAGAAAAACCCGGTCGATTTTAAAAGACGTTTCATAACCATGGATGAAACTTAAGATACACTACTACACTCCAGAGACAAAAATTCAGTCGATTAGCGTATATTAGACATGGTGAGTCGAAAAGGTGATGATGTCAGTTTTCTGGGACACTAAAGGCATTCTACCAATTGATTGGACAATACTACGCCACACTTTTAGACAAGCTGAAAGCAGCAATTCAAGAAAAACGCCCGGGAATGACAAAGAAAGTCGTTTCACCATGACAATGCGTCAGCTCATTCAAGTCGTACTGACCGAACTGAGGTTTGAAATCGTCCCCCATCCATCTTTTCCCGAAACTCAAAACGTTCTTCGCTGAAACGAAGAAGCCATCGAAGCGATAAATACTTATTTTGAGGACAGTACATCTCATGAGTGTCCTTCCGTAATTTTCTATCTTTCTCAATCCTAAACGTTCCCTATTATTCCATCTATTTTTTAAACTATATCTAAGATCCACAACCATATATTTTCTTCCAAAGTAAACTACCACACTTAGCACTAAGTAAAATGCTTTAACCATTCGGTAATATTAAATAAAGATAAATACCTGTGTCTTCCGGATGAGACTGGAAACTCCAGCGGGTGTCCCAAACCTAAACCTCCTCTTCAAAATAGTCTCCCTGGTAGTCGGCAATAGCACCACAGCAACTGAGTACAACAACGCCAGTCCACTTAAAACCGACAAAATAATAAACCAGAACCACAAGAAGATATAGATCTTCTCATTTAATATATTCAGTGCTAAGATGCACAAGGCATCATGCTTTTGCAGACTTCCAGAGGGACCATATTTATGGAAGGTACATTTGGTTACTCGGGGGAAGACTTCGATCATCGGGTCGGTTCGGTTTTCTTGATTCATGTTGGAGAAGGATATAACGTCACTGCCGTACGTCAAGAAGGCTCCCCCCAGGAACAGATCAACGAAGAAGATATTCATAACCTGTAAAAAATACAAAGGTTACGCTAGAATTAGAGGATTATGTAGGAGGGGTCGTAGACCCGTATGGAGTTGATTGTAGACATGACCCCAATTCGCTTAGGTCTCGTTAGTATTAAATAAAACTATGAACGAACAAGAAGGGCATGTCTCCGTGATTATTATCAAGTTTTTGGCCAAAAAAGGCGTAAGTCCAACCGAAATTTTGCAGAGGTTGAAGGCCCCATGTGGGGACAACATGTTTTTAAGGACCCGTGTCTTTGCTTGGCCAAAGAATGAGCGTTACCGAAGTCAACATCGGGGCGGTTCGGAACCTCCTGAAGACTAATAAACGTATAATGATTGACGCACATTTAATGCGCAATATTATTGCAACAGCCGCAAAATTGTCCTATCGAAGGAAAAGAAAAACGCACACAGCAAACACTAGGAGGCAAAAATTGAACAGAATTGGCTGGGAAACATTAGAACATCCACGCTACAAATCCCGACTTGTCACTATGTGACTTGGGCCCCTCAAAGAAGCGATGGGAAACCATCGATTCGATGACGACCGTACGGTGGAGGAGTTTGTGCTCCAATGGCTATATGAAGGCCCCGCTAGTTTCTACGATGAAGAGAAGGGGTCGTAGACCCGTATGGAATTGATTAGCAGGTACTTTGGGCTGTTAGAAAGGGGGTAGACATGACCCCAATTCACTTAGGTCTCTTTAGAATTAAAGAAACAAAGAGGGCATGTCTCCGTGAAGCAACGGATTATTATCAAGTTTTTGACCAAGGAGGGCGTAAGCCCAACCGAAATTTTGCGGAGAGACCCACGTTTTTAAGGACCCGTGTCTTTGCTTGGCATAAGTTCTCTGAAGAGTGAGAATCAGAGCCCTGATTGCCGCCAACATCGAGGCGATTCGGAATGTCATGAAGACTGATTTAATGCGCAATATTATTGCTTCATGACAACTGCGAGGCAAAATTGAATTGGCTGGGGGAAACGCTACCGATTTGTCACCGTGTGACTTGGGCCCCTCAAAGAAGCGATGGGCGGCCATCGATTCGACACAACGACCGTGCGGTGGAGGAGTTTGTTCTCCAATGGCTATGTGAAGGTCCCGCTAGTTTCTACGATGAAGGGATTAAAATCTATTGGGAAAATATAGTCGTCAGATGAATTAGATGTATTCTTTATTTTTTAATTAACAATGGCACCGAAAATGTATGGTTCAGACACCACATCGCGAACAGTACACTAATTCAATATTACAGGTTAATATTCAACATAAAAATTATTGCTGAAATTATTATGTTATAAATAAAACGTTTTTATGGTGCATATAAGTTGTTTATCGTATAAATCTTTATAATTTATTTGGTAGGTGTACCTATTAAAATTATCAAGATGCAACCCACAGAACCTTCAAAATGGTAAATTATTCTGTTCATACATTGCAACCTCGCCCATCAAATTATTTTACATCTGGTTGGCATACGCTAAATAAATAAATAGAAGCTAATTAATCTTAAGCAGAACGAATTTTCAATCGGGCGACAACCTTTAATTACCGTTATAACGGAAATACGAACAGAACCAGAAAAAGAGACATATAATGGATAATAAAATTAAATACAATGTATGTATCACTTAATTAAGATATAAGTCTGTTTAAACAGCGGTAATAATAAATAATTTCCTATTTCCAGATTAGGTATTCTGAGAATATCTTTTAACCCTGTGTTAAAATGACGTTTATGGAGAGTTTATTCTAGAGTTAAGCCTTATTCCAAGTTTATTATTATACATTTGTGGGTTAAGCTCCTGATAAACTATTCCTGTGTTAAAAAGAAGCTAGTCTGAACTTTACCCTTGTTTATTATTACCGCTGTAAGATTATTTATTTAAACAATATTTCCGTCGCCGGGATTACGTCATCGCTCGGGAATATTCTACCAGTAGTGGCGCCCGAATACTCTTTAGCCAGGGACGGACGTTACGTTCCTACAGCACCCATTACCTTACATCCCCCCCTCACTCTCCTTTCTATCTCTCGATCAATTCGACCATCCTTCGACATTATGCTACCCAAATATACAATTCATGTATTCTCTCTATCATTCTCCTGAGTTGTTCTTCATTTTCTCCTAAAACAACTACTCATACTTTCACTAATATGTACACCATCCATTTCACTTATCATTCGCCACAACAACACATCCATATACAAGTTAAACAACCACTATTTATACGAAACCAATCACTCATACAATGGCTTGAATCGCTCCCAACCAGTTTCCATTCGCGCCGTACTCTTTGAGCACATCCCACAAAGTATCTCGAAGTCTTCATACGTCTTCTTGAAATCAAGAAAGCCACAGAACACCTTCTAGTTCTTGTCGATTTGTCAACAATCATATCGACACATTCCCTCTGAGGCAAAACCCCACCCTGAACGTCACAACTTATCGCGCGAAACTATAATTAATTTGATCTTTTTTAAGGTGGCAAAAATAAATTTCTCAAAAATTATTTCAAAAGAAGATTAGTTGTTCAAAGAAATTGAAGGGAAGGATGGTTGTTATTATTGTAGAATACTTATTGTATGTGGTATTTGAACACATGTATTGGTACTTACCACATTGGCAAAGTTCAAGGCCTCGCAGAAGAAATATCCAAAGGCATATGTGTTGTGCATATGCAACGTTTCTAAGATATATTGCACTAGTCGAGATTGTCTGGCGGCCCTTTCTTCCTTGCTTGAAACTAAAGCCCCTCTCATACCGTCGGACACCATGCGAATTTTTCCTTCTTCCCAGTTCTTCCAGACCCAATGAGGAATGTAGAATAGGATACCCTATAAGAAAGACGTTCAATAGTGTTAGAAAAGATTTATTTTGTTTTGGGAATATATATAACTATAAAATATATGATGTGGCCAACACAATACCTCCCGTTTAATTTTATTTTTAATCATGTAAATACTTAAAATTAAATTTAAATACTAGGTTTGATCTCGACCGACGCTAAATATGTCGAATTTTACGCTCGCACGGTACAAATATGTCATTATCGTTAACGAAATCTGTGTACAAAGCAGATTGGCACACCCAGCAATGGGTAATATGCCCTAACGATATATTTATTTATATACTTATATTCCAACATATTTACTTATGCTGGTAACTGTATTAAGTTCATTTTAAAACAAATGGATGTGTGTATGCTCAAAACGTGTAAGAATAAATGCTGTTTCGAATAATTGTTAACACCTAATCAAGTAAATGAGTGCCCGTGAGGTGACGCCTAGTAAACGCTCGCACGGTACAAATATGTTATCATCGTTAGCGAAATGTGTGTACAAAGCAGATTGGCACACCCAGTAATGGGTAATATGTACCTATATTCCTACATACTTATGCTGCTAACTGTATTAAGTTCCTTTCCATATAATTATTGTTCCATTTGCTATTTTCTTTATACAACGTTACTATTATTATTTGAAATGCTTAATTTGTTGACGGTGACATATATCTGTCAGTTATAAATCCATAAATATATACAAAAAGTATTAATGCAAACCGGTAAAAAAATTAATAATTTTTATTTTTTATATAACATAAATGACCCCTGTGTTGTTACTCTCCCCACACCAGCAATAAGTGCCCGTGCATCGTTAACGAAATCTGTGTACAAAGCAGATTGGCACACCCGGCAATGGGTAATATTTACCTATATTGCTACTAGTATATGTATTAAGTGCCTTTTAGATCAAATGGATGTGTGTATGCCTTCGAATTTTTTGTACGATGTTTAATAAATTAACTGAATATTTCGTACGATATTTTGTGTACATGAATTGTAAGATACCTTGAAGAAGGTACACCTAATACACATCAGAATCGAAAAAAAACAACAATGGAGATTGTATTTCTGAACCACAAAATGTTTAGAGATCCATGGAATCGTTTTTGAAATAATAACTAGCGAGAATATATTTATGTATTTTTATGTACACCTCTCAAGATCAGTAACCAATAGATCACTTCTCATAATACACTATTATAATTTTCTGTTTCTTACCTGAAAGAACAGCATGAAAGGAACCCACTGGTAGTAACTATGATACCGTTTCTCATCAACATTGTCATTTCCAAGACCTGGATGACCCACATGCTCTGTAGGCTTGTGGAGTTGTCCTGGTAACGTGAAAGTATATGTGATCCAGCAATATGTGTTGATGACGTGTCCGGGGACTCCCCCATCGTTTATACAGTTGATAGGGTCACCTACAAACAAAAAACAATCGAGATTAATGATATTTTGTACTGAAAATTATTGACAAATAACCTGGTGCTTACCTATAAGATTGTTAGCCGTGACGATGATGCAGCAGACGAATAGTATAGCGGAGGTAATGCGGTAATGCGCGCGGAAAACCATGTTGTCAATTATGGCTTTGTCGACGAGGTAGCGGACCTTCACGAAGCCGGCTACCGCAGATACTAAGCCAAATACGGCCATTGTGATAAGTTAAATACTCTGAAAAATAAAAATATAACGTTGATTATTTTCTAAAAAGTATGTGTCCCACTTAGTGGGTTCGCACAAACCCGATAACAATATGAACAACATCAACATCATACAACAAATCTTAAACATGTTAAAGTGACCGATTTTCGGTAGCGAAATACCGCATTCGGATCGCAATAATAGTTAGGAAACAATCATCCTTCGCCACACATTCCTATATAAGCAGACTTCTTTCGCCTCGGCCACACTCATAATCCTTACTCTTAAACATATTAAAGTGACTGATTTTCGGTAGCGAAATACCGCATCCGGATCACAATAATAGTTAGGAAACAATCATCCTTCGCCACACATTCCTATCTAAGCAGACTTCTGTCGCCTCGGCCACACTCATAATCCTTACTCTTAAACATATTAAAGTGACTGATTTTCGGTAGCGAAATACCGCATCCGGATCACAATAATAGTTAGGAAACAATAATCCTTCGCCACACATTCCTATCTAAGCACACTTCTTTCTCCTCTTACACACTGGTCGGCCACGTAATCGAAAACCTTCAACTTCACGAAGATATATACGCTTAACAAGCCGTTCACTCGCCGTTCTCTCCACATGCCCAAACCATCTCAACTGACTCACACCAACTCTCTTAATCACATTGTCTCTTTTTATGCTTTCCCGTCCATGCCCAGCATTCGCTTCCATACATCAAAGCAGGCACTAGCATTCCAGTATATACACTTAACCGAGCATCCCTTGATACGTTAACGTACCCAGAGCACCCATTACCTTACATCCCGCACTCACTCTTCTTTCTATCTCTCGATGAATTCGACCATCCCTCGACATCATGCACCCAAATATACAAACTCATTTACCTGCTCCAGTTTCACTCCATCCACCAACACATTGCACTCAGTCACCAATTTACTCCTATCAAATACTAACAATTTGGATTTATCAACAAGAAAAAAGATTAAAAAGGATATGAGTAAAATACGATGCAGAATTTTTGAGTTTTGTATAGGGGTCGTGGTGTATTTCACCTTACTCTAATACGGAAAGACGCCATTAGATTTTGGTGCAAATCAACCGGAAATGGCACTTTACTTGAAGCAACAAAAACAAATGAACGGGGGCAGATAGTTCATTTGTTTTTTTTTATGGCCGAGAGATCGAGTAAGAAGCAAACGAAAAATTGTTTCTATAAAGAAAATTACATCTTTTGTATTTACACTTTTAGTTTAATTTAATTAGGGAAGCCATAATTACAATATTTAAAAAAATCTGATATGGCCAGCACATTACCTCCCGTCAATTCTACGTATTTTATATAAATTCCACATATTGTTCTAAACGATTCTATATTTTCAGTAAAATCATTTCACAAAGATATGTAAATTTGACACTGACATCTGTCAATTAGTAATATGTTGATATTCTAACTGTTTCCATGGAGCAGCTTTTGGCAATAAATGTTGCAAGATATTTCTTTATAATTTTTATTTTTAAATTCATTGAATATGAAGAAAAAATGTAGTTAAATGTAGAATAATTTCAAACTGTTAAAATCTTCAAATTAGGAACCAACTCTTCATATGGACATACGAAAGAGGAATATGAAAGAATTATAATTTTTGGAAGTGTAGTATTGGACACATATATACAGACATCATTGTAAAAATAGTACCTACAATTGTATTCTAGGAACTCTAAAACATGCTTATTCAATAAAAATACGTATATAGATATATTTTTTTGGTTAGTATTATGTGTGCGTCACATTATTTACAAAAACTAATCATATCATAAAGAATGTAGGTGTAACAGTTATTAAAACAATTTTTCTGAGTATCAAAACATGTCATTTTATAGCCTTATAAAGTATAGATAAAATACACGTATAGTTTAATTTCCCCTTATATGACAAAATTCTATATATTTTAACCATAGCCACAAATGTTTTTACAGTAAATAGTAAGTATTGTATATCACAAAATTTGGTTTCCGTTTCATATTAATACAACCGCATTTTTGCTTATGAAATGCGGTTAAAATATTATAATTAGGATGACATTTATTGCAATATTCATAAAATATTTTGAAACAATATCAAATACTTAGAAATTATAATTTTATACAAAACCACATGGAAATACAGGGGGAGTCTGGGAAGACGCCCCATCCTTTAACTACTTTTTTATTATAAGTATTTTTTTAAAGAGCAACCTATAATTATTTTACTAAAATATAAACCGCCATTTTTTCTCTTTTCAACCATGTATTAGTTTTTATTAATGTATTTGAAAAAATTCGAGAAAAAAATATATTAACAGCTTAGATTACAATAGTTGAGACTATATTTGGGCAATTTTTTATTTTATGTATTAATAAAGTGTACTAAATATAATGATTTATCATTTTAACAATAATCTACGGCCAAATATGTGACAATAGACACGTGCTAATTTTTTTAGTTCCAACAATAAATAATACAACATTTATGTTAGTACTATTTATAAAACTGAAGGCAAAGGAAACTGACAATATATTCAATTAATTATTTATTGAAGTACCACCTACATATTAGAAACAAGAATAAATAAACTTCTGGATGATTATTACTCCAATTCAACAAATTATGATATGTGTACTAATAGAGTGTATAGAACTTGAATACATTATAATAATATTTCTTAGGTTTAATAATATTTGCAAATAAACCATTGTCTGCATGTGACAAATGTTTTCGTCTTTAATAATTCGCAAATTTATTAAAGTAATAAAATTTAAGATGGCAATTAATTGAGTATATTGTCAGTTACCTTTACCCTCAGTTTTATAGATAATACTAATATAAATATTGTATTATTTACTGTTGGAACAAAAAATTTTGGGACTTGTCTTTTGTCATATATTTGCCCGTAGATTATTGTTTAAATGAGAAATTTAGTTAATAACATTGTGTTTAAATCCAGTACACTTTATTAATACATAAAATACTTACTTCTAGATACAAGTTATGAGAAAAAGTTTATCTGGGTCACATTTAATACTAGTTTTCTTAATTCCATCTTGTATCTAATAGTATTTATAAAATTACTCAACATGTATTTCCTTTTATATTCCTATGTATGTATGTTTGTTTAACATCTAAAGATCTACTAAATACATATAGCTAATCCTTTATGAAGGATATCTAAATTTATTTAAACAAAAAAATAACAATCAAAATGAGTAATTTTAAACAGATTTTCTAGTAGGTATAGTGGCTAAAATTAAGGTCACTATAAATTGACATAATCTGTATTTAATTGCCTCCAGATTTGCAACTTCCGAGTGCCCGTGAGGTGACGCCTGGGAAGCGTTTTCTACGGTATAGATTCGCCATTATAGACGCCAATAAAGGCACACCCAGCAATGGGTAATAAGCAGTTATAATACGAGGGATCACGGTCGAATTATTAAAAATAAGACACATGATTTATGTGTATATAAGACTTAATATTTGTTTAACTACGTATTTTCCAATCGGACATTAATGGAAAGAGCTGAAAAGGTTTTGGTAATAATCGGGCAACCGGAAGTAGCAGATTCTTGAAAAGAAAATTAAATTCTCAATCTGACACATTTAATTTTTTTATCATATCTCGTATAGGTTATTAATGTCAGTGTCAAAAATAAGATTTTTCTGGGAGGTACGAAAACATTTAATATATACATATGTACATATTTAAATTATAGGTATGTTAATATTACATATATCCTTAAGAAATACCACTAATACCGTCAATGAATTTGAATAATTTTGAACATATTAGAATAGTAGGACAAAATTTCTCATAGAACGAAAGAAGAAATTTCAATTATTTGTGTGTACAAGAAATGTTAAATTCGTTACTTATAGGGCGCGAGCAGTCATGTGACTTTGTTGGCCTTGGCAAGCAGATATAATAATCTTTTATTAATAAAGTTATTGAATGTATATGTCAATCACATTATCAATTATTCTTTTAAATGATATGTAAAGTAAAAGATGTAATAACATAATTTTATTTAGCAACATAGGTCACGAACTTTGAAAATAGTTTTGATAACAAATTGATTTCTTATGAGTTTTTTACGGGCAAGTTTATATCTTAAGGATTTATTTGAATTTTGCATGTACATATATTAAAATATGGCCGTAATCTATTCAAAACTGTAGGGTCCGGTTGCAAAACTATTCATCAACGTCTTGTTCAGTTACCGGTTCATCAAATTATCCTTTCGTCGAACACCGAATGTTTTTTCCGTTGTTTGACCAGGTTGGAATTCGGAAAATTTTAAGGGATGATTATTTTCGAAGAAATATATTATTTTACAATTAGCCACCGATTTATATTAATTGTTTATTTTCAAAGAAAAGTAGATTTTCCTAATTATATTTTTTATGGGGTCTCGTATATGCCTGAGTGTATTCCTGTGGTGCATTCTCCACGCCAGCAATAATGGCCCGTGCGGTGACGCCTGGTAAACACCCACACGGTACAAATATGTCATCAACATTACCAAAATATGTATACAAAGCTGATTGGCACACCCAGCAATGGGTACTATGCCGTGATGATATATTTATTTAAATATTTATGTAGGTATGGTATTAACCCAAAATTAAAATATATTTTGTGATCAAAAAGAATATGAGTTTAGTCATAGTGTCTCCCAATAAAGGGTTCTGCCGGTACTAACATACCTCTACAGGCCTTTTGCCATCGTAGATGCTTATATGATAACCACCAACACGAGTCCTGGACTCTCCTCCAGGAGTCTACCCACTGTAGATTGGATAGAGACCACACTGATGAGCACCAAATAGTGCCAAACGCGTCTGTGGTTACTTGTTGTGCGACGATGGCTCCATTGGAGTTGACTCGTTGTAAATATTTTTTTTATACCCGTTTTAAACTGAGAACCGAAATATGAATACCCGGTTCGAAATCAGAGGATCGGTTGTATGTTCGCTCTAGGTTTGATGCCCGGCTCATATATTTGTTGCTATTGGAATTTATTAACACATTACAGGAAAAGGTTCGTTGTTTTAAATATGGGACAAATTTCAGGAATCGTTGTACCGGTAAACAAATACAAATGCTGAAATATTTTCACGTACCCAAATTTGGACGTAGTTTTTAATATTTAATAATTCCCAAACCCAAATTTTACCATTTCAACGGAGTGAACAATACTATCATAATAATTACGTTATTGTATGGTTTGTTTTTAAAAAATAACAAATAAATGTTAGTATTTATAGATAAATCCATATCGCCTTGTGGTTGTTTTTCAGGTTTGGGCATTTTCAGGAGTTCAAAATTAGTTTTTACCAAAGAGAAATCTTTTCGGGCAATACCCAAATTCAGGTATAGAATGCAAGTATCGGCATTATTTCGTCAAATGAACATAGAAATGACATTAATGCTTGAAAACTAGAAATAATAAATAAATAAAACATGATGTTTATAAATGGTAATATCTATAAATATATTTATTTTATTTATATTGAAAGTAAAGTACAAATGGTCATAAAAAACAGTTATGCAATTCTTCTCTTCGTGTAAATGTTAAGAAGATGCTGAAAGATTTCTTTTGAGTTTTTTAGCATCTTTAACTTTAAAGTCTGGCTAAAACCAGTTTTAAATTAAACTAAAGTAGTTTATTTTTTAATTATTCCCAACAATATGCTTTCAAAATTATCAAAAAAGCATCAAAACTTAAATTTAAATATATCTTCAAATATTACATTCAGGTACATAATATTAAAATACAAATCTTTTATTTTATTATCCAAGTCCCCATCCTCAAAAATTCTTTTCACCGCACAAATGAAAGCAACAGGTAGCAATGCTTACTTCTTTTGTTACAAAATCCAACCAAATCTCGTTTCACTTGTTTCCAAAGCACTCTACAATCTTTTCACACAGTTTCGCTGATTTTTCTTCAATTTTGAGATGATTTTACACGAAATATTCACAAAGGCTGCATTTTCACAGCCAACTAAAACAAGAGTCACTCACAGACTGAACCAAACCGACCACATTCTATGGCTGAGCATGTTAGGGGGGGGTATGGCTATCTCGCTCTCATGTGGCTTAAGCCATATGGCTGTCTTTGTCGCACAGCGCTGAGAAGGAACTTAGACAAGGATGGAATAAAGTTTTTGGAATTTTTTATTTAGAAAGTGATTTTGAGTGTTTAAAGTTAGAGATTCAAGAGAAAATCTGGATTTTTTTAAACTGTTCAGTTGTTTTGTGGTTTAGGATAATTGTTGGTAAATTATGCAGAATTTTAATTTTGTACAATAGCGTAATTCATATGAAATTATGTGTAATAGTGTTGTACAAATATTAGGGTCACAGATTTCGGCGCAGGCGTTAATTCCATATTTTCACCCACAACTTTAAAAATCTGTTGTGGCCAGCACAATACCTCTCGCCACTTCAATTTTTGATTACTTAAGTATAGGGCGCGAGCAGTCATGTGACATTGGTGTTATTACAAATATTAAAAAATCTGTTGTGGCCAGCACAATACCTTCCGTCATTCTCGTGTATAATGTATAAATTCCATAATTTTTCTTACAAAAGATTCTAAATTTCCAGTAAAATTAATTCATAAACAAACTATTCAAATTGCACTTGACACTGGCATCTTATTCTTCTTTAGCTTTTCCCATTCGTTAGGGGTCGCTATTTTTGCATGTCGTTCTCATTCAGTTCCTTTTCTCTCAAATCTTCCGCAATACAGTCCTTCCATCTTATCTTTGGTCTTCCTCTGTTTCTTTAACGTCCTATTACTAAACTATTCATTCTTGTTCCAATATAATTCTTCATTTCTCCTCATGACATTTTCAAACCAATGTAATCGTCTTTCTTGTATCTTTCTAAAAACTTGTAACACTAGAGTTATTTTCTTACCGTATCTTTCCGTGTATTCCCCAATATCTACTTCAACATCCTCATATCTGCCACATTAATTTACTTTTTATTGATACTGACATCTGTCAATTTGAATTATATGAATATATTACTAGTTCCCAAGTTTGGCATAGCTGGCTGAATTATAAAATTTAATTTCTTACCTAACTCTGTATCTATTGAATATGAAGTATAAATTGTAATCAAATCGTATAGAGAATAATATATTCTTTAAGTTATAATAACGTTAAATGTCAATAAATCAAATTTAACTGTTAAATCTTCAAATGAGACTACTTCCGGTTGACCAATTATAACCAAAATCTAATCAGTTGTTCTTCTGGATGTAAACTTGAGGAATACGAATTATAATTTTTGGAATCGTGGTATTGAAGTTATGGGATCCGGAACTTTTGTCACACACAGACACACATACATACAGACATCATCGTAAAAATGGTAAAATCGTATTATATGGACCCTAAAACATGCTTATTCACTAAAAACTCATCATTGAATTTTTTGACCAAAGACAATACCTTCCTTACCTAAAGGTGACGGAAGGTAAAAACAAAATTCTCTATCCGACACATTTAAAAATTTATTATACCTTTATACATAATACACAAGATTGAAATAAATAGAAAATATAACGTTTTTGTGTTATAATGATTCTGTCATTTATACTAATAAAAATATAGTTTTATTAGTATTAGTGATGACGTAGACAGTATACAATAGATTATTATATTTACAAATAAGAAAATATAAATTGAATCACATATTTCTGGATTACAAATATATTTTCTGATTGGGGTGTTTTGAACTCAGACGATGCGTCATAGAATAGGTGATAATGGAATTTCCGACCAGCGGATTTCTGAGATGTCGTTGATTTCAGTGATTCACGCGGAATTTTATTTCACTGGCGAATTTATTGTTGCGAAATGATAAACTATCTTCCATACAACACGTACATTTTAAGAATTGAACCCAAGAATTTATAAATGGGAGAAAAATATATATATATATATATATATATATATATATATATATATATATATATATATATATATATATATATATATATATCATAGCGGGTTATTAGTATTACCCATTTCTGGGTGTGCCAATCTGCTTCTATTTGCTAAGGCTTCGGTAATACACCTAAAAGGGGTAGTGATACACAAAGCAAGATTTCTTATCTTGCTCAGTAATTTCTCAACAATAAATGAAACAACTTCTTGTTTTGCAAATTTCTTGTAGGCTTAATTCTTGTTTTGCTAAGAATTTTGCTTATTTCTTATTCTTAATAGCGGGGGGATTCACCGAATTCTTTATTTGGAGGACCCCATTCAATTTGTTTTTTTTACCTTCCTTTAGGTAAGGAAGGTATTGTCTTTGGTCAAAAAATTCAATGATGAGTTTTTACTGAATAAGCACGTTTTAGGGTCCATATAATACGATTTTACCATTTTTACGATGATGTCTGTATGTATGTGTGTCTGTGTGTGACAAAAGTTCCGGATCCCATAACTTCAATACCACGATTCCAAAAATTATAATTCGTATTCCTCAAGTTTACATCCAGAAGAACAACTGATTAGATTTTGGTTATAATTGGTAAACCGGAAGTAGTCTCATTTGAAGATTTAATAGTTAAATTTGATTTATTGACATTTAACGTTATTATAACTTAAAGAATTTTAAAGAAATTAAATTTTATAATTCAGCCAGCTATGCCAAACTTGGGAACTAGTAATATATTCATATAATTCAAATTGACAGATGTCAGTATCAATAAAAAGTAAATTAATGTGGCAGATATGAGGATGTTGAAGTAGATATTGGGGAATACACGGAAAGATACGGTAAGAAAATAACTCTAGTGTTACAAGTTTTTAGAAAGATACAAGAAAGACGATTACATTGGTTTGAACATGTCATGAGGAGAAATGAATAATTATATTGGAACAAGAATGAATAGTTTAATAATAGGACGTTAAAGAAACAGAGGAAGACCAAAGATAAGATGGAAGGACTGTATTGCGGAAGATTTGAGAGAAAAGGAACTGAATGAGAACGACATGCAAAAATAACGACCCCTAACGAATGGGAAAAGCTAAAGAAGAAGAAGATGCCAGTGTCAAGTGCAATTTGAATAGTTTGTTTATGAAATAATTTTACTGGAAAATTAGAATCTTTTGTAAGAAAAATTATGGAATTTATACATTATACACGAGAATGACGGAAGGTATTGTGCTGGCCACAACAGATTTTTTTACTACTAGTATGATAGTATGTATGACACTTATAAGGAATCTTAGTTAAATCGCGTACTATTACACGCCTATAGAATAATGAAATAAAGAACGGAACGCTTATGTATGTGTAGTAAATCGAACGTTTCGTTCTTCTGAATGACTAAATAACTTCAGGCTCAGGCAGCATCGAAAACCGTGTGAACGGATCTCACTTCTAAAGATGTGTTTACACAGGAAACGTGTAGATGTAGGTGTGAATATACACAGTAGACTAGAATTATAGTCACCAGCACTAGATTACATTAAGAATAATATACTCTAAAAGTATATGCACCAAATATATTACATTTAAAAATAAAAAATAATATTACATTATACAACAAGGACGAGAAATACATGATTTTTCCATACGTGTTATTTGTTGTGAGTGAAAATATGGAATTAATCACATTTTCTAATCATGATTTATAATTTGATAGCTTTGACAGTTTTTAAGTCTTCCAGAAATTAATTTGAAACCATTTCAAAAAAAGTTTAGATGGCAGATTTCTAATTACCTGTCGCACGTCTTACAATACGATTTTAATATTTTTACGATATCTGTGTGTGTGTGTATGTTGGAGGTACGATTTCTCAAATTCTGTAAGACTAAAGACCTGTGTAACTACGGATTTCTCAATCTAACAGTAATGACAAAAGTTGAATAGGTTCTGGTAACAATTGGTTAACCGAAAGTAGTAATATTTTAACAAAAATCTTCTAAATATTGTTTTTTGAAAATTTTCGATCCTGTGTATTGTGTATAAAGGTATAATAATTTTTTTAAATGTGTCCGATGGAGAATTTTGTTTTATAATACTTATAATAACATAAATATTTGTTAAAATAATACTACTTCCGGTTGTTCAATTGTTACCAGAATCTATTCAACTCTTCCCATTACTATTAGATTGAGGAATCCGTAGTTACACAGGACATCATCGTAAAAATGTTAAAATCGGATTGTAGGGACCTTAAAACGTGCTTATTCAATAAAATCTGGATATGCGATTTTTAGCATGAATCCAATATCTCTCTTAGCGAGAAAATTATGTATGTTTTACACGTATTATTGATTGGCATGTATAGTTTGTATTCTTTTAGAATAAATTACAAGATTTAAATGCGGGTTGAAGGTACCAGTATACATTGTTTACTATTACCGAATAAATAGATTATTATTACACATATGCTAGATACATAAAAATAGTTATTTATTATATATGTTTAGCTGTTTCCATGTTCACAGTGTTTAACAAAGTTTTTGAGACTTGTCCTTGACGAAAAAATAATTTAAATTAGCACAAAAATGACTCCAGTCGTCTGTAGTGTCCGTGAGTGTTAGCTAACGCCTGGTAAACACCCTCACGGTATAAATATGTCATCATCATTACCGAAATCTACGTACAAAGCAGTGAAATATGCCGTGATGATATATTTATTTATTCATGAAAAATATGACACCTTTTATAACCATTTCTGGTCAAATACGGCCACTAATCACTGTTGTGGTATATGCACCACAACCACGACCATCAATCAATATTAATTTCTTATTTCGAGCTATCCCAATCCAAAATCCCAATCCCTCGCAGCATCTTTAGGAATCCATCTCCGACAGGTTGATGTTATAACTTAGACAAAGGAACATCTTCTTTCCCCCTCCCTTTCCATGTATATGTATACCCATCCTTATTTAGCAGGACACCCTGGGTGTGTGTCAGATAAAGAAAGAGTCAGAAAGGTTCGTAATTTTTTATTTGTAGCTTGTCTGTTTGAATTGATGGGGTGTCTTTAAAAGTGAGAACATTTTAGGATATTTTTATGTTGAAATATTGGGAATGGTTAGTATGATGGTTGGGATAGATAAAAAAAAAGAAAAATAGACGCACTTGACACTAACATCGTCTTCTTCTTTAGCTTTCCCCATTCGTTAGGGGTCGCTATTTTTTATTTTCTTTTTCCACTCATTTGTGTTTTACCTGTCGTTCTCATTCAGTTCTTTTTCTCTCAATCGGTAATACAGTCCTTCCATCTTATCTTTGGTCTTCCTCTGTTTCTTCAACCTTCTATTACTAAGCATTCATCCAATATATTCTTCATTTTCAAACCAATGTAATCATCTCGCTTGTATCTTTCTAGAAACTTGTACCTATCTTTCCGTGTCTTCCTCAACATCTACTTCAACATTCTCATCGCTGCCATATTAATATACTTTTTATGTATACTGACATCTGTCAATTTGAATTATATGAATATATTAGTAGTTTCCATGTTTAGCATAGCTGGCTGATTTATAAAATTTCTTTAAAATTCTTTAACTCTATATCTATTGAATATGAAGTATAAAATGCAATCAAATCGTATAGAGAATAATATATGCTTTAAGTTATAATAACGTTAAATGTCAATAAATTTAACTGTTAAATCTTCAAATGAGGCTACTTCCGGTTCACCAATTATTACCAAAATCTAATCAGTTGTTCTTCTGGATGTAAACTTGAGGAATACGAAAAAAATATAATACAGACCTAAAGGTGACGAACGGTAAAAAAAGGGAAATTATTCCTTAAAAGATGATGTTTAAATTGGTTTATTTATTTTGCTTAACTAGTTAATTTAACTAAGTATTAAATGTCTTTAGATATATCTCGTACATAAATAGAACAACATGTTAAGATAATGCAAAACATAATATGACATTTGTGAAGCATACGAAGCAAAATTAAATATGTAACAGTGTAAGAACATACAAGGACAGTTACACACATACATGCATACATATATGTACATATAGTATGTACATATGTAACGAAAAGAATTATTTCATTAAACATCATGAGTTACATATTAAACAAGTAAATTTACATGAAGTTTAATCAATTTTACAAACGTTCATAATATTTGCAAGATATTATATTAAGGTATAAAAATCAGAGACTAAGAATATTATTAAATACTTAAGCACTAAGATTATTTATTTAAACAATATTTATATCACTATATTTATTTATATAACTATACATTTATTTATGTTCACAACTCATAGACTACTTATTTATATCACCAATTCGTTGCTTTTATATAATATTCTCCATTTTTCCATCGAATACAAAAGATCAGCCTACCGGAAGAAATTAACCAGTCTAAACGCGTATGGGTTTTCTCGCACGGGGGATTACGTCATCGCTCGAGAACATTATTTTTCTACATAGTCCCCTCTGAGATTAACACACTTGGTCCAACGTTTTTCTAACTTTTCGATTCCCTCCCGAAAATGGTTTTCTTTGACCTCCAAATAAGCATTTATTGCTTCGATGGCTTCTTCGTCCGAAGTCTCTTTCCAGAGAGGAACGTTTTGAGGTTCGGGAAAAGATGGATGGGGGACGATTTCAAATCTCACATCTTTTTCTTTGCCATTTCCGGGCGTTTTTCTTGAATTGCTGCTTTCAGCTTGTCTAAAAGTGTGGCGTAGTATTGTCCAACAGTTTTTCCTTTATCAAGATAATCAATGTCTAAAAACTAACTGGAAAAATGCATCATAGAAATATAAATTCTAGAAGAAACAATCATGAGATCATCTTAATTTTTTCTTCTGATTTCTAATTCTATAAATTAATTCATTCTACCAATCCCGCTACCTTGCATTTTATGCTTTGCTTATATGGAATCTAAGTGAGCGTTGACTATAGCTGCATTCCAGTGGCGGGTTAGCGGCGGAAGGGGCAGAGTGGTCCAGCAGGCACCGTGTTACGCCCCCACCACATACCTGAACATACCGACGCTACTGTACTGACAATCTATGCCTTCCTGTGATTTACATTTTAAGCTGAAGTTGCTATTTTGAAAAACTGAACATTTCACAAAAATTCGTCAAAAAATAATGAAAACATAAACGAACTCAAATAAAATAAATAAATATTTCATCACGGCATATTACCCATTGCTGGGTGTGCCAATCTGCTTCATACACAGATATCGGTAATGATGGAATATTTGTAACGTGCGGGCGCTTACCAGGCGTCACCTAACAGGCACTCATTGCTGGCGTGGAGAGTGACGAACTCAAGTGTCGTAGAATATAAATTCTTTAACTTACGCTGGAAATATCTGGGGCGACTGTCAATTTACAATTATGTACTCACTTTCATATTTTTCAAAATAATATTTAACTTAAACTGTATGTGTAGTCTTGAAGTATACATTGATAATGATATGCTTCATTTGTATTAATTATCTCAATGATTGATAAATGAATTTCGTTTTCTAAATATAGTACACTCGCTTGTCTAATTGATATTCAACTTGTATCTTGGTATTATATTTCCCGAGTAGTCCCATACTATACAGGATGATTCAATCATCTGTTCTTTCTCGCATAACCAGATTTTAATGATTAAGAACGTTTTAAGGTCCCTACAATCTGATTTTAATATTTTTACGATGATGTACAGTAAAAATTTTGAAAGATGTCCGATCAAGGTTGTCTACGAATTGTATGAATTCAGATTTTTGCTCCGCCCATCATGACAAATTCAGTAGTGTCGTTTGCTTAGTTTTTATGAGGGTACGTAAGATACTACTGTTATTTTATTATTATAAAAATATATATTACAGGAAAAGGATTCAAAATTCAAAAATAAGTCAACTAGTAAGTTTATAAGCAAATGTAAAACCAAATATGTTAAAAATAAGATACTGACACAATGTCAGTGTCAGTGACTCTGACAGAATATAACGTTATACGTACGGCTATGAATCCAGGTAATGTATCTGTATTAATAAATAAACTTACGTTACAGCGAAAGTATTATCAACAACGAGCATCGTTTATAAATGGAATGTCCTAACTTAGTCGAAACAATATGAATTTTTGAAAGACAAGCGTGTTATATCCATCCTTATCACACACTCTTACAGCCTTTGCAAAAGAAAGAGATAAATGTATGCCTATTTGTTAATTCGTTCGTGATACAGGTGCCCTTGATCGGACATCTTTTAAAATTTTTACTGTATATGTATTTTTTATTTTATATTGTGTGAAGGTAGCTACGAATGCAACGCCAGCAACTTGAAGTTAGGCACGTCCTCACGTTCGCATCTAGCTGCTGTTGCAACTTCACGTCTGTGAAGGAATTTACAGCTAATGTCGTACATAAATCAAACAGACTTTTTATTGCGGTAAATTGAATTTACTTGTTGCGTATTCCATATGCTCTGTGTGTTCTAGACATATGTTTATTGTTTTTACTAATTAATTCTTGTGTTGATCAACGATTTAAGACTTTATCAATCTGGGTTAATTATAAGAGTGCTTGTATTTAAAAAAAATGGCTATAATTCTAGTTACAAACAAACAAATCTTTCAATTTCTCTGAGCACCCAGATTCGATCCCGACAGACGCCAAAATTATATCGTAATTTTAAATGGAACATAAGTGGTCCTTGTAGTGCACTCTGCACGCCAGCAATGAGTGCCGGTGAGGTCCGCACGGTACAAATGCGAGACCCCATAAGCAAATTTAAAATGTAGAAAAAAATTGTGAATTTATCGATTAAAAAACAATTAAACGTCAGTATATCAGTAAAACAAGTGCCAAGCAATTAAAACAAAAGCATAACATTTTTTCTACGCCTACTACATCTAATGAATCCTAGTTAACAGCTAGAAATGCGATAAACATATCATTTACATTGTCTACATAAGATAACTAATATGTACATACATATACTACTGTCACTTGTCTATTCATACAGTTATACCAAATTAAACGCTTCAATATTATGGAAAAAAATTCAAACGAATTTTAAATTAAAATGTTAATTTGTCACCAGGAGTATAGAATTTATTTGTCTAGGAAAATAAACCACATGGAATCAGAAAATCACGAAATTTAGAATGAAAAATTATGATATTCGATATTTATGTACATAATTACTAGCTGTCATTCTGACACGGGCCCCCATATCTGCTTGTCAAGTCCAACAAAGTCACATGACTGCTTGCGCCCATTTCTTTTATACCTACACTCTACACCAAAAATTCTACTTATATCTATTCTTTATATTTAGATTTTTTAATTTTAAATTCATTCTATGAAGAAATTTTGTCCTACTCATTATTATATACCTTATATTTCTTTATCTCTAAATCTATAAAAGATATAATAATATATTTATATGTATCAGATAGAGAATTTACTCTTCTTTAATACAAGCAAAAACATTTTTTTTAAGAATCTGCTACTTCCGGTTATCCAATTATTACCAAAACCTTTTCAGCTCTTCCCAGTAATGTAAGACTGAGAAATACGTAGTTAAACAGATATTAAGTATTATAGTTTTTGAGAAATCGTCCTTCCAACCTCCCTACACACATACACACACGCACACACACAGACATCATCGTAAAAATATTAAAATCGGATTGTAGGGACCTTAAAACGTGCTTAATTATTAAAATTTGGTAATTCGATATTTAATTTTCACCAAACTTGATAGTGTCTTAATTTCAACCCTATTGAGAATATATGGTCGAAACTAAATAGACAACCCCTAGCTATAATTAAAGCCAATAAATTTCTCACTATATATTAAAATGTATTATGTTTTAAATAATTTTATATGACTCTTTGTTCTTATAACATATTTGTCTTGATATTTTGCGTCAATACTATCGAACTTGTCTGGACCGATCGGTCAAAGAGCTACTCTCGCACCAGGTAGACCTTGAAGACGAAGAGGTTGTTGACCTTTACACAGTCACTTGTTTGCGAATAGTTGAAGTGTGCAACGCTTGCTTCGATACTTGCAAATTTCCATATACGCTGAACAAGTTAAACAAATTTCTATTTTAAATAGGCTGCATGTTTAATACTTGCCATGCAAGTCAAGTAATACTAATACTGCTAATATTGGAATCACGTAAATTGATCTATTTTAACACTTATAAAAATACAAATTTATATTATAGAAAGTTTTAATTCTAATAAGTACATTTTATTTTATTGTGTCCATTTGTTTTGGTTACTGTAAATGGATGAATAACAAAAGAAACGCGCTGTTGAACTAAGCCAACTTGGATCTGTTGATTGTTGTAAAAGTAAAAAAAAACTCTGATCAGTTATTCCAGTAGGCAGTAGGCCATGACTTCTCGAGTAGCACAGCATACTAGATAATTAGCGACCACTTGCGTTTTGGTTATTAGATAGTGGAGACTGGAGGCCAAAATACGTCAAAATTATCATGCTAAATGATTTTGTCAATCATAATATAGCAGTATTTTTGAAATTTTAAATATTTAACCATTAATACAATAAGAAATAATATAATGTATGTACTTCCCAGAATAAATCTGAGATTTATTACAACAGATTATTATCCTTAATAAAAATATTTATATGTAGCAGAAAATTTACTCTTCTTCAATACTAGCTAGAACAAAAATGTTCAAAACATTTAGAAGATTTTTTTTAAGAATCTGCTACTTCCCAGTAATGTCCGATTGAGAAATACGTAGCTAAACAGATATTAAGTATAATAGTTTTTGAGAAATCGTCCTTCCAATCTCCCCCCCCCCACACAGACATCATCGTAAAAAAAATCTGTTGTCCTGTGACTTTGTTGGTCTTGGCAAGCAGATATAGAGGCCCGTGTTAAAATGACAGCTATTAATAATGTATATAAGTGTCAAGTATCATAATTTTTTATTCAAAACATTTTCCAAATCCATGTGGATTATTTTCCTCGACAAGTATATTCCATACTATTGATGACAAATACACATCAGAATATTTTGAAATTTTGAAAGAAAAATTATGACATATGACAATTGTGACATCTATGTAAATAACTACTAGCCGTCATTCTGACACGGATCCTCAGATCTGCTTGCCAAGGCCAACAAAGTCACATGACTGCTCGTACCCTATAAGTAACGAATTTAACATTTCTTGTACATACAAATAATTGAAATTGTATTTCTTTCGTTCTATGAGGAATTTTGTCCTACTCTTCTAATATGTTCAAAATTATTCAAATTCATTAACAGTATTAGCGGTATTTCTTAAGGATATATGTAATATTAACATACCTATAATTTTGCATTTATCTGTCAATTACAAACATTACAACATATTATTCTATGAATGTCCGATTGGGAAAGACGTAGTTTAACAAATATTAAGTCTTATAGTTTTTGAGTAATCGTCCTTCCAACATTCCACACACATACACACACACACACACACACACACACACACACACACACACACACACACACACAGACATCATCGTAAAAATGTTAAAATCGGATTGTAGGGACCTTAAAACATGTTTAATCATTAAAATCTGGATATAGGATTTTTAGCATGAATCCAATACCTCTCTTAGCGAGGGGTAAAAATAAATATGGTTTGTATACACACATGTTTATAAGAATATGACATAATAATGGGTAGGAGTCAATTATAAATCTAGTTCAAGTTATTCACAATAAAATCTTTCTTAACACAGTAACATTTAGTGTATTTTACAACAAACAGTGAAAACTTTTCTTTAAGTTTAATTTGTCATATTGTGTTACTGTGAACTTCAATAATTATTATCTTTTTATTAAACTATAATAATCAATTTTAGTAATTGATTCCGTTTTTGCAGAAAATTAGGCTTAGATCTCGTACCGCGCCAAGGGGCCCAAATGGTAGACGCGGACTCCATGTCAATAGTAGAACTATATCACGTACATGTGGCCAGCTCAGAGAACTCGCAAGGAACTTCAGTATGTCTATTTGCAATATATATTATAAATAGCATTCAGTACATTGTCTTACGTCATTATAAATAAAATTCTAGGCCCGAGGGACGTTAAAGAGAAAAGAATCAAAAAAAATTCTCACACATCATCTGTATTTTTGTATGCGGGATTTTGGGCATCATATTGGCGAAGACACAGAGATTTATTTTTCGTTATACGATGCCAAAAAGTTAAAATATATTTCGGAACGATTTTTGGTCAAAATTTCTAAAGAAGGATTTTCCAATTATGTGGAAAAGCTTCATAGCAATTGTACTATATTCACAGTAAGTAAAATAATAATTAAGGACATACAGGGCGCGGCAGAACCAATTGAGCAGTTTGGAGGGGGGGTAGACAGCTCCATTTTAGTACCCAACATGGTTTGAACCGGAGTACATCGTGACTTTGCCGAGCGTGCGTTTTATAAAAACAACCGATCTGTGATTGCGGCGCAAAAAGATTTTCGGCGACGGTTCAACAATCCGCGCAATAATGCTGTTCCTACTGCGAACACAATTCGGTCCTGGATTCGGCAGTTGGAGGAAACTTGTAGCATACTAAGAATAGGTACACATGGCCGACAAAGATCCATCAGAACACTAGAAAATGTGGAGCAGTTTGAGGAGGATTCTGCATTTAAATTTGCATTTCCATCCCATCAAAATAATTATGGTTCAAGAATTGAACCCAGCAGACTACACCAACCGCCAAAATCTGTGTGAGGAAATTCTTGCAGCACATTTTCACCTAAGCGGGATTGTGAATAAACAAAATTTGAAAACAACCCCTAAATTGTTCACGAAAGACCGCTACATTCTCCTAAACTAACGGTGTGGTGTGCCGTATCACAATTTGGCGTTATAGGTCCGTACTTTTTTGAAGAGGGAGGCGTGACAGTGACCGTGAATTCCGGGCGTTATGTTTCAATGTTGCAAAATTTTCTGCAGCCCCGATTGGAAGTGGTTGTTGAAGAAGAGGGATTAGGGGACTTTTGGTTCCAGCAGGATGGCGCTACAACCCACACAGCCCGAAATTCTCTAAACGCTTTAAGACAAATGTTTCTTGGACGTCTAGTGTTCGATTTAAGCATATGCGACTTCTTTCTTTGGGGATATCTTAAGGAAAAAGTGTTTAAACGTCGCCCCCAAAACCTGTTAGAGCTAAGGGAGCAGATTGTTGAAGAAGTAAACGCGATACCCCGCGAAATGTGTCAATGGCCGCCATCTTAAAGACATTTTTTTTCATATATACCCTGATTTCTTTTTTATAAATCTTCAAAACTGCTCAATTGGTTCTGCCGCATTCTGTATTTAACAAAAACTATCCTCATGGTAAATGTTTGTGTAATATTTTCCTATCTAGGATTTAGGAAACGCAGATTTAACCAAGGATGTCTACATAGTAGCTCATGTTATGCGGATGGGGAAGATGTTATACTCTGAAAGCTCAAAAAAAGCTGAAAAGAGCTTAACAGTTCCTCATCAAGTATTTAAAAGACCCCATGGGGTCGCTGTACTCACTTTAGCTGATTTAGCGCATTTAACCAACGATGCTGAGCCCGAAGAGAAAGAATTCACTTTTAAGGTAAGTTTAACACTTCGGCACATTTTAAAATGCATGACAAATAAAATGATGTGGCCAACACAATACCTCCCGTTTAATATAATTTTTATTCGTGTAAATACTTAAAATTTAATTTAAATACCAGGTTCGATTCCGACCGACGAAATATGTTGTATAAAGCAGATTGGCACACCCAGCAATGGGTAATATGCTGTGACGATATATTTATTTATATACTTTTCTTTCTTCTCTTTCCATATTAGAATAAGATAAAAATACAAGGTTTCAAAATTTTCTGAACGATAGTATTTGAGTTAGAGCGTAAAGAGAATCCAAACACACACACACACACACACACACACACACACATACATTGTAGGGACCTTAAAACGTGGTCATTTACCAAAATCTCGATATGCGAATTTGAGTACAATCCCTATACCTCCTTTACCAAGGGTAGCGGGAGGTAAAAATCTGATGTGGCCAGCACAATACCTCTCGCCATGTACAGTGTGTTAATTAAAAACCTGGCCATAGGCAACATGGAAAATCAGTTTTTCTTTGCGCAAAAGTTCCCAAATTATTTTAGACAAAAATACTTCAAATAAATATTGCAGAGAATTAAATTCTGTATCCGAGTTAGTAATAAGATTTTATTTTTGACATTTCATAACCGAGAAAATCAATTTTAAAGTTTTTTGAAGCCATGTAACTCAAACAAAATTTTCTTCATGAGAAAAGTGTTGCATATGTTATTGAACGAAAATCACAAAGCACAAACTTTTTTTGAGAGTTAAGATGGCATACAATTATTTATAATTTTGTTTGAGTTCCATGGCTTCCGATATAAATCAGTTATTTCCAGAAAAATTTAAAATTGATTTTCTCGGTTATGAAATGTCGAAAATAAAATCTTATTACTAATTCGGGTGCAGAATTTAATTCTCTACAACTTTTATTTGAAGTATTTTTGTCTAAAATAATTTAGGAACTTTTGCACAAACTGTATTATTTCAGGTATATCAAGGGGAAGAAAAAGATTTTCACCAACTTCATGAATACATAATACGTAACTCAGGCAAATACAATCAATTATCCTGTCAACCTAACTATGGTATGGTTTTATTAAATAACCATACTTTTTTATTATTTATTTTTACGTTTTAGGTATAGTAATATCTTTAAAAATGCTGCATGGCGAATTGAGCCAAGTTCGCGAAGAAAACCCCTTATTATTTAAAAACATTTGCCTGACGAGTAAACTGGGTTTTGCTGACGTCATCATGCCTGGTGACGTCAGAAACGATCTATATTTATTTTTAGAGAGGGGGGAATTTGAAAGAGGCGGGAAAAGTACTGGAAAGAACATCGAAGTCTCCATTTTGGTTTTAGATGCTGACAAAAATATTTTAGAAGTATGAAAAAGATATATTTATACATTTTATAATTATCAAATGTTTTTTAGAATTGTCTATGGGGTGCATCAGGTCTAGATGGATCTAGAGAATACAATTCAATGATCATATATCATCATAATTCTCCGTCTTGGGCTGAACATATAAAACTGACAGTACCTATCGATAAATTCGCTGGGGCCCATGTTAGACTAGAATACAGACATTGCTCAAGTAATATTTTACCCTATTTGTATTTATACTGTTACACAAATATATTTTTAGCTCGCGAGAAGAAAGATAAAGAACTCTTCGCGTTTTCTTTCTTCCGTTTGATGGACCAAAACGGCGCAACAGTTCAAGACGGTCTACACGAATTACACATTTACAAGTGTGAAGAAATGAGCAAATTAGATTCGTGCACATATCTTGGACAACCCTGCGGAGCAAGAGATATAGCCGTCACCCATGATAACCAAGCTTTTTCTAGAAGTACCAGAGAGATTGTCCATGTTAGGACATTGTTGTGCAGCACGAAACTCACCCAAAATGGTAAGATGTTACTTAACGCGAAATGGTGCGCGGTCGTTGGCTGGACAGTGGAGAAGGGAGGGGTTTGAATGGGCGCCGGAACGAAAACAATATATTGTTATGGTTACAATTTTAGGCAAGGGGTGGATTTTTCGAGCGTGGTGTGGGTTCAGTCTCATACAGAACCCCCAGTCGTCGGGAGCGGGAATACGGGAACGGGGCGAGAATTCGGGAAAACAACAATCGTTTAAAATAATATTGTCTATATTGGCGGCAATCAAATCTATAGTTCTGACAAACAAAAAAATCCTCGCGGGAACATTAACTTCTATGTTGACTACAATATAAACACATCGTGGTGGGGGAAGCGGATATCAGATGATCAGATGACGGTAGTAAGATGGCCGCCGACGCTTCATGTATAGTTGGGTACTTCAAACATCGCGAATTAATTTGTATTTTCAACCCCGTACTACACGATTTCAGTGTTAATTTGAAGATATTTCAAACAGTTCAGCAGTTATGAACCGGTAAAACTGCATGTTTTTATGTTTAGTTTCGGCCGAAAATATGAGTTAAAAAATGGTTCGTTATCACGATTTCGGTTAAAGAGATAGTATTTATTTTTTCAAAAATGTACTTTGAAGAATTGATTTGTATATTTCTGGTATTAAAGTGGTTAAATATTTGATTAAAAACTCCTCAAACCCGGGTTGAAAAAATGTACATTTTTGGCTAAAAATGTGAGGTTAAACATAAGTTAATATCTCGATTTTGATTAACGATAGAGTGTTTATTCTTCCAAAAATGAACTTTTGGGGGTTGTTTTGTATATTTCTGGTATAAAAGTGGTTAAATATCTGGTTAACAACTTCTCAAACCCGGGTTGAAAAATTGTACATTTTTGGCTAAAAATGTGAGGTTAAACATAAGTTAATATCTCGATTTCTGTTAACGATAGAGTGTTTATTTGTCCAAAAATGAACTTTAGAGGGTTGATTTGTATATTTCTGGTATAAAGTGGTTAAATATTTGGTTAAAAACTCCTCAAATCCGGGTTGAAAAATTATACATTTTTGGCTAAAAATGTGAGGTTAAACATAAGTTAATATCTCGATTTCGGTTAACGATAGGGTGTTTATTCTTCCAAGAAATTTTGGGGGTTGTTTTGCATATTTCTGGTATAAAAGTGGTTAAATATCTGGTTAACAACTTCTCAAACCCGGGTTGCAAAATTGTACATTTTTGGCTAAAAATGTGAGGTTAAATATAAGTTAATATCTCGATTTCGGTTAACGATAGAGTATTTATTTTTCCACAAATGAACTTTAGAGGGTTGATTTATATATTTTTGGTACACAAGTGGTTAAATATTTGGTTAAAAACTCCTCAAACCCGGGTTGAAATATTGTACCTTTTTGGCTAAAATGTGAGGTTAAACATAAGTTAATATCTCGGTTTCGGTTAACGATAAAGTGTTTATTTTTTCTAAAATGAACTTTAGAGGGTTGATTTATATATTTTTGGTACACAAGTGGTTAAATATCCGGTTAAAAATTCCTCAAACCCGGATTGAAAAATTGTACATTTTTGGCTAAAAATGTGAGGTTAAACATAAGTTAATATCTCGATTTCTGTTAACGATAGAGTGTTTATTTGTCCAAAAATGAACTTTAGAGGGTTGATTTGTATATTTCTGGTATAAAAGCGGTTAAATATCCAATTAAAATCTCCTAAAACCTGGGTTCAAAAATTGTGAATTTTTAGCCAATTAGTTTTTCTTTAAATCCAATAACTTTGCAATATTAACCGTAACCATCGAAAACCATACAGTGTATTTTTATTCCAGTTGATCTTTTATCTCTCCTTCGTTGGAAATCCCATCCAGAGCGCATCCAAGAATCTTTAAACCGCGTCTTGCGTTTAGGCGACGAAGAATTGGTAAAATTCTTGCAAGATGTTCTAGACGCATTATTCGCTTTATTTTCCACCGAAGATGGAAACTCTACCCAACATTCTGGATTGGTTTTCCATGTTTTGGTTTCCATATTTGCCTTGCTGGATGAATCCAAGTTTCAACATTTTAAACCTGTGTTGGATGCGTATATCAGGGGGCATTTTGCTGCGGCGTTAGTTTACAAGTAAGATTCTCAAAATTATAAAATTTGCAGGTTAGTTTTTTTTTTTAAACGTCATGTTTTATTAGAGGCCTATTGACTAGTGTTCAACATTGTGCCGAATGGGTACAATCAACAGAAAAACAAGAACCGATTCAAAAATGTTTTCGAAGTTTGGAATATATTTTCAAATTAATTATACAAAGTCGAGTTCTTTTCGCGCGAGCTACAGGCGGTCAATATGAAGATAACTTCAAAAGAGATTTATACAGTGTCTTCCAGGCGTTAAATAATATGCTTACTTTATCATACGCCGTAATTCTTCCCACTCAAGTAATTTTTACATATTTTTTGAAATAACTTTTAGTTAATATTGTTTTTTATGGGGTATAGATTGCCCTTCTGCATTCTATTAGCGCTGTATACGAACAATTGGTGGATGTTTTACCAGTTATGGAAGTAACCAAATTGGCTGCTACTATGCTGGATTCATTACATAAGGATTTACCGCCGCAACTTACCCAAGCCAAACTTATTGCGATAAAGAATTTAGTCACCAGCAAACTCTTCCAAGATGATGGTAAGTTTAATTTAATTTGTGATAGAAATCGTCGAAAGAAACAATATTTCGCCATTTTGAACATTTATTCAGCAGTTTCTAACCTTTATTTTGCGTTGACAAATTCATTCAACCTTTTATTGTATTTTGGTAGCCGCATGCGCAGTATTCTTTATTTTTCATTGAATGTTTTTATGTCGGCTGGCCAAAAAGAGACAACAAGATATATATTTGGTCTCGTTCGGATATTTCCAGTGTTAAAGTCAAAATTTGAGCGTCAATACGTAATATATTTATTTATTATTTACAAAATTGTTGATTTTAGCGAACCATAAATGTGTACGAAAACAAACTAACCTCACAATCGACAAATCAGTGTTTTAAAGTCGGTAAGCAACAACAAACGTTATCAATTATTCATATAATATAATTGTAATATATAAATTTATTATTGTAAGCCGTATTCTTTTGCCGGATTGAACACAAGTATCTGTCAAAATTAGTCGGAAAAATAAATTTCAATTTTCTATATTTACCATTGTTTATTCTTGTTTAAATTTCTTTTAGAACTATTAAAAAATCTTTCAGAACTCATTACTCAATTAAAATGATACAAACTTTTTAGTTTTAGTTCTGTTTATAACCTCTTGTCCTTATTGACTTATAAAATATGACAGATTCTTCCGCCATTTTTGAATCTTAAGTGATATGATTTTTCTAATCCAAGTTTTTGTTGGAATTCGAAAGAACATGCAATTTACTGATCCAACGCAGCGAAGGAATACGGCTTAAATTTAGGGCCGTGCGGTGATATGGAGCAAAGGAGCAATCGCTTCAGGCGTCTTTTGTCAAAAGGCGCTCATAGAATTGAAATGATTCTGATGATCATTCAGTTCGTTCAATTCTTCTGTATTTAACCAAATTAATGAAAAATTCACCCTTTTATAAATAAATATTAGGTACTGAATTAATCGACTTAAAATATGTTGGATTATAATTCGTTCGAACCCGAACCAAAACCGGAACCAAACCGCAACATTTGAGCGAACCCAGAACCGAACCTCAGATATATGTTTCAGTTGAACCCAAGTTGAAACCGAACCGGGTATTAAAATTTGGGTTCATTCCGGCTCGCATTTCAAATTATGTCTATATAAAGATTGTTAAAACTTGGAACATAACCGCAAATATTATTAATGCCTGAACTAGAACCGCAAACGAACCCAATAATCAAATTAACTCAACCCGGTTTTTGGCGGGTTCGATGCCCTGGTTTTAATAATTTAGTATATAGTTTTATTTTTTATTTCCACAGAATATATTATTAAGAACACTTGCGCCTCTAGTGAGCAACGCTCCAAATTAAATTTTGTCAGGTTATATTTCGTCGTATAAATAAACTTTTAACTCTGTAAAAATTATTAATATTGTTGCCTCGACGAATTCTAATTACTCTATACATATTTCCCGCGCGATTGTACAAGCATACCAACGTTTTGTCTTTTTGTAGAATCTCGAAATGTAATTCTAACCACATCATGTAACCATTTGAGGTATCATCTGGCACATAGAGACGAATTGCGGTTATGTACAGACATTTTAGGCGAAATCTTAGCATTTTTATTCAAACAACGTCGCTCAATAGACCAACAAGGAAAAATAAACAACTGCATTCATCATGATGTCGATACTTTGTGCGTTAAAATACTCGACATGCTTATACAAACAGTTTTGGTTATCGTTGATAAGAACGTCCCAGTTTTGGTAAATATATTCTGATGTATACAGGACCAGAACATTTTTTTGTTTGTTTTTAGTCGTGTTTGGTGGCCTGTCTGATAGGCCTTTTGCAACTTTTGGACGAATTTCATTACTCGCATCTATGGGAGAGTCTTTTAGGGCCGCAACAAGACAGAAAACCGTTGAAAGATTTCTTGTTGAGAGTGTTTTTAGTGTTTAGGGATTTAGTTAAACAAGAAGTGTTCCCTCCAGATTGGCTCATTATTAAAATGGTGGCTAATAATGTTATGTTGAAGGCGTTGCAAGAATTCGCGCAACCCTTGGCGTTTAAATTTTTGGACGCGAGGGCTGGATATTTCGACAAAGAGGTAAGGAAATTAATTTGTATTTTACGGTGATTGAAAAGTGTACGGAATGACATTAAATATTTCGATTCCCTCCCGAAAATGGTTTTGTGGTCTTCAAAATAAGCATTGTTAATATTGTATTGTTACAGTTATGGACAAATTATTTCAACTTAGCTGTAGCTTTTTTAACGCAACAATCATTACAATTAGAACATTTCTCCGAAGTGAAGCGTGAAAAAATTATCGAACGCTATGGCGATATGAGAGTCCTCATGGGTTTCCAGATTCTTTCCATGTGGTCACATCTAGGTAAGATCTTCAAAATTATTTACTAACTCTATAAATATTTTTTTTGTTAGGCGAACACAAATTACATTTCATTCCTAGTATGGTTGGTCCATTTTTGGAAGTAACACTTGTACCAGAATCCGAACTTAGGAAAGCGACGCTTCATATCTTTTTCGATATGATGGAGTCGGAACAAAAGGCCCGAGGGAATTTTAGACAAGTGGAATCTGAACTTATAGACAAATTAGACATTTTAGTCTCGGAAAATAAAGGGGACGATGAATATAGACAACTATTCAACACCATGTAAGTAAATATATTTTTTTATTATTATTATTAATAAATATTGAAATTTATTTTAATGCTGCGTGTGAAATTGGAAGGGAACATCTTAGTGCAGTGTAAGTACATATAAATCTACCCATTTCTGTAATAAAGCAAATTGCCACACCCAACAATGGGTATATCAACAATATTTGCTGTTAATTTTTAAATAAAAGTTTTGATGTTTTTGGAATTACGATAAATTCGTAACGGGTGTCATTTTAGAAATATTAAAATAAAATTTTGTCCCAACAATTTTAATATTTGGAAATGAGTTAATTTATATTTTAAACCCCATAGAACACGATTTTCGTGTTAATTTGAAGATAATTTAAACCGTTGAGGAGTTGTGAACAAAATAAAATGCATGTTTTTGAAGTAAATTTTTCCCAATTTTTTTCAAAATTTCAATCGTATTTTCCGGAATTTTTAAAGACTTTTTGACACTTTTAAAATATTAATATATCAATTCAACCCTCCAGAGTTTGTTTTTGCAAGAATTAACCCTGTATCTTTAACCAAAATTGAGATATTGATTGATTGTTAACCTAACATTTTTGGCCAAAAATATACGATATTTGATCCCGGGTTTGACGGATTTTTAACCGAAAATTTAACCACTTTTATACAGGACATATACAATTCGGCCCTCTAAAGTTCCTTTTTGTTACAATAAACACTGTATCTTTAACCGAAACCGAAATATTGACCAGTTGTTAACCTCACATTTTTAGGTAAAAATGTACAACTTTTGAACCCGGGTTTGAGGAGTTTTTAAGCGGAAATTTAACCACTGTTATACCGGACATATATAATTCAGCCCTCTAAAGTTAATTTTTGCTAAAATCAAAACTATATCTTCCACCGAAATTGAGATATTGGCCGATTTTTAACCTCACATTTTTAGCCAAAAATGTACAACTTTTGAACCCGGATTTGAGGACTTTTTAACTGCAAATTTAACCACTTTTATACCGGAAATATATAATGCAGCCCTCTAAAGTTCTTTTTTGTTACAATAAACACTGTATCTTTAACCGAAACCGAGATATTGACCAGTTGTTAACCTCACATTTTTAGCCAAAAATCTATAATTTTTCAACCCGGATTTGAGGAGTTTTTAACCAAATATTTAACCACTTTATACCAGAAATATACAAATCAATTCTTCAAAGTACATTTTTGAAAAAATAAATACTATATCTTACACCGAAACCGAGATATTGACCAGTTTTTAACCTCACATTTTTAGCCAAAAATGAACAACTTTTGAACCCGGGTTTGAGGAGTTTTTAAGCGGAAATTTAACCACTTTTATACCGGACATATACAATTCAGCCCTCTAAAGTTAATTTTTGAAAAAATAAATACTGTATCTTTCACCGAAACCGAGATATTGACCAGTTTAACCTCACATTTTTAGCCAAAAATGAACAACTTTTGAACCCGGGTTTGAGGAGTTTTTAAGCGGAAATTGAACCACTTTTATACCGGACATATATAATTCAACCCTCTAAAGTTCCTTTTTGTTAAAATAAACACTGTATCTTTCACCCAAATTGAGATATTGACCAGTTTTTAACCTCACATTTATAGCCAAAAATGAACAATTTTTGAACCCGGGTTTGAGGAGTTTTTAACCGGAAATTTAATCACTTTTATACCGGAAATATACAAATCAACCTTCTAAAGTTAATTTTTGCAAGAATAAATACTCTATCTTTAACCAAAATCGAGATATTACCCTATTTTTAACCTCACATTTTAAACATAAAACCATGCATTTTTCGGGGTTCATAACTTCTGAACTGTATCAATTACTTTATAATAATTCTGTTAAAATGTACAGAATTCATTTAGAATATATTATTTCTTATATGAGTAAATAAATATTTTTTGCGTAAGAATAAGTAAGACACGTTTGTACGTCAAGGCCAGATATTGTAAAACTAATTTCTATATTAACCTTGCCAGTTTATATTTCTTTATACAGTATATATAACTCAACAATAAAAAACTCACTAATCAAACGTAATCATATATGAAAGTCACTCGCGTTGTCCACACGTGATCGCTCCGCGAAACTTATTATGATAAAATGAAATGTTTTCCAAGTTGAAATTCACAAAAATGAAGAAGAAATTCAAAATAAAGTAGTTTAATTTTGAAAAAGTTTTCTGGGAGGAATTTTAATAAATTGTTTGTGTAGGCTTTTGGATCGCGTGCAATCGGAAGATCCGACTTGGAAAGAAAGCGGCGCAGCTTTTATAAGTTCAGTGACCAGATTGTTGGAGAGATTACTAGATTATAGAAGTGTTATACAAGGGGATGAAAATAGGGATAAGCGGATGTCGTGCACCGTCAATCTACTGGTGAGTAGTTTTATAATTTTTATAATAATATCGATTTTAAAGACTTTTAAGACGCGGAAGGAAATAATTGTTAAAAGAAACAACTTTAAAGTCTGTAAAATATAAAACATGTGTCTTATTTCCAATAAGTCTAGCGTGACCCCCCGTGTGGCAAATATATATCATGAAAAAAGTAACAAATATATGATTTATTACCCAATTATCCAGTTCTGGGTGTGCCATCTATAATATTTCGCCAATAACGATATATTTTTTTAAATGCACCACAAGGCGTTTGAATATTTCAAATTTGATATCGTCGGATTAAGGGTGCTGTCTCCATAACAGTTTTGAGAGTGAGGTGACGCCTGGTAAATTGGCACACCCATAAATGGGGGTAATAAGCCATGATATATTTATTTTGAAGATGTGCAAAATTTTGAACAAAAAAAATCAATATTTGTGTCTTATTTCTAATAAGTCTAGCGTGACCCCCGTTTGACAAATAAATATCAAAAAAGTAACAAATATATGCCTTATTACCCAATTGTGGGTGTGCCATCAATAATATTTCAGTAATAACGATATATTTTTTAAATGAGTCACAAGGCGTTTGAAAATTACAAATTTGATATCGTCGAATTAAGGGTGCTCTCTCTACAACAGTTTTGAGAGAGTGAGGTGACGCCTGGTAAATTGACACACCCAGAAATGGGTAATAAAGCCAGGGATATATTTATTTTGAAGATGTGCAAAATATTGAACAAAAAAAATCAATATTTGTGTCTTATTTCTAATAAGTCTAGCGTGACCCCCCGTTTGACAAATAAATATTAAAAAAGTAACAAATATATGCCTTATTACCCAATTGTGGGTGTGCCATCAATAATATTTCAGTAATAACGATATATTTTTTAAATGAATCACAAGGCGTTTGAAAATTACAAATTTGATATCGTCGGATCAAGGGTGCTCTCTCCACAACAGTTTTGAGAGTGAGGTGACACGCCTGGTAAATTGGCACACCCAGAAATGGGGGTAATAAGCCATGATATTTTTGAAGATGTGCAAAATTTTGAACAAAAAAAATCATTAATATTTGTCTTATTTCTAATAAGTTTAGCGTGACCCCCGTTTGACAAATAAATATCAAAAAAATAACAAATATATGCCTTATTACCCAATTGTGGGTGTGCCATCAATAATATTTTAGTAATAACGATATATTTTTTAAATGAATCACAAGGCGTTTGAAAATTACAAATTTGATATCGTCGGATCAAGGGTGCTTTCTCCACAATAGTTTTGAGAGTGAGGTGACACGCCTGGTAAATTGGCACACCCATAAATGGGGGTAATAAGCCATGATATATTTATTTTGAAGATGTGCAAAATTTTGAACAAAAAAAATCAATATTTGTGTCTTATTTCTAATAAGTCTAGCGTGACCCCCGTTTGACAAATAAATATCAAAAAAATAACAAATATATGCCTTATTACCCAATTGTGGGTGTGCCATCAATAATATTTCAGTAATAACGATATATTTTTTAAATGAATCACAAGGCGTTTGAAAATTACAAATTTGATATCGTCGGATTAAGGGTGCTCTCTCTACAACAGTTTTGAGAGTGAGGTGACGCCTGGTAAATTGGCACACCCAGAAATGGGTAATAAGCCATGATATATTTGAAGATGTGCAAAATTTTGAACAAAAAAAATCATTAATATTTATGTCTTATTTCTAATAAGTCTAGCGTGACCCCCCGTTTGACAAATAAATATCAAAAAAATAACAAATATATGGCTTATTACCCAATTGTGGGTGTGCCATCAATAATATTTCGGTAATAACGATACATTTTTTTAAATGCACCACAAGGCGTTTGAAAATTACAAATTTGATATCGTCTGATCAAGGGTGCTCTCTCCACGACAGTTTTGAGAGTGAGGTGACACGCCTGGTAAATTTCCACACCCAGAAATGGGTAATAAGCCATGATATTTTTGAAGATATGCAAAATTTTGAACAAAAAAAACATTAAAGATATTTTCGGATTTTTATCTAAGATAGTTAAAATTAGGCATTTAAAAAAAATACCCAATTTCCCAGTTCTGGGTGTGCCATCAATAATATTTCGGTAATAACAATATATTTTTTAAATGCACGACTAGGCGTTTGATAATTTCAAATTTGATATCGTCGGATCAAGGGTGCTCTCTCCACGACAGTTTTGAGAGTGAAGTGACGCCTGGTAAATTGGTACACCCATATATGGGTAATAATAAACCATGATATATTTATTTTGAAGATATGCAAAATTTTAAACAAAAAAATCCTTAATATTTATTAATTTACTGATATTTTCGCAGTTATAAGTAGGAATTAAAAAAAAAAAATACCCAGTTCTGGGTGTGCCATCTATAAGATTTCAGTAGTAACGATATATTTTTTAAATGCACAAGGATCATGTTTGTAAATAATTTTCAAATTTGACATCGTCGGATCAAAAGTAAATTGGCACACCCAGTAATGGGTAATAAACCATGATAATATATTTATTTTGATGTGCAAAATAAATTGACAAATATTTGAAAGTAAGGTCAGCATTTTTGTTTACATTTTTCGCATTCCTAATTTAGAAAGGTAACATCAACTTTAGTATTTATGTTTATATTATGCTGTGTTAATTGTTATTTCGGTTTCATATTACGTCAAAATAATTCACGAACCACATATTATGCATATGTAACATTTCATCACTGAATAATAAAATGTTTATAAAATTAGACTCTCCTAATTTCCTGCTTCCCTAATTATTTTTGGCAAAAAAACTTCAAATAAAAGTTGTAGGACATAAAATTCCGCATTTGAATCAATAAGCAAAATGTTTGTGAGGGTTATCTTAGGGGGTGCAGGATGTAAAAAAAACAATATTTATTTATTTAATAGTTTATTGGACTATTATTTCACAGATTCAAATCACAAATTGTAAATAAATAAAACATCTTTCGATGAAAAAAAGCAAATTATGAATAATTATTTAGTAATCACATTTTCTTGACTAATTCACTAATCACGATTTATAAAAAAATTAATCCACAACTATAACGTCTGTTTCCGTTGAGATTCTATCTTCTGTAAAATCTTTTAATATAAATACATTTCCATTATTGACAATACTCAATGATTGTATGCCAAAATTATTATTCGTTTGTTTTTGATCATCAATTTTCAGTTTTTTTGTGGTTTGTTCAAAGTTCAGTTTGTCTTCTTCAGTTTTGAGTGTTCGAACATCTGAAATCACCAAATTTGCGAAAGGGTTTTCGTTTTTTATTTTTTCTTCCGAACAAATAAATTTTTGGTTATTTTTTTCGTTTGAATTGTCGTCGTCGGAGATTTCAATGATATAGTTTTCGATTAGTGTATTCTTGGAACTTATATCAAGTTCAGACAAGTCTTCTGGTTTGCTGAATTCGTCGGAACAAATATATTTTTGTTCATTTATTTCGTTTTGATAATCATCTGAATCGATTTCAATGATTAGACTTTGAGTTGCGGTGTCCGTTGGTGTATTTCTTTTCCGTTCGGAACTTATATCAAGTTCAGACAAGTCTTCTGTGTTTTTTTCGTCGGAACAAATATATTTTTGTTCAATATTTTCGTTTTGGTTGTAATCTGAATCCATTTCAATGATAGGGCCTTCGGAATTTGTGTCTGATGTTTCGGGATGTTGTGATGTTGAGCTTGTGGACGGTTCATTAATTTCGTTGTTTATTTTGCATCTATTGCAAGTCCAAATTTGATCATTTCTTAATCCGCTGCAAATGATGTGCGTTCCTTGCGATCCACAAAAATCGCACAAAACAATATCCCAAGAATTTATTTCTTCATATCGCCTTCCTTTTTCACATTGGCAAATTGTTGCGTTGCATTCGCCGTGCCGAAAATGCAAATCTTCAAATGCGTCTTGCTCTTCCCAAGACGCGTCGCAATCAGGAACAAATATACCAAAACGTTTCATTGTTTTTCTGAACAGCTTTTTATTGTTGCAAATTGGGCATTTGAAATAATAACCGGCGTTTAGTGCCATTTTCTGCAAGCATATTTTGTGGAAAAAGCTTTTTTTGCAACATGGCGCCCATAGAATATCTGGCCTGTTATTAAAATCGATCGAATCATAACAGATCACGCAAATTTGTTTTGTTCTCGGTTTGGAATATTTTTGCTTCGAGCGATGTTTGGCACAATATGTTGGGAAGTTTTCACGGAATTGAGGCACCGCGCCATTTTGAATACCACATGGTAGATGGAATATAATATTGCAGTTTGCCTGGCAGCATTTTACAGAAGCGCCGAATTTTTTGCAATAGGTACATACCCTGTTTACTGAGCGTTCTGCTTCTTCCATTATATCGCCGGGAAGAAATCCCAAAATTCCTTCATCGTCTTGGCCACTTTGAGTAATAGTTGTTGATAGCAACAGGCAGTAATAATGGACATTAAAATGTCGATAAGTTTTTATTTCGCCCAAAGTCAACGGGTTGTTGATGGAAGTTTTGCACAAATAACATTCCGGCATTTTTGTGCGTTAATGTCGAATGCACAAGTCGTTTGTCAGCAGAATTTGTAGGTTATGATCGGGACGAACTGCGCGCGCAATTATATTACAATATTGGTTGGTAATATGGCGATTTCTAACTTAAAAACTTGGGGATTTAATTGTTAACTGTATTTTTCGAAAGGTTAGTAAGTTTATACTTACCTTCAGGGCGGGAAGACGCTGCATTTAACAAAATGGACGCCTGATTGGTGTTTTTGTTTGGTTCTGTTTAGAATTTCTACAAGAATGAATTCAACAGGAAAGAGATGTATCTTAGGTACATCTACAAGTTGCATGATTTACACATCCAAGCAGATAATTATACAGAAGCTGGATTTACGATGAAATTATACGCCGATCAACTCAGTTGGACTAGTCAAGTGATTGTGGCTGATCCTCATTTTCACGGACAACCAGAATACAGAGTAAAAGAAAAGTTGTACCACAAGATTATTGAATATTTCGATAAAGGAAAGGTAAGCATATATTTTAAAACGCCGGGTTGCGTGTATATTTGGTAACTCGACTGACTAAACCGGACTGACTGCACTGGACTCCTGTATTAGACTATATTTCTTTTCAGTGTTGGGAGAAAGGCATTCCTCTTTGTAAAGAACTAGCTAATTTATATGAAACGCAGCTATTCGACTATACAGCTCTAAGTAATATTTTGAAAACACAAGCTCGTTTTTATGATAATATTTTGATGCAACTACGGCCTGAACCTGAATATTTTAGAGTTGGATTCTATGGGCTTAGCTTCCCTCTCTTCGTTAGGGTAAGTTATATAATGGATTTGTATATTTCCGGTCAAAAAATCCTCAAACCCTCTTTCAAAAATTGTACATTTTTGGCTTAAAATGTGTGATTAAAAATCGATAAATCGATTTCGATTAACGATAGATTATTTATTCTTCCAAAAATGAACTTTAGAGGGTTGATTTGTATATGTCCGATATAAAAGTGGTTAAATTTTTGGTCAAAAACTCCTCAAACCATGGTCCAAAAATTGAACATTTTTTGCTTAAAATATGGGATTAAAAATTGGTCAATATTTCGATTTCAATTAACGGTAGATTATTTATTCTTCCAAAAATGAACTTTAGAGGGTTGATTTGTATATGTCTGATATAAAAGTGGTTAAATTTCTGGTCAGAAACTCCTCAAACCATGGTCCAAAAATTGAACATTTTTGGCTATAAATGTAAGGTTAAAAAACGTTCAATATCTTCATTTCAGTTAAAGATAGAGTGTTTATTTTAGCAAAAATGAACTTTAGAGGATTGATTTGTATATTTCTGGTACAAAAGTGGTTAAATTTCTGGTCAAAAACTCCCCAAACCTTAGTCCAAAAATTGAACATTTTTGGCTATAAATGTGAGGTTAATATACGTTCAATATCTTCATTTCAGTTAAAGATAGAATGTTTATTTTAGCAAAAATAAACTTTAGGGGGTGGATTTGTATATTTCTGATATAAAAGTGGTTAATTTTCTGGTCAGAAACCCTTCAAACCCTAATAAAAAAATTGTACAATTTTTGACCATAAATGTAAGGTTAACAAACGTTCAATATCTTCATTTCAGTTAAAGATCGAGTGTTTATTTTAGCAAAAATGAACTTTAGAGGATTGATTTGTATATTTCTGGTATAAAAGTGGTTAAATTTCTGGTCAAAAACTCCTCAAACTCTGGTCCAAAAATTGTACATTTTTGGGTATAAATGTGAGGTTAACAAACGTTCAATATCTGGATTTCAGTTAAAGATCGAGTGTTTATTTTAGCAAAAATGAACTTTAGAGGGTTGATTTGTATATTTCTGATATAAAAATGGTTAAATTTCTGGTCAAAAACTCCTCAAACCCTAGTTCAAAAATTGTGCATTTTTGGCCAAAAATATGGGATTAAAATTTGGTGAATATCTCGATGTCGGTTAACGATAAAGTATTTTTTCTTTCAAAAATGAACTGAGTTGATTTGTATATTTCCGGTAAAAAAGTGATTAAATTTCCGGTCAAAAATTCCTCAAACCCGAGTTCAAAAATTGATCATTTTTGGTTAAAAATATAAGATTAAAATTCGGCAAATATCTCCATTACGGTTAACGATAGATTATTTATTGTTCCAAAATTGAACGTTAGAGAGTTGATTTATATATTTCCGGTATAAAATTGATTAATTTTCCGGTCAAAAACTCCTCAAACCCTATAAATATTTTAAAAGGGGTTGAAAGAAAATTTGGCGTTATTTTTTAGAACAAGCAATTTGTATACAGAGGCTTAGAATATGAAAGAATCGGAGCATTTACTCAAAGACTCCAAACAGAATTTCCATCTGCCCAAATATTAATGAAAAATACTCCCCCAGATGATTCTATAATGAATTCTGAAGGACAATGTATCCTTTTTAATATTTCAATCAAGATTTGCAAATAAAAAAATCCTTAACTCATTATTCAGACATCCAAATCTGCAACGTAAAACCCATTCCCGAACCGAACCCAATAACCCTTTCCGCGTCAATCCCGGACAAAATATCCCGTTTTTATCATTATAATGATGTCCGGCGATTCCAATGCGACCGTCCGGTCCACAAAGGCCAAGTGGATAAAGACAATGAAATTAAATCATTGTGGATTGAAAGAACATCTTTGTTGATCGATTGCGCCTTGCCGGGTATTTTGAGATGGTTTGAAGTTGTGGAAAGACGAACAGAGCAAATACCGCCGGTTGTTTTTGCTTGCGAGACGATGCAAGCGGTGGAGAAGGAATTGAGGGGGTTGATAGCGTTGTATAGTGTTGAACCAAAGAGGAATTTGAATCCGTTCACGATGAGATTGCAGGGTGAGTATTTTTGTTTTTTTTATAACTTTAAATATTTTTTGCGCGATTGATTTTTTTGTCAACTTATCATGCCTGTTTCTACGACAATAAATTTATTTAAATAATAATAGGTCGACCGGCATTCAAAGGGGGTTGATTACAACAAATTAATGCTTGATTACAACAAATAAATGCTTGATTACAACAAATAAATGTTTAATATTAATAATATTTAAATTACACTTGGCAAAGTTTCAGTTTCTGAATCATTTATCTCGGTCATTTATCAGAGACTGGCCCACTCAACCAGAACCACAGACGCGTTTCGCTCTTATTGGAGCTCATCAGTGTGGTGTACTGACGCCTCTTTCGAGGCACTGAATTTAAATATTAATATTATTTAGAGCAGTTCACCAAGTGTCGCATTTGTACATTGTACAGTTTTCTATTAAATAAATGCTTGATTACAACAAAGAAATGCTTGATTACAACAAATAAATGCTTGATTACAACAAAGAAATGCTTGATTACAACAAATTAATGCTTGATTACAACAAATTAATGCTTGATTACAACAAATTAATGCTTGATTGCAACAAAGAAATGTTTGATTACAACAAAAAAATGTTTAATATTAATAATATTTAAATTACACTTGGCAAAGTTCACAAAATTTCAGTCTGAATCAACCTCTCGGTCATTTATCAGAGACTGATCCACTGAACCAGAACCACAGACGCGTTTCGCTCTTATTGGAGCTCATCAGTGTGGTGTACTGACGCCTCTTTCGAGGCACTGAATTTAAATATTAATATTATTTAGAGCAGTTCACCGAGTGTCGCATTTGTACATTGTACAGTTTTCTATTAAATAAATGCTTGATTACAACAAAGAAATGCTTACAATAAATACACACAGTGTCAGAATTTTTGTTTTTCACATATTTGGTTTTACAATAATTACAATTATTTTACAAATATTATTTATGTATGTTAATACTAAATGTACAATTATAACAATTACGAGGTCTTTAAATATTTTTTGCGCGATTGATTTTTTTAATCAACTTATCATGCCTGTTTCTACGACAATAAATTTATTTATATAATAATAGATCGACCGGCATTCAAAGGGGGTTGATTACAACAAATAAATGCTTGATTACAACAAATAAATGCTTGATTACAACAAATAAATGCTTGATTACAACAATAAATGCTCTCGGTCATTTATTAGTCAAATTTCTGGTCAAAAAACTACTCAAACCCTAGTCCAAAAATTGTACATTTTTGGCTATAAATGTGAGGTTAACAAACGTTCAATATCTTCATTTCAGTTAAAGATAGAATGTTTATTTTAGCAAAACTGAACTTTAGAGGGTTGATTTGTATATGTCCGATATAAAAGTGGTTAAATTTCTGGTCAAAAACTCCTCAAACCTTAGTCCAAAAATTGTACATTTTTGGCTATAAATGTGAGGTTAACAAACGTTCATTATCTTCATTTCAGTTAAAGATAGAGTATTTATTTTAGCAAAAATGAACTTTAGAGGGTTGATTTGTATATTTCTGGTATAAAAGTCGTTAAATTTCTGGTCAAAAACTCCTCAAACTCTAGTCCAAAAATTGACCATTTTTGGGTATAAATGTAAGGTTAACAAACGTTCAATATCTCAAATTCAGTTAAAGATAGAGTGTTTATTTTAGCAAAAATGAACTTTAGAGGGTTGATTTGTATATTTCTGGTATAAAAGTCGTTAAATTTCTGGTCAAAAACTCCTCAAACCTTAGTCCAAAAATTGTACATTTTTGGCTATAAATGTGAGGTTAACAAACGTTCATTATCTTCATTTCAGTTAAAGATAGAGTGTTTATTTTAGCAAAAATGAACTTTAGAGGGTTGATTTGTATATTTCTGGTATAAAAGTCGTTAAATTTCTGGTCAAAAACTCCTCAAACTCTAGTCCAAAAATTGACCATTTTTGGGTATAAATGTAAGGTTAACAAACGTTCATTATCTTCATTTCAGTTAAAGATAGAGTGTTTATTTTAGCAAAAATGAACTTTAGAGGGTTGATTTGTATATTTCTGGTATAAAAGTCGTTAAATTTCTGGTCAAAAACTCCTCAAACTCTAGTCCAAAAATTGACCATTTTTGGGTATAAATGTAAGGTTAACAAACGTTCAATATCTCAAATTCAGTTAAAGATAGAGTGTTTATTTTAGCAAAAATGAACTTTAGAGGGTTGATTTGTATATTTCTGGTATAAAAGTGGTTAAATTTCTGGTAAAATACTCCTCAAACCCTAGTCCAAAAATTGTACATTTTTGGCGATAAATTTTTTGCGCGATTTTTTTAATCAACTTATCATGCCTGTTTCTACGACAATAAATTTATTTAAATAATAATAGGTCGACCGGCATTCAAAGGCGGTTTGATTACAACAAATAAATGCTTGATTACAACAAATTAATGCTTGATTACAACAAAAAAAATGCTTGATTACAACAAATAAATGCTTGATTACAACAAATAAATGCTCGATTACAACAATAAATGCTCTCGGTCATTTATCAGAGACTGGCCCACTCAACCAGAACCACAGACGCGTTTCGCTGTTATTGGAGCTCATCAGTGTGGTGTACTGACGCCTCTTTCGAGGCACTGAATTTAAATATTAATATTATTTAGAGCAGTTCACCAAGTGTCGCATTTGTACATTGTACAGTTTTCTATTAAATAAATGCTTGATTACAACAAAGAAATGCTTACAATAAATTGTTAGTATTTTATTTTTCACATATTTGGTTTTACAATAATTACAATTATTTTACAAATATTATTTATGTGTGTTAATACTAAATGTACAATTATAACAATTACGAGGTCTTTAAATATTTTTTGCGCGATTGATTTTTTTAATCAACTTACCATGCCTGTTTCTACGACAATAAATTTATTTAAATAATAGTTCGACCGGCATTCAAAGGGGGTTTGATTACAACGAAGAAATGCTTGATTACAACAAATAAATGCTTGATTACAACAAAGAAATGCTTGATTACAACAAAGAAATGCTTACAATAAATACAATTATTTTACAAATATTATTTATGTACGAGGTCTGGCTATTAAATTAAAAAAAGAGTTTTATTTTAAAAAATATTTTATAATCGAATGCTTCCCTTCAATGTACTCGCCTCCCCTCGCCACACACCGTTCCATTCGTTTTTTCCATTGGTCAAAACAATGTCGGAAATCTTCTTTTGTAAGAGCGTTTAGCACCTCTTCCATCGATTCGAACCGGGATCCTTTTAAGGCAGACTTGATCTTCGGAAACAGAAAAAAGTCACAGGGTGTTAAATCAGGCGAGTGTGGCGCGTGTTCGAGCACTGGAGTGCCTCTAGCGGCTAAATAACACCTTGTTTTTCCACCCGGCCGTTTCTTACGTCGCAGTGTTGCCAAAACTTTCAAATAGCAAGTTTGGTTTACAGTTTGACCCCCGGGAACCCATTCAGTCATCACCTGTTGATGTCGAAAAAAACGATTAGCATGGCTTTAAATCTTGATTGCATCGCTTAGTTTCAACATCGTATTGGAATATCCAGATTTCATCGCAAGTGATGATGTTTTCTTCATCTAACCTCTCAAGAAAATCTGAGCAGATCTGTTGACAGACGAGATTTTGGTCAGGGGTCAAATTTTTTGGGACCAACTTCGCACAGACTTTCTTCATGTTCAATTCGTCGTGTAATTTTTTTCTGACAGTTTGTTTATCGGCGTTTAGACGACCTCAGCGCACAATTTCATTGATTTTGGTCATTGTTTGCGGAGTTGAAACAGAGACAGGTCGACCTGGACGTTGGTCATCTTCGGTGCTCTGTCGGCCTTCAGAAAACTGTTTATACCATTGCAAAACATGCGCACGAAATAGAGAATTCTCACCATTTCTTTCAACAACTCACACATTGTGAGAAAAAACACGTTCATTTCATTCGCCTTCTTCACGCGTAGTCTCGTTATTTAATAGCCAGACCTCGTATTTATAATAAAATAGAAAATAATTTTTTTAGCGAACTCCAATCGCGCAAAAAATGTTACAAGCATCACGAACGTTAAGCAATTACCGTTCTTGATAATATAATATATTTTAGGTATAATCGACGCTAATGTTCAGGGCGGTATTAGCAAATACCAACAAGCCTTCTTCACTCCAGAGTTTTCCGCAGCTTTCCCCGATCATGTCTCCCATGTTTACCGCCTCAAATCTCTTCTTTTAGAGGTTTTGGGCGTTCTAGACGGAGGTTTAGCCCTTCATGGACGTCTGGCCCCCGCTGGGGTTCAACCCTTGCATCAGAGACTCTTGGAACGCTTTGCGCAGTTGAAGCAAAGTCTTGGGGCTTTAGCCAAGAAAAGACAACAAGCTGATAGTATTGTGAATACTCCGTTACCGCCCTTACCAGTGGATAAGAGCCATCGGTCATCGAGCTATGATACTGGGGTATGTGACAAAATAATTCTGATACAATTTAGTTATTTTTGCGAATTCGTTTTTCCACGAGTGTTGTATAGCGTTTTGTTCAATCCTACTATTGAAATATTTACAAAAATATTAAAATTTGTACTAATATTTTATACATGGAGTATAAATTCATATAAGCGGCGGGGTACGTTGCATTTGCAACTGTCAACAAAATTATTTTTGGCTGTTACATTCTGTAGATCTAAATTGTCAGCGATCTAAAAGATAAAATTGCAAGAAAGTTAAAACGTGAAGCGGGCGCCAATACTAGTAAGAAAATTCGCGTAGGTAAAGGTAATAGAAGACAAAGAAATAGGCCATCCTGACCTTTGGGGTTATAAAAAAACCATAATATAGCCCAAGATGCGTTCCCGAGTACGTTTGGGCTCCGGCCAGCTACAGTGGAGACGGGGTGGTTCAACGACGCTGAAATATTGGTGGAGGGAAGGGCGCCAGTCACTCAATACACAGAACTAATAAACGGCCAAGAGATAAGCCCTCAGGAACGGAAATATATACGAAAACGGGAAGGCAACAATAATCGGAAGGTATATTGTCGCGCGGCTAATCACGTCTAGGAAATCTTCCCTTATAACCAGTATAATACCAAAAGGCCATCCTGACCTTTGAGAGTTATAAAAAAATCTGTGGCCCAAGGTGCGTTCTCGAGCAAGTTTGGGCTCCGGCCAGCTACAGTGGAGACGGGGTGGTTCAACGACGCTGAAATATTAGTGGAGGGAAGGGCGCCAGTCACTCAATACACAGAACCTATAAACGGGTAAGAGACAAGCCCTCAGGAACGGAAATATATACGAAAACCGGAAGGCAACAACAATCGGAAGGTGTATTGTCGCGCGGCTAATCGCGTCTAAGAAATCTTACCACCTTGACCTTTGGGGGTATAAAAAAGCAAACTGTACCCCAAGATGCGTTCCCGAGTAAGTTTGGGCTCCGGCCAGCTACAGTGGAAACGGGGTGGGTCGACGGCGTTGAAATAATAGTGAAGGGAAGGGCGCCAGTCATTCAGTACACAGAACCTACAAATGGTTGAGGGACAAGCCCTCAGGAACGGAAATACAAGAAAACGGAAAGGCAACAACAATCGGAAGGTGTATTGTCGCGCGGCTAATCGCGTCTAAGAAATCTTACCACCCTGACCTTTGGAACTGTAGCCCAAGATGCGTTCCCGAGTAAGTTTGGGCTCCGGCCAGCTACAGTGGAGACGGGGTGGTTCATCGGCGCCGAAATAAATAATGGGGGGAAGGGCACCAGTCACTCAATACACAGAACCTACAAATGATTGAGAGACAAGCCCTTAGGAACAGAAATACAAGAAAACTGGAAGGCCACAACAATTGGAAGGCGTACCAGAGCCACTACGACGAACAGAAGTTTAGTCCGTGTAAATCAAAAGTTACTATAAATGGAGTCGTTAACCAGAGACGTCCATTTTATTGATTCATTCGAAAATAGCATTTTTCGCAAGTGAACTTCATTCCATTGTTGATATTTTGCAAAATTTAGTCTCTCTATTTTATTTCTGTTACTAGCTAAAAGTTTTTTAACACTAACACGTCCAATACGTCCTACTTATTTAAGTCGTCGAAACACAGTACTTCGGCTGATATTAACAAGGTTTTCTATTCGAATTTATTTTGAAACATCCACAGAAGTTTTTTTTGGGTTATATATTTTAGTTAAATTACTAGCAAAATCTTGACTACGCCGAGTGTTCCCTAGATACATTCCTTAAATATAATAGTCTTCTAGATCGTATGAAATAATTTAGATAAATATAATTAGAATTGTTGCCTGCACAATACATTGTCGAGAATATACGGATCGTGTATTATATCGTAGAATATCCCTCCTAGATTATAGAGCAAGAAGACATCTACAGCAAACCCCTAGAGCTAAACCTCCCGCCTATACCTCAACGAGAAGGTCGCCCCCGCAGTCAAGGCTTCACAAATCAATCATCAGGAGGTGCTAGCACTCCCACCAGAGCTTCCGGCGATTATAGTAAAGCAGAACCTCCTCCCCCGCCTAGACCAGGCCACAGTAGGGAAAGAAGTATCGGCAAACCTCCGAGTCCATTGTTGAGGCCTCATGATGAGATGAGCGTACCTGCTCCGCCCCTCCCCCCACGAGGACAAAGTAAATAAAACATTTTTAATTATCAAAACAAATAAATTAATATTATTTTCAGCGCCAGACAAACGTCTAACAGTCGACCTCCCCCCAAACATTCCAAAACGTTCCTCAAAAAAATCCCCCGTAAATTCCATTTTCAGTATCGATTCCATTGTTGATATTTCCCTCGAAGACTCCGAACATTTAAACAACCATTCAAATAATCTTTCCCTTTCTTGTTCTTCCGATCATCACGATCTCCGCGATTCAGGGATCAGCATTCCTGATTCTAATCTCAACAACTTCAACAACATTTGTTACGAGGAATACGAGCTCAGGGCCCCCCAGCAGGAGTTTAATATTAGCGGGGCGGAACATCCGCCGCCTATACCACCCAAAGCGTCTCTAACGACGCACCAATCGGTTGAGGACAGGCCAGAAGGGTATCAAATTCCTGGACGGCAGTTTGATCGGTTAGAAAGTTCAAATACGGAAAGTATGGATGAGAGTTCGTGCTAGTGAGGTTAATTTTTGGAGGAAATGGTTGGATTTTTGGGAGATGAAATTATATTTGCGATTTTCCCGCCGTTTTATAGCCCTATTTTGACGTAATAATTTTATAATTCTATAAAACAAGGTCTGCTGAATCTAAATTTTCAATCCGCAAGTCTCTATCTGAAATAGTTTTCGATATATTTGATGATGACCTTGAATAAGTTGGTTTTCATCGCACCCATTGCAAATCGGCTGTTGTAAAAACTGTACCAGGTCATAAATAATTCTGTGCGTAAGTGTACATATAAAACAAGGTCTGCCGAATCCAAATTTTCAATCCGCAAGTCTCTATCTGAAATAGTTTTCGATATATTCGATGATGACCTTGAATAAGTTGGTTTTCTTTGCACCCATTGCAAATCGCCTGTTGTAAAAACTGTACCAGCTCACAAATAATTCTGTACGTAAGTGTACATATAAAACAAGGTCTGCTGAATCCAAATTTTCAATCCGCAAGTCTCTATCTCAAACAGTTTTCGATATATTCGTTGATGACCTTGAATAAGTTGGTTTTCTTCGCACTCATTGCAAATCGTCTTTTGTAAAAACTGTACCAGGTCATAAATAATTCTGTAACTAAGTGTACATATAAAACAAGGTCTGCTGAATCTAAATTTTCAATCCGCAAGTCTCTATCTGAAATAGTTTTCGATATATTCGATGATGACCTTGAATAAGTTGGTTTTCATCGCACCCATTGTAAATTGCCTGTTGTAAAAACTATACCAGGTCATAAATAATTCTGTGCGTAAGTGTACATATAAAACAAGGTCTGCCGAATCCAAATTTTCAATCCGCAAGTCTCTATCTGAAATAGTTTTTGATATATTCGATGATGACCTTGAATAAGTTGGTTTTCTTCGCACTCATTGCAAATCGTCTTTTGTAAAAACTGTACCAGGTCATAAATAATTCTGTAACTAAGTGTACATATAAAACAAGGTCTGCTGAATCTAAATTTTCAATCCGCAAGTCTCTATCTGAAATAGTTTTCGATATATTCGATGATGACCTTGAATAAGTTGGTTTTCATCGCACCCATTGTAAATTGCCTGTTGTAAAAACTATACCAGGTCATAAATAATTCTGTAACTAAGTGTACATATAAAACAAGGTCTGCTGAATCCAAATTTTCAATCCGCAAGTCTCTATCTGAAATAGTTTTTGATATATTCGATGATGACCTTGAATAAGTTGGTTTTCTTCGCACTCATTGCAAATCGTCTTTTGTAAAAACTGTACCAGGTCATAAATAATTCTGTAACTAAGTGTACATATAAAACAAGGTCTGCTGAATCTAAATTTTCAATCCGCAAGTCTCTATCTGAAATAGTTTTCGATATATTCGATGATGACCTTGAATAAGTTGGTTTTCATCGCACCCATTGTAAATCGCCTGTTGTAAAAACTGTACCAGGTCATAAATAATTCTGAAATTAAGTGTACATATAAAACAAGGTCTGCTGAATCCAAATTTTCAATCCGCAAGTCTCTATCCGAAATAGTTTTCGATATATTCGATGATGACCTTGAATAAGTTGGTTTTCTTCGCGCCTTTTGTAAAAACTGTACCAGGTCACAGATATAAAAAAGTTATTTAAAATATTACATGATTCAAATCGTCTTCTTCTTAAAGCCGCAAATATCGCTAGTGTCGTTGTTTTACAGCGATGGAATGAGACTTTTTGGTTTTGGGAGCGATTTGAGGGCGTGCGTTGTCGCGAACGAGGATTATACCAGACGACAGTTTCCCGCAACATTTGGGAATTATTGTCATTATTTCAGCAGCTGAAGATCCTTTTGCCAGCAAAAATCTAATCAAACCGCGCACTTTACAACTGACGGGATCTACGATTGTCTCAACCATAGCGATCTGCTCTCGCCGACTTGCAAATGACTATTTCCTAAGTCGGTACGAGAAGCGTAACTTTTGCGGATCACGTCGCATCATACTTTGAAATTCCTCCCAAAAATTCAGCCATTTTCGTAAAAGTTTAACAAAAACTTTTTGAGGTTTTTCAGTTTCAGTAGCTTCGCAGATATTACGAATATTTTCATACAGATATAAGTTCGGCTCAACATTAAACTAAGTCATCTTCCCATGTGTTCTTTCTGCCAAATTATTTTCACATTTTTACTTAGAAAGATAAGTCAGTGTAACTATTATAATCAGGTACATATTATATCATATCATTCCATTTTTAAAAAGCAAAATTTGTGTATGTAGTAGATACTACTTATTCCATTACAATCAGGGTTCTCAATATTATTTGTGTAAGAATACGTATAGAATGTACAAATTTCATCGTCTTAACAATAATTTATTGTGGTTTAATACAATCTACATTCAGGGCTTCGAACGAGAACCGTACCTTAGATATATTTTTCAGTTGAACCCGACTCGGGACCAAACCTGGTTTCTTCAAAAAACTAATTCAAAACCGCAAATTTTATTAATAATTGAACCAGAACCACATTTGAACCCGTCTTTCAAAAAAGATAACCTGAATTGAACCCAGTTTTTGGCGGGTTTAATCTCCTGAAAATTCTAGGTAAGTCAATCAATTCCCATTTTATAATTTAGGTATATGTATTTGAGTATATAAAAGTATAATTTGAAATTTGAACATTCTATACACAATTTTATTATATTTTGTGCCAATATTGCAAGTATGGTGGCCATATTTGTTTATTTTTGGTTAGCAGAAGCCTTAGACCATAATTTATATATATGTTACATTCTATATCTGAAAAAAATGCTCAGTAACATTAACAATCATTTCTTCTTTTGAAAAATTATTTTAAAATATTTGATCTGCTCCCTTAGCTCTAGCAGGTTTTGGGGGCGACGTTTAAACACTTTTTCCTTAAGATATCCCCAAAGAAAGAAGTCTCATATGGTTAAATCGGGCGACCAGACGTCCACGAAACATTTATCTAAAAGAATTTCGGGCTGTGTGGGCTGTAGCGCCATCCTGTTGGAACCAAAAGTCCCCTAATCCCTCTTCTTCAACAACCACTTCCGGACACTAGACGTCCAGGAAACATTTATCTTAAAGCGTTTAGAGAATATCCGGCTGTGTGGACTGTAGCGCCATCCTGTTGGAACCAAAAGTCCCCTAATCCCTCTTCTTCAACAACCACTTCCGGACACTAGACGTCCAGGAAACATGTCTCTTAAAGCGTTTAGAGAATTTCGGGCTGTGTGGGCTGTAGCGCCATCCTGCTGGAACCAAAAGTCCCCTAATCCTTCTTCTTCAACACTTCCAATCGGGGCTGCAGAAAATTTTAAACATTGAAACATAACGCCCGGAATTCACGGTCACGCCTCCCTCCCTTAATTTAGGGGAATGTAGCGGTCTTTCGTGAACAATTTGGGGGTTGTTTTCAGCCCAGTAGCGATTGCAGCTAACGGCCGCCATCTTAAAGACATTATTTTTAAAAATTAGTACACACCTTAAAACGTGGTCATTTACCAAAATCTCAATATGCGATTTGTAGCACGACCCCTCTACCTCCCTTGCCAAGGGCAGCGGGAGGTAAAAAATGTCTGAATTCAGATATAGAGTGTAACATGTGCGGTAAAATTCAAGTAAATTGAAGCAAATCTTCCGTGCAATTTTTATTTCTCAAATTGTATGAATTTTACTGCAACGGTCTAAGGAGGTTCAGTCCGGCGGTAAAGTACCACTTATTTTTACAATAAGTGACGAACTTTTCCCGGACTGTATGTATTATAAAGTGTCACAATGTTTTTCTGTCAGCTCATTAATAATTTAAGTATTAATTATTTATATAGGACGTGAATGTATTAATAAGATAGTGAACTTGTACTTTACTAGTCATGTATATGAATATATTTATTCACAGTAAGATTTTTATGGAAATTTAATTTTGATTTTTTTTTACATTAAATAATTGATAATCCATTCATTATTGTAACGTTTATTTATTATTAAAATATAAGTTTATTGAAAGAATCTTTCTCTGGAATATTCCACGCAATAACATCGAATACAAAGGATCAGGTGAGTCTATACAATTATAAACAGCTCGCGAAGATTGTACCATCGCTCAACGCGGCATCGTTCTGGTAATATCCTACCAGTGGCGACGGTCGCGTACTCGTAGAGCCAGTGGTGCATGTTCCCCTATAATGAGACAATTTTGACCAATTAGACAAATTTAAATTTCCATAATTTTGAATCATGTTTTAAAAATTATATCAAGAAAACAACTTACATAATATAAACACCACCATGAAGTTAGCGCAGATGATCTTGGCATGCTCACAATTTAAAAAGTACACTCTGCAGTACAAATTAAAAAAATACTAACTACCTACTCCAATAAAATAAATAATTTTCATGTACATTTGTACTCCGGAATGTATTTTTTAAATTGTGAGCGCGCCAAATTCATCTGCACTAACTTCATGGTCAAGATTTGACCGTTAGGAAACTGAACGAAACAAAAAGAACGGGAGAGCTATTCTAATTCAAGTTGGGCGTTCGCTTGACGCCATAGTTGGCGCTTTTCGATCGCTCTGCCCGTACAACCGTGACGCCATATGCAAGAATTCCGGCGTGTGATCCGTAGCAGATGTGAAGTGTCATGGCTTACGCCGCCAAGCCAACATTTAACTAAAGGTTAGAACAATTATTACTGTTCACTATTCTCTTTTCGACTAGGTGTATAAAAAAGTGCCCGCCATTTTACTTTTTAATAATGTAACAGGATTATTTTACATGATTGTAAAACAAATTTGATGTACTTTTCAAATTTGTAAAAGATGTAGTATGTTCCATTTGAAATTTCAAAGTTGATATTAATTACTAATAAACCGGAAGTGGTATCATGAATGTACATCCGTTATCAAATAGCTTACATGTTGCTGTATAAATCATGTTATATGAAAGGAATTACTAACTTAATAAATAAGCGAGATATTTGCTGGGTCCATTAAAATATAACACCCTGTCTATCTTATTCGTGAACAGGGAATTATTTACAGAGATATCAGTATTTATATGTGATTTTTTCATCAGAATTTCTATCATTTTTGGTCATATTTATGTACTAAATAATGAATTACTCGAATTTAATTAAAGATACAACACGGGCTAATAAAAAAATTGAAATCTACGTTAAATTTCCTATAAGTATATGTTTATATCATGTTTTTACGACCCCTAGTTTGCAAGATATATAAAAAAATCTCCCGCCGCTTCAGTGAAAACAAGTCATTTTACGTTAAGTTGAGGCATATTATGTACTACGCATGCGCATGTACAATAATGCCAAGTTGGAACTTTCTTGCTGATGTTGAACCACGTGTTATTTTGTGTTATAGATGTTTCACCCCAAATATTTATCTATAAATGTTAAAATAGTTTGATAATCAGTCTAAAACTTTGTATTTTTTGTTATGGCTATGAAGAATCGAGTGATCGTCCGGTCTGGTATGTCTTCCTTTATATTTTAATCGTCAAATGTAGCTATCTACACTTCTAGTAGTCTAGACATTCATTTTTAAATTGGATGATATGAAAGGTGGATTTTTTCTCATTCTTAAGACAGATTCTTCCGGGGTTGCTAAATAGTGGAAATATTGCTTGCGGGGTCGAAATCATAAGACTGGGGATGTGTTTTAAGTTCTCTTCCAGTCCAAATTTATCCGTTAAAAATTGCCAATTTTCTTTTAAAATTGAAAAATAATTACATTTATTTATAGTTTTATTGATAAAATATAAATTTTTCATCCCGTCAGCAGACATACAGCATACAGCCCCAAACGATAACGTTCACATAACGTAGTCATGTTTTGTCTGGTCTTCCCATTCTTGCGGTGTTGAGGACCAGAACCCTTGCATAAGAGGGTTCCCGTATCATTTATTTATTTATGTGTTTTATATGTATGTATTTATGTGTATTTCTTAGGTAAAATGTTAGGTAGGTTGCTAAAAAAAACAATAATAATAAATTAACCAATTTCAACAAAATATAAATTATGTAATGTGTTTCATTTAACTTTTATTCTTTTTATCATTATTAAATGTATTTATGTGGTTGCAAACGCTAATATTGTTGGTAATGCAACAATACTTTATAATCCAAGAGTCGAAACTTGGAATAAAAACTGTTATGGGCTTCAAGTAAAGTATCACTTCCGGTTTATCAATTTTAGTCAAAATGTAATATGTTGTTCCCCTTCATATGAAAGTCTTAAATACTAAAATTGAAAAGTTTTAGATTATATTTTAATATAGTTCTTCATTAAAAACTGTTATGGGCTTCAAGTAAAGTATCACTTCCGGCTTATTAATTTTAGTCAAAATCTAATATGTTGTTCCCCTTGATATAAAAGTCTTAAATACTAAAATTGAAAACTTTTAGATTATATTTTAATATAGTTTTTCATTAAAAACTATTATGGGCTTCAAATAAAGTATCATTTCCGGTTTATCAAAGTTAGCCAAAATAAACTAATAATTATTATTTAATAGGCGGACCTTTCGTTGGTCTGAGACATCAAGAAACTTGGAGAATTTGGATGCAGATTTCGAGCTTTGGATTTCAACACTCCCGATCTTCTGCTGCTTTAGTTTGCAAGTTCAAGGATCTTGGAAGGGATACCTGAGCACCAGACAAATCTACGACGTAGCCGGTCCATTAATGGATGAACAGGTAGGAATCTTTATTTTTTTATAAAATATTTTGTTCTCATACTCAACCATGAGAACTTATAGTCAAAGGATTATGACTATATGCCCTAATTATTAACTTGTTCTCATATTCAACCATGAGAACACTTAGTCAATGAAATATGACTATTATAAATGTCTAAATATTATCATGTACCATTACTGTATTCATATTTAAAATAGAAATATTTTTAACCCCCTCCCGAGATATTAAATAGTTTTTCAGATTTGAATCCAAGTTTGTTTAATTTTGGAACAACTATTTTACCACTTTTCCGTATGTACAAACAAATACGGTCACTTACTGTATTCATATTGAAAATATTTTTTATTTACCCCCCTCTTGAGATATTATATAGTGTTTTCAGATTTGAACCCCAGTTTGTTTATTTTTCAAACGACTATTTAACCACTTGTCCATATGTACAAATACGGTCAACATTACTGTATTCATATTTAAAATAAGAGTTGAAATATTTTCAACCCCTTCCCGAAATATTAAATAGTAATTATTTTTTGTTTATATTTTGAACAACTATTTAACCTCCTTCCCCTAATATACAAATACGGTCACCATTACTGTATTCATATTTAAAATATAAATTTAAATATTTCCAACCCCCTCCCGAAATATTAAATAGTAATTATTTCAGATTTGAACCCTAGTTTGTTTATTATTTGAACAACTATTTAACCTCCTTCCCCTATATATAAATACGGTCACCATTACTGTATTCATATTTAAAATAAAAATTGAAATATTTTCAACCCCCTCCCGAGATATATTAAATAGTAATTTTGAGATTTGAACCCCAGTTTGTTTATTTTTTAAACGACTATTTAACCACTTGTCCATATGTACAAATACGGTCAACATTACTGTATTCATATTTAAAATAAAAGTTGAAATACTTTCAACCCCCTTCCGAGATATATTAAATAGTAATTTCAGATTTGAACCCTAGTTTGTTTATTATTTGAACAACTATTTAACCTCCTTCCCCTATATACAAATACGGTCACCATTACTGTATTCATATTTAAAATAAAAATTGAAATATTTTCAACCCCCTCCCGAGATATTAAATAATAATTTTGAGATTTGAACCCTAGTTTGTTTATATTTTGAACAACTATTTAACCTCCTTCCCCTATATACAAATACGGTCAACATTACTGTATTCATATTTAAAATAAAAATTGAAATATGTTCAACCCCCTCTCGAGATATATTAAATAGTAATTTTAAGATTTGAACCCTAGTTTGTTTATTATTTAAACAACTATTTAACCTCCTTCCCCTATATACAAATACGGTCACCATTACTGTATTCATATTTAAAATAAAAATTGAAATATTTTCAACCCCCTCCCGAGATGTTAAATAGTAATTTTGAGATTTGAACCCTAGTTTGTTTATTTTTTAAACGACTATTTAACCACTTGTCCATATGTACAAATACGGTCAACATTACTGTATTCATATTTAAAATAAAAGTTGAAATACTTTCAACCCCCTTCCGAGATATATTAAATAGTAATTTCAGATTTGAACCCTAGATTGTTTATTATTTGAACAACTATTTAACCTCCTTCCCCTATATACAAATACGGTCACCATTACTGTATTCATATTTAACCCCATCCCGAGATATTAAATAGTTTTTATACATATGTTTTCCTACAAAAATACCCTATATCCCTAACTACATATATAATACATCGTGTTGTCACCGAGATATGTTAAGGACTTTACACCATATTTTCCAAAAAAAAATTACAGTAAAAAGAAGAATTCAATAGAATGAAATAGTTGTAAATTTGTCTCTCAGTCTTACAAAAATCATTTTTTGTTGAGTGAGTGTACAATCCTTTATTGTATTACTCTATGGTTCCCATAGATATGTAGACGTACGGACTTAACACTTCGTCTTCCAAAAAAAATTACAGTAAGAAGAAGAGTTAATTAAAATGAAATAGTTATATATTCCCATCTCTGTCTTACAAAAAACAATTTTTTGCGAGTAAGTGTTCCATCCTGTATTGTATTACTCTATGGTTCCATAGATATGTTAACGTAGGGACTTGACACTTTGTTTCCCAAAAAAAATTACAGTAAAAAGAAGAATTCAATAGAATGAAATAGTTGTATATTTGTCTCTCTGTTTCACAAAAAACAATTTTTTGCGAGTAAGTGTTCCATCTTGTATTGTATTACTCTATGGTTCCATAGATATGTTAACGTAGGGACTTGACACTTTGTTTCCCAAAAAAAATTACAGTAAAAAGAAGAATTCAATAGAATGAAATAGTTGTATATTTGTCTCTCTGTTTCACAAAAAACAATTTTTTGCGAGTAAGTGTTCCATCTTGTATTGTATTACTCTATGGTTCCATAGATATGTTAACGTAGGGACTTGACACTTTGTTTCCCAAAAAAAATTACAGTAAAAAGAAGAATTCAATAGAATGAAATAGTTGTATATTTGTCTCTCTGTCTCACAAAAAACAATTTTTTGCGAGTAAGTGTACACTCCTGTATTGTATTACTCTATGTCTTGTTTGGCCTTGGTCTTACATTATATAGTGTAAAGGGACACTAGATTTTTATTTAACAACAATATCTCTCGCTAATTACAAATGATACAGCACCTCCCGCCAACTAAATCAAAGTGGAAAGATGGCATTGGTTTTTTACCAACAATACCTCCCGCTAATTACAAATGGAAATAGAGCAGCAGTACCTCCCGTCTGCTATGCCCTGTAAAGTTAATACATTTTATTGAATGGAGCGGCAAATAAAATAAAACAACCAATCACAGGCTGGCTAAGATAATATTTGATATTTTACAATACCTCCCGCCAACTAAATCAAAGTGTAAAAATGCCAGTAGATTTTTATTTAACAACAATACCTCCCGCTAATTACAAATCAGGATAAAACAACAGTACCTCCCGCTGATTACAAATGGAAATTTAAAAACTGTTGGATAAAATATCGCATGGTACGCGTGTATTTATATAAATTAATTGAGAAAAACATTACTTTCCTCAAATATCTTGTGTAATGAAGACACCGTTTGTCATATGAAATTTTATCCTATAGTTTTTAAAGTGCTTTAAAGATCACAAACTAATAATTATTATTTAATAGGCGGTCCTTTCGTTGGTTTGAGACATCAATAAACTTGGAGAATTTGGATGCAGATTTGAAGCTTTGGATTTCAACACTGTAGATATTGGAAGGGATAGCTGAGCACCAGACAAATCTACGACGTAGCCGGATGAACTGGTAGGAATCTTTAATTTTTTAAAAAATGTTTTGTTCTTATACTCAACCATGAGAACTTATGGCCTAAGGATTATGACTATATTTATTTATTAACTTGTTCTCATATTCAACCATGAGAAGTTACTCAATGAAATATGACTATTATAAATGTCTATATTATCTTGTACTCAAATTCGATTTTGAGTACTACATTGAAAGACAAATAACTGTCATGAATGTCTGTATAATATTCAAATTTAAAATTGAAATGTCGACTGTTTATCAATAAAATCAATGTTTGGAAACATATGATTAGCATATATCTTTCAGGAATTGGACATCAAGAAGACTAAAATAATATTAGATTATAAATTGTACTATTCAAAAGTGAATAGCGATTTAAAATTATTTTTTCGTTTAAATATTGATACAAATAAACATAAGTAATAGTTCGCTATCATAAATAAAACGTTTTGTGATATACCTATTCACTTTTGAGTAGTTTAGTTTTAAGTTCTTTGAAATGTATTTTCAGGTGTTAATTAAATAAACTTTGGCTCATCGCGCCGTTGAGCAAACACGCGTTTTCTTTAAAAATTAAAAATAAATTGATTTAAAGTTGAAGTGCATTATTCCCTACCGATAATTCATCATAAAATCGTGCGTTTTGATTGCCCAGACGGCATCTAGGGAGAGTGGATGTGAAAAAAAAAATTGTATGAATTGGTGTGTCGGGGCATGCTTGGTGTCGAATGGTGAGAGAATCAGGAAGTAGGGGGTGTGAGATTCGAAACTTGTTTGTGGGTTCGGGTTTCCTTATTTTTTATTATTATTAACATTACGGTTAGTTGGGATGGGGTTAGGCAGGATTCGTGCGCGATTTCCATAATTGAGTGGACTGATATGTATAGCATTCACAACGCCATGTGAAACCTTATATTCTGGTGGATCGCTTCACATTTGTGTGAATGTTTCTAGGGACAGTTTAATTCTTTTGTACTAGTGCTGACCATCGTTCGTACTGGCCGCTACTCTAGAGTTGGATGCGTTATCATCCGCTAGACTCAACTGAGAAAAGTTTTAAACGAACCTGAATGCTTGCACAGGAAGCTTTCTTATGGCCGTATGTGCTCTCCTCATCCGGAGGCAACGTAATCATCGTTTAACTTTTAATGGCAACGAATAATTTAAAGACAAAATAATGTTTTTCTTTGATTTAACATTTGTTTGAGCACACGGGTTAATCGCGTTCGGTGTCAGGTGTTTCGGGAATGGCCGGGCGATGCCATCGGGAGTAGCTCTTTATTGCATCCAAGCCGTGGAATATCACTTAATTGCTTCCCTTGTCCTTAATTGGCTCGCGTGTGTAGGCCGTAAACCCTTGTGGTCGCGACTGGGGTCGGCTTAGCCCCCACGTAAACAACTGTGAGGACCACCCCGATGCCCTCACTTTTTTGTCTTAGTTCGTATATCTCTCTCTCACTTCAACTTAGCTTATCATAGTCTAGATATAAGGATAGCTTGCGTAGACATAAGATAGCTTAGATATAAGATAGGTAAGGGTTGTTTTTGCTTTTTGAGAGAGAGAGAAAATTAACGTAACTTACCATTTTTAGATTTGCTTTTGTTTGAAAAAGATATTAACGTAAGATAGGATTTTTTGCGCACTTCATAAACTTAATTTGGGGGGAACTACAATAGTTTAAGTTAGATTATAAGGTATTATTGTATACGGAATTGTATTTATTTAATAAATGATATATATATGGTGAGCGTGGGTTTGGCATGAGGGTGGTGTCTCCCTATATATATCATTTATTAAATAAAGCATTTCAGTTATAGTTTTAAGATAGTTATAAGTTTAAAAAATTCCCCACCGCCGCCGTCGCCGAGGTTGCAGTGCCGATTGGGATGCGTCTTCATGGTTTCCTCTGCATAATGACTTGTTTAAAATGTATGTACTAATAAAACAATCTTTTTGTTTATTTTTATTTAAACCCATCACATTAGTTTTAAAGATAGGTAGTTTTAGTAAAAATTGTAATTATTCTTAAGTATTTTGACGCGACAGGGCAAAGTTAGATTTTAAGTATTTATTGTAAACGAAGCTTTATATTAATATATATATTATATATTTTGGTGAGTGGGCGGTTGAGGTGGTAACACCATAAACAAAATATAATATATTTAATATAAAGGTTCGCAAACGATCTTAAACCGAATAAGAAATCTTGTACTTGTAACAATGGGAACAAGGAATCTTATTTGGGGATCCCAAGTTTAAGTTTGTTAAATTAGTCTATAAGTATTGTAAACGGAACTCCAATATATATTTGGGCGGTTTTAGTCTAAAAATATATATTTAGAGTTTCGTATCAGTTATAAAACTAAAACATTTGTTACCGTATATAAATTGTTATTTATTATGGGGTTATTTTATTTGTTGTTAATTATTTTACATCTTTATTCTGTAAATAAAAGTTAAATCTTAAGGTGAAACTTTTATTTGCAGAATAAAGATGCAAAATAATTAACAACAAATAAAATAACCCCATAATAAATAACAATTTATATACGGTAACAAATGTTTTAGTTTTATAACTAAACCCTGTGTGACATTGTTATAAATTATTAATAGATTTGTTAATAAATTTAGTAGAAAATAATTATGAACAGACTTTTTAAACTCAAAATCTTTTACGATTCAATTGTTGTATTTCTGTTCATAATTGTTACTAAATTTGTTAACAAATCTATTAACTATTTATGCCTGTCAAACAGTCCTTTGTAATAAAGAATGCCAATAAACTTTAATTTTTATAAGATAAAGTCTTGTAATTTCTTAAAATACAAATATATTTTTATATTAAAAAATTGATTTTTTTTCTAAGTCCCTGCACGTATGTAGTTTTTAAAACGGCCACCAGTTGGCAGCACCTGTTGTTAAATATAGAGTAGAACTGACCAAAAAATATTTTTTTGTGTACATAACGACGTACATACATAATTTTCAACAGCCTTTAGTGTTTAGACTAATTAAAAATGGGATGTTATGTCCATTTGTTGTGTTCCTGTACGTATGTCGTTTTTAAAACGGCTACATTACAATGGTTTATACATCAAAATAATTGAAAATTGCCAAACTAAAAACAAATCGTAAGATTTTTTGCAATTATTTTTATTCGTTTTCATTACGTGGTGAATTATAATATCCAAGTATCCGCTTCCCATTTTCAAACTCTGAAATATACGTGCTACCAATGATTCCAAATTCAAAATAGGCCTTAAATAAATCGTGTACCAAACGTAGGTGCTGCCCCCAACGGCCATTTTTGGAACTATTTAGAATCCTGTATGTACGTATGTATAAATAGGTATACGTCCCATGTTCAATAAGTACAAATTCCCAATAGGTATACTTCTCATGTGCTGCCCCCAAACGGCCATTTTCGGAACTATTTAGAATCCTGTATGTACGTATGTATAAATAGGTATACGTCCCATTTTCACTAGGTACAAATTCCCAATAGGTATACGTCTCATGTGCTGCCCCCAAACGGCCATTTTCGGAACTATTCACAAACACGGCGTTATTTCTGGTTGCCTATACTTTAAGGAGTAAGGCTTTACAATAGGTGCTGCCCTCTAGCGGCCAATTTAAGAACTATATACGTATAGGGACTTAAAATCTTACAGATTTCATCCCCTAAGTAGAAGGAATAAAAGAAAATAGACAAATTATATTTTAAATTAAATTTTATTGTATTAAATATTGTACATTAGGGTAGTTTACATGAAATACAACAATGTAAGATACAAATAAACAATAAATACAAGTAAAACTTATACAAACTATTATATAAACATCCCTATTTCTAATTTTTCAGGACAAGGGTAAGTATATTTATATATTAAATACAAAGAATAAGAATTAAAAATACAATTTAAGCTATGAACATGATAAAGACAACAATGTATTACAAATAAACAGTAAAACTCACTTAAACTAATACACGTTTTTATTTAACAACCCCTTATTTATTTCAGAGGTAATACCACAACTAAGAGACAGGGAAGTATGTACACAGTTGATGCTGTTTTATTGGGACAACAGGGAAGTATGAGAACTTTATTATACATATTAATAAATGTTGTAAAATGTCATTTTAAAACTAAAGAAATATTACCGAAAAACGAATTGCAAACTACCATTAAAACAGGGCTAATTTTATTTGAAATAACATTTACGTATTCTGTATAACAAAAACATGTGACATTAAAAAAAAATGAGCATTTGTTCAACTTTTTAACAAAACGAAGCTGTCAAATTTTAATTAGCGCATTTTTAAACCCTTGGCCCTACGCCCTTGAAACTTAAATATGTTATTCTACGACCCCGACATTTCAAAGGATGCTAAGGGAACGCGGAATTTCAAGGAAATCGCTGAAAACCCAGCCGTTTCCGAGATACGAGCCCTTAAAGTTTTCCGAAGGGTTTAACGCTTAAATACGTTAATTAAAAGGGCTAAAAGGCCGGAAAATAGCGTATCGGGAGGATTTGAACCCGCCCTTTCCATTGGCTTACGCAGAATTGATGAAAACCCTTTGGTTTACAATATATTTACCCTTCAAGTTTGTGGCGAAGGGCATACGCTAACTCCGGAACTAAAAGGGTTAGAAGGGCCGGACAAGTTTTATTAGGTTTCTTTGGACCTGCATAATAACATATTGACCCTTCAAGTTCATGGCAAAGGGCTTGCGCTAACTCCGGAACTAAAAGGGCTAGAAGGGCCGGACAAGTTTTTTTAAACTTACTTGGACCTGCATAATTCAAATCCGTGGCCAGATTTTCCCGAAGGGCTCAAATAAGCCCTAAGCCCTTTGAAAAAGGGCGGACTCCTGTCGGATGGTTGTTTTCGTACCTAGAGAACTTATTACTAAAGGATAGGATAGGAAAATTCGCAAAAATCTTTAAATATTAGGATATTTCCCTGTCTCTTTTGTTATTACATAGGAAAGGTAAATAAACAACACATTTATTCATTTATTCTTATAAAAATATCATCTATTATCTTCATCCAGTGTCGTAGTTACCGTATCCTATCTCTGGGTGTAGTCCCGGCCCTTCGCGGAACCTGAAAACATACATAAACATTATTTATTTTGAGCGGCAAAGTACAAAAGATATAATAAATAAACACTTAATTATAGTGGGGGTATTACGTGGTAATATTAATATTATGTTTTTAAAATAAAGACTTCAGTTCCTATCGGGCTTTGGTGAAGTGAACATGGTGTGTGCTTGTGAATAATCGTGTAGTGTAAATTACGAACAAAAAACTTGGGCATTTTTATTGCAATCGTTCTCTACTACAACTTATAGTTCGCGATATATTTTGAAAATATTAGATTTACCCTGCAACCTTCTTACAATTATTTAAATAACTTTAAATATTTTTCAATTTGTTTAAATTTTATAAAAATAATCTAAATTTAATAAGTTAATAGTAAACTATTTTTAAATATTCACTGATTATTATTTTCAATAAAATTAAATATTCCAGATACATTTTTAACTTTTACAACGTCTATCAATCATTATAATTTTAATTATTGTTTAAAATGTTGCATAAGTCTCTGTTTGCCCGTTGGTGTTTCTTATTTAATCCTCAGTCAAAATTTTATGGTTGTAAATGTTAGTTTGCTATAAGGTTGTTCTATATTCAAAAATATATATCTTTAGTGTTATTAAAATAACTATAATTGTTCGTAAAAGTGTGGTTTATTGTTAATATTAAGTGCTATAAAACATGTTATTGTAATTGGTGTGTGTTACGTAATGTGTACTGCTCTGTGAAAACCGCCGATGATGATATATTATAGTGATGATAAAACAGCGGATGATATAGTAAGAAAATTCGCAGTCCTCACAAAATACATGTAAGTATGAACCTTTTGGTATTACATTTCCCTTTCTTCTCTAAACTGTTTAACTCAAAACGATATATATGCCGTATCCTAATAGTGAATTTTATACAAAATCTAAATTTTTACATCCCTATTTATTATTTTTATTCGTGCAGGAATGATAAATAAAAATATGGAATAAGTGCACATGACAAAGTTCAGAGAAAAATTAATTAAAACACATTTTATTTTAACGCCCTGTAACTCTTAAACCAATTAAAGTTAAAAATTATAATTAGATGTATCTTATAGAGAATTTTATGAAGATTCCAAATTTTCATCGTGCAAGTTGCTATCTTTAACCATATAGGAGTAATAAATAAAAATATGAAATAAGAAAGCATGACAAAAATTAGCGAAATATGCAGTTTAACTCACATTTATTTTGCATAGACTTTGAAGTCTGGAGACCAGGTGAACCGGTTCATAACTTCACGATACGGCAGGAGATGGTTTCCTGGTGCTGTCATCGAAATAAAGTCCACCAGGGCCGGAGAGAAACCCCCAGGATACTCTAGACGCACGAACGGGTTCTCCAGGTCGCGATGTCTGCATCTCTTACCACTGGAAGGTCGAAAACGTGATCAGCTGTAATGAAAAAATAAGATTTGTAATAAATTATTTATTGTATTTGTGTTTATCTGTACAAATAATACCGCTTTTTATATTAATATCTAAAGTTAAAATTTCCTATAGAAAACTACTTAACATTTAAACAATTTTAAAACTTTGTTTATGTTAGTGAATAGAAGTGTGTGGTGTTCTCGTGTAGGGTGTCTTCGAAGACGACTTCCCAGCGCTTGGAGAAGACATATGGACACCTTCAGGACTTGGAGTTATACATAGGGAAATAATATATTTATAGTAAGTATTATTTTATTTATTACTTTTGAACTACTGAATAGTTGTACCCATTATTGGGTATATCAGCCATTATTTCTAAGGATTATTTTTAATGTAGCTATACTTCAATATTCTTTTAAGTATTGAATTTCTCGCATTTTCTTTCATATTAATTTTATATGTATATATAATTACAAACGAATAAAAAATTTCAAAGTTCATATTATCTATAACTAAGAATTCAAATGTTAAATTCGAGTATGTTTTTATTGTTACAGAACCATGTAACAGAGAAATCAACTATGGTCCTGGACGAGCCGGATATGAGTGAGTTGCAGAAGGACATGAACCCAGATTTCAGCTTTGGAGATGGTCATACTGTTGCAGAACATCGCAGAACACCCCCAAACATATATTTGGACTCCCCAAGACTTGTGTATATGATTTATGTAAATAAATAAATAAAACTTATCCTCCTAAACATTGATAACATTTTTGACAATATTTCGTGGCAAATTGACATTTAATTAAATACTTTTAAAATGATATACGTTTCCTTGTTCGTAGCCTAATCCGAGTTAGGATTTTTTTTGAACACACTATATATACATATTCATACATTACATACATAATAAATTCACATACATACTTTTTAGAGGGTACAGAAAACAAAAGGCTAAATTCAAATATTACCTATTAAAATTAAACTCCGTATTCGGCGATTACAATTCCGAAAATGTTATATACATGTAGGAAACAACCCCCTGAAACGAAATTTGAAAACCGCAAGTCGCAATCTTACTTAGTTTTTGAATATTTTATTTTAAACTTGATATATTCAATAGACATTTAGTTATATTTTTAAACTAGCATTATTAAATTATTTTCAGCAATACGAATTCCTGAAACATAGCATATATATATAGAAAACAACCCCCTAAATCCAAATTTGAAAACCGCAAATCTCTATTTCACTTTGTTTTTGATTATTTTATTTTTAACTTAATATATTCAATAAACATTTAGTTATATTTTTAATCAAGCATTACTGTAATTATTTTCAGCAATTCGAATTCCTGAAACTTAGCGTATATATAGCAAACTACCCCCTAAATCCAAATTTGAAAACCGCAAGTCTCTATTTCATTTTGTTTTTGATTATTTTATTTTTAACTTAATATATTCAATAGACATTTAGTTATATTTTTAAACAATAGTGAAATTATTTTCAACAATTCGAATTCCTGAAACTTAGCGTATATATAGAAAACAACCCCCTAAATCCAAATTTGAAAACCGCAAGTCTCTATTTCATTTTGTTTTTGATTATTTTATTTTTAACTCAATATACTCAATAGACATTTAGTTATATTTTGAAACAAGCATTGCTGAAATTATTTTCAGCAATTCAAATACCTGGAACATAGCATATATATATAGAAAACAACCCCCTAAATCCAAATTTGAAAACCGCAAGTCTCTATTTCACTTTGTTTTTGATTATTTTATTTTTAACTTAATATATTCAATAAACATTTAGTTATATTTTTAAACAAGCATTACTGAAATTATTTTCAGCAATTCGAATTCCTGAAACTTAGCGTATATATAGGAAACCACCCCCTAAATCCAAATTTGAAAACCGCAAGTCTCTATTTCATTTTGTTTTTGATTATTTTATTTTTAACTTAATATATTCAATAGACATTTAGTTATATTTTTAAACAAGCATTACTGAAATTATTTTCAACAATTCGAATTCCTGAAACTTAGCGTATATATAGAAAACAACCCCCTAAATCCAAATTTGAAAACCGCAAGTCTCTATTTCACTTTGTTTTTGATTATTTTATTTTTAACTTAATATATTCAATAGACATTTAGTTATATTTTTAAACAAGCATTACTGAAATTATTTTCAGCAATTCGAATTCCTGAAACTTAGCGTATATATAGGAAACTACCCCCTGAATACGAATTTGGAAACCGCAAGTCTCTATCTCATTTAGTTTTTGATTATTTTATTTTTAACTCAATATACTCAAGACATTTAGTTATACTTTGAAACAAGCATTGCTGAAATTATTTTCAGCAATTCAAATACCTGGAACATAGCATATATTATATAGAAAACAACCCCCTAAATCCAAATTTGAAAACCGCAAGTCTCTATTTCACCTTGTTTTTGATTATTTTATTTTTAACTTAATATATTCAATAGACATTTAGTTATATTTTTAAACAAGCATTACTGAAATTACTTTCAGCAATTCGAATACCTGAAACATAGCATATATATAGAAAACAACCCCCTAAATACAAATTTGAAAACCGCAAATCTCTATCTCACTTAGTTTTTGATTATTTTATTTTTAACTTAATATACTCCATAGACATTTAGTTATATTTTTAAACAAGCATTACTGAAATTATTTTCAGCAATTCGAATTCCTGAAACTTAACGTATATATAGGAAACAACCCCCTGAATACGAATTTGGAAATCGCAAGTCTCTATCTCATTTAGTTTTTGATTATTTTATTTTTAACTTAATATATACAATAAACATTTAGTTAATTTCTAAACAAGCATTGCTGAAATTATTTTCAGCAATTCAAATTCCTGAAACTTAGCGTATATATAGGAAACAACCCTTTGAATCCTTTAGAAAAGTATGTCCTTAAACAAGCATAAATGATATATTTTCAGCAATAAATATCACCCTTTCAGGCAACCCTTAAATTCATAAATTATATTTCGCTGGTAGTTCATTAACCTTGTTTAAAAAATCAAACTTTACAAAAATCTTTGCGGTAATCAACAAGTTATACAATACTTAGACATTCATTATAATTTTTGTTATTCATTATTTTAACTATTTTTTTTATTATTATCTAATGGCCTAACTGTTATATACATTAATTTTATCAGTTTCATTGTTACAGTACTAGTGAACAGACGTGTATGTGGTGTGCTCATATAGTGTGCTTTCGAGAACTGCTTCCTGGTGCTTGGAGAAGACACATGGACACCTTCAGGACATGGAGTTATACTTAGGGACATAATTTATTTATAGTAAGTTTTATTTTTTTTATTATATTTTAACTAATGAATAGTTGTACCCATTATTGGGTATATAAGCCAGTATTCCTAAGGATTATTTTTGATATAGATATACTTTACATTTCAATAATAATTTGAATTTATTTAGAATTATTTATTGTCCGTATACACATATCATATATATTATTTTACATGTTATATATGTATTTTACTACATATATTTTATTTTATATTTAAGTAATTATGAATATGTATAACATTAAATGGAGATATTTTCATTTTTTATTGGTAAAATTTTAAAAGCACACCATTAACATAATACAATACAATTCAAAAGTTAATTACAAGTATATTTTTATTGTCACAGAACCATGTAACGGAGAAATGAACTATGGTCCTGGACGAGCCGTGGAAGAATATGAGTGAGTTGCAGAGGACATGAATCCAGATTTCAGCGTTGGAGATGGTCACACTGTTGCAGAACATCACAAAACATCACCCAACATGTATTTGGATCCCTCAAAACTTATTTATAAGATTTATGTAAATTAATAAATAAAACTTCTAAACATTAAGTACTCGTATATAAAATTAATAGATGCCAAGAAACATCGGTACATAATCAATTCATGTCATAAAACAACACATTCATTTTCATATATTTAAAGCATATCCATACATTACCTACATAAATACTTCACATACTATACATACAAGCATACATATATATATAAGCATACATATACATATATACTTTTTATAGGGTACAGAAAACAAAAGCTAAATTCAAACATTACCTATTAAAAATTAACTCCGTCGTCGGCTATTATAATTTCAAAAGCGATGTATACATATAGAAAACAACCCCCTGAATCCAAATATGAAAACCGCAAGTCTCTATCTCACTTAGTTTTTGATTATTTTATGTTAAACTTAATATATTCAACAGACATTTACCTATACTTTTAAAAAAATCAAAACTGAAATTTTTTTCAGCAATTCGAATTCCTAAAACATAGTATCTATATAGAAAACAACCCCTTGAATCCAAATTTGAAAACCGCAAGTCTCTATCTCACTTAGTTTTTGATTATTTTATTTTAAACTTAATATATTCTACAGACATTTACCTATACTTTTAAAAAATCATTACTGAAAATATTTTCAGCAATCCGAAATCCTAAAACATAGTATGTATATAGAAAACAACCCCCTGAATCCAATTTTGAAACCCGCAAGTCTCTATCTCACTTAGATTTTGATTATTTTATTTTAAACTTAATATATTCTACAGACATTTACCTATACTTTTAAAAAATCATTACTGAAAATATTTTCAGCAACCCGAATTCCTAAAACATAGTATGTATATAGAAAACAATCCCCTGAATCCAATTTTGAAACCCGCAGGTCTCTATCTCACTTAGTTTTTGATTATTTTATTTTAAACTTAATATATTCTACAGACATTTACCTATACTTTTAAAAAATCATTACTGGAAATATTTTCAGCAATTCGAAATCCTAAAACATAGTATGTATATAGAAAACAACCCCCTGAATCCAAATATGAAAACCGCAAGTCTCTATCTCACTTAGTTTTTGATTATTTTATTTTAAACTTAATATATTCAACAGACATTTACCTATACTTTTAAAAAATCATTACTGGAAATATTTTCAGCAATTCGAAATCCTAAAACATAGTATGTATATAGAAAACAACCCCCTGAATCCAAATATGAAAACCGCAAGTCTCTATCTCACTTAGTTTTTGATTATTTTATTTTAAACTTAATATATTCAACAGACATTTACCTATACTCTTATAAAATCATTACTAGAAATATTTTCAGCAATTCGAATTCCTAAAACATAGTATGTATATAGAAAACAACCCCCTGAATCCAATTTTGAAACCCGCAAGTCTCTATTTCACTTAGTTTTTGATTATTTTATTTTAAACTTAATATATTCAACAGACATTTACCTATACTCTTATAAAATCATTACTGGAAATATTTTCAGCAATTCGAATTCCTAAAACATAGTATGTATATAGAAAACAACCCCCTGAATCCAAATTTGAAACCCGCAAGTCTCTATTTCACTTAGTTTTTGATTATTTTATTTTAAACTTAATATATTCTACAGACATTTACCTATACTCTTATAAAATCATTACTGGAAATATTTTCAGCAATTCGAATTCCTAAAACAAAGTATGTATATAGAAAACAACCCCCTGAATCCAAATATGAAAACCGCAAGTCTCTATCTCACTTAGTTTTTGATTATTTTATTTCAAACTTAATATATTCAACAGACATTTACCTATACTTTTAAAAAATCATTACTGAAAATATTTTCAGCAATTCGAATTCCTAAAACATAGTATGTATATAGAAAACAACCCCCTGAATCCAAATATGAAAACTGCAAGTTTCTATCTCACTTAGTTTTTGATTATTTTATTTTAAACTTAATATATTCAACAGACATTTACCTATACTTTTAAAAAATCATTACTGAAAATATTTTCAGCAATCCGAATTCCTAAAACATAGTATGTATATAGAAAACAACCCCCTGAATCCAAATTTGAAACCCGCAGGTCTCTATCTCACTTAGTTTTTGATTATTTTATTTTAAACTTAATATATTCTACAGACATTTACCTATACTCTTATAAAATCATTACTGAAAATATTTTCAGCAATTCGAATTCCTAAAACTTAGTATGTATATAGAAAACAACCCCCTGAATCCAAATTTGAAACCCGCAGGTCTCTATCTCACTTAGTTTTTGATTATTTTATTTTAAACTTAATATATTCTACAGACATTTACCTATACTCTTATAAAATCATTACTGAAAATATTTTCAGCAATTCGAATTCCTAAAACTTAGTATGTATATAGAAAACAACCCCCTGAATCCAAATATGAAAACCGCAAGTCTCTATCTCACTTAGTTTTTGATTATTTTATTTTAAACTTAATATATTCAACAGACATTTACCTATACTCTTATAAAATCATTACTGAAAATATTTTCAGCAATTCGAATTCCTAAAACATAGTATGTATATAGAAAACAACCCCCTGAATCCAAATATGAAAACTGCAAGTTTCTATCTCACTTAGTTTTTGATTATTTTATTTTAAACTTAATATATTCAACAGACATTTACCTATACTTTTAAAAAATCATTACTGAAAATATTTTCAGCAATCCGAATTCCTAAAACATAGTATGTATATAGAAAACAACCCCCTGAATCCAAATTTGAAACCCGCAGGTCTCTATCTCACTTAGTTTTTGATTATTTTATTTTAAACTTAATATATTCTACAGACATTTACCTATACTCTTATAAAATCATTACTGAAAATATTTTCAGCAATTCGAATTCCTAAAACATAGTATGTATATAGAAAACAACCCCCTGAATCCAAATATGAAACCCGCAGGTCTCTATCTCACTTAGTTTTTGATTATTTTAAACTTAATATATTCAACAGACATTTACCTATACTCTTATAAAATCATTACTGAAAATATTTTCAGCAATTCGAATTCCTAAAACAAAGTATGTATATAGAAAACAACCCCCTGAATCCAAATATGAAAACCGCAAGTCTCTATCTCACTTAGTTTTTGATTATTTTATTTTAAACTTAATATATTCTACAGACATTTACCTATACTCTTATAAAATCATTACTGAAAATATTTTCAGCAATTCGAATTCCTAAAACAAAGTATGTATATAGAAAACAACCCCCTGAATCCAAATATGAAAACCGCAAGTCTCTATCTCACTTAGTTTTTGATTATTTTATTTTAAACTTAATATATTCAACAGACATTTACCTATACTTTTAAAAAATCATTACTGAAAATATTTTCAGCAATTCGAATTCCTAAAACATAGTATGTATATAGAAAACAACCCCCTGAATCCAAATATGAAAACCGCAAGTCTGTATCTCACTTAGTTTTTGATTATTTTATTTTAAACTTAATATATTCAACAGACATTTACCTATACTTTTAAAAAATCATTACTGAAAATATTTTCAGCAATTCGAATTCCTAAAACGTAGTATGTATATAGAAAACAACCCCCTGAATTCAAATTTGAAAACCGCAAGTCTCTATCTCACTTAGTTTTTGATTATTTTATTTTAAACTTAATATATTCTACAGATATTTACCTATACTTTTAAAAAATCATTACTGAAAATATTTTCAGCAATTCGAATTCCTAAAACGTAGTATGTATATAGAAAACAACCCCCTGAATTCAAATTTGAAAACCGCAAGTCTCTATCTCACTTAGTTTTTGATTATTTTATTTTAAACTTAATATATTCTACAGATATTTACCTATACTTTTAAAAAATCATTACTGAAAATATTTTCAGCAATTCGAATTCCTAAAACGTAGTATGTATATAGAAAACAACCCCCTGAATTCAAATTTGAAAACCGCAAGTCTCTATCTCACTTAGTTTTTGATTATTTTATTTTAAACTTAATATATTCTACAGATATTTACCTATACTTTTAAAAAATCATTACTGAAAATATTTTCAGCAATTCGAATTCCTAAAACGTAGTATGTATATAGAAAACAACCCCCTGAATTCAAATTTGAAAACCGCAAGTCTCTATCTCACTTAGGTTTTGATTATTTTATTTTTTTATGGACTTTCTCGCACTTTCTTTCATATCGTTTATTTTTTTATAATTACAAACGATTTAAATATTTCAAAGTTCATATTATTATCTATAACTATTAACCCAAAAGTTAATTTCAAATATATTTTTATTGTTACAGAACCATGTAACAGAGAAATGAACTATGGTCCTGGACGAGCCGTGCAAGGATATGAGTGAGTTGCAGAAGGACATGAATCCAGATTTCAGCGTTGAAGATGGTCACACTGTTACAAAACATCGCAAAACATCACCCAACATGTAATTGAATCCCTCAAGATTTATTTATAAGATTTATGTAAATTAATAAATAAAACTTATCCTCCTAAACAATAAGTACTTGTATATAAAATTAATATCCGGCAAGAAACATCGGTACATAATCAATTCATGTCATTAAACACACATATATATTCATTTTCATATATTTAAGGCATATGTATCCATACATTACCTACATAAATAATTCACATACTATACATATACATACATACTTTTTAAAGGGTACAGAAAACAGAAAGCTAAATTCAAACAATACCTATTAAAAATTAACTCCGTCTTATATTATAATTTCTAAAACGTTGCATACATATAGAAAACAACCCCCTGAAACTCTCTTAGTTTTTGAGTATTATATTTTTAACTTAATATATTCAATTGACATTTTACTAAAAAAATTCAGCAATTCAAATTCCTGAAACATAGCATATATTTAGAAAACAACCCCCTGAATCCAAATTTGGAGCTCAATCTGCATTATTAAGATATAAAATATAAGATTTGTGATTTAGTTTTCATTTTTCTGTACCATCGTTTCATCCCCTAACTAAGATACACACGTATGCTAATACCTACTGACTTGTAATCTAATATTAGGAAAACTCTGATCATTATAAATACTACATATTTAATGGTAACTTATGATATTTACAAATATATATTTTCCTTAATAGAAAAAAAAATCATATTCTACCCTTTATAAAACATAATACCCTTTCTAATTAGCAAAACATTTTTTTACGTTCCATACTTTAGTAAATCTTCCATATATTGTTACCTTTAAAAGTAGTATTTTCTTAATCATATGTAAAGAAAAATGATACACTTTTACGCTGTTATGTTATTATTTCATTCAATATTTATATCATAAATAAATGTACATGTCGAAATAAAATTATTTTTATCAAAAATTGCACTATATCTTCTGATAAACAAAACTATCATCCCTCATGTATATATAGGTACATAAGATAGACTATTCTTTCAAAGTCAAATTTGACGTATTTAGAGCACATATCATCATCTTTGCATTTGTGAAACTGCGACCGTTTTGTAATGCATCGCAATTCACAAACACAAAGATAAACATATTAAATAATGTATTTCATGTATTATATATGTATCGTTATTATGTAATAAATCGATCAATAAATCCTTCTAAAATAACAATATATTTCATTCCAATACTACTACCAAAAATCGCATTCCCAAAGATCTAGGTTCATATCCCGATAGCTAGCAATGATCCTGTAGCCCGTCAATCTGAAACCAGAGCGACGAGCTACAAGATCTTGCAAACCAAAAGTCCAGGTTCGATTCGCACCAGCTACCAGCAACCGAGCGTCCCAGCCTAGCTAGGCCCGCCAGGGCGTACTGCAGCCTACGGTCTGCAGTACGAATCCTGGGGTCTAGCTAGAAATCCAGTAAAAAGCCGTATATAGCTCGTTATAGCCGTACAACCGAGGTTCACGGAGCAGAGTGGCCGGTAGGATTCCATCACCCACGCTGAATGACTAAAATTCTATCAGACAGCAGTATATAGCTAGAAATTCTTGGTAGAAGGGGTACGATCGACGATTCGGCGTACAAAAGCCTTGCTGTGGGATTTTGATCGGTTGGAATTTTTATTTTTATGAATAAATGCCTTGCTACAAGATTTCTGAGTCTAAGATTTGTGTTTTGATGAGTACTAGCCTTGCTACGGCGTTGTAATTTTAAGTTTTTGTGGACAGTAGGCTTGCTATCGGCTGTATACACGTCTGGCAGCTCGAAAATGCTTCAACGGTGAGTAAAATGCTATGTTTCGCTTGCTATAGGCTTTCGGTCGATGAATTTTTGAATTTTGATGGGTGAATGCCTTGACATCGGCTGAATTTCTGCCAGAGAGCTCAAAAATGCTCGTAGCGGCAGTAGAATGCTACTTTTCGGCCGCTGCGGCTCTAAATCGTCAATTTTACACGATTTCTGGATTTTGTCGACCAGAAGCCTTGCTGGTGCTCGCGTCTCGGATTTTGCTAGCTAGAAATTTTGTCGTAGTAGGCTACATGCTTGTATGATCTGCTGTGCACTAGGCTGGAATTTTGGCGTTACAATAATTCGTGCGGGTTGTAGATCGGCGATCGTACCGCGGATCGCTTTGGGGTGCTCTCGGGTGGGATTTTGCTGGTTGCTTACTTATAGGCTGTAAATCGTTCATATCCTGCTTATCTGATTTTGATGATCTAGTTCGTATTTGGTGAATTTCTGGTTGCTGGAATGCAAATTTTGAGGATAGGAAAATAGGTTTTTGAATTGAGATATTGTGTTCATTTTACTGTATTTATTGGTCATTTATATAATACATTTTATTTGTGTTACATATTATAATGATATTATTCTTTGAGGACTTAGAACTAAATAAATAATGAAATATATATCATCAAATATATATATTGAATTGTATTGTACAAGTTGATACATTATATTACAGATTTTTGCGAATATAATACTAAACAATTTTTTTCTAAGACATAAATTATGAATATGAAAATGTGTTTTGAAATGAAAAGATTTATATACAGAGATACAATTAAAAGTATGTCAGTATTTTAATACAGAGTATTTTAAACAAATGTATGTTAAAATGAAAACTACTAATGTGATTATGTCTTAGAACAAATTGAATTATTCAATAGGAAATAATGTAGAGCAAGTATATTATAATATAGGAATAACTATAAATAAATAAATGTGATATATGCATTATCACATATTAAGTTGTATTTTTCACCTAATTACACTTATTACATCTATGGCTTAATAAAAAAGTACAAGTACTAAAGTATGTTCACTGATACGACGAAAGATCGTAAGTATTTATCATGTATAAAACATATAAAAAGGGCACCTCACTATTAACACAGCTATCGTCAGCGTTTCGCGCACAAACTTTTTTGTTGAATCATTTTAAAACATAAAAATGGCACTTAGATCCCTTTGAATTTAAATTCAACAATGAATCTTTCCAAATCAATAGTTTAAGGATAAAATTATTAATAAAAGAAGAAGTTTCAGCTATCGTTGTTTCGTGCAAAACACTTTTTGTTGAATAACTTTAAAATGGGCAATAACCCAAAAATGGGTGGAGATACATACATGGCGATTTCGCCAGTCGATTCTACAGGCAACAATACATAAGTATTCAAATTTTTAAATTTATTGAACAATGGAACTAATTTCAAGATATAAATAACTGAAAATGGCCAAAAGTTTTATGAAAAGTAGTTAAATTGTGCAATTTGGTCAGAACGAATGTAAAATCATTAGGCTCGTATCTCCACCCAATTTTTGGGCCATAACCTAGAAATAGGTACAGTTTGTACATAACTCTAAAACGAAAAGACATCGACTAGCGGTTTGAAAATTTAGAATCAGCGTGTTTTCATTTATTTCCTATTAGACATCTTAAAAACTTGCTCGGGACATATATGGCCCATTTTGGGATTAAGAATGTGTTTGCTACTATTTTATGATAAATTTGACACCTATACAAATATACGTTTAGAACTTGAAAATGTAAGTAATGTCATTAGATATTTCAATATGATTTTGGTCCTTAAATTTATTATAAACTCAGTAATTTACATTTCAAACTATAGGTAGGAATCTATTTCAACTGCTTCAGTTCCATTTTAAAAATGTAATAAATAGATACACTATTTTAATTTAAGTCCCAAAACATGTCAAAAAAGTAAATAAACAGAAAAACAACATTACCAGCTTGAGACACACTACACGTTTTTATGTTTTAAGTTCCTAAGATGTACCGAAAACTGAAGGAGTTGCAAATTATGTACGACCTTGAAAGAGCAAACATTTTGAGTATAAGGCGTAAAAGAATATGAAATGCAACAATATATTATGTATTAAGGTTGATTTATGATGAATTCAATATACAAATACATATTTAGAACTTAAAGATGTAGGTTAGCGTCATTTCATAAGATATTTCGATATGATTTTTACCCTTAAATTGATGATAAAACCAAGTAATTTACCTTTCAAACTACAGCTAGGCATTCGGGTTCAACTGCTCCAGTTCCATATCACAAATATAACAAATAAATGCACTGTTTTAATCACAAAATATATCACAAAAACGTAAAACCACGTGTTGACTTCAATCTGTCATCTTGCTAACCTGCGTAGCGTCGCTTACACATGGTCTTACGTTATTGGCTAAAATAACATAGCTTGTGATTGGTGGATTTTGAACGGATAAAGTGCAGTTATTTGAAAATATTTATTAATATAAATTTCTAAATAATAATTTGTAACTTAAATTCATCATACAACAACGTACTTCAATTTTTATCCAAAATTGAACATAAATAGCAATGTACAAGACTTTTTACGAATAAATTTTATTTTACTTACAAGTAAAGGATAATGAGCATAGGCAGAGACATAAATTCAATACATATAAGGTTCGAGGGTTATGGGGTGGGTAAAAGGGTGTATTATTTCCGGGAAATTCTTCTTCACGTGTTGGGAAGCTTTTTCCAGGACTCCAGCGATGAAATTATACGAAATCAGGTTTCATGGAGATGGATGTAGGGTACATTCAAACTGGCTGGTGAATATTGCAGATTGTATTTATTAATTTTGGCGATGCAAAAAAGTCTTGAAGTTGGAGGTCTGTACACGACAAAATAAACTGAAAGAATGAGCCAGCTGGCTAACAAACAATTTGATAATGAACGTTTAGTTAATAATTCGTTTCGTAATACATACAGATATTAACAATAATTATTATTTAAAAGAATAATAAATATATTTTAAAGGTTATGCAATATTTTTTTATAGTGACGTCAAATTACATACAGCACGACATTCATAGCCAATAGGAAAACCTTAGCTGTTTTTTCGCGATGTACTGGTTTAAAACGATTTCGTAGTATGTATATGTATGTGGGCATCTGTGTGTGTGACGATCGTTCTGCGGATCACAATATAGTTTGTTCACGGAAGATGACAATTCAAGGCCATTTGTTCGAAGAATAAACAATATTTTATATAGCGGTAGTATAGCAACATTACGTATTAGAAAGAGATAGATTATTTGACGTATGTCTACGTGATTTATGCTATATGACAGATATACGTTCCATATTCACATTGCTCTCTAACACACTAAAAGTAATAGAAACGTATGTCGATGAGTTGCTGGTATGCAATTTTCTATTGAACTGCCCTTTACGTTAAAGCAAATCTAGTGGCGGAATTTCTTTTTTGAATTTGACGCACGATTTGACGTTTAATCAAAATCAACATTCGTAATACGTGAAATTACGTTAAATACATTTTATAATTCCAAAAACAAACAATGAAAAAGTCAAATTTCATAGCCATAACCAAATATAAAATTTTTACAAGTTACTTACATTTTATTGTAGAAAATTAACTGAAAAGGATGTGGAAAGTGTAAAATTATATAATTATACACATCTTATATTTAAAACACTATTTTCTTATAAATAAACACTTAATTCTTGTTGACATTTCTCCTCTGCCGCCATTTTGATGTCTGAACTACTACACAACCTGCGAAACTTTGGCTATAACATCAGCGCCAAAAAGCTCGAACTAATTTACCGACTGAGTTCATAAATAAATAAAAATAAATTACATATTTTAAATATAAACAATTAATAGTGTTTTGAACTATTTATGCCCTAAATATAAATAAAAATCTTAACAATCGTTAGTATTGTTTATTGAGTGAGGTTTGACATTTTGGCTATGCTACCAACTTTATAAAAATAAATTGTATTAGGCTGTTACAACACTCAAACGAGCTATTAACGAAAAAAACTGTTTCTCATGTCTCCAAATCGCTTGAAAAGATTGTTTCTAAACGAAATACGTGTTTTTGAGTGTTTTACAGTAACTTCCACGGCGTTTTAGTTGCGCCGGCGAGCAAGGACAACCACGGAGGGCGCCCCAAAAGCTTGTATTCACTAGAAAACTGTATATTTTGTCATATTATGCCCTAATCAACAGAATTCCTTCGAAACATTAGGTAGAATATTGTTTAATTTAAAACTCACCTTAAAACTAAATACCGCATTCTCTCCATGTACCTATATAAACATCAATTCTTCATTTTATATAAAAACATTTGGTTTATTGAGATGTACATATTTACATATAGAAACACTTAACATGAATAGAAATTTGTTCTGTACAATAGTGGAATTATTTACAAAGGAATGTAAAGTGGTTATGTCACGTGTTGTCTTGCGAATGTTGTACACATAAATGTTGGTAACAAACAGCGCTAGCATGGCCAGATCGGCCCGAAGTCAACGGCTGCCCATCGCTCCAAATATCTGCAATAGGATCGTACACTTCCACGGTTGACAAGAAGGTTTGACCGTCGTAACCGCCCATGGCGTAGAGTTTGCCGTCCAAGACGGTGACACTCAACGCGCTGCGGGCGACCTAGAATTTTTTTATTTCAAGTGTTTTATATATCGACGCCAAATTTTGTAGAGATGTTCTTTCAGCTTCCGGACATATCGTAGAAATAGTTAGAAATCAAAATTTAAATGTGTAGAACACGAATTTCGTGTTAACTTGAAGAGATGCGTGTTTTTTCCCAATTCCTAAGGCCTTTCTGACACTTTTAAAATATTAATATATTAAATCAACCCTTCAAAATTCGTTTTTACAAAAAATAACCCTCTATCTTTAGCCGAAATTGAGATATTGGCCGATTTTTAGCCAAAAATGTACAATTTTTGAACCTGGGTTTGAGAAGTTTTTGACCAGAAATTTAACCATTTTTATACCGAACATATACAAATCAACCCTCTAAAGTTCATTTTTGCTAAAATAAACACTCTAGCTCTAACCGATATTGAGATATTGGCCGATTTTTAACCTCACATTTTTAGTCAAAAATGTACAATTTTTGAACCAGGCTTTGAGAAGTTTTTGACCGGAAATTCAACCAATTTTATACCGAAAATATACAAATCGACCCTCTAAAGTTCATTTTTGCTAAAATAAACACTCTAGCTCTATCCTAAAATGAGATATTGGCCGATTTTTAACCTCACATTTTGAGCCAAAAATGTACAATTTTTGAACCTGAGTTTGAGAAGTTTTTGACCGGAAATTAAACCATTTTTATACCGGAAATATACAAATCAATCCTCTAAAGTTTATTTTTGAAAGAATAAACACTCTATCCCTAACCGAAATCGAGATATTGGCCGATTTTTAACCTCACATTTTGAGCCAAAAATGTACAATTTTTGAACTTGGGTTTGAGAAGTTTTTGACCGGAAATTCAACCAAATTTAAACCGGAAATATACAAATCAACCCTCTAAAGTTCATTTTTGGAAGAATAAACACTCTATCCCTAACCGAAATCGAGATATTGGCCGATTTTTAACCTCACATTTTTAGCCAAATATATACAATTTTTGAACCAAGGTTTGAGAAGTTTTTGACCGGAAAATCAACCAAATTTATACCGGAAATATATAAATCAACCATGTAAAATTCATTTTTGAAAGAATAAACACTATCTCTAACCGAAATCGAGATATTGACCTATTTTTAACCTCATATTTTTAGCCAAAAATATACAATTTTTGAAACACAATTTGAGAAGTTTTTGACCAGAAATTCAACCAAATTTAAACCGGAAATATATAAATCAACCTTTTAAAATTCATTTTTGCAAGAATAAACCCTCTAGCTTCAACCGAAATCATGATATTGAACCATTTTTAGCCGAAATTTTCCCAATTTTTTCCAAAATTTCGATCATATTTTCGGGAATCCTTAAGGCCTTTTTGACACTTTTAAAATATTAATATATCAAATCAACCATCCAGAGTTCGTTTTTGCAAGAATTAATACTCTATCTTTTACCAAAATCGAAATATTGACTTATTTTTAACCTCACATTTTTAGCCAAAAATATACAATTTTTGAACCAGGGTTTGAGAAGTTTTTGACCAGAAATTTAACCAAATTTATACCAGAAATATACAAATCAACCTTGTAAAATTCATTTTTGCAAGAATAAATACTCTGTCTTTAACCGAAATCGTAATATTGAACCATTTTCTTCTATAAGATACTTTAAAATTCTTACCTTTATACTCTTGACGAACTCCCAAACATTCTTCTCCGTGTCAAACCTCTCCACGGAGCTCAACTGCCGCGTTCCATCATAACCTCCAACCACATAAATATAATGGTTTAAGGCCGCGACCCCCGCTCCTGATCTGACCGTATGCATTGCGGCGACAGGCGACCAAGCGTCGTTCTCGGGATGATAACATTCAACTGTATTTAGGCGCGCGTGTCCGTCAAATCCACCAATAGCGTAGAGGAGACGGTTGACGACGGCGACACCGACGGCCAAACGGCGGGTGTGCATTGGGGCCACGCGGGACCAATGGTCTGTGTCGGGGTCATAGCTAGAACAAAGGGATGGTTGCTATAACAATATATTTATTTATATGGATTTGTATGTTACCATTCAACTGTGTTGTGGTAGTCTTTTCCGGCAGACCCGCCAACCGCATAAAGAAGGCCGTCCATCACGGCTACTCCTACGCGATTTCGCCGTACGCTCATGGGCGAGCACGGACGCCACTGATCCCGCAGTGGATTATACGCCTCAACCCAGTCTGAATCGTCTGAACTACCCCCGGAATTGTTTCTACCCCCAACTGCATAAAACATACCCTAAAAAACATTATTTATTTTTCAAATTATTCACTATCTTCAACAAAATGTTTTAAAAACAGCCAGGACAAAAGAAAGCATAAATAAATTACATACATACTTTCAGGAAGGCGCCGCCAAGTCCCGATCGCGGAATCTTCAACTTATCCAGTTGTGTCCATGTTTTATCATCCACATTATACCCTTCCAGGACGTCCAATGAATGCATGAAATACCCGCCCGCTATGTATATGATTCTCGGTGTGTTGGGTGTTCTTTCTTTGACGCATGGTCGCTTGTGAAGCGTCAGATCTTTGAAAATCTGCGCCAGATATTCACGGCAAGCAGGCGCTTTTTTTAATACGTCGCAGTTTTTCATTTGCTCCTTTAGGAAGCTGGGTGTGAGGTACTGACAACGGACGGCGCACAAGATGTGCTCCATTTTGGAGTGCCGGTTGTCTTCGTCGTACTTCACCTAAAAAAGGAGTAACTACAAACGCGTTTCGCACTATTTGGTGCTTTACGATCGTAGAAAGTAGTGGCGGGATCTGGATAAGTGAATGTTGAACTATCTGGATCTCGGATAAATATCTCAGTATCGGATTTTGGATCCGAATTTGAGAATCAGATCTTGGATCCGGATCTAAGTATCGAATTTTAGATCTTAGCATCGGATTTTGGATCCGAATCTGAATATAGGAATTTGGATCTGAATCTAAGTATTGGTTCTTGGATCCGGATTTAAGCATCGAATTTTAGATCTGAGCATTGGATTTTTGATCCGAATCTGAGCATTGAAATTTGGATCTGAATCCAGTGTTGGATCTATCAGATTTTGTATTTGGATCTGAGCATCAGATTTTGGATCGGAGCATCGGATTTTTCATACGAATATGATTATTGGAATTTGGATCCGAATCTGTGTATTGGATCTTGGATCCGGATCTGAGTATCTGATTTTGGATCCAGATCTGAGCATCGGATTTTTGATCTGAATCTGAGTATTGAAATTTGGATCTGAGTATCAGAGTTTGGATCCAGATCTGAGCATCGGATTTTGGATCTGAGTATTGGAATTTGGTTCCGAATCTGAGTATTGGAATTTGGTTCCGAATCTGAGTATTGGATATTGAATCCGGATCTGAGTATCGGATATTGAATCCGGATCTGAGTATCGGAGATTTTAGATCCGGATCTGAGTACCAGATTTTGGATCCGGATCTGAGCTTCGTATTTTGGATCTGAGCATCGGATTTTGGATCCGAATCTGAGTATTGGAATTTGGATCCGAATCTGTGTATTGGATCTTGGATCCGAATCTGAGTATCAGATTTTGGATCCAGATCTAAGCATCGGATTTTTGATCTGAATCTGAGTATTGAAATTTGGATCTGAGTATCAGATTTTGGATCCAGATCTGAGCATCGGATTTTGGATCTGAGTATTGGAATTTGGTTCCGAATCTGAGTATCGGATATTGGATCCGGATCTGAGTATCGCATTTTGGATCCGGATCTGAGTATCAAATTTCGGATCCGGATCTGAGCTTCGTATTTTGGACCTGAGCATCGGATTTTTGATCCGAATCTGAGTATTGGAATTTGGTTCCGAATCTGAGTAGCGGAGATTTTGGATCCGAATCTGAGTATCAGATTTTGGATCCGGATTTGAGTATCAGATTTTGGATCCGGATCTAAGCACCGAATTTTCGATCTGAACATCAGATTATGGATCCAAATCTGAGTATTGGAATTTGGTTCCGAATCTGAGTATCGGAGATTTTGGATCCGGGTCGGAGCATCGGATTTTGAATCTGAGCATCGATTTTTTTATTCGAATTTGAGTATTGGAATTTGGACCCAGATCTAAGTACTAGATTTCGAATCCGGATCTGAGCATCGCATTTTGGATCCGGATCTGAGTATCGCATTTTGAATCCGGATTTAAGTATTAGATTTTGGATCTGAGCAACGGATTTTGGATCAGAGCATCGGATTTTTGACCCGAATCTGAGTATCGGATCTTGGATCCGGCTCTGGATATTGCATTTTGGATCCGGATCTGAGTATCAGATTTTGGATCCGGATCTGAGCACCGTATTTGGCTCCCGATCTGAGCATCGTATTTTAGATCTGAGCATCAGATTTTGGATCCGAATCTTGAGTATCGGATCTTGAATCCGGATCCGAATATCAAATCTTGAAAACGAATTTGAATATCAGGCATCGGGTTTCAACATTGATAAATTTCTACGCTTGAAAAGCTATTATCGTCAGCCATTTTTAATTGAATCCGCGAAGGGAAAGGGGAAGATTATCTAGTAATCACAAAATGAGAAATCTGGGATGACAAATAGGGAAAAACATATTTCTTCTTAATCATCTTTGATCATTTAGATTGCGAATCATATCAATAAGGAACACGACTTAACTTAATGCAATATAATCAGAGAGATTATTTATTCAGTAAATTATCTATAACCTTGATAATGAGTACACATATATGTCCGGAATAGATTAAAAACTTAAAGTAACAATCGTTATAATCAATTTTTGTGTTATTAAATTTTTTCATTGTTGTAATCAAACATTGTTTTTATTGTAATCAGAAATTATTTTTGAAGTATCGCTAAGAAATTCAAACCTTTTCCCAAATCATTATATTTAATCATTTATTGTAAAAACGAAATCTAAATAATAGAATTAATTATGTGATGCATGAAAAGTGTTCGTGATTTTAAATTTAATATCTGATTACATTCCAACAATTTATTTTTATATTTGTAGCATGCGATATAAGTCATAATTTTAAGTTAGATAAGCACACTATTTATTTCACTATATTTGCAGCACTATTCATTTCACTCTAAAAATATTATAACCTAAAATTCAACTTACCCATTTGAGCACAGCAGTGTAGACTTCTTTCTCTTCCTGGACGTTGAGTTCATCCCGTTTGATGAGCGAAATGAGTTGAATAGCGCTCAACTGTAAGAATTCTTCTTCTTGGCAGATCTTGGTGAAATGTCTCTCAATAAATTGGTTGGCTTTCTTATATAAATCGGTACAGCCATGTTGTTCCGCAAAATTTGCTATTCCTATTGCGTTGCTAGGGTCTAGTTGGCGTTCTAAGAATTGCGAACACGCTTCTATCACATTTGACACCTGGAGGGAAAATATAGTTTGGTTCAAGAAGACTATTCAAGGTCACTTCTTCGAATAATTATGACGTATGTCGTAGAGTTGGAGCAATTTTAATAATCTTTGGTTCAAAACCAATAAAATAATGCCACATCCCAGATTAAGAAATAATATAAGCGATAAAAATATTATTGATTACTGTCGTCTGATTATATTGTCAAAATTTAATATCAAAAATTAATATCACACTTTTAATTTATCAAGTATTGTTCAAATTAATTTCATTATCTACGGTAAAATATAACAATAATCATGCATGCTACAAAAAAAAAATAATTATAAACATTATAACAATAGTTAATTATTATTATTATTAAATTTATTTTTCTTTCAATCAATAAAAGATTAAATTTGTGTAGTGATAATAAGAAACTTCAATCTATGCCGAGATATTAAATTTCCACCATTTTTTTTCTCTGAAATAAAGGGTTTTTCAATTGGGGCGAGTCGATGTTCGCAGCCTGTGGCGGTCATGTTGTTTTGGTGGCGTCTGTGTAATTTGTTGTTTATTCTCTGCAACGTTTGGTGGCCAAATTCGAGACGACCGGTTCGGGAAACAATCAGCCAACACTTGTACGTCAAAGAAACGCTAGATCGGCCGAGAATATTGCCGCAATCAGATGCTCAAAGTTAATGACCATAGTCAACGCCGTTTGTTCCCTGACTGGGCTTCAGAGCGTTTGGAAGAGACCGAAAAATCATCTTTAGCGACGGGGCGCATTTTTGGAAGAATGGCTATGTTAACAAGCACAATTGTCGTATATGGGACGACGCCGACCCACACGAGGTTCACGGTTGACGATATAGAGCTAGACGACATGTGGTTCCAGCAGGACGGCGCTACGTACCACACAGCGCATGAACGATTTGAGGGTATGGTTATCTCCCGCAGAGATGACCAAGATCGTGCGATTTGACCCCGCTAGACTTTTTCTTGTGGGGTTTCCTGAAGTCGCAGGTCTATACCAATAAGCCGCAATCGACCGATGCCATTAAAGTCAACATAATGGCATACATGGGCTTTTATTCCATTTCAACATCGACCCGTCCTTATTAAAAAACCCTTTATATAAAAACGTATTTGTGACGTCATAATCCCAAGTTAGTTATGCTTCCCAAACAATTATTTCTAGAAGTATGATGACAAAGTCGTCTGATATAATATTACTTGCAGATAACTTCACTGCATTTCGTATGCATAAGCGTACAACATGAAATATTTAATAACTAAAACACCACCCTGACCTTTGGGGTTATAAAAAAACCTAACTGTGGCCCAGGATGCGTTCCTGAGGAACATTTGGGCTCCGGCCAGCTACAGTGGAGACGGGGTGGTTGAACGAAATAATGGTGAAGGACAGGGCGCCAGTTACTCAATACACAGAACTTACAAATCTTGTACGTAAAATTTTCAAAAATGAAGGGCAATAAATGAAATTAGGACAATAAACACCAAAAAAATATCTACCTGAAACATGGTGGCAGCAGGCAAAAGTTGACACACCGTATTTTCGGTAACTCGTATCCGTCCAGTATACATAAAATTCATTAATCTTGCCATGGCTGTTGGACAGACACCTTGTAACCTAACTTTATGCATTTCACACTCTCTAAGACCACCGGTGAACATGGCTTTGAAATATGGACTTCCCGCCGCCAGGACGACTTTATGTGCGTGGAAGAGTTCACTACCAACCTCAAGGACGACGTCCGTTAGCATGTGATGGCTTCTCATCATATACATCATCTACAAACACAAAATATTAATATTTATTTAGTATAAAAAACGCCGCGTGTACCTTCATGGCGTTGCGAACATAGTCATCCATATAGAAGCTTTGATCCCCTAGGTCGTCTTGTCTGTGGTGCGGGGGTGTGTTGGCAGCAGTTGACCTGCTGGATGTGGAGGACGCCACGGAACCAGGCCCCCCAGGTCCTACTGTACCTGTGTAGAAACAGCCGTCGCCTGTTCGACTTTTCCATAACTCCTCGCAACCATCCATCCTGAAAATAAATTCCACATTCTTGATAAAATAATGGGGCCAACATCCTTCCTTATTATGTACAAATTCCATAGGGCCCGAGCAGTCACGTGGCTGCTGACCTTGGCAATATGGGGGCCGTATCAAAATGACAGCTATTAATTATGTCCATAACTGACAAATGTCATGACATAAACCATATGAAATAACAAATTCATGAAATTTTGAATGAAAAAGATCCCATATTTCCAGTAAAATTATTTCATAAACTATACAAATTGCACTTGACACTGACATATTCTTCTTTAGCTTTTACCATTTGTTAGGGGTCACTATTTTCTATTACTGTTTTACGTGTCGTCCTCATTCAGTTCCTTTTCTCTCAAGTCCTTCCATCTTCTATATTACTAGGCTATTCATGGGGTCTCGTGGCCGTGTGCCTGAGTGTCTGATCGCGAATCTGGAGACCCGGGTTCGATCCCGACCGACGCCAAAAATTACATCGCATTTTAATGGCACAAAATTGACCTCTGTGGCGCACTCTACTCCAGCAATGAGTGCCCGTGAGGTGACGCCTGGAAGCAGATTGGCACACGCAGTAATGGGTAATATGCCGTGATGAAATATTTATTTTTATTTTATTTTTATTCATTCTTCTTCCATTATATTCTTCATCAATTCTTATATGTTCAAACTATCGTCTCTCTTGTATCTTTCAAGAAACTTCTAACACTAGATTTATTTCCCTTATTCTTTCATTCCTTCAGTATCTTTCCGTGTCTTCCCTAACATCTATCTCAACATCCTCATTTTTGCCACATTCATTTACTTTTTATTAATCAGTCAATTTGAATTATATGAATATATTAGTAGTTTCCATGTTTAGCATAGCTGGCTGATTTATAAAATTTCTTTAAAATTCTTTAACTCTATATCTATTGAATATGAAGTATAAAATGCAATCAAATCGTATGGAGAATAATATATTCTTTAAGTTATAATAACGTTAAATGTCAATAAATTTAACTATTAAATCTTCAAATGAGGCTACTTCCGGTTCACCAATTATAACCACAATCTAATCAGTTGTTCTTCTGGATGTAAACTTGAGGAATACGAAAAAATTATAATTTTTGGAATCGTGGTACTCAAGTTATGCAATCCGAAACTTTCGTCACACACACACACACATACATACAGACATCATCGTAAAAATGGTAAAATCGTATTATAGAGACCCTAAAACATGCTTATTCACTAAAAACTCATCATTGATTTTTTTGATCCAAGACAATACCGTCCTTACCTAAAGGTGACGGAAGGTAAAAATAATATAATAAATTAAAATATAGAAATTTCCCAAAACATATTCTACGAGATATTCATTAGGTATTTAAATTATTCAATTATATGACGAATAGTTAAACAATTCTTTAAAAGATTAAAATAATCTACCATATATTTACATAGTTATTCGAAATTTTGAAAAATACATGATTAACAGTGGAGCATGAGGTCATGTTTAATGATAATTTATAATTCTTACTGTTTGTTTTTTTGCACAATGGACGTCATTGAATTATCTGTAATTGTAGGAGGAAGGAAATCTCATATGCCGAGATTAGTAAGATATATTGCATTACTTTCAATTTTTTAGTTTTATTAATTATAAGTTCAAATATTTAGTAAAGTACACTTTTCCGTTCTTAGAATTATACTTGCAAGAATTATTGTATGTACAGGGCCGTAGGGTGATATGAAGCAAAGGAGCAATCGCTTCAAGCGCCTTTTGTTACAAGGCGCACACAGAATAGAAATGATAGATATATTCTGATTGATACGCTTTTGATAATCACCCAAATTAATGAAAAATTCACTCTTTTATTAATAAATATTGTTCTTAGGACCAGTGCCGCTTCGTCGGTAAAAAGCGCCTATAATTTGCAAATTAACACACTATATTTTTTATTCTTCGAATAATGCTGGATTTAAAATATGGACGAAATGTCCTCTGTTAGATTCATTCTTGTAATCAAAATTGTTTGTTGTAATCAACAATTTTACAGCTATAACAATATCAGAAAATTATCCGTTTAGAATTCATTTTATTTCTATTCAATTCATTGTTAGATTCATTCTTATAATCGAAATTAATGAGCTATAACCAAAATATTCATTGTTGTAATCAACAACTTCACAATTATTATTTGGTTTGGTTTATCATATTGGGGCTAATTATTTTTATTAGGTAATGAAATATTCTTTAATATATTAAATGTGAAAAAAATGTTAAAACCTTCAAATGAGGGTACTTCCGGTGGATCAATTATGACCAAAATCTAATCAAGTCTGCATATGGATGTAAGGAAGACGAATACGTTAAAAATTGTAATTGTTGAAATTCTAGTATTGGAGATATCGCGGCCGAAATTATAGTCACACACATACAAACAGACATCATTGTAAAATTAGTAAATTCGTATTCTAGGGATTCCAAAACATGTTATGTACAAACATCGGTGAAGGAAATGTAAATAATAAACTACTTGATATAAATAATTTGATCTTGACAGTTCCTATTGGAAATCTGCCATATTTTTAAATTTTACTTCCTATTTATCTTTTAGTACATTGACTACGAACAAGATTAGAATTTTAAATTTATTTTTAAATTTTACATGTGTTTATATGTTACATATGTAAATGTGAGTAACCACTATATGTAATACTGATAAGTAAATAAATGTAAGTATGTTTCAACATAGAGTAGATTGACGCACAGAAGATTTAGAAAACAGAACCACCTTCAGTGGACAGTAGGAGGGCCACACTTCTCAAGGGACTCTTTATCCTGGTTTATCGATGGTTCAAAACAGGGCATCCAACCTGAACCGAACCAAAACCGTAATATTTTAGCTCAAACCCTGACTAAATCTCTTGTCTTGCGTAATTACGGCTCGCATTTTAAATTATTTGTATATAAAGATTGTTATTCCAAAAACATTAATTCATTTCATTAGGTCAAACCAAACCTGAACCCGGAACAAAACCGCAAATTTTATTAATATTTGAACCAGAACCCATCTCTTAAAAAATAAATTAACCTGAACCGAACCCAGTTTTTGGCGGGTTCGATGCCCTGGTTCAAAACTAGAGTCAGAAGAAACTGGAGTGGGTATATGTGGTCCACGTTACCAAATAAATGAATCCGTAGGCACCAGTCCTATCATATTTCAAGCAGAGATCTACGCAATATATTTAAACAAAAGTCTCAAAGGAGCAACAATTGTCAGACAGCCAGACTGCTTTAAAGGCACTAAGTGCCTTCACTTGTGAGTCAAAGCTAGTTTGGAATTGCATGAACACCCTACAACAACCACGTCACTTTGTGGTGGGTTCCGCCCCGGTAAATCAAAACTGGGATGAAGTAGTCATAGCTTCATATTGGAGAGACATCCCGGGCCTTAGTAATTCGAAGAAATTCATTTCACCCTTGTTGACAAACGCCAAAGATCTATTAGCTCTCAGCAAGAAGGACCTTAGAACTATAACAGATATCTTCTGAAATATCATCTATGTAAGATTGGTATAATTGAAAACAATATCTGTAGATTCTGCGAAGAGGACGAAAAACTTCGGTAGACTTAATCATCTTGATAAAAGGTACCTCATGAATTACTTCCAGAAAACTAAGATAGGGCCATGTTACAACAGATCTTACAGGTCGCAGTGACAAAAGCGGTTAGGGCTTAAAGCCTTCAATTTAATGAATGAATGAATAAACTGTTGGGGGAGTGAGGTTGTGGGACGCGCAAGAAAATTGTTAGAGCGGCACAAATGTTTCCCCTATTCAACTTACCTTAAATGACCTTGGTCAATAAGGCCCGTTAAATCAGGACATGCCATACCCAATCACTACTATCACAATATTCCACTACAGTTTGAATCATACTCGTTCATCACTGATTTTATCTTTATCTAGGTACTACATGTCAAAATTAATTTCATTTCATTGTTAATGACGACATATTTGTACTATAATGGGCGTTAACCAGATTATTCCGATAAAAATAATAAAAAATTAAGTGGCATGATATTTTCTATATTGCAATTTGTAATCAAATAATAAAATCTAATAAATTAATAGATTATTTATTTAATGTTTGTCACGGTTTAATAATTAATGCATTAACATACGACGCAAAATGCAATAAATAAAATAATCTATTACAAATTACAATAACAATGACTACAGATATTTTTGAGTGTGGCATCTGTGGTCTGTGTACATAAATCTCGTCTTGTTGCCGCGTGCCTCCGATTCAATCCCGATCAACGCCAAATAATTCGAATTTTAAATGGCATATTGTGGTAAACGCCCGAACAATACAAATATGTCATTATCATTACCGAAATGTGTGTACAAATCAGATTAGCACACCCAGTAATGGGTAATATTCCGTGATAATATTGTTAAAATAATGGAAAGGTAATGTTTACACATGACCACAAAAGAATACGTCAAATTAGAGCTTTAACAAATATCCTTTTATTTCAACCTTCCGGCATCACTGTTTAACAAAAACTGCCTCCGATATTTTATTTTTGTTCACCTAACAATTTACAGTTACTTAACACATTCCATATTATATCACTTCCAATAATTCTTAGATATATTAATTACATTAAATTAATATAAACACACACACAAATGATTATATATACCCTTCTTCAACAATAGATTTATTTATTACTTTATTTAAATACATACCTGCATATTTACTAATGCTAGAAGTTCCTTTCCATAAAACTATTATTCTATTTACAATTTTATTTACATTTAAGCTGAACTATGTATCCACGGAGATGTGTTTAAAGCATAAGCTCCATGACATAATTTTTATAAATAAATAAATAAATATTTCATCACGGCATATTACCCATTGCTGGGTGTGCCAATCTGCTTCATATACAGATATCGGTAATGATAGAATATTTGTACCGTGCGGGCGCTTACCAGGCGTCACCTCACGGGCACTCATTGCTGGCGTGGAGTGCGCCACAGGGGTCAATTTTGTGCCATTAAAATTTTGATGCAATTTTTGGCGTCGGTCCGGATCGAACCCGGGCCCCAGATTCGCGACCAGACCCCATATATTACTTTATAAATTTATCCATAAAATATAAGAAAAAGTATTAAAGCAAACTTATAGAAAATGGAATAATCTTTAATTTTTGTAATAACAAATTGGGAAAAAATACATTTAAAGGTATTTTTTGAAGAAAAACTATCTTGAGCTTCAAGTAAACTGCCATTTCCGGTTATCCGATTGCCACCAAAATCTAATCAGTTCTGTCCATATTAGAATAAGAAATACATGGTTTCTGAATGATAGTATTTGAGTTAGAGCGTATACATACACACAGACATCATCGTGAAAATGTTAAAAATGGATTCTAGGGACCTTAAAACGTGGTATCTCGATATGCAATTTTTAGCACAATTTCTATACCTCCCTTACCAAGGGTAGCGGGAGGTAAAAATCATTTTGGCTACTTCATAACTGCAGAAATAAAATTTGAAATTTCACGGAATTACAATTAATAGTATTAGCCATGAAATTAGAAACAAGAGACGAACAAAAGCGTCGTCTCTTGTTTCTAATTCCATGGCTAATACTATTAAACTGTAATTATGTACGTGAATGTTCAAATGTTACTTTTGCAGTTATGAAGTAGCCAAAACGAATTTATTTTATTGATTAGGATATAGAAATTTTTGCTTTACAATATCCATTTGAAACTTTTTGTCTAAAATAATTAGGGCAGCAATACGCCTATGTTACACTTATAAAATTTAAGTTAAATTAGGCATCCGTGATTTAACCGTAGTTTCCTTATAGTTTTATCTAGCACGCGGTGCTGGATGACGTCACTGGTAGTAACTATCAACTGTTTTATCAGCCGCCGCAGATAAATACTATATAGATACAATATTTATGTTTAGTCATTGCGCGATTATAAATATTTAAACTATTCTAATTTACTACTATTATCAACTATACAAGCATGTGCTTTCCAATACTTATGAGTTCTTTTTTGCTTTCTCATGCTTTTGCTAAGAATTTTGACCTTAGGTTGTCCCTATAGTAATTAAAAATATTGCTGAGCACAATTAATTAAGAAGACATATTACTAGTCAAAAAGATCCCGGATCAATGTGGTATTGTGATGTAGCGGAATTTAAAACAAAAAAATATAATGGGTTCAGGATATTCATAAAAAATCTGATGTGGCCAATAACTTTCCGTCTACCTGTGTATTATGTACAAATTCCATACATAAATTGCAAAAGATTATTTCCAGTAAAATTATCTCATAAACTATGCAAATTGCACTTGACACTGACGTCTTCATCTTTAGCTTTTCTTATTCGTTAGGGGTCGCTATTTTTACCTCCCGCTCTCAAATTCTATAAGACTAAAGACCTGTGTAACTACGGATTCCTCAATCAAACAGTAATGGGAAGAGTTGAATAGATTCTGGTAACAATTGGACAACCGGAAGTAGTAGTATTTTAACAAAAATCTTCTAAATATTATTTTTTGAATATTTATGTTATTACAAATATTAAAAAAACAAAATTCTCTATCCGACACATGTAATTTTTTTATTATATCTTGTATAGATTTAAAGATATAGATATATAATCTATAAAATAATATGTTGTAGTATTAAAATGTCTGTAATTGACAGATAAATGTCACTAATGTCAGTGTCAAAAATTCAGAGATAATACTGAAGGCTTTTTCTGGGATATATCTCGTTAATGAATTGGAAAAATCTCCAACATTTAGAAGATATGGAGAAAACTTGCTCATAGAATGAATTTAAAATTATAGAAAATACGTGTAATTATAATATTTTTCTCTCAATTCATCCGCAATACAGTCCTTCCATCTTATCTTTGGTCTTCCTCTGTTTCTTCTACCTTCTAATACTAAGCTATTTTTCTTTCAATATATTCTTCATCTTTCTTTATGTTCAAACCAATGTAATCGTCTTCCTTGTATCTTTCTAGAACCGTATCTTTCCATGTCTTCCCCAACCTCTACTTCAACATCCTCATCTCTGCCACATTCATTTTTCATTCATACTGACATCTGTCAATTTGAATTATCTGAATATATTAGCAGTTTCCATGGTTAGCATAGCTGACTGATTTATAAAATTGAATACCTTTATAATTCTTTAACTCTATATCTATTGAATATGAAGTATAAAATGTAATCAAATCGTATAGAGAATAATATATTCTTTAAGTTATAATAACGTTAAATCATATTTAACTGTTAAATCTTCAAATGAGGCTACTTCCGGTTCGCCAATTATAACCAAAATCTAATCAGTTGTTCTTCTGGATGTAAACTTGAGGAATACGAAAAAAATATGATTTTTGGAATCGTCGTATTGAAGTTGATCCGAAACACACACAGACACACATACATCATCGTAAAAATGGTAAAATCGTATTAGATGGGCCCTAAAACGTGCTAATAATAATAATAATAAAAAAATTAGAGTATGAGAAAAAGAATGACTATGTGTTCTCGCTAGTTAGTAATAAATATTTTGAAAGTTGGGTAAACACTTGGTTAAACAATTAGAATAATGATGAGACAGCATGTTAGGTACACCTGCATCACAGAAACCCGATGTGAACTTTGGTCGCACGTGTAAAAAACCCATCCGTGACATATCAAAACGTTTATAGATTGCTACCTAATGTAATGCGTTAACTTTTTGTCTCAATAAATCAACAATCATTAATTTTAATTAGTTTACAATATATTTTATTGCCCGAGAATGAGAATCCGTTTAAAATAATGATATAGGGTTCTATGAACTAAAACTGTATCATATAGTTGTTTAAACTACAAGGAATGTAAGTACTGGAGATTTTGGTAAATGACCACGTTTTAAGGTGTGTGTGTGTGGATCCTCTTTATGCTTTAATTCAAATACTATCGTTCAAAAATTTTGAAACCTTGTATTTATACCTTATTCTAATATGGAAAGAAACCATTATATTTTGTTGTAAATCAACCGGAAATGGCACTTTACTGGAAGCCTAAAATAGTTAGAAAAATACCTTTAAATGTTATTTTTTCGAAGTTTATGTTATATAAAATTTAAAGATTATTAAATTTTCTACAGGTTTGCATTAATAGTTTTTCTATATATTTTATAGATTTATAAAACGCAGTTTATGTCTCAAATGCATGTAACTGACAGATATATGTCACTGTCAACAAATTAAGCATTTCAAATAATAATAGTAACGTTTTAAAAAAGAAAATAGTAAATAGGACAATAATTATATGGAAAGGAACTTAATACAGTTACCAGCATAAGTAAATGTGTAGGAATATAGGTAAATATATCGTCACGGCATATTACCCATTGCTGGGTGTGCCAATCTGCTTTGTACACAGTTTTCGGTAACGATGATGACATATTTGTACTAAAAATTAAAATAAACGGGAGGTATTGTGTTGGCCACATCAGATTTCGTATTTTCAACCATGTATTACCCTTTATTAATGTACATATTTGAAAAAAATCGAGAAAAATAATTGGGAAATATGAGAAATAATTTTTATTCACATATTCTAGGTGGCTATATGAAAATTAACAAAATGTAACATTGTTAGACAGCTTAACAACTTAAAACAACATTTGTTTTTAGTTGTTTTTATTGCTGAACTTGTTATTTAAGTCGTCAAATAAATATGGACTGATGCTCAACTTTTTTCCCTTTTTCGCACCCTGTCCCTTGTCCTGCGGTGTTGCCGCTTCTTCATAACATTTTCAACATTGTCATACTGAATTGACAACACTGTATAAATTTTCATTTATACTTATTTGACGGCAAGTGTAAATTTTATAACATGCATTTATTTTTACATAGCCGTAATTGTTACAGATTTATTGTACTTATACCTAGTTAATATAAATATATTATGTATATTATTGTATGAGAAGGATTATCAGATGCCAATTCATAGCTGTAGTGGAGAATACACCACAAGAATTATATAAAACATCATTTTTTTATATATTTATTATATTTAAACATTCTATGAGCCTTGTAGTATAATTTTTTGTTGCTTGGTGGCAGCACCAACTTGTTCAAATTTGCTATTTTTATAAATAAATTCAATAAAATAAAATATTAAGAAAATCGTGAATATATGTTTTTGAGCGCGCGATAACATTCGGGTGTAGCAAACTTGCACAAACCAAAATTCTATTTTTAGATTGTTACTTGTTGACTTGTGTTTGAAATTGAAATATATTGAACTACTTTTTATAGCTTAGAAAATATGTTTAAATAATATGTACAAAAATTACTACGCGAACCAGAGAGGTTTTGCACTATTTCCTATCAATTTTTATGAATGAAATATATATAAATTAATTCAGATATGAACATAAGATGGTACTAGAAGTTTCGATTTTATTTTACATAGAAATTAATTAAATTATTAATTTAAAAAATATGAAATGGGGACATTGGTTGTTTTTACATTAAACCACATTAATTTAAAATTATTTTATGACAATAATACATATCAAATTCTTTCGTACGACAAAAAAATTAATTAATTATGTTGTCTAGCATTCATAAACCATAATTTTAATTTGTATATTTGTTTCATGGCCACCTTATAGGCCCTCGGGCGATAAATAAACAAGTTTATGATTCCAAAATAAAATAAATATATGTGAATAAAAAAAATACTATTTATTTTTTGAGTAATTTTGTTTAACATTTTGACAGGTCATCCTAGGTAAAAAATATAAAAAGCCTTTTTGTACAAAAAACTTTGGGCTTTAATTTTGCATTCTTGTAAAATTTTGATATGGGCCACAGTTTTTGAGAAAATGGCACCTTTAATCAAAGATGGCGAAGGATGATTGTTTTGTAACAATTATTGTGATCCGGATGCGGTATTTCGCTACCGAAAATCACTTTAATATGTTTAAGAATAAGGATTTGTTTTATGTATGTATTGTAAGGTACGCCCCTGACTTAAGAGTATGTGAGCGCCGCCACTGGTATAATATTCCCGAGCGATCACGTAATCCCCGGCGGGGAAAACCCTTACGCGTCTATACTGGTTTAATTATACATCCGGTGGACTGATCCTTTGTATTCAATGTCACTGTGGCGTCGGAAAGTTCGAGGACATCGCGCTATATAAACCCGTCGCCAAATAAATAAACGTTACAATATGTAAAGATTAATTTTCAAAATGTAGTAATAATACATAAAATATGTATGTCTTGTTATTATTTGATATGACATGTTTTGAAATAATAGTAAATGTAAAAATTTATACAATGTAACCAAATTATTATTATATGTAAATATTTAAATAATACAAAATAAAACACTTTTTTTTTCTTGTTTGTTCGTTGAATTTATCCAAAATTCCCCAGTTTTATGTTAATATACAAATTAAAAATCAATAAACTATAAACAAAATCTAGCAAATCATCCTAATTAATGCTTTGTTTTAAATAAATATCATTAACAATAACAACAATATGTAAATAAAAATGTGCAATAACTACAAAATAAACAAGGAAACGAGATAAAAAATAATGAACATCACGTAGCCAAATAACAGCAAAGGGACTGTATCATTTATGAGATAAACCAGCCCATGATAAGAATTATTCACGGACGAAGACCACAGCATGACTTTTAGAAAATTTCTAGTCTGATACCGACCTTCGCTTAACAAATTATGCCTCGTAACATGACAAGCAGATTCCGTCTGTCTATCCATCAATGAGCAAGAACAGAATCATTTTCACTTATAACCTTTATGTTCTAATAAAATAAGAACCTGAGAAAAAGTGTCACATCTCATATGATCAGACGTTCATACTCATTACGTCATGATTATGTACTATTGTTTACTTCGTATTAAAACTCATGTTCATGTTGCAATTGGATCTTGTTTTCATTTGATCTCAAAAAATTATCTCTAATATTTACTTAAATAATCTGTATTACTAAACAATTGATATTTGTTTAAATAATAACGAATAAAACAAAGCACGCTAGTTATTAAAACCATACATATGTCAAAATATTTTATTTGCAAACTAACCTATACTATCACTAACTACAACAACATTTGTATAATAAATCTTACTTACATTTCAATTCAAAAATAGTCTATTTATTGTAAAAATAACTAACAAATTATCACAAAACACACGAAATTTATATTCGCGCACAATATACAAGTCTGTTTGGCACAATAACTGTCAACCTTACGTCTGTCAACGCCATTTTGAATCTACTGCCAACCTACAACCGTGGAGACTGAATTGGAAATGATTAAAAACATTCAAAATGTAGAATTTACTGAATACTGAACAAAGTTCATTAATCATTATCGTAATCACATAGTCTGTGAATGCGCGAAAACTAAACACAATTTATATTTGTTATGGTAGTGAAACTGGTTGCCATGCGATGGCAGCACTTGTTAAAAAGAGTTTTCGATTCATAATCTTTATTATTTATAAAGTTTAGTAGTTTATTATTAAAGTAAAATAATAATTATAATATAATATGCCAATTTAAATTAAATATATGGCCGGAGCCTCCGCGTTGTTTTGGTAACAGTGGCCTGTTGAGCGCTCGCGATTGTTTCAACAAAACTTTTACGTATATTGTTGTGCTGTGTAAATATTTAAAGTTTTCAGTGATTAAAACGTAAATAACATTAATAATTTATATATCAATCGATAAATGAATGTCTTTTAACATAATTTTATCTGGTTTTCTTGTATATTTACACAAATTTTGTGTCCTATGGTGAATAGTGCATGTATTCCTACGCCGCCAGACTGCAGATTAAAAATTTATTTGGTGAGTGTTTTTTATTAAATTTCCAATGATAAATCGTCCATTTCAAATATTTAAAAACCATAAAAAACTTAAATATGATTTTGGATGAAATTCGAAACCATATACTACGTTTACATAGTATATACAGGATGATGTTAAACTTTAACAGAAATTACAATAATAAAAATAAATTAATCTAGCTTGACAAATAAATCGTTAACATTTTATTAATTTTTAGTTTCGATTCCATGGCTATATTTAGGGGGTGATTTTCAACATCATACCTAATTTCTACCCTTACAAAGCATGTAAAATTAATTTTGTTTATTGATTTATATCTAGAATTTTATGATCTTTAACTTTTATTTGAAGCTTTTTTACCTAAAATAATTAGGGAAGCAAGAAATTACGAAAATATGATTTGTTAAAATTAAATCTGTTCCTCACAAATCGTAATTTAAAGAATTTTGACCCAAATAATCCTAGTATAGCCATCTATGTTAAGTACACTGAAGTATATAAAAAGAATTAAATTCAATTTGCTCTGTTATTAAACGTGCAAAATAAAATAAGATTATTGAATTAAATTTACAATTTCTGTATAATCAATATTTGAGACGGAAATGTTAAAATGACTGACGCTTGAAAAACAAATATGTCATTATTACCGAAGTATGTATACAAAGCAGATAGATACACCCAGCAATGGGTAATATGCCGTGATGATATATTTATTTATATAAACACCTCCTAAAACTAAATAAAAAACAAGTTTTGTTTTTTGTCCAAAAAATCTCAATCTGTCACAAATCGTATTTCAAAGAATGTTGGCCCAAAATAATCCTAGTATAGCCATCTATGTCAAGTTGACTGAACTATATAAAAAGAATAAATTCAAATTGCACTGTTATTAAACATAAAAAATACAATAAGACTATTAAATTAAATGCAGAATTTAATTTTGTACAACATTTATTATTATTGGGCAACTTTTGCGCAAGGAAAAACTATTTTCCTATTCCCATGTTAAACGCCTATTGTTATAAAATATATGTAACAAAGTTTGAATTTTTCATTTAAATAATAAATATTGCACATTAATATAAAATTGCATAAATAAATTCAAATTTTAAAATATTAAACATCGCAGTCGCAAGGAATCGTACGGCGGATTCAAGGTGTTGTTAGTGTGAAAACTGGTGAATTTATATAAAATATTCAACAATATACATGTAGAAACACTATTCTTCTATAATAAATATATAAATCTGTATAAAAATGGTAAGTATACATATTTAACAGTATATTAATGCTTTGTTTTGATGCACTTAACCTAACTTTTATGTACGTTTTAGGCACGAAATGCAGAAAAAGCTATGTAAGTCACTTACCTTCCAATTATTCACCCAAATTTTAACATTTCATACATTTTAGGACAACTTTGGCTCGTTGGAGAGCAGCCCAACTCGAACAAAATGAAAAACACAAAAAGCGCCGTCCTTATTTGGCCTCAGATTGCAAAAGTCTTTACGCTTGCGAAAAATGGAGAATGCAGATTATTAGAGAGATTGCCAAGAAGGTTGCGCAAATCCAGAACGGTAAGAATTTTTTTTTAATTAAACAATCATAATAACGATATTTTTCAGCCGGTTTGGGTGAATTCCGAATCCGTGACTTGAACGATGAAATCAACAAACTTCTTCGAGAAAAAGGCCATTGGGAGGCTCAGATTAAAGAGCTAGGGGGGCCGGATTACCAAAAAGTTGGGCCTAGGATGCTGGATCATGAAGGAAAAGAAGTTCCCGGAAATCGAGGGTATAAATATTTCGGGGCCGCGAAGGATCTTCCAGGCGTCCGGGAGCTTTTCGAGCAAGAACCTCCACCTCCGCCGCGTAAAACTCGCGCAGAACTTATGAAAGACGTTGATGCAGACTATTACGGCTTTAGGGACGATGATGACGGCCTTTTAGGGCCTTTAGAAGCCGCAGCGGAACGCGTCAGCCGTGCTGCTGCTGTTGAAGATTTCCGGGAAGGCGGTGAACGGACTGAAGAGGACGAGGAGGATATTTATAAAGTGCCTGACGCGGAGGAAGAGGACGATGAAGAGGAACAAGATAAGAGGTTTGTGGCGCATGTTCCGGTGCCCAGCCAACAACAAGTCGAACAAGCTTTACTCAGGAGGAAGAAACAAGAATTGTATGATAAATATGGAATACTCCCTGAAAAAATGGACCAATCCTAAAATTAATAACTGTATTTATAATTTTAAATAAATATATTAATAAAAACGAAAAATTTTCTATATAAATTATAATCTCTGCACACAATACATCAAATTAACAAAACTAATTCGTTGTGTTGTTTTCGGGCCTTAAAATCCCTCTACAAATCAGCGTAAACTCCAACACAGATTCCGTCAACTTCCTCTTATTAGCTTTCTCCCTCAACACAGCCTTCGCAAACGCCTCCTTATGTTGGGGCCCTATTCTCGGCGACGGAAAATTTTCCCTAGCTAGAAAAGCATGCAGCCATCGGGCCAAACTGTCGCAATATTTCTTGTTGAGCGCTAAAAGAAGCTCCGCTAAAGGTTCTACGGCGCTCCGAGGCGCTGCGCCCCCTAAATTAAGGAGGATGCGACCCACGAGTTGCTCCCCGCATGATAAGACAACACCGGAGAGGGATATTTCGCGGCTTTGGGAGATTAGGTTGCTTAAAAATGAAGAGCATGATTTTAGAACTTGTAGTTCGGACATTGTGATGCACATGGATGCTGAAATAAATAAAACTTTATTAATTTCACCCTGCACCCCTAGACAGTGGCGGCTCGTGCACTAAAACGGCGAATTTTTCCCATTCAAGGTCAAATGCTTTATAATTGAAAGTTACATTATTTCAAGAGATGTGCAAAATTTATGAAATTCGTTGACAAATAGTTTATCTAAAACAACGAAAAAAATAAAAGAATTAAATATTTACTGCAATACGTATCGCAAACCAGAGTCTATTATAATAAAAATGCTAGACAAGACAGGTCATGTTATGTTTGTTTATTGTCGAATGCAATATGCAGCTAATACGAGGGTCACTCGATAAGTAAAGAGACAAATGGCTATAGCTCAAAAACGGTTTATTTTTCAACATAATCACCCCCCACAGTTAAGCACTTGTCCCATCTTTCTTGCAGCTTCCTAATTCCCTTGGCGAAGAATTCTTCCGATTTACCCCGAAGCCACTTTTGCACCGCTTCCTTAACTTCCTCATTGTTAGCAAATCTTTTTCCACGTAGGGCGTCTTTGAGTGGTCCAAACAGGTAAAAATCAGATGGGGCGAGGTCGGGACTGTAGGCAGGCAGGATGAGGTAAGACCTCCCAACCCAATTCTTAAAGCTTATCACGGGTCAGCTGGGCTGGATGAGGGCGGGCGTTAATGACTCCTTTTGACAAGAGTCCACAGCGTTTGCTCCTGATAGCTGGTCTAACTTTGTGTTCTAGCATCTCAGAGTAGTATTGGCTATTGATAGTTCGCTGATCTTCAAGGAAATCGCAATAGACATCGGGGTTCATCACCTACACTTGTTCGGCCACTTTTAAACCAATCAACCCACTTGTAAAAATTCGCACGGTTCATACAACTTTTACCGTACTGTATTAACATTCTAGAACAAATTTCACTTGGTTTTACACCTTCTGCGACTAAAAATCTAATGACTGAGCGCTGAAAATTTTGAGGTTGATCAGAGCATATGCCAAGGTTGCCAACTAACACCCCTGAAAAGATTGTACACATTCATTGAATAGTTTTAAAATTATAGAATTTGTCATTCAATCATTCAATAAGTAAAGAGACAAATTCTATAATTTTAAAACTATTCAATGAATGTGTACAATCTTTTCAGGGGTGTTAGTTAGCAACCTTGGGATATGCTCTGATCAACCTCAAAATTTTCAGCGCTCAGTCATTAGATTTTTAGTCGCAGAAGGTGTAAAACCAAGTGAAATTTGTTCTAGAATGTTAATACAGTACGGTAAAAGTTGTATGAACCGTGCAAATTTTTACAAGTGGGTTGATCGGTTTAAAAGTGGCCGAACAAGTGTAGGTGATGAACCCCGATGTCTATTGCGATTTCCTTGAAGATCAGCGAACTATCAATAGCCAATACTATGAGATGCTAGAACACAAAGTTAGACCAGCTATCAGGAGCAAACGCCGTGGACTCTTGTCAAAAGGAGTCATTAACGCCCGCCCTCATCCAGCCCAGCTGACCCGTGATAAGCTTCAAGAATTGGGTTGGGAGGTCTTACCTCACCCTGCCTGCCTACAGTCCCGACCTCGCCCCATCTGATTTTTACCTGTTTGGACCACCCAAAGACGCCCTACGTGGAAAAAGATTTGCTAACAATGAGGAAGTTAAGGTGCAAAAGTGGCTTCGGGGTAAATCGAAAGAATTCAACGCCAAGGGAATTAGGAAGCTGCAAGAAAGATTTGTCTCTTTACTTATTGAATGACCCTCGTAGTTATGATTTAAGCCCTAATATAATCCTCTCACCGCACTGGAATATGGCTGTTGCGTCCACGCCATCCTCCACCAACAACTTCGCATTTTTCTTCACCACTTGAGCCATCATTTGAAAAAACGCTTCCAGCGTATCGCTATGTTCCGCCAGTTGAGTCTGTTGATTTGCGCATAACGCCAGCGTAACATTTGCCGTATCAACCAACAAAGGTCTCGCCGTACTTCCCCACAACAACAACAAAGGTCTCGCCGCTATTAATATAGCCGGTTGGGGCCACGCCCGGTACGATTCCGCGAGAAGAGACAACAAATCTGGAGTCAAGGGGGCTGATTGCTCCCCTAGAGTACTGACAACATGTTTGAGAAGCCCGCATAATACATCCATTATTTCTGTTTCGCGAACCCATCGGGATGCGATACTTCGCCATAAGGACCAAGTATGCCGCGTTATTATTAAAATTGGCTGTTCTTCAGCTGTTTCTGTGTGTAAAGAACAAAACAACGCTGATACTAGCTTCAAACGAGTTACAACTTGTCTGGGTTGTGAATTTGGCGCGGATACTAATTGTTGTAATTCTTCTAATTGAGGGGTTAAAACTAAATTTAAATATTCCATTGCTTCAGGGACGGAAACGATGCTTAAAACTTTTCCTATACTAAACATCAATCGTACGCATTCGGCTAATCGTAAATGGCCTTGAGATAAGGCTTGGTGCGCGGCTTGGAGGATATGAGGCGCGTATGGACCTAAAAATCGTTGGCAATTATGCGTTAAATCTTTTAAAGCCATTGTGGCAGAAGCGGATACTTCTAAAACGGTTAAACCGGCTGTTAAAAACGGTACAGCACTCGTTAAAGTATCTGGATGTTCCGTTATCCATTCCGCATACGCGCCAAAAGTATCCAACGCCATTCCTAACACTTTAACATTTAATCTTTCATACGGAATATCTTTCAAACGTTCCATCAATTTTGGCAAATAGACATCCTCAACATCCACCGCTTCAGCTATCGCGTAATACGCGTGCAAAATACTTTCAACCTCCATCCAATTACTAGGTCCGATATTATCTATTGCAGTATTTAATTTTGTGTTTAAAATATCCAATAGTTCTATGTTTAAAACGCTATGACAGTACATGAAAGTATCTGCGATATCTTGGCGGTAACAACGAAATAGTTCGCGATCATCGGCGGTATAATGCGGGAGGTCATTATCGGGAGGGAACGCGGATTTGGCAAGTAAAGAGGAAACGAGTTCGCGGTATAGTGGCTTTAAGAGGAGGAGGACGCGCGCGCATGCGCCTGTGTCTAAGGCGAGGGCGTCGTCTTGTAATGTGTACCAGAAACCGAAAGCTAATGCGCTGGACGATTCGTCGATTGGATATCTAAAAAAATGTTGATTATATTAACATAAATGTTTTTACCTTCCGTCAAAAATTCATTGAATAAACACGTTTTAAGGTCTTTACAATACGATTTTACTATTTTTACGATGATGTATGTGTGCGTGTGCGTTACCGCGATATCTCCAATACTAGAATTCCAAAAATTCTTACAACCATATGCAGACTTGATTAGATTTTGGTTATAATTGGTCAACCGGAAGATTTTAATAGTTTTTCTTGAAAAACTCAAACTTAAAGAATTATAAACAGCAAATATATTCAGAAAATTCAAATTGACAGATGTCAGTATCAATAAAAAGTAAATGAATGAAAGAATAAGGGAAATAACTCTAATGTTTCTAGAAAGATATAAGAGAGACGATTACACTGGTTTGAACATGTCATGAGGACAGATGAATATATTAATAAAAGGTGGAAGAAACATAGGAAGACCAAATATAAGATGGACTGTATTTAGGAAGATTTGAGAGAAAAGGAACTGAATGAGGACGACACGCAAAACAAAAATACAAGGAAGAAGAAAATAAAAAATAGCGACCCCTAACAAATGGGAAAAACTAAAGATGTCAGTGTCAACTGCAATAATTTTACTGGAAATATAAGATCTGTTGCAAGAAAATTTATGTATAGGGCGCGAGCAGTCACGTGACTTTGCTGACTTTGGCAAGCATTCAAAATTTCATGATTTTCTTATTTCATGTGGTTTATTTATCAGGAGTATGAAATTCACTTGTCGAGAAAAGGAATCATAAAATACCAAAAAATGAAATTTTGAATGAAAAATTATGACATAATTAATAGATGTCATTCTGATACGGGCCCCCAAATCTGCTTGCCAAGGTCAGCAAAGTCACGTGACTGCTCGCGCCCTATACATAAATTTTCTTGCAAAAGATCCTATATTTCCAGTAAAATCATTTTATGAATAGTTCGCGGAAGACTTGAGAGAAAAGCAACCGAATGAGGACGACCCACAAAACAGAACGAATGGGAAAAGCTAAAGAAGATGTCAGTTTGAAGTGTCATTTGCATAGTTTGTACATAATACACAGGATTGACGGAAGGTATTGTGCTGGCCACTCACCTGCCGTCAGCCGCAGAACACTCCAAAACCGCCCTCACCACCTCCAACGCCAACTCCCTCTCCTCCTCCCGATCCCCCGCTAAGGCCCCCACCAACACTTTACTATGGCTATCCGCCGTATTGACCACCAACCCCTGCACCACACAAATCGCATCTTTATTCCTCTCCCGGACATCCAACTGCCTCTCCTGGGCCAAGACGCCGCCCCTCAGCTCCACCAGCATGCACCTCAAAGTGGCGAGCACCAATCCCGGCCACCGGCCTGTCTGTGGCTGGGACATTAACGACCCGACGGCCTCGCCAGCGGCTTCAAGGAGCTCTAGAGTGTCGAGGCCGGTGATGGTGCATTGGAGCCAACCGAGGTGGATGAGACGGATTAGTGTGGTGCTTAGGCTGGAGCACGTGAAGGGGGGGGCTAGTTGGAGCCAGGAGCCTGAACAGCGGGAGGCTTCGATGCAGGTTGTTATAATATCTGAAGTCCAGGTCCTGCGATTTATAAATAAGCTATTGCTCATAGTTTCAGGAATATTTTAACTTATTTAGTCTAAATGTCGTTGTTTTACAGCGATGAAATAAGTGACAGTCGATGGTGATACTAGCGATGTATACATAACCTTGTTTCTTAGGCATTTATTCTATCTTCCTCATAAGTAAAAAAATAAATACGATTATAGACTGTCTTTAAAATAAATAAGTAAAAATACGTGCTAACTTGGCAGCATTCTAACTCATCCGAACCCCCAAATACTGGCTTCGGGTTAATTCTTTTGAAAAATGGGTTCGGGCGCGGTTCTAGTGCAAACCTTAATAAAATTTGCGGTTTTGTTCCGGGTTCAGATTTGGTTCGACTTAATGAAAATTGAATTAATGCTTTTTGAATAACAATCTTTCGGATTCGACTCGGGTTAAATTGAAAAATATTGGGTTCGATGCTCAACAAGTCCCCCTTAGCCCGCAAGACATACGTCGCACAATATCTGTCATACTTTAAGCAGCACGTCGGAACTAAGTTGCAACGGAAGCGGCAAAGGTGACGTCACAGTGGCGGGAATAAATATATCCGGTATTTTCACTATTTTTTTTTTCATTCAAATACTTCTAATAAAAAAACCCATTATGTCTTTAAATTATTGCAAGCCTACACTTAGAGTAATCGGTATTAAAAACTTGCGTGGAGTAAACATGTAGTCTCGAGTTTTAGTTTTGAGCGCATATTAAACGCTAGTACGCCAAGTTACAACAATGTAGCTAACTCAAAAAAGATAATATACCATTTTATCATATTTAGTTTTATATTTTAATAAAATGAAACTAATAAATATGAATGTACTTACTCTTCGTTCATGGCGGGCACAAGACACATTTCTATAACTTTTAAAATATCTTTAGAAACTTCTTGTAATACTGTTCGAACTCTAGTTTTCTGTGTACTTGGTAAAGTTGTGCTTTGGAACTACAACAAAGAACAATTAAACAAATATTTAAAAAAATATTTAACCTTACTTCTTCAGGTATAACAGTTAAAATCTCTAGTAAAATCCAAACTACCCGCTCACTATTAATATTTGGAAGGTTTTGCGGCTGAAAACTAGAAACTAACTCTTCGAAAGCATTTGGCCAATGATTAGGTATTGTATGTATAATATATGCGCTTAACTGCAACACAATTTCAATGTTACTAAATATAGTTTTAAAATAAAATTTGCGACTTACAGCTATACAAAGTCTATTTAGCACTATCTTAGGGCCCATGGCAAAGTTAATTATATTTTCTACTATTTTTTTCTTCAATTGTTCATAATGTTCCGTCGGGACTTCATTCCAATGTTTTAAAAGTTTCGTGTGCAAAGTTGTCGCTGCAAAAAACTGCACCTCCGAACTCTACAAAAAAAATCATCAAAATATTTAAAACAGATATTTTTTTCCTCAACTCACTCTCTGCGGTTGCAAAAGCTCCCACACAAAGCTCCAAGCTTGCGGGGAGTTTTGCGCTTCTGTGAGCCATTGGTGAGCTTGAGCTTGCTGCCCAGCTTCGGAACGATAAAATAAAGTTACAACTTTTTCTAAATTTTCTGCCGTACAATCCATCTGTCCGGAGAAAAATATTGGTTAGGTTTACTCAAAATATTGATATGTATTAGAAATTGTTATTACGTACCATTAAAACTGTTAAAAAGTACAGAGGTTAACGAAATAAATAAAGCAACCTTGTTTACATTTTCTGAATGATTTTCGCGTATAAAAATAGGTGATATGAATTAATCACAAACCCCCTATAAAGTTTTTGGTGTGAAATTAGTTTGAATTATGAGTCAAAAGTGACAGTTATTGTTTGACCCGCTGTGCCTCGCTCGGTCGATAAATAGCGCAATTTTGACATTTACTGAAATATTCAGTCTGCTTTGCCGACCGTGTCAAAATACGAAAAAAACGATGGCAGATCTTGGAGAAGGTACGTGTATTTTTATTTCTTAGCAAGATTTCCCTCCATTTTTGCGTTAACTAATTTGCAAACGCATTGTTTTTGTCGGTTGGTGATTTTTATACAAGTCTTTACGTCTATATGACGTTTAAACTTCAAAATGTGATTTTGCATTTGTTAGGTTGATCCCGTGTTTACTCACATACAAAATTTTCAGTACCATTCACTAATGTCTCTACTTAGTGTTCAGCTCATTATGGTTTCATTTTAGATTTTGTAGAAGTTAAACCTTCTATAATAATGAAAGTGGACGCTCCTCCGGAAGACAATAATACCATAACCTCTCAAGGTACGTTTTACACATATTTTATAAGCTTCGTAAAGTAGTTTTGGTAAAATATTCGATGCCAAAAAAGGTTTCAGGAATTTTATAACCTAATTTGAAGTCAGCATAATTTCATTTAAGTTCTGCAGAGATTTTTGTGTGGTGCAATAAAATTCATAGTCACCAAAGTGCAATTTGATTAAATTTGCTGTTTTTATTATCTTGGCCGTCAATTTTAATAAAAAAAAACGAATGATATGTAGATTAAAGTTAATGAAAAACGATATTGAACATCAACATATATAAATTTGATCCAGCATAATATCCAATTCAAGGTTAAATTACTCATATCCAGACATCAAATTGTTTTTTTTTGATAATACTGACTAATGTATAATAAAAATATGGCTTATAGTAATTTTGATATTATTAAAGAAACAATAACACATAAGACAACACAGTTATATATTTTTTTAATGTACAAATATGCCCCGTGAAGTTATATTGCTTGTATAATTGTACATTCGTGATTGTGTCTGTGTAGGGGTCGTTATTTTTTATTTTCTTCTTCCACTCATTTCTGTTTTGCGTGTCGTCCTCATTCATTTCCTTTTCTCTCAATTCGCAATACAGTCCTTCCATCTTATCTTTGGTCTTCCTCCGTTTTTTCTTCTTTCAATAAGCTATTCATTCTTCTTCCAATATATTCTTCATCTCTCCTCATGACATGTTCAAATCAATGTAATTGTCTCTCATGTATCTTTCCGTGTCTTCCCCAACTTCAACATCCTTCATATTCATTTACTTTTCATTGATACTGACATCTGTCAATTTGAATGAATATATTAGCAGTGTAACAATATCTTTATAATTCTTTAACTCTATATCTATTGAATATGAAGTATTAAATGCAATCAAATCGTACAGAGAATAATATATTCTTTAAGTTATAATAACGTTAAATGTAAATATGTGATATTTAACTGCTAAAATCTTCAAATGAGACTACTTCCGGTTGATCAATTATAACCAAAATCTGATCAGTTGTTCTTCTGGATATAAACTTGAGGAATACGAAAAAAATATATAATTTTTGGAATCGTGGTATTGAAGTTTTGCGATCCGAAACTTTCGTCACACAGACACACACATACATACATACAGACATCATCGTAAAAATGGTAAAATCGTATTATAGGGACCCTAAAACATGCTTATTCACTAAAAACTCTTTAACCTTCAAATGAGGCTACTTCCGGTTGACCAATTATAACCAAAATCTAATCATTTGTTCTTCTGCATGTAAACTTGAGGAATACAAAAAAAATATAATTTTTAGAATTGTGGTATTAAAGATATACGTTCCGAAACTTTCGTCACACACACACAGATACACACTCACACACACATACATACATACATACATACAGACATCATCGTAAAAATGGTAAAATCGTATTAGAGGGTCCCTAAAACATGCTTATTACATTATTAAAAACTCTTCAACCTTTAAATGAGGCTACTTCCGGTTCACCAATTATAACCAAAATCTAATCAGTTGTTCTTCTGGATGTAAACTTGAAGAATACAAAAAAATATATAATTTTTGGAATTGTGGTATTGAAGATATGCGATCCGAAACTTTCGTCACACACACACAGATACACACTCACACACACACACACATACATACATACATACAGACAGACAGACAGACAGACAGACATCATCGTAAAAATGGTAAAATCGTATTAGAGGGACCCTAAAACATGCTTATTACATTACTAAAAATTCTTCAACCTTCAAATGAGGCTACTTCCGGTTAACCAATTATAACCAAAATCTAATCATTTGTAATTGTGGTATTGAAGATATGCGAAACTTTCGTCACACCCACACACTCACACACACACACACACATACAGACATCATCGTAAAAATGGTAAAATCGTATTATAGGGACCTTAAAACATGCTTATTACTAAAAACTCATCATTTTTTTGACCAAAGACAACACCTTCCTTACCCAAAGGTGACGGAAGTTAAAAAAAATAATTGGTTGTATTTATTGCAGGAGGATCAGTAAACAGTACCTCAGAACAAAACGACACACTTAGAACTCCAGTAAAAGTAAAGAAACCAATCCTCCAGTCATCTTGGTTGAACAACACCAACCTACGTAGTATAATCACAAGTCCAAAACTCAGTTCCGGCGTAGTTTTAAGACCTTCAGCCCTCGGTTCACGCTTAGAAAACAACAAATCAACAGAAAAAAGTAAAAACCCATTCTCTTTATGTCCTAGCCGTTTAAATCAATTTGCAAAAGCCGACCACGCTGACGAAAACAACTGTTCATCATCCTCTGAAATCAACAATGGCGACACACCAAAATTCGTACCACTTGTTGTTACAGAATCCAGCAAAACAACAACCCCAAGCACACCTTCAGTCTCTACAACATCCGTAGCGTCGACCAGCAATTTTGTTTTCGGCCAAAATATTCACGAACGAGTCGTTTCAGAAAACGAAGAAAGCAATACACCATGCGGATCGAATTCCAGCGCGAATGGAACTTCAGAATTGTTGTTCAGTAGTGCCGTTAAACCAACAGAAAATAAAGAAGTCAAAACGTTGTCAGAATCCGCGCGGGAATATGAAGAAAGCCGGGCGAACAAACGAAAATATGAAACGGTTACTGTCGTCACAGGAGAAGAAGATGAATTAAATGTTTTACAAATTAACTGCAAGTTATTCGCTTTTGATAAAATAACCGGAAACTGGCAAGAAAGAGGCAGAGGAACCTTAAGATTAAACGACAAAGACGCGAATCAATCCCGGTTAGTCTTCCGCACTGGCGGGAGTTTGCGATTAGTCCTAAACACCAAAATATGGGCGGAAATGACAGTAGACCGCGCCAGTAACAAAAGTTTGAGGTTAACAGCAATGGACGCTTCCGGTCAAATAAAAGTTTTCCTTATCATGGCAAGCAGTGAAGAAATCAACCAATTGCAACGATTGTTAGAAGCCAGAAGGGCAAAACTGCGCGAAATAGCGGAGCCGCTGGCGAAGAAGCCCGCGCTGGAGTTAGCGGAGTCTTCGGAGCCCCACTAGCACACAATAAACACAAATGTAAATACACACATCCGACGATTTAGGGGAATTTGTTTATAGTTCCTTGACTATTTTACAATTTTACAGGTTCAGCGATTATTCGAAAATGTTTTACCGTAATCTAGGGTCTTTTCGTTTTGTAAGCATGTAGTTAACAGTGAATAAAGTCATTTTGAAGAAATAAATTTTATAACATTAAGGAAAACAATATTATTTTTTATTAACAGCTGTAAAATATGTGAACATGAACTTTATATAGTTAATAATTTACAGATATATGTGTGTGTAATAAATTATGTATTTATAATTCAACGTATTTTCTATGGCGCTCACAAATTATAAAACCTACGCAAATGGTAAGAAATTGTGACAAATTCTTTAAAATATAGATCTTAAGCCGTATTCTTTCGCTAGGTTGGATCAGATCCAACTGATCGTATGGATTAGATCAGAAACACTAGTATCTGTCAAAATTGGAAAAATGAATTTCAATTTTGTATATTTACCATTGTTTTAATTCTGTTTATTGTTATAAAAACCGACTTTTCGGCCTTCTTCAGGGAACATTAAATATAATCTCTTGTCCTTATTGACTTATAAAACATGACAGATTCTTCCGCCGTTTGCGCCATTTTTGAATCTTAAGTCATATGATTTTTCTAATCCAAGTTTGTGTTGAAGTCTGATCCAAGGCAACGAAGGAATACGGCTTAATAACGGTGCAAATTGGGAACATGACGCGTTAATAGGTGTTGTTATGTAGTTTTTCCATTTTTTTATAGTTTTATAGCGCGGGCATACAGCTGTTTTAAGTGTCCGACATATGTGCAGGCGCCCCACTTGTCATAGGGACAGTACAGCCATTTTGTTTGTTGTTTTGTGTCGTATGTTTGTCGTTTATGTTGTATTTTTCTGGGATTTTAGTGGGTGACTTCTTAATATTTAATGTGTGTGTGTGTGTGTGGACAACATATTTATACGATTTCATGTGATTAGTAAATAGGAAGTACATTTTTACGTCACTACAAAATGCTTTAAAATAAGCTGACATTCTCAAACACAATGTACAAAAAACTGATTCCAACTTTTGAATTAGCGCTAAGGAAAACTATAACAGAACGGATGGCGCTGTTGTTTGGGCGCCGGGACGGCTGATTACAAGGTTACTAAAAACAGCTGAGTGTCCGAGCCCTATATAGGAGCCCAAACCCATATTTGGGCTGGTCTACATTTTCAAAAATTATAAAACATACGTAATTGGTAAGATTTTTTTTCCGACTTCTTTAAAATATATATCGTAATGGTGCAAATTGGGAACATGACGCCAAGTGGCACGACACGCGTCTACTCACAGTCACGTGGCGATGCAGTATTTTTTATTTAAAATCCTATGTACAATTACTTTAACTATGTATTTAATTTTTGAATTAAACGACATTTAATTTTCAAATTTAAAATATTAAGAAGAAACCACATGATTGGTGCAGCAAATAATCACGTGACCCAGTAAAGATAATATTTGTAACGGCTGTAACGAAATATTTTATTTATCATATCAAATTTCTTTTGTTGTTGGGTGTTGGTTGCTGTAGACAGAGCCACATTAAGGGGGGAAGATTTTGGAGTAAACTTCCAAACCTCCTTAAATGACGAGGGGGTGACGCCTTAGGCGCCAGAAAACTGACATTTTAAAATATATTATTACAATTTTTTTTATCGCGGCGAAACTTTTTCTTTCTTATCTTTTTGTGAAATCAGCGCGTTTGCAAATGCAATTAATCCGACTCTGCCTACAGATATGCATTTCCTTTAAAAAAATATATATCTGCATCGCATAAAGTGGTTGTTGAAAATTTGCTCCGTTAAAATGAATATTCAAATTAGTGTTTTATCTGGCAAATCCGCACAAACAAAAGGAAAAAATGCCAGTGGTTCGTTTAAATTAACAAGTGCGTCAGTTTCAAAACAAGCTATTGCTATTGCCGCCAAGCCGTACAAAGGTAAGTATCAATGTTTCAAAATCACGATATTAGTTAAAGGTAAAATATTTCAGCTATTGCACCGAAAAAAACTGCAAATATGGCGGTGAAAAAACCAACTGGAACTGCAAAAGTTGCGAAGCCTAAATCTGCAGTTAAAGTCAAGGAAACTACGAAAACGGAAACACAGTATAGAGAATATACGTGTACTCAAACGGTTACTAAAACTAAAACAGCTGTGAAGAAACAAAAGCCAGCGAAACCAAAAGCTGTCAAAAAGACTGCTGCACAAAAGAATTGCAATTTAATCATTCAATTATAGATGAATTTAATACATTGTAAAAGTTTTCGTGTATGTGTCTGAAATAAATATAATTTTTCAGTATGATTTGTAAAATTTATCCAGAAATATATATCAAGGGGTTAGGTTAAAGTTTTGTGAAACCCCTAAAAGATTTGATCAAATAATTGGGTTAGGGTTTTAGTTGTTTGGGGCCATTTTGTCGTTCAATCTGCCATCTACAGTTATTTTTTCTCTTAAAGAGTACGTGAACATTAAACATATTCTAGTAATAATTTCAATACGATTTGATTACGTTTTATGCTTCAAAATAAATTTAGAATTAAATAAAACTGCTAGATACTATATTAATAAAATTCTGGTTGTATTTAAACTTCCGCGCTTGAAGCTATACTAGCGACAATGTTCAACTATTGTAAATCCGCCTATTACGCCAATAATATAGTTCTCTAGTTTCCCTAATGTCAACAACAGCTTGACAGTTGTCATTTCCTCGATTGTTTTATGATTATACAAAAATGGGATGCTGTGATTCAAGAGTAGAGCCCCGTGAACCAAATAGCAACGTTCGGGGCTGCACAGATGTGTTTTGGTTAATTATATACATTCTTTTCTGGGGCGTTATGGTATGAAAACGCCCAAACTAACCTATAATTACTATGATGTCATTTTTATTTACAGGTGCTCATAGCTGTGTTTTCTTTTGTTTATGGTAGTCCGATTCGTTTAATTAATGGATATGATTCATTCGGAAATACATGTGGAAAGAAACACAATCCTATAAGGGGCGAAATGACCCTTTCTGGGTTAAGTACTATAGACAAGCCATATTTGTTTTTTATGGACATAAAAGATTTAAAAAAAGCCTTAAAAGTGTGCGTGAAACAATGTCCTAATCGATATATGACAACTATGAAAGAATTGAAGGATTTTTATAAAACCACAGGGTCAAATCTGTGTCAGTATGATTTTGATATACAAAAAATTGATAATAAACCTGAATTGAATGCTTTGAGTAATCCTTTAGGGCCTTGTCCAAATTTACCCGTTTACGAAAGGTACATAAATATATTTTTCAAAACGTGTTTTTTGCGCATACTAATGACTTTTATACAAAGTGACAGTTTCAATAAACGTATGAAATTTATTTTGACAAATTACTTACAAGTTGGATACATGGATCGTAAATTTTCGGCCGTAGTGACCGTCAAACAACCACTGTTCATTTGTTCCGTCATAAATATCGTTGTACACAGTTCAAAACTTAAAAAAACGAATTACTATAACATATGTTCGACTTCAGTGACCGGTTGCCATAACCTATAATAAGTTTTGTTTGTTAAGTTGGTGTTATTGAAGTGTTCTGATCATGCGCAGTTAAAATTTACGGCTGTCAAATTGTTCACCGGTCTGTGTTGTGATTGGTTGAAATCATACGGTACGAACCTTTTTAAGGGTGTGGTCGGATTAGCTTCTTTTCCTAAGGGCTGCTCGGTGAAAATAAGGAATTGGCAACTCCCCCATCTTGCACGAGTCTTATTAAGGAGCTGTTGGGGCAGCGAAACCTTCACCGAAAGATTAATCCGGTATTTCGTGGGGCTCGTCCCCACCGGTGGGCCTTAATCGGGCTTGTACATATTTTTGACGCCGTAACCGCCATAAATTTTAACTGCACATGATTAGAACACAATTTCAATAATACCAACACAAACCATTTTTTATATTATTATAGGTTATGGCAAAACATATGTTTTAGTAATATTTCGTTTTTCAAGTTTTGAACTTTGTGCATTGATATTTTTCACTAAACTCATCAGTTCGCCCAAAAAACATTAGTTATTTTAAAGAAAACACTGTATATATTAATTTTATTTTTTGTAGTATACCAGTTTTGAATAGATGCGTCCCAAAGCCAGTTAAAGAAGTAGCTGACAGTATTTTATCGAATTTTTATGGCTTGTTGAATGGTTGGGACACTTTAGAGCAAATTTTAGGCGATTTGTACAGTACTTGGAAAGAAATGCTTGGTTTGGCTTTCTTGGCATTCTGTAAGTTCTATTTTAGTTATCACGCTAGTATTATTAATAAGAAAATTAGTCACTTTAAGTTAATAAAATAATAGAATATTCGCCATATTCACCTGATTTGGCAGTGTGGGACTTTTAAAACTTTTCACAAGAATTTTTGTTGTAGAAGGGGAGACTCAAAAGTCTTTAGACTGTGCTAAAAAAACATTTATATATACCAAACCGATTTTTTTCAACTTCGCAGACGCTATAAGCGTCCGGTCTTTGTAGGGCTTATCAGAACCGCCGCAGAATTTAAAATCCTCGGATATAACGATGAATAGTTTAAAAGTGTAGTGGGATCCCCCAAGGAAGCAAAATAGGGACATTGTTAGTTATATTGTTACGTATGAAACCACGCAAATGCATGAGGATAGGATTTATTATTTTTATTAAACATTTTATATTTTGATTCCATACAACACGATTTTAGTGTTAGTTTGAAGATTTTCAAACAGTTCCACAAAACCAAACTGTAACAATTTAGGGAACCCAGAACCAAACCTCAGATATTTTTCAATTGAACCCGACTCGAACCCATTTTTGAAAAAACTAACCTGAACCGAACCCAGTTTTTGGCGGGTTCGGTGCCCTGATTAAAATCATTCAATATCTCAATTTTGGTTAAAAATAATTGAGAAAATAAAACTTGTTGACTAAAAACAATAACTACGCTCCAATATTTCTTTTTTTGACAACTTTTGGGGGCAACTGGACGCTGCAGTGCTGCCAAAATGGCAGTCTAAATACTTTTGGGTCCGTCCCGTATATTTTTTTAAACAAATTTTTGTTTTACGTATAATATTTTTGCTTTTAGTGCTGTCCTTGTGTACAGTCGGTATTTTACACTTATTGGCTAGTTTAGTGTCATATATTGTGATGATATTAGTAACAGTTGCAAGTATTGGTGGTACAGGGTTTTTATGGTACACATATATTGATATTAAGTACAACTTAGATAAAATACCTGAGAGAACAATGTTGTTGGAATCTGTCCGTAATGAAACAGCATTTCTCTGGTATTCCATTATCGCTACTATTATTACGGTAACTATAACAACGCGAAGTTTGTTTTTTTGTTGATTGTTACATTTATAGGTTATTATTATAATCTTGGTGATTGTTATGCGAAAACAAGTCGATTTTTTAGCAGATTTATTTAAAGAGACGTCGAAGTGTTTAGCTGCTATTCCTGGATTGTTTTTCCAGCCCTTATTGACATTTGTGGTATTGTTGGCCTTCTTTTCGTTCTGGATATTCGTTGTTGTAAGAAAATCAAAATGGCCGTTGATACTGAAATGTTTTGAACAAATATATGTTGTAGTTATGTTTGGCAACTGCGTATTATCCTGGAACAAGCGCCGTAACGCCCTTCCAGGATGTGGATACAGGATTCACAACAAATTCTCCACCAGTTACTACTGAAGTATTACAACGAATTAATATTTCAGTTGCCAGTATAAAAAGTATATAAGATATCTTTACAATGTTGTATCCAACTAATTTATTTTTTTCTTAGAGTTGACAGTCGTGGAATTCATAGACCCAACTTGGGTTAAATACATGTGGTGGATTTATCTTATTGGATTAATTTGGGGTTCGGAGTTTATTATGGCTTGTCAACAAATGGTTATTGCTGGTAGTGTAGCGCATTGGTATTACCGACACCAATATAAGAACAATGATCATGTTTCATACGCTTTTAGCAAACTTATTAAATACCATTTAGGTTCGATGGCTCTTGGATCACTACTAATTACTATTTTCAAAATACCTCGACTTATTTTGACTTATATTTACGCTAGGTGAGTACATCAATAACATTTAATAATTGTTTGGGATAGGTTAAACCCTCATAATTACTAGCTGATACCCTGCGGGTTATATTTTAACCCCGTTATGAACCCCCAAAAATGGATGGTTTCATGTTTAGTTTCGGCCAGAAATGCAGGTTAAAAATGATTGAATATTCCAATTTCGGTTAAATATAGAGTATTTATTATTGCAAAATTAAACTTTAGAGGGTTGATTTGTATATTTCCGGTGTGAAAGTAGTTAAATTTCTGGTTAAAAACTCCCCAAACCTGGGCTCAAATATTGTACATTTTTGATTAAAAATGTGAGGTTAAAAATTGAACAATATCTCGATTCCGGTTGAAGATAGAGTATTAATTCTGGCAAAAACGAACTCTGGGGGGTTGATTTATATATTTTTGGTATAAAAGTGGTTAAATTTCTGGTTAAAAACTCCTCAAACCCGGGTTCAAATATTGTACATTTCTAGCTAATGTGAGGTTAAAAATCGGTCAATATTTTGATTTCGGTTGAAGATAGATTGTTATTTCTGGCAAAAACGAACTTTAGAGGGTTGATTTGTATATTTCCTGTATAAAAGTGGTTAAATTTCCGGTTAAAAATACCCCATACCCGGGTTAAAAAATTGTGCATTTTTGACGAAAAATGTGAGGTTAAAAATCGTTCAATATTTCGATTTCGATTAAAGATAGAGTATTTATTATTGCAAAAAAAAACTTTAGAGGGTTGATTTGTATATTTCCTGTATAAAAATGGTTAAATTTCTGGTTAAAAACTCCTCAAACCCGGGCTCAAATATTGTATATTTTTGACGAAAAATGTGAGATTAAAAATCGATTAATATCTCGATTTTGGTTAAAGATAGAGTATTTATTATTGCAAAAATACACTTTAGAGGATTGATTTGTATATTTCCGGTGTAAAAGTGGTTAAATTTACAATTAAAAACTCCTCAATCCCGGGTGCAAATATTGTATATTTTTTATGCAAAATGTGAGGTTAAAAATTGATCAATATATTGATTTCGGTTAAAGATAGAGTATTTATTATTGCAAAAATACACTTTAAAGGGTTGGTTTGTATATTTCTAGTATGAAAGGGGTTAAATTTCCGATTAAAAACTCCTCAATCCCGGGTTCAAATATTGTATATTTTTGACAAAAAATGTGAGGTTAAAAATGGTTCAATATTTCGATTTCGGTTAAAGATAGAGTATTTATTATTGCAAAAATACACTTTAGAGGGTTGATTTGTATATTTCTTGTATAAAAGTGGTTAAATTTCTGGTTAAAAACTCCCCAAACCCGGGTTCAAATATTGTATATTTTTGACGAAAAATCTGAAGTTAAAAATTGATCAATAACTCTATATCGGTTAAAGATGGAGTCTTAATTCTTGCAAAAATAAACTCTGGAGGCTCAATTTGATATATTAATATTTTAAAAGTGCCAAAAAGGCTTTAAGGATTCCGGAAAATTAACTTTTTTTTCCGAAAATTTGGCGTCGATTTATATTTAATTTCTTTTCAGGTCCAAAAAAGAGGACATAGGCGAATGCGCCAAATGTTGCATGCGCGGTTGTATTTGTTGTTTTTATTGCCTTGAAAAATTCATCCGTTATTTAAACCACAACGCGTATACCGTCATTGCTATAGACGGTGTTAATTTCTGCTCCGCGGCTAAAACCGCGTGGGAGGTCCTCGTAGCGCATGCCCTCCAAGTCGCTACAATAAACAGTGTCGGAGACTTCATCCTCTTTCTCGGTAAATGTATCGTGACTGCTGTTACCGGTTGTGTAGGTCTCGCCCTCTTCCGTAGGGACCCAGAATTGAAATTCTATGCGGCGCCGACGTTATTGGTTTGCGTTTATAGTTTCTTCATCGCTCATTGTATTTTGTCGTTGTATGAGATGGTTTTAGATACGTTGTATTTGTGTCAGTGTCAGGATAAAGAATCTCCCGCGCAAAGGGCGGAAAATATGCAGTTGCAGCAGTTGCCGCAAAGTTTGGATAATGGGCAGACGGAAATTGCGCCGATGACGTAATTTATAAAATTTGAACAAACAGGAGGAGTGTGTTCAATTTTTTTTTTAATTTATAACTATTTAAAACGGGCTTTATAAATAATATAAGAATCATTGTTCGTAGGGAAAACTTTAAATTCGGTTTCATGTTTGAACAAATGCGATATGATGTTCATTTTATTTTCTCCGCTATTGCTATCTAAATTTAATTAACGTATTTTTGGGGTAATTTTAATCTAAATTGACCCCCGTGGTGCACTCTCCACGCCAGTATTGAGTGCCCGCACGGTACAAATATTTCATCATTACCGATATCTGGGTAGAAAACAGATTAGTACACCCAATAATGGGTAATATGCCGTGATGATATATGTGCCGCTTCCGTTGCAATTTAGTTCCGACGTGCTGCTCGAAATATATTTTGCGACGTATGTCTTGCGGGGTAAGGGGAACTTATTTGTTAGGTTAATTTGCTGTCAAGCACGTATTTTTATTTATTTGTTTTATTTTAAAAACAATTCATAATCATGTATATTTTTTTACTTACGAAAAAGTTAAAATAAATGCTTAAGAAACAAGGTTATGTCCACGGCGTCAGTATCACTATCAATTGTCACTTTAATAAGTCACATTCCATCGCTGTAAAACAACGACACTAACGCCATTTGCGGCTTTAAAAAGAAGCCGATATGAATCATGTAATTTTTTAAATATTTTATAAGAATTTCATTAAATTTTAACATATGGTAATTCTGAATTTACTGATATAATATTTGCATATTCTTAAATAACGTTTTTTTCTTTTTTTTTGGGAAAACATTTAGATTTAGTCATTTCTTTAAAATAAGTGTGCCATGGACGATAACAAGTGAATATATATTCAGATTTTAGAGTACTGTAATTAAAAATGGAGGACTATTCATTCATTCATTTGTTTCGTCATAGCACACTTATTTTAGCCATATTAAAATCTAAACATGCAATTTGTAGCTCTTATAGTTTGCGAGATAGCAATAATGGATAAATAAAATGAACAACTTGTTATAGAAACGTACTCATCTTTTCGAATTTATTTAAGTACAACGAGTTCTCGAATTATTTTGGCTTTCTATTAGACTCATCTGCTTGATTATATTCTTTAATTCATATATTTATTATAATAGGTTTCAAATAATTTTAGTTCACATATATATATATACAGAATGGTGACCGGCAGCCGAACATACATACTTTAACATGTAAAACAAATTTCCTGCTTCCCTAATTATTTTAGGTAAAAAAGCTTCAAATAAAAGTTGTAGGGTATAAAATTCTGCATATGAATCAATAAACAAAATTAATTTTGAGTGCATTGTATGAAAATGTCGGAACCTGAAAAATAGCAATAGCCATGCGATTTTTGAAGTTTCGACATTTTCTTCTGCCGTTACAAGGCACTCAAAATTAATTTTGTTTATTGATTCATATGCAGAATTTTATACCCTACAACTTTTATTTGAAGCTTTTTCACCTAAAATAATTAGGGAAGCAGGAAATTAAATTTACATGTTAAAATCATAATGTTCGGATGTTCCAGTCACCATATTGTATGAATTCCATTACAAGAAGTGCACTTATTTAAAATAAAATTTATTTAGATTGGGGCTAAATATAGGGTGAGTCTAGGAAGACGCCCCTCCCCATTATTTATTTTTATTATAAAAAATGGCTCATACATTTATTATTTTAAAATAAGTAATAATAAATAACAAACACATGAAATACGTGAAATTACGGAAAATACATTTTATAATTTCAAAAACAAACAATGAAAAAGTCAAATTTCATAGTCATAACCAAATATAAAAATTTTACAAGTTACTTACATTTTATTGAATAAAATTAACTGGAAAGGACGTGGAAAGTGTAAAACTATATAATTATACACATCTTATATTTAAAACACTATTTTCTTATAAATAAACACTTAATTCTTGTTGACATTTCTCCTCCGCCGCCATTTTGCTTCTGTCTGAACTACTACACAACCTGCATAACTTGGCTATGACATCAGCGCCAAAAAGCTCGAACTAATTTACCGACAGAGTTCACAAATAAATTACATATTTTAAATATCAACAATTAATAGTGTTTTGAACTATTTATGCCCTAAATATATATAAATAAAAATCTTTAAAATAATAAAACTTTTATTGAGCCATTTTTTATATTATAATAAAAAAGTTAGGGGGGGGGCGTCCTCCCAGACTCATTCTGTATCAGGAAATAATCTCCAATTAATCTATATTTATTTATTTTAATACATAGTATAATAGTTTTTGTTGTCAGGGCAGTATACTCTCCATAATAGCTTTAAGTGCTCGTAATATAAATAAATAATAAACCGTAATATATTATTTTAAACAAGGCCCAATTTAAATGAATTTTTATAACCTCTATACAAGATTATATTTTGTGATATACAACTTACAATTAAAATCAGTATTTTTTATTTTATTGGGAATATATTATTACAAAATGTTATCTTTATAAATATTTATAAACAGGATTCCTAATATTTAATAACTGACATTTTTATATTTATACAATTTTAATATTTTAGCTTTTATAACTGCCGATAGGCTATATAAAACACGCAAAGAATTTATTATATTTTTATTATTAAACACTTAATACATAATAATATACAAATCATTTTTTAACTTTTTTCTTCCCTTTCTTAACCTTCTTCCCCACAACTTTCGGCATTTTTCCCGCTTTCCCCTCCAATTTTTTGGCGTTTTCCAGAGGATTCCCGGAGAAAATATCATCCAAAGGTTTCAGTTTATAACTACTTTCCGGTTTCGTCGCATCTCTCGCAACTTTTTGTTCAATCCTATTTATATATTTCCCACTCGATTGTTTTCTTAATTGTTGTCTATATTTTGACGGACTGACATAATTCGGATTTTCCCACAACGCGGGCCCCCCAAAACTATCAGAGAAGATTTTTACAGGATTTAAAACAAATCTCGGCCCGATTTCCGCCAGGGCGCCATCTTCGGATAAAATTTGGAAATTTCTGAACCAAATACGGTTATCAAGAATTGTAAATGTGTATATGTGGTCGAAAAATGGTTGGCTTTTTGGATGGTGTTTGGGAACACAAAAAATTTGGGATAATAGTTCTTTTAATATTGAATAGTGGGGTTTTTCGTTGAAACTTGGGTCGAATGATAAAATTGGACGCGAACCGCGTAAACAATTACCGGTCATTTTAAGTTCGGCCATTGTATGGATGTTTTCTACGAAAAATTTAACTGTTGGGCCGTCGGGAACATTTGCGAACCACATATACAAGTCTTGTTTCTTGCGGCCTTCGAATAAAAGTGCTTTGTTGCAGTTTTTCATTTCGCACATTTCGTTTATGATTGTTAAAGTTTTGGACCGCTCCATTTTTGATTCAGGTTTGTGGTGCGGCATTATTTTTTTCAAATCTTCCATCAAATGGCGGTCTCTGTGGTTGATTCCGCGAGCAGCAAATACTAAAACTCTTTGCTTGTTGATCCATTTTAGCTGCAACAAAAAACATTAATATTTTGTCTATTTAACAAACTTTATTATTTACTTTGTTTGGAATCGTATCGCTGGCTAGTCGTTTTAACGGAGGGGCACTTGGTTCTTCAGAAGTGTCTTTTGCAATTTTTTCTGCTTCTAATTTGCGTTTTAAGGACTTATTTTTACCCATTTTACACACACGTGTGCTTCTAACCTTAAATCGGTTTCACGGCGAAGACATAACCTAACGACATCTAGAGAAATTTCTGTTAAGAGTATGACAGATTGTGAGGTGCACGTGTTTGTATAATTTCATAATAAAAACAGAGAAATGGGGAAGTTTCGCAGTAAATTAAAAGGGCAAACGAAAGGAAAACGATGGGCCAAAGGACAAAGTTCTAGTTCTAATCCGGAGACGAAGAGGTATCGAGATTTGGCGAAATCAAGATTTTTCCAAGAAAATTTAGGTTAGTACACATTTTGAAACCATATTATTAAGAAAATATTTTATTAAAATATAATAACACACAATTATTATAGTAAACATTCAATAATATACATAAATTCACGTTTTTTCTGCATTGTGAGTTGATCCGAACCCATAATTCATACATTCATAAAATCATGCATGTCCCAATTAATGGATTAGTACAAACCCGACGCATTATAAACAGTTTTTCATAGTATCACACCGTTACTATAGTTTAACAGAAATACGTACAGTAAAATTTTTGAAAGATGTCCGATCAAGGTCTTCTGTATCATGAACGAATTAACAAATTGGCAAACACGCTTGTCTTTCATAAATTCATATTGTTTCGACTAAGTTAGGACATTCCATTTTAAAACAATGCTCGTTGTTGATAATACTTTCGTTGTAACGTAAGTTTATTTATTAATTCAGATACATTACTTTGATTCAGAGCCGTACGTATAACGACATTGTATCAGTATCTTACTTTTCACATATTTGGTTTTATATTTGCTAATAAACTTACCAGTTGACTTATTTTTGAATTTTGAATGCTTTTATTGTAACATATATTTGTATAATAATAAAATAACAGTAGTATCTTATGTACCCTCATAAAAACTAAGCAAACGACACTACTGAATTTGTCAGAAAGGGAGGAACAAAAATCACTATTCATACAATTCGTAGATAACCTTGATCGGACATCTTTCAAAAATTTTACCTGTCTCTGCACATAGTAAGTAAAATGGCGCCCGCAACTGTTAACCGGGCTGTCAAACGAAAAATATTGAAAAATAACCGAGAGATTACTTCAGATGCCATTTTTAATTTAACATCTTATTAGGGCCAAGTAATCTGACATCAGACGCCTTGCGCAAACATGACGCAGTTGTCAACACATACATCCCGCCAAAAGTACCAACGGTACCTACAATGGAACCCTCTGAAATGGACACTGAATCTGAAATATCCACATACAAAACCATGCAAACTTTCGCTTCAGACTGGTCTGAATGCTCCAACGCATCATTCAACCGACTTTTGCACGTTTTTAAACCCGATTCTGCCCTCCACAAAGAGATGCTAGCTGTTTTGGCGGCCATAACAGAAGTTATTAAACAAAATGGAGGGGAAGAAACATCAACAGAATACTACGCAGCGTTGATGACAACTTTGGAAGTGACGCAAACTGAAATGTCTCTTGCAGCAGTGTTGACGTTGTTAAATATGGGGATAAAATCCGTACCGAATAGTGTTTTGAGAGTACAATTTAGTGCAACATCGAAAATATTTATTGATTTGTTGAATAAGAATTCGGATAGTGAGAGTGCTCATATTTTGAAATCGCTGTTAGGGCTTTTAGCTGCGTTGTTGAGGGCGCAAGAAATAGCTGTTTGGTCGTCGGTTTCAACGCTGCAGATGCTGGGGAGCATTCTGGCGTTTTCTTGTCACACCAAACCAAAGGTAAGGCCTTTTGTTTAAATCAAACAAGCGTCTCGATGAATCAAATATAAACAGGACTGTTTTTTTTTCATTCTGGGTTTATTTTAAACACATTTTTCTACATAATCCCCCGCCCTAGAAACACATTTTCCATTGAAGCACAAACTCCTCCACCGAACGATCGTCGTCGAATCAATTTCCTCCCATCGCTTCTTTAAGGGCCCCAAATCACATGGTGATAAGTCGGGATTGTAGCGTGCATGTTCCAATGTTTTCCAGCCTTTTGATTTTTTTATTAGAAGCAAATATTTTTAAATTAGAAAAAAATACCGGACATATTTGTGACGTTACCCTTGCCGCTTCCGTTGCAACTTAGTTCCGACGTGCTGCTCGAAGTATGACAATTTTGCGGGGTAAGGGGAACTTGTTTTTTAGGTTAGATTGCTGTCAAGTTAGCACGTATTTTTACTTATTTATTTTAAAGACAATCTATAATCATGTATATTTTTTTACTTACAAGAAAGTTACAATAAATGCCTAAGAAACAAGGTTATGTCCATGGCGTCAGTATCACCATTGATTGTCACTTTGATAAGTCACATTCCATTGTAAAACAACGGCACTAGCAACATTTGCGGCTTTAACAAGAAGTCGATAAATATTTACATAATAAATGGCGAATTTTATTACATTTTTGACAGTTTGCGTTTTTCTTTTTCCTCGATATGTTGCAATAATATTGCGCATTAAATGTGCGTTGATCATTATGCGTTTATCAGTTTTCATGAGATTCCGAACCCCCTCGATGTTGACTTGGGTAACGCTCATCCGTTGGCGGCAATCGTGGCTCTGATTCTCGACCCTTCAGGGAATTTCGTATGCCAAGCAAAATTTCGGTTGGACTTACGCGAATTGGGGTCATGTCTACCCCTTCCTAACAGCCCAAGCTCCCTGCTAATCAACTCCATACGGATCTATGACCCCTCTGGAATTAAAAAAAAGCCGTTTATATTTGATTTGGAGGCCCCAACTCTTCTATATTTATTTAATCTTGCAGGTGCGCAAAGCGGCGCACAGCGCCATCTGCAGCACTCTAAAAGCCAGCTTTTTTATGCTGGAAGACAACGCTCCGACACACCATCCAGCTTCTTCCCATGTAGCTAATTTTTGCATACAACAAATAGAGGCTTCGACAGCCACATCAGGACAAACAACACTCTTACACACACTTAGTTTATTGAAAGATATCATATATGTTTTCCCCAAACAGCAGATGAAATCGACGTGTGAATGCGTCTTGAAAATTATGACGTTGAATAATGCGTTAGTTAACGCAAATGGTTTGCAGGTAAGAAGTTTTTGTACAAGCGAGGCCTGTTCGATTTTCTTTATTTCCATTAGGTCTTGCATTCGCTGTTCTCTGCGCAGCGTTCCAACATGCCGGCCCAATTAAACGGCCAATTAATCACCGCGTTATACGAATACCAACCTAGCGCAACTGACATCCAAGCCTCTTTGGCTTGGCTTGCGACATTAACAGCTGCACATGTCCATTTATCCGATTTAGACTCCTCAGCCGGTTTATCCGCATTACCGCGCGCGGTTGACATAATCTCCCAATTATGGTTAACCGAACGACCTCAAATTATGTCGTCTGTAACTCATTCCCTTCAAACTTTATTAGAAGATTGTGTAGATCAATCGGGAAATATTGCATCGATCGAAAGAGTTTATACAGTCTTGAGAAATTGTTTAGGTTATCAATTTAATAAAGCTTGGCATTTGGTCCTTCATGTTTTAGCTGTAGCTTTTAAAAGCGCCCCAAAACCAGAATTGGTTAGTCCTATTTTGCAACATTTAGCTGAATTAAGAGATTCGTATAAATTCAGCTACAATAATGAATTAGAATACGCGGTAGGTGCCGCAGTTAAATCCTTGGGCCCTAAAGTTGTTTTAAACGTAATATCTTTAAAAAAATCTAACGGCGAAATCAATTTAGAAAGAAGTTGGTTACTTCCGGTTTTAAAAGAAAACGTCCAATTTTCAACGTTAGAATACTTCGCAAAAGATATTCTTCCGTTATCGATAATTTGCGAAAAACAATCCAAAATTTTATCGCAAAATAACGACGGCATAGGTGCACATAGTTACGAATTATTATACATCCAACTCTGGAGTCTTTTACCTAGTTTTTGTAAATATCCCATCGACATCAAAGAAAATTTTAAAAATGTTGCAAAAATTTTCGGCTCCGCCATTTCAGATCGCAAAGAATTACGATTATTCGTTATGACATCTTTGCGCAAATTGATTCACAACGCAAAAGAAAACGACAATAATGAGGAAAAAAAAGAAATCGGACGATTTGCCAAAAATTATTTGCCCATTTTGTTTAATTTATACACAAATAAACCTCAAGGAAGTGACGAAGAAGGGCAGAGATTAGCAGCGTTAGATACAATCAAAGAATATTTAACAATTTCGCCGGCAGAATTAACGGAACATTTATTTAAAAATGCTTTGGGAACTTTAACAACTAAATCTGATCCCAATGAAACATTTATAAAAGAAAGTATTCTGGATTTAATCCGTTGTTTAGCCCCATATCAAAGTTTAGAAAACTTGCAACAATTATACGACAATTGCATCAAAAACTTTTTGGATATTAAGAACAAAAAAGAACAGAAAAAAGCTTACAGATTATTAGAAACAATTCTCACCAGCGAATCCGAAGCTTGTACATCTTTTCTCAAATCAAATCGCAAACAAATCCAACAATTACTAATAAAAACTTTGAATTCCGCGGCTGTAAGTTCCCGCGCAGCGCGACTCCGCAGCCAAAATTTCTTAGTACGCGCACAACCTAACCTACATTATGATTCAAAGTTGTTCAGAGCAGTTTTACCCGAAGCTGTGTTGTGTTGTAAAGATATAAATGAAAAATGTAGACAAGCGGCGCAAAATGTAATCATTTCGATTGGGGAAGTGTTGGAGAAACATGGAGAGATGAAGGAATTCGCTGGGATGTTGTTGGCTGGATTGGCGGGAACGCCGGATATGGTTCACGCGACGGTGCTTGCCTTGGCGATTGTAACGCATAACTTTACAAGTAAGTATTACTTTCAAACTTTTATAAAATGCTCCAGAATTGGAACCATTGCTCAATTTTTTTGAAAATTTGTGTACTTATGTATTTGTTTCTGCAAATCGAATGGCGAAGTCGCCATGCATGTATCTACTAATTTTTTTATGTGATTTGATGAGACCCGATGCTAATATTTTACGAGACTCAAATCCATTTCCAAGATTCGATATTCGGATCCGGATTCAAGATCCGATACTCAGATTCGGATCCAAATTCCAATACTGAGGTTCCGGATATTTTTGGGTTATTGTCTAACAAACAAATTTATGGGGTTCAAATTTGAAAGAGATATTAATTTGAGGATAAAAAATGTATAACGCGTTGAAATATATTTAAAAGTATAAAAAATAACATCAACCACTTCAAGTGTCAAAAAACGTTAACCTCGCAATTTGTTTTTGATGTTCGGCAATAAAAAGTAGTCATTGGGTGCCAAATACGGCGGAAGACTCATCAAATCGATCGTGATGGGGAATGATTCGTCTTCGGCGGTGGTTTATTTCTCCGAAGACTTGTGGCAAACCATTCAAAATTGCACCAATGGTACGGTTGAGGCATTTACTTCGAAGTGCTTCAAGCATGACTTTTGTTGGGTTTGGGTCGCCCATACAATCGATTCACGATTCGTCGCATGTTTGGAAGCACCGCAATCGATTTTTTGAGCATTGCGAACTAAACCGTAACATTTTAGCGAACCCAGAACCGAACCACACCGACTATTAAAATTCGGGTACAGGGTTCAGCCGATATAAATTGTGTTCGCGGTCATGTTCTGCGTCAATTCCGGCTCACATTTTAAATTATTTGTAAATATAAATTGTTATTCCAAAACCAATTCAGTTTTTCTGAATCCGGAACAAAACCGCAAATTTTATTAATGTTTGAACCAGAACCACACCCGAACCCATCTCTCAAAAAATAAATTAACCTGAACCGAACCCAGTTTTTGGCGTTAATCCACGTCAGTTGTAAAATATTAATTATTTTTTAGGTGCGTTGGGCCAAGACAACACTAAATTAATATTAAAAACAGTTACACAATTAATGACATCTTCCAGTCGAGAAATCGTCGCTTCATGTTTAGTTTACATAAAAATTTACATCAATTCTGTTCCATCACCTTTAGTCGCGCAGAATTTACGCGAAATTGTAAGTTCCTCCCCCCCCAAAACTTACAATTCTTTTACATTTTTTAATCTTAGGTCCAATCCCTCACATCCATGACGGAAGACACTCAGCGTCATTTCCGTCTTCGAGTCCGCGATATTTTAAACAAACTTATTCGAAAATTCGGTTGCGAATCCATTTCTTCTCACATCCCGCCGAATGATGTAATCATGTTTAAAAGATTACGCAACATTCGCAAGATGCAAGAGAGGAAGAAACGCCAAAAAGAAACAAAAACAGACGATGACAGCAGCGAAGAAGAAGATTTCACTGTTAAACCCAAACCTAGAAGCATGGAAGAAATTTTAGCGGATTCCGACAGCGATTTTGACGACAACGAACCTCAAGAGAAGAAAAAAATCCCGAAGACTTGGATACAAGAAGATGAAGATGATTTTGTTGATTTTACAGACCCATCAGCTGTGCGGAAAATAACAGCGACCAAACCTGGATTGAATCTTCCAGTTGATAAAATAAAAAAGAAAGATCATGGGTTCAAAATGTCTTCAGATGGACGCCTCATTATTCAAGACGATTCAAATTCAGATTCCGACAACTTAAAATTCAATTCGGAATCTGATTCCGAAGATGATTACAAATCAGCAGCCGAAACGGCCATCCTCGGTTCAAATAAACGCAAACGAACCGAAACTGATAGTATAACAAGCGCCCCAGCGATGAAATACAAAGCGGGGGGTTCGGGGATCCATCGCCCCATTGCTGGATCATCCAAACTGGGGGTGGAATATCGAGGGAAAAAAGCTTCAGGGGATGTGAAACGAAAAGGGAAAGTTGATCCGTATGCTTATTTGCCGCTGACGAGACAATTGTTGAATAAAAGGAAAAGAATGAAGACTTCCCAGTTTAAAGGGATTGTAAAGGCGAAAAGGGGGGCCAAAGGAAAAATTACAAAGAGGAATATTTAATTTAAGTGATGAATTAAAGACTGTATAAATAAATAAACACCTTTGATTCCCCTATTTTTGTTGTGGATGATGAAAAACCTTTACCTTAAATGAAGAATCCTTGACGCTTTTCTCGGAAAATTGGTGAGTTTTGTTTAAATTTTACCTCCCATTTAATTTTTATTCATGTAAATACTTAAAATTAAATACCAGGTTCGATTCCGACCAACGCTAAATATTTCGAATTTTATGCTCGGACGGTACAAATATGTCATAATTGTTACCGAAACCTATATTTCTACATATTTACTTATGCTGGAAACTGTATTAAGTTCCTTTCCATATCATTGTTCCATTTACTATTTCCTTTTCAAAACGTTAATATTATTATTTGAAATGATTAATTTGTTGCACTATTTTGAGCTTCCAGTAAAGTGCCACTTCCGGTTGATTTACAACAAAATCGAATGGTTTCTTTCCTTATTAAAATAAAATGTCGATATGCGATTTTTAGCCCGCTCCTTATACCTCCCTTACCAAGAGTAGCGGGAGGTAAAAATGGTTTGAATGTCTTGACAATTTTTAGGATATTGAAAGAACAATAGTTACATCATTTCGTCGACGCTTTCAGAGTGTATTGACAATAATGGTTTTTATTCATCTTTAGGCGTTTTCTTGCTCAATTGTAGAGTTGTTCTTCGTCCTACAATTTTTGGATTGTCCAACCTGTTGTAACATATTCTATCTTTCCCGATTGTATATAGTTAGTTTTACCATCTGGTGTATCGGTCAATTTATTCACCAGTTTCTAATCTTTCTTTTGTGTTGACAAATTCTGTCGCAGTCGCAATAATTGCTGGTAGACTCATGCGTCCATTTTGAATTCAACTTTGTTTAATCTTTTATACCCAATTTGGATACTTAACCTTACAAATAATCTGGTGGCGGCCCTATCGATACAAATATTATTATTTCTTGTGACGGCTTTAAAAGCCTAATTTTAAGACTGATGTAAGAAAACATTGTTTTTGTTTAAAATTATAATATTTAATAAATATTAAAATGCGATACAATGCCTTGCGTTGTATAAATAAATGAACATGACTTGGTATAGTTATATAGTCCATTTGTCTTCAAATAGGATCATAGAAATGATTTTAAAAATTAGAAACAATTTTTAGGTTTAATTTCGGTCGGATTTTAATCTGGGCCGTTGTAATCTCAACCAGCCAAATGAGGGTAGAGTTAAAGTTCGTTAGAATCCATCGCCCCTATGTGAAGACAAACAGTCTTCGCTTGCTTTGGTTATAGCACCTCGCACTTGGCAAGCTTCTTCCGCTTGCGTTTGGCATCGGCGTCACCAGGTGGTGTGTGGCGAACGATGCGCACCACTTCGTGGAAGGCCGCGTCCACGTTTAGCGGCGGGTCTTTGGCTGATGTCTCGATGTAAGGGATGCCTAGTTTGTGCGCGAGTTCGCGGCCGGCTTCTTCGGACACTTTCCGCAGGTGTACTAAGTCCACCTAACAATCAGATATTTTGATTTCGGTTAGAGATAGAGACTTAATTCTTGCAGAAATGAACTCTGGAGGGACGATTTGATATATTAATATTTTTAAAGTGTCAAAAAGGCCTTAAGGATTCCGGAAAATAGGATAGAAATTTTGTCCCAAAACTACGCATTTTATTTTGTTCATAGCTCCTCAACGGTTTAAAATATTTTCAAATTAACACGAAAATCGTGTTCTACGGAGTTTAAAATATAAATTAACTCATTTCCAAATCTTAAAACCGTCTGGAATTTTTTTTATTTAAATATTTCTAAGATGGCGCCCGTTGCGAAATTTTCGCATAAAATCATTTATTTATACTTAAAATATGTGGAAAATGTTTTATTTTCTTGCAAAATCAAACTCTGGAGGGCCGATTTGATATATTAATGTTTTAAAAATGCCAAAAAGGCCGTAAGAATTTGGGAAAATAGGATCGAAATTTTGGAATAAATTGGGAAAAATTTGCCCCAAAAACATGCATTTATTTTGTTCACAGTTCCTCAACGGTTTAAATTATCTTCAAATTAACACGAAAATCGTGTTCTACGGAGTTTAAAATATAAATTGACTCATTTCCAAATCTTAAAACCGTCTGGAATTTTTTTTATTTAAATATTTCTAAGATGGCGCCCGTTGCGAAATTTTCGCATAAAATCATTTATTTATACTTAAAATATGTGGAAAATGTTTTATTTTCTTGCAAAATCAAACTCTGGAGGGCCGATTTGATATATTAATGTTTTAAAAATGCCAAAAAGGCCGTAAGAATTTGGGAAAATAGGATCGAAATTTTGGAATAAATTGGGAAAAATTTGCCCCAAAAACATGCATTTATTTTGTTCACAGTTCCTCAACGGTTTAAATTATCTTCAAATTAACACGAAAATCGTGTTCTACGGAGTTTAAAATATAAATTGACTCATTTCCAAATCTTAAAACCGTCTGGAATTTTTTTTATTTAAATATTTCTAAGATGGCGCCCGTTGCGAAATTTTCGCATAAAATCATTTATTTATACTTAAAATATGTGGAAAATGTTTTATTTTCTTGCAAAATCAAACTCTGGAGGGCCGATTTGATATATTAATGTTTTAAAAGTGCCAAATAGGCCGTAAGAATTCGGGAAAATAGAATCGAAATTTTGGAATAAATTAGGAAAATTTTCCCCAAAAACATGCATTTTATTTTGTTCCCAGCTCATCAACGGTATAAAATATCTTCAAATTAACACGAAAATCGTGTTCTACGGAGTTTAAAATATAAATTGACTCATTTCCAAATCTTAAAACTGTCTGGATTTTTTTTTATTTAAATATTTATAAGATGGCGCCCGTTGCGATATTTTCACATAAAATCATTTATTTATACTTAAAATATGTGGAAAATGTTTTTTTTTTTTGCAAAATCAAACTTTGAAGAGATGATTTGTTATATTAATATTTTAAAACTGTCAAAAAGGCCTTAAAGATTCAAGAAAATAGGATCAAAATTTTGGAATAAATTAGGAAAATTTTCCCCCAAAAACATGCATTTTATTTTGTTCCCAGCTCCTCAACGGTTTAAATTATCTTCAAATTAACACGAAAATCGTGTTCTACGGAGTTTAAAATATAAATTGAGTCATTTCCAAATCTTAAAACCGTCTGGAATTTTTTTTATTTAAATATTTCTAAGATGGCGCCCGTTGCGATATTTTCGCATAAAATCATTTATTTATACTTAAAATATGTGGAAAATGTTTTTTTTTTTTGCAAAATCAAACTTTGAAGGGATGATTTGTTATATTAATATTTTAAAAGTGTCAAAAAGGCCTTAAAAGATTCAAGAAAATAGGATCGAAATTTTGGAATAAATTAGGAAAATTTTCACCCAAAAATATACATTTTATTTTGTTCCCAGCTCCTCAACGGTTTAAAATATCTTCAAATTAACACGAAAATCGTGTTATACGAAGTTTAAAATATAAATTGAGTCATTTCCAAATCTTAAAACCGTCTGGAATTTTTTTTATTTAAATATTTCTAAGATGGCGCCCGTTGCGATATTTTCGCATAAAATCATTTATTTATACTTAAAATATGTGGAAAATGTTTTTTTTTTTTGCAAAATCAAACTTTGAAGGGATGATTTGTTATATTAATATTTTAAAAGTGTCAAAAAGGCCTTAAAAGATTCAAGAAAATAGGATCGAAATTTTGGAATAAATTAGGAAAATTTTCACCCAAAAATATACATTTTATTTTGTTCCCAGCTCCTCAACGGTTTAAAATATCTTCAAATTAACACGAAAATCGTGTTATACGAAGTTTAAAATATAAATTGAGTCATTTCCAAATCTTAAAACCGTCTGGAATTTTTTTTATTTAAATATTTCTAAGATGGCGCCCGTTGCGAAATTTTCGCATAAAATCATTTATTTATACTTAAAATATGTGGAAAATGTTTTTTTTTTTCTTGCAAAATCAAACTTTGAAGAGATGATTTGTTATATTAATATTTTAAAACTGTCAAAAAGGCCTTAAAGATTTGGGAAAATAGAATCGAAATTTTGGAATAAATTGGGAAAAATTTGTCCCAAAAAACATGCATTTTATTTTGTTCCCAGCTACTCAACGGTTTAAAATATCTTCAAATTAACACGAAAATCGTGTTCTACGAAGTTTAAAATATAAATTAACTCATTTCCAAATCTCAAACCCGGCTAGAATTTTTTTTATTTAAATATTTCTAAGATAACGTCCAAACTAAAAATCATTTATTTATACTTAAAATTTGTCAAAAACTAAACGTTCCTCACCTTGTTGGCAACAAGCAACATGGGGTACACATCCCTATCCTTAACCCTCAATATCTGCGTGTGGAAATTCACAATATTCTCATAACTCTGTTTATCCGTCACTGAATAAACCAGAAGAAATCCATCCCCTTTCCTCATGTACTGTTCCCTCATGGCGCTAAACTCCTCTTGTCCCGCGGTATCCAATACATCTAGAATACACCATTCCCCATCCACTTCTGTATGCTGGATGTAACTGTCTTCTATAGTGGGGTCGTAATCGGTGACGAAAAGTTTCTGGAAGAATTGGATGGTGATGGCGGATTTACCAACGCCTCCATCGCCTACCACGACTAATTTGACGGTGGAGAGGTTTTCGTTAGGCGGTTTTGTCATGGTTGGACTGATCTGGGGTCAAGTCTTCCTAAATATGCGAAAATTCTGTTAGATGACAATGTTTATAATACATTTTTGATTTGATTTTGATTCATTTCCTAACAAACCATTTTAAATAAAGATTTGGATGATTTTAATCAAAAAGGCGTTTGTATTTTAGGAAGAGTTTATTTTGCGTTTCTCTTTTGTTACGGCTTGACAGGTCGTGACAAGTCATGCAAAACAATTAAATCAGTAAATAATTACCTACACATCGTTTTTTCGGGTTGTAGAATATCACAATTAGTTTGATAAGTATTTTTTACACTAATTATTGTTAAATGAAAGATATATAAATTTCACGTACATCTATGATGGTTACTTTTTACAAACAGGGCACCAACTGTCGTACAATAAGTCACTAGGGGATTGAAATTATTGAAAAATTATTTTTATATAAATATATTTATTATTTGTTGATTTTAAACGTATAAAAAGCAATTATTGTGTGGTTTATTTATTTAATAAAAGTTTAAATATATTACGGGTAGATGCAGCCATCTAGGATGCAAAATTTGAACAGCAAAATGATTTTATATTTTAAATTGTTAATATTACATGCGTCCCTGCAATATTTAAAGTTAAAGTCAGTTGATTTTCGGAATAATGAATACATATTTAAATACTAAATTATTTAATTTTTGCTGTATCAACAGAAAAAAAAATCTGTTGTGGCCAGCACAATATTTCTCGCCATTTTCATTTTATGTTGCATAGGGCGCGAGCAGTTATGTGACTTGATTGGCCTTGGCAAGCAGATATGGGGGCCCGTGTCATAACGACAGCTAGTAATTATATACATAAGTTTTCTTTCAAAACTATGATTTTCCAAATCTATATGAATTATTTTCCTCGACAAGTATGATGACAAATAAACATCAGAATATTTTGAAATATCTGTCATACTGACACGGATCCTCATGCGTGCCAAGGCCAACAAAGTCACATGACTGCTCGCGCCCTATAAGTAACGAATTTAACATTTCTTCGGCATATTACCCATTATTGGGTGTGCCAATCTGCTTTGTAAAGATGATTACTTATTGTATCGTACGGCCGTTTACCAGTCGTTACTTCACGGACAGTCATTGCTGGTGTGGAGAGTACACCACAGGGGTTAATTTTGTGGTTAATTTAAATAAATAATATTATATACCATTGCGTGAAATAGACATTTTAGTTTAAAATTCGTCGAAAAATTCAAATAGTGCCACTAGGGTACAGGATATGGCCAGGGGGCAAAATCGCCGCCATTAGCGGGCCAATATCAAACATACGATAATTCATTTCCCTATTTTAAGAAATGTGATATTATATTATACAGGAATATTAAATAATCGCACTAATAATAATAAAAATTCATTTATTTAAGAGATACACAATTATTATGACATAGATTTAGAGGTTATGTAGAGCATTATCATATCAAATTTAATAACTGTAGTTATTATTTACGTAATAAGTATATATACTAAACTTACCTTTTAAAAATTTAAATATTTGTATACGCAAATAAATAAAATAAAAGTATTACTTACACTTTAAATAAATATTAGAAGTATACAATGGTCCGCAAATGGCGGACGAAACGCGGGGGAGATGCTACCATCTATGAGACAATGTCAAACCAAATTTGAATAGAAAAAAGGAGGAAGTAATTATTTAAAATGCAATCAGATACGCCTACGGGTCTACGAATGCTGAATACATAATGCGTGATGTAACATATTCATCTTTAGTTATTTTGATTTACATATTCATATAAATATCGATCTTTTTCGATACAATAAAACTATAATTCATTGTTAGTTACGTTGCATGAAATTGATTTAAACGTCTGTCCATCATCGATATCATCATTATTGTATCTTCCGCGCAAACTAGGTTAACATGATGCATGTAGCAAAACGTCGCGAGAAATCTCATCTCTCATGCCAAATGCCGCAAAAATCAATACCATCCCTGGAACAGGGAAAGCGCACGCAGGCACAACAAAGCTCTAAGCTTTGGCTCCGTCATCCGTTCAAACTGTGTTCCATTTATACCGAATAACGCCTGAAATGCTAAATACACACAAAGCAACATGTGATGTGTAAATATTTAATAGCGATACGCGATTAAGTTTAACTATTTTTCTACAAGGTGAGTGGGATGTAAATATAGTGCAATGTAGTGAATGTTTTGACTTCTGACGTTTGGGTATGTTTTGTGTATTGAATTTCGCTTGCCGGCGTGTGTTACTCTATTGCACAAATAATTATTTAGGGAAATCGCTTTAGGGATGAATAATTTAATTTTTTGTTTAACCGTTAAATAATTGGACAAATATTGTTCCAACACATTTTCCGTCAATCCTGTGCATTATGTACAAATTCCATAGGGCGCAAGCAGTCATCGTATTTTGCTGACCTTGGCAATCAGATATGGGGGCCCGTATCAGAACGACAGCTATTAATTATGCCCATAACTGACAAATGTAATAATTTACATTAATAGCTGTCATTTTGATGCGGGCTCCCATATATGATTGCCAAGGTCAGCAAAATCACGTGACTGCTCGTTCCTTATACAAAAGATCCTATATTTCCAGAAAAAATATTTCATAAACAGCAAATTGTTGACACTGACATTTTTTTCGTCTTTAGCTTTTCCCATTCGTTAGGGGTCGCTATTTTTTATTTTCTTCCACTCATTTTTGTTTTGCGTGTCGTCCTCATTCAGTTCCGCAATACAGTCCTTCCATCTTATCTTTGGTCTTCCGCTGTTTTTTCAACCCATTTCCCGTATTCTTTCTTCCTTATACTATCTTTCCGTGTCGTCCCCAACATCTATCTCAACATCCTCACCCCTGCCACGCATTCATCTTCTTTTCAACATCTGCCAGTTAGAGTTTTCTTAACATAGTAGCTGATTTACAAAATTTAATTTCTTTATAATTCTTTAACTCTATATCCATTGAATATGAAATATAAAATGCAATCAATTCGCATAGATAATCATTAAATAAGGGTACTTCCGGTTGACCAATTATAATCAAAATTTGATCAAGTCTGCATATGCATCGTAAAAATAGTAAAATCGTATTGTAGGGACCTTAAAACGTGCTAACACACCTAATTTTTTGACTAAAGACAATTTAGGATATATCTATTTTCGTAAAATAACTATATATTTGTCTTTGGCTGCGATAGATACATTATCGTTAATCTATTTAAGAATGGCCCCAATTTATCAAACAGTGCAGCACTGTGAGTGCGATAAGACCCGTCTCATAAATCAAACTACTTGTTGAACGACTCCGTAGGGACATAACTATTTAGTTAGACTTACCTACATACTTGAATGCAGTGTAACGGTGTTAAATATCAAGGTAGGTACCCCTATCAATGTTTGTGTTTATGATCTGCACTAATCTGTATTAACAAGAAAAAAAAAATGTAGTTGCTACGTGATACTAATTTTTAAAAGTACTATACAACAATGTGACTAGAATGGAACTTCAACCAATAACTTAAATTTAATATTATTAAAAAATGACGCCCTCACAAATTGTTTTACATAAGTCATCCATCTTTTCCCGAAACTCAAAACGTTATTCGCTGGAAAGATATTTCGATCCAACGAAGAAGCTATCGAAGTAATAAATGCTTATTTTGAAGACCCCAAGGGGAGGGAATCGAAAAGTTAAAAAATCTGTTGTGGCCAGCACAATACCTTCCGTCATTCTCGTGTATAATGTATAAATTCCATAATTTTTCTTATAAAAGATTCTAATTTTCCAGTACAACAACAAACTATTCAAATTGCACTTGACACTGACATCTTCTTTAGCTTTTCCCATTCGTTAGGGGTCGCTATATTTGCATGTCGTTCTCATTCAGTTCCTTTTCTATCAAATCTTCCGCAATACAGTCCTTCCATCTTATCTTTGGTCTTCCTCTGTTTCTTTAACGTCCTATTACTAAAATATTCATTCTTGTTCCAATATAATTCTTCATTTCTCCTGATGACATGTTCTAGCCAATGTAATCGTCTTTCTTGTATCTTTCTAAAAACTTGTAACACTAGAGTTATTTTCTTACCGTATCTTTCCGTGTATTCCCCAATATCTACTTCAACATCCCCATCTCTGCCACATTAATTTACTTTTTATTGATACTGACATCTGTCAATTTGAATTATATGAATATATTACTAGTTCCCAAGTTTGGCATAGCTGGCTGAATTATAAAATTTAATTTCTTTAAAATTCTTTAACTCTGTATCTATTGAATATGAAGTATAAATTGTAATCAAATCGTATAGAGAATAATATATTCTTTAAGTTATAATAACGTTAAATGTCAATAAATTTAACTGTTAAATCTTCAAAAGAGACTACTTCCGGTTGACCAATTATAACCAAAATCTAATCAGTTGTTCTTCTGGATGTAAACTTGAGGAATACGAAAAAAATATAATTTTTGGAATCGTGGTATTGAAGTTATGGGATCCGGAACTTTTGTCACACACAGAGACACACATACATACAGACATCATCGTAAAAATGGTAAAATCGTATTATATGGACCCTAAAATGTGCTTATTCAGTAAAAACTCATCATTGAATTTTTTGACCAAAGACAATACCTTCCTTACCTAAATGTGACGGAAGGTAAAAAACGTTGGACTATATGTGTGTTAAATAATACTAACATAAATATTGTATTATTTACTGTTGGAACTAAAAAAATTAGCACGTGTCTGTTGTCATATATTTGCCCGTAGATTATTGTTAAAATGATAGCTAATAACATATTTAAATCCAGTACATTTTATTAATAAATAAAATGTAAAAAATGCCCAAATATAGTCTTAACTATTGTAATCTAAAAAAGTATTTCTTATTGCTGTTAATATATTTATTTTAGAGTGTATAAGTACGTCCCAATTTAACATTTGTGGGCTTAGGCTGTCTGAACTCTTATGTTGCTTATATATAATATAACGTCTGATTAGCATTCCCAGTATCCACTTAGCTAAAGACCAATCATAGAAAATAGATTATGTGACTCTTTTCTAAGCCAAGTTGCGCGATAGTGAAAGTTATAAAACTTTCTCCCACGAATGAAAAGTATAAACATGAACTTCATTACAGTGTAGATGTGATGTTTATTAAAGTAATATTAATATTTAAAGTTCCCAACCAATTTTAATATATTCGTGTAGGTTTTCTTGGCGGGGCGCCGCGGGGCGAACCGCCCCGGGGAATGTGGAGCCCTGTAACTGGCTCTGAAGACGAGCCGGCTCCAGCAGCCCGCTGCAAACACTCCGCCACCTTGCTCCAGGGTAACGTTTACCTCCTTGGAGGAAAGAATGGTAATGTGCCCTTGAAAGACTTTTGGAGATATAATCTGGCTGATGGAAAATGGACACAAGTCCAGGCTGCGGGCGACAAGCCGCCATGTTTGCAGGTAGCAAACAATATAAACAAATTATATGTTTGTGTGATTTATATATTTTTAGGAGCATACAGCAGTTGCTTGGAAGGACCAAATCTATGTCTTCGGGGGTGAAGTAGGTTTCAGTTCAGGGGCTGAAACTCCCCTCTGGGTATATTCTTCCACTAGAGACTCTTGGCGTAAAATACGCGCCCGTAGGGGCGTTCAAGTTCCCAGGGCGCGTCGAGGACACACCGCTTTGGTTCACCGGGGGTCCATGCTTGTTTATGGTGGTTACCAAGATCTTAGGGGATCTTCGGCTGATTTATGGGCCTTCCATTTTGATACAGAGAGTTGGCATTTGCTCTCTGCGCCGAGTATAGGTGCCGATCTGCCCCCAGCGCGTCACCGCCACTCCGCAGTCCTCCACGACGACAACATGTACATCTACGGCGGGATGACCGATCTCCAAGCCCGGTCTGACCTCTGGCGGTGGGACACCCGTACTCGTTGTTGGTTTTTCATCCGCCCGCATGGTCCGCAGCGCCCTGGGGCCTTGCACGGCCATGCCGCCGCGGCTGCTCACGCGCACATGCTTCTAATTGGGGGCGAACCCGAGCAAGAAGCCAATGTAGTGTGGAAGTTTGGTTTTGATACGGAACAGTGGGAACGGTTGGAAATTGGAGGCGGGAAACCAACAGCGAGATCAGAAGCGGTTGCTTTGACCGTTTCGGAGTTGTTGTTGCATCAAAGTACGCCGGAACAGACGGTGCATAGACCCAGAACGGCAAGGAATAACAAGGTGTCGCCAGCGGATGTGGACACTAGAACAACAACGTACATAGCCGGAACTGGTAAGTAAATAATTTAAGTAAGGTGAAAAGTTCTCGGCCTGACCCAATCAGCAAAAAATTATGTTTGTTTAAACTTGAATATCGTGCGGTCATAAAGTTTTGGGTGGATTAACCCCTAAGGAAAAGTTTATACGGGAACTCTGCCCCTTCCATGTCAACCGTTAAAAAGCGGGCAGCCCTCGAAGATGAACAGCCAAAAACCGTCACCACACCGGAAAACATCGAAAAGGTGCGCAAGATGGCTGCCGCATTTGCTGAATGCCGATCAAAATGCGCAAACTACATTCGCAGCAATGTTTGGACCGATTCAATAAGGATTCGACCAATTTTGTCACCAAATCACGCCAGAAATGAAACAGCAGTCCAAGCAGTGGGTGGAAGCCGGTGGTTCAGCGCCAAAGAAAGCCAAGTCGATCGCATCTGCCGGAAAGGTTATGTTCAGCGTGTTTTGGGATCCTGTTCATTAATTACCTTAAAAAAGGCAGAATAATTTCAGGCAAACATTACTCCAAAGTTCTTGACAAAGCTGAATGCCAAAATTCGCGAGAAGAGGCCTAGTTTGAAGAAGAAAAAAAACTTCTTTCACCAGGACAGCGCACCTGCACACAAATTTCTTCCGAGAAGGAATACTGATGTTGGAAAAACGTTGTTGAAGTCAAGGGAGATTATATAGATAAATACAGGGTGCGGCAGAATCTAGTATTCAACATGGTTTTAACCGAAGTACATTGTGCGTTTTATGAAAACAACCGATCTGTGATTGCGACGCAAAGAGTTTTTCGGCGACGGTTCAACATTCCCCGCAATAATGCTGTTCCTACTGCGAACACAATTCGGTCCTGGATTAGGCAGTTGGAGGAAACTAAAGATCCATCAGAACACCAGAAAATGTGGCGCAAGTGAGAGCAGCAGTCGAACAATCGCCAAGACGTTTTGAGGGGTTTCAGACCGCAGTTTGAGGAGGATTCTGCATTTTGATTTGAATTTCCATCCCTTCAAAATAAAGATGGTTCAAGAATTGAACCCAGCAGACTACGCCAACCGCCAAAATCGGGCTGAAAACAACCCCCAAATTATTCACGAAAGACCGCTACATTCTCCTAAACTAAGGGAGGGAGGCGTGACCGTGACCGTGAATTCCGGGCGTTATGTTTCAATGTTGCAAAATTTTCTGCAGCCCCGATTGTAAGTGGTTGTTGAAGAAGAGGGATTAGGGGACTTTTGGTTCCAGCAGGATGGCGCTACAGCCCACACAGCCCGAAATTCTCTAAACGCTTTAAGAGAAACGTTTCCTGGACGTCTGGTCGCCTGATTTAACCACATGCAACTTCTTTCTTTGGGGATATCTCAAGGAAAAAGTGTTTAAACGTCGCCCCCAAACCCTGCTAGACAAATCGCAGTCAGGCCGAAACTTTTCACCTTCCCCTCGCACATAATAAATTAATATTTCATTAGGTGCATCAGGCTCCGCCAGTTTCATCTCCAGACTGGCCGCCTTGCGCAGCTCAAGCGCCGGTTGCCACTACACCGTCTTACACGCCGACAGCACCGAATCCCTTCTATCAAACACCCCTCAACGCATGCCAAAATCCAAATCTTCTTACCACCATCAAGACACCAACACTACCAACATTACTCGCGACCCTGTTTCCGTGCCTAATTTCTCCCGCTTAACAGCAGAAACGGAGAGTACGACCCAATTGGTCATTTTGGCCGATAGCGAAGAAGAGGACAGCGGATTGCAGAATAATCATGCGGTTATACAAGTGAAACCGGCGAACCAGGATAAGAAAATAGTGATTTATGAGAATGTGAGGGGTGTGGCGAGGGGGGAATCGTATAGTTCGCATTTGGGGTATGCGGAGAGTACGTCGGATTATGCTAGTTTGGATATGAGTAATTCGTCGTCGAGTTATAGCCAACAAGCTGCGTCGCCTCTATCGCCACCGGTAAGAAAATCTATTATATATTAGCTAATACCTCGTACAACACGATTTTAGTGTTAATTTGAAATTATGAACCCCCAAAAATGTTTAGTTTCAGCCAAAAATATAAACTTAAAAATGGTTCAACATCTCTATTTCAGTTAAAGATAGAGTGTTTATTCTTGCAAAAATTAACTTTAGAGTGTTGATTTGTATATTTCCGGTATAAAAGTGGGTAAATTTCCGGTTAAAAACTCCTCAAACCCGGGTTCAAACATTGTACATTTTTTGCTAAAAATGTCAGGTTAAAAACCGGTTAATATTTCAATTTCGGTTGAAGATAAAGTGTTTATTTTTACAAAAAGTAACTTTAGAGGATTGGTTTGTATATTTACGATATAAAAGTGGTTAAATTTCTGGTTAAAAACTCCTCAAACCCGGGTTCAAAAATTGTACAGTTTTAGCTAAAAATGTGACGTTAAAAATCAGTCAATATTTCAATTTCGGTTGAAGATAAAGTAGTAATTCTGGTAAAAATGAACTCTGGAGGGTTGATTTATATATTTCTGGTATAAAAGTGGTTAAATTTCTGGTTAAAAACTCCTCAAACCCGGGTTCAAGTATTGTACATTTTTGGCTAAAAATGTTAGATTAAAAATCGATCAATATTTTGATTCCGGTTGAAGATAGAGTGTTAATTCTAGCAAAAACGAACTCTGGAGGATTGATTTATATATTACTGGTATAAAAGTGGTTAAATTTCTGGCTAAAAACTTCTCAAACCCGGGTTCAAATATTGTACATTTTTGGATAAAAATGTGAAGTTAAAAATCGGTCAATATTTTGATTCCGGTTGAAGATAGAGTATTAATTCTAGCAAAAACGAACTCTGGAGGGTTGATTTATATATTACTGGTATAAAAGTGATTAAATTTCTGGCTAAAAACTACTCAAACCCGGGTTCAAATATTGTACATTTTTGGCTAAAAATGTGAAGTTAAAAATCAGTCAATATTTTAATTTCGGTTGAAGATAGACTATTAATTCTAGCAAAAACCAACTCTGGAGGGATGAGTTATATATTTTCGATATAAAAGTGGTTAAATTTCTGGTTAAAAACTCCTCAAACCTGGGTTCAAAAATTGTATATTTTTGGTTAAAAATATGAGGTTAAAAATCTGTCAATATTTTGATTTCGGTTGAAGATAGAATATTAATTATGACAATAACAAACTCTGGAGGGCTGATTTATATATTTCTGATGTAGAAGTGGTTAAATTTCTGGTTAATAATTCCTAAAACCCGGGTTCAAATATTGTACATTTTTGGCTAAAAATGTGAGATTAAAATTCGGTCAATATTTTGATTTCGGTTGAAGATAGAATATTAATTATGACAATAACAAACTCTAGAGGGTTGATTTATATATTTCTGATGTAGAAGTGGTTAAATTTCTGGTTAAAAACTTCTCAAACCGGGGTTCAAATATTGTACATTTTTGGCTAAAAATGTGAGATTAAAAATCGGTCAATATTTTGATTTCGGTTGAAGATAGAATATTAATTATGACAATAACAAACTCTAGAGGGTTGATTTATATATTTCTGATGTAGAAGTGGTTAAATTTCTGGTTAAAAACTTCTCAAACCGGGGTTCAAATATTGTACATTTTTGGCTAAAAATGTGAGATTAAAATTCGGTCAATATTTTGATTTCGGTTGAAGATAGAATATTAATTATGACAATAACAAACTCTAGAGGGTTGATTTATATATTTCTGATGTAGAAGTGGTTAAATTTCTGGTTAAAAACTTCTCAAACCGGGGTTCAAATATTGTACATTTTTGGCTAAAAATGTGAGATTAAAAATCGGTCAATATTTTGATTTCTGATAAGGATAGAGTGTTATTTCTGGCAAAAACGAACTCTGGAGGGTTGATTTGTATATTTTCGATATAAAAGTGGTTACATTTCCGGTTAAAAACTCCTCAAACCCGGGTTCAAAAATTGTACATTTTTATCTAAAAATATGAGGTTAAAAATGGGTCAATATCTCAATTTCGATTAGAGTTAGAGCATTAATTCTTTCAAAAATGAATTCTGGAGGGTTCATTTGATATATTAATTTTTTTAAAAGTATCAAAAAAGATATGAAGGATTCCGGAAAACATTTTTTTTATTTTGATCTACTACAACTTTTATTTGAATGAATTTTTTCGTATCCCTGATTAACGTTTCTTATTTCAGGTCTACCGTACGCGAGGGGGCGGTTTCTGCAACCCCAACTACCTAGAAGCCCCCCGCAAACAAGTCGCCGCTCTTTTAGGCTCCACATCGTGCGACGAGCCCCGCGCTGAGCTCGAACTCGAGCTTCAAACAATGGGGCCCAACAGACGTCGTGTGGGGCGCGCTTCCAGTGCTTCGCGCGCCGAGACGAGACAGGACGCGAGAGTAGCAGCACCTAGGCCCTTGCCACCGAGGTTGTTTGTGTATCTGGTAGGGGGGAAAGAGAAACCGGTGACGGTTTTGAAAAGGCCGGTAGCTATTTGGAAGTTGCAGCTTTATTGAGAATCGTATTAAATATATTTTACTTGTATTTGTGAGTGACCTGCTACGTATAGTGGAATTTAAACCACTTATTAATAAACCCATCAGTATTTTCTGTGAATAATAATTATTGGGTGTGACATGATATTTCGCTTATAAAATTCGTTAATTTATGTGTTGTTAATATTTCGAATGTGTTGAATCTTATTGTATTTATGTTTATTATTTGTAATGCCCTAATTAATATCAACGTTTGTTACATATTCGGCGCCATATTGTTAGTAACTATATATGGTCATATATTTATCAGCTAGCAAAATTAACAAATAATTAAATACAATATTTTATGACCTGTAAATTGCTTTTAAAATGAAATTATTAAAAGATTTGGCTAAAGTCTAGAATATCTACCACTTAACAATTTTATTTTGATGGTTATAGTTGCCCTTGAAACTTAAATATGTTGTTCTACGACCCCGACATTTCAAAGGATTCGAAGGGAACGCGAAATTTCAAGGAAATCGCTCAAATCCCAGCCGTTTCCGAGATACGAGCCCCTACATATTTTGGGGGGGTATTTTACCCTAATTTGCCTGTTTAAAGGTATTAAGGGCTGAAAAATAGCGTATCGGGTGTATCTTGAGCTGCTCTTTCGATTGGCTTGCGCAGAATTGCTTATAACCCTTTAGTTTTTCGTATATTTACCCTTCAAATTTGTAGGGGTAACTTTGTTATTAATAGGGCTAGAAGGGTCGAATAAATTTTATTACACTAATTTCGACCTGGAGATTACGAATCCGGTGTCATATTTGCCCTAAGGGCACTCTTAAGCCCTTTGCACATATATTAAGTCCATAGTCTGTTATTAAGCCCTTTAGATGATTCTGACCCCGGATTCGTATTCTAGGGGTTGTAATTAGTCTAATAAACTTTTCCGGCCTTTCAACCCCCAATAGTTTCAGATTTATAACACATTTTTCTTAATTAAATATGTTGCGTTTTGAATTCGCCCTTTAAATTAGCCCTTAGGGAAAACATGACAACAGATTCAAAATCTACGGGCCCAAATTAGTATAATAAAGTTTGTTTCACCCTTCTAACCCTAATAGTTTCAGAGTTACAGTTAATTTTTCTTATATACTCTGTGGTGTGCGTTTTGAATCGAAATGTATCAATTAAAAGCTGTCAAATTTCAATTAGGCGATTTTGAAACCCTTGGCCCTAGGCCCTTGAAACTTAAATATGTTGTTCTACGACCCCGACATTTCAAAGGATTCGAAGGGAACGCGAAATTTCAAGGAAATCGCTCAAATCCCAGCCGTTTCCGAGATACGAGCCCCTACATATTTTGGGGGGGTATTTTACCCTAATTTGCCTGTTTAAAGGAATTAAGGGCTGAAAAATAGCGTATCGGGTGTATCTTGAGCTGCTCTTTCCATTGGCATGCGCAGAATTGTTGAAAACCCTTCAGTTTATAACATTCTTTGCGCTAACTCCGTTATTAAAAGAGCTAGAAGGGCGGGACAATTTTTTTAGGCTAATTTCGCCTCGTAGAACACAAATCCAAGATCAGTTTTTTCTTAAGGGTCGTTTTAAGCCCTTCGCCTTTTAAATTAGCCTTTCAGGAAAAAATCTGACTTCGGATTCGTAATCTACGGGTCGAAATTAGTATCATAGAATTTGTTTCGCCCTTCTAGCCCTAATAGTTTCGAAGTTGCAATCTAATTTCTTTATTTACAAAGTGTTGCGTTTTAAATTCACCTTTTAGATTAACCTTTAGGGAAAAACTGACTTTAGATTCATAATTTTCGGTTCGAAATTAGTATAAAAGAATTTGTTTCGCCTTTTTAGCCCTAATACTTTTGGAATACAGTCCGTTTTTATAAATTGAATTGTGTTACGTTTTGAATCGAAATGTTTTAATTCCTGTTGTTCTACAACCCCGACATTTCTACGGATGTTAAGGGAACGCGGAATTTCAATGAAATCGCTCAAATCCCAGCCGTTTCCCAGATACGAGCCCTCAAAGTTTTGCGAAGGGTCTTACCTATAATTCGTTTATTTGAAGGGCTAAAGGGGTGGAAAATAGCGTATCTGGGGTATTTGAACTCGCTCTTTCGATTGTCCTGCGCAGAATTGTTGAAAACCCTTCAGTTTATAATATTCTTAGCCCTGAATTTTATGGCGAAGGGCCTACGCTAACTCTGTTATTAAAAGAGCTAGAAGGGCCGTTTTAAGCCCTTCACCCTTTAAATTAGAGCCCCGTACGAAATATTTATAGTGATTTTGGCATATTTTAATATATAATACCAAAAGACAACATTGCAATAAACAAATTGTAATTTTAAGGGTGGTAGGTCTTCTAGAGCCCCAAATTGGTGGTGTACAAACACCTATCTCATTTCGCGTTATCAATATGGCGCCTTTGGTATTTCCTCTTGTGTTATTTATGGACTGAAGCAACTTGAACTTGCTTGAATTAAAATTCGTCCAAAAATCGTTGTTGATGATGACTTTAGCTTTTGAAACTTTGTGATATGAAGTACGCAAGTCTGACCGCGGCTTTTAGCAAGTCAAACGTGCCAATTTCAACTTTAGCTAGCGTTCGTAGCTTAAGAACCAAAATAATAAGGTTAGTGACGTTTGTGGGCGGGGCTGACATCTGACATCAAACCAAACGTACAAAATTTGATAAACAATTCGTCGATGTTCGCTGCCATTGCGTCCAAATTCAAAATCGACAATAGATCTCGTCTAGGTGTTCGTCTATAAATAAACCAGCATATATTTCGCTTTTTGTAAATTACTACCACTTCCGAAATTATACAAAGGACAGAAGATTTAATTTTTCTGGTTTATTTATAGTCGGACACCTCCAGATGGCTACGTGAACATTAGATTAGCTATTTTAGCATTGTACGCAATAAATCAAACCAAATGTATTTCAGTATTTTTACTAAGAAACTATAGCTGTTCATAAAGTCCTTCAGTATAAAATTACTGTTTTCAAATAAACTGTATTCATGTAAAATTCAATAAAATAAAACATATTTTAAACTAAATATTACCTATATTTTATTTATTCATTTTTCTTTCAGATATTTTAGTGTTGTTCCCTTTTCTTTTTCAGTATTTTTATCCATAGATCTTCTAAATCGTCCAGGATATGATCCAGTTTGATCTATCAAAGATCGTACGGTAAAGTATTTAGATTTAAGTCTAATATTCTACAATGTAATGCAAATATAATATTACCATGAATAAATAAACCCTCCAGGTCCTACAAATGCCTAAAAGTCGTCTCCAAACACCATAACATACACGAGCACACCACACACACGTCTTTGCATTAGAAATACAACAATATAACTGACAAAAATTACCCAATATAATTATATTAGGTATTATATAATCTTATTAGTTATGTACTTAAATAGGGGTACTTACCCATCTCCGGCAAAGTCTAATTTTTAAATTATATATAGATTCAACTAAAAAAAAATATACAAAACTAGTTTGTAAACTATTTATATATATCATTTAAGACTTGTATAGTTTCAGAGTTACAGTTAATTTTTCTTATATATTGTGATGTGCGTTTTGAATCGAAATGTATCAATTAAAAGCTGTCAAATTTCAATTAGGCGATTTTGAAACCCTTGGCCCTAGGCCCTTGAAACTTAAATATGTTGTTCTACGACCCCGACATTTCAAAGGATTCGAAGGGAACGCGAAATTTCAAGGAAATCGCTCAAATCCCAGCCGTTTCCGAGATACGAGCCCCTACAGATTTTGGGGGGTATTTTACCCTAATTTGCCTGTTTAAAGGAATTAAGGGCTGAAAAATAGCGTATCAGGTGTATCTTGAGCTGCTCTTTCCATTGGCTTGCGCAGAATTGCTTATAACCCTTTAGTTTTTCGTATATTTACCCTTCAAATTTGTAGGGGTAACTTTGTTATTAATAGGGCTAGAAGGGTCGAATAAATTTTATTACACTAATTTGGACCTGGAGATTACGAATCCGGTGTCATATTTGCCCTAAGGGCACTCTTAAGCCCTTTGCACATGTATTAAGTCCATAGTCTGTTATTAAGCCCTTTAGATGATTCTGACCCCGGATTCGTATTCTAAGGGTTGTAATTAGTCTAATAAACATTTCTGGCCTTTCAACCCCCAATAGTTTCAGAATTATAACACATTTTTCTTAATTAAATATGTTGCGTTTTGAATTCGCCCTTTAAATTAGCCCTTAGGGAAAACATGACTACAGATTCGAAATCTATGGGCCCAAATTAGTATAATGAAGTTTGTTTCACCCTTCTAACCCTAATAGTTTCAGAGTTACAGTTAATTTTTCTTATATACTCTGTGGTGTGCGTTTTGAATCGAAATGTATCAATTAAAAGCTGTCAAATTTCAATTAGGCGATTTTGAAACCCTTGGCCCTAGGCCCTTGAAACTTAAATATGTTGTTCTACGACCCCGACATTTCAAAGGATTCGAAGGGAACGCGAAATTTCAAGGAAATCGCTCAAATCCCAGCCGTTTCCGAGATACGAGCCCCTACAGATTTTGAGGGGTATTTTACCCTAATTTGCCTGTTTAAAGGTATTAAGGGCTGAAAAATAGCGTATCGGGTTTATCTTGAGCTGCTCTTTCCATTGGCTTGCGTAGAATTGCTTATAACCCTTTAGTTTTTCGTATATTTACCCTTCAAATTTGTAGGGGTAACTTTGTTATTAATAGGGCTAGAAGGATCGAATAAATTTTATTACACTAATTTGGACCTGGAGATTACGAATCCGGTGTCATATTTGCCCTAAGGGCACTCTTAAGCCCTTTGCACATGTATTAAGTCCATAGTCTGTTATTAAGCCATTTAGAATAGATGATTCTGACCCCGAATTCGTATTCTAGGGGTTGTAATTAGGCTAATAAACTTTTCCGGCCTTTCAACCCCCAATAGTTTCAGAATTATAACGCATTTTTCTGAATTAAATATGTTGCGTTTTGAATTCGCCCTTTAAATTAGCCCTTAGGGAAAATATGACTACAGATTCGAACTCTACGGGCCCAAATTAGTGTAATAAAGTTTGTTTCACCCTTCTAACCCTAATAGTTTCAGAGTTACAGTTAATTTTTCTTATATACTCTGTGGTGTACGTTTTGAATCGAAATGTATCAATTAAAAGCTGTCAAATTTCAATTAGGCGATTTTGAAACCCTTGGCCCTAGGCCCTTGAAACTTAAATATGTTGTTCTACGACCCCGACATTTTAAAGGATTCGAAGGGAACGCGAAATTTCAAGGAAATCGCTCAAATCCCAGCCGTTTCCGAGATACGAGCCCCTACAGATTTTGGGGGGTATTTTACCCTAATTTGCCTGTTTAAAGGTATTAAGGGCTGAAAAATAGCGTATCGGGTTTATCTTGAGCTGCTCTTTCCATTGGCTTGCGTAGAATTGCTTATAACCCTTTAGTTTTTCGTATATTTACCCTTCAAATTTGTAGGGGTAACTTTGTTATTAATAGGGCTAGAAGGGTCGAATAAATTTTATTACACTAATTTGGACCTGGAGATTACGAATCCGGTGTCATATTTTCCCTAAGGGCACTCTTAAGCCCTTTGCACATGTATTAAGTCCATAGTCTGTTATTAAGCCCTTTAGATGATTCTGACCCCGGATTCGTATTCTAGGGGTTGTAATTAGTCTAATAAACTTTTCTGGCCTTTCAACCCCCAATAGTTTCAGAATTATAACACATTTTTCTTAATTAAATATGTTGCGTTTTGAATTCGCCCTTTAAATTAGCCCTTAGGGAAAATATGACTACAGATTCTAAATCTACGGGCCCAAATTAGTAAAATAAAATTTGTTTCACCCTTCTAACCCTAATAGTTTCAGAGTTACAGTTAATTTTTCTTATATACTCTGTGGTGTGCGTTTTGAATCGAAATGTATCAATTAAAAGCTGTCAAATTTCAATTAGGCGATTTTGAAACCCTTGGCCCTAGGCCCTTGAAACTTAAATATGTTGTTCTACGACCCCGACATTTCAAAGAATTCGAAGGGAACGCGAAATTTCAAGGAAATCGCTGAAAACCCAGCCGTTTCCGAGGTACGAGCCCCTACAGATTTTAGGGGGTATTTTACCCTAATTTGCCTGTTTAAAGGTATTAAGGGCTGAAAAATAGCGTATCGGGTTTATCTTGAGCTGCTCTTTCGATTGGCTTGCGCAGAATTGCTTATAACCCTTTAGTTTTTCGTATATTTACCCTTCAAATTCTAGGGGTAACTTTGTTATTAATAGGGCTAGAAGGGTCGAATAAATTTTATTACACTAATTTGGACCTGGAGATTACGAATCCGGTGTCATATTTGCCCTAAGGGCACTCTTAAGCCCTTTTCACATGCATTAAGCCCTTTGGATGAATCTGACCCCGGTTTCGTATTCTAAGGGTTGTAATTAGTCTAATAAACTAATATTCTTAGCCCTAAAGTTTATGGTGAAGGGCCTGCGCTAACTCCGTTATTAAAAGAGCTAGAAGGGCGGGAAAATTTTTATTAGGTTAATTTCGACTCGTAGAACACGAATAAGAGGTCAGATTTTCCCTAAGGCCTTTTTATATTTAAATTTAATTGATTTCAATTGGTGCTGCCCTCTTTTATGAACGGGATTTTTGCGAATTATATAAGTGAACTTAATTTATAAATGCAATAAAATATATTATAATTTAAATTGGTGTTAATAAATTTCTTGCACTTACCTTATAATTGGTGTATCTGCAGGTTCACTGTCCTATATTTTAAAAAAATATCACTACAATAACTTATAAAAATAAAAAAAAGGAAATACTTGTATTATAAATAAATAATTAATAAATAAATAGCACTATATGTTTATTGTTCGATATATAAATATATACTTTTCGAATACATTTCTTGTACATCTTAACTTTAAAATAAAATCATAAATACTACATTTGAGCGTTCACATTTACAGGAAAATGCTTCATTCCGTCGTTCACACCCGTTTTCAGGTGTGGTTTGAGCAGTTTAAATGCAAAATAAAACTGAAGCCGTTTATTATCGAAAAGTTAAACCACTCTGACTCTGTGGTGGCAAGAGCAAGATAATTTATTGTTATTGTTCTGATTGTGGTTTTGTTAGGCGCTTGGCACCGCGGTTGGGCGGGCCTTTCGGTTTAGCGAATTTTGGACGATGGAGGTTCTTCTTCGGGTGGATTTCTTCCTGGAGGAATTCTTCTGTAAGTTCTTTTCCATCGTCTATTTCAAGCTATTGAAAGGAAATGTATATAAAAGTAGTTTAATTTTTTAAATGTTACTTACCTTTTTGACTATTTGTATTCCTAAATTTTCTATGAGTTCAGTAAATGGGGCTTTACAACTGGAGTAGAGCATGCGCTCCTTTATGGAGCAGTTGTATCCTGGCATGGAATATATAAATACTGAAACATTTAAATATGATGGTTGTGGTTATGGCGAGTTTAAATTTGAGTTACCTATATTTTCTAAGTAGTCGCCTTCATGTGTGTGTTTAAATAAGTACAAGTGGTACCTGGCTGAGTCGCTAGGAACCTTATTAGGAAGTTTATCTAATGATACATTGCCTGCAGTTACTAAATGGATTTTTTCTTCTTGCATATCTAACAAAGTAAATATTGTGATCCCACTTCTGAGAATATCGAGTACTGATCTTACCTATCCGAAATTGAAGGTAGTCATACCCTCCTCTGGCCATATCTATGACAGCTTCTTCAGCTGTTTCGGTGATAGGAAAAGCGATACCTCCAAGCGTTTGATGCTTGCTGGACACGCTTACATCGGTGTTAACTTCATGGCGACGGATCTCCTGGAGTTCTTCCTCACGGCTCGTTAAAGGAGCCGGAGAAAGAGTTGCTTGGCAATGCTTCTGATATCCATTTAGAGTTATATCACTCTAGAATGAACAAAATGTGCTAAAATCGCATGTCGAATTACTTTTGCATAATCAACATTCAAAATAAGCATGTTTTAGGGTCCCTATAATACGATTTTACCATTTTTTCGATGATGTCTGTATGTATGTATGTGTGACGAAAGTTTAGGATCGCATAACTTCAATACCACGAGACCAAAAATTATAGTTTTTTCGTATTCCTCAAGTTTACATCCAGAAGAAAAACTGATTAGATTTTGGTTATAATTGGTCAATTAACAGTTAAATTTGATTTATTGACATTTAACGTTATTATAACTTAAAGAATATATTATTCTCTATACGATTTGATTGCATTTTATACTTCATATTCAATAGATATAGAGTTAAAGCATTTTAAACATGGAAACTACTAATATATTCATATAATTCAAATTGACAGATGTATAAATAAAAAGTAAATTAATGTGGCAAAGATGAGGATGTTGAAGTATATGTTGGGGAAGACAAGGAAAGATAGGTAAGGAAATAACTCTAGTGTTACAAGTTTCTAGAAAGATACAAGCGAGATGATTACACTGGTTTGAAAATGTCATGAGGAGAAATGAAGAATATATTAGAATAGAAGGTTGAAGAAACAGAGGAAGACTAAAGATAAGATGGAAGGACTGTATTGCGAAAGACGGGAAAAGGAACCGAATGAGAACGACAGTAAAACAGAAATGAGTGGAAGAAGAAAATAAAAAATAGCGACCCTAACGAATGGGGAAATTTAGAATCTTTTGCAAGAAAATTTATATATGGAATTTATACATAATACACAGGATTAACGGAAGGTATTGTGCTGGCCACAACAGAGTTTTTTGAGTATAAGAATGTGCAATAATTATTAGGTTGATATCAAAAACGATGAAAATAACAACAAAACTATAGAATTAACCATGTTTTAATATATCAAAAGTTAGGTTAGCAGCACACACAATGTGTTACAAAAATTCATTATATTCTCTCATTAAATATAAGCTCGTGACATGATTAATAATTTAGCACCATTAAGTTACATTTCAACGAGTGGGAAAAATAACAAATTCCAATTTGAATCTAATTGTAATTCAAGAAAAGTTAAAAATAAAATTTATATAAAATATGGGTCATCAATTCAAAATACACACAACACGCCTCTTTAAAAACTCCAAATTTCATCCAACATAAAAAAATTCTTTCTGCACTTACCAGAACCGTCCCATGTAGCTCCTCCTTTATATTAGAAGTCCCAAACTCCTGTTTAAGCGTCGCTTTAGTAGACGCATACAGCATCTTCTGCCGAATATGGGCCGTATCAGGACACCAACTTATCAATAACCAATCATACCCAGACGAATTCTTACTATCAAAACGAAATAAAATGTAACACGGAACATCATCTTCAACTACAGGCTTTATAAAGTCGTCATAATCCTTTTCGAAAGACTTTTTCGCATCTTTATACGTTGAAAGTACCAATTCCTCTAAAAAAATGATGTTGTTTTGTTAATCTACAGTGTTAAAACACAAAATTTGTTTACCATTCTCTATGGAGATTTTTATCAATCGTATTTTGCCGTCTCTACATTTCCCAAAATGTTTTTTCAAATGATCATTGGCTATAATATTTTTTTACATGTAAAATATAATATTTTAATATTTATTTATATATATTTACCTCTAATTCCGGTTTGGTGAGACATTTTATGATTTTTTTGACGTTTTAGATAAGCAACACCCCCAAATATAAATGGCCGCTGTATTGTTTTTAAAAAAATACGTATAATTTTTTCATTAATTTTAATATATTTTAAGTAAAATATGACAAAATATTCATGCTAATATTGTTAAATAAATGTTAAACTTAGGATTTATAAATAAAATATGAGAAATGTTTAGGGATATTTGTCGTATTAGGTTCTCCAATTCCCCTACGTCAGTTTGACGTTTAAACTGTCAAGTTTAACAATTCGAACTTGTATTATTTTTAGATTTGTGCCAAAATTAATAATAATTGTAGTATTTAACATATAAAACAATAAATAAGATGTTTTAAATGACTAAAATATTCCAACATATGTTCGAGTTTATTGAACCATGAAACTGACTTCTTTTTTACGAATAATTATACTTTCTTTTGTAATATTTATTATTTATTTGTATTGGTCATTTAGATCTGATAAAATAACAAATAGTTTCTTTAAAAATGTAACTAATATGCCAAGTAAATCGTATTTAAATAACGACATTTCAAAGTAATATTTTTGCAATTTTAAAACATATTTCTATTATAATTATTATGTTTTAGATATAACGAAATATATCTAGCTGTAGTAGCATGCGGCGATCGTTTAAAAGAGACTTTAAATATGTTAAAGTCTGCTTTAATATTCACTAAAACTCATTTAAATTTTATTATTGTATGCGAAGATAACTTAATGTTAGATTTTAAGGAAAAAGTATTATTATTAATAAATAATTAATGCTGAAAAGTTTAAGTTTTATTTTTGTAGTTAGCTGAATGGAAAGCTTTAACTAAAAGCGCCTTTAACTACCAAATACTGCCGTTAACTTTTCCTAAAGACAATTCTGAAGAATGGCGGCGACTTTTTAAGCAATGTGCAGCTCAGAGATTATTTTTACCGGTATTGTAACATTCACACTAAAATTATTAAAAATATATTTTCACATTTGCAATAACAAATTTGTTTGATGTTGTTCTCAACCTACTTTTCTTATTTTCAATAATTCTAGCGTGACCCCGTAGTATTACATGAAAACGTTCTATGAGCCAAGCCCAATGTTTTAAAGATGATACAAGTGTTAATAATATTAAAATTCAGACGTTTTAATTGTATTTATAAACAATTGTGTATAGTTTGATTCACGAAAGATGACGATTCAAGGTCATTTATTAACCGTATGGTGTAATATTACAAATAACTTCATTTCGTATACATAGACATGCAACATGAAATATTTATGGATACATTTTAACTGAAAAATATAATTTCTGCTCTTCACGTATGTTTCTGCAAAACACAATAACCATGGAATATCTACGACATACGTCATTAATATTTGTAACGTATTAGAAAGTAATGTCAACATGAACGTATGTCTGTCATACAACATAAACTACATAGACATACTTCAAATAATCTTTCTCTTTCTAACATGAAATGTTCTTAAGGTGCTATTATATTAAATTTTGCGTATTCTTTCTTCAAATAAGTGACCTTGAATTGCCATCTTTCGTGAACTTATATTCTTTTTCTAAAGTTGGCAACACGCCTATGAACACCATGAACACATATATTGAGGCGAAGTTCACTACATATGTTCGTCATAAGCGCGCCATGATAGAAAATTTGAATTCTATGAACTTATAAATACCTTATTGTATTATTTTTATTATTTCAGTCAATTTTGCCAGAAACCGATTCAGTATTATACGTCGATACAGACACTCTCTTCTTGACTGGTCTAGAAACAATTTGGGATCATTTCTACAAAATGAATTCATCACAAATGGCTGCGTTAGCACCAGAACACGAAGACCCAAATGTTGGATGGTATAATAGGTTTGCCCGTCATCCATATTATGGAAAATTAGGTACATAATTTCGTTTAAATATAAAAAAAAAAATTATGAAATATTTTGTTCTAGGTGTGAATTCAGGAGTAATGCTGATGAATCTCACAAAAATGCGCGAGTTCAAATGGACTGAATATGTTGTGCCAATCTACAAGAAATATAAACTCAAGATCACGTGGGGCGATCAAGATATTATCAATATTATTTTTCATTATCATCCAGGTCGTGATATGTACTTTATTTTTTATAATAACTACCTTTGTCGTAATCGTCCTTATTACCAAGATAAACTTGGAAAACAAAAATGTTTTTATTTTAATTGTCAAAAATAAATATTCAAAATGCATTTACTTATGTAAATAGAGCAATTTAACTGTTGCTACCCAATTATACATAAAATTAATTTAAATTTTAAATAGTCTAATATTAACAAAATATTTTCGTTTTAGATAAACTATATATTTATCCGTGTCGATATAATTTCCGTCCAGACCATTGTATGTATATGTCAGTTTGCAAAAGCGCTGAAGAAAATGGTGTAGCCGTTTTGCACGGTTCCAGAGGATTTTTTCATTCAGAGAAACAGCCTGTATTTCAAGTTATTTACAAGGCTTTTGAAGAGGTATGAACTCATTTTTCTTTTGATAGAAATGCATCTCTTTCTAATTAATTGAGTAAAAAAAGATAAGCATATTACGTCACAGCTTCATACTGATACACGCACACACATTTACGCTCCACTTAATATACAAACGTATTCTTCCACGAAAAAAATAAATTAGAAAATATGATCGTGTGAATTTGATTCTATTGGCCAGAAAAACAAAAGCTGATAATCCCGCCTATAATACCACAGCGCCCCACCCACAAACTATCCATTTGCATTCCTATTGGTGAGCAAAGATGGCGGAACTCTCATAAAATAGTTTCAATGCCGCTAGTATGGCGTGAGTGGCCAATAAAATACTTAAAATTAAATATAAATACCAGGTTCGATCCCAATAGACGTTAAATATTATTTGAGCTTCCAGTAAAGTGCCATTTCCGGTTGATTTACACCAAAATCTAATGGTTTCTTTCCATATTAAAATAAGGACACACACATACACACAGACATCATCGTGAAAACGTGGTCATTTACCAAAATCTCGATATGCGATTTTTAGCACGATCCCTATACCTCCCTTACCAAGGGTAGCGGGAGGTAAAAAACATATTTACATGTAGGATATATTTTTGTTTATAAATTTCAGTATCAGCTAACCGAAGACGTCGAGCAAAACTTTTTACAACCGTTGGAGACCTATTTAGAATCCACGTCGGAGACGAATTGCGGCCACATACGCCACATATTTTTAAAGAATGTACAAAACTTTATACATATACATGAAAGATAATAATAAAATTGATATAACCTTCAAAATTCTGACGTTTCATTTACACATAACAATGAATACCTCTTGACTAAAATTCATTATACTAGCATAATCCAACTGGATAATGTTCCGAAATATCCATAAACTGTACAAATCTAATGGAAAACCAACAGTTATTCTTAAAAATACTGTTAATAAAGTGTTTGGAAAGTATTTAATATGGACAAACATTGTGAGTTCTGGAGTACTTTTAGGCGCTGGAGACTTAGTCCAACAGGAGGTTGAATTTAGGCAGAATTTAATCCCCGAACGATATGATTACACCAGAGCAGGTAAGAAGATAAATCAACTTGATGACATAACCTATAAATTTAACTTCCAGGGCGAATGTTGTTAGTAGGGCTTGCTCAAGGCCCTTTGCACCATTATTTTTATAAATATTTAGACATGTTTTTACCAAAACAAGATTTGGCAACTGTAGGAAAAAAGATTTTGCTGGATCAATTTGTTGCTTCACCCTTGTTCATTGTTTCTTTTTTTTATGGAATGGGTGTTCTGGAAGAAAAATCCGTGAAAGATATGAATTATGAACTTGAAAATAAGTTTGTTACAGTTTACATGGTATGTACAAAAAAATTTATAAACGTATATGGTGCGATTTCCAATAATATAAAAACAATCATGTTATTAAAAATTGCAATTTGTATCATGTAAACCTGACTTTATAAAAAAAATATTTATATCTGCCATCGAAGAGTATATTTAAAATAATAAAAAAAATATATGAGCCATTTTTTTGTGTTATAATAAAAAAGTTAAACCTATACATACATACATAAAATCACGCGTGCCCTACTTAGTGGGTTCGCACAAACCCGATAACAATTCAACATCATACAACAAATCTTAAACATATTAAAGTGACCGATTTTCGGTAGCGAAATACCGCATCCGGATCACAATAATGTCTTTCGCCGCGCGGCCACACTCATAATCGCAGTCATACATTCTTCTTTTCCCACTGGGAATCTTTTTCGCCAACCACATCCATCCACTTACACACTGGTCAGCCACGCAATCAAAAACCCTCAACCAAGATATATACGATTAACAAGCCGTTCACTCGCCATTCTCTCCACATGCCCAAACCATCTCAACTGACTCACACCAACTCTCTTAACAACATTGTTCCTAAAACACACGTAAATACCTCATTTCCACGGCAGTCTCTTTTTATGCTTCGCTTCCATACATCAAAGCAGGCACTAGCACTCCATTATATACATTTAATCGAGCATCCCTTGATACGTTAACGTTTCGTGCAAACGTACCCAGAGCACCCATTACCTTACATCCCGCACTCACTCTCTTATATACCTATTAACTGCTTATTGTGTATTCCTTGTTCCTTGGCTTCCGTGAAATTTTCTCAAGTCTTCATATTGCGCATGTACATAATACTTGAATCCTATTGGCTAGCGACGATATCTAAGTTCTATTGAAGACTAGCGCAAACTTTAAATTTAAGAGAAATTAAGTAATGTACCTACTATTTATTTTATGTAAATTCTTGCACATAAATATTAGTAATAATAAATAATAATCAAATATTCTAGTTCTAAATTTTTATTAAATAATTTACTTTGTTGCATTGTAAACGGAAGGTAAAAAATTGTTCACCCTATATGGCAAAGGATCCCTATAGATTAAATTAATAATCTTTTTATTGTTTTTCAGGCCGACTGGATAGTATGGCCCCCAACTCAGTTCATAAATTTTTATTTTATACCTGCACAGTATCGAGTATTTTATATAAACGTAATAACAATGATATATGATGTGTTTTTATCATATATCAAACATAAAGACCAAGAACGAATTACTCCTCTAGTCCATAAATAAATTAAATGAATTTTTTAGTCAATTTATGCATTTGCAACTGTACTTTTTACTTCCAGTATTCAATAGTATTTTATACCATGTTAATTGTTAAATAAATATTTTATTGCACCAGTATTTTTATTGTTAATGATGAAAATAAATTTATTGTAAATGTATTTATTAAATAAAAGTTCTATTTGTTAATATTGTTTTTGGTATTATTAATACGAAGTCTGGCTATAAACGAATGCTCCCCTTCAATGTACTCCCCTCCCCTCGCCACACACCGTTCCATTTGTTTTTTCCATTGGTCAAAGCAATGTTGGAAGTCTTCTTTTGTAAAAGCGTTTAGCACCTCTTCCATCGACTCGAACCGAATTCCTTTTAAGGCAGACATGATCTTCGGAAACAGAAAAAAGTCACAGGGTGCTAAATCAGGCGAGTACGGCGCGTGTTCGAGCACTGGAGTGCTTCTAGCGGCTAAATAACGCCTTGTTTTTCCACAACTCCGGCCGTTTCTTACGAACTCGTTCTCGTAGTGTTGCCAAAACTTTCAAATAGTAAGCTTGGTTTACAGTTTGACCCTCGAGAACCCATTCAGTCATCACGGTGCCGTTGATGTCGAAAAAAACGACTAGCATGGCTTTAAATCTTCGGTGCTCTCTCGGCCTTCAGAAAACTGTTTATACCATTGGAAAACATGGGCACGAGATAGAGAATTCTCACCATAGGCCTCTTTCAACAACTTATAGCACTCATTCGGAGAAATTTCACATTGATCCGTTGCTCGTGTTTTTCGTCACACATGTGAGAAAAAAACATATTTGTTTGTAACCTCTATAGAAAAAATACTACTACAGCGACAAACATGTGTTTTCGTACCGGAATAGTAGACACTTACAGCTATCCAACGCTGCATTCGTTTCCCCCCCTATCCGTCGTATAACATCCCTAACATCTAAGGGACGGCAAACACCTAACATGGAACCTGGGAAGGTCGGCGCGAGCCGCCATCTTTGACTAAGTTGCCGTTCAAAAACAAGGTTGATGTGTTATTGTTCTTATTACAATCTAGTTGTTTTAAATTCAAAAATCAACCTAAAAAAACTAAAAAATGTATGACGTCTCATAATATTTTCGTATCAAAATGCAACATTTCATCAAAATTATAACAAAATATTCATCATATACAACAAATGGTTAATAAAGTTACGCTTCTACAACGAATTACCGAAAAGGCATTTGGGAAATATCTATTTTATACTAATGTCATAACTTCAGGAGTATTGTTAGGACAAGGGGATCTTATCCAACAAACTATTGTGAAGAAAAAGAAAGGACTGCCGCTTAACTATGACTACGAAAGGACACGTAAGATTTTCTTTACATATAGGGGTTTCTACTATTTTTCAATTTTCTACCTCCCGCTACCCTTGGTAAGGGAGGTATAGGGATCGTACTAAAAATCGCATATCGAGATTTTGGTAAATGACCACTTTTTAAGGTCCTTACAATACAATTTTAACATTTTCACGATGATGTCTGTGTGTATTTATGTATGTGTGTGTGTATGTGTGTGTGTGTGTGTGTGTTTGTGTGTGTGTGTGTGTGTGTGTGTGTGTGTGTGTATGGATCCTCTTTACGCTCTAACTAAAATACTATCATTCAAAATGTTTTGTTTCTACCTTATTCTAATATGGAAAGAAGCCATTAGATTTTGGTGGCAATCGGATAACCGGAAATGGCAGTTTACTTGAAGCTCAAGATAGTTTTTCTCCAAAAAATACCTTTTTCGCAATTTGTTATTATAAAAATTAAAGATTATTCCATTTTCTACAAGTTTAATTTAATACTTTTTCTATATATTTTATGGATAAATTTATAAAATAATATAAAAATTATATCTCGGAGCTTGTACTTTAAACACATCTCAATGGTTACATAGTTCAGCTCAAATGTATGTAACTGACAGATAAATGTTTCTGTCAAAATAATTATTTCAAATTAATAATAGTAACGTTTTAAAAGGAAAATTGTAAATAGAACAATAGTTAAGGAAAGGAACTTAATATACATAATTTCAGCTTTTTTTTTGTAAATGAAACAATAACTCGTTTAAACGGCCATTGTAGGGACCTTAAAGCGTGCTTAATCATTAAAATCTGGGTATGCGATTTTTAGCATGAATCCAATACCTCTCTTAGCGAGAGGTCGTTATTATTATACTTTTTATACATTCCGCGAATGATTTTTTAAAAATATTTTTTCTTAATACAATTTTTGCTCACATGACTATTGATAAGCGGGGGGTTCCATTTGCTCCAATCGGTGTAATCGGCTTATATTAATTATGCTGGCAACCTCCTTTTAAGGCTACTAAACAATAACACTTCCTATATATTACATATTTTTTACTAAACCCCCTGAGTTATAGAGGCCCCTATTTTTTGGCCCTAGAACAGTCGCCATGATAATATATTTATTTGGTACATTTTTCTTGCAGGTCAAATGTTTGTAGTTGGTATAATACAAGGCCCCTTCAACCACCATTTTTACAAAATTTTGGATTCATTGTTACCTCCTGTACCTACGGTAAAACTAGCTTTGGTGAAAATACTGTTTGACCAAATAATTGGGTCGCCATTAATCATCTCGTCGTTTTTTATCGGAATGGGCCTTCTTAGGGGAGACTCTGTTGCTACCATCAAACAAGAAATGAAAAACAAATTCCTAATCGTGTACTTCGTACGAATTTTAATTGATGTTTTTTTGAAATATTATTAATTTAGTATTTTAAATATGTTTTAGGTGGATTGGGTGACATCCCCCCCTGCGCAATTTCTAAACTTTTATTTTGTACATCCCAAATACCGAGTGTTATATTTAAATGTGATTACAATGATATACGATGCATTCTTAGCTTATGCTAAGTTCTCTATGTAATACTTACTATTTTGTTATAAATATCAATAAATACATTATACCATAGTGCGAACTCTAGGTTTTTTGCAATAACTTATATTTTTTAACATTATATATACAGATTGTTTAAAAATAGTTAAAAGCTAATATCAAACAGATGAATTTTCTTTATTTTTCCGTAGAAAAGTTTTTTTTTTAACTGTACCACTCGCACTAACACATACACAAGTGTCGTATTCCAATATAGCTATACTAAAGTATGAATGTTGAAGAATAACTGTAGCAACGTCGCACCTTTACAATTATTGGTACATTCGGGTATAAAAGTAATATAATTCTAAATTACAAATGGAAGCTGCAAAACAAATTAATATATTTTTTAAAATTACAAAAGTAGTATTATACTGCTTTCACGTAAAATACCCATTTAAAAATATGTACTTTTGAAATTCATTTAACCAAAGATCACCTCTTATTCGCTAATACCAAAGCGGGCGTTGTTAACTGATACTCCATCTGGAACGCTTGTACATGGTTGTCAAGTATAATTCTATCTATTTATCGTATCTTCACAGGCAATAAAATTAAATCTGGGTGGTAAATAATTTTCAATTTTTTATGTAAAATCCGTTAATTAGTTTTCTATAGCATACTAGTTTTTCGATTAAATTTCGGTATGGATATAAATAATTTAAAATGTGTTTATTTTGCCATTTCCTATTCTTCACGTGTTAAAAAGGCCAAATTTAAATGCAAATATCTCAGGTACTTAAAATTTCAATTAATTCAGGGGTAAAATGGTTCCCCAATATAACTACCTTAAGTAAGAAGATGATGCGAGAAGAAAGGGATCTTAATCTCGCCAAGTTACAATTAAAAAATCTTGTTAAAAAGTTGCACTTTAGAGAAACCCCTCCATGCTTAAAACATTCAAATGTTTTATTGACTGAAACACTCAATACTATTTTCTGCCATCTCCGTCACTTGTTTAAGAGCAGTCATTTGTTCAGTAGAGTTCAACTGTTTCACCTGTACACATATACCGGTTATCAACAGGTGCTCTCAATGCTGTTATCAGTATGAGATAAGAACTTGATTTCGTCACTTAACTTGGGTGTTTGTGGTTAAAGTTAGTGCTAAAGAGACTTTAGTTAAAGTGGGTTCCGGACTGGATATCACCGACAGGAAATAGGTAAATTTGATATTCTAAAATTAGCATGATTATTGTGGTTTTTATAAATGTTACTTATATAATTTACCATATACGTATATATGGATATAGATATCAAAATTAGGATAATTATATTATGAATTATTTTCTGGAATTCCATTTATTTAATCATTAATAAGTACATTACCAGTTTTAGGGAGTGACAGTCAGTCTTTTTTTTCGAAGATATTGATAATAAACATAAAGTCCAAAAGATAGCCAAAAGTTACTTCTTATTGCTAAGTTAGGTGAATATGGAGGCTGTTCCATTGCTTTTTTTGTCTGGTTAATTCCATATTTTCACTCACAGCGATATTTTAAGAAATTAATTTAAAATCTTGGATAAATAATTGCCTACAATTATCCTAATTTTCTTTCTTTTTAAAGAGAGTTTTGATTACAACAAAGAAATATTTGATTACAACAATGAATATGACTAATTTCACAATAAAAATATAATATTTGTTATTGTACGAATCATAAAATTGCACGTATTTAACGTAATTTGACATGAACATTTTATTTTTATTTTTTTGTCCTAATCCGTAGTTTTATTACAAAAACAAAAAGTTTGTGTTTAAATTTACATATCTCGCTTATACAAAGGGCTAATTTAATAATACTTGATGTGCTAGACGCAGAAATTAATTCTCTAAAACTTTTATTTGAAGCATTTATTTCTAAAATCAAAATAAAATCATTTTATTCAAACTGTTAACAACTTCAAGTAATGTACCACTTTCGGTTAGCCTATTTTAACCAAAATCTATTATGTTATTTGACATAAAAGTCTTGTATACCAAATTTGAAAAGTTTTGGATTATATTTTAAAACAGTTTTTCATTAAAATCTATTATAGGCTTCATGTAAAGTGCCACTTCTGGAAATTGTGTAATAACCAGAAAGAGAGGTGCACAACTATTATAGCAGACGTACGTACAGACGTCACGGCGAAATTAGTCAAAATGGATTCAGGGATGATCAAAATGGATATTTCCGCTGAAATCTGAAAACCGAAATTTTTCGCGATTACAATACTTCCTTTACTTACGTACAAGGAAGTAAAAATGATTTTCAGATACATTTCCACATTTGTTTCATATTATATGTATGTAGGTACTTATAAATGAACAAAATATAATTTCTAGAAAATTACCGATATTCTATTAAATTTTATTATTGCTATAATTGTTTAATTTAGTCTATGAAAGTAATATGAAAATCAAACATCGGTATCTTTTTTATATCTTATCAAAATTTAACAAAAATTTCAAACTTATAATTTGTAATCTATAGAAATATCTTCCTAATATTTGAAAAATGTATTGATAAAGATACTGTTTAGTTAAATATATTTATAATTTACAAAAGATCAAAGTTTAAAATTTTAATTAAGCTATATAAAATGTTGCTAGCTAAATCTATACGAGTAATAGTACATAGTACTTAGTCCAGCGTTTTCAAAAATTCCCTCCCGACAATGGATTTCTTTTAGGTTTTCAAAATAAGCATTTACTGCATCGATAGCTTCTTCGTTGGATCGTATATCTTTCCAACATTTATTACAAAATGTGTATATATAGAAATTCATAAGATAATGACCTTCTGTCAATTTACAATAATGAATTCGATATACTTAGTAACTGTTGCCCAAGGCTAATATATTGAAAAATGTGTTTTAATTTAACTACTAGTGGGAGCCAAACAAATATTTTGATATGGTGTATAGAACTTGAATACATTATAATAAAATATCTTAGGTTTAATAATATTTGCAAATAAACCATTGTCTGCATGTGACAAATGTTTTCGTCTTTAATAATTCGCAAATTTATTAAAGTAATAAAATTTAAGATGGCAATTAATATATTGTCAGTTACCTTTACCCTCAGTTTTATAGATAATACTAACATAAATATTGTATTATTTACTGTTGGATCGAAAAATTTTGGGACTTGTCTTTTGTCATATATTTGCCCGTAGATTATTGTTTAAATGAGAAATTTAGATAACATTGTATTTAAATCCAGTACACTTTATTAATACATAAAATAAAACTATTGTAACCTAAATTTTTATTTTTTATTGCTGTTAACATATTTATTTCAGACGGTACGAATACATTTGGAGTTGGGCTCATATATCACGTTTGTTTTTCAAAAATTTATATTTTTCGACTAAGTTAGAACATTCGATTTTAAAACGATGCTCGTTATTGACAATACTTTCGCTGTAACGAAAGTCAGTATCTTATTTTTCACATATTTGGTTTTACATCTCCTAATAAACTTATCTCAAAACTTAGTAAACGACACTACTGAATTCGACGGAATGGGCGGAGTTAAATTTTTAATTCATACAATTCGTAGATGACCTTAATCGGACATCTTTAATTTTTTTTTTATTGTATATGGTTTGTATAACATTAACACTGTTATATTATTTTTTGTAGAATGCCTCTATTTACGAAAAAACCAGATGCCAACAAACCAGACCCTTCCCCTAGGGTTCCGCCGAGGGCCACAGCCCCGCCCTTAGAGCGAAGCTTGTCTGAGCCCCCTGTTGGTCGCCCCCAGCTTGTGTTTCACTGCCAGCTTGCCCACGGGAGCCCTACAGGGCTCATATCTGGGTTCTCTAACGTCAAGGAGCTGTATGCCAAAATAGCGGAGACGTTCGATATTGCTCCAGGCGAAGTAAGTAAAATATATTTTATTATTTTGTTAAAAACACAGTTGGCTAAACTGGTTTTAAGTATCATCTATTTAATCTTTAATTGATATTAGTGTTGTGTGGATTAAAGAAGAGTAAATTCTCTATCTGATAACATATAAATATTTTATTATATCTTTTATAGATTTAAAGATAAAGAAATATATGGTATAATCTATTGTAATAAATTTCACAGCCCAAATAGTTAAATAATTAAAATTATAAGTATATTACATATACCCTTCAAAAATATTGTAAAATAAAATGTAATCTGTATTATCTTATTAAAATAGTCTTGGAGAAAATCGGAAAAATATATGTACTCAACATTAAGTATTATAAGTACTATTGTAAAGTCATTTTTAAATCATAAAATGACATTAAAACATCTAAATAGCTTTTAATATTGGAGGAAAAGTCCTGTACTGTACTTTCTAAAACCTTGTCTTGTCAGATGCTCGTTGGAGTGCAATTCGCGACCTCTTCTCAAGAAAGAGAAATGTCAGTAAGATCATTCACGTCATAAAAATATCTGAGCGATTAAGAAAGTTTTAAGGTCCCTACAATTCGATTTAATATTTTTACGATGATGTCTGTGTGTGTATGTGTGTGTATGTATGTTGAAAGAACGATTTCTCAAAAACTATAATACTTAATGTCTGTTTAACTACGTATTTATCAATCGGACATTACTTGGAAAAGCTGAAAAGGTTTTGGTAATAATTGGACAACCAAAAGTAGCAGATTCTTAAAAAAAATTTCTAAATATTATTTGAAAATTTTTGTTCTTGTATTAAAGAAGATTAAATTCTTTATCTGATACATATAAATATTTTATTATATCTTTTATAGATTTAGATATAAAGAAATATAAGGTATATAATAATCTGTTGTAATAAAGCTCACAGCCCAAATAATGTCAGGACACCAATTGAAAAATTAAAATTATTTCTTATTGTATTAATAGTTAAATATTTAAAATTATAGGTATATTACATATACCGTTCAAAAACACTGTCAATCCCGACAATTAATTGGAAACATTTCGAAAAATTATAAGAGGACAAAATTTCTTCATAGAATGAATTTAAAATTAGGAAATCTTAATATAAAGAATACATATAAGTAGATTTTTTGGAGTAGAGTCATGTGACTTTGTTGGCCTTGACAAGCAGATATGGGGGCCCGTGTCAGAATGATAGCTAGTAATTATCTCGACAAGTAGATTCCACACTCATGGTGACAAATTAACTACAAGTATTTAAAAAATCTAAACAATGTCACATGACTGCTTGCGCCCTGTATTTATGTAACCAAAAACGGAAGTGGCGAGAGGTATTGTGCTGGCCACAACAGATTTTAAAAATATTTGTTATACTGTATTTATTTATAGTGTCGTGGTGTCTAGAGTATCTTTTATGGTTGTGGTTTTGTGGGATAGTCTTGACTATAACTTTTACAACCCTTGCTATAACGCATTGAGTGTCTTTAACGGTATATAGGGCGTTTCAACAAATCAAAACTTAAAATTTAAATAAAGGACTTAAAAAAAATGTTTATACATATTTTTTGGATCACAATTTTATTATTATTTTTTATTTAAAATAGTCTATTATCGAAACCTTGACTGTCTGATTTTGTATATGTCGCAATGTTTGCGAAAATGTTACCTAGTTACCAAACAAAAAACAAAACAAAACAATGCAAAAATAACTAACGGTTCTTGTAGACACTCGATAGGCCAGACAGTAAGTTGATATTTTATTTATCTGGGTTTCAAAACTAGACATTGAGATAATTTTTATGGAAATTTATGTCTTAATAAATTTATTTATACAACTGTACTTAAATAAATACAATGATGTATTTAGTTTTATGTTTATAGTATACTTAAAACTTGGACATTTAATTTGTCATAAAATATGTAGACGAAAATTCAGTCGAAAGTTTGTATTAGACATAGTGAATCGGCCCCGAAGAAAACGAAGTCAGTTCTTTTCGCAGGAAAGTTGATGGCGTCAGTCTTTTGGCATTCTGCTAATTGATTATCTTGATAAAGGAAAAACTGTAAATGGACAATACTACGCCACACTTTTAGCTGAAAGCAGCAATTCAAGAAAAACGCCCGGGAATGGCAAAGAAAATTGTTTCACCAATACGCCAGCTCATTCAAGTCGTATTGACCGAACTGGGGTTTGAAATCGTCCCCCATCTTTTCCCGAAACTCAAAACGTTCCTCGCTGGAAAGAAATTTCGAAAGAAGAAGCCATCGAAGCAATAAATGCTTACTTTTCAACCCTTGTATATCAAATAAGAATAAGGAATGTAGGAATATGTGACAAAAGGATGAAACTATTCTATATTGTATTTTATACGGTGTAATTAAATTATAAAGATAAAAAGTTTTCGTGCTTCAAGCTTAAGAATTTTATACCATAATCCAATTTGAAAATAGCGTAATATTGAATTACATAATATCAAATTTCACTGTCACATATGACGTAGACATAGCGAAGATGGTGAAGATATTTGAAGAGACAGTTAGCAATTTTGATTGAATCTTAGCAGATATTAAATTTCATCTTTTTGCAACACAAATCATTTTGATTGTTCTTTTTACCTTCCATCACCTTTAGGTAAGGAAGGTATTGTCTTTAGTCAAGAAATTCAATGAGTTTTTAGTGAATAAGCATGTTTTAAGGTCCCTATAATACGATGATGTACGTGTGTGTGACGAAAGTTTCGGAAAACTTCAATACCACGACTCCAAAAATTATATTTTTTTCGTATTCCTCAAGCTTACATCCAGAAGAAGAGGTGATTTGATTTTGGTTATAATTGGTCAACCGGAAGTAGCCTCATTTGAAGATTTTAACAAAAATAAATGTGTTTTTGTTAATACAGATTTTTGCTATGTTATTGTAACATTTTGGCGAAACGCAATGTCAAATGGATTATTGAATATAGTTTTTAAATTTAAGTCATATTGGTGTAACCGTACATTAGAAGTTTGCAAAATGACAAGCATTTTAAGTATTCCTGTACACAAAAACCGTTGCTTTCGATCGATTTACTGTTATCGTATATCGGTGTATGGCTCATTGCTTAAACGAATTTCACTTAATATGTTTACTAAAACATATTAGCATTATTGCATATGTCGAGAATTTTGTTTGTAATTCTAGGGCGACAAAATAATTGAAATAATTACATACGTTATGTCCGGAGGTATGCAATTATATATGCTCTACATGAAATGGAGAATCGTATGGACCAGATGTTTGATCATTTGAACAATATTATTGTTCAAATTTAATCTGTATAACTGTAACATTTGACGATATCATTAAAGTATTTTATTTCTATAGTTGTTGATTATTTTGATGTGGTCAGCACAACACCTCCCGCCAATTGTATTTACAGCGTGTCCGCACATACATACATACATAAAATCACGCGTGTCCCACTTAGCGGGTTCGCACAAACCCGACAATAATAAGACTAACATGAACATCATACAACAAATCTTAAACATATTAAAGTGACCGATTTTCGGTAGCGAAATACCGCATCCGGATCACAATAATAGTTAGAAAACAATCATCCTTCGCCACATATTCCTATCTAAGCGGAAGCGGACTTCTTTCGTCTCGGCCACTCTCATAATCCTTACTCTTAGACATATTAAAGTGACCGATTTTCGGTAGCGAAATACCGCATCCGGATCACACTAATAGTTAGGAAACAATCATCCTTCGCCACATATTCTTATCTAAGCGGACTTCTTTCGTCTCGGCCACACTCATAATCCTTACTCTTAAACATATTAAAGTGACCGATTTTCGGTAGCGAAATACCGCATCCGGATCACAATAATAGTTAGGAAACAATCATCCTTCGCCACATATTCCTATCTAAGCGGACTTCTTTCGTCTCGGCCACACTCATAATCCTTACTCTTAAACATATTAAAGTGACCGATTTTCGGTAGCGAAATACCGCATCCGGATCACAATAATAGTTAGGAAACAATCATCCTTCGCCACATATTCCTATCTAAGCGGACTTCTTTCGTCTCGGCCACACTCATAATCCTTACTCTTAAACATATTAAAGTGACCGATTTTCGGTAGCGAAATACCGCATCCGGATCACAATAATAGTTAGGAAACAATCATCCTTCGCCACATATTCCTATCTAAGCGGACTTCTTTCGTCTCGGCCACACTCATAATCCTTACTCTTAAACATATTAAAGTGACCGATTTTCGGTAGCGAAATACCGCATCCGGATCACAATAATAGTTAGGAAACAATCATCCTTCGCCACATATTCCTATCTAAGCGGACTTCTTTCGTCTCGGCCACACTCATAATCCTTACTCTTAAACATATTAAAGTGACCGATTTTCGGTAGCGAAATACCGCATCCGGATCACAATAATAGTTAGGAAACAATCATCCTTCGCCACATATTCCTATCTAAGCGGACTTCTTTCGTCTCGGCCACACTCATAATCCTTACTCTTAAACATATTAAAGTGACCGATTTTCGGTAGCGAAATACCGCATCCGGATCACAATAATAGTTAGGAAACAATCATCCTTCGCCACATATTCCTATCTAAGCGGACTTCTTTCGTCTCGGCCACACTCATAATCCTTACTCTTAAACATATTAAAGTGACCGATTTTCGGTAGCGAAATACCGCATCCGGATCACAATAATAGTTAGGAAACAATCATCCTTCGCCACATATTCCTATCTAAGCGGACTTCTTTCGTCTCGGCCACACTCATAATCCTTACTCTTAAACATATTAAAGTGACCGATTTTCGGTAGCGAAATACCGCATCCAGATCACAATAATAGTTAGGAAACAATCATCCTTCGCCACATATTCCTATCTAAGCGGACTTCTTTCGTCTCGGCCACACTCATAATCCTTACTCTTAAACATATTAAAGTGACCGATTTTCGGTAGCGAAATACCGCATCCGGATCACAATAATAGTTAGGAAACAATCATCCTTCGCCACATATTCCTATCTAAGCGGACTTCTTTCGTCTCGGCCACACTCATAATCCTTACTCTTAAACATATTAAAGTGACCGATTTTCGGTAGCGAAATACCGCATCCAGATCACAATAATAGTTAGGAAACAATCATCCTTCGCCACATATTCCTATCTAAGCGGACTTCTTTCGTCTCGGCCACACTCATAATCCTTACTCTTAAACATATTAAAGTGACCGATTTTCGGTAGCGAAATACCGCATCTGGATCACAATAATAGTTAGGAAACAATCATCCTTCGCCATATATTCCTATCTAAGCGGACTTCTTTCGTCTCGGCCACACTCATAATCCTTACTCTTAAACATATTAAAGTGACCGATTTTCGGTAGCGAAATACCGCATCCGGATCACAATAATAGTTAGGAAACAATCATCCTTCGCCACATATTCCTATCTAAGCGGACTTCTTTCGTCTCGGCCACACTCATAATCCTTACTCTTAAACATATTAAAGTGACCGATTTTCGGTAGCGAAATACCGCATCCGGATCACAATAATAGTTAGGAAACAATCATCCTTCGCCACATATTCCTATCTAAGCGGACTTCTTTCGTCTCGGCCACACTCATAATCCTTACTCTTAAACATATTAAAGTGACCGATTTTCGGTAGCGAAATACCGCATCCGGATCACAATAATAGTTAGGAAACAATCATCCTTCGCCACATATTCCTATCTAAGCGGACTTCTTTCGTCTCGGCCACACTCATAATCCTTACTCTTAAACATATTAAAGTGACCGATTTTCGGTAGCGAAATACCGCATCCGGATCACAATAATAGTTAGGAAACAATCATCCTTCGCCACATATTCCTATCTAAGCGGACTTCTTTCGTCTCGGCCACACTCATAATCCTTACTCTTAAACATATTAAAGTGACCGATTTTCGGTAGCGAAATACCGCATCCGGATCACAATAATAGTTAGGAAACAATCATCCTTCGCCACATATTCCTATCTAAGCGGACTTCTTTCGTCTCGGCCACACTCATAATCCTTACTCTTAAACATATTAAAGTGACCGATTTTCGGTAGCGAAATACCGCATCCAGATCACAATAATAGTTAGGAAACAATCATCCTTCGCCACATATTCCTATCTAAGCGGACTTCTTTCGTCTCGGCCACACTCATAATCCTTACTCTTAAACATATTAAAGTGACCGATTTTCGGTAGCGAAATACCGCATCCGGATCACAATAATAGTTAGGAAACAATCATCCTTCGCCACATATTCCTATCTAAGCGGACTTCTTTCGTCTCGGCCACACTCATAATCCTTACTCTTAAACATATTAAAGTGACCGATTTTCGGTAGCGAAATACCGCATCCGGATCACAATAATAGTTAGGAAACAATCATCCTTCGCCACATATTCCTATCTAAGCGGACTTCTTTCGTCTCGGCCACACTCATAATCCTTACTCTTAAACATATTAAAGTGACCGATTTTCGGTAGCGAAATACCGCATCCGGATCACAATAATAGTTAGGAAACAATCATCCTTCGCCACATATTCCTATCTAAGCGGACTTCTTTCGTCTCGGCCACACTCATAATCCTTACTCTTAAACATATTAAAGTGACCGATTTTCGGTAGCGAAATACCGCATCCGGATCACAATAATAGTTAGGAAACAATCATCCTTCGCCACATATTCCTATCTAAGCGGACTTCTTTCGTCTCGGCCACACTCATAATCCTTACTCTTAAACATATTAAAGTGACCGATTTTCGGTAGCGAAATACCGCATCCGGATCACAATAATAGTTAGGAAACAATCATCCTTCGCCACATATTCCTATCTAAGCGGACTTCTTTCGTCTCGGCCACACTCATAATCCTTACTCTTAAACATATTAAAGTGACCGATTTTCGGTAGCGAAATACCGCATCCGGATCACAATAATAGTTAGGAAACAATCATCCTTCGCCACATATTCCTATCTAAGCGGACTTCTTTCGTCTCGGCCACACTCATAATCCTTACTCTTAAACATATTAAAGTGACCGATTTTCGGTAGCGAAATACCGCATCCGGATCACAATAATAGTTAGGAAACAATCATCCTTCGCCACATATTCCTATCTAAGCGGACTTCTTTCGTCTCGGCCACACTCATAATCCTTACTCTTAAACATATTAAAGTGACCGATTTTCGGTAGCGAAATACCGCATCCGGATCACAATAATAGTTAGGAAACAATCATCCTTCGCCACATATTCCTATCTAAGCGGACTTCTTTCGTCTCGGCCACACTCATAATCCTTACTCTTAAACATATTAAAGTGACCGATTTTCGGTAGCGAAATACCGCATCCAGATCACAATAATAGTTAGGAAACAATCATCCTTCGCCACATATTCCTATCTAAGCGGACTTCTTTCGTCTCGGCCACACTCATAATCCTTACTCTTAAACATATTAAAGTGACCGATTTTCGGTAGCGAAATACCGCATCTGGATCACAATAATAGTTAGGAAACAATCATCCTTCGCCACATATTCCTATTTTAGCGGACTTCTTTCGCCTCGGCCACACTCATAATCGCATTCATACATTCTTCTCTTCATACTTGGAAACTCTCTCTCTTTAAGCACCCTACCAATCACATCCATCCACTTACACACTGGTCGGCCACGCAATCGAAAACCCTCAACTTCACCAAGATATATACGCTTAACAAGCCGTTCATTCGCCATTTTGTCCACATGCCCAAACCATCTCAACTGACTCACACCAACTCTCTTAATCACATTGTTCCTAAAACTAAATACCTCATTTCCACGGCAGTCTCTTTTTATGCTTTCCCGTCCATGCCCAGCATTCGCTTCCATACATCAAAGCAGGCACTAGCACTACATTATATACACTTAACCGAGCATCCCTTGATACGTTAACGTTTCGTGCAAACGTACCCAGAGCACCCATTACCTTACATCCCGCACTCACTCTCCTTTCTATCTCTCAGGAAATGGGTGAAATTAAGTCGTAATGATATACTTATTTATTATTAGAAGAAAGTATTTGAAGAAAAATGTATGTAGATGTATTTATGTGTATTTATAATATGTATAGTAATTAATATTACCCTGCAAACCAGGTATTGAATGTATAATAATGGTTCAAACGGAAATAACGACAAAGGAAATAATTTTCATTTTTATTTCGCGTGGAGAGCCAAATATACATGTATATGCTCTACTGATTTTCGTCTCTTCCTGTACCTACATACATATATCATTTTAAATTGCTTCTGAACTAATTAGAATTAAATAACATAATTATAAATAAAAATATAATCACGGTTTATTATTCATTTCTGGGTGTAGCATTCTGCTTGTAGTTTGTAGCAGTATCTCCCATTTAAAATTGCCCCCATTGAGATCTTGAAAACTACAGTAAAATTTTTGAAAGATGTCCGATCAAGGGCACCTGTATCACGAACGAATTAACAAATAGGCATACATTTATCTCTTTCTTTTGCAAAGGCTGTAAGAGTGTGTGATAAGGATGGATATAACACGCTTGTCTTTCAAAAATTCATATTGTTTCGACTAAGTTAGGACATTCCATTTATAAACGATGCTCGTTGTTGATAATACTTTCGCTGTAACGTAAGTTTATTTATTAATTCAGATACATTACCTGGATTCATAGCCGTACGTATAATGTTATATTCTGTCAGAGTCACTGACACTGACATTGTGTCAGTATCTTATTTTTAACATATTTGGTTTTACATTTGCTTATAAACTTATTAATTGACTTATTTTTGAATTTTGAATGTTTTTCCTGTAATATATATATATATATATATATATATATATATATATATATATATATATATATATATATATATATATATAATAATAAAATAACAGTAGTATCTTACGTACCCTCATAAAAACTAAGCAAACGACACTACTGAATTTGTCAGAATGGGCGGAACAAAAATTTGAATAATTGCAATTCGTAGACGACCTTGATCGGACATCTTTCAAAATTTTTACTGTACATGTTAAAGTCCTAATGTTCGGTTGTACCGGTCACCATTCTTTATAATAACAACCAAATTATAACTGTAAATGAATCTATAGATATCAATATCTATTGAACCAATTATCATGTCATTAAATTCTTGGACGGATATATTATTGACAGAGATTCCATTGCTTTTAAATGCTTCAATTGTTTTAAAGAATTTATGACAACAATTGTTTATGCAACTATGAGAAAATTTCCTGTTGCATTGACAAAAGGGAAATAGGTAATCTTGGTAGATATTTAGTTTAGTCAAACAGGTAGAGTGCAACATATGACTGTGTATGTCCCCTAACGAGTGGATATACCATACTCGGTATATCCCGTATCCGGCAAATAGTTACAGAACCGTAGCTCCTGTTATAGACAAAAGATCTGTTCAATGTTGTCAAACATAAAACATAAAATACGATACGATATTCTTTATTATCTCTACTAAATACATGAAAAAATAATATTATATAATACACCTATAATATACATAATCGATTTTCCTTTTTACCTCCCGCTACCCTTGATAAGGGATTTATATATTCCTCATAGTTTCATCTTAATTTAAAATAGAAAGTCATAATTCATAAATATTATTTATCACTTTCACTGGTTAATATATATCCCATCTGGTATACACATATGTATTACCATAAGTCACATTCTTACGTACGATATTAAAAGTAATATGACTCAGTTTACGTCAGTATTATTTGTGACCAACACAATACCTCTCGCCATTAAATTAATTTAAATACCTACCATAGTTAAATATTATTGGCTAATTTGAGAAAGGTTATATTTTCTAAACCTTACAAATCTTTTAAAAAAATCGCCTGCAACCTATTATATCTTGAAACAAACTATAGATGTCATATTTTCTCTTACATAATTAGAATTATTTTCTATATGTCAAGGATATATACTTATCGTATGAATATAAAATAGACTAGTATGTATGTACCACCCAGAAATTTTGAAAGCATTTCACAGAGTAGGAAGTACATAATGTAGATCACAAGTCAGATTTTATAAGAAGTATTATAAAAGACTTAACATTTCACTTTTAATAATGATAATTTTACGCTTTTTAATATTATTTTGTTAGTATTGCATACAAGGCTTTTTTGTCGGCTATAAGAGAAAGAGAATATGTTAATATTCTTGTGCGATATTATCTGTAATTGCAATTGTTTTAAACGCTCTTTAAGATTATAAGATAATGACACTAGGAAACACGACGTAATTAACAGATTTCCAGATAATCTATTTTCTTTTTAACTTCCGTCACCTTTAGGTAAGGAAGGTATTATCTTTGGCCAAAAAATGAGTTTTTAGTAAAGAAATATTATAATTTTTTCTTATTCCTCAAGTTTACATCCAGAAGAACAAGTGATTAAATTATGGTTATCAATGGTCAATCGGAAGTAGCCTCATTTGAAGATTTTAACAGTTAATTTTGATTTATTGACACTTAACGTTATTATAACTTAAAGAATATATTATTCTCTATACGATTTGATTGCATTTTATACTTCATATTCAATAGATATATAGTTAAAGAATTATAAAGATATTAAATTTTATAAATCAGTCAACTATGCTAACCATGGAAACTGCTAATATATTCAGATAATTTAAATGGCATATCAGAGATGAAGATGTTGAGATAAGTGTTGGGGAAGACACGGAAAGATACGATAAGGAAGAATAAGGGAAATAACTATAGTGTAAGAAATTTCTAGAAAGATACAAGAGAGACGATTACATTGGTTTGAACATGTCATGAGGAGAGATGAAAAATATATTGGAAGAAGAATGAATGGCTTATTAATAGGATGAAGAAACAGAGGAAGACCAAAGATAAGATGGAAGGACTGTATTGCGGATTGATAGAAAAGGAACTGAATGAGAACGACACGCAAAACAGAAATGAGTGGAAGAAGAAAATAAAAAATAGCGACCCCAGTCTGTCGGATATTATGCAGATTAATTATTCATAATTTTCTCTCACGTTTTTGTAATTTATTTCTTCAATAAAAATACACTTCAAGCATATCGTAGAATTTGTAATTTTACGTACATTCCAAATATACAAAAACATACTTATAGGTTGTCCCATTTGAAATATGAAAGTTAATATTACTTCCGGTTAAACCAAAAGTGCTACCATTATACCAAATGATTTGTAAGCCTATAAGTCTAGTTTACAAATATATCAAAAAAATCCAATCCTAAATGTATTCGTACCCTCTGAAAAAAATATATTAACAGCAATATATTTGCCCGTAGATTATTGTTTAAATGATAAATTTAGATAATAACATTGTATTTAAATCCAGTACACTTTAGTAATACATAAAATAAAATATATTTGGGGTTGGGCTCGTGTATGTACATAAATTTGTATGTAAGCATCGACTGAGTATGTTTTAAACGGTTTTGTATTAAAACAAATAAAACAATTTCCTCTTTGAACATATGTTTGACGATTGAATCTTACTGTACTTGAATACCAAAACACTAATATGATAAATTCCATTTATTTTCCCACTTACTTACTATTATATTGCAAAGAAAGTGCATAGATTCTGTTTACATAGCGGTGAAGATATATTTTCTCTTTTATTTATCATATTTTACGCGGAAAAATTGTGACACCGTTACCGTTATAAACCTAGTAATATTAATTTAATTTATAATTCAATGAAAATAGCAAGACTTGGCTTCCTAATAAAATGACGACAGATGAAAAACATATATCTTTATTCTGATTTTATGTATGCATTTTAAGTATTAATAAATTGCTGAAACCAATCCTTACATTTTATTACAAAATGCGTAAAACTTCAGAGAATAATTTTGAATAACCATAAAATGTAAACACGTACTCAAATACAAACTATTTTAAATAAAATTTTAAATGTTCGGCGAACGAGGTCCAATTTTTACCTCTCGCTAAGAGAGGGATTGGATTCATGCAAAAAATCGCATATCCGATTATTTTTACGATGATATCTGTATGTGTGTGTGTGTGTGTGTGTGTGTGTGTGTGTGTGTGTGTGTGTTAGGATGTTGTAGATACGATTTCTTAAATTCTATAAGACGAAAGACCTGTGTAACTATACGGATTCCTCAATCTAACAGTAATGGGAAGAGTTGAATATGTTCTGTTCACAATTGGACAACCGGAAATGGTAGTTTCTACATATTATATACTACAAATAATAAAGATTATTAAATTTTCAAACTGATACATTTAATTTTTACCTCCCGCTACCCTTGGTAAGGGAGGTATAGGTGCTAAAAATCGCATATCGTGATTTTGGTAAATGACCACGTTTTAAGGTCCCTACAATCCATTTTTAACATTTTCACGATGATGTCTGTGTGTATGTATGTGTGTGTGGATCCTGTATACGCTCTAACTTAAATACTATCATTCAGAAAGTTTTAAAACCATGTATTTCTACCTTATTATATTTATAAAACGCCTAGACAAACGCGACGACGTTAGGCGACCAGATTATCAAATCTATATAAAAGACGCAATAATGAATTAAATTAAATAATTATTGTTTTTTCTTTGTTTCAGATCGTTTTCTGCACTTTAAATTCCCACAAAGTGGACATGAAAAAACTTTTGGGCGGTCAAATTGGTCTAGATGACTTCATATTCGCTCACAGAAAAGGTAAACCAAGATAAGTTGTTATCGAATATATTTAACCTTGATTGGAATTGGAACAATAGCTGACTAATACATTGTATACTTTTTTGTGATAAACTTTCTTAAATTGCAGAGCAATTTTAATTACAAACTACGACCAAATAATTTCAAGGTTTTCAGAGAAGAATAAGAGAAATTCACGAATTTTTATCAAAAATATTTAAAATAAAAATTTATAAGTAATCGTGCACTCTCCACAATAACTATTAGTGTCCGTGATTGTTACAGGCCGACCGAAAGAAGTAGAAATAATCAAATCAGAAGATTCGCTAGGATTAACAATTACAGACAACGGAGCAGGATACAGCTTTATTAAAAGGATAAAAGAAGGATCCATCATTGACAATATTCCATGTATTTCAGTAAGTATTATTTTATAATTGTTTTTGATTTTTACCTCTCGCTAAGAGAGGTATTGGATTCATGCATCGCATATACAGATTTTAATGATTAAGCATGTTTTAAGGTCCCTACAACCCGATTTTAACATTTTTACGATGATGTCTGTGTGTGTGTGTATGTATAAGAATTAATATTTGTTTAACTACGTATTTCCCAATGGGAAGATCTGCAAAGGTTTTGGTAACAATTGGACAACCGGAAGTAGTAGATTCTTCAAAAATATCTACTAAATATTATTTTTTAAATAAAATTCTTGGTAATATTAAAGAAAATTAAATTCTCAATTTGACACATTTAAATTTTTTATTACATCTCGTATAGGTTTGGAATAATCTGTTGCCAAAACAACAGTTGAGATCTTCAAATATTTATAATTGACAGATAAATGCAAAATGTCAGTGTCAAAAATCAGATTTTTCTGGGAGGTACGAATACATTTAATATATATTATTGTATTTAAATTATAGGTATGTTAATATTACATATATCCTTAAGAAATACCGCTAATACTGTCAATGAATTTGAAGAATTTTGAACATATTAGAATAATAGGACAAAATTCCTCATAAAACGAAAGAAGAAATACAATTTCAATTATTTGTGTGTTCAAGAAATGTTAAATTCGTTACTGCATAAGCAGTCATGTGACTTTGTTGGCCTTGGCAAGCAGATATGAGGATTCGTGTCAGAATGACGGCTAGTAGTTATTTACATAGAGGTCACAATTGTCATAATTTTTCATTCAAAATTTCAAAATATTCTGATGCTTATTTGTCATCAATAGTATGATACTTGACACCTATGTACATTATTAATAGCTGTCATTCTAACAAGGGTCCTTATATTTGCTTGCCAAGGCCAACAAAGTCACATGACTGCTCGCGTCCTATGCAACATAAAATGAAAATGGCGAGAGGTATTGTGCTGGCCACAACAGATTTTTTTTATCGTGTTGATACTACGATCTGTAATGTGTATGTCAGGTTTCATTTATATTGGGCACGTAGTTTGTATAAGTTCAAACGAGTCTCTCCTAGAGAATGACTTTTCGTGATGCAATAAAACAAACGACTGTGCACCATGTTTTCAATAACAAAAGAAAAACTAGAGGAAAAACCTTACCTAATGACATATCATTGTTTTTAATTAACGTTACGTAATAGTTTTTACTTATATTAGCATTAAATTAACGGATTAATGTCAGGAAAATTGTTGCCAAATTTTGAAACACACATAAATATATACAATTAAATAACAATAATAATTGTTATTATATAATTAGTCATTCTTTTTCTCCGTACAATAGGTAGGAGACCACATAGAAAAACTCGACGGTGAAAACTGCGTGGGAAGACGACATTATGAAGTCGCCAAACTTCTAAAGGAGATCCCAGTGGGTGCCACTTTCACCATGCGTTTGGTGGAGCCCTTGAAGAACGGGTTCAACTCCTTAGGGCCTAGATCAGATCCTAGGAAGGGCAAGAAGGCCGGCTATGGGTCAGGCAAGGAGACACTTAGGTTCAAAGCTGACGGAAAAGTCGCCATCGAAGAAAAGGTAAGATACAGTTTACCCTGAATTACATTTGTTAGTTGTTTGAGTTTGGGCATTACGTTCTGATGTTCAGATATGTTAAATATATGTGATTATTTATAAGATATGCAGCTTCTACAGATGTTAGAATAATATGAACAACCAATGCTGCATATTAGGTACAGTTAAATACCTATCGGGACTGAAGGATTTTTTAAGAGAAAGGCGATGAAATATGAACAGATGTTGCTAAGGAACGGTTGTTGTTCACTGATTGTCAATTATTTCTGACGTGAAAGTCATTTGTTTAACGTAGGTGAGAGACTGCTTATGAAAAAGAGTTTTATTTTAAAAATTATTTTATAATCGAATGCTCCCCTTCAATGTACTCCCCTCCCCTCGCCACACACCGTTCCATTCGTTTCTTCCATTGACTCGAACCCTTTTAAGGCAGACTTGATCTTCGGCAACAGAAAAAAGTCACAGGGTGCTAAATCAGGCGAGTACGGCGCGTGTTCGAGCACTGGAGTGCCTCTAGCGGCTAAATAACGCCTTGTTTTTCCACAACTCCGGCCGTTTCTTACGAACTCGTTCTCGCAGTGTTGCCAAAACTTTCAAATAGTAAGTTTGGTTTACAGTTTGACCCTCGGGAACCCATTCAGTCATCACGGTGCCGTTGATGCCGAAAAAACGATTAGCATGGCTTTAAATCTTCGGTGCTCTTTCGGCCTTCAGAAAACTGTTTATACCATTGGAAAACATGCGCACGAGATAGAGAATTGTCACCATAGGCCTCTTTCAACAACTTATAGCACTCATTCGGAGAAATTTCACATTGATCCGTTGCTCGTGTTTTTCGTCACACATGTGAGAAAAAAACACGTTCGTTTGTAACCTCTATAGAAAAAATACTACTACAGCGACAAACATGTGTTTTCGTACCGGAATAGTAGACACTTCCCGCTATCCAACGCTGCATTCATTATCCTTCTAGGACGCCTTCTGCGCGAGCAGTCTCGTTATTTAATAGCCAGACCTTGTATATCGCGTATTTTTATTTAAATATGTCTCTATTCAATTAAAAAAAATCCTCTTTCCAGGACGACAAAATGGAAATAGGCATCGATCATATAAACGCCAAACTAGAATCCTACCTAGGCATCAACGACGCTGAGCTAGCCACGCAGATTTGGGAACAAGCAGAAGGCAAACAAAACTCCCTAGATTTCGCGGACGCTATCGATGCCTCCGACTTGGAAGAACTTGGTTTCTCCACCGATTTCATCATCGAACTATGGGGTGTCATCACTGACGTACGCGCTGGGCGTCTCAAATAGACCTGGTGCACCCATGGAGATGGTAGCCACGAAATGTGGGGGAAAGAAGAAAAAATTATTTTGGATAGGAATAGAGGATGACAAAAATTAGGCTATTGTTAAAAATATGTTGTTAAAAGTCGAAATTATGTAAGAAAGATATTTGACATGGTAGTAGTCTTCAAATTATGAAATTAAAGCATGATTGATACATAAAATGAAGAACTATTATCAAACTATTTGGCGTTCTTTTCCATTTCATAATGTACAATTTTTTGTAGGTTGTAGATAATTAATTACTCCTTAATTTTTTCGTGTAAATATTGAATTTAATGACTGTTACCAACTTCGTTCAAAAACTTTGCAACTAATACGAAAAAAATATTTTATTTTGACAGTTCAGAGAACTAAAACAACTTAACAACAATAAAATGAAATATTTTTTAACAAATTTGGTAACAAATTGAAAACAAATGTTTACAAATTTGTCAAATGGGCGTAAATGTAGTAGTAAAAAAGGCCTTATGAATATAGTTCGTAATTTGAAGACTACTTGTATTTATATTTTTAATTTATCAATAAATAACGAAAAAATATACTTTATCAATGTCATCAAACATACGCCAAGTGTAAAACGGTATTTTAAGAATATAAGCTGATGACTTTAAAAAAAAATAAAGATTTATTTATTGAGAAAAATGTAAATAGCACAAAATAGTTTTAAAAATATTTTTAAGACGATGAAATATAGAATTTTTATTTTTAGATTTAATTCATTTCATTTTTAATATTTAAGGTATTATTACAAATAGTTGTTAATTTTATAATGTTATGATGTGCCTTATTATAAAATTTGAAATAAAATTTACACTTTAAATTAAATAATCTATTCTAATTGTATGATTTTTACCTCCCGCTACCCATAGAAACGCAGATATAGGGAGGCACGTTCTAAGGTCCCTAGGATCCGATAATAACATTTTTACGATGATGTCTGTGTGTGTGTGTGTGTTAGTTTGTTGGAGGTACGATTTCTCAAATTCTATACGATTAAAGACCTATGTAACTACAGATTCCTCAATCTAACAGTCAAGGGAAGAGTTGTATAGATTCTGGTAACAATTGGACAACCGGAAGTAGTAGCATTTTAACAAAAATCTTCTAAATATTTTTGAAAGTTTGTGTATTTGACAGATAAATGTCACTAAAGTCAGTGACATGTCATGAACCCTTCAGAAATTAAAATTATAGAAAATACGTAAATATTAGGTGTAATTAGAACGATACGTAAATCAAACAACATTTATACCAGCGTATGATTTATCCCAGGAGGCTGCCTTCCATTCAGCTTCGTGAATCATCGGCAAGATTCGCGAAAGGCTGCTAAACCACTCGATTTATTTTTAAACGATAGGCGGCCACACAGATTTATAGGTATTGTAGTAAAGCAAACAATTTCAACACTTTCTCCCCCTTTCCTATAGTGTGCCCCCCCTCCAACAAATGTCACGAGCCGCCACTGCCACCAAATATATTTAACTTAAGTAAAATTGAATGATTAATTCACATATAAAATAATTTTATCTCACGCTACGATATATAAATTATGCAATAATTGCATAAATTATTTTATCTAATACGTGTAAACAAAATTCGTCATATGTTATTATTACGATAACTTAATTTCAGAATCTTATTTGTTTAATTTTAAATGGTATATGTAGTAAAATTAAACATAAATAAGTTATTACCCAATTACTCATTGCTGGGTGTGCCAATAATAAATCATTATCCTACTGTTTTGTTGAGAACCCATTATTAATTTTATAAACAATTGATTGTCCATCTTTGTATTATTAAATAAATAAATAGTTTTAATAATTAATTTATAAATTTAGATGTGGCACTATATTTTTGTTGGAGAAAAATAAACATTTTAAAAGTTTATTTTATTTAATTAAATATACAAATATTTATTCAGTCACTTTTCTATACATACATTATTTTGATGAACTTTCAAAACATAATTACTTGCAGGGAGATTGAAAATATAAGGAGAAATAATGGCTAATTATTTTATTATTTACATTTTCTGAATTATATTTACCTTTAGTCACCTTTAGGTAAAGAAGGTATTGTCTTTGGTCAAAAAAATCGATAGTGAGTTTTTAATATTTACTGTTTTTATGATGATGTGTGTATGTGTGTGCGTGTGTGTGTGTATAATTCTTTCATATTCCTTTTCCTTACATATGAAGAGCTGATTAGATTTTGGTTATAATTGGTCAACCGGAAGTATTGTTATTTGAAGATTTTAACAATTTTTCTTGAAAAAACGCTGTTAAATATTTTTTGACATTTAATGTTATTATAAATATTAAAGAATATTCTATTAGCTATACGAATTGATTGCATTTTATACTTCATATTCAATGGATATAGAGTTAAAAATATAAAGAAATTAAATCAGATAGCTATTCTATAATCATGGAAACAGCTACTATATTAAGAAAATTATAATTGACAAATATCAGTGTTGAAATGGATGTTGGGGAAGACATGGAAAGATACGATGGAAGGACTGTATTACGGAAGATTTGAAGAACTGAATGAGAACGACACGCAAAACAGAAATGAGTGGACGAAGTAAATAAAAAAAACGACCCTTAACGAATGGGAAAAAGTTATGAAATAATTTGATACACAGGATTGACGGAAGGAAATGTGTTAGCCACATACATGAAATTAGAATGTCATGATTGTTTGCATTAAGATGAGCCCCCTTCGACAAATGTCACGAGCCGCCACTGGACGGCAAGTACATTTTTAAAATGATCTACTAATTAGGCAATTAATCGCCTACGTATCTCTTAAAAAAACTGAGATTTTAATACCAAGGCTTTGTATCAACAACAAAATGAGATTATATAAATATATAAATTATATATAAAATATAGTTGCTAGATAAAATATCTTTCGCTGATAATATAAAGCTATTTCTTTGTAATGTTTTCAAGGATTACAACATAATCTGCATATCGCATGTTTAAATAGCACGCGTTTAAATACTACAGGGATATTTATGTGAAATCTCTCACCAAGTTAGTGTTTCGAATCTTTCATCATGTTCACAACGTTCCGACTACCAAAAAGTGCTGGGGTATGTAACATTTTACTCCAAAATGCGAAGAATAACATACCAAAAGAAATATGCAAGGTGAGAACAAATGAACTGTTGTAAAACAATAAACAAAACTGTAGCAACTTAGGTTACGCTTTAAGTCATGTCATTTGGCGGCGGTCGATACGGGTGTGCCACACGCACCGAAATAGTGCTCAAAGATTAATGTATGTCTTCCATTTCAGATATTTGCGTGCAAGTATTCCACAGTAAAAAAATCAAGGAAGATATATGATAATATTGATGATGTTGTTAAGGATATACCTAATGGAGCCAGATTATTGGTTGGAGGTGAGTAAAATTGCTGACGTCATACCTGTACAGTAATTCGAATAACTGTGAGATTCACCACTTATAACAAACTGTTTGTCTTTTGTTATGGACACTATCACACACATCCCCAACTATTATTCAAGGGTCGGAAGTGTTATTGCCTTTAGTCAAGTGTGTGAATCTTACAAGGGTTCAAAATTTTACGAATGATAATATTTGAGTTAGAATCAAATATCAACGGAACTTTTGTTGAAGTTGATTAGCCGATAGTTTGGGCTGTTAGGAAGCGGGTAGACATGACCCCAACATCGGGGCGGTTCGGAATCTCACGAAGACTAATAAACGCATAATGATCAACGCACATTTAATGCGCAATATTATTGCAACGTACTGTATGCCGAAAATTGTCCTGTCGAAGGAAAAGAAAAACGCACATAGCACCAAAAATTGAACAGAATTGGCTGGGAAACTTAACATTTACGCTACAATCCCGACTTGTCACCATGTGACTTTGGGCCCCTCAAAGAAGCGATGGGAGGCCATCGAATCGACGACGACCTTGTCGTTTCTACGATGAAAATAATGTTTTAAAAAAAAATCCCGTTTATATTTGTAATGTGGCGGCTTATAAATGACCTTGAATATTTATCTTCTGAACCAAACTATACCTCCCTTACCTACAATAGCGGCAGGTAAAAATAAAAGTTACAATATCGTTTAAATATATTTCAGGTTTTGGACTTTGTGGTATACCAGAAAACTTAATATCGGCCTTACTCCGACACACTTCAACAGACTATACTGTTATATCCAACAATGCCGGTGTAGACAAATTTGGTTTAGGATTATTATTAAAACAAAAAAAAATAAAACGTATGATCGCATCTTACGTTGGAGAAAATGAAGAATTTGAAAGACAATTTCTGGCTGGTGAATTGGAAGTTGAACTAACACCTCAAGTAAGTATAAAAAGTAAACAAACAAGAAAGAAACGCTGATGTTGTAAATGCTGTTTGTTTAAGTTGCTAAGTGCTTTTCGTTGACACAGCAACTCAAGGTTGTTTTAAATGTTTCGTAATACGTAAACAAAGAATGTTTTGTGTTTGAAATTTAAATAAATATCGTACGTTGTTTATTAATGTTTATCTAGCAACTCTATTTTGTAGGGTACCCTAGCGGAGCGCGTCCGTGCTGGGGGCGCCGGCATCCCGGCCTTCTTCACCCCCACAGCCTACGGCACCCTCGTCCACGAAGGCGGAGCCCCCATCAAGTACTCCCCCGAGGGTCAAGTCCTCCTCCAATCATCCCCAAGGCCCCACCAGCTTTTCAACGGCTTAAACTACATCATGGAGGAAGCCATCACTGGAGATTATGCCCTGGTGAAGGCTTGGAAAGCCGATACAGCAGGGAATTTAATGTTTAGAAAATCGGCGAGGAATTTTAACCCGGTTATGTGTCGGGCGGCGAAAGTTGGGGTTGTTGAAGTGGAGGAAATCGTGGAGAAGGGGGTTTTGGATCCGAATGAGGTGCATTTGAGCGGGGTGTTTGTGGATAGGGTGGTTTTGGGGGAGAAATTCGAAAAGAGAATAGAGGTAATCATACCCCGCCTACTTTAACTTTATGTATTTATATTTTATTTTAGAGAGTAACTACCCGCAAAGCGACCAATACAGCCGCTTCAGCGGCCAAAAAAAATCCAGCAGCTCTTATGCGAGAACGTATTGTTCGCCGAGCGGCCCTCGAATTCCAAGACGGAATGTACGGTATGTATTTAAAAAAGCATCTATAAATTAATTTAAATATTCGTATATTTAGAATTGTATTATTATTTCAGCAAATTTAGGAATTGGTATGCCTATGTTGGCTTCCAATTACATCCCACGAAACATGGAAGTTTTTTTACAATCAGAAAACGGAATCTTAGGGTTAGGGCCTTTTCCTACTCCAGAAGAAATAGATGCAGATCTTATCAACGCGGGAAAAGAAACAGTTACAGTGTTACCAGGTTATTATTATTTATTTAGATGTTTAAAACGTTGTGTGCTTAGATAGGAATGTGTGGCGAAGGATGATTGTTTCCTAACTATTATTGTGATCCGGATGCGGTATTTCGCTACCGAAAAACGGTCACTTTAATATGTTTAAGATTTGTTGTATGATGTTGTTTTTATTGTGGGACACGCGTGATTTTATGTATGTATTTATGAATATAATAACAAATATATTTAATCCCAAAGAACATTGACAATAGCTGAATTATTTTTGTGTTTCAGGAGCATCATATTTCAGTTCAGACGACAGTTTTGCAATGATAAGAGGGTAGATTATACTGTGTCTTTTACTTATACATAGTTGAATTCGCTATTTTTGTTTTCTAGTGGCCACATAGACTTAACAATACTTGGTGCAATGGAAGTTTCACAATATGGAGATTTGGCTAATTGGCTGATTCCCGTAAGTTATGTACTATATTTATAAATAAATATCATCCGTTGTTTGATGTACCACTTTCGGAAATAATATATTTTACTATAAAAGGCGCATATTATTGTTCAGTTTATTACAAATAAGATTATAGCATATATATGAAGCACAAAATGCAGTCAAATCGTATAGAGAACAATATATTCTTCGGATCCGAAAGAAACGTCATACACACACACACATACAGACAGACTTCATCGTACAAATAATCAAATTGTGTTATAAGGACCCTAAAACGTGCTTATTCATTGAAAACTAACCACTAAACTCTTTGACCAACGACAATACCTTCCTTATCTAAAGGCGTCGGAAGGTAAAAACTGTAAAATTTGCATGGACAAAAACCGTCTAAAATAACCTCGCAAAGAGCAAACGAGCAACGTTTATTTAATAATAACCGACTTGATTCGTCTTTAAGTTTTAACATTATTACTAATTTTCACTTATTATTCTAGGGCAAATTAGTGAAAGGTATGGGGGGTGCCATGGACCTAGTAGCAGCACCTGGCACTAAAGTAGTTATTACCATGGAACACAATGCCAAAGATGGCTCCCATAAAATACTTCCAACATGCAATCTTCCACTTACCGGGCGAAATTGCGTCAATATGATCATCACAGAAAAAGTATGTATCACTTTTACACACACTACACTCAACATTATTTACACATAAAAAGTTTTCACTTATGGTTTTGACAAGTTACTAACTTAAAACCAAAAGTCATAATCGTAACTATTAACACGAGTTATGCAGAACATATATTTAAAAATAACCGAATGAGTATAACAGATATAATAGTTTAATTTTTCAAAGCGATATTTATATATTTACACATTAATTTTATAATAATTTAATTCCCAAAACTTTAGTGTATGAAAGTAAACTTTTTTCGGTAAACTTGACTTTTTAGTACTTTGTTTGTTGTGATTGGCTAATAAGGTCCAACGGTCCAGATTTTATCCAATAGGGAAGCTTGTTTCATTTTGAACAACACAAAGGTTACAGTATGCCCAATAAAATATAAATGATGAATAAATAATTATTTATTATATTTAAACGTTTTAAACTGCCATTATTAATTCAATAACAACAAATATAAATAACTGTTTATTTAATAGTGAATTAAAACATTTTAAAGTCACACTTTGCAGCAAATAATGCTTTTAAAATAACACTCACCACAGTCTTTTTGAGACAGATCCGCCATTTTAACTCACTTGGTGTAAAATATCTATTATTATTAAATAAAAACTTGATGGATTTAATAAAAATAATGTCAGATATGTTTATTTACGCTCAGTTTAATTTATGTTGTCATTAAAATACGCGGACTTGAAAGCACACCGCTTCAAGTTTTCGCTGAACGGTACACTCTCGGGTATTATTTTATTTAAGGCCCAAGAATTTATGGTTAAACATTTTCCACGATTTTTAGACACATCTATTTATGAAAGAAAAATAATTTGGTGTTTATTACAGGCTGTATTCGACGTAGACCTAGAAAAAGGTCTAACTCTTCTAGAAATTGCTGAAGGCTTAGGGGTAGAAGACATTTTGGCGTCGACTGGTTGCGAATTTGCCGTATCTGACAACTTAAAGCCAATGGGACAAATTAACATTGAAGACTGCTAATAATATTAATAACAAATGTTATAGATATAGATGTATATTAAATATTTTGTGTATGTTATTTTTTTTCAATAAATTGTTTTCCATTTATGTTTTTGAATTGATATTATTATTATTTTAAAAGCCATGATTGTTGTTTGAATTCTCGTTCCCGTACCCCTCTCCCCGGGACTTATCTTTCAGTCAACGAGAGATTGGCGCCCAAAATAAAATACCACCCTTGTATTACAGCGATCATCGACTCATCCCGTCTTCGATGCACGTTTCCCAGACCCAGACCACACTCGGGAAATCCATCCCTTGGCTAAGTTTGGTAATTTTTACAACCACGGGGGTAGAATAGCCCAAAGGTTGGTTATAACTAAGTAGAATAATTGTTATCATTTTTTTTTTTGATTATTTACAATTGAAAATTTGTATACATATGTAGAAAAGTCTATAATATATATTATATTTTAGAAAAATATTTTTTTTATTAAGCAAAAACAATATCTGTAGTCAACAAATGTATACTACATACGTGAAAATTTTATAAAATATTTATAACTATTTGTATGTATCCTGAGATATTCAAAATCATTGAATTATGATGTAATTTATAATAGTTTTTAATAAAATATGTTTTTTATAGTCGAAATATTTATAGTTTAACTAGAAAATGGATTTTCTTGCAATTGTTAATATCAATTTAATACTACTACTGTACTCTATGGGGAAAATTGTGAACTATTTTTTAATGTTGTGGTGTAAATACGTACGTTGATGTATCGTATAAATGGGAGAAAATCAATACGTACTGCATATTGATTGACCAATCAGATTTCGAGTAATGTTTATTGGATCTAAGCGGCAATTTAAACATATGTTATTTAAATGTGGATCATTCGGCGTATAAAAAATTGATAAACAATGTATTTTAAACAAATTAATCAATAAATATTGATTGATACATGATTTATTGTTTATTATATTGTAAAATAAACATTTGTTGCTTGTTTTGTTGTTGTTATTTCACGATGTTGCCACCATAAACAAATTTAACCTTCATAAAAACTAGGCCCATAATTAAAAATGATTGTTTTTAAACAACATTAATAGACTTTTACGATAAAATTTACATTTATTTGAACAAAGATAAAATAATAGTTTATAAAAAATACAAAATAAATGACCAAACTTGTTCTTTTAGAAAATATAATGAAATATTGGCTAGCACAAAATTTTCTGAATACGTTTTGTGTGTTAGTAACAAATATTTATGGTAAAATTTGTCTGTTAAACTGGTGGCTACATCGTAAAATAACAACAAAACAAGCAACAAATGTTTATTTTACAATATAATAAACAATAAACCATGTATTAATCAATATTTTATTGATTAATTTGTTTAAAATACATAGTTTATCAATTTTTTAAACGTTAAATGATCCACATTTAAATAACATATGTTTAAATCATATTTCTTTCCGCCTAGAGCCAATAAACATTCCTCGAAATCTGATTGGTCAATCAATATGCAGTCAGTATTGATTTTCTCCCATATACACGATACATCAACGTACTTGCTTACACCACAACATTAAAAAATAGTTCACAATTTTCACCATAGAGTACAGTAGTAATATTAAATTGGTATTAACAATTGTGAGAAAATCCATTTTCTAGGTAAACTATAAATATTTTGACTATAAAAAAATATTTTATTAAAAACTATTATAAATTGCATCATAATTCAATGATTTTGCATATCTCAGGATACATGCAAATAATTATAAATATTTCATAAAATTTTCACGTATGTAGTATACATTTGTTGACTACAGATGTCAGTATAAATATCGAAATTTGCACAATACAATGCAAAATTAATGAAATCGTTGTTTTTACTACGTAAAACAATATTTACCAGTATTTGCAAAGTTCAATGAACTTATGATTATCAAATAATTTATTTTAAAACGCATCTGTCAAAATATTTTTAATAAATTTGAACATATATGTAAGTTTACTCACAAAATCCCTTTTGGCAAAATTAAAGATGTATATTCAACCCTTAAAAGGGTAGATATTCACCACCCAAAACTGGGTGAAGTTATACAAGTTTCCACAACCAAGATAGGAATATTCTTTTATTTATTTGAAAGTATGATTACTAACACTATATTTAAAAATTATGTTGTTTCGTATTTTGGTGAAAAGTTCAAGAGATGTCGCTACCAATACAAAATAGGGTCTGTTTTTAGAACTTTTCCCTAATTTTCAAAAGAAATTTCAAAATTTAACTTCAAAAAAGTTTATATTTATTAATATTATTGCTAAATATAAATTATCAGCATTTATAATAAGCAAATAAATGAAATAACTATATTTGTTAATTACTTTGACGTTTAGATCAAAATGGCTGTTATTTGTGTTTTGCTTAAACAACGTCAGTTGTATAAATATACTTAAAGGACCTTTTTAAGGACATTTTTAATAAATGATAATAAGTGTAATGATGAAATAAGATCCTTAAACATGGTTTTAGTGTTTTAGTTTATTTGTGAATATAATATTAACTGTTTAATTCATATAAACGATAACAAAATGTTATTGGTGACAAGTGTTGATGTTTATCAGTGTTACAAGTTTATTTGGACAAAATTTCGACAATGTTTGTGTGTTTGATGTGTGTTGAAAAAGCCATGGACGAAATATCAACAGAATCATGGATTTTGGCCAAAATTTCGACATGCAAGAAACAAGGTAGGTTATGTAAATAAGTAGGTTAATTCTTTTTGACGAACTAAAAGGGTTTAGATGAAAATTTGATTAGGAAAAGTTGTTTATCTTTTAATTTGAAGTACGGTTTGATGTTTTTTCAAAACTTTAACCTTTTTACCTCTCGCTAAGAACGGTATTGGATTCATGCTAAAAATCACATATCCAGATTTTAAGTAATATTTTTACGATGATGTCTGTGTGTGTATGTGTGTGGGACGTTGGAAGGACGATTTCTCAAAAACTATAATACTTAATATCTGTTTAACTACGTATTTCTCATCGGACATTCCTGGAAAGAGCCAGCACAGTACCTCTCGTCACGTTTTTGGATACATAAGTATAGGGCGCGAGCAGGCATGTGACTTTGTTGGCCTTGACAAGCAGATATGAGGGCCCGTTTCAGAATGATAATTAGTAATTATGTACATAGATATCAAATATCATAATTTCTCATTCTAAATTTAGTGATTTTCCAATTCCATGTGGTTTATTTTCCTCGACAATTCCACACTCCTGGTGACAAATTAACTACCTGAATTTAGAAAATCTTGATATTTTTAATGAAAAATTCTGACATTTGACATCTATGTACATAATTACTAATTATCATTCTGAAACGGGCCCTCATATCTGCTTGTCAAGGCCAACAAAGTCACATGACTGCTCGCGTCCTATACTTATCCAAAAAAGTGGCGAGAGGTATTGTGCTGGCCACAACAGATTTTTATATTTCACGTATCACATGCAGAAATCTTCAAGGATTTCATATTTAGAATAGAATTAAATTGTATGTATTAATTTTTGAGACGTAGGCCAGTAAAGCCAAAATTTGTTACAATTTTTGAGAAATGTTAAAGTTACTTACCCGATTTAGTCCTTCGTCCTTCACTATAGTAACAAACTAGAACATGGATCATGTATTTAAAAAACAAATGAATTGTTATTTGCTTGGAAATTTCCATTGATTTATTGAATATTTTTTTGCAAATAAATACAGTTAAAAATGTTATAATCATTCTCTAAATTTTTGTTTTACATAAGTAGGTAAAGGTACCAAATACAAAAACATATTAAATATAATCATCCCTAAAGTAAAAGCAAAAGTCGCCCCTAAGTTCATTTCAAAATCCAAAATTCCACTAAATATTAAATCAGTAGTGTCCCTACTATATCTTTCTGTTAAGAACGACGCCCTCGTTAAATATTTACACTTCAAATCTGGACCACTATTAGTGTTAAAATTAGAAGTTTCTATTATTTTATTAGCAGACGATGAACAATTTAATATGTTGTCGTAAGGTAATGCATCAGGGAGGGTTGAACTGAGGAACACCTGACGCACTAAAAACGCTGCTGCATAGCGAACTTGTGTAGCGTACGTCAAGTAGTATAACCATTCTTGCAGACCTTTTATAGACCTGAAAAAAAATGTAAAAAACCATATATGCAACACTCGAAAAAATTCGTACCTTAAAATTCCGCTGCCTAAAGTAAGGCAAACACAAGTGATATAAGTGCTACAAACAGCGGCGGTTAAATTGGACTTTATAGTCATTAAAAATGCCATAGTTTGTTGTTCCGAAAATACGTAACATCCCCATAATATCAACGAAAAATATAAGTATTCCATGGGTTCATTGAAAGTTCCTATCAAGCTAAAATCAAAAATACAACATAAAATATACAAGATGACAGTCTGTACCTATTTTTAATTATACATAATTACATATGGTGGATTTAACTTACGAAAATATGATCGCAGTTGATGCCAGAATTGAACAAAATGAAAATGGAATTGATACGAAATTATATGTTAGTAAAAATAAAGGACCACTGTATAAACCTTCTTGTTGTTCTTGATAATATCGTGTTCTATACATGGGGACTACAATAAAAAATAAACAAAATAATTTTTGAAATTTGTCGATGTAAAATTACGTACATATAAATATGGTATTAATGATTCCAAAGAAATATACAGCTGCCAATGTATTAAAAATAAGGCCTTGTCGAGATACATAAGTATGTTGATAGTTCTAAAATTATATAAATACAAATTCCATTATTATAAATTAATAATATAACTTACAGTCATTTCTCTATAAAATAACCACAACATAAAGAAACATAAGGGTAGTATAAACAATCTCAAAAATAATTGCTTCATGCCTGATTTTGTCAGGCTAAAAGTTGCTGCTAATAACCGCCTGAAATATATATTAGTTAGAAAGAAAAAAAAATATTCAGCTATAGTAAAAATTTTGAAAGATGTCCGATCAAGGTCATCTGTATCATGAACGAATTAACAGATTGGCATTTATCCCCCTCCTTTACAAAGGCTTTAAGCGTGTGCGATAAGGATGGATATAACACGCTTGTCTTTCAAAAATATTGTTTCGACTAAGTTAGGACATTCCATTTTAAAACAATGCTCGTTGTTGATAATACTGTCGCTGTAACGTAAGTTTATATATTAATTCAGATACATTGACGCCATGTATTTCTACCTTATTCTAATATGGAAAGAAGCCATTAGATTTTGCTGGCTAACCGGAAATGGCAGTGTACTTGAAGCTCAAGATAGTTTTTCTTCAAAAAAGACCTTGAAATGTAATTTTTACGCAATTTGTTATTATAAAAATTAAAGATTATTCCATTTTCTATAAGTTTGCTTTAATACTTTTTCTATATATTTTATGGATAAATTTATAAAGTAATATAAAAATTATATCTCGGAACTTATGCTTTAAACACAGTGGTTACATAGTTCAGCTCAAATGTACGTAACTGACAGATAAATGTTACTGACAAAAAATTAATCATTTCAAATTAATAATAGTAACGTTTTAAAAGGAAAATTGTAAATGTGTGCTAATCTGATTTGTACACACATTTCGGTAATGATAATGACATATTTGTATTGTGCGGGCGTTTACCACAAGGGTTAATTTTATGCCATTTAAAATTCAAATTATTTGGCGTTGATCGGGATCGAATCGGATTCCCCAGATTCTGGACCAGACATCAGGCGGCAACGAGACCCCATAGGTAAATGGCGGGAGGTATTGTGTTGGTCACATCAGATTTTTAAATTTTGAATGCTGTTATTGTAACATATATTTTTATAATAATAAAATAACAGTAGTATCTTATGTACCCTCACAAAAACTAAGCAAACGACACTACTGAATTTTTCATAATAGGCGGAGCAAAAATCTGAATTCATACAATTCGTAGATGACCTTCATCGAACATCTTTCAAAAATTTTCTTACGTGTATAATGTATAGCCAACTTGAAAACCAGACGGCATTCCATATGGCAACGGCAGTTTACCATGCCCCAAAATTGGGTCTAAATTAGATGGAGGTCCCATAACACTAGACCCCTTACGAAAAGCACCCCCTTCGATTTTAAATTTGTCTACTAAAGCAGCAATTTGATGGTTACTTTCAACAAAACGTTCACGCGAACGTCTGTCTACAGTTGATAAACATACTACAAGAAAATAATAATAAATCCGAATTTATATTTCCATTCCCAGAAAACTTACAGTAATACATCAACGGATTTTCCAACTGCGGACACGGAAACCCTATCGTATTAAAATAGTCCAACATTTGTCGTGTCCCTCCAGTGTAAACTACATCTCCTAGACATAGATACAACACACGATCCAAAAATGGAAATACATCTGATCTAGGCTTTTCCATTGTCAAAACTACAGCCATTCCGTATTTTTTTGCTGCGTTTGATAAAATAGAAACGACTAAATAGGTGTTTAAAGGGTCTAGGTTCCATGTTGGTTCGTCTAGTAATAGTAAGCTTGGTTCCTAAAGTGTTTCCAAAAAAGAAATTCACTAAATAAAAAATAATCATAGTCTGTTTAGTTTATTTTGTGTATTTGTGTTGAGACACAAAATTATTTGTACATTTACAGTTAAAAAAATATTTTACACATAATACTAGATTTTTACCTCTCGCTAAGAGAAATATTGGATTCATGCTAAAAATCGCAGATCCATAATGATTAAGTACGTTTTAAGGTCCCTACAATTTGATTTTAATATTTTTACGATGATGTCTGTGTGTGTGTGTGTATGTGTGTGTGTGTGTGGGGAGGTTGGAAGGACGATTTCTCAAAAACTATATAATACTTAATATCTGTTTAATTACGTATTTCTCAATCGGACATTACTGGAAAGAGCTGAAAAGGTTTTGGTAATAATTGGACAACCGGAAGTAACAGATTCTTGCTAGTATTAAAAAAGAGTAATTCATAGATTTAGAGAAAAAGAAATATAAGGTATATTGTAATAAATCTCACAGCCCAAATAATGTCATGGAAACCAACTGAATAATTAAAATGTTTGTAACTGACAGATAAATGTCAGTGTCAAAAATCCAAAGAAATTACCGAAGATTTTTTCTGGGACGTACAACAAACTATTTCTTATTGTATTAATAGTTAAATATTTAAAATTATAGGTATATTACATATACCCTTCAAATATACTGTCATTCTAAATATAAATAATAGATATAAGTAGAATTTTTGATGTAGAGTGTAGGTATACAAGAAATGGTAAATACAATAGGGCGCGAACAGTCATGCGACTTTGTTGGCCTTGACAAGCAGATATGGGGGCCCGTGTCAGAATGATAGCTTGTAATTATGTACATAGATGTCAAATATAATTTTTGATTCTAAATTTTAATTTTTTATTTTCCTGGACAAGTAAATTTCACACTCCTGGTGACAAATTAATTACATGAATTTAGAAAATCTAAACAATGTCACATGACTGCTCGCGCCCTGTATTTATGTACTCAAAAACGTGGCGAGAGGTATTGTGCCGGCCACAACAAATTTTTATATTTAGTGATACTGGCAAATAATTCTCCGAAATTTTGGGTAGCATTTAATACTTATAATAATGTGTAATGTTTATGAATCATTATAGTCGAATGTACCTTCATTAATTGGATCCCGATGAGGAGACGCCGATACTCGCTACAAGTTAAATTAGAAGTACATCGATTTGATACTTGAGACAGAGCTAAATCTGCCATCACTTGTTTAATTTTTGATTTCTTTAAATAACCTGATATCTAAAATTAATGTATGAAATGAATAAATATCCATAGCTGTGTGCTGTTAAAAGCTAAAACATCAAAACTCCCCCTTACTTTTGTGGGCGTGTACCACAGGGTTTGTTTCACACTCAACCCTTCCAGCACCTCTGCCGAATTGGGCACCAGGGCTGCCTTTTGCCTAAAGGCAGCTAAAGTCAATGGTTGTCCATGTAATAATAAACTCCCTCTTGTGGGTCCGGGGACCCTACGAGCCACCACGTCCAAAAGGGCTCGTTTACCGCTACCCTTACTGCCTAGGACAGCTAGGACCTCACCCCCTGATACTCGACAGGAGACGTCCTTCAGGAGGACGGAATGGGGGACTGAGGATGTTAGGCGTTGGAACCAAGAAGCTGGTTCCACCTATTTTTATATTTAAACATTCTATGGGTTATATGTATTAAATAACGAGAATAATTCTTTAACTTTTAATTTATCTTATGAGACAACTAGTAAACGCTACTCACACAAACGTTACGTCACGTTGTCATAACAACGCGGGCCGCATTACTCTGAGCGGCCAAATTTGCAGCGCAGTGAAATATCTCGCGTCTAATTTAAATATTTTATATTTAACTATTAAGTACTAATGTTATAGTAAAACCACATTATATTTTACTATATGATTAAATTATTTATTTAAGAAGTAATTTTTATTTCAGAATATTTTGAGAATTGGTAGAAACAGGATTTGATAACTTGATATAGTAATTTAAAAATTTAATATTATTTATTATACGATGCCCTAATTTCGAAATACAAATTTGTAAACAATTTAAATACCCTAATAACAAAATATTATTTAACAATTGCACCATATCAACAAGCAATAACAATATTGACAATATAACAATTGAAAACATAACTTACCTGTCCTGAATGATAAACATTACAGAGCTCTAAACAATATTCGCTTCCGATCATTTTGTTTCTTTGTTTAAACAACAATTCACAATTTCATATTTTCAAATTTGAATACTGACAAGAAACGTATAACTTTTCTAAGAATAAGGTATTAAAATGAAATATTTAGCACTGTGAATATGAATGCTTTCTATACTGAGCTCTACTTCGTTCTACTGTTGAAATTCTACTGAGTAGAGTAGAATAGGTTGAAATGGTAGAAAGAAGTTTTGATATGCAAAAGATGGTGTTGCAATTTTAAAATGAAAACGATTTGGATTATAAATTTAAATTTATATTGTGTCTCGCTTATCTAAATGTTTTATTATTGTAAATTACATATTAAAACAAATTTTATTTAAGACCTTAGGCCCTAAATAATAATAAACCTAAAATACCAAATTTTAGCTAATTTAATACACTAATATATAATATATTAATTAATTTATCCAGTAATTATTTATTTTACCCGAATTTGGAATCGTAGCAAGCCAGGTTTTTCCTGTTCGCGACAAGCAGCCAAACGTCCGATCGTATTTTGTCAGTTGTAAACAAACAATGTTATCGTCGCGTTCGTGGACTATTTTTCCATAATGTTTCGTGAAATAAAAGTAATTTAATTATAAATAATGTTACTAACAAATTATATATATGATTTAGTGTGTCTGTTTATGTGTAATATGTGACTGAAACTGTAAAATGTGTTGTGAAAATTGTGTGGTTCCTGTTCCTGGTGTGAGATCCAGTATGGCGACTTTCAAAGTAAGATATTATTTATTTGTTTGTTTGTTGTATTTTATAGTTTGTTTAATTGTTATTACGTCGAAATATGATATTTGAATATATGAGCCCAACAGGCTTATAATATTTCGGCCGGCGTACGTTTTGAATAAATTATAAAATCTATCTCTCCAAATTTATTTTATTTGGGCGATGGATAGACCTAAGGGGGCGAAATGGCCTTAGGGTAAAGAGGGGGGGGGGGCATTGAAGGGCAGTAAGTGGGCGATCTAAAAAGATCAAAAGAAGAAATTTAATCGATTAAAATATTTTTTCGATGCATTGTCGCAATAGTTTTAAATTTTCCGTCCTGCAATGTGTTATTTCGAAACAAATTTTTTATACCTATACCTATAATATTAAATATTTAACTATTAATACATTAAGAAATAATATAATGTATGTACTTCCCAGAAAAAGTCTTCAGTAATGTCTATTTTCCATGGCATTCTTTCGGCTGTAAAATTTATTATAACAGATTATTTTGTATATTATATTTCATCTCTAAATCTATAGAATATATAATAAAATATTTAAATGTATCAGATAGAGAATTTAGTTTTCTTTAATATTACCAAGAAAAAATTTCAAAAAATAATATTTAGAATATTTTTTTGTCAAGAATCTTCTACTTTCGGTTGTTCAATTGTTACCAAAACCTTTTCAGATCTTCCCATGAATGTCCGATTGAGAAATACGTAGTTAAACAAATATAATATAGTCTTTGAGTAACCGTCCTTCCAACATCCCACACACATACATACACACATACACATCCACACACACACATACAGACATCATCGTAAAAATGTTAAAATCGGATTGTAGAGACCTTAAAACGTTCAATAAAATCTGGATATGCGATTTTTAGCATGAATGCAATACCTCTCTTAGCGAGAGATAAAATAAATTGTATCCAGGGTATTTATATATTGTATGTAGCAATATTTGATACAATATAAACTTATTTTTGTTCTAATAACCTTATTAAATATGCAACTACCATCCAATTTTGCTTTGCTTGCATTTAAAATGCAAAACATTCATTTTATTTTCACCATCAAAACTTATTTCAACTCGACAGGTCTTTTACAAATATCGCCTTTATATACAGTTACCATACCAACCATATAAACAAACCCATAACTTTTAACATCCACGCAATTCTAGCCTCAATCTACAGGTGCATAGCGTTGATATTCCTTTATTTAAACAATTGATTGCAGGGAAAATGGCTGCCGAGTAAAACTTTAGTAGTCAGTCAGTTAGATAGTAGCTTACAGAGAGGTGGTATGTGAATAGTTTAATAGTATATGTGGTATATTTAAAAGTATAGATATTTTTTCGTGTGTGCAATATGGTCGTTTATATTTTCGGAATGGTTCAAATGATTATTTAGACTGGAGTGGTTTTGAAGTGTTTTGGAAAGGTTATCGCACTATAGGATGGTTGGTGAGTACTTAAATGGTTTATTTATTATCAGCGGTAATAATAAACAAATTCCTATTTCCAGATTAGCTATTCCGAGAATAACTTTTAACCCTGTGTTAACATAAACTTGTTATTAATAAACATATTTTATTTTAAGAATAACAAATCCTTGTTTGACACATATTATGCCATTGTTTGAGTGATTCTGATAAGTGTGAATATAGCATAGTATAGAATTTGACAGTTTCCGAACAGGTTAAATGTAAGTAGCTGCAATGGAAAAGAAAAAACGCGATAAAAATTTCGCAGAAAGAGACAAAACAGATTTAATAGAGATTTCTGGGAAATTTAAATCTATTTTGGAGGACAATAAAACAAATTCACAGAGTGTTTCACGAAAAAAGAAAGTATGGGAACAAATAACCTGTATATTTAATAGTACCCATGAAATTACAAAATCGCAATGTTTCTTTAATTATATCCCCTTAGGATTTTTTTTTAAAAAAGGTTTTTAATTGTAACAAAGAAATGCTTGATTACAATAATGAGAATGTGATTCCAACAAAGAAAATGACCAATCATACTAAAAAATATTATAATAATTGTTCTTGTATGTATTTAACAGAAATTTTTGATTACAATAAAGAAAATTTGATTGTAATCGTTGTTGGGTTTAGGCGGTGAACTAATAACAAAGTAGGTATACGCGGCAAAATCGTAAATCCGCCAGTGGCCATGTTCCTGTTCCAGTAAATATTAAAATTACCTTAAATAAATAATAAGTTGAAGCATATCTGAAATCGGTAATCTTCTGTTATCAACTGATTCTGCCAGTTGTGATTTAATTAAATTTAAAATATGTTAGTGTTGTCTTACTAAACCGAAATCATCTTTTAAATTCATCATTGTCAAATGAAGTAAAAGGATTGCTTCGTTTTTTATAAACTTTGGTTTTATTAAATATAGTTAATATATTTAAAATTTCTTCTTCAGAGGATATTGAGTCTGTATCTGACGAACAAGATGTAGACGAATCTTCGATAGGATTCATATTGTCAATTCACAATGGTAGATAATTACAAATTATGACAATATAGGTTAACTTAACTTATTGTTTTTGTCTAACCCACGTCTAACCCGTCAAAACTGGCGAACTAATTTATGCCGAGTTTATTCTCGAGTTAAGTCTTATTCCATGTTTATTATTATACAATCGTGGGTTAAGCTCGTGATAAATTATTCTTGTGTTAAAAAGAAGCTATTCTGAACTTAACCCTTGTTTATTATTACCGCTGTATGGTTGTCTGGTACAGAATACATATTTATAATAAATATTTCATGAATTTAAATGAATTTTATAATTTTTAACGCCATAGTCGTGTACCTACCTTCTTTTCAAATTTGAATAAATATATAGGTGTTCCAATTGAAAATACAAATTTATATACCATTACGTAAAAATGGAACACCCTGTAATAACCTATATTGCAGATTTGTAAATATTTTAATATAATAATTAATTAATGAAGTTATTGGAATACATGGTACATTGTTAAGATGGATCGAATCATATATAACCAATATGTCACAATTCATTGTAATGGTTTTAAATCTCACTTAATATCTGCTCCTTCAGGTGTACCTCAAGGACCGCATCTGGGCCCTTTATTATTTATTTATAATATTTCGCTTTGATCATTCACAATTTTTCTAATTAATTGATCTAATTAAATTATATATTTATTGTCAATTATTTACATCTTGATTCATCTAAATGTTGTGAATTTTACTAGAAATCAAAATTTATTTAATTTAATACATATTGACGTCATCAGGAAAGACTCATGCCGTAAAATGGGTTTTATATTTCGACAGTGTAAAGTTTTTAAAAATCCAAACACTGTTATTTGAGTACGCGTCCACAGTATCCAATGTACAGAAATATATTTATATTATTAAAAATGTACAAATTAAATTTGTAAATATACTAGAAAAATTCAGTGAGCAGTTTATAGAGTGGGCGAACTTATATTTTAATATGTTTTTTTTTCATTCTACTAATATTATTTCATTGTTTAATTTTCATATTCCACCAAAAGTAATAAGGTCTTATAATTTATTTAACCTAAAACAATTATAAGTACTCCTGTATTAACCGTGTTCACGTACAACACTAATTTTATACACTTAGATCTGTTCCATGTCTTCAAATCCTTTAAAAAATGCTTCAAATCTACCATCTTTATAGTTGTTTTAAGTCTGTTTTCTGCAATGTTTTTATTTATATCTAATGTACAACTTTTATTTGAAGCTTTTTTACCTAAAATAATTAGGGAAACAGGAAATTAGGAAAGTCTCATTTTACATGTTAAAGTCGTATGTTGTTAGTTGTACTGTAAACAAACTTAGTATAGCCATGGCGATTATAAAAAAACAAATTCCCCTAACAAATATGTTAATCCATCTTGCAAATTTAAATATATTAATGTATGTATTTGTTGTTAAGATATTTATAGCAATCTCGCTTTGAAATCATTTATTTCAAGTTCACGTATCACATATGTTTTCTATAAACGTACAACAACGTTTTTTCCGTGTGTATGTGTTTGTGTGTTCACCCAGCATTGAAATTTCTCCTATTCCAGGGCATTCTTGCATAATAATGCGGTAAATTTTACATCAAACAGTCTTTCATTGCCTCTAATCAAATATTAGAAACTGATTTACTTTCTCGTTCTTGTCCAAAATATTTTACTCCTTAACTTATACTTTTATTAATTTTATTAGATTATTTTATGTCGGCTAGTCATGCATTGAAGTCTCCATATTTTATTTGTATTTATGTTTAATTAATAAAACAATAATACATTTCATATAATGTCACGGCTCTGTTATTCATTAATACATGCAGATACAAACTTCAAAATGATATATTTATAAATTTCTATATGTGGTGCAAATATCAAGGTTAACAAATGTTGTCTGTTGAGATGTATTTACAAATATAACTGGAATACATAAAATATTTAAATGTTACAAGTTTTAATTGATATCGTTTAATAAATAACAATAATATAAATTCTTTCTAGTCTCCATACCATATGTAGATGATCTTAATATGTTGAAATATGTAAAATTGCTTCAAGGCTAAAATATATCATCTACCAAGATATATAGATACATATGTCTAGGAATTAAGTCCTACATTATAATATGAAATGTTTAGACAAATATAGATACTAGTAGTAGTAGTGGCAGGTATATATTTAGATGATTTTGACAGATCACTTAATCTCTGTCTTTCATATGTTAAGAAGAGTTTTTAATTTACCAGTTAATAATGGCTATACTTTTTTATTTTCTAAATTCACGTAGTTAATTTGTCACCAGGAGTGTGGAATTTACTTGCCGAGGAAAATAAACCACATGGAATTGGAAAATCACGAAATTTAGAATGAAAAATTATGATATTTGATATCTATGTACATAATTACTAGCTATCATTCTGACATGGGTCACCATATCTGCTTGTCAAGGCCAATAAAGTCACATGATTGCTCGCGCCCTACACTCTACACCAAAAAATCTACTTATATCTATTCCTTATATTTAGATGTTTTAATTCTATGAATTCTATGAAAATATTTTATCGGGATTGACAGTATTTTTGAAGGGTATATGTAATATACCTATAATTTTAAATATTCAACAATGTATTCCCACAAAAATCTTCAGTAATGTCTCTGGATTTTTGACACTGACATTTATCTGTCAGTTACAAACATTTTAATTTTGAATTGGTTCCCATGGCATTATTTGGTCTGTGAGATTTATTACAATAGATTATGTTCAGCTCTTCCCAATAATGTCCGATTGAGAAATACGTAGTTAAACAGATATTAAGTATTATAGTTTTTGAGAAATCAACACATACACACACACAGATCTTATCGTAAAAATATTAAAATCGGATTGTATGGACCTTAAAACGTGTTTAATTATTTAAATCTGGATATGCGATTTTTAGCATGAATTCAATAACTCTTTTAGCGAGAGGTAAAATGTTCGGAATTAAATACTATATCAAATGAGCCTGAAGTTTCATTTTGAAAAATCTGATAACGAAAATGTTGTAAATTTTGGTGAATATTTGATTTAAAACGAAGAATCCAGTAATATTTATGTCTTATATCAGAAATATTAACAGCCGAGGCAATGGCTTAACTGTATATGTATATGTCTTGTAATAATATAACATATTAAATATACACCATCTTAATACGATGTAATATTCCTTGTCGAGTTTTTTGTTGACGCCTCGATGACATGTTGAAGGCGTGAATTAGTCGTGAAAATGTGTCAATTTGATGTGGCGTGTTTGTACGTTTTGTTTAAAGCCCCGGGCCCTACTCTACATTCCTGCAGATGTAGTGAGCGCTCAGCTTTCTCGGCTTTTCGACAGATGACCTGCTTACTATACCTCACAAATATATCAACAGGTTTTTTTTTAAATCTATACTGACTTGGTCAGTAAAAAGTGTGAATCATAGATCATAATAGATGATAGATTTGGAATAATTTCTAGTTTATAATTCTACAATATCTATTCCAACATTCTCATCTCTCTGTCACACTCATTTTCGTTTTATTGACACTGACATCTGTCAATTAGAATTTTTGTAATATAGTTCACAAATTAAAAAAAAAAATGTTATTTTAAAATTCACTTTTGCAAAAAAACATGGTCATTCATGAATTTTAACAAACCTACAATAATACCGTAAACTTTAAAGTAAATTTTTATTCAAAAGTAACAGTAACCCAACATTTTACAGTTACTAAACAATCTTTTATTCTTAGTTTTTTAATAATTTCACTATCACAACTATATACTGCGTGTATGGCGTAAGTCCGGCACCACGAATATTTCGTTTATTTTGAGAGATACAAAAAATGTTAATAAGCAAAGTTAAACTAGACAAAGGGGCTCATAAGATGATCATAGCAGAAATTTTGTATCCCTTCCAGTTTTAGCGGAAATGGGTACAACCTTAAAACTAGCATAGGGAATCGGTATTTTTATCGGTATTCTGAAAAAAATATAAAAATACCGATTCCCTATGCTAGTTTTAAAGTTGTACCCATTTCCGCTAAAACCGGAAGTGATATAAAATTTCTGCTATGATCATCTTATAAGCCCCTTTTGTCTAGTTTAACTTTGCTTATTAACATTTTTTTGTATCTTTTTTTGACTTACGCCAAACACCCTGTATATATAAACATAATTTGTTCTATACAACATAAAATTTTACTTAGCCTAATGTATAATGCTCATACATATTTATGAAAAATTATTATTTTGACTATTATTAAACAGAATTATAATAATTCTACGATACACTGTTTGAGCATTTCTTCAATATTAAAATAATTAATAATTTCTTACATTAGAGTATGAATTTTCTGGTAATTTACAGTTCCGTTAATAACTATGAATACGAAAACTAAGAACAGATTACAAAATAACTATGCAACATTAGTTGAAATAATGTTGCTTAGCAACGTTGCAAAATTATAATTTGTTTACTTGTAATTCACTTGTTTGCTTTGCGAAATTAGGTGACTTTAAATTGTAAATTAGTTAAGAATATTCAGAAAGATTCATTAAATGTAAATAAGTCCTTATAGATATCGTATTTTACAAAAAGGTGTTTACCTCTCGCTAAGAGAGGTATTGTATTTTATATTCATGCTAAAAATCGCATATTTTATTGAATTAGCACGTTTTAAGGTCCGTACAATTCAATTTTAACATTTTTACGATGATGTCTGTGTGGATGTATGTGCGTGTGTATGTGTGTGGGATTTGGAAGGACGATTACTCAAAAACTATAAGACTTTATATTTGTTTAACTACGTATTTCCTAATCGGACATTAATGGCTAGAGCTGAAAAGGTTTTGGTAACAATTTTTTATCTTTTCAATTCTGTTATTGGCTAGTATTTCTTGGACGTCACAGACAGTGTAAATTGGCGCCAATTCAAACAGTATATCTTATAGTGGAGGAATTCACTTCGTTGGTTACCCATCCTATTGCTAACTGTATTCACAGTTGCTTAACTGATCACGTATGAGTCTACGTACAATGACAAGGCCATTTAGCAATTAAAATCATTTTATTTCATTCTGTCATAATTAATACAAATTATACTGCCAATATGTCGGCAATTAATGTATTGCCATTTTTTATTGCAAAACATAATTTACATTTAACAACCGCTGTTCTTTTAAGGCACAAAAATGTAAATAACTCCATACGATGACGTCAGAAATGCGAGTGATTCATGGACACAGCACTCAACTGTTTACAAATAAAAAACAGAACAAGTTGCGTATTTGTTTCTTGAAAAAAATGAATTTTCTATATGTGAATCACTCTTGCCGTGAAATCCGGGATGTAGAACAAAATCGCGTCGAAGGCAAGGCCGACTGAGGTCGTTATTTAGATTTTCTTCTGTTTTGCAGAGGCGTAATTAGATAAATTTGAAAATATATTTTCCTGTATATGAAACATTTTGTGTGTAAATGTAATTTATTCTCTTTCTAAGAGAAAATACATAATTTAGAAATATAATAGACAGTCATATGTTTCACAATAATTAAGACAAAATAATAAAAATAAAATTGCCATATAAATTATTTTAATGAGAATTTTAATAACATGTGACAATTATACATGTGTGTTTTTGGGTTGAATGAAATTAAATGAAATAGTTATGCATTTTTTAAAATGTATATTACATGGGACATACAAATATGTATTCAAAATGAAGAATATACAAAAAAACTCAATAAAATAATTATTATTTGAAGTATTTTTCTCTATAAAATAATCCATAAATGATTGATAGAGATTTGACACTGACGTTAGTGACATTTATCTGTCAATTACGAACATTTTAATTTCTCAAGTAGTTACCATGGAGATGTTTGAGCTGTCAGATTTACTACAACAGATTATTTTGTAAATTATATTTCTACAGTAAAATTTTTGAAAGATGTCCGATCAAGGGCACCTGTATACGAACGAATTAACAAATAGGCATACATTTATCTCTTTCTTTTGCAAAGGCTGTAAGAGTGTGTGATAAGGATGGATATAACACGCTTGTCTTTCAAAAATTCATATTGTTTCGACTAAGTTAGGACATTCCATAGAGAAATTTGCAAATTACCATGCTCGTTGTTGATAATACTTTCGCTGTAACGTAAGTTTATTTATTAATTCAGATACATTACCTGGATTCATAGCCGTACGTATAACGTTATATTCTGCGAGTCACTGACACTGACATTGTGTCAGTACCTTATTTTTAACATATTTGGTTTTACATTTGCTTATAAACTTACTAGTTGACTTATTTTTGAACTTTGAATGCTTTTCCTGTAATATATATTTTTATAATAATAAAATAACAGTAGTATCTTACGTACCCTCATAAAAACTAAGCAAACGACACTACTGAATTTGTCATGATGGGCGGAGCAAAAATCTGAATTCATACAATTCGTAGACAACCTTGATCGGACATCTATCAAAAATTTTACTGTATATCTTAAAATCTATAGAAGATATAATAAAACTTTTAAATGTATCGGAGAGATAACTTTGTTTTTTAATATTTGTAATAACATTTCGAAGAATTTTGTTAAAATACTACTATTTCCGATTGCATAATTGTTACCAGAACCTATTCAACTCTTCCTATTACTGTTAGTTTGAGGAATCCGTAGTTACACAGGTCTTTAGCCTTATAGACTTTGAGAAATCGTACCTCCTATAATCGGATTTTAGGGACCTTAAAACGTGCTAATTCACTAAAATCTGGATATTTGATTTTTAGCATGAATCCAATACCTCCCTTAGCGAGAGGTATAAATTCTATAAAAATAAAATATGAGACATAATTTTTATTCATATATTCTCGGTGGTTATGTGAAAATAAATAATAAATAACAAGCAAGAATGTATGTTTTGTTGGTATTAATATTATTAATATATTTATTTATATTGTTAATATATTTATTAGTTTTGTTCCAACTACGGTAGGAGTCGGACAAGTTTAATTGAGCTCCGTAGTGATTGTGTAATTTCATTATATTGATGACATAATAGTGAAGTGTATAATGAGGTGAAGTGAAGTATAGTCATGTGAAGTGAAAATGTGTAATAATTAATATAAATATCAAGGAATTATTAAGGACGTGGCCGAAATAAGGAATTTATAGATGAAGATTCTACCAAATACCATAAGAAAGGATAGGATTCATTTCCAACCGGTAAATCGAAATTGGATATTAAATTTAATATTGTAGGTACATTTTATCCATAGTCCTTTTAAGGACAATGCAGCTGGATCTATAAATTATATAATATCAAATGTAATTCTACTTATTAATTTATATTAATATATTATAATAATGTAAGGACGGATAATCAGTCTTACCAGTTTTCTTTGGTACATACATACATACATCATCGTAAAAATGGTAAAATCTTATTAGACCCTAAAACATGCTTATTCACTAAAAACACATCATTGAATTTTTTGACCAAGTTGTATAATGTTAAAAATAAAATATTAAAATCGCTGTAGCTCCGAAACTAGGCTTTTCCGGATATATGTTTATATGAACTTTTTTTATTGGTTTGAGATGTATCCTCCATTTTTTAACACCCTGTATGTACATATATTCATACATACGTTACACAAAGGCTATTAACTATACAATATAATCATACCAAAGCGTTTAAGTACAAGTATGTGACATTCATAGTCACAGAATGCGGTAGTAATAATAATTATATTTTTATTCTCGCAATTATTAACAGCAGAAGTAAAAATGATGTCGTAAATAAATAAATACATATATCTCCATGACTTTATTCATTGCTGGATGTATTAGTTTGTCTTAAGCTTGAATTACCAGTACATTTCAAGCAGAGATCTACTCAATAAATCTCTGTGCTCAAATAAACCTATTGGCAGACAGCCAGGCTATTTTAAAGGCACTTAGTGCCTTCACTTGTCAAAGCTAATCTGCATAAACACCCTACAACAACTGGCCAAAGATACGTTACTTTGTGGTGGGTATCGGGGCATGAGGTAGTTCTAGGCAATGAAAAAGAAAATGAGCTTGTTAAAAACTATCGTTTTACGGGCCTGTATCTTCTTGTGGACTCTTGCAAAGCCATATAAAGAAAGAAATCAAAAACTGGGAGGAAACAGCCATAGCCTTAGATTGGAGAGACATCCCGGGCCTTGGTCAGTCGGAGAAATTCATTTCACCCATGTTGACAAACGCCAAAGAGCTATTAGCTCTCAGCAAGAAGGACCTTAACACTATGACAGGTATCTTTACTGGTATTTGTCCTCGCAAGAGGACGAAGAAACGACATGATATGTCCAGCTGTGGCCGTAAGAGACTTAACCAATACTAGCGTGGTCACAGTTTTTTTTTTAATGAAGTAATTTTTTATCTCTTTTGAATAATAATTGATTTAAATTTGGCATTTTCAGACTACAACCAGTAATTTAGTAATTATTTTTTTCTCTATCTAAACAGCTGAATGACGACAGAAAACAATTGCATCACATGCCAGACATATTGACCGGTTACCAAGCAATGTTAATAACATATTGCTCGTCGATTGCTATAGTTATATGGACACAAATAGGTCAACAACATATGATCGTCATGGCTGTGAAGCCTGCGCCACACCTACCAGCAGTGGGTGTGTGTGATTCCCGCTTTATTATATCTGTATTATGTACATTGTAGTATTGTTACAGTTATTTGATTTGTATCTGGATTATTTAACTAACTGTTTCAATGACTTAACATATGTTGGACGCATGTTCTGATAGTAAAAATGTTACTTTCATAATGAAGTTTTTATACAAATTTTACTCTATACATAAGATATTAAATTTCATAAATCAACCAGCTATGCTAACCATGAAAACTGCTAATATATTCAGATAATTCAAATTAACAGATGTCAGTATCAATGAAAAATAAATGAATGTGACTGACAGAGATGAGGATGTTGGGAAAGACACGGAATGAAGAATAAGGGAAATAACTCGAGTGTTAAAAGTTTCTAGAAAGATACAAAAGAGACGATTACATTAGTTTGAACATGTCATGAGGAGAGATGAAGAATATATGGGAAGAAGAATGAATAGCTTAATAATATTGAAGAAACAGAGAAAGACCAAAGATAAGATGGAAGGACTGTATTGCGGATTGAGAGAAAAGGAACTGAATAAGAACAACACGTAAACCAGAAATGAGTGGAAGAAGAAAATAAAAAATAGCGACCCCCAATGAAAGGGAAAAGATAAAGAAGAAGATATAAACATAGTTTGTTTATGAAATAATTTTACTGGAAATTTAGAATCTTTTGTAAGAAAATTTATGTATGGAATTTGTTGAGATAGATGTTGGGGAAGACACGGAAAAATACGGTAAAGAATGAAAGAATAAGGGAAATAACTCTAGTGTTAGAAGTTTCTAGAAAGATACAAGAGAGACGATTACATTAGTTTGAACATGTCATGAGGAGAGATGAAGAATATATTGGAAGAAGAATGAATAGCTTAGTAATAATGAAGAAACAGAGAAAGACCAAAGATAAGATGGAAGGACTGTATTGCGGATTGAGACAAAAGGAACTGAATAAGGACGACACGCAAAACAGAAATGAGTGGAAGAAGAAAATAAAAAATAGCGACCCCTAACGAAATGGAAATTTAAAATCTTTTGTAAGAAAATTTATGCATGGAATTTGTACATAATACACAGGATTGACAAGTGACCTTGAATTCTTGAAAAGACATCTTGTGTGAATCAGACTATACCTATTTCTATTTGTAATCATAATTTAATAATAAAGTATTAGTGATAGCAAAAATATTAATAACAAAATCACTTATGCAGTTGTTAATTTTCTATTTTTTATTAATGTCATTAATACAAAGAATTTAGATTAAATCTTCCAAGAACTTAATAATTTTATACTCTGCTTACTGTTTTAATAATGCAATAAAGATTAAATATTAAACGCTACTAAAATATTTATTTTTCATTGTTTTTCAAGGCTTCTGTATTATCTAAATGACGTAAAATGACACTTTTCGTATTATATATGAGAATTATTTATTATATAACAATATTAACAACATATTTGTGAATAACGGTAGCTATTTTCAAGAAAAAAGATAATTTGTGAGACAATGAAACATTAATACAGGGAAATAATTATTGTATTACTCATTGTATTTTCAAGATCATCTCTGAATATATTTAAATAGTTTTGCATGTATTTAATAATATTTTGCGTAGAGAAAATACCTTCCTTACCTAAAGGTAATCAGGAAAATAACAAAGAAATTGTAAGATTGAATTTTTATATTTATATCTTATTAAATAATTTAATGAATCTATCATGAACGATTTGTAAGTAAAGAGCAGAAAATTTATAATAGCGATCGTCAAACCGGAAGTCTAAACGCGTATTTCCTATCCCTATTAACTGTTAATTATCTAATCTAAATAATTATCCTAATTACTTATTTTTACATATTTAATAGCTCTTATAGAAATTCAGAGTGAAGACATTACTTTTTCCTATAAATAGTAGTGACTTAATCGGTAGCATGTTAAAATATTATTAGCCAATAATTCCGGTGTGATAGGAAATATACGCAAGTAACTATACAACTTACTTTCAACAACCATGAAATGCAAGTAAAATTGGCGCTGAAGTAATTTTTATTTATACATTATAAATACAAATTATAACCAAAATCTAATTACGTCTGCATATGTACGTAAGGACACTGAAAAACGGGTCACTCAAAATAACTTTTTTATTTATAATTATTTTTTAATTCTCTTTACATATTTGTAAACTAGGCGTAGGGGCTCACAAACCATGATATTTGGTATGATGGTATCGCTTCCGGTTTTATTTATTTATTTATTTATTTAGTTATAACCACCCAACAGGCCAAGCCCAAATTTAACAATATTTGGTGATATAGTTTGAGAATTTTCTAAACTCTAACTGAAAGATATCAACCTTAGAGAACTTAATAGTGTAAATATGACACATTCTATAAATAGGTGACATCATAAGGCAGTTAGTTCTAGTAGCGGGTGAATAAAAGGTGAAGGTATTTATGGTTCTAGTAGAAGGAGCGTGGAAATTAAGACAGGAAAGAGAACGGGGATCATCAATACAGCCATTGATAAGTTTAGACAAGTGTAAAACATGACCATTTTCTCGACGTACAAAAAGGCTTTTTAAATTGAAAATAGACAGAAGGTCATAGTAAGAAACGGAGTAGTCTATGAGATCCTGATGTACCGCATAAATCGGGTTTCAAATGATATTGCAATATTCTAATTTGGTCCGTATCAATGAGTGGTAAAGGGAACGTATAGCAACTATATCGTGAAAAGTGCGAGTATTTCTAATAACAAATCATAGCATCCTCATAGCCCCATTGTAAATGTACTGTATATGATCGGAAAAAGTGAATTTTGAATCAATAATAACACCTAGATCTTTTACTTTATGTGATCGTGATAAGGAAACATCTCGAATGGAGTAATTATATGGTAAGGCGACAATATTTGACCGGAAGTAACAGAAATTTTTATATACTTTTTTATACTTAAAGGTGTTATTTTTTACTAAATTTAAAAGATTGTTGCTCCCAGCAATGGATAAAAAATTTCAAAATCGCATTCTTTAATCTGTGAACCATAGAAAGACAAAAAAGTCAATAAGTCATGGAATGAATCACTTATTTCTCAATTTCGATTCCAAGTGAATTCCAATCCATAAAGCCATTCGTATTCTCATTGATTCTAATGCATTGTCATTGAGTGTACAGGCCGCGGGTACGTTGTATTTGTACATTCAAGGTAGAAACGACAATGAACTGGTGGATAATGCCTAGCTAGTCACAGAGGAAATTGCTAATAGACGCGGGTTTCGAAATATTTGCAAGCTGAACGAGTTTATTACTGACAATTTCCAAATAGGTTCATTTCAGATTGACTACCGCGGTTTGTGTTTGTACCAAAAAGATATTTCTTCATTTAAAATTTCTATTACAGATATTAACATTTAAATTTATTTGTCTCAAGTGTGGAGTGATAATGCAATGTTTTAATGGCTAATTTACTTGCATTTCACGGTATAATCTATCCTACAGTTCCTTAGAGTTTAGAATTAATCAGTTTTTTTCTGAAATTTTGTCTAAATTGAAAAATATTTCCAAAGAAAGTTTATGCAATTTTTTCGTAGTAAAAAAATCAGATTCCAATATATTTGGTAAAAGAAATGTGCTGTAAGGATGACTGTAAGATGAAAGTGTTTATGATGTATGGGCTTTGTGGTTGGACACGGAGACGAAGACGCTAGTCTAGCTGGTAATGTTCCTCAAGGTCTGCAAGGTGACTGAACTACTGCGGTCATCGTTCTTACCAGCTTCTTTCTTTGTTATATCAATTCTTATTCTTACATATAACCCTACAATTATAATACATTATTCTCACTATTATCTTACAAACGACTTTAATGTTCAGTGTTCCCGAATTCAAAAATATATAATTTTAGAAACTCTGCAATAGCAAAGTGTGCAATATAATACCAAGAATTAATAAAACTATACAACGAAATATAAATTATCGACGCCAATATTTAAATAATTCAAATATTAGAAAATTACATTTGCTACGCAGTTACAATACAGTTTTTGTTTCATTTTTTGCCGTCGGTTGGACGGAGATAACGTATACGTATACCCGTCAGAAACACTATGAGATAGCGAATAAAATATCATATATCTCATGTGTGTACGATAAAGATGCTAGATAAAAGTTTAGTAATACTTGAGTGTATGTACTTAAGTTCATTTCTCTATAAAAAATCGTGCGGAAAAAGTCTATTTTCTAATTGGTTGCAATACTGCAAATAAATGTTATTTAAATAATTTTTTTAAGTATTAAATACTTTTAAGTATCTCTTTCCGCCCACCTGTAGGAAAAGGATATAAAAAATATATCATTGATAGCTAATTAATTTTAAACATCCTGTATTATAGATCGTAATAACATATGGGTATAACTGTAGTGTTATTAATAACTTACAGAGGTTTTATTAGCTATATAGAAGTGCATTTTTAATATTTTTTGCGTATTAAAGTATATTGTGTAATGCACTATATATATTGAGATAAACATTTGTCTAATATACATTAATTTATAACTGTATCTAACTATTCTAACTTACTCGTATATATATAAATTTATCGGGTTGCGTGGCTAAGTGCGTTAATTCTTAAAACCCGCGCCGTATAAACGTTTCTATAATTTGTGAAACGAAATAAAATGTCTATTTTATTTTCCAATCATAAACTTGTTTATATTATTGTCACAAAATAATTTTAAAGTAATGCGGTTTAATGTAAAAACAACCAATGTCCCCATTTCGTAATTTATAAATTAATAATTTAATTAATATCTATGTAAAATAAAATCGAAACTTCTAGTACCATCTTATGTTCATATCTGAATTAATTTATATATTTTTCATTCATAAAAATTGATAGGAAATAGTGCAAAATATGTCTGGTTCGCGTAGTAATTTTTGTACATATTATTTAAACATATTTTCTAAGCTATAAAAAGTAGTTCAATATATTTCAATTTCAAACACAAGTCAACAAGTAACAATCTAAAAATAGAACTTTGGTTTGTGCAAGTTTGCTACACCCGAATGTTATCGCGCGCTCGAAAACATCACGATTTTCTTAATATTTTATTTTATTGAATTTATTTATAAAAATAGCGAATTTCAACAAGTTGGTGCTGCCACCAAGCAACAAGAATTTATACTACAAGGCTCATAGAATGTTTAAATATAATAATATAACATACAAACGATGTTTTATATGTTTTTAAAATAATTCTTGTGGTGTTTTTTCCACTATAGCTGTGAATGCCTATGAGGTGGCGTCTGATAACTCTTCTCATACAATAATATACATACTATATTTATATTTAACTATGTATAAATACAAATAACTCGTAGAATGTTTAAATATAATAACCTACAATTTTATACATTATTATATCAGGCGTTACCACCTCACAGGCACTTATTGCTGGAGTGAAGAGCGCACCACAAAGATCTCTTTTTTAATAATATATATAAAAAGTATTGTCTTTAGTCAAAAAAAATTATGAGTTTTTAGTGAATAAGCATGTTTTAGGGTCCCTATGATACGATTTTACCATTTTTACGATGATGTCTGTATGTATATGTGTGTGTGACAAAAGTTTCGGATTGCATAACTTCAATACCACGATTCTAAAAATTATAATTTTTTCGTATTCCTCAAGTTTACATCCAGAAAAACAACTGATTAGGTTTTGGTTATAATTGGTCAACCGGAAGTAGCTTCATTTAAAGATTTTAACAGTTAAATATGATTTATTGACATTTAACGTTATTATAACTTAAAGAATATATTATTCTCTATACGATTTGATTGCATTTTATACTTCATATTCAATAGATATAGAGTTAAAGAATTATAAATATATTAAATTTAATAAATCAGCCAGCTATGCTAACCATGGAAACTGCTAATATATTCAGATAATTCAAATTGACAGATGTCAATATCAATGAATAGTAAATGAATGTGGCAGTGATGAGGATGTTGGGAAAGACACGGAAAGATACGGTACGGAATGAAGAATAAGGGAAATAACTCGTGTTACAAGTTTCTAGAAAGATACAAGAGAGACGATTATATTGGTTTGAATATGTTAGAAGAAGAATGAATAGCTTAGTAATAGAATAAAGATCAAGACAAATTGAATGAGAACGACACGCAAAACAGGAATGAAAATTTAAGTATTGAATTTATATTGTGCGGGCCATATTAGATTTTTTTATATTAAATTAATTAAGTATATTTTAAGTTTATTATCTTAGGCCATCAACCAAATAAATATAAGAGTTATTTCTTGTTAATTTACAATCTCTCGGAAACCGGATATGATTCTATTGTACTTTAATTTGAAAATAATAACTACAGCACCGTTTACACCGTCTGTGTCTTGGTGAGGTTCCCATATATCTATAAGTTCGTTTATAAGTGTGTGTTGACTTGGAATTCTTTCCGAATTCTCATGGCTTACTAGATTCAACTGTCACCTTCCGCATACTCACTTGTTTGACATCATTCACGCAACGCTATGCTATGCTATATAAAACTGAAAAGATTTTAACTTTTACGGAAGCAGAAGAGAGATTTTTGGAGAAATTTTCAAAGAATGTCGTTTAATAACTTACTTTGAATTAGGTTGCTATGTAAATAAGATTTTTTGCGACACCTGCAGACCTGAAAAGGTGATTTATGAAGAAGATGTTACCTTAAATTACTCATAATATAATTTTTTTACCTTCCGTCACCTTTAAGTAAGGAAGGTATTGTCTTTGGTCAAAAAATTCAATGATGAGTTTTTACTGAATAAGCACGTTTTAGGGTCCATATAATACAATTTTACTATTTTTACGATGATGTCCGTATGTATGTATGTATGTATGTATGTATGTGTATGTGTGACGAAAGTTTCGGATCGCATAACTTCAATACCACGATTCGAAAAATTATATTTTTTTCGTATTCCTCAAGTTTACATCCAGAAGAACAAGTGATTAGCTTTTAGTTATAATTGGTGAACCGGAAGTAGCCTCATTTGAAGATTTATAACTTAAAGAATATATTATTCTCTATACGATTTGATTGCATTTTATACTTCATATTCAATAGATATAGAGTTAAAGAATTTTAAAGAAATTTTATAAATCAGCCAGCTATGCTAAACATGGAAACTACTAATATATTCATATAATTCAAATTGACAGATGTCAGTATAAATAAAAAGTAAATTAATGTGGCAGAGATGAGGATGTTAAAGAAGATGTTGGGAAAGACACGGAAAGATAGCTAGTGTTACAAGTTTCTAGAAAGATACAAGCGAGATGATTACATTGGTTTGAAAATGTCATGAGGAGAAATGAAGAATATATTGGATGAAGGTTGAAGAAACAGAGGAAGACCAAAGATAATATGGAAGGACTGTCTTGCGGAAGGAATTGAATGAGAACGATACGTAAAACAGAAATGAGTGGGAAAATAAAAAATAGCGACCCCTAACGAATGGGGAAAAAAAGAAGATGTTAATATCATGTGCAATTTGCATAGTTTGTTTATAAAATCTTTTGCAAGAAAATTTATGTATGGAATTTATACATAATACACAGGATTGACGGAATGTATTGTGCTGGCCACAACAGATTTTTTACACATGAGTTCGTTCGGTAATCTTCACGTCGTCAAAATAATGAAAAAAGCTTCAGAGATTTCAATGCTTGATATTATAGCAAACCTATACAATTTTAATTCTGTTTATTTAAACATTTAAATCACACGTTATCTACTGCATGCACTGTTTTTATATAAAGAGCAAAAAAGAAAAACTTTATTATTCTAGTTAATCAATAATGAATATACCGTTTCTTATAAGTAAACATTACATGCCTACTTATGTCTAATTATTGGCTTATGGTGTGAATTAATGTTCCTGAAAAAAAAATGTTAGTGTATGTGTAGGTCATATTGGGTGTACGGTATTTGTCGGAATTAGCACAGGCGACCTTCAGCTGTTTATTGTGTACAGTTACACACCGTCATCTGTTTGTTATTCCCTCTGAATCGACGCTCAATTATTTTATAGCGGTACTATTAACAATTACACAAAAATTTTACTTTTTTTTTTAGATAAGGTTTAAGAAATGATAGAAACGAGAACATATTCTTTATAATAAATCAAAAATCTGATGTGGCCAGCACACTACCTCTCGTCATTTTCATTTTACGTTATATAAGTAATTACATTTAATAATAAACACACAAAAATAATTTATAGGTGTTTGAAATGAATTAAAATTTAAATACTTTTCTTTTTACTATTTTTCTCTGAAATAATGACATACTCAATTTGATATCTGAAATAACCTATATTTATAAATATACGAACATTAAAATGAGTAAATTTTGAAATACAATGCGTTATCGTGCTATTTTTATTTTACATTGTAAAATTCCTGTAATTACTGATAAATTTTTTTACTGCGTATATTACGAGAGAATAAATAATAGGTTTATATGTTAGTAATTTAGATAACGCGTTGATTAAACAATAAGTAAGTAAACTTAAATTTTATTTGCTTACATTACTTTTAGTTACTACGTATTTTATCACCAGGGGCGGCTCGTTAATAAGACAGCATGACCGCGTGCCCCCTTACCAAAAAACAGTAAAAATAACTTCATATTTGTTATAATAAATTAACAATATAATTGTGGCTAATTTCTCGACTGTAACAATTACTCGAAAGTTCAGTCAAACAGCATTTATTCTTACTATACCAACGTTTCGGTGCACCCTTACACCTTCTTTAGGGTCTACAACAATTATAAAACAAAAATGTAACACATACATAATCATCCTTAACTTAACAGCGTATATTTTGGTGTATCGACAAATTTCAGGCCAAACTGAGTTCCATTAAATGTCAATTTATTTAAATTCCTACAACTTGCTACATTATTATTGCTGTACAGACGACCAATAGGAGTCTGTGTCAATGATGTCACCAGAATCCTTACACAGGATATTTCCGGCTATTTTCCGTATTATTCGGTTGTCCTTTTTTAGAGCAAATGGATGTATGTATGCTCTTTGAATTTTTGTACGATGTTTAATAAATTAACTGAATGTAACAATTTGTAAGATACTACCCTGAAGAAGGTGCAAAGGTGCACCGAAACGTTGTTATAGTAAGAATAAATGCTTTTTGACTGAACTTTCGACTAATTATTAACTGTATTTATGTATCGCGTTGTTATAACAACGTGACGTGTTGTTTATGTGTCCACTGTAGACTAGCCATGTGTAGTATTCCGGGGTGGTGGTGGTTAGGGGTTAATATGGGCAAAAACTTGTTTCGTTACAATTCTAAAAAGAAATTCAAATTGCTAATACTTTACATATTATTTTTTTCTTTTCAGTGACGTGACATTAAAGGACCCTTGATGTGATGGTGCACAGCCGAAGTGCGAGTGCAGGCGGGCCTGGGGCCCACCAGCACCAACACCAACACCAGCACCAACAGCACCCAGGGTACGAGATGGAGAGAAAGTACTCGGTACCCTCAAATCCGGACAGCAGGGCTCAGCTGCTTTCTGGAGGGGCGGCTAGTGAGGACCTCCATGCTTGGAGCATATACAGGTAGGCTATATCAGTCACTAGTCATTTAGCCAGCAGTCATTGTATTAGGTATTGATAGATGGGTGACCATAACACGTACCATAAAAGTTTACAGATTTTTTTACCTTCCGTCACCTTTAGGTAAGGAAGGTATCGTCTTTGGTCAAAAAATTCAATGATGAGTTTTTAGTGTATAAGCATGTTTTAGGGTCCCTATAATACAATTTTACCATTTTTACGATGATGTCTGTATGTATGTGTGTATGTGTGTCTGTGTGTGTGTGTGTGTGTGTGTGTGTGTGACAAAAGTTCCGGATCCCATAATTTCAATACCACGATTCCAAAAATTATATTTTTTTCGTATTCCTCAAGTTTACATCCAGAAGCACAAGTGATTAAATTTTGGTTATAATTGGAAGTACCCTCATTTGAAGATTTAACAGTTAAATTTGATTTATTGACATTTAACGTTATTATAACTTAAAGAATATATTATTCTCTATACGATTTGATTATATTTTATACTTCATATTCAATAGATACAGAGTTAAAGAATTTTAAAGAAATTAAATTTTATAATTCAGCCAGCTAAACATGGAAACTACTAATCATATCAAATTGACAAATGTCAGTATCAATAAAAAGTAAATTAATGTGACAGAGATGAGGATGTTGAAGTAGATGTTGGGGAAAACACGGAAAGATACGGTAAGAAAATAACTCTAGTGTTACAAGTTTCTAGAAAGATACAAGAAATATGATTACATTGGTTTGAACATGTCATGAGGAGAAATTAAGAATTATATTGGGACAAGAATGAATAGTTTAATAATAGGATGTTGAAGAAACAGAGGAAGACCAAAGATAAGATGGAAGGACTGTATTGCGGAAGACTTGAATGATAACGACACGCAAAAATAGCGACCCCTAACGAATGGGAAAAGTTAAAGAAGAAGATGTCAGTGTCAAGTGCAATTTGAATAGTTTCTTTATGAAATAATTTTACTGGAAATTTAGAATCTTTTGCAAGAAAAATTATGTATGAAATTTATACATTATACACAGAATTGACGGAAGGTATTGTGCTGGCTACAACAGATTTTTTGAATATGATACATATACAAGGTTGAAACATCCTAATTTCCTGCTTCCCTAATTATTTTAGGTAAAAAAGCTTCAAATAAAAGTTGTAGAGCATAAAATTCTGCATCTGAATCAATACTTAAAATTAATTTTGTAGCACAAGCTGTTATCGTATAACCGTACCAGATGTATGAATAGACCATCTTTCTTACAATCATAAATATGTTACTTGTGAATAAAAGTGTTATTTTAATAAATTTAAAAGCCTCGCTAATGCATCAGCTTCGAAAGCGCATCAGACATAACATAGAATGTTAATCTCTACTGGCATATGTGTTATGAAAAGTCTAACAGTATCCTCTGTACCAGTACAGCGACATCTGTGATGACTGCTGTAGTGTACCGCTAGATACATGTGTCTCAGATTCTCCAACTCAGGTTCAAGACCAGAGGTAGGCATTTAGTAACTGTTATTGAGTAACAGCAAGATAAATTATTAAAACACATGGGAGTATAGAGAACTGTATAATTGGTAATACCTTCATTAGATGTATAGGAAATATTCCGAGAATTATTTTCTGGAGGGTGATAGAGTACTATTCGGGTTCAACAATAAAACTATAAATATCGTAAACTTTAAAATTTTTCGCGATTATGTAATAATAAAAATTAAAGATTATTGAATTTTCTACAGGCATCCATTAATATTTTATAGATAAATTAATAAAATAATATATGTCACTGCCAAAAAAATAATCATTTCAAATTAACGTTTTAAAAAGAAAATTGTAAGTACGACAATAGTTAGGTACATGGAAAGGAACTTATATATAAATAATAAATATATCATCACGGCATATTACCCATTGCTGGGTGTGCCAATCTGCTCTGTACACAAATTTCGGTAATGATGATGACATATTTGTATTGTGCGGGCGTTTATTAAGCGCTGTCTCTCGGGTACTCATTTCTGGCGTCCACCATAGGGGTAAATTTTGTGCCATTTAAAATTCGAAATATTTGGTGTTGGTAGGGATTGAATTCGGTTCCCCAGATTCGCGACCAGACACTCAAGCACGCAGCCACGAGAGATATATGTATTTAAATTAATAAAAATGGCGGGAGGTATTGTGTTAGTCACAGTTTTTCTATATAATTTATGGATACAAATATATTATTATCTATAATTTAAATCCCAGAATGTACGCTCGAAACAAACTAGAACAATAAATATATGGAAAGAAAATTAATACAGTTTCAAGTATAAATAAATATGTATTTAAATTAATAAAAATTAAAGGCGGGAGGTATTGTGTTTTAATATGTTAATCTGTACATAAAAATATTAGACCCGTATTTTATTTTAAATTTTAATAAATGATCGAGAAAAATCGACGGCGCGTATTACGTATCTACACCGAGAACATGACGTTTCTAGAACTGCCATTAGCCAATATCCATCGCGTGACAAACATGGTAATATGGTCACCCATCTATGCACTACATTCACGTATCTAATATTTAACTAAATACTTCTTAATTATTAAAGTCCCTTCCGTATACGTATTTCTAACAAATTTCTGATAACTTTTAATAAAATCTAACAATCGTATTTAACATTAATAAAATTTAATGTATTTTTGTGGTTGCAGGCAAAATTTAAATTCGGATTTTACGGACAGCGCTCTTGGCTCGACAGACAAGAGCCCTTTGCCCTACGGAAACTTTCAACTCCGGGACACCACAGTGCAGTCTATATTGTCACACCCTAGATATGGACCTAAGTAATACACCCACAAATTCAGATAAAATTTAATAAATTTTATAACAAATTGTAATATGATTAAATTTGTTATAGGTCTGCCTTGGGCTCGAATATGTACACATATTTAAAATTTGGCCTTCCAAGGGTCTTCCCTCCTAATCACAATGGATCCAACAGATCTACAACGCCACAACATTTCAATAGAGCAACAATGAATCGGCCAAACATGAGGTATGGAACAATATCTTAAGAACAAATATAATAAAATTAATTTTTATTGTAGTAGGGGTCCGAAAACGCTTCAACGAGGTTTGAGGGATGGTTCTTCAGGTTACGACAGCTCAGACAACGAGACAACTCAACAGTACAAACAAAACCGGAAATACAGATCCGATCCGGACTTCCGGATGCAAAATATTCATAGCTCGTATCACCAACCCTCGCATATGGGAGTAAGTCATTAGTAATTATTCAAAAATCGGTCAACCAAATAATCATTTCTGTTTTGGGATGGGCCAAACGGAAATGGAACAATTAATTGGGCTATTAACTTTTATGATTCTTTTTGTTTCGCAGACGATGTTGCCGCCTCCAGGAGGTCACCCTCTACCAGGTATGAGACCCTCCACATCTTGGGCGAGGCATAAAAGCATCTCCGAAGCCAATCTACTGGCTGGCGAGAACTATAGAGCTGGACCAGTACCTGGACATCATCACCATAACCGGAGGAATTCTGTCGCTGATTTTAATCATCCTGCCCTTGAACATATGGATCACAGGTAAATTCCCAATAAACTATTTTATTTTTAACTGAAATCTGAAGTACGAGATACAAAACAGATGGTGTCAGATCTGGGCTGTGTGGTGGATGATCCACAATATTTCCTTCGGCGGTAATTTGGTTTTTTTTCAGTGTTATAGGGCGACCAATGTCTAAAGCAGGTAGTGACATATCTGCGATACATTCCAGAAGAGGGAATTCGGTGATGCGCGGCGATTATATACACGAACAAGAAATGGGACCTACATTTATCTATCCTCATTTACAAGTAAGTCAAATATTATTTATTATTTAGGAAAGTACTAGCGAAATATCTAGGGCTCTATTGATAATGTTTTATGATACATCCAATCCGTCTAGGCACACTTTAAACTTTAAAAACTTTAAAATCATGTATTCAAATAATTTATTTAGCAACTATTTTTAGAATAAATGATTAACAGAATGTATAATTTAAATAATATTTAAAGGTCCATTGTTTTTAATAGCACGCAACTTTTGATTAACATGTTGCAACATGTTCTGGACGGTGATATTGTCTACTTCGCGAATTTTTTGAAATATTCGACGTCGTAGCTGTTCTTCATTTGGGGCTTCCCAATCTTTCTTCTTAATATTGACCAAAATTTTTCAATGGGCCTTGCCTGGGGAACATTGGGGGGATTGTCATTTTTAGGGGGATGTTGTGAGCATCTAACCAATCTCTGGTTATTCTAGCGTAATAGCAAGATGCTAGATCCAGCCAAAATATAATATTATCATTAGGATGATGTGTATTAAGAAAATCAACCAGTTTCGGGAGGCATCAACCGCCTCACCCCTCACGTGTCCAACATAAGGACGTGAAATACCCGCCGCTGATATGGCGCACCAGACAAAATCTTGTCTTCAAATTTATTTTTTGTTTTATATTTCACAATATTTGGACAATTTTCTATATCATCCGTATCAAATCCATCATTATCTTTAATTTCTGAATTAGAAAACTTGAAATATTTCTGATCTTCTTTATATTTTGGACACTTCTTCCTCTTCCGATGTTTAAGTCCATTTCTGCTGAGTTCTCGGCTGATTGTCATGTGCGAAACCCGAAGTCGACGAGCCAATTTTCGGTCTTTTGCACTTTCTTCAACCTATTTGACTGGGCATTAGTCAAAGCTTTAGACCGTCCACTTTTTGGAAGGTTTACATATGGTATGCCTTCCTCACATTCACTTATACGACGGTCATTCAATAAGTAAAGAGACAAATGGCTATAGCTCAAAATTAAGGCTATTTTTCAACATAATCACCCCCCACAGTTAAGCACTTGTCCCATCTTTCTTGCAGCTTCCTAATTCCCTTGGCGAAGAATTCTTCCGATTTACCCCGAAGCCACTTTTGCACCGCTTCCTTAACTTCCTCATTGTTAGCAAATCTTTTTCCACGTAGGGCGTCTTTGAGTGGTCCAAACAGGTAAAAATCAGATGGGGCGAGGTCGGGACTGTAGGCAAGCAGGGTGAGGTAAGACCTCCCAACCCAATTCTTGAAGCTTATCACGGATCAGCTGGGCTGGATGAGGGCGGGCGTTAATGACTCCTTTTGACAAGAGTCCACGGCGTTTGCTCCTGATAGCTGGTCTAACTTTGTGTTCTAGCATCTCAGAGTAGTATTGGCTATTGATAGTTCGCTGATCTTCAAGGAAATCGCAATAGACTGGACTTCCACATCGGGGTTCATCACCTACACTTGTTCGGCCACTTTTAAACCGATCAACCCACTTGTAAAAATTCGCACGGTTCATACAACTTTTACCGTACTGTATGAACATTCTAGAAAAAAATTCACTTGGTTTTACACCTTCTGCGACTAAAAATCTAATGACTGAGCGCTGCTCTTCTAAGGTGCAATCTTCTAATGAGCAGAGCATATCCCAAGGTTGCCAACTAACACCCCTGAAAATATTGTACACATTCATTGAATAGTTTTAAAATTATAGAATTTGTCTCTTTACTTATTGAATGACCCTCATACTTTTATAAATGGCCGAAACAGCAATATTTTTTCTTCTAAATATATTTGCTATTTCATATTTTGACACTCGTCCAACCAAATAGTATATACTTTTTCGAATATTTTTTTGCAAATCTTGTATATTCTCCTGCAGGTCCGCAACTTAGATATCCCCGCCCCTCACACAACCTCCCTCCTCTTATCCTCCATCAGCCTGGAAGCCCGCGGGGGCGATCTCCTCGCCGTCATGTGCACCTCGTCCTCAGAAGGCACGGGCCTCCTGGATGTTCTCGCCGGTGTTCGCAGCTGCACCGGTGGAGACATGCTCCTCAACGGGCAGCCCATAGGACGCAGCACCCTTAAACCGCGGGTGGCTTATGCCAGGGATGATGTGAACATGTGGAGCGAGATGACTACCCAACAGATAATGAGGTTTCAATATGAGATGAAGAGGCCGACGATGAAGTTGGAACATCTTAAGATTGACGCGGGGGATAGGGTAAATATGATGGAATTTAGACGAGTTATAGACAAAAATATATTGTTTGTTTAGATAAATGTTTTAATAGAAGACCTAGGGTTAGACGCCGTGCGACATACGAAGTTAGCGCAATTGACAGTTTCTGAAAAGCGTCGGTTGAATGTTGCGTGCCATCTTTTGCTCGATACAGATCTAGTGCTTCTGGATCAACCCACTCGAGGCATGGATATCTTCGATACCTTCTTCTTAATTGAATATTTGAGACAATGGGCCTCTGGTGGAAGTGGCAATGCGTTAGGTATATGTTTTAAACATTATTTCTGTATTTAAAAATTCATATTGTATGTTTTAGGGCGAATAGTAATTTTAACGTTACATCCACCAACATACGAGATCTTCACGATGCTATCACGGGTACTACTTATATCAGCCGGACGTGTAATGTATTCCGGAAGACGGAGAGACATGCTGGCGTATTTTTCTACTGTAGAATATCCTTGCCCGTCTTTTAAGAATCCGTCTGACTACTACCGTAAGTAATTGATTTATTATATTTTTAATTTAAAGTAATAGAACTCGTCGGAAATAACAATTTTTCGAAATCTCAATATTTTCAACATTTTTCATCCCCCATAAATTACGTTTATTAAACGATATATAATTAGGATAAACATTGTCTTTCCGCGGTATTTATACAGCCCAGTGTCCTTCTGGAACCTTCCGGCGCCACAATAATACCAAATACAATAGATTTGTCATCGGTGTAATTAACACGTCTAGCCGTTCCGCCGCCGGGGATTGCATCATCTGGGTAATTCCGTCATCACTCGGGAACATTCTTTCAGTAGTGGCGCTCATATACACTTAACTCAGAGGCGCACGTCACAATACAGACATTGTGCTGACCTATGGTGAATAAAATAAATAAGCCTGCTGCTCAAAGTTGTGGTAGAATCGCTCTAATCACAGAAAATATTGAACAAGTAACGAACAAGGCGTCGATCCAATTGTGCGCGACATATTCGGGCAGTTTCCAACATGGCCGACGACTTGATAGTGTCTGCTGCGCTGAATTTATAGTGATTGCCGAATTATCGCGAAAATAAAAGATAGGGCTCTGGTGGCTGACAAAACTTTATAGAAATAGATCGATGCCTCGTTCGCGTTTTGCCTCAACAACAGTTACATCGTTTCATCGACGCCTCAACAGGATTAAATCCCAATTACAGAGTGGGTTCACATACACAAACATCCATGCCTTAGTGGGATTCGAACCCAGAACCCCGAGCGCACTCATTGAGCCACCGGAGCCGACATTGACAATAATGGTGGCCATTTTGAACATTTATTGTGATTTTAAGTTCCGTTAATTGTAGAGTTGTTTTTGGTCGACTGCAACCATTTTTGGATTGTCTAACCTGTTGTAACATAAAAACTAGACGTATGATTTTTTATATATTGTAGTGGATTTAGTAACCTTGGATGATTTATCCGCCGAAGCAATGCTGGAATCCTCACAACGAATCGAACAACTAGCAGATGTCTTCCGGCGGAAACAAGAACCTCTTAGTGATCCGGGTCCGCCAACTACACTCCCGCTTACAGTCAGACCTAGCAATTGTTTTACACAAGCCTCCGTTTTATTTACGTGAGTGTATATACGAGGCTTGGCTATTAAATAACGAGACTGCTTATGAAAAAGAGTTTCATCGACTCGAACCGGGTTTTTTTTACGGCAGACTTGATCATCGGAAATTGAAAAAATTCACAGGGTGCTAAATGTTTTTCCACAACTCCGGCCGTTTCTTACGTTGCCAAAACTTTCAAATAGCAAGTTTGGTTTACAGTTTGACCCTCGGAAACCCATTCAGTCATCACGGTGCCGTTGATGTCGAATAAAACGATTAGCATGGCTTTAAATCTTGATTGCTTTTATCATTGTCGCTGTTTTCTTCATCTAACCTCTCGAGAAAATCTGAGCAGATCTGTTGACGGACGAACTTTTGGTCAGGGGTCAAATTTTTTGGGGCCAACTTCGCGCAGACTTTCTTCATGTTCAATTCGTCGTGTTTTCTGGCCTCTTTCAACAACTTATAGCACTCGTCGGAGTTTTTTTTTAATTTAACGAGCAGTCTCGTTATTTAATAGCCAAACCCCTCACACATTTTTACATGTTTGGATATTACGAACCATTTTATTCTTCAGGAAATTAATGTTTTACACTCAGCCATCCACATTCATCCACTGGTCCATACTTTTCTTTTTAGCCGTTACTTTATCCCTTATAACCGGGGCTATATTTTGGGACGTACCTGGTACTGATCCCCAATTAGGATTGAACGATCGATTGGGGTATCATTATAGTGTGATGGCCGTAATTTGTTGGCCAATTTTACTGGCCATATCGTTAGGAGATGTCGCAAGTAATAGAGACAATGTGGAAAGGGATGTAAATGATGGGTTGTATGGAAGGTTTACATATATTATTGTCAAAGTAAGAAAAGTAAATTATTTAATGGGATATGGATATATGTTGTATTATTTTTAGACATTTTTAAATTTGTTTCCATCGTTGTTTATTTGGTTGGTATTCTTAGTGCCGTGTTATTCAATGAGCGGTTTATATATGCAAGGACCGAATAATTACAACGCCTTTTATATTTATATAGGTAAGTTCTTATTTTGTAGGTTTTGTGCCAAAAATAGTGTTACAACCCCTAAAAAGAACAATGTTTTTTAAAATAAATAGAAAATTAGTACCCTTCAGAAATATTGTGGCCAGCACAATACCTTCCGTCAATCCTGTGTATTATGTATAAATTCCATAATTTTTTTAGCAAAAGATTCTTTAGCTTTTCCCATTCGTTAGGGGTCGCTATTTTTTATTTTCTTCTTCCACTCTGTAACCTGCCGCTCACTGAACAATGGTCGCTGTTTTTTTTTTTATAAAATCGTGAAATCCGTCTCATTTAATAAATATAGTAATATGAAATAACATGAAATATGCGACTTTTCATTCATAAATTTGCTTTCGCGGCTGTAAAATTCGTGACGTCACACAAAGACATACCTCTCACACACACAACGGTCAACGTGATATTCGTTTGCTGCTGTAAACAAACTAACCTAAAATTATGGCAGGTAGCACACTAAAATGGCCACCAGGGTTTTTTTCCTCGTTCGTTTTGAAGGCTGGATTCTTTCCCCGAAATTTGGCGTATTCCAGCCCCAATCTAGTGGACTTCTCGGGAGTCTGGTCCACTTCTAGGTTGACTGTTGGGTCTGCTTCCAACGAAACGTTAGTTGTTGCCTCGCCAACCGCCACTACTTTGCCGACACACTAACATACAATATTCTATAAATAACTACGGAGGGACCTATCGTAACTTATTTCTGTTTTGCGTGTCGTTTTCATTCAGTTCCTTTTCTCTCAATCTGCAATACAGTCCTTCCATCTTATCTTTGGTCTTTTTCTGTTTCTTCAACCTACATTTACTAAACTATTCATAATAATCGTCTATAATTTCTAGAAACTTCTAACACTTGAGTTATTTCTCTTATTCTTTCATCCCTTACTAAAGGGTTTTCCAATAAGAGGTGTTATTTTGAATAGCCCGCTATTTCGGTAGATGTCGCTTTTGAAGCTGTCATCTTTTGACATTTGACAAGTAGAAACTACGCCATTAATAAAAATGGAACGATACACGCTTCAACAACGCATTGAAATTATTAAAATTCACTATAAAAATGGTGAAAATTTGGCAGAGACGGTTCGTAAAACTCGACAATTTTTGGGTCGTCGTGAAGCACCTTGTCGGACCGCAATACAGAAATTGGTGGAAAAATTCGAGCTGTTGGGACAAGTTAGTGATGTGAAGAATAAAACCCGTGTACGTCGCTCAAGAACAGCCGAGAATATTACTGCTGTAGCCGAAAGTGTTGAAAAAAACCCTGGTTTGTCCATTCCTCGTCGTTCTTTGGAATTAGGCATTCCACAAACGTCATTACACCGTATTTTGCATAAAGATTTGGGTCTTAAGGTTTATAAAGTCCAGTTAACACAAGAACTCAAGCCGGCCAATCATCAACAACGTCGTGTCTTTGCTGATTGGGTCGTTGAAATGCATGAAAATGATCCGGAATTCCATCGAAAAATCATCTTGAGTGATGAGGCCCATTTCCACCTCGGTGGCTTCGTCAACAAACAAAATTGTCGCATCTGGGGCTCAGAAAACCCAAGAGTTATTGTTGAAAAGCCTCTCTATCCACAACGTGTGACTGTTTGGTGCGGTTTATGGTCCGGCGGAGTCATTGGACCTTACTTTTTCGAAAATGAGGCTGGAGCAACAGTTACGGTGAATGGATTGCGCTATCGAGAGATGATTAACGATTGATCTGGACAACGTTTACTTTCAACAAGACGGCGCTACGTGCCACACAAGCAACGAAACCATTGATCTTTTACGGGAAAAGTTTCCGGACCGTGTTATCTCTCGAAGAGGTGATCACAATTGGCCACCGAGATCTTGTGATTTAACACCTTGCGACTTGTTTCTTTGGGGCCACGTGAAAGAGAAGGTCTACGCCAACTGCCCAGCGTCGACTCAAGACCTCAAAGATGGAATTCGTGAGGCTATCGAGGACATAGGACAGCCACTTTGCGATTTGGTTATGGAAAATTTCATGAAAAGGATATTGTCCTGTCAGCGTGGTCGTGGTGGTCATTTGCCTGATGTTATTTTCCACTATTAACGGCATACCTTCCTCTTTATAATGAAATAAACATCCGATCATTGGGTCGCTATTTATTATTTTCTTCTTCCACTCATTTCTGTTTTGCGTGTTGTCCTCATTCAGTTCCTTTTCTCTCAAGGCACAATACAGTCCTTCCATCTTATCCTCTATTTATTCAACCTTCTATTCTTCTTCTAATATATTCTTCATTTCTCCTCATCATTGAATTTTTTAACCAAAGACAATCCCTTCCTAAAGGTGACGAAATGTTTGGTTGTATTTTGCTGGCTGCTCTTAAAACCAATACCAATGGCGATATGATGTCTCTCTCTTTTATAGGTTATATGTTGGTCTACCTCACCTCCCTCCAATCCCTCCTAATAGCCTTCGCATACATATTCCCCTGTCGTCTCCTCCCCGCACTTCTTACAGGTCTGGCCGTCTGGTCCGGCGCACTCACCAGCGGATTCTTCCTCTCATATCAAGACATGCCCCTTGGGGGTCAATGGCTGAGATACGCCGCGCCCCAAGCCTGGCTGGGGCCCTTTTTAACAAGGAGGGAATACACACAAGAAGCCATCGGGGCTGCCGCGGTTCAGACATTGTGTAGAAATAAACAGGTAGGGTAAAATGATTTCAAATCAGAAGTGGGGTTATGTAATTGGGAATTTAGGTCCAGCATCAAGACATCATCGTCCAGCTTCCGTGCCCCCCGCCAAACGGAACGCAAGTTATGGTAAATGTTGGGTTTCTTCCCGAGCAACAAGACTTTGATTTTTATGGCCATCCGGGTTTCACATTGTTAGGGTTTTGTGTAGTTTTCTTTGTGATTTCTTTAATAGCGTTTACTATCAACTGCGGGAATAATAAACAAAAGAGGAAGAGACACAGAGACTCGAATAAACCATAAAAATAGTTAAAGGTATTACGTAATTATGTGCCTAAATATTTTATATATGTGAACTAATTATTTTATTTTTTAAGATATTTGTAATAATAAAATATACATTTTTATTTTATATCTTATTATTTATTTGTGTAGGATGTGCATGATTTTTTTCAGAGATTTGTAGGCAGCGAGCGAAGCACCGAAGGAAAAATATATAGAAAAGGTACAGTTTCGTAATGATGTCCGTATGAATGTTGAAAGTACTGTTTCTCAAATACTACAAGATTTAAGACATGTTTAACTTCCGATTCCTCAAATCTAATATTAATGGAAAGACTTGATAAGATTTTAGTAACAATTGGACAACCGGAAATGATAGTTTTTTTAAAAAAATCTTCTAAATATATGAGGTCTCGTAGCCGTGTGTCTGGTCGCGAATCTGGGGACCCGGGTACGATTCCGACCAACACCAAAAATTACTTTAAATTTAAAGGCACAACATTGACCCCTGTGGTGCACTCTCCACGCCAGCAATGAGTGCCCGTGAGGTACAAATATTTCATCATTACCGATATTTATGTAATTGACAGATAAATGCAAAATGTCAGTTTTTTTTTCGGGAAATGCATTTAATATTTCTTATTATATTATTAATTAAATATTTAAAATTATAGATATATTAATAAAACATATATCTTTAAGAAATATCGCTAATACTGTCAATGAATTTGAAGAATTTTAAACATAGAAGAGTAGGACAAAATTATGTGTTAAATTCGTTACTTATGTAACATAAGATGGAAATGGCGAGAGGTATTGTGCTGCGCACAACAGATTTTTTTTCCTATCATTTCTGCACCTTTAATTCAAAATGGCCGCTCGCGCCGATCCTCCCCATTGATTAAAAAACATATTACATAAATTCTGACAAAGATTAATAAATATATTTATTTTAAATAATAATTATTGTTAATGTCTGTATGTATTACAAAACTAATTATTAACTACACGTTCATTATCAAATTGTTTTCTAGCCAGCTGGCTCATTCTTTCAGTTTATTTTGTCGCGTACAGACCTCCAACTTCAAGACTTTTTTGCATCGCCAAAATTATACAATCTGCAATATCCACCAACCTAGCAGAACGAAGGACAACGTGGGATTATATTTTATAACGGTATTTATTGGTAAAAGGTTCATAGAACCAAAAATAAACAAGGTATGGTTTCACTTTGCAGCAAATTGCAAAATTATAATTCGCGTCTAAAACTAATATAATTAAAAATGACCCCAACATTAAAATGAAGTGAAAATAAAAACTAAATACGGATTTCTATGAGAATAACTGGCAGGGTTGTCCAGTACGATTCTCTACGTTCCGAAAGCAGGGTTATTACGAAGGATAATTAGAATTTCTGTCATGGTGACACCGTTCCGTTTATAGCTCGAGTAATCCGGCATAAGGTCCGGATCGATTAGCCCAGGAACTCAGGACCTGGACAACGCGAGACATCGCGAGACACCCGGGAGAAGCTAAGAGGACCCGCGAGTTAAAATCGCGAATATAGTCGATATTTTTGTCCGAAAAACCACGAACGCGATAATTTTGATAGGGAAAAAATTGTTGTTTTGCAAAGCTAATATTTTTGTTTAAATAAATTTAGTGTACAGTACATAGTACTTTGGGGTTTGCAGGGTTAATTTTTTGCTAGAAAATTGTTCCGCGTTCCGCAGTACACAGATATTTGGGGTGAGATTTTGGGATTGTATCAAATAGAATAAATATTTATTCTGTTTGATTGTATATATTTTGTATGTCTTTTTTTTCTCTAGGTGGCTCTGAACATTTCAACTTGTATTCCACGGGCGAATTTTTACCACGGTTTAAAGTATATGTACCTACATATATTTTACACCGTGAAGCCTCACGATAACTGTTGTTAAAATTACTATTTTGCCATTCATCCGTGACACAATACTTGTTGAGATTTTCATCCGAACTCCCTATAGTCTCCCACAAATTGTCTGGGGCCTATAGGGGGCATCCCTATGTCCTTAGGCTGCGGGAACCCAACCCTATAATGTAATATTCCATTGGCCCAAAGTTAATAAGGGCTAGCACTGGGCCAGTCTTGTTGGGCGGCGGTTGGGCAAGTCGTAGTGTCCTATGAACAACATCACACCGAAGTGTAACAGCTATGGTGTGCATGGGGTTTATAGGACCGCTGGTCCTGAGCCGGCTTCGCCCTCCGATCCTTTTCCTACCCAACTGTTAGGATCATTCATTGTTAGGCCATTTTGTATCATGTTTGCGGGTGTTTCTTTAGCTAATATGAGATCGTTAGGAATTAGGTATTAGGGTTTACTGTGACATCCTAGTCGTGGTTTAGACCGGGGTGGCTCTGTCTTTAACTCCTTTGAATCGCAGGAGGTTTGGACAGGGTTCCCTGTGGAGAGACCTTGGCGTGATGCAGGGCTTAACTATACCCTAAAAATGGGATGGGACCAACGTCTCCACAAATAAAAAAAAATATATTTTCGCAATTGCTTTGACAAATATTAAAATTTTGGTTCATATTTAAATTTAGACAATAATTTTTGTTTGTATATTGATATAATTTTTATTTAATTGCATTTAATAATAAAATAAAACAAATAAATTAAAAAGAAAATTATTATTTGAATAATTGAACTAAATAAAAACATATTTATGAAAATTTTGGATGCTTCAAAATTTAAATTGAAATATTAATGTTCATTTTATATTTAAGATGCCCTAATTTTATTTTTTTAAGTTGTTACAGAGTTTTAGTATGGCTGATACATAACAAACATATATAACGTTTGAATGTACCTACATCCATCGCCATGAAACCTGATTTCATACAATTTCATCGCTGGAGTCCTGGAGAAAGTTTCCCAACACGTGAAGAAGAATTTCCCGGAAAGAATACACCCTTTCGCCCGCCCCATGAGCCACGAACCTTATATGTATTGAATTTATGCCTCTGCCTATGCCCATTATCCTTTACTAGTAAGTAAAATAAAATTTATTCGTAAACATTCTTATACATTGCTATTATGTTCAATTTAGGACAAAAAAGTACGCTGTTGTATGATGAATTTAAGTTACAAATTATTATTTAGAAATTTATATAAATAAATATTTTCAAATAACTGCACTTCATCCGTCCAAAATCCACCAATTACAAGCGTCGTTACTTTAGCCAATCACGTATCACGTAAGACCATGCGTAAGCGACGCTACGCAGGTTAGCAAGATGACAGATTGAAGTCAACACGTGGTTTTACGTTTTTGTGATATATTTTGTGATTAAAACAGTGCATTTATTTGTTATATTTGTGAAATGGAACTGGACCAGTTGAACCCGAATGCCTAGCTGTAGTTTGAAAGGTATATTACTTGATTTTATAATAAATTTAAGGGTAAAAATCATATCGAAATATCTTATGAAATGACGCTAACCTACATCTTTAAGTACTAAATATGTATTTGTATATTGAATTCATCATAAATCAGCTTTAATACATAATATATTGTTGCATTTCATATTCTTTTACGCCTTATACTCAAAATGTTTATGCTTTTTCAAGGTCGTACATAATTTGCAACTCCTTCAGTTTTCAATACATCTTAGGAACATAAAACACAAAAACATGTAGTGTGTCTCAAGTTGGTAATGTTGTTTTTCTGTTTATTTACTTTTTTGACATGTTTTGGGAATTAAATTAAAATAGTGTATCTATTTATTACATTTTTAAAATGGAACTGAAGCAGTTGAAATAGATTCCTACCTATAGTTTGAAATGTAAATTACTGAGTTTATAATAAATTTAAGGACCAAAATCATATTGAAATATCTAATGACATTACTAACATCTTCAAGTTCTAAACGTATATTTGTATAGGTGTCAAATTCATCATAAAATAGTAACAAACACATTCTTAACCCCAAAATGAGCCATATATGTCCCGAGCAAGTTTTTAATATGTCTAATAGGAAATAAATGAAAACACGCTGATTTTAAATTTTCAAACCGCAAGTCGATGTCTTTTCGTTTTAGAGTTATATACAAACTGTACCTATTTCTGGGTTATGGCCCAAAAATTGGGTGGAGATACGAGCCTAATGATTTTACATTCGTTCTGACCAAATTACACAATTTAACCATTTTTCATAAAACTTTTGGCCATTTTCAGTTATTTATATCTTGAAATTAGTTCCATTGTTCAATAAATTTGAAAATTTGAATACTTATGTATTGTTGCCTGTAGAATCGACTGGCGAAATCGCCATGTATGTATCTCCACCCATTTTTGGGTTATTGCCCGTTTAAAGTTATTCAACAAAAAGTGTTTTGCACGAAACAACGATAGCTGAAACTTGTTCTTTTATTAATAATTTTATCCTTAAACTATTGATTTGGAAAGATTCATTGTTGAATTTAAATTCAAAGGGATCTAAGTGCCATTTTTATGTTTTAAAATTATTCAAGAAAAAGATTTGTGCGCGAAACGCTGACGATAGCTGTGTTAATAGTGAGGTGCCCTTTGTATATGTTTTATACATGATAAATACTTATGATCTTTCGTCGTATCAATGAACATACTTTAGTACTTGTACTTTTTTATTAAACCATAGATGTAATAAGTGTAATTAGGTGAAAAATACAACTTAATATGTGATAATGTACATATCAGATTTATTTACTTATAGTTATTCCTATATTGTAATATATTTGCTCTACATTATTTCCTATTGAAACAATTCAGTTGTTTTTAAGACATAATCACACTAGCAGTTTTCATTTTAACATACATTTGTTTAAAATACTCTGTAATAAAATACTGACATATTTTTAATTGTATCTCTGTATATAAATCTTTTCATTTCAAAACACATTTTCATTTTAATAATTTATGTCTTAGAAAAAAATTGTTTAGCATTATATTTGCAAAAATCTGTAATATAATGTATCAACTTATACAATACTATTTAATATATATTTGATGATATATATATTTCATTATTTATTTATCTCTAAGTCCTCAAAGAATAATATCATTATCATATGTAACACAAATAAAATGTATTATATAAATGACCAATAAATACAGTAAAATGAACACAATATCTCAATTCAAAAACCTATTTTCCTATCCTCAAAATTTGCATTCCAGCAACCAGAAATTCACCAAATACGAACTAGATCATCAAAATCAGATCAGCAGGATATGAACGATTTACAGCCTATAAGTAAGCAACCAACAAAATCCGAACCGAGAGCACCCCAAAGCGATTCGCGATACGATCGCCGATCTACAACCCGCACGAAAAATTATAACGCCAAAATTCCAGCCTAGTGCACAGCAGATCACACAAGCATGTAGCCTACTACGACAAAATTTCTAGCTAGCAAAATCCGAGCCGCGAGCACCAGCAAGGCTTCTGGTCGACAAAATCCAGAAATCGTGTAAAATCGACGATTTAGAGCCGCAGCGGCCGAAAAGTAGCATTCTACTGCCGCTACGAGCATTTTTGAGCTCTCTGGCAGAAATTCAGCCGATGGCAAGGCATTCACCCATCAAAATTCAAAAATTCATCGACCGAAAGCCTATAGCAAGCGAAACAATAGCATTTTACTCACCGTTGAAGCATTTTCGAGCTGCCAGACGTGTATACAGCCGATAGCAAGCCTACTGTCCACAAAAACTTAAAATTACAACGCCGTAGCAAGGCTAGTACTCATCAAAACACAAATCTTAGACTCAGAAATCTTGTAGCAAGGCATTTATTCATAAAAATAAAAATTCCAACCGATCAAAATCCCACAGCAAGGCTTTTGTACGCCGAATCGTCGATCGTACCCCTTCTACCAAGAATTTCTAGCTATATACTGCTGTCTGATAGAATTTTAGTCATTCAGCGTGGGTGATGGAATCCTACCGGCCACTCTGCTCCATGAACCTCGGTTGTACGGCTATAACGAGCTATATACGGCTTTTTACTGGATTTCTAGCTAGACCCCAGGATTCGTACTGCAGACCGTAGGCTGCAATACGCCCTGGCGGGCCTGGCTAGGCTGGGACGCTCGGTTGCTGGTAGCTGGTGCGAATCGAACCTGGACTTTTGGTTTGCAAGATCTTGTAGCTCGTCGCTCTAGTTTCAGATTGACGGGCTACAGGATCGTTGCTAGCTATCGGGATATGAACCTAGATCTTTGGGAATGCGATTTTTGGTAGTAGTATTGGAATGAAATATATTGTTATTTTACAAGGATTTATTGATCGATTTATTACATAATAATGATACATATATAATACATGAAATACATTATTTAATATGTTTATCTTTGTGTTTGTGAATTGCGATGCATTACAAAACGGTCGCAGTTTCACAAATACAAAGATGATGATATGTGCTCTAAATACGTCAAATTTGACTTTGAAAGAATAGTCTATCTTATGTACCTATATATACATGAGGGATGATAGTTTTGTTTATCAGAAGATATAGTGCAATTTTTGATAAAAATAATTTTATTTCGACATGTACATTTATTTATGATATAAATATTGAATGAAATAATAACATAACAGCGTAAAAGTGTATCATTTTTCTTTACATATGATTAAGAAAATACTACTTTTAAAGGTAACAATATATGGAAGATTTACTAAAGTATGGAACGTAAAAAAATGTTTTGCTAATTAGAAAGGGTATTATGTTTTATAAAGGGTAGAATATGATTTTTTTTTCTATTAAGGAAAATATATATTTGTAAATATCATAAGTTACCATTAAATATGTAGTATTTATAATGATCAGAGTTTTCCTAATATTAGATTACAAGTCAGTAGGTATTAGCATACGTGTGTATCTTAGTTAGGGGATGAAACGATGGTACAGAAAAATGAAAACTAAATCACAAATCTTATATTTTATATCTTAATAATGCAGATTGAGCTCCAAATTTGGATTCAGGGGGTTGTTTTCTAAATATATGCTATGTTTCAGGAATTTGAATTGCTGAATTTTTTTAATAAAATGTCAATTGAATATATTAAGTTAAAAATATAATACTCAAAAACTAAGAGAGTTTCAGGGGGTTGTTTTCTATATGTATGCAACGTTTTAGAAATTATAATATAAGACGGAGTTAATTTTTAATAGGTATTGTTTGAATTTAGCTTTCTGTTTTCTGTACCCTTTAAAAAGTATGTATGTATATGTATAGTATGTGAATTATTTATGTAGGTAATGTATGGATACATATGCCTTAAATATATGAAAATGAATATATATGTTTGTTTAATGACATGAATTGATTATGTACTGATGTTTCTTGCCATATATTAATTTTATATACGAGTACTTAATGTTTAGGAGGATAAGTTTTATTTATTAATTTACATAAATCTTATAAATAAATCTTGAGGGATTCAATTACATGTTGGGTGATGCTTTGCGATGTTCTGTAACAGTATGACCATCTTCAACGCTGAAATCTGGATTCATGTCCTTCTGCAACTCACTCATATCCTTCCACGGCTCGTCCAGGACCATAGTTCATTTCTCTGTTACATGGTTCTGTAACAATAAAAATATATTTGAAATTAACTTTTGGGTTAATAGTTATAGATAATAATATGAACTTTGAAATAGTTAAATCGTTTGTAATTATAAAAAAATAAACGATATGAAAGAAAGTGTGAGAAAGTCCATAAAAAAATAAAATAATCAAAAACTAAGTGAGATAGAGACTTGCGGTTTTCAAATTTGGATTCAGGGGGTTGTTTTCTATATATATGCAATGTTTCAGGAATTCGAATTGCTGAACAAAAATTCAGTAATACTTGTTCAAAAATATAGGTAAATGTCTGTTGTATATATTAAGTTTAAAATAAAATACTAAAAAAACTAAGTGAAATAGAGACTTGCGGTTTCCAAATTTGGATTCAGGGGGTTGTTTTCTATATATATGCAATGTTTCAGGAATTCGAATTGCTGAAAAAAAATTCAGTAATACTTGTTCAAAAATATAGGTAAATGTCTGTTGAATATATTAAGTTTAAAATAAAATACTAAAAAAACTAAGTGAAATAGAGACTTGCGGTTTCCAAATTTGGATTCAGGGGGTTGTTTTCTATATATATGCAATGTTTCAGGAATTCGAATTGCTGAACAAAAATTCAGTAATACTTGTTCAAAAATATAGGTAAATGTCTGTTGTATATATTAAGTTTAAAATAAAATACTAAAAAAACTAAGTGAAATAGAGACTTGCGGTTTCCAAATTTGGATTCAGGGGGTTGTTTTCTATATATATGCAATGTTTCAGGAATTCGAATTGCTGAAAAAAAATTCAGTAATACTTGTTCAAAAATATAGGTAAATGTCTGTTGTATATATTAAGTTTAAAATAAAATACTAAAAAAACTAAGTGAAATAGAGACGTGCGGTTTCCAAATTTGGATTCAGGGGGTTGTTTTCTATATATATGCAATGTTTCAGGAATTCGAATTGCTGAAAAAGAATTCAGTAATGCTTGTTCAAAAATATAGGTAAATGTCTGTTGAACATATTAAGTTTAAAATAAAATACTAAAAAAACTAAGTGAAATAGAGACGTGCGGTTTCCAAATTTGGATTCAGGGGGTTGTTTTCTATATATATGCAATGTTTCAGGAATTCGAATTGCTGAAAAAAAATTCAGTAATGCTTGTTCAAAAATATAGTTAAATGTCTGGTGAATATATTAAGTTTAAAATAAAATACTAAAAAAACTAAGTGAAATAGAGACTTGCGGTTTCCTAATTTGGATCCAGGGGGTTGTTTTCTATATATATGCAATGCTTCAAGAATTCGAATTGCTGAAAAAAAATTCAGTAATACTTGTTCAAAATTATAGGTAAATGTCTGTTGAATATATTAAGTTTAAAATAAAATACTAAAAAAACTAAGTGAAATAGAGACTTGCGGTTTCCAAATTTGGATTCAGGGGGTTGTTTTCTATATATATGCAATGTTTCAGGAATTCGAATTGCTGAAAAAAAATTCAGTAATGCTTGTTCAAAAATATAGTTAAATGTCTGTTGAATATATTAAGTTTAAAATAAAATACTAAAAAAACTAAGTGAAATAGAGACTTGCGGTTTCCAAATTTGGATTCAGGGGGTTGTTTTCTATATATATGCAATGTTTCAGGAATTCGAATTGCTGAAAAAAAATTCAGTAATGCTTGTTCAAAAATATAGGTAAATGTCTGTTGAATATATTAAGTTTAAAATAAAATACTAAAAAAACTAAGTGAAATAGAGACTTGCGGTTTCCAAATTTGGATTCAGGGGGTTGTTTTCTATATATATATGCAATGTTTCAGGAATTCGAATTGCTGAAAAAAAATTCAGTAATACTTGTTCAAAAATATAGGTAAATGTCTATTGTATATATTAAGTTTAAAATAAAATACTAAAAAAACTAAGTGAAATAGAGACTTGCGGTTTCCAAATTTGGATTCAGGGGGTTGTTTTCTATATATATGCAATGTTTCAGGAATTCGAATTGCAGAAAAAGAATTCAGTAATGCTTGTTCAAAAATATAGGTAAATGTCTGTTGAACATATAGGCTGGTACCACAAGCCAGGTTTTAACTAAAACGCTGTTTTAAAAAGTGTCAAATTCAAATTTCAATATTTAATTTCACCCTTACGTTTAAAGAGCGATTTTTTAAAAATTGTTTGTTTGATTATAAACTATGTTCTGCTTTAAAATCATATTTTGATGAATTTAATATTATTTATTATTAATATTAAATAATGAAATTTGACATTTCTTAAAACATCGTTTTAGTTAAAACAAGGCTTGTGGTACCAGCCATTAAGTTTAAAATAAAATACTAAAAAAACTAAGTGAAATAGAGACGTGCGGTTTCCAAATTTGGATTCAGGGGGTTGTTTTCTATATATATGCAATGTTTCAGGAATTCGAATTGCTGAAAAAGAATTCAGTAATGCTTGTTCAAAAATATAGGTAAATGTCTGTTGAACATATTAAGTTTAAAATAAAATACTAAAAAAACTAAGTGAAATAGAGACGTGCGGTTTCCAAATTTGGATTCAGGGGGTTGTTTTCTATATATATGCAATGTTTCAGGAATTCGAATTGCTGAAAAAAAATTCAGTAATGCTTGTTCAAAAATATAGTTAAATGTCTGGTGAATATATTAAGTTTAAAATAAAATACTAAAAAAACTAAGTGAAATAGAGACTTGCGGTTTCCTAATTTGGATCCAGGGGGTTGTTTTCTATATATATGCAATGCTTCAAGAATTCGAATTGCTGAAAAAAAATTCAGTAATACTTGTTCAAAATTATAGGTAAATGTCTGTTGAATATATTAAGTTTAAAATAAAATACTAAAAAAACTAAGTGAAATAGAGACTTGCGGTTTCCAAATTTGGATTCAGGGGGTTGTTTTCTATATATATGCAATGTTTCAGGAATTCGAATTGCTGAAAAAAAATTCAGTAATGCTTGTTCAAAAATATAGTTAAATGTCTGTTGAATATATTAAGTTTAAAATAAAATACTAAAAAAACTAAGTGAAATAGAGACTTGCGGTTTCCAAATTTGGATTCAGGGGGTTGTTTTCTATATATATGCAATGTTTCAGGAATTCGAATTGCTGAAAAAAAATTCAGTAATGCTTGTTCAAAAATATAGGTAAATGTCTGTTGAATATATTAAGTTTAAAATAAAATACTAAAAAAACTAAGTGAAATAGAGACTTGCGGTTTCCAAATTTGGATTCAGGGGGTTGTTTTCTATATATATGCAATGTTTCAGGAATTCGAATTGCTGAAAAAAAATTCAGTAATACTTGTTCAAAAATATAGTTAAATGTCTGTTGAATATATTAAGTTTAAAATAAAATACTAAAAAAACTAAGTGAAATAGAGACTTGCGGTTTCCAAATTTGGATTCAGGGGGTTGTTTTCTATATATATGCAATGTTTCAGGAATTCGAATTGCTGAAAAAAAATTCAGTAATGCTTGTTCAAAAATATAGGTAAATGTCTGTTGAATATATTAAGTTTAAAATAAAATACTAAAAAAACTAAGTGAAATAGAGACTTGCGGTTTCCAAATTTGGATTCAGGGGGTTGTTTTCTATATATATGCAATGTTTCAGGAATTCGAATTGCTGAAAAAAAATTCAGTAATACTTGTTCAAAAATATAGGTAAATGTCTGTTGTATATATTAAGTTTAAAATAAAATACTTAAAAAAACTAAGTGAAATAGAGACTTGCGGTTTCCAAATTTGGATTCAGGGGGTTGTTTTCTATATATATGCAATGTTTCAGGAATTCGAATTGCTGAAAAAAAATTCAGTAATGCTTGTTCAAAAATATAGGTAAATGTCTGTTGAATATATTAAGTTTAAAATAAAATACTAAAAAAACTAAGTGAAATAGAGACTTGCGGTTTCCAAATTTGGATTCAGGGGGTTGTTTTCTATATATATGCAATGTTTCAGGAATTCGAATTGCTGAAAAAAAATTCAGTAATGCTTGTTCAAAAATATAGGTAAATGTCTGTTGAATATATTAAGTTTAAAATAAAATACTAAAAAAACTAAGTGAAATAGAGACTTGCGGTTTCCAAATTTGGATTCAGGGGGTTGTTTTCTATATATATGCAATGTTTCAGGAATTCGAATTGCTGAAAAAAAATTCAGTAATACTTGTTCAAAAATATAGGTAAATGTCTGTTGTATATATTAAGTTTAAAATAAAATACTTAAAAAAACTAAGTGAAATAGAGACTTGCGGTTTCCAAATTTGGATTCAGGGGGTTGTTTTCTATATATATGCAATGTTTCAGGAATTCGAATTGCTGAAAAAAAATTCAGTAATGCTTGTTCAAAAATATAGTTAAATGTCTGTTGAATATATTAAGTTTAAAATAAAATACTAAAAAAACTAAGTGAAATAGAGACTTGCGGTTTCCAAATTTGGATTCAGGGGGTTGTTTTCTATATATATGCAATGTTTCAGGAATTCGAATTGCTGAAAAAAAATTCAGTAATGCTTGTTCAAAAATATAGGTAAATGTCTGTTGAATATATTAAGTTTAAAATAAAATACTAAAAAAACTAAGTGAAATAGAGACTTGCGGTTTCCAAATTTGGATTCAGGGGGTTGTTTTCTATATATATGCAATGTTTCAGGAATTCGAATTGCTGAAAAAAAATTCAGTAATGCTTGTTCAAAAATATAGTTAAATGTCTGTTGAATATATTAAGTTTAAAATAAAATACTAAAAAAACTAAGTGAAATAGAGACTTGCGGTTTCCAAATTTGGATTCAGGGGGTTGTTTTCTATATATATGCAATGTTTCAGGAATTCGAATTGCTGAAAAAAAATTCAGTAATGCTTGTTCAAAAATATAGGTAAATGTCTGTTGAATATATTAAGTTTAAAATAAAATACTAAAAAAACTAAGTGAAATAGAGACTTGCGGTTTCCAAATTTGGATTCAGGGGGTTGTTTTCTATATATATGCAATGTTTCAGGAATTCGAATTGCTGAAAAAAAATTCAGTAATACTTGTTCAAAAATATAGGTAAATGTCTGTTGTATATATTAAGTTTAAAATAAAATACTTAAAAAAACTAAGTGAAATAGAGACTTGCGGTTTCCAAATTTGGATTCAGGGGGTTGTTTTCTATATATATGCAATGTTTCAGGAATTCGAATTGCTGAAAAAAAATTCAGTAATACTTGTTCAAAATTATAGGTAAATGTCTGTTGAATATATTAAGTTTAAAATAAAATACTAAAAAAACTAAGTGAAATAGAGACTTGCGGTTTCCAAATTTGCATTCAGGGGGTTGTTTTCTATATATATGCAATGTTTCAGGAATTCGAATTGCTGAAAAAAAATTCAGTAATGCTTGTTCAAAAATATAGGTAAATGTCTGTTGAATATATTAAGTTTAAAATAAAATACTAAAAAAACTAAGTGAAATAGAGACTTGCGGTTTCCAAATTTGGATTCAGGGGGTTGTTTTCTATATATATGCAATGTTTCAGGAATTCGAATTGCTGAAAAAGAATTCAGTAATGCTTGTTCAAAAATATAGGTAAATGTCTGTTGAACATATTAAGTTTAAAATAAAATACTAAAAAAACTAAGTGAAATAGAGACGTGCGGTTTCCAAATTTGGATTCAGGGGGTTGTTTTCTATATATATGCAATGTTTCAGGAATTCGAATTGCTGAAAAAAAATTCAGTAATACTTGTTCAAAATTATAGGTAAATGTCTGTTGAATATATTAAGTTTAAAATAAAATACTAAAAAAACTAAGTGAAATAGAGACGTGCGGTTTCCAAATTTGGATTCAGGGGGTTGTTTTCTATATATATGCAATGTTTCAGGAATTCGAATTGCTGAAAAAAAATTCAGTAATGCTTGTTCAAAAATATAGGTAAATGTCTGTTAAATATATTAAGTTTAAAATAAAATACTAAAAAAACTAAGTGAAATAGAGGCTTGCGGTTTCCAAATATGGATTCAGGGGGTTGTTTTCTATATATATGCAATGTTTCAGGAATTCGAATTGCTGAACAAAAATTCAGTAATGCTTGTTCAAAAATATAAGTAAATGTCTGTTGAATATATTAAGTTTAAAATAAAATACTAAAAAAACTAAGTGAAATAGAGACTTGCGGTTTCCAAATTTGGATTCAGGGGGTTGTTTTCTATATATATGCAATGTTTCAGGAATTCGAATTGCTGAAAAAAAATTCAGTAATACTTGTTCAAAATTATAGGTAAATGTCTGTTGAATATATTAAGTTTAAAATAAAATACTAAAAAAACTAAGTGAAATAGAGGCTTGCGGTTTCCAAATATGGATTCAGGGGGTTGTTTTCTATATATATGCAATGTTTCAGGAATTCGAATTGCTGAACAAAAATTCAGTAATGCTTGTTCAAAAATATAAGTAAATGTCTGTTGAATATATTAAGTTTAAAATAAAATACTAAAAAAACTATGTGAAATAGAGACTTGCGGTTTCCAAATTTGGATTCAGGGGGTTGTTTTCTATATATATGCAATGTTTCAGGAATTCGAATTGCTGAAAAAAAATTCAGTAATGTTTAAAAATATGGGTAAATGTCTGTTGAATATATTACGTCTTAGAAATTATAATAGTCAAAGATGGAGTTAATTTTTAATAAGTAATGTTTGAATTTAGCTTTTGTTTTCTGCGCCCTATAAAAAGTATATTTGTATATATATGCTTGTATGTGTAGTATGTGAATTAGTTATGTAGATAATGTATGGATATATATGCCTTATGAAAATGAATATATATGTGCTGTTTAATGACATGAATTGATTATGTACCGATGTTTCTTGTCATATATTAATTTTATATACGAGTACGTAATGTTTAGGAGGATAAGTTTTATTTATTAATTTACACAAATCTTATAAATAAGTCTTGAGGGATCCAAATACATGTTGGGTGATGTTTTGCGATGTTCTGTAACAGTGTGACCATCTTCAACGCTGAAATCTGGATTCATGTCCTTCTGCAACTCACTCATATCCTTCCACGGCTCGTCCAGGACCATAGTTCATTTCTCCGTTACATGGTTCTGTAACAATAAAAATATGTTCGAAATTAACTTTTGAATTAGTAGTTATAAATAATATGAACTTTTATTTTTTTAATCGTTTGTAACTATAAAAAAAAATATATGAAAGAAAGTGAGAGAAATTCAATACTTAAAAGAATATTTAAGTATTTTAATTATTTTCTGAAGTATTGATTGCATAGTATAATATTAGGCAATTACTTTAGTGGTGTGCTATTATAATTTTACCAATAAAAAAATGGAAATATCTTAATTTAATGTTATACATATTCATAATTACTTAAATATAAAATAAAATATATGTAGTAACATACATATATAACATGTTCAATAATATATATGTGTATACGGACAATAAATAATTCTAAATAAATTCAAATTATTATTGAAATGTAAAGTATATCTACATCAGAAATAATCCTTAGAAATATTGGCTGATATACCCAATAATGGGTACAACTATTCAGTAGTTCAAAAATAAAAAAATAAAACTTACTATAAATAAATTATTTCCCTAAGTATAACTCCATGTCCTGAAGGTGTCCATGTGTCTTCTCCAAGCACCAGGAAGCAGTTCTCGAAAGCACACTATATGAGCACACCACATACACGTCTGTTCACTAGCACTGTAACAATGAAACTGATAAAATTAATGTATATAACAGTTGGGCCATTAGATAATAATAATAAAAAAATATATTTAAAATAATGAATAACAAAAATTATAATGGATGTCTAAGTATTATATAACTTGTTGATTACCGCAATTTTTTTTGTAAATTTTGATTTTTTAAAAAAGGTTAATGAACTACCAGCGAAATATAATTTGTGAATTTAAGGGTTGCCTGAAAGGGTGATATTTATTGCTGAAAAATTATCATTTATGCTTGTTTAAGGACAAATACTTTTCTAAAGGATTCAAGGGATTGTTTTCTATATATATGTTGTGTTTCAGGAATTCGAATTACTGAAAAAAAAAAATCAGCGATGATTGTTTAAAAATAAGTAAATGTCTCTTGGATATATTAAGTTTAAAATAAAATAATGAAAAACTAAGTGAGATAGAGACTTGCGGTTTCCAAATTCGTATTCAGGGGGTTGTTTCCTATACATACGCTAAGTTTCAGGAATTCGAATTGCTGAAAATAATTTCAATAATGCTTGTTTAAAAATATAACTAAATGTCTATTGAGTATATTAATTTAAAAATAAAATAATCAACTACTAAGTGAGATAGAGACTTGGGGTTTTCAAATTTGAATTCAGAGGGTTGTTTTCTATATATATATTCTATGTTTCAGGAATTCGAATTGCTGAAAATAATTTCAGTAATGCTTGTTTACAAATATAACTAAATGTCTATTGAGTATATTAAGTTAAAAATAAAATAATCAAAAACTAAGTGAGATAGAGACTTGCGGTTTCCAAATTCGTATTCAGGGGGTTGTTTATTATATATACGCTAAGTTCCAGGAACTCGAATTGCTGAAAATAATTTCAGTAATACTTGTTTAAAAATATAACTAAATGTCTATTGAATATATTAAATTTAAAATAAAATACTCAAAAACTAAGTGAGATAGAGACTTGCGGTTTCCAAATTCGTATTCAGGGGGTTGTTTATTATATATACGCTAAGTTTCAGGAACTCGAATTGCTGAAAATAATTTCAGTAATACTTGTTTAAAAATATAACTAAATGTCTATTTAGCATATTAAGTTAAAAATAAAATAATCAAAAATAAAGTGAGATAGAGACTTGTGGTTTTCAAATTTGGATTTAGGGGGTTGTTTCCTATATATACGCTAAGTTTCAGGAATTCGAATTGCTGAAAATAATTTCAGTAATGCTTGTTTAAAAATATAACTAAATGTCTATTAAATATATAAATAAAATAAAATAAATATTTCATCACGGCATATTACCCATTGCTGGGTGTGCCAATCTGCTTTGTACAGATATCGGTAATGATGGAATATTTGTACCGTGCGGGCGCTTACCAGGCGTCACCTCACGGGCACTCATTGCTGGCGTGGAGAGTGCGCCACAGGGGTCAATTTTGTGCCATTAAAATGCGATGTAATTTTTGGCGTCGGTCGGGATCGAACCCGGGTCCCCAGATTCGCGACCAGACACTCAAAAAATAAGTAACATTATGCGACTTGCGGTTTTCAAATTTCATTTCAGGGGGTTGTTTCCTACATGTATATAACGTTTTATGAATTGTAATCGCCTAGTATTGAGTTTAATTTTAATAGGTAATATTTGAATTTAGCCTTTTGTTTTCTGTACCCTGTAAAAAGTATGTATTTGATTTTATTATGTATGTAATGTATGAATATGTATATATAGTGTGTTCAAAAAAATTCCTAACTCGGAATAGGCTACGAACAAGGAAACGTATATCATTTTAAAAGTATTTAATTAAATGTCAATTTGACACGAAATATTGTCAAAAATGTTATCAATGTTTAGAAGGATAAGTTTTATTTATTTATTTACATAAATCATATACACAAGTCTTCGGGAGTCCAAATATATGTTTAGGGGTGTTTTGCGATGTTCTGCAACAGTATGATCATCTCCAAAGCTGAAATCTGGCTTCATATTATTCTGCAACTCGTATCCTTCCACGGCTCGTCCAGGACCATAGTTGATTTCTCTGTTACATGGTTCTGTAACAATAAAAACATACTCGAAATTAACATTTAAATTAGTAATATATAATAATATTTTTTTTAATCGTTTGTAATTATTAAAAAAAATATGATACATATTCATAATTACTTAAACATAAAATATATGTATCGAATAAAATACATAGGTATATAATATGTACAACAATATATTTGTATATGGTAGTACCAGTACCATTAAATAATTCTAAATAAATTCAAATTATTTTTGATACATTAACAATTATTATTGAAATGTAAAGTATATCTACATCAAAAATAATCCATAGAAATATACTGACTGATATACCCAATAATGGGAACAACTATTCAGTAATTCAAAAATAATAAAAAAAATCTGATGTGCCCAGCACATTACCTTCCGTCAATTTTAAATATTTTGTACAAATTTCACACAGATTTTTTTTAAACGATAGTATAGGCAGGCGCTTTCTTTTTAGGAGAAAAATGAACTGATTTTACCTAGTACTGAACTGAATTGAACTACTCCTACAAAGAACAATATGTTTTTAAAATAAAAACTAGAAAATAAAAACATATAAATTGTACATTGTACAGTTTTCTATTATTATAAAAACATATATTGCATTATATTTACAACATAATAATCTGCTGAATTTGCTTGTGATTAAATTATTTTACATTTTTATAATTCCAGTAAAATTATTTCACAAAGATATTATGAAAATTTTATTTGATACAGACATCTGTCAATTAGTAATATTTCAGCAGCATAGGTTGCAAGATGTTTCTTTATAATTCTTTATCTCTAAATTCATTGAATGCAAAGAAAAAAAATCTAATTAAATCGAATAGAGAATAAAATATTTTTTCATATTTATAACATACGTCAAAAAACTGATATTTATACGCGTTTTTTCAAGAAAAACTGTTAAAATCTTCAAATCAGGGTTAACTGGTTAACCAATCATAACCAAAATCTAATCAACTCTTCATATGGACGTACGAAAGAGGAATATGAAAGAATTATAATTTTTAGAATTGTAGTATTGGAGTTATCGTTGGAGAAATTTTTGTCTCACACACATCATCGTAAAATAGTAAATTCGTATCCTAGGGACCCCCAAAACGTGCTTATTCATTAAAAACTCACCATCGAATTTTTTGATCCTTACCTAAAGGAGACGGAAGGTAAAAATCTTATATTATTCATAAACAATTGAAGAAATACAAAAATGTATGTACTCTACATAAACACTAAAAAGATCATTGCCTAAACTCTACACACTTGAATAAATGTGAAATTGAAATACATCCATTTTAAGTTGGCTGCGTTCCACCATACACATTAAATAAGTAGAGTTTTTATCTAAACTCTCATTCTATACAATCTTCAAGGTATATAGTGGAACGCAGCCATTTATTGGCTACGTTACACAATACATATTGAGTATATAGAGTTTGGTGTAAACTCTATACTCTACAAAGTGTATAGTGGTACGCAGCCATTTACAAATTGGCTGCGTTCCATTTTCGCAACCATATTAGATTGTAGTGTTTAGGCTGTGTTCCTATTTAGTGTTAATGTAGATTAAATCGTATTTTGTCAAATTTTTGGTTTTTAAGCGCTTTAAAATGTTTTTTGCGTATTTATTTAGTGGGTAAATAATAAAGGTACCCGACTTCTTGGCCAAGTATTTAGCCAAATTCTTCGGTGACACATTTTGCCACAGATATCGCTGGTTTTTGAAAAATATTAATTTACATTTTATTGTAAAATATTGTACATTGGGGTAGTTAAATACAATAATGTAAAATTTAAATAAACAATAAATACAAGTAAAATTATGTAAACTTAAAACATCCCTATACTAAATAATAATATTTAAATTTAAAACACTTGGCACGTTTTACAAGATTTCAAGACAGGCCCTCTCAACCAGAACCACAGACGCGTTTCGCTCTTATTGGAGCTCAGTGGGGTGTACTGATGCCTTTAGGAGGCACTTCCTATGTTTCTTCCACCTTCTATTAATATATTCATGACATGTTCAAATCAATGTAATCGTCTCTATTATATCTAAAAACTTCTAGCACTAGAGTTACTTCCCTTATTCTTTCATTCAATTACTTGCTTTTTATTGATACTGACATCTGTCAATTTGAATTACCTGAATATATTAGCAGTTTTCATGGTTAAGGTAGCATAGCTGGCTGAATTATGATATTTATATGAATTTTTTTATCTTTATTATTCTTTAACTCTATCTGTTGAATATGAAATATAAAATGCAATCAAATCGTATAGAGAATAATATATTCTTTAAGTTATAATAACATTTAACTGAGTTTTTCAAGAAAAACTGTTAAAATCTTCAACTGAGGGTACTTCCGGTTGACCAATTATAACCAAAATCTAAACATGCCTGTATATGGTTGTAAGGAAGAGGAATACGCAAGAATTGTAATTTTTGGAATTCTAGTATTGGAGATATCGTGGACGAAACGATTAGTAGTCTTCAGGCCGAAATCCAGAATTCAAATAAATAAATAAATACTCGAAATTAACATTTGAATTCGTAGTTATAGATAATAATATGAACTTTGAAATTTTTTATTCGTTTGTAATTATATATAAAAAAAAACTTAATAAGAAAGAAAATGCGAGAAATTCAATACTTAAAAGAATATTGAAGTATTTTAATTAATTTTTGAAGTATTGATTCTATTGTATTATGTGTAATACAATAAAAATATTGTCATACATATTCATAATTACTTGAACATAAAAATAAAACTTATGTACCTAATAAGATACATATAGGTATATAATATGGACAACAATATGTGATATTTGTATACGGTAGTACCAATACCATTAAATAGTTCTAAATAAATTCAAATCATTGTCGATACAACATTTACAATTATTATTGAACTGTAAAGTATATCTACATCAAAAATAATCTTTAGAAATAATGGCTGATATACCCAACAATGGGTACAACTATTCAGTAGTTCAAAAATAATATATAAAATAATACTTACTATAAATAAATTATTTCTCTAAGTATAACTCCAAGTCCTGAAGGTGTCCCTATGTCTTCTCCAAGTGCTGGGAAGTCGTCTTCGAAGACACCCTACACGAGAAGACCATACATTTCTATTCACTAACATAAACAAAGTTTTAAAATTGTTTAAATGTTAAATAGTTTTCTATAGGAAATTTTAACTTTAGATATTAACATGAAAAGCTGTATTATTAGTACAGATAAACACAAATTGCAGATACATTAAATAATTTATTACAAATCTTATATTTTTTTGTTACAGCTGATCACGTTTTCGGCGTTCCAGTGGTAAGAGATGCAGACATCGCGACTTGGAGAACCCGTTCGTGCGTCTAGAGTATCCTGGGGGTTTCTCTCCGGCCCTGGTGGACTTCATTGCGATTCCAGCATCAGGAAACCATCTTCTGTCGTGTCGTGAAGTCATGAATCGGTTCACCTGGTCTCCAGACTTCAAAGTCTATGCAAAATAAATGTGAGTTAAACTGTATATTTCGCTAATTTTTGTCATGCTTTCTTATTTTATATTTTTATTTATTACTCCTATATGGTTAAAGATAGCAACTTGTACGATGAAAATTTGGAATCTACATAAAATTCTCTATAAGATACATCTGATTATAATTTTTAACTTTGATTGGTTTAGGGGTTACAGGGTGTTAAAATAAAATGTGTTTTAATTAAATTTTCTCTGAACTTTGTCATATGCACTTATTCCATATTTTCATTTATCATTCCTACACGAATAAAAATAATTAATAGGGATGTAAAAATTTAGATTTTGTATAAAATTCACTATTAGGATACGGCATATATATGGTTTTGAGTTAAACAGTTTAGAGAAGAAAGGGAAATGTAATACCAAAAGGTTCATACTTACATGTATTTTGTGAAGACTGCGAATTTTCTTACTATATCATCCGCTGTTTTATCATCACTATAATATATCATCATCGGCGATTTTCACAGAGCAGTACACATTACGTAACACTCACACCAATTACAATAACATGTTGTATAGCACTTGATATTAACAATAAACTACACTTTTACGAACAATTATAGTTATTTTATTAACACTAAAGATATATATATATTTGAATATAGAACAACCGTATAGTAAACTAACATTTACAACAATAAAATTTTGACTGAGGATTGAATAATAAATACCAACGGGCAAACAGAGACTTATGCAACATTTTAAACAATAATTAATATTATAATGACCAGATCGACATTGTAAAAGTTAAAAATGGATCTGGAATATTTAGATTTTATTGAAAATAATAGTCAGTGAATATTAGAAATAGTTTACTATTAACTTATTAAATTCAAATTGTTTTAAAAAAATTAAACAAATTGAAAACTATTTAAAGTTATTTAAATAATTGTAAGAAGGTTGCAAGGGAAATCTAATATTTTCAAAATATATCGCGAACTATAAGTTGTAGTAGAGAACGATTGCAATAAAAATGCCCAAGTTTTTCGTTTTTAATTTACACTACACGATTATTCACAAGCACACACCCCATGTTCACTTCACCAAAGCCCGATAGGAACTGAAGTCTTTATTTTAAAAACATAATATTAATATTACCACGTAATACCCCCACTATAATTATGTGTTTATTTATTATATCTTTTGTACTTTGCCGCTCAAAATAAATAATGTTTATGTATGTTTTCAGGTTCCGCGAAGGGCCGGGACTACACCCAGAGATAGGATACGGTAACTACGACACTGGACGAAGATAATAGATGATATTTTTATAAGAATAAATAAATAAAAGAGTTGTTTATTTACCTTTCCTATGTAATAATATAAGAGACAGGGAAATATCCTAATATCTAAGGATTTTTCCTTATTTTCCTATCCTATCCTTTAGTATTAAGTTCTCTAGGTACGAAAACAACCATCCGACAGGAGTGCGCCCTTTTTCAAAGGGCTTAGGGCTTATTTGAGCCCTTCGGGAAAATATGACCACGGATTTCAATTATGCAGGTCCAAGTAAGTTTAAAAAAACTTGTCCGGCCCTTCTAGCCCTTTTAGTTCCGGAGTTCGCGCAAGCCCTTCGCCATGAACTTGAAGGGTAAATATGTTATTGTGCAGGTCCAAAGAAACCTTATAAAACTTGTCCGGCCCTTCTAGCCCTTTTAGTTCCGGAGTTAGCGCAAGCCCTTCGCCATGAACTTAAAGGGTCAATATGTTATTGTACAGGTCCAAGCAAACCTTTTAAAACTTGTCCGGCCCTTCTAGCCCTTGTAGTTCCGGAGTTAACGTAGGCCCTTCGCCACAAACTTGAAGGGCGAATATATTGTAAATCAAAGGGTTTTCGTCAATTCTGCGCAAGTCAATGGAAAGGGCGGGTTCAAATCCACCCGATACGCTATTTTTCGGCCTTTTAGCCCTTTTAATTAACGTATTTAAGCGTTAAACCCTTCGGAAAACTTTAAGGGCTCGTATCTCGGAAACGGCTGGGTTTTCAGCGATTTCCTTGAAATTTCGCGTTCCCTTCGAATCCTTTGAAATGTCGGGGTCGTAGAACAACATATTTAAGTTTCAAGGGCGTAGGGCCAAGGGTTTAAAAATGCGCTAATTGAAATTTGACAGCTTCGTTTTGTTAAAAAGTTGAACAAATTCTCATTTTTTTTTAATGTCACATGTTTTTGTTATACAGAATACGTAGATGTTATTTCAAATAAAATTAGCGTTTTAATGGTAGTTTGCAAATCGTTTGAGCTAAACTTGAAGGGCAAATATATTGTAAACAAAAGGGTTATCATCAATTCTGTGCAAGCCAATGGAAAGGGTGGGTTCAATTCATTCCGATACGCTATTTTTCGGCCTTTTAGCCCTTTTAATTAACGTATTTAAGCGTTAAACCCCTCGGAAAACTTTAAGGGCTCGTATCTCGGAAACGGCTGGGTTTTCAGCGATTTCCTTGAAATTTCGCGTTCCCTTCGAATCCTTTGAAATGTCGGGGTCGTAGAACAACATATTTAAGTTTCAAGGGCGTAGGGCCAAGGGTTTAAAAATGCGCTAATTAAAATTTGACAGCTTCGTTTTGTTAAAAAGTTGAACAAATTCTCATTTTTTGTTGTACAGAATACGTAGATGTTATTTCAAATAAAATTAGCTATGTTTTAATAGTTTTAAAATGACATTTTACAAGATTTATTAATATGTAAAATAAAGTTCTCATACTTCCCTGTTGTACCAATTAAACAGCATCAACTGTGTACATACTTCCCTGTCTCTTAGTTGTGGTATTACCTCTGAAATAAATAAGGGGTTGTTAAACAAAACTTGTATTAGTTTAAGTAATTTTTATTGTTTATTTGTAATACATTGTTGTCTTTATCATGTTTATAGCTTAAATTGTATTTTTAATTCTTATTCTTTGTATTTTATACATAAATATACTTACCCTTGTCCTGAAAAATTAGAAATAGGGATGTTTATATAATAGTTTGTATAAGTTTTACTTGTATTTATTGTTTATTTGTATCTTACATTGTTGTATTTCATGTAAACTACCCTAATGTACAATATTTAATACAATAAAATATAAATTAAAATATAATTTGTCTATTTTCTTTTATTCCTTCTACTTAGGGGATGAAATCTGTAAGATTTTAAGTCCCTATACGTATATAGTTCTTAAATTGGCCGCTAGAGGGCAGCACCTATTGTAAAGCCTTACTCCTTAAAGTATAGGCAACCAGAAATAACGTCGTGTTTGTAAATAGTTTCAAAAATGGCCGCTTGGGGGCAGCACATGAGACGTATACCTATTGGGAATTTGTATTTAGTGAAAATGGGACGTATACCTATTGGGAATTTGGTGTTAGTGAACGTATACCTATTTATACATACGTACATACAGGATTCTAAATAGTTCCGAAAATGGCCGTTTGGGGGCAGCACATGAGACGTATACCTATTGGGAATTTGTACCTAGTGAAAATGGGACGTATACCTATTGGGAATTTGGTGTTAGTGAACGTATACCTATTTATACATACGTACATACAGGATTCTAATTAGTTCCGAAAATGGCCGTTTGGGAGCAGCACATGAGACGTATACCTATTGGGAATTTGTACCTAGTGAAAATGGGACGTATACCTATTGGGAATTTGGTGTTAGTGAACGTATACCTATTTATACATACGTACATACAGGATTCTAAATAGTTCCGAAAATGGCCGTTTGGGGGCAGCACATGAGACGTATACCTATTGGGAATTTGTACCTAGTGAAAATGGGACGTATACCTATTGGAAATTTGTACTCATTGAAAATGGGGCGTATACCTATTGGAAATTTGTACTCATTGAAAATGGGGCGTATACCTATTGGAAATTTGTACTCATTGAAAATGGGGCGTATACCTATTGGAAATTTGTACTCAGTGAAAATGGGACGTATACCTGTTGGGAATTTGTATTTAGTGAATATGGGACGTATACCTATGAAAATTTTAGTCTCTGAACATAGGTGAAAAAAAGTACTCTAGATGAAATCTTTTTCAACAGGTGCTGCCCCCTAGCGGACGTTTTAAAAACTATATACGTGTATGTACGTACGCATGTACAAAAAAGAAAATATTTTTAATTGCTTAAAACCCCAAGTTCAAATCGTTATCGACAGGTGCTGCCCCCTAGCGGATGTTTTAAAAACTATATATGTGTATGTACGTACACATGTACAAAAAAGATTTTTTTTTAATTGCTTAAAACCCCAAGTTCAAATCGTTATCGACAGGTGCTGCCCCCTAGCGGATGTTTTAAAAACTATATATGTGTATGTACGTACACATGTACAAAAAAGATTTTTTTTTAATTGCTTAAAACCCCAAGTTGAAATCGTTATCGACAGGTGCTGCCCCCTAGCGGACGTTTTAAAAACTACATACGTGTAGGGACTTAGACTAAAAAATCAATTTTTTAATATAACAATATATTTGTATTTTAAGATATTACAATTTTTTAAATATAAAAATATATTTGTATTTTAAGAAATTACAAGACTTTATCTTATAAAAATTAAAGTTTATTGGCATTATTACTACAAAGGACTGTTTGACAGGCATAAATAGTTAATAGATTTGTTAACAAATTTAGTAACAATTATGAACAGAAAAACAACAATTGAATCGTAAAAGATTTCGAGTTTAAAAAGTCTGTTCATAATTATTTTCTACTAAATTTATTAACAAATCTATTAATAATTTATAACAATGTCACACAGGGTTTAGTTATAAAACTAAAACATTTGTTACCGTATATAAATTGTTATTTATTATGGGGTTATTTTATTTGTTGTTAATTATTTTGCATCTTTATTCTGCAAATAAAAGTTTAACCCTAAGATTTAACTTTTATTTACAGAATAAAGATGTAAAATAATTAACAACAAATAAAATAACCCCATAATAATTTTATTTGGTAACAAACATTTTAGTTTTATAACTGATACGAAACTCTAAATATATATTTTTAGACTAAAACCGCCCAAATATATATTAGAGTTCCGTTTACAATACTTACGGACTAATTTAACAAACTTAAACTTGGGATCCCCAAATAAGATTCCTTGTTCCCATTGTTACAAGTACAAGATTTCTTATTCGGTTTAAGATTGTTTGCGAACCTTTATATTAAATATATATTTTGTTTTTGGTGTTACCACCTCAACCGCCCACTCACCAAAATATATAATATATATATTAATATAAAGCTTCGTTTACAATAAATACTTAAAATCTAACTTTGCCCTGATCGCGTCAAAATACTTAAGAATAATTACAATTTTTCCTAAAACTACCTAACTTTAAAACTAATGTGATGGGTTTAAATAAAAATAAACAAAAAGTGTATTTTATTGTACATACATTTTAAACAAGTCATTATGCAGAGGAAACTATGAAGACGCATCCCAATCGGCACTGCAATCTCGGCGACGGCGGCGGCGGAGGAATTGTTTTAATTTATAACTATCTTAAAACTATAACTGAAATGCTTTATTTAATAAATGATATATATAGGGAGACACCACCCTCATGCCAAACCCACGCTCACCATATATATCATTTATTAGATAAATACAGTTCCATATACAATAATACCTTATAATCTAACTTAAACTATTGTAGTTCCTCCCAAATTAAGTTTATGAAGTGCGCAAGAAAAGCCTATCTTACGTTAATATCTCTTTCAAACAAAAGCAAATCTAAAAATGGTAAGTTACGTTAATTTGTTCTCTCTCTCAAAAAGCAAAAACAACCCCTGCCTATCTTATAATCTAAGCTATCTTATGTCTACGCAAGCTATCTTATATCTAGACTATGTTAAGCTAAGTTGAAGTGAGAGAGAGATATACGAACTAAGACAAAAAAGTGAGGACATCGGGGTGGTCCTCACAGTAGTTTACGTGGGGGCTAAGCCGACCCCAGTCGCGACCACAAGGGTTTACGGCCTACACACGCGAGCCAATTAAGGACAAGGGAAGCAATTAAGTGATATTCCACGGCTTGGATGCAATAAAGAGCTACTCCCGATGGCATCGCCCGGCCATTCCCGAAACACCTGACACCGAACGCGAACAACCCGTGTGCTCAAACAAATGTTAAATCAAAGAAAAACATTATTTTGTCTTTAAATTATTCGTTGCCATTAAAAGTTAAACGATGATTACGTTGCCTCCGGATGAGGAGAGCACATACGGCCATAAGAAAGCTTCCTGTGCAAGCATTCAGGTTCGTTTAAAACTTTTCTCAGTTGAGTCTAGCGGATGATAACGTATCCAACTCTAGAGTAGCGGCCAGTACGAACGATGGTCAGCACTAGTACAAAAGAATTAAACTGTCCCTAGAAACATTCACACAAATGTGAAGCGATCCACCAGAATATAAGGTTTCACATGGCGTTGTGAATGCTATACATATCAGTCCACTCAATTATGGAAATCGCGCACGAATCCTGCCTAACCATCCCAACTAACCGTCAATGTTAATAATAATAAAAAAAGAAATAAGGAAACCCGAACCCACAAACAAGTTTCGAATCTCACACCCCCTACTTCCTGATTCTCTCACCATTCGACAGCAAACATGCCCCGACACACCAATTCATACAATTTTTTTTTTCACATCCACTCTCCCTAGATGCCGTCTGGGCAATCAAAACGCACGATTTTATGATGAATTATCGGTAGGGAATAATGCACTTCAACTTTAAATCAATTTATTTTTAATGTTTAAAGAAAACGCGTGTTTGCTCAACGGCGCGATGAGCCAAAGTTTATTTAATTAACACCTGAAAATACATTTCAAAGAACTTAAAACTAAACTACTCAAAAGTGAATAGGTATATCACAAAACGTTTTATTTATGATAGCGAACTATTTATTACTTATGTTTATTTGTATCAATATTTAAATGAAAAACTAATTTTAAATCGCTATTCACTTTTGAGTAGTACAATTTATAATCTAATATTATTTTAGTCTTCTTGATGTCCAATTCCTGAAAGATATATGCTAATCATATGTTTCCAGACATTTATTTTATTGATAAACAGTCGATATTTCAATTTTAAATTGTTTGAATATTATACAGACATTCATGAAAGTTATTTGTCTTTCAATGTAGTACTCAAAATCGAATTTGAATACAATATAATGTTTAGACATTTATAATAGTCATATGTCATTGACTAAGTGTTCTCATGGTTGAATATGAGAACAAGTTAATAATTAGGGCATATAGTCATAATCCTTTGAATATAAGTTCTCATGGTTGAGTATGAGAACAAAATATTTTATAAAAAATTAAAGAATCCTACCAGTTCATCCATCGATGGTCCGGCTACGTCGTAGAAGATTTGCAGTGTTGAAATCGAAAGCCTGCATCCAAATCCTCCAAGTTTCTTGACATCTCCAGATCAGCCAAAGGTCTGCCTATTAAATAATAATTATTAGTTTGTGATGTTCTTTAAACCATTTCAAAAACTGTTGGATAAAATCTCGTACTGCAAACGTATCTTCATTACACAAGACACTTGATTTATATAATAAATGTATCATGCGATATTTTATCCAACAGTTTTTAAATGGTTTAAAAAGTATTTGAAATTTGCTTCAATTTGATATTTCGAAAGCACATTTGATAGAAAATAGTTCAGAGAAATTCATTTTGCACCACCCTGTCCGTCGGGTGGTTATACAAGTGGAAAGTGCACCACTTTTCAAATGCTTAGTTATTCCAGTGCAAATATTTCACGCACAATACAGATAAAACTGTTTCAGGTAGTCCTTACTGACTAGTAACTAGATTTGAACTAGTTCATTGTTATTCCAAGTTTCGACTCTTGGATTATAAAGTATTGTTGCGTTACCAACAATATTAGCGGTTCCAACCACATAAATACATTTAATAATGATAAAAAGAATAAATAGTATGAAATCTAGGAAGACTCTTACCTTATACATGTTGACAGCACGCTTAAATTTTTGAGTTGTAGGGCCCCAATGCAGCAACTCCGTTGTCTCCTGTTTCTTCTAAAGGTGCTCTGCCTTCTTCTGCTTCCACTTCCATGTTTCCGAATCCCTCATGGTCATGCATGCATTCTGAAATAGAAAGAGAAATGAGTTACTTTAGTTACGCTTTTGCGGCTTTCATTTTGTTCGTTTATTACATATTATCGTTGGTACATCTTTAACAATCGTTACAAATAACGCAAAAGTTGTTAAAAATTAAAAAGGTATAACAAAATTGATGTTTGACTTACATTTTCCACATGATTTCAGCTGAGGATACCACCGCGAATGGAAACGTATTTCATCGCCACGCTATGTTGTCGTTTCAGTTTACCTACGATGCCATATTGTCTTGGAAGATGGAGCAACATCTATATGAATACGTGGAACAATTTTCGAAATATCGCCAAGTCTAGCGAGGATGAACGAACATTTCAACGGAAAATGTTGCTCGGTTTATTCTTCTTCTATGACACTACAGCCCAAATTGAGCCTTGGCCTCCTTAAGCTTTTGCCTCCATTCTTTCCTATCCAACGCAGCTCTCCTCCAAGTCCGGACACTCCTAGTAGGCTTCGTGCGTCCTCGGTTACTTCCTCTTCCCATCGTTTTCGAGGTCGTCCTACTGGTCTTGTTCCCTACATTTTGCTGTTGTACGCTCTTTACTAGTGATGGGCATAACCGAATAATTCTGATAACCGGTTATCTGAATTCGAATGATATTACTAACCGAATAATTATTTGAATCATCATTCGAATAAATTTAGGCTGCGCAGTACGCATGACGCATGACCACGAGCACCACCCCACCATTCGCATTGTAACTTGTAACTCAAACGGCAAGTGTTATTTCATTGAATAATATGAATATTGACAAGATAAAAAAGAAGAAAGGAAATAACAAAGAAGTAAAAAATACGCCACTCGCCAAAGACGCCAAGCTTGGCATCAGTCAGCTATCAGATCTCAGAATCTCGGTGATTTCTGTTGTATGATACATTATTCAAGTGACGGTTACGAAATGATCAAGATTCAACTTCAATTACGATAATATTTAACGGGTTAACGTTAACAAATTTATTTACAACTTATCAGAAATCAGAACACTTACAAAGCATCAGGTTATTTTTAATTCGAATACTTGAAAACAAAAACCGAATTACACCGGTTATTTTAATAACCGGATAATCGGTTATTTTTCATTCGAATTCGCCCATCACTACTCTTTACGGGATTCTGTTGTCTTCCATCCTCATCACATGTCCTGCCCATCTCAGTCGTGGAATAGTCTTTGATCGGAATAATATATGGGAGAGTGCAAAGTAAGCTTTTTTGGCCAGTGTAATTCTTCTTTGGATTTCTTGATCTTCGGTCCCGTCCTCCCTTAATTCCACTCTTAAGTATGTGAAATGTTCAACTGCTTCCATGTTATCTTCCAGCATGATGTTCTGTGCGGTTCTTTTCCTTCTTGTTTGTGTTAGCGTTTTTGTTTTATTTGTGTTAATTTCCTTTGCATGTCTTTTGAGTTCCGAGTATGTTTGTTGTGCCTCTTCCACCCTGCGGCGCATGATGTTGATGTCATCTGCATATGCGACTAGTTGTATTGCTTTAACCGTTAGTAGGTTTGATCTGCCAACGTTCATTTGTCTTATTACATATTCGAGCATTAGATTGAAGAGTGTTGGGACCAGCCCATCTCCTTGCTTCAGTCCACGCAAAATTTCAAATTCCTCTTTCCAACATGATTTTTTTGTGAATTCTGCTGAACTTCAACGGAAAATGTTGCTCGGTTTATTATTCCACAATATTTGATTTCTACGTTAAATACTGCGTCTGTATGTGTTATATTATTAAAATGATTTAATTTTGAAGATATCAGCGACAAAAACTTTAATTCGATTTGATGTATCTTGTAATTAAATCGAATTTCTTTCCCATTCTTTGGCGGTGGACGTTTGCTGTTCATTTAGCGTTAACCAGGGGGCACGTGTGGTATTCTACCACGGACGCGAACAGCTCTACCCCCCATTCAAATTAAATTGATTGTATTCTAGCATCACCAATTTTGAATTTCTTCCTAATTTTTTAATGACGTTAATAACGTAAAATTGTTTTTCAGAAAGATACATTCAATAATAAACTTTTCTATCTCTAAGTTATAAATATATAAATAATAATGTTATATTATGTGTGTGTGTTTTATCGCCATTTGTAATTAGCGGGAGGAAGGTATTGTTGGTAAAAAAAATCGACTGTTACCTTTACACTTTAATTAGTTTGCGGGAGGTACTGTTTCTCTAGTATATGTATGTATGTACGTATGTATGTGTATGTATTATTACCATTTGCAATTAGCGAGAGGTATTGTTGGTGAAAAAATCTACTATCACCTTTACACTTTAATTAGTTGGCGGGAGATGCCGTTGTTCTAGTATATGTATGTATGTACGTATGTATGTGTATGTATTATTACCATTTGTAATTAGCGAGAGGTATTGTTGGTGAAAAAATCTACTATCACCTTTACACTTTAATTAGTTGGCGGGAGATGCCGTTGTTGTAGTATATGTATGTACGTATGTATGTGTATGTATTATTACCATTTGTAATTAGCGAGAGGTATTGTTGATGAAAAAATCTACTGTCACCTATACACTTTAATTAGTTGGCGGGAGGTACTGTTGCTTTAGTGTATGTATATGTGTGTGTGTGTGTGTTTTATCGCCATTTATAATTAGCGGGAGGTATTGTTGATAAATATATCATCTACTGTCACCTTTACACTTTGGTTAGTTGGAGGAAGGTATTGTAAAAAAAAGGTACAATAAAGAAAATAAATAATGGAATAGATAACAACGTTCCTCTAACTATTTCCTGCATTGTACATATGTACAGTATAGGAAATAAATAATGGAATAGATACCGTTCCTCTAACTATTTCCTGTATTGTACATATGTACAATATAGGAAATAAATAATGGAATAGATAACGTTCCTCCAACTATTTCCTGTATTGTACATATGTACAATATAGGAAATAAATAATGGAATAGATAACGTTCCTCCAACTATTTCCTGTATTGTACATATGTACAGTATAGGAAATAAATAATGGAATAGATACCGTTCCTCTAACTATTTCCTGTATTGTACATATGTACAATATAGGAAATAAATAATGGAATAGATAACGTTCCTCCAACTATTTCCTGTATTGTACATATGTACAATATAGGAAATAAATAATGGAATAGATAACGTTCCTCTAACTATTTCCTGTATTGTACATATGTACAATATAGGAAATAAATAATGGAATAGATAACGTTCCTCCAACTATTTCCTGTATTGTACATATGTACAGTATAGGAAATAAATAATGGAATAGATACCGTTCCTCTAACTATTTCCTGTATTGTACATATGTACAATATAGGAAATAAATAATGGAATAGATAACGTTCCTCCAACTATTTCCTGTATTGTACATATGTACAATATAGGAAATAAATAATGGAATAGATAACGTTCCTCCAACTATTTCCTGTATTGTACATATGTACAATATAGGAAATAAATAATGGAATAGATAACGTTCCTCCAACTATTTCCTGTATTGTACATATGTACAGTATAGGAAATAAATAATGGAATAGATACCGTTCCTCTAACTATTTCCTGTATTGTACATATGTACAATATAGGAAATAAATAATGGAATAGATAACGTTCCTCCAACTATTTCCTGTATTGTACATATGTACAGTATAGGAAATAAATAATGGAATAGATACCGTTCCTCTAACTATTTCCTGTATTGTACATATGTACAATATAGGAAATAAATAATGGAATAGATAACGTTCCTCCAACTATTTCCTGTATTGTACATATGTACAATATAGGAAATAAATAATGGAATAGATAACGTTCCTCTAACTATTTCCTGTATTGTACATATGTACAATATAGGAAATAAATAATGGAATAGATACCTTTCCACTATTTCCTATATTGTACATATGTACAATATAGGAAATAAATAGAATGGATAATAATGTTCTTCAAACCATTTCCTGCATTGTACATGTGTACAATAAGCCCGTTTTAAAAGTCCCTAGAATCCGATAATAACATTTTTCGATGATGTCTCTGTTCAAGTACAAATTTTAGTATAAGTAAACCCCGGCTCCAAAAAAATGCCAGCTGTTTGATTAATTGGCGGGAGGTACTGTTGCTTTAGTGTATGTATGTATGTGTGTGTAATCACCATTTGTAATTAGCGAGAGGTATTGTTGGTGAAAAAATCTACTGTCATCGTTACACTTTAATTAATTGGCGGGAGGTAGTGTAAAAAAAGTGTACCTTAGCACGCTTGTGATTGGTTGTTTTATTTTATTTAAAAGTATACCTTTCCTACATGTACGTTTTACGAGAGGCATTGATTCGTACCAAAAAATTCTCAATTTTTTCCTACATGTTCCCCTCACGCAAGTTACTAAACAACGAGTGCATTGATTTTTGTGTGACAGAGATAAATATATTGTAAGACAGAGACAACATGACATAGAATAATCAACGACAGGATCGTACACTTACTCGCAAATATTTATTTTTTGTACGACAGAGAGAGAAATATATAGCTATTTCATTCTAATGAACTCTTCTTTTTACTGTAATTTTTGTTGGGACACAAAGTGTTAAGTCCGTACGTGTACATATCTATGTGACCATAGAGTAATACAATACAGGATGGAACACTCACTCGCAAATATTTATTTTTTGTACGACAGAGAGAGAAATATATAGCTATTTCATTCTAATGGACTCTTCTTATTACTGTAATTTTTTTGGGAAACATGGTGTAAAGTCCGCACCATATCTCGGTGACAACCTGTACACTACAACAGTTTTTAATGAAAAACTATTTAAAATATAATCCAAAACTTTTCAATTTTAGTATTTGAGACTTTTATATCAAGGGGCACAACATATTAGATTTTGACTAAAATTAATAAACCGGAAATGGTACTTTACTTGAAGTCCAAAACAGTTTTTAATGAAGAACTATATTAAAATATAATCCGAAACTTTTCAATTTTAGTATTTGAGACTTTTATATCAAGGGGCACAACATATTACATTTTGACTAAAATTTATAAACCGGAAATGGTACTTTACTTGAAGTCCAAAACAGTTTTTAATGAAGAACTATATTAAAATATAATCCGAAACTTTTCAATTTTAGTATTTGAGACTTTTATATCAAGGGGCACAACATATTAGATTTTGACTAAAATTAATAAACCGGAAATGGTACTTTACTTGAAGTCCAAAACAGTTTTTAATGAAGAACTATATTAAAATATAATCCGAAACTTTTCAATTTTAGTATTTGAGACTTTTATATCAAGGGGCACAACATATTACATTTTGACTAAAATTTATAAACCGGAAATGGTACTTTACTTGAAGCCTAAAACAGTTTTTAATGAAGAACTATATTAAAATATAATCCAAAACTTTTCAATTTTAGTATTTGAGACTTTTTTATTAAGTGGCACAACATACTACATTTTGACTAAAATTGATAAACCGGAAGTGATACTTTACTTGAAGCTCATAACAGTTTTTAATGAAGAACTATATTAAAATATAATCCAAAACTTTTCAATTTTAGTATTTGAGACTTTTTATCAAGGGGCACAACATATTACATTTTGACTAAAATTGATAAACCGGAAATGGTACTTTACTTGAAGCCTAAAACAGTTTTTAATGAAGAACTATATTAAAATATAATCCAAATCTTTTCAATTTTAGTATTTGGGTCTTTTATATCAAAGGGCACAACATATTAAATTTTGACTAAAATTGATAAACCGGAAGTGATACTTTACTTGAAGCCCATAACAGTTTTTATTGAAGAACTATATTAAAATATAATCCAAAACTTTTCAATTTTAGTATTTGAGACTTTTATATCAAAGGGCACAACATATTAGACTAGGAAATGGTTTGAAGAACATTATTATCCATTCTTCTATTTATTTCCTATATTCTACATATGTACAATGCAGGAAATAGTTAAAGAAACGTTATGTATTCCATTATTTACTTCCAATATTGTACAAATGTACAATGCAGGAAATAGTTAGAGGTACGGTATCTATTCCATTACTTATTTCTTATATTGTACAAATGTACAACAAAGGAAATAGTTAGAGGTACGGTATCTATTCCATTATTTATTTCTTATATTGTACAAATGTACAATGCAGGAAATAGTTAGAGGAACGGTATCTATTCCATTATTTATTTCCTATATTGTACATATGTACAATAACAGTTTTTAATGAAGAACTATATTAAAATATAATCCAAAACTTTTCAGTTTTAGTATTTGAGACTTTTATATTAAGGGGCACAACATATTACACTTTGACTAAAATTTATAAACCGGAAGTGATACTTTACTTGAAGCCCATAACTGTTTTTAATGAAGAACTATATTAAAATATATTCCAAAACTTTTCAATTTTAGTATTTGGGACTTTTATATCAAGGGGCACAACATATTAAATTTTGACTAAAATGGAAAAACCGGAAGTGATACTTTACTTGAAGCCCATAACAGTTTTTAATGAAGAACTATATTAAAAAGTAATTCAAAACTTTTCAATTTTAGTATTTGACACTTTTATATCAAAGGGCACAACATATTAGACTTTGACTAAAATGGAAAAACCGGAAGTGATACTTTACTTGAAGCCCATAACAGTTTTTAATGAAGAACTATATTAAAATATATTCCAAAACTTTTCAATTTTAGTATTTGAGACTTTTATATCAAAGGGCACAACATATTAGACTTTGACTTAAATTGATAAACCGGAAGTGATACTTTACTTGAAGCCCATAACAGTTTTTAATGAAGAACTATATTAAAAAGTAATCCAAAACTTTTCAATTTTAGTATTTGAGACTTTTATATCAAAGGGCACAACATATTAGACTTTGACTAAAATGGAAAAACCGGAAGTGATACTTTACTTCAAGACCATAACAGTTTTTAATGAAGAACTATATTAAAAAGTAATCCAAAACTTTTCAATTTTAATATTTGAGACTTTTATATCAAAGGGCACAACATATTAGACTTTGACTAAAATGGAAAAACCGGAAGTGATACTTTACTTGAAGCCCATAACAGTTTTTAATGAAGAACTATATTAAAAAGTAATCCAAAACTTTTCAATTTTAGTATTTGAGACTTTTTTATCTAGAGGCACAACATATTAGATTTTGACTAAAATGAAAAAACCGGAAGTGATACTTTACTTGAAGCCCATAACAGTTTTTAATGAAGAACTATATTAAAATATAATCCAAAACTTTTCAATTTTAGTATTTAAGACTTTTATATCTAGAGGCACAACATACTAGATTTTGACTAAAATGGAAAAACCGGAAGTGATACTTTACTTGAAGCCCATAACAGTTTTTAATGAAGAACTATATTAAAATATAATCCAAAACTTTTCAATTTTAGTATTTAAGACTTTTATATCTAGAGGCACAACATACTAGATTTTGACTAAAATGGAAAAACCGGAAGTGATACTTTACTTGAAGCCCATAACGGTTTTTAATGAAGAACTATATTAAAATATAATCCAAAACTTTTCAATTTTAGTATTTGAGACTTTTTTATCAAAGGGCACAACATGTTAGACTTTGACTAAAATGGAAAAACCGGAAGTGATACTTTACTTGAAGCCCATAACAGTTTTTAATGAAGAACTATATTAAAATATAATCCAAAACTTTTCAATTTTAGTATTTAAGACTTTTATATCTAGAGGCACAACATACTAGATTTTGACTAAAATGGAAAAACCGGAAGTGATACTTTACTTGAAGCCCATAACAGTTTTTAATGAAGAACTATATTAAAATATAATCCAAAACTTTTCAATTTTAGTATTTGAGACTTTTATATCTAGAGGCACAACATATTAGATTTTGACTAAAATTTATAAACCGGAAATGGTACTTTACTTGAAGCCTAAAACAGTTTTTAATGAAGAACTATATTAAAATATAATCCAAAACTTTTCAATTTTAGTATTTGAGACTTTTATATCAAGGGGCACAACATACTACATTTTGACTAAAATTGATAAACCGGAAGTGATACTTTACTTGAAGTCAAAACAGTTTTTAATGAAGAACTATATTAAAATATAATCCGAAACTTTTCAATTTTAGTATTTGAGACTTTTATATCAAGGGGCACAACATACTAGATTTTAACTAAAATTGATAAACCGGAAGTGATACTTTACTTGAAGCCCATAACAGTTTTTAATGAAGAACTATATTAAAAAGTAATCCAAAACATTTCAATTTTAGTATTTGAGACTTTTTTATCAAAGGGAACAACATATTAGACTTTGACTAAAATGGAAAAACCGGAAGTGATACTTTACTTGAAGCCCATAACAGTTTTTAATGAAGAACTATATTAAAATATAATCCAAAACTTTTCAATTTTAGTATTTGAGACTTTTATATCTAGAGGCACAACATATTAGATTTTGACTAAAATTTATAAACCGGAAATGGTACTTTACTTGAAGCCTAAAACAGTTTTTAATGAAGAACTATATTAAAATATAATCCAAAACTTTTCAATTTTAGTATTTGAGACTTTTATATCAAGGGGCACAACATACTACATTTTGACTAAAATTGATAAACCGGAAGTGATACTTTACTTGAAGTCAAAACAGTTTTTAATGAAGAACTATATTAAAATATAATCCGAAACTTTTCAATTTTAGTATTTGAGACTTTTATATCAAGGGGCACAACATACTAGATTTTAACTAAAATTGATAAACCGGAAGTGATACTTTACTTGAAGCCCATAACAGTTTTTAATGAAGAACTATATTAAAAAGTAATCCAAAACATTTCAATTTTAGTATTTGAGACTTTTTTATCAAAGGGAACAACATATTAGACTTTGACTAAAATGGAAAAACCGGAAGTGATACTTTACTTGAAGCCCATAACAGTTTTTAATGAAGAACTATATTAAAATATAATCCAAAACTTTTCAATTTTAGTATTTGAGACTTTTTTATCAAAGGGCACAACATATTAGACTTTGACTAAAATGGAAAAACCGGAAGTGATACTTTACTTGAAGCCCATAACAGTTTTTAATGAAGAACTATATTAAAATATAATCCAAAACTTTTCAATTTTAGTATTTAAGACTTTTATATCTAGAGGCACAACATACTAGATTTTGACTAAAATGGAAAAACCGGAAGTGATACTTTACTTGAAGCCCATAACAGTTTTTAATGAAGAACTATATTAAAATATAATCCAAAACTTTTCAATTTTAGTATTTAAGACTTTTATATCTAGAGGCACAACATACTAGATTTTGACTAAAATGGAAAAACCGGAAGTGATACTTTACTTGAAGCCCATAACAGTTTTTATTGAAGAACTATATTAAAATATAATCCAAAACTTTTCAATTTTAGTATTTAAGACTTTTATATCTAGAGGTACAACATATTAGATTTTGATCAGAATTTTATGCTCTACAACTTTTATATGAAGCTTTTTACCTAAAATAATTAGGGAAGCAGGAAATTATGAACGTCCTAGATAATACCAAATATTATAAATTTTTGACATCCTACCTATATTTTAGCTAAGAAATACACATGCACAAATACATAATATACATACAAAAATACATAATATACATACATAAATAAGGACATAAATCAACAATATATACGGACGAAATCGCGGCGACGAACGGGTAAAAAGGTAACATGAATAAAAAAAAACACATTTTGTGCACATATCTTTTATTTATTTTTATGAAACATTTATCTATTAACTTTAATAGATATATGATTTCGTGAATGTGTGTGTGTTTGTAAAATTAATACAAAACCAAGTGTGTATAACTATGATTTAATAAGTTAAAACTTTAAACTAATACTTTAAAATGTAAGTCAACTAATTATAATTAATGAAAACTGTAGATAAAAACTTTAAAACGTAAATAACTAATTGTAATCATTTAAAACTGTAAAAAATACTTTAAAATGCAAGTAAACTAACTACATTTTTTTAAAACTGCAAAATGAAACTTTAAATTCAAGTAAACTAATTATACTACTTTAATTTAACTTTATATGCAAATTTAATAAATCTAGCTATAATTTAGTGTATTTGTTCCAATGGCACAAGAGCGCCTCCTGTGCTGCAGTCTCCATCTCAGCGATGAGTGTCCGTGGAGCGATGCCTGGTGGCCCGAATGTGTCATCATTCAGCATGCTGTGATGATATACAGAGTGAGTCTGGGAAGACCCCCCCCCCTTTAACTTTTTTATTATAAGTAATAAAAAATGGCTCATATAAAAGTTTTATTATTTTAAATATACTATTTTATGGAAGATGTAGATATTTTTTATAGTCAGATTTACAAGATACATCTATCAACTTTTATTTTTTAAATAGCAACCTATAATTATTTTACTAAAATATATATACAGCCATTTTTTTCTCTTTTCAACGATGTATTAGTTTTTATTAATGTATTTGAAAAAAATCGAGAAAAATAAGATAATTGAGATATATGAAAAATAATTTTTATTCAAATATTCTAGGTGACTATGTGAAAATAAATAATAAATAAATCGATAAATAAGTAAGTAATAATACAGCACTTATAAACAAGTAATGATAAATAAGGGGGGGGGCTGTTTTCATCTGTTTTCGTCACCTGATGTTTTCTTCACCTGAAATCGCGAAAAACCTAATATTCTTAAGATCTACAGCCGCTGCCATAGATCATTGATAAATGTAGTTTCGTTTTTAAATGAAGTGTCCATTTTTTAAATTATTTATTATAAATTAATGAAATACTTGAATTAAAATTAAATAAATTTAAATATAATATATGTACGTTTTTAAATAATTATACATTGTAAGTCTATTCAACACTTTTTTTAGATTTACGTTTGAACCCGGGTATTTTACATTTCTAGCCATTTATTTCACAACTAATCATGTATAGTATTAAATTAAATAATGCGGTAGACACTCCAAATAAAAACTACGCTACGCTGTCCTTAAATTACGCGGAAACCGACCCGAACCCGAAAAGTATCGGCAAAACTTTAATTATATTTTACCCTAACTTTAAAATGCAAATGAATTTAATTTTAATGTAATATTAGCAAAAAAATAAATCGCGACTTTAACTAAAATAATTCTAACTATTGTTGCCTTCTTGTGGTTGTAGATTGGCCTTAAAGTCCTTAAAGCCTTAAACAAAGCTTTAGACAAGCCCTGCTGTTGATCAAAGGCTTAAACTAGCCTTTACGCTCCTTGGAAACTTCGCTGGAACCCTGTATTGTAAACCGTACTTGTTTAAAAATATTTTTAAACAAATACAATTTTTTTGGGAAAAGAAACCTATTTCTGAACGAACGAATATTTATTTAAACTAACTCTAAAAAAACTAAGTTTTGCCGATTTATTTACGATATTGTAACGAGTTACGACGCCCGGTATACAAACATAAAAAGACATTCACAATGTGCCTCGGAAAAGAAATATAGAAGAAAATATGATTATTTGAATTAAATTCAACAACATAAATCATATTTTCAGGAGAAAAATGAATTTACTTTTGTTATGCTGAAAAAAATAGCAAAAAAGCGACAGTGAAGAGAGGCACATAAAACGACTCACATTGACGAACACAGCTCAGCTACCAGCAAGAAGAATCTGCTACACCCATCACGGCTGCATGGCTCATCTACCCCAGGACGGCTCCTTGAAACAGCAAACTCCAATACGGATCGGTCCTCCAAGAAACATGTTTTCATTCACTGGAACTCTGGAACAGAAAAATAATTTATTTTAAAATACAAGTATTTCAATTATAAAACATGTTATCAACATAGATAATTATTAAAACAGTTAAACTATTGTTTAAACTTACCATTGTTGCTAATTTGCAACAATATACAACAATATTTCACTATTAAAATATGTACGATACTTCAATAACATAACAAAGATGGCTAGTTGCTAGTTGTATTTGTTGACAAGAAACATACGACTAGCGAACGGCAGTGGCGTGGTTATTAGATAATGACGCTATTAAATGAATAATTGAATATTAAAATAAAAAGATATTTTATTAATTTCCGTCAACTTTACGTAAGGAAGGTATTGTCTTTGGCCAAAAAATTCGATATATATACATATACAGTGTGTTAATTAAAATCCTGGCTATAGGCGTTTAACATGGGAAATCAGTTTTTCCTTGCGCAAAAGTTCCCAAATTATTTTAGACAAAAACTTCAAATAAATGTTGTGAAGAATTAAATTCTGCACTGGAATTTGCAATAAGATTTTATTTTTGACATTTCATAACCGAGAAAAAAAATTACGAACAATTGTATGCCATCTTAACTGCCAAAAAAAGTTTGTGTTTTGTGATTTTCGTTCAATAACATATTTCTTTGAAAGTATGAAACAGTTTTCTCATAAAGAAAAGCTTCAGATTATAAAATAGTGGACAAATTTTGTTTGAGTTGCATGGCTATCGCTATAAATCAGCAATCTTCAAAAAACTTTAAAATTGATTTTCTCGGTTATTAAATGTCAAAAATAAAGTCTTATTACTAACTCTAGTGCAGAATTTAATTCTTTACAACATTTATTTGAAGTATTTTTGTCTAAAATAATTTGGGAACTTTTGCGCAAAGAAAAACTGATTTCCACTGCATATATACATTTTAATATAGAAATAAACTTTGTTTAATTTTTTTCTTTTTCCATAATATTGTACCCGAAATTGAAAAACACCCGGTATGTGCTTATTCACTAAAATCTCAATAAACGCATTTTAAAATATTTTTTTTAAATGTGAAACGTACTAACCATACTAAAATGAAGCAGTGGTGAACAAACGTTAATTTAAAACATTTTATCGAGCGACGCGTGGCATTTTCGTAGCCACCTTTACAGGGATGATTTGTTAAGGGAAAAATGAATTTAAATAAAGCAAAGTTTAAAATATTTATGTGTCGATACTGTAGTCTTGTTGTAATTAATAATATTCAATAAAAATATTTAAAATGGTTGAATTTTACTGTAATCATATGCAAGAATATATCGAAATTTGGAATGAAGTAAATGATTATATACAGTGTATAATTTTGCGTGAACTTTTAGACATATAAAACAATATATAAATATTGTATTTGTTGATTATAATATTATTTTCATTTTCAAACAAATATTTTGCAAAATATATAACAAAATCATTAAAGGATGCCATATTTATAAGATTAAGAAGAAATCCAAACAATGAACTATGTTTTTTTTATATTTTAATTGCGTATTAGTATTTTATATTATTATTATTTTAAATTGAGTTCCATTTTGTAACGCAAATACTATGTACAAATAAAAAATAAAATATATTATGTCAAAAATTATATTATAATTCTTCTTCTTATTGTTATTATTTAGACACAAAGGGCTTTACTGTTTGTGGTTACTATAATTTCTAACAAACATTAACAAATAAAACTTGTCAATTATGTTATTGTTATACGAAATATTATAGATTATTACAACAATATACAATATAAGGTATTGTATACATTATTGTTTATATTATTGTAATAATACTGTTTCATATTTCAGAATAATAAAAGTGACAATGATTCCTCCTTTGGCCCCTTTACATAGTGACGAATGTCAGAATATGGTTGGATGGGTAAATATGATCATTTTTTAATCATATTGTTCATACAATTGTTTAAGTTATTGTTGAAACTAAATTATGATTTATGATCGTGTATACGTTGATGGGTTATGAAACATTCAAATTGAAAACGTTTTGTATAGGTCTATAAAGTATTAATAATTGTAAGTCGTTATAATTTTTTTTATAATCTGTTAATCGCAATGACCTAATAATCTGAAATATACCGACATCTATTTCAAGATCTGGATCAATAATTAGATCAATATTTTATAACAACTATATAACACAATTCCTTATTAATAAAAAACATTGAAATTATTTATATTAACACAAATTATGTTGTTCCAATATTCGTAGACATATAAATATAAAGAAAAATTTGCTATATATACACAATTCAATAAAATTCCAAAAGAAAATTTTGATTTTGGACTCACCGTTCAAAACAAAATTCTGCAAACATGCACAAAACCAACCAAAACCACGTGTTTCATAACAATTTTCTGCTTGAAATATGTTGAATTCAGGTTCGGCAGGACTTCAAAAACTACATCACGATAATAATAAAGATGTAATAACAATTATTATCATATTTCTGGCACAGTTTCATCAGTTTTTCCTTTCTTATCAGTTTTTGTATCTCGGAGCACGGGTCTGCATCATTGTTTATTGCTATAACGTAGCGTCCTTTCCCAGAATTCAATGCTTTGAGGAAGAAGGCTAGGATTGGTCGAAATAGATCACGTGGGGTCACGTGGTTCAACAACAAATTCATTTGAAATATTTAAAAATGTATTTATTTCAGACGATAGAAAAATGAATTTATTTTTATGTTTTTGTAATTTGCGATACAAATTATGAATTTGTTGTATATTAATTTGTTATAATAAGCTATTTTACAATATCTGTAATTTAATGGCAGGCAGGAATTTGAATAAAATACCGGTTAATAATTTTTGTTTGAAAATCGGTTTTCAAGAATGGTTTAATAGTTGCCAAACCGGTTATTCAAACCGGATTTTAAGCTTGCTAAATTAACCGGTTTTTGTAAATTCTTTCAATCGGGCTTAACTAAAATTATTAGTTCATTCTCTTCTTCCGGGAGAAAAATAAAAAAATGGTATAGGACCCCATTAGAAATTTTATTATTTATTAATTCAACAGTTTAATTTATCGAAATAGAAAAGCGGCTTATATGGGATTGATATTTGATAAACAAAACAATTAATAATTGATTTTTTTCAACACGTGTAAAAATATACAGGATGGTGCTACCCTAATTATTTTAGGTAAAAAGCTTCAAATAAAAATTGTAGGGCATAAAATTCTACAAATCAATAAGCATAATTAATTTTGTATGCCTTGTAATGGCAGAAATTAAATATGAACATGTCGAAAACCACCTCAAAAATAGCAATAGCCATGGAATTGACACAAAATAATCTACCCTTCGTAAGGGCGGTATAGGGATCGTGCTAAAAATCGCATAACGAGATTTTGGTATAAGACCACGTTTTAAGGTCCCTAGAATCCAATTTTAACATACGATGATGCCTGTGTGTATGTATGTGTGTTTGTGTGTGTGGGATTTTCTTTACGCTCAAATACTATCATTCAGAATGTTTTGAAACCATGTATTTCTACCTTATTCTAATATGGAAAGAAGCCATTAGATTTTGGTGGCAATCGGATAACCGGAAATGGCAGATAGTTTTTCTTCAAAAAATACCTTTAAATGTATTTTTTTCGCAATTTGTTATTAAAAAAATTAAAGATTATTCCATTTTCTACAAGTTTGCTTTAATACTTTTTTTTATATATTTTATGGATAAATTTATAAAGTAATATAAAAACTATATCTCGGAGCTTATGCTTTAAACACATCTCCGTTGTTACATAGTTCAGCTCAAATGTATGTAACTGACAGATAAATGTCACTGTCAAAATCATTTCAAATTAATAATAGTAACGTTTTAAAAGGAAAATTGTAAATAGAACAATAGTTTTATGGAAAGGAACTTAAAATCCATAATTTCTAGCATTAGTAAATATACAGGTATGTATTGAAATATAGAAACAAATAAATATATTATCACGGCATATTATCCATTGCTGGGTGTGCTAATCTGATTTATACACACATTTCTGTAATGATGATGGCATATTTGTATTGTGCGGGCGTTTACCACAAGGGTTAATTTTATGCCATTTAAATTTCGAATTATTTGGCGTTGATCGGGATCGAATCGGATTCCCCAGATTCGCGACCAGACATCAGGCACGCGGCAACGAGACCCCATAGGTAAATGGCGGGAGGTCGGGTCACATCAGATTTTTTTTTGACATATAAATCGTTAACCATTATTATTTATTTTGTCTCAATTCTATAGGTATTTTTGAGGTGATTTTCGACATTTTCATATCTAATTTCTGCCGTTACAAGGCATGTAAAATTAATTTTATTTATTGATTCAAAAAATAAACAATGTAAATATTTAATTTTTAGAAAAACACTTTCAACATGAGGCAAGTTACCCTAATGAATTTAGCTGCCCACCATTTATCTTTAAAAGGCAACAATCAGTCAAAACATGTGATTAGTTGTATGCAAAATGGATGCATCAATAGTCCTGTAAAATCCTTAGATTTATTAAGAAAAAATATTCAAAATGCCATCAACAAAGACATAGACAATGTTATTAGGAAATATATAGAGGTAAAATATTTAACACCTTTCAGTGTACAAATATATTATCTGAAATCTATGTTGTAGAAATTTTTTCAGCCCGCAGTCAACAATATAAGAAACAATTGCGGTAGAGACAGCGTAAATGAAGAACATATAAAGGAAACTTGTTGTAAAATATTAGAAGAAGCTAAATCTATGTATTCTAATTGTCCTCGATCAAGAGATAGCTCTCCTTATGATTATAGTGACTCAGAAACTGGTAGTCTAGTCGACTACAAATTTGGCCGGCCAATTACTGGGGTAAGAACATAAATATATACAGGTTGTTTGGAATAAGTCCGGCACCACGAATATTTCGTTTATTTTGAGAGATACAAAAAAATGTTAATAAGCAAAGTTAAGCTAGACAAAGGGGCTCATAAGATGATCATAGCAGAAATTTTGTATCACTTCCGGTTTTAGCGGAAATAGGTACAACTTTAAATCTAACATAGGGAATCGGTATTTTTATATTTTTTTCAGAATGTACATAAAATTTGCTTCACAATGATACCAAATAATCATAGTTTTACTTTAACCATTTCAAAATGGCGACCATTTATTCTTAAAATATGTATTAATAAAATTCCATACAAAATAAAACATAGCAAGCTATGAAAAACAATTTTATTATCTTTGAACAAAAGAAAAGAAGAAATTAAAAAAAATTAGGCGTGAGGTATTATTTTTTAATTTTTTAGCATGTTCACAACGATATCAAAACAGAAACACCTCCAACTACTTTGGAAAATTTAGAAATAAAAGTTAGAGCGACTGTTAGAGAAATTAATGAGAATAACCTAGAAAATCGTTGTATCGTTGTGAACATGCTAAAAAATAAGAAAATAATACCTCACGCTTAATTTTTTTTAATTTCTTCTTTTCTTTTGTTATAAGATAATAAAATTGTTTTTATAGCTTGCTATGTTTTATTTTGTATGGAATTTTATTAATACATATTTTGAGAATAGATGGTTGGCATTTTGAAATGGTGAAAGTAAAATTATGATAATTTGGTATCATTGTGAAGCAAATTTTATGTACATTCTGAAAAAAAATATAAAAATACCGATTCCCTATGCTAGTTTTAAAATTGTACCCATTTCCGCTAAAACTGGAAGTGGTATAAAATTTCTGTTATGATCATCTTATGAGCCCCTTTGTCTAGTTTAACTTTGCTTATTAACATTTTTTTGTATCTCTCAAAATAAACGAAATATATATATTTCAAGATCTGGATCAATAATCAGATCAATATTTTATAACAACTAGACCGACATTACATGGTTTGAAATATGACCAAATTCATAAAAATAAACACATTACCTTATTAAATTAAATTATTTATATTAACACAAATTATATTGTTTCAATATTCGTAGACATATAAATATAAAGACAAAAATTGCTATTTATACACAACTCAATAAAATTCCAAAAGAAAATTTTGATTTTGGACTCACCGTTCATAAGAAAATTCTGCAAACATGAACAAAACCAACCAAAACCACGTGTTTCATGAAAAAATTCTGCTTGAAATATGTTGAATTCAGGTTCGGCAGGACTTCAAAAACTACATCACAATAATAATAAAGGCGTAATAACAATTATTATCATATTTTTGGCACGGTTTCATCAGTTTTTCCCTTTCTTATCAGTTTTTGTATCTCGGAGCATGTGTCTGCGTCATTGTTTATGCTATTGCGTAGCGTCATTTCGCAGAATGCAATGCTTTGAGGAAGAAGGCTAGGATTGGTCGAAATAGATCACGTGGGGTCACGTGGTTCAACAACAAATTCATTTGAAATATGTAAAATGTATTCAGACGAAAGAAAAATGAAATTATTTTTATGTTTTTGTAATGTGCGATACAAATTATGAATTTGTTGTATATTAATATGTTATAATAAGCTATTTTACAATATCTGTAATTTTATGGCAGGCAGGGATTTGAATAAAATACCGGTTAATATTTTTTGTTCGGAAACTGGTTTCAAGAATGGTTTAATAGTTGCCAAACTGGTTATTCAAACCAGGTTTTAAGCTTGCTAAATTAACCGGTTTTTGTAAATTTTTAAAATCGGGCTTAACTAAAATTATTAGTTCATCCTCATCTTCCGGGAAAAAAAATTAAAAAATGGTATAGGACCCCATTAGAAATTTTATTATTTATTAATTCAACAGTTTAATTTATCGATAAAAAAAGCGGCTTATATGGGATTGATATTTGATTTATTTCAACACGTGTAAAAATATACAGGGTGGTACCCTAATTAAAAATCGGTTTTAAAGGATGGTTTAATAGTTGCCAAACCGGTTATCCAAACTGGGTTTTAAGCCTGCTAAATTAACCGGTTGGCACTAATATGCACTCAAAACATTTTACCCCTTTATTTCGAGATTCAAAAATTCAGTATTCCAGAGGTTCTAACAACTCAGAGTTCTGGCATGGTTTACATGTTGAGTAATCTTAGCTACCCCGCTTAAATTTGTACCACTGATGATGAGAACTTAGCTCACGAAATACGTACATTTTATAATTTTAAGGGGTAATTGTATTAGTTTTTAACCCTAGACTCCTATTATAAATCATACATATATACAATCTCTCAAAAGTGTCGAAGTTTTAAATGTCTAAATATACAAAGTGTTTGAGAACTATAAGAGCTACGAAGTCGGTTAAATTAGCAAACAATTTTTATTTTAGTGAGCATATTTTTCTCAAAAGTGTCAATTTTTTCTCATTTAGAGTCCACTTTTCCGGAAGCGTAAAGAATCTGACACCGATTCCGAAACGAGTCACACAATCCGCAAGAAAACCAAACCCAAAATAGGTTTAGAAGTCCCCCCTTTAACACGCTTGCCCGTCAAACGCGACGGCCCAAAATGGAACCCAGATAGGATCACCCAAAACACCTTATTCATCATGGGCGCAAAAGCCAATAAGGTTTTAGGTTTCGGGCAGACACGTGGTCGCCTATATGTCCGACACCCTGATTTGGTTAGATATTCTGGCGACCAAGAAGACAAAGAATGGTTGGCACAGCAATCGCTAATGCCGCCTACAGGTGGGAAGGCGTATTTGATGATTTTAGATGATATAAAAGAATTGGCATTCACTGACGAATATAAGAACAACCCTAATTTACAATTACACGAATTGAAAGGGTTTGAAGTTCCAAATTTTATGTTAAATAAAATAAAACAATACATTGACAACTCCCGAACTGATAAAATATCTATAGATCTTTTCGATTTTCATTCTCAGACCCCCCCTAGCGCAGCTTTAGATTCAGGGCCGTCTACACCATCCGATACATTTTCAAAACAATCTGAAAATCATTTCGTACAAATTCCTGAAGTTAGCCCGGGCTCAAACCATTCGTTCTTATCAGGAGCGCTCACACAGAGCCCTTTGTCGAATAGTAGGGTAAATATGAGTGTGTCACCCCATTTGTTGATGAGTTTTCAAAACCAACAACATAATCACGAAGGGGATAGTAATCAGAGTAATTTGTCGAATTTACTAGCGACTCATATAAGCCATGAAGAACATGATCATGATTAAAAAATATTAAATGTGTTTTTATTTATATTTAAGCACTCTCTATTGCAGTTTAGAGTGCCTGTGCCGCTCAAACGTATTTGCACTTGAGTGGCACCTAATTTATTTTGTCTATGTTAAATGTAGAATACAGCCGAATTCGATATATGGACGATAAAATAATTGAAATGTTAATAATATTTATAATCGTAAGTATATCGAAAAAATTCTGTATTTTTGTAACGAATATCAATAATTGTAATATTTAGATTTCTAGCCAAATGTAATTTTTAAATGTTGTGTATCATGTATGTTAATAAAATAAAGATGTTGAAATATCTTCCTTCTTTTAGTATTAAGTTTAATGTTTTGCCATTTTCATGACATGTGTCATCAAAGTTGTGCTTCAGACTTTCTTAAATTCCTGCTTCCCTAATTACGAGGGTCATTCAATAAGTAAAGAGACAAATTCTATAATTTTAAAATTATTCAATGAATGTGTACAATCTTTTCAGGGGTGTTAGTTCGCAACCTTGGGATATGCTCTGATCAGCTGTTTCATAATTTATGTCAACATAACCTCAAAATTTTCAGTTCACCATGGCAAGTCCACTAGAAGATTGCACCTTAGAAGAGCAGCGCTCAGTCATTAGATTTTTAGTCGCAGAAGGTGTAAAACCAAGTGAATTTTTTTCTAGAATGTTAATACAGTACGGTAAAAGTTGTATGAACCAAAAGGCAGAGTATGGAGTGGAAACACACTAGCTCTCCAGTTCGCAAAAAAATTCAAGGTTCAACCTTCCGCCGGTAAAGTGATGCTGACCATCTTTTGGGACTCACAGGGTCCAGTCTATTGCGATTTCCTTGAAGATCAGCGAACTATCAATAGCCAATACTACTCTGAGATGCTAGAACACAAAGTTAGACCAGCTATCAGGAGCAAACGCTGTGGATTCTTGTCAAAAGGAGTCATTCTTCAGCACGATAACGCCCGCCCTCATACAACCCAGCTGACCCGTGATAAGCTTCAAGAATTGGGTTGGGAGGTCTTAAAGCCTCATCCTGCCTACAGTCCCGACCTCGCCCCATCAGATTTTTACCTGTTTGGACCACTCAAAGACGCCCTACGTGGAAAAAGATTTGCTAACAATGAGGAAGTTAAGGAAGCGGTGCAAAAGTGGCTTCGGGGTAAATCGAAAGAATTCTTCGCCAAGGGAATTAGGAAGATGCAAGAAAGATGGGACAAGTGCATAACTGTGGGGGGTGATTATGTTGAAAATAAGCCTTAATTTTGAAAGATTGAAATAAACCGTTTTTGAGCTATAGCCATTTGTCTCTTTACTTATTGAATGACCTTCGTATTTTAGGTAAAAAAGCTTCATACCTAATGTCTGCCAGTACAAGGCAAAAGAAATTAATTTTGCTTATTGATTTAGATGCAGAATTTTATGTCCTGCAACTTATTGAAGCTTTTTACCTAAAATAATCAAGGAAGTAGGAAATTAGGTCTGATTTTACATGTTAAAGTCCTATGTTTGATTGTATCGGTCACCAGCCGGTATATATTTGTGAGATTATCACATCACATTAGTTCGTACAATTAAAATTGTAGAGATGTTTTTGTTTTTCCACAAAAATATAATATAGGGTAGTATAAATACTATCTTTCATTTCAACGAGAAGTAGTTCCCTGCCGTTTCTTTACATTTAAAATTTTCTCTACTGTCTATGAGATGTCTCTAAGTTCGTTCACCACCCCTCCGAGTAGCTCACTACCTGTACCGATTTCCTATTCCTATTCTCCCCCACTTCTGCAAGTTCCCCTACTGATCACCAGATACCACTCCCACTTCCCCCACTATAGTCCCCTGCCATACCATCTTTAACCCCCACTTCTTCCCAATAGTTTTCCTCTTTATGTTGCAGATGCCTCTACGATCCCCACTCCCTTCCACGACCATTCTCCTTTAATTCTACGTCACCGCTGCGCGCGCAAGAATAATGGCGCCCCAAGTCGACATCCCCCGAGGCTTGCCGACAGTTGGCGAGTCCGCCCGAGCGCCTTAACCTGCAGCCATAGTCAGTGTCGTGTTGCTAGTGCGGTAGATACGACCGGGTCTCACCCGGCAAGTGAACTTAGTGTAGTCGTAGTGCAGTATAGCGACATGGAGAGCAATCAGGACATAGTAGCTAGTGCATCGCCTGCTGAGGTGCCCAATGATCCTGGGTAAGGACCAACTCCCCCGCCAATAGGGGGAAGAGAGTTATATATGAAGGGTTTCAGGGTAGATGACTGTTTATGTTCGACAGGATTAGAGGTGGTGAAAAAGAAAGGTTTACGGAGGTTATCCTGAAGGAGTTTACTTGTATTTTACCGGTACAAACCCTGAATACAATATTGACTGAAAAATTTAATGTTTATCTTCTCTACACGGCAGGAATATTTTCCTGCCGGGTGTCCTGGCACAATTTACTTGTACTTTACTGGTACAGGAAGGGCTAAAGATTATACGAACCCTATATGCAATATTAAAACTCAAAATTTAGTGTTTATGTCCTTATCACGGCAGGAATTACTTTCCTGCCGGGTGCCCTGGCAAAATTTACTTGTATTTTGAACAGAACAGGTTTATTTGGGTTGTCCTGAAAGGGTTTAATTGTATTTTAACGGTTCAGGAAGGTATAAGGTTTACCCGAACACTATAAACAATATTATGTCAAAAATATAGTGTTTAGTTTCCTGGCGGATGTCCTGACAAAATTTATTTGTATTTTAAATATAACAGGTTTATGTGGGTTGTTCTGAAAGGGTTTAATTGTATTTTAGCGGCTCAGGAAGGACTAAATTCTATCTAAACAATATTGTACCCCAAATGTAATGTTTTTTTTTTTTTCGGAGACCGGGGAAGATTTATTTACAGTTTAACAGCACAGGTTTATGTGGGATGTCCTGTAAGAGTTTAATTGCATTTTAGCGGTTCAGAAATGACTAAGTTTCATCCGAACACTATACACAATTTTGTATTGATAGAATGTATTTATTTTCCTGGCGGGTTACTTGCATTTTATCGATGCAGGAAGGATTAAAGTTTATTCGAATTCTATACGGAAGCAGGAATTATTTTCTTGCTAGTGTCCTGACAAAATTTACTTATATTTTACCGACGCTGAAAAGGCTACAGTTTATCCGATAAATATTCGCAATACTTAAGCACAAAATTTAATATTTACATTCTATTTACTTGTATTTTACCGCTCCAGGAATGGTTAAAATATGCCCGATTACTATACACAATATTACAGGACAAAATTTATTGTTTATATTATATTTAAATGTATACAAGGCAGGAATTATATGCCTGCTGGCTGTGATGACAAGATTTACTTGTATTTTAACGATGCAGGAAGGGCTACGTATCATAATAATTATTTGTATTTTAAGGGTGCAGGCAGGGCTAAAGTTTAACTGATCACCATACACAATATTGCAAGATAAAATATGTTGTTTATGTTTTGTATAAATGTAAGGAAGTAATTAATTTCCTGCCGGGTGTTCTGACAAAATTTGCTTGTATTTTAATGGTGCATGGTAAGATAGGGTCGATGCAATTCCATATTATTGTAAGACCCCAAAATAATATCTTTATAAAATATATTTCCGGGTTGCTATATGGAAAAAATGATCTATAAATTTGAGGATGTTTACCTGAATTTTAATGGTACAATAAGGGCTCAAATATATGTAACATCTATACATAAATCCTGAAATAATATAATGTTATAGAATATATTATGGATACGAATATTTTTGTCTAAATTATTTGCACTTTTCATGGTACATAATATACTGTCGTAAAAATACAAACAATATCAATTTATAAATTCTGTAGAAAAGTGCTATTCTGATTTAATTGCATTTTAATGATGCAATTTAAATAAAGATACTATACATGCATTAAAAAGGCTATCTGTAAAGACTACATAAAAAGAAATGTTTATAAATATTACAACTCTTGCATTCAAAAAAATGCATGAATTTTTAGATGTTAGTATTTTCCTGTAAGATTTGCTTGTATTTTAATGGTGCATTTGATACAAATAAACTCATAATGCAAGAATATTTACTATATTTTTGCGTGTAAGGATAGGAATGATTTCTGATTATCAATAATTTCAAGTAGTTTTCTAGCATTTTAACGGTGCAGTGATTGATCTAAGATGCTGTAAATTGAAAGGTCTTTACTTATATTTACAAATTAATTTCAAATTCTGTCCAGAAAAATATAAATATTCTACCGTCGCTGATTACATGTTTACTAACATTTTATTTGTATTTTAATGATAATGGATTAAAATTTTACTTTAGTGGTACAGTACGGGATACTGATATACTGAAAATATTCACAGATAAATAAAAAAAAATGTACACATTCCATACCTAAATTTTCTTGCAAAATAAAATTCCAGTAAAATTATTTCAAGAAGATTATTATTATATTGTAATATTTATAATAAATTGTCAAAATATGATATTTAACTTTGTTTTCACGAAAAACTGTTAAAAAATTCAATTAAGAGTACTTCCGGTTGACCAATTATAATCAAAATCTAATCAACTCTCCATACGGATGGACAGAAAAGTAATATGAAAAAAATATAATTTTTGGAATTGTAGTATTGGAGTTATCGGAGGAGAGATTTTTGACATACACGCACACTGACACACACACATATATATATATATATATATATATATATATATATATATATATATATATATATATATACATGGTGGTGACCGCGACCCCGGAACATAAGACTTTAACATGTAAAAGATGTATAATTTACTAACGAAAAATTCCTGCCCTATGCAGCAGGAAGAAGAACCCTAACTTATATATTTTATGTTGCAGGAAAATGTTTATTGGAGGACTAAGTTGGCAGACAAGTCCAGGTATGTCACTTTTCAATTCATAAACGTTTATGTGTTGTGTGCATGTGTTTTGTTATGTAAACACTGAAAACTGGTGGGGGAAAAACACTTCGTTCTCATTGGCTAGCCGTCGGAGAAAGGACGATGTAGCATATATTATTCATAAATAAATGATGATTTTAAAATATGTGTTATTATTTTATAATAAATGTTTACTATAAAAATATCGGTTTATTTTTTAAAACTGTTATAAATAATCGTAAAATGTTGTGATTTATATAACCTTTGTACTTGAGATATTGAAAACATAAAACAAATAAAATATTGTTGATTATTTCAATAAAAAACGTTCAGTATCTTTATAAGATTTTTACTATCTATTTTGTATTAAATATGCCGGTATTTATGTAAACAAATATAACAACAATAAATAAATATATCATCACGGCATAATACTCATTGCTGGGTTATATACTTATAAGGGTAAATATCCCTTTTAACAAAAGCTCTTATAAAAGTATTATATTATTGTTTTGTTGATTGTTTATATTGAAGAATTTGTTACCATAGGCAACGGGTTGAAATATTTCATTAGATGTCTACAGCAAAAAAATTGTCTACAAATATCTTTGCGGGGATTTCGTACCGCTACCTTAATTAATTATTGATATGACAGATGAGTATAAAAAAAATCTGTTGTGGTCAGCACAATACCTCTCGCCATTTTCATTTTATGTTGCATAGAGCGCGAGCAGTCATGTGATTTTGTTGGCCTTGGCAAGCAGATATAGGGACCCGTGTCAGAATGACAGTAATAATGTACATATGTGTCAATTATAATAATTTTTGAATCTATGCAAATAACTACTAGCCGTCATTCTGACACGGATCCCGATATCTGCTTGCCAAGGTCAGCAAGTAAGTAACGAATTTAACATTTCTTGTACACACAAATAATTGAAATTGTATCTCTTCTTTCGTTCTATGAGGAATTTTGTCCTACTCTTCTAATATGTTCAAAATTCTTCAAATTCATTGACGGTATTTGCAGTATTTCTTAAGGATATATGTAATATTAACATATCTTTAATTCTACATACATATTTAATTAATAATACAATCATCTCGAAAAATTAGAAGAGTAGGACAAAATTTCTTCATAGAATGAATTTATATATAAAAAATCTAAATGTAAAGAGTAGATATAAGCGAAAGTTCAGCTCGAAGGAAGACGATATTTAAATGTTATAAACGCAAGATGAAAGTGAAGATGGTCTCTACTCTGCAACGTAAAATACAGAAAAATTGTATCTCATCGAAATAATGAGTAATGAAAGAAAAATTTACTTGGAGAATCTCTTAATTCTTGATCTGTGACGATTATGGAGGTGACAAATATAGGTTAAAGAACTTAAATTTGTTTCAAACATTATGGGACAATGTACACTAACACTGCAGACTAGAAAAGCTATCAAATTCTTCTCAAGTATGTTGCAAATATTGACAAAATTACACATCGTTATAAGAATAATCGGAGTGCAATCTATCCATCACTTTATTAAAGGGAATTAATGTGTTATTTAGATACATGTATGAAAAAATAAAATGTTAAAGAAGATATGTAAGAATAGATGCACAATCCAGATATATACATTTTAGACCGCCCAAAATTTTTACTAGTAGAATATGAAGAGAAAGTAAACAAGAACGTTGTTCGAATTGAAAATATATGTGAAAATTGTTTAATGTTGAGACATGCTCTTATTGAATAATAAAGAAGTTTATACGTCATAGACTTATATGAATATATTATTTGTATTTCTAAAAATATTCTTTGCTTTATGCATACAGCCAGGTAAAATATACGGCGAGAGGTTATGAGCTGTCCACATCAGATTTTTTACACTTAAAAATTGCACTATAAAAACACTTTCAAAGATAGTTTATCCATTCCAATAATATTTATTCACTAGTAACTTTCTATTTCAACCATGTCGAAGCATTGAAGCATCATCGTTGTCATCTACCATACCTCGAAATTAGTCTTGCATGTCAGTAATTGTATAGTAGGGTCACAGGAAGAAACTTTGAGAGAGACAAATACCGCGCTGATAGAAAGAGACGCGCGGTAGAAAGAGACAAATCTAGAAAGAGATGGAGAGATACTGGAGAGGGGATACGTGCATGAGAGATTACAGACAAAAACTCCTAGAACAATCAGAGTACATGGCGAAAAGAAAACATAAGGAAGAAAAAATAGATTAATACTGATTATGAGAGAGAGTACAGGCATAAAATTTGTTTAAAGATTGGGAGAATTTAATAGTAAAAGAATGCGGATGAGTGGACATATACTTCACAAACCGAAACCGTGCGATTCCAACATAATAAAACACACAAGCTCAATAGAAAACAGCGCGCAAAATACAAAAAGTATTGGAGCTTTCCGATCAAACTACGTATACTCGTAAAGTTAGTTCAGCGCGTAAGCAGTTTTGGTTAATCTGCTAATGTTCCAGTATATCGCTCGCTTGTGCTACCCTCTGAGGATATTAGGGTCAGATATAAGATATATCCTATCGTCACGCTTCAACCCTAGATATATACACCCCTATAAGGTCTTATCTACGCAAGTTATAGGCTGCCAACATTGATTTTTCCTATAAGGACGCACTGGGGTTCATTATTATTTATTAATCGAACGTTTAGGTTACTTTTATTATAGTAAATAAATAAATGGATGCTAATGGATTTTTAGTCATTGCTAGGTGTGCTAATAAATGTTTTTAAATCGTAGAAATGGGCTAATAGGATCAAGGAGAATTTATATAAACGAAGAAAGAAATTGTGAAAAATTCATGGACCTCGCTGGGATTTGAACCCAGGGCCTTCTTATATCTAGTAGGACGCTCTAACCAACTGAGCCACGAGTTCCTATCGAAGTCAATGAATATTTCACTAGATATAGGAAGGCCCTGGGTTCAAATCCCAGCGAGGTCCATGAATTTTTCACAATTTCTTTCTTCGTTTATTTAAATTCTCCTTGATCCTATTAGCCCATTTCGACGATTTAAACATTTAGGATGGATCACAAATATTTATAATAAATGTTTTTCTACAGTCTACATATAAAGTAGCCATTTACGCTCTCTTTTGTCAACGCAAAATGTCACTTTGCCGCTCTAGCGCGACAAAGTAGAAAAAACGTTCGCTGTCCAAATTTCTAACTATACAATGTTGAGAAATGTCACTTGTCTACATTTTTAATGGAAATGTTTAGTCAGGAACTAATGGCACTGTAGTGACACATTTACCACCTTTACAAATCAATCTGACATATAAATACTCTGTCGGTATATTACATAACAAAAAAAAATGCTGCACTATTGTGAAAATAAAATAGGGCATTCATTTACAAAAACGAAAGTATAAAATGTTTAGATTAAATTGAAGCAATAGGTCAAGAAGAATGGGAAATAACGATAAATTAAAATTAAATATAAAAGACATTTTTTTCTTCATATTAATCCTTATTCATTGAGTAGTAGTATAAATACAAAGTGTACATTTTATTATTTTTTGTTATGGTGGAGGACCCCACTGTGGCGACTGTAGAAAAAATCTTGTGTGTATTTCGAGCGCAAATAGCTATTTCATCTTTCTTATTAAACAAATTTTAAAGTGGTACAGTTAAACAATTTTTAATAGGGTCCTACACTATTTTTTTTTCATCCCTCTATCCTTGGGAAGGGAGATACAGGGATCGTGCTAAAAATCGCATATCGAGATTTTGGTAAATGACCACGTTTTAAGGTCCCTACAAACCAATTTAAACATTTTCACGATGATGTCTGTGTGTATGTGTGGATCCTCTTTACGCTCTAACTCAAATACTATCGTTCAGCAAATTTTAAAACCTTGTACCTTATTCTAATATAGAAAATAGTCATTATGGCACTTAACTGGAAGCTCAAAATAGTTTTTCTTCGAAAAATATCTGTTATTTTTACGAGATTTATGTTATATAAAAATTAAAGATTATTAAATTTTCTACAGGTTTGCATTATACTTTTATTTTATGGATAAATTTATAGTACAGTAAAAATTTTGAAAAATGTCCGATTAAGGTCATCTATAAATTGTTTGAATTCAGATTTTTGTTCCGCCCATTCTGACAAATTCAGTAGTGCCGTTTGCTTAGTTTTTATAAGGGTACATAAGATACTACTGTTATTTTATTATTATAAAAATATATGTTACAATAAAAGCATTCAAAATTCAAAAACAAGTCAACTGGTAAGTTTATTTGCAAATGTAAAACCAAATATGTGAAAAATAAGATAGTGACACAATGTCAGTGTCAGTGACACTGACAGAAAATAACGTTATTCGTACGGCTATGAATCAAGGTAATATATCTGAATTAATAAATAAACTTACGTTACAGCGAAAGTATTATCAACAACGAGCATCGTTTTAAAGTGGAATGTCCTAACTTAGTTGAAGCAATATGAATTTTTGAAAGACAAGCGTGTTATGTCCATCCTTATCGCACATGCTTATAGCCTTTGCAAAGGAGAGGGATAAATGTATGCCAATTTGTTAATTCGTTCATGATACAGATGACCTTGATCAGGCATCTAGGTACCTACAGAATTTGCCGCCTTTTCTGAATGATGCATAGAATTATTAACTTTGAAAGTTTGTTGTTTTGATTTTAAATCATTCTCAAAATAAAATTACAAAACATTAACATTGGTTGTTGTTGCATTAAACATTAAACCAAAGATTTATTTATTAAAGTTGTTTATTATCGTTGAAAATTATGCTAAATTTTATTTAGTATATTGTAGCCGCTAGGAGACAAAAATTAATACATTGTTCACTGCATGCATACATCATACAATCTACGAAACTGTTGAATTTCTTCCTTTACATAACCCCACAATGATAAATTATGTAAATATACAACACCAAACACCAAATTGTATGTTTCGACAATGTTTGGATGTTAAAAGATACGTATATGTATTATAAATAAATAAAAACAACACATGCATTGGAGAACATACATATATATACATAAAATCTTTTGCAAAAAGTAAATTACAAGACTTACCGGTTGATCGAAGCTGTCTCTGGTCCTAGTGCCTTCGTTTATCAACACATTTACATAAATTTTAGTATATTTTACTTTAAATATTACTTAGAAATCACCACTTATAGGCACACACAAATATGCGTCTGTCCACTTCCGTATGTCACACCATACTGTGGTTGTGTGTGTCGTGTGCAAAATTGAACTTGTTTCGTTAGGCATAGACTACGCTGATCGTTATAAATCAATAATATTTAAATATTCTTTATTTTCAGATATGGAATAAAACTAAATTTCTTTATAAATAATACACTAAATTTTGTAAAATAAACTTTTAATAATGTTGCACAATTATTGTAGGAACAAGAAATTGTTACATAGGCGTTTAAATAATATGGAAAATATTTTTTTTTAAATGTTATCTACCCCGCAAAAATTTGTACATTTTTTATACAAATATTCAAAAATATTGCAATAAAAATGTGTTGTGGCCAGCACAATACCTTCCGTTAAGCCTGTGTATTATGTATAAATTCCATATTTTCTTGCAAAAGATTCTAAATTTCCCGTAAAATTATTTCATAAACAAACTATGAAAATTGCACTTGACACTAACATCTCCTTCTTCTTTAGCTTACCCCATTCGTTAGGGGTCGCTATTTTTTATTTTCTTCTTTCTACAGTCCTTCCATCTTATCTTTGGTCTTCCTCTGTTTCTTCAACATCCTATTACTAAACTATTCATTCTTGTTCCAATATAATTTTTCATTTCTCCTCATGACATTTTCAAACCAATGTAATCATATTTCTTGTATCTTTCTAGAAACTTGTAATACTAGAGTTATTTTCTTACCGTATCTTTCCGTGTTTTCCCCAACATCTACTTCAACATCCTCATCTCTGCCACATTAATTTACTTCTTATTTATACTGACATCTGTCAATTTGAATTATATGAATATATTAGTAGTTTCCATGTTTAGCATAGCTGGCTGATTTATAAAATTTAATATCTTTAAAATTCTTTAACTTTATATCTATTGAATATGAAGTATAAAATGTAATCAAATCGTATAGAGAATAATATATTCTTTAAGTTATAATAACGTTAAATGTCAATAAATGATAATTAACAGCGTTTTTTTCAAGAAAAACTGTTAAAAGTTGCAAATGTAGACCAATTATAACCAAAATCTAATCACGTCTGCATATGGATCTAAATTCGAGGACACATAAAATCACGCGTGTCCCACTTAGTGGGTTCGCACAAACCCGAAAACAATAAGAATAACATCAACATTATACAACAAATCCTTATTCTTAAACATATTAAAGTGTCCGATTTTCGGTAGCGAAATACCGCATCCGGATCACAATAATAGTTAGGAAACAATCATCCTTCGCCACACATTCCTATCTAAGCAGACTTCTTTCGCCTCGGCCACACTCATAATCCTTACTCTTAAACATATTAAAGTGACCGATTTTCGGTAGCGAAATACCGCATCCGAATCACAATAATAGTTAGGAAACAATCATCCTTCGCCACACTTTCCTATCTAAGCAGACTTCTTTCGCCTCGGCCACACTCATAATCGCATTCATACATTCTTCTCTTCATACTTGGAAACTTTCTCTCTTTAAGCACCGTACCAACCACATCCATCCATTTACACACTGGTCGGCCACGCAATCGAAAACCCTCAATTTCACCGAGATATATACGCTTAACAACTCCACATGCCCAAACTATCTCAACTGAATCACACCAACTCTCTTAATCACATTGTATACAGGGTGTTGAAATAAAGGTAAACATCTTTGAGGATATATCGATGTGTTGATTATCAAATGTAAATTTTGAATAAAAATCCTTGTCATACATTTATTTACTAATTTGGTTAGAGTTCTATCAAAATTCCAAGCTCGATTTGTGGAATTAGCATTCTGCAATAAATTCGCATAATACTTTTTATTATTTGGGATGGTTTTTATACAAAAGTTCATTTATAACACATTTATATCCAATTTAAAAATGAATTTATTACAACAAAAGCACAATAGCCCTGCTAACGAATAAATTGAAGCTACAGGAACAAATTATTTACGGATAGTTTGTGTTAGCGCGTCGGTTCATTTTCCTCCCCATTCATCGCTGCAAAAAATGACGAATTTTCAATAAATTGTTTTCGCAATAATTGAGTTGAAATATATTACCATTGCCAACATACAAACACGGAAGTTCCTGGCTCGGAATGTAAATTGAAGAGAGAGTGTGTTGTGTTTCGTTTGTTTGAGGATGAAATTGGATGATGTGATGATGAAGCATTCTTCAAAACTTGTCTTTAGGGAGACCTTGAAGATGTTTCAAGGTTCAGAATGAGAATAATGGTTTTAGGATTTACAAAGATTGTGGAAGTGAACCAGCATGATTTAAGTTACCAATAGGATCTTTCACTATTTTTTACCTCCCGCAACCCTTGGTAAGATTTTGGTAAATGACCACGTTTTAAAGTCCCTAGGGCATTATCATCTAGTAACGCTCGTGGTGCATACAAGATTTTATGTCTCTCTAGAATATCTGAAACAAGTTTTAATTGATAATAATTTTGATTACAATAATGCTCAAATTTTGGCGTTGCTAAGGATGTTGTTTAATTGTTTTATTTATTATCAACGTTTATTTATTTTTAAAACATCAACATCGAGGATCGGGTACGGTGTATATAAACATATTCATAACAACCGGGGCATAATGGGAGGGCATAATGAGTTCATTATGCCCTCCCATTATGCCCCGGTTGTTATGAATATGTTTATATACACCGTATCCTAGCAATAAACAGTGCATAATACTTTAGTGAGACAAAAATATTTTTCAGCATACAATTTGGGCTTCCATATCCACGAAATTATAAAAAGTAGCATACATTTTATTTATTCAGTGATATCTTGGCCATGTAAGATATAAAATATTTACACAACGATGAAAAGTTTACTATCGTGGGAGACTTCACTGTTGTATAAAACTAGCACACGACATCCTAGTATCTAATTAGACACGGAATTTTCACCTTTCGACGAAGTTTTTTCAAAATATAAATAATACAGTTTGTGAAGATAAGAACGAAGAAGACTGACTTTGCAAAAGCATTTGATAGAATTGATCATAGTGTTCATCTGGAGTTCCTCAGGGTTCTAATTTAGGCCCATGTTTTAAATTTTTTATTAATGTATATTGCAGTGTGAAAAACTATTATTTGCCGATGATCTTAAAATATTTCATCCCTTTTTCTCTGCACAGGACAAAATAGACTTGGAACGAAAGTACATTTATATTTGAAAAGGAGGTCGCTCAATCGTCGGTCCGAATTAAAAATCAAATCAGCACGTTGGAAGTTCATTAGTAGCCTGTGAGTCGTTGGTCAATATTTGACTAACTCTATTCTATGCAATTTGCTATAATGCCTGTCTGTAACGTTTGTTACGATTCATTTCCGAAAGGACGGACTGAACTGTGCTTTTTACAGGCTACTACATTTCGATTCAGATGATTGAACACAAGCTCATATATACTTCGGCAGAGATAGGAAGAACAGTAGTTATATGTTAGTTTTTTTTGACTATAGGTATGAATATGTTTTGTAGAACAGTAAAATTTTTGAAAGATGTCCGATCAAGGTTGTCTACGAATTGTATGAATTCAGATTTTTGCTCCGCCCATCATGACAAATTCAGTAGTGTCGTTTGCTTAGTTTTTATGAGGGTACGTAAGATACTACTGTTATTTTATTATTATAAAAATATATATTACAGGAAAAACATTCAAAATTCAAAAATAAGTCAACTAGTAAGTTTATAAGCAAATGTGAAACCAAAAATGTGTTAAAAATAAGATACTGACACAATGTCAGTGTCTCTGACAGAATATAACGTTATACGTATGGCTATGAATCCAGGTAATGTATCTGTATTAATAAATAAACTTACGTTACAGCGAAAGTATTATCAACAACGAGCATCGTTTATAAATGGAATGTCCTAACTTAGTCGAAACAATATGAATTTTTGAAAGACAAGCGTGTTATATCCATCCTTATCACACAGTCTTACAGCCTTTGCAAAAGAAAGAGATAAATGTATGCCTATTTGTTAATTCGTACGTGATACAAGTGCCCTTGATCGGACATCTTTCAAAAATTTTACTGTAACTTATATTTGAAGAAGTGCGAAGGAAACGTTTTGTTTAACAGATTATACAGCGTCAAATATTATCTCTTATCTTATCGCTACATTGAATTATGAGTTATCTATTAGGAAATATCAACCTGCTATACGAACACTATTTAAACTTCATGTTTTCACCATTCATGCGTAGCCTCTCTATTTGTACCATGGAGTATCCATTTCTTTCGTAGTATGCTTTTTCTGACAGATAAATGTCAATGTCAAAAATCCAGAGACATTACTGAAGATTTTTTATGGGAAGTACATAACATTATGTTATTTCTTATTGTATTAATAGTTAAATATTTAAAATTATAGGTATAGTACATATACCCTTCAAAAATACTGTCAATCCCGGACAAAATTTCTTCATAGAACGAATTTAAAATTAAAAAATCTAAGTATAAAGAATAGGTGTAAGTAGAATTTTTGGTGTAGAGTGTAGGTATACAAGGATTGTTAAATACAATAGGGCGCGAGCAGTAATGTGACGTTGTTGGCCCTTGACCAGCGGACTGTGACAGAATGATAGCTAGTAATTATATACATAGATGTCAAATTTCATAATTTTTCATTCTAAATTTAGTGATTTTCCAATACCATGTGGTTTATTGCCTCGACAAGTAAATTCCATAGTCCTGGTGACAAATTAACTTTGACATCTATGTACAGTAAAATTTTTGAAAGATGTCCGATCAAGGACACCTGTATCACGAACGAATTAACAAATAGGCATACATTTATCTCTTTCTTTTGCAAAAGCTGTAAGAGTGTGTGATAAGGATGGATATAACACGCTTGTCGTTCAAAAATTCATATTGTTTCGACTAAGTTAGGACATTCCATTTATAAACGATGCTCGTTGTTGATAATACTTTCGCTGTAACGTAAGTTTATTTATTAATTCAGATACATTACCTGGATTCATAGCCGTACGTATAACGTTATATTCTGTCAGAGTCACTGATACTGACATTGCGTCAGTATCTTATTTTTAACATATTAGGTTTTACATTTGCTTATAAACTTACTAGTTGACTTATTTTTGAATTTTGAATGTTTTTCCTGTAATATAAATTTTTATAATAATAAAATAACAGTAGTATCTTACGTACCCTCATAAAAACTAAGTAAACGACACTACTGAATTTGTCATGATGGGCGGAGCAAAAATCTGAATTCATACAATTCGTAGACAACCTTGATCGGTCATCTTTCAAAAATTTTACTGTACATAATTACAAATTGTCAAGGCCAACAATGTCGCATGACTGCTCGCGCCCTAGACTTATGTAACCAAAAACGGAAGTGGGGAGAGGTATTGTGCTGGCCACAACAGATTTTTGTTTTCGTCTTGGTCGATCGAAATGATCCGAAAGATGCTCTATACAGGATTTGTTAAACGTGTATGTAACAGATTTCGACTGGTACCAGGTATACATTCCCAATTATATAAATATACATATTATTCACTATCCCGTTCTCCGCTTGGAGTTTCTTGGCCCCATTGGCGGTGTGAGTGGCCTTAGCACGACTTCCTGGTTGTCACCTGGACAGCATCCCCGTTGGAGACGCCGGGGGTGTATTGATTTTCCCTGCAGCGGCAGCGGTGGCGCCGGCGCGCGCATTCCTACCCTCTGCCACCACACACACAACACCGGAGCCCGACTCAAGATGGGGCAGGAAGGCAGAAGCAGGGTACATACGCACGACGATAACTGAACCACGGCAAGGCAGGAATTATAGGAAAGCTATAGTTTGTATAAGACACTGAAGGGTACAGCACAGGAAAACCAGGTCAAAAATAATGTCAACATTTCGTAATTTTGGGAATATTTGGAATTAACAAGAACCGTACTATTGTTGTTCATTATAAGAAAAACGGTTAAGAGTTTCAAATAAGCCTAATTTCGGTAGACCAATTACTTATAAGTAAAATCTAAACAGTTCTTCTATGGTTGTTAAAAGAGGAATACGAAAACATTGTAACGTTTGGAATTGTGGTATTGGAGTTATCGAAACCGACAAAATTGTCACACACACACACACAGTGACATCATCGTAAAAATAGTAAAATCATATTATATAGATCCTAAACATGCGTGCTCATTAAAAACTCACTATAAATTTTTTAACTAGACAATACAGTATTTTTTTTAAAGATTTTAGCTCTGCCCATTCTGTCAACTTCAGTAATGTCGTTTACTTAGATTTTATGAGGGTACATGAGACACTACTATTTTATTATTATAAAATATACAGGGTGGTGACCGGCACAGCCGAACATAGGATATAAATTAGATTTTCCTAATTTCCTACTTCCCTAATTATTTTAGGAAAAAAAGCGTAAAATAAAAGTTGCAGGGTATAAAATTCTGCATCCGAATTAATTTTGTATGCCTTGTAACAGCAGGAATTCAATATGAAAACTAACAATTAACAAATACTTGTTTACTGGAAATTAGAAATAATACCTAATAAATAACTATTTGTGTATTAAGAGCGCAAAATAGGACATTGTCGATTGAGAGGTTGTTCTCTCGAAATCGACAATGTCCATTTGCGCTCGAAACACACACAATTTTTTTTCTACAGTCGCTACAGTGGGGTCCTCCACCATAACAAAAAATAATAAAATGTACACTTTGTACTTACACTACTACTCAATTAATAAGGATTAATATAAAGAAAAAACGTCTTTTATATTTAATTTTAATTTATCGTTATTTCCCATTCTTCTTGACCTATTGCTTCAATCTAATCTAAACATTTTATACTTTCGTTTTTGTAAATGAATGCCCTATTTTATTTTCACAATAGTGCAGCATTTTTTTTTGTTATGTAATATACTGACAGAGCAGTTATATGTCAGATTTATTTGTAAAGGTGATAAATGTGTCACTACAGTGCCACTAGTTCCTGACTAAACGTTTCCATTAAGAATGTAGTCTAGTGACATTTCTCAACATTGTATAGTTAGAAATTAGGACAGCGAGCGTTTTTTCTACTTTGTCGCGCTAGAGCGGCAAAGTGACATTTTGCGTTGACAAAATAGAGCGCAAATGACTACTTTCTATGTAGACTGTAGAAAAATAAACTTATGTTACAGCGAAAGTATTGTCAACAAGGAGCATCGTTTTAAAATGGAATGTTCTAGTCAAAACAATAAGAATTTTTGAAAGCCAATTGAGTTATATCCATCCTTATCGCACACGCTTATAGCTTTTGCAAATGAAAGAGATAAATGTGTGCCAATTTATTAATTCGTTCATAATACAGATGACGTTGATTAACAAAAAAATACTGTACCTTCCTTACTTGATGAAGGAAGGTAAAAACACCCCATCTATGATGATAAATTTATTTATTTAAACTAAACAAACAATTGACAATAAACCACATAGTATCCTATGTATCATACATGTATCTCTGTCCTTGTCTGGCCTATACATACTACACAAGCATCAATCATGCATACCTGTCATATTGAAAGTCCGGTATGTGTGTATTATGTGCACATGTGAGTGTGTGCGTGAGTGTGTGTGTGTGTTTGTGTATGTAAGGGATATAGACAGCAAAAACTTTTACCAAACCGCTGTAACTCAGAGGGTGATTAATGCTTTTCTTATATGCGAGTAAGAAGATATTTCGTAAAATACGGGAAATTTAATATTAAATATTAGTTGGACGTAAATAAATCTATAGCCCTACAATTTCTGTGGCTAAATACAAGAATAGCGAATGTCAATAAGCTAAACAATATTATATTTTTATGTATAAAAACAACATCCACTTATTTCTATTTTGCTTGTTGTCCTTATTAAGTTCCTTTTCTCTTAAGTCCTTCGTAATTCAGCCTTTTCATCTTGTTAACAATTGTAGTATTTCAAAAAAATATATATTAAAAAAATATAAAATAACTAATTAATAAGTTAATTTTCATTGTTTGTAATTGAAAAGAAATTGGAATAATATTTATATTATTATATCATGCACAAGAACTTAAGACGCCAGTATTAGTAAACATGTAGGTAAGTCTTTAAATTAACAAAAATTAAACGGCGGGAGGTTGCTGGGCACATCAGATTTTTTCTCATAATCATACAATTCTCTGGATTTGCAGAGTAACTGCCGTATCTGCTGTATTAACTATTTTTTGTTTTAGAACTGTACAAACATGATCGAGAACAAAATTATAATTATTGAAAGCAATTTTCAACAAACTGTCAACAAATTATTGTTGTCATGTCATGTATAACGATTCATCTGTCAACAAATCGCTATTGTTTTGTTAACAATTCAAAGTCTACTAATGGGACAATAAAATTTCAAAATTTATTCTTGTAAACACATTGCGCAATAAAAAGTGTATGATTCTTGACGATATACATAGTTCAAATACTTTGTTTCCTTTTGCCACACGTTATAGAATCTGTTCATAAGGCGTCTTATGTCCTATTTCGTATAGTTCGTATACATAATTTTAACATTTTTATGTCTTGTGTTGATTTTACGTGATGTATCATTATAATTATAAAATCACTTACATATAATCGTATAAGTAGGTACTCTAGTCTCGGGTATAAAAGATGTATTATTACCTGTAACAAAACAAAAAAATATTAATTACTGCTTTATAAAGGAAGGAATTAAAATAAATACAAACATACATAATATTAAATCTGTATCAATTTGAAATTAATTTTCATTTGTTTATGTTTCATTAATTTACAAATTGCTAATTATATAATTTATAGATGTAAATATTATAACAGTTTTATTTATTCTAGATATTAACGTTTCTATTTATAATTGCATATTTAACTGCTAATATACGAGGAGGGAGTCACTCAAATATACTCTTTATTTATTTAATAGTTATGAACAGTAAAAATTTTGAAAGATGTCCGATCAAGGTAATCTACGAATTGTATGAATTCAGATTTTTGCTCTGCCCATTCTGACAAATTCAGTAGTGTCGTTTGCTTAGTTTTTATGAGGTTACATAAGATACTACTGTTATTTTATTATTATAAAAATATATGTTGCAATAAAAGTATTCAAAATTCAAGAATAAATCAACTTGTAAGTTTATTAGCAAATGTAAAACCAAATATGTTAAAAATAAGATAATGACACAATGTCAGTGTCAGTAACTCTGACAGAAAATACCGTTATTCGTACGGCTATGAATCAAGGTAATATATCTGAATTAATAAATAAACTTACGTTACAGCGAAAGTATTATGAACAACGAGCATCGTTTTAAAGTGGAATGTCCTAATTTAGTCAAAACAATATGAATTTTTGAAAGACAAGCGTGTTATATCCATCCTTATCGCACACTCTTATAGCCTTTGCAAAAGAAAGAGATAAATGTATGCCCATTTGTTAATTCGTTCGTAATACAGATGCCCTTGATCGGACATCTTTTAAAATTGAAGAGACTTCAGTAAATAAAAACCATATTCGTGATAAAAAAGGAACATCAGTGCCGAGGTGTATATTAAATTTTATTTGAAATCCAAAGTTGTGAAAGGAAAGGAATATTTATTTTTATAGGTTATGTTTACATAGCTGACAGCTTGACACTCAATAGGCGTTTTCATTTATTGTCACGAAGAACTCTGAAGGATAGTAAGCGTTTATTTTTACCTTCCGTCACCTTTAGGTAAGGAAGGTATTGGTCTTTGGTCAAAAAATTTGATAGTGAGTTTCTAATGAATAAACATGTTTTGGGGTCCTAGAATACGAATTTACTATTTTCACGATGATGTCTGTATGTATGTGTGCGTGTGTGTGTGTATTTCTATGTGTGGGTGTGTGTATGTGACGATCGTATATGCATCTAAACTCGAGGAATATGAAAAAATATTTGTAGAAATTGTGGTATTGTAGTTATGCGATACGAAACTTTCGTCACACACACATACACAGACACACATACAGACATCATCGTAAAAATGGCAAAATCGTATTATATGGACCCTAAAACATGCTTATTCACTAAAAACTCATAATTTTTTTGACCAAAGACAATACCTTCCTTACCTAAAGGTGACGGAAGGTAAAAAAGTATCTACAATTTATTTATGTTTAAATCGAAGGTTGTACATATTTGTTTCTTTTGTTCATTTTAACTGTTGTCATATGTTTTTATTATTGTTTACTTTCTTTAATAACGCTGGCTTTGCTTTCTAAATTTCTGTACAAGTTTTTTGCTCTATTTTTCTTATATAATAAAAGAAAACTTTGTATTAATAACAATATACTTCCTTCTAACTATTATAATAGTTTCCTGGTGGTACACTTTCCATTCCATATGTGAATACCCTTTACTTTAGATGTGGTCTAAAATAAGAAACAAAGGGGTCTTCCACTTTTTTACCTACCGTCACCTTTAGGTAAGGAAGGTATTGTCTTTGCTCAAAAAATTCAATGATGAGTATTTACTGAATAAGCACGTTTTAGGGTCCATATAATACGATTTTACCATTTTTACGATGATGTCTGTATGTATGTGTGTCCGTGTGTCTGTGTGACAAAAGTTCCGGATTCCATAACTTCAATACCACGATTCCAAAAATTATAATTTTTTTGTATTCCTCAAGTTTACATCCACAAGAACAACTGATTAGATTTTGGTTATAATTGATGAACCGGAAGTAGTATCATTTGAAGATTTAGCAGTTAAATTTGATTTATTGACATTTAACGTTATTATAACTTAAAGAATATATTATTCTCTATGCGATTTGATTACAATTTATACTTCATATTCAATAGATACAGAGTTAAAGAATTTTAAAGATATTATATTTTATAATTCAGCCAGCTATGCCAAACTTGGGAACTAGTAATATATTGATATAATTCAAATTGACATATGTCAGTATCAATAAAAAGTAAATTAATGGGGCAGATATGAGGATGTTGAAGTAGATATTGGGGAATACACGGAAAGATACGCTAAGAAAATAACTCTAGTGTTACAAGTTTTTAGAAAGGTACAAGAAAGACGATTACATTGGTTTGAACATGTCATGAGGAAGAATTATATTGGAACAAGAATGAATAGTTTAGTAATAGGACGTTAAAGAAACAGAGGAAGACCAAAGATAAGATGGAAGGACTGTATTACGGAAGATTTGAGAGAAAAGGAACTAAATGAGAACGACATGCAAAAATAGCGACCCCTAACGAATGGGAAAAGCTAAAGAAGAAGAAGATGCCAGTGTCAAGTGCAATTTGAATAGTTTGTTTATGAAATAATTTTACTGGAAATTTAGAATCTTTTGTAAGAAAAATTATGGAATTTATACATTATACACGAGAATGACGGAAGGTATTGTGCTGGCCACAACAGATTTTTTTTTATGAATTGTAGATCTAGAGTCTTAATTGTTATTCTTTAAGCCGTAATTTCTTATGACGTGGTGTGAAGCTCCATTTTGTTCTTAAACTAATAGTAGTCATATAAATGACGTATGTTCTAATTTGTTACCTTGGTGGAGAACCCCATTTATGAAAGAATGTTGCAACAATATCGAGTTCCTTATGTTGATGAAAGAAGAGTATAAGACTGGGAAGAAAAACGATGAAGGCTATATGAATTATTAACGTCAAAAAAATTTGAGAAATTTCCAAATAATCTGTCAATCAAATAATGTTGTTTACCTTGTACAAACACTTATCAAGTATGAATTATATATTTAATGTTTATTTAATAACGAAACCTACGATATATTTACATTTGTACCATTGAGGGTGCACTCAAGCTGTCATGGAAAGAGCACCACAATTATACATTGAGGTATTAAAATTATTTAGTTAAAATTAAGCGCTAGTCATTTTTGCCATTGCGGCCTTTAAGATTTTTTGTAAATTTCTGCATTTTTTATTGTTTAGATCTCCCTCATGCCCCGGTCCCCCCTCAACATATTGAGGGAATGAATTAATGTAATTTATATTGACCAACGATTTAATTTATTTTTATCTTTTGTCAAGGCGGCGATGCATGTGTAGATAGAATGACAGCAGACGATCGTATGTAGTCTAAATTTAACTCGTTGTGCTAATCATTGGTCAGTTGTCATTTGTCCGAGTTTATTTAGCGATTGTTTTAAGGTCAGCTAGCTTTTGTTACAGACGGAAACTTCAATCGTCTTTCGAGACTAAAATACGTTTATTACTATGAAATGCATATAAATTTATTTAAATGTGACATTATGAGATCGTTGTTAGTAATGTTCACACATATTTCAAATTTAAACACAAATTTTAAATTATTTCTGCAAGTGAGAAAGGGACGAATATGTGTTGTGGCCAGCACAATACCTTCCGTCAATCCTGTGTATTATGTATAAATTCCATACATGAATTTTCTTGCAAAAGATTCTAAATTTCCAGTAAAATTATGCAAATTGCACTTGACACTAACATCTTCTTTAGCTTTCCCTATTTGTTAGGGGTCGCTATTTTTTATTTTCTTCAACTCATTTCTATTTTACGTGTCGTTCTCATTCAGTTCCTTTTCTCTCAAGTCTTCTGCAATACGGTCCTTCCATCTTATCTTTGGTCTTCCTCTGTTTCTTCAACCTTCTATTACTAAGCATTCATCCAATATATTCTTCATTTCTCCTCATGACATTTTCAAACCAAGGTAATCATCTCGCTTGTATCTTTCTAGAAGCTTGTAACACGAGTTATTTCCTTACCGTATCTTTCCGTGTCTTCCCCAATATCTACTTCAACATCTTCATCTCTGCCACATTAATTTACTTTTTATTTATACTGACATCTGTCAATTGGAATTGTATGAATATATTAGTAGTTTCCATGTTTAGCATAGCTGGCTGATTTATAAAATTTAATTTCTTTAAAATTCTTTAACTCTATATCTATTGAATATGAAGTATAAAATGCAATCAAATCGTATAGAGAATAATATATTCTTTAAGTTATAATAACGTTAAATGTCAATAAATCAAATTATCTGCTAAATCTTCAAATGATACTACTTCCGGTTCATCAATTATAACCAAAATCTAATCAGTTGTTCTTGTGGATGTAAACTTGAGGAATACAAAAAAATTATAATTTTTGGAATCGTGGTATTGAAGTTATGGTATCCGGAACTTTTGTCACACAGACACACGGACACACATACATACAGACAACATCGTAAAAATGGTAAAATCGTATTATATGTACCCTAAAACGTGCTTATTCAGTAAATACTCACTGTTAAATCTTCTGGATGTAAACTTGAGGAATACGAAAAAAATATAATTTTTGGAATTGTGGAATTGAAGTTATGCGATCCGAAACTTTCGTCACATACACACACATACATACATACAGACATCATCATAAAAATGGTAAAATCGTATTATAGGGGCCCTAAAACATGCTTATTCACTAAAAACTCATCATTTAATTTTTTGACCAAAGACAATACCTTCCTTACCTAAAGGTGACGGAATAATGATAATAATACTTCTATATCTACCGTTTTGCTGTGTTCCAAAAGGACTACCAAAAATATAAATTATAATTTTAGTTTATATTTATTGTTATAGCTAATAATGTGCGATAAAAATTGTCATAAATCTTCATATATTTCAATTTAAACAGCTACTAACTACAACCTGAATGATATATAGTTAAAAAACCAGTTTCACTATACACATACGATATACATATTAACATGTTATAAAAAACATATGAATATGCTAATGAGCATATTAAGTTATCACTACATACATAAATATTGTTTTATTCATTATTGTTTGGATTATAATTATTTCCTTTGCAGCAGAAATAATTGTTGAAAAAGTTATTATTTATAAAAAAATGTTCAATGATAATTAAGAATATCCTTTAAAAGTTGACTTAATTATTGTTTATTAGCACTAGGATAACATACTTGGAATAAACAATATTATGGGGTAACGGTATTAAATTAAAAATATTTCCCCTTCCGCAACATACATCTCAACATCTTCATCTCTGTGCCACATTAATTTTCTTTTCAATGACACTGACATCTGTCAATTACAATTTTCTTAACATAGTAACCCAGAAATGAGTAAAATTTTAAATATTTGAAAGATTTCGGACAAAACCTTTGGGCACGTTTTGTTCCTCATCTAAATGATCTAGTGTGTCTGGTGTCCTCTTATATTCATCTCATACTCTCTTTTGTTCTTAATAATGATCCCATTCAGAAGACTGAGCTTAGCTCGCTTCTTTTATGCGAACCAGAAGGGCTATGATGGTTGATGAAAAACATCAGCCACTTTCAATTTTGCATATAGACAAAATAGGGACTTTTTCCCTTGCATAAGGACAAAGTAAAGCAGAAACAAAAAGATGTACCTATAGTTGACAATATAGATTGCTTTGGAATACAAGAAAAAATTGAAATATAAAATTCTATCGAACTAAAAGTTGAAGTAGTCTCATCATTGGTGTCGGTTGTATAATTTGTTGAATACGTAAGGCGGCTGAAGTATTATGAGCCTAGGCTGGTATACAATACAAGGTTTGTTTAGAAAATGACGATGAAACATGTGAATAGGGGGGGGGGGGAAGTACTTTGAAGGGGACAAGGACCAATATGTAAAATTAATAATAAGGTATAAAATTCTGTGGCCACCACATTATCTTTCGTCAACCCTGTGTATTATGTACAAATTCCATACATCTTGCAAAAGATCCTATATTTTCAGTAAAATTATTTCATAAACTCTGCAAATTGCACTTGACACTGACGTTTTCTTTAGCTTTTCCCATTCGTTAGGGGTCGCTATGTTTTATTTTCTTCTTCCACTCATTTCTGTTTTGCGTGTCGTCCTCATTTAATACCTTTTCTCTCAAGTTTTCTGCAATACAGTCCTTCCATCTTATCTTTGGCCTTCCTCTGTTTCTTCAACCTTCCATTACTACAAAATTCATTTTTCTTCCAATATATTCTTCATCTCTCATCATGACATGTTCAAACCAATGTAATGGTTATTTTCCTTTATTCTTTAATCCTTTTTGTATCTTTCCGTGTCGTCCCTAACATCTATCTCAACATCCTCATCTCTGCCGCTTTCATTTTCTTTTCATTGACACTGACATTTGTCAGTTTTCTTAATATAGTAGCTGTTTTCATGGTTTTTAACTCTATATCCATTGAATATGAAATATAAAATGCAATCAATTATTTCATATTTATAATAACATTAAATGTCAAAAAATAATATTTAACAGCGTTTTTAGAAACTGTTAAATCCTTCAAATTAGGGTACTTCCGGTTGACCAATTATAACCATTTGGATGTAAGGAAGAGGAATACATTAATATTGTAATTTTTGGAAGTCTAGTATTGGAGATATCGCGGCCGAAATTATAGTCATACACACACATGCAGACATCGTCGTAAAAATAGTATTGTAGGGACCACAAAATGTGCTTATTTATTGAAAACTCACCATCGATTTTATTGACTAAAGACAATGCCTTCCGTATTCGTACCTAAAGGCGTTGGAAGATAAAAAAATAAAGTTCGATTAATTTCTGAACAGACCTATACAAATATATTTAATTATTTACTCCAACCCTTTTTAGTCAACTTCCGTCACAATCACAATAGCATTCAATATCTTTCTGAAACATTTTCCATCATCTGCATATACGTTTAATGAGTCGTCTTTATGTCTGCGGGTGATCTGCAGTGATACACGACTGCTTTTCATAGTCTGCAGTGATTGTCACACAACCCCTGCGCTATTCACATCCCTTAGACTGCAGCCCTGAGCCTTTCAAGGGTGGAGGGACAGAACGGTGCTTGAGAAATGCGCCACGGCAAAAAAGAATGCAAGAGAGAGCAGAAATTTTGTGTAGGGGTATTTTGTCCGAAAAGATGAACCACGGGGATGAATAATCCCTTAGGAAAAGATGACGATTTGTGCTTACATACAGACTTGTAATTTTTTTACCTCTCGCTAAGAGAGGTATTGGATTCATGCCAGATTTTATTGAATAAGCACGTTTTAAGGTCCCTACAATCAAATTTTAATATTTTTACGATGATGTTTGTGTGTGTGTGTATTCTATAGATTTAGAGATAAAAGAAATATTATATATAAAATAATCTGTGGTAATAAATTTTACAGCCGAAAGAATGCCATGGAAAATAGTTGAAAATTTAACATGTTTGTAACTGACAGATAAATGTCAGTGTTAGAAATCCTGAGACATTACTGAAGATTATTTTCTGGGAAGTAGATACATTATATTATTTCTTATTGTATTAATAGTTAAATATTTAAAATTATAGGTATATTACACATACCCTTCAGAAATACTGTTAATCCCGACAATGAATTGAAAACATCTCGAAAAATTACAGGAATAGGACAAAATTTCTTCATAGAATGAATTTAAACATTTAAAAATCTAAATGTAAAGAATAGATATATGCGAGAATGCAGCTCGAAGGAAGACGATATGAAAGTGAAGATGGTCTCCACTCTGCAACGTGAAATACATTGAAATAATAAGTAATGAAAGAAAACTGTACTTGGAGAATCTCTTAATTCTTGATCTGTGACTATTATGGAGGTGACAAGTATAGGTTAAAGAATTTAAATTTGCTTCAAACATTATGGGACAATGTACACCAACACTGTAGACTAGAGTAACATTGCACTGCGAAAAAGCTATCAAATTCTTCTTAAGTAAGTTGTAAATATTGACAAAATTGCACATCGTTATAAGAATAATCGGAGTGCAATCTATCCATCACTTTATTAAAGGGAATTAATGTGTTATTTAGATACAACATGTATGAAAAAATAAAATGTAAAAGAAGATATGTAAGAATAGACGCACAATCCAGATATATACATTTTAGACCGCCCAAAATGTTTTTACTAGAAGAATATGAAGAGAAAGTAAACAAGAACGTTGTTCGAATTGAAAATCCCTGTTACCAGCCTAAAATTTATATATGGTAAACTCTATTTTGTAATTTATTGTACATAATTTATGGTAAAATATCCTATAGGTTTTATGAATATATGTGAAAATTGTTTTATGTTGAAACATGCTCTTATTGAATAATAAAGAAATTTAAACGAATATATTATTTGTATTTCTAAAAATATTCTTTGCTGGTCACATCAGATTTTTTTTAAAGTAGTCGATAGAATTTTGCAGATATTTTTACCATTTGTGTAAGTTTTATAATTTGATGAAAATGTAAGCCGGCCGAATTATTATAAACCTAGGCTCGTAATATGATTGCTTCCGTGAACAAATGTTTACATAAACTTTTTTATCCTTTTGATGTATGACCTTTATAGTAGTTGCCAAGTATTTATTAACGATGTGAATTCAACGAATGTATGTACAAAATATCTGTTAGATTCTGCAGGACAATTCTCTCGCGTAAACAGTGCTTTATCTAGCTTGCTAAAGGGTCACTGCCCTTGACCTAAAGCGCCCTTTACACTATACTACAGTTACTCGAAGATGTTAAGATCGTTAAGGAGATTACTGCGGTTTGAAACACACACGCACGCTATATAGATGTGGGAGTTGTATTCGCTGAGCTCCTTTGTTAACTACTAATAAAATTCAAGTAAAATTGCATATATTTTGTCAGAAACCCTTCTACCGTAAGGTGTAGAGTGTATAAATATATTTGTGTAGGAATTTCGACCATTGCTTCTTATTTCTTGTCATCTTGAATTTTTGTGTTTTCTTTCTCCAATATTTACAGTAATACTTTATCCCAGTTGTTTTTAGGTCTTCCTCGGTCTCTTTTTTCTAATATATTTGTCTCACTGGTTTATCTTCGTTCATTTTGATCATGTGGCCCCATCAAGCTAGCTATCTCTCCTCGATGAAGTCCAATACAGATTTACATGCAAATTGCTGACATGATCTTCTTCTTTAGCTTTTCCCATTCGTTAGGGGTCGCTATATTTTATTTTCTTCTTCCACTCATTTCTATTTGGCTTGTCGGTCTCTTTCAGTTCTTTTTGTCTCGTCTTTCGCAATACAGTTCTTCCATTTATTAATCTTTGGTTTCTTCAACCTACTATTAAGCTATTCATTCTTGTTCCAATATATTCTTCTATCTCTTGTATCTTTCTACAAACTTCTTACACTAGAGTTATTTCCCTTATTCTTTTATTCGTTACCTATCTTTCCGAATATCTCTGCCACATTAATTTACTTTTTATTTACCTGAATATATTAACAATTTTCATGGTTAGTATAGCTGTCTGATTTATAAAATTTAATTTCTTTATAATTCTTTAACTATATATCTATTGAATATGAAGTATAAAATGCAATCAAATCTTATATAGAATAATATATTTTTTACGTTTTTCAAGAAAAATTGTAAAAATCTTCAAATAAGGGTACTTTCGGTAGATCAATTATAACCAAAATCTAATCACCTCTTCTTCTGGATGTATACTACACACACACATGCATACATACATACAAACATCTTCGTAAAAATGGTAAAATCGTATTATATGGACCCTAAAACATGCTTATTGACTAAAAACTTATCATTGAATTTTTTGACCACAGACAATACCTTTCCTTACTTAAAAGTGACGGTAAAAATATTGCTGTCTTTGAATCGGAAATTAGTTAAACTTTCCATAATGTGTATCTTTACTACAACTATTATTTATAGGTGTGGAAAAAGTGTAAAGTTCATAACATTTATTATAATATATGACATTAAAAAATATTACCTACAATTATTCGCATTTATAGTAATGTTTAAAATAATGAAACCATATAAATAATATGAACTTTAATACATAATAAATTATTCATATATTAAAATCCTTTATTTTTTTTAGATTTTTATATTTTGTATTTATTTATTTATTTATATATTAATGATTAAGAATGACAGAAAATGAATTAATCCGTCGACTTATCAATATTTATTTGTTGTGTTACGTTTGACCCGAATTAATCGTAATCTCAGATGGTCAATTTCAACTTATCGTATATGTTAGTCTTGAAAACGTACAATGATACGAAAACATAATCTATGAGTAAATAGACATTAACACTGATAAGTCAATCAAAAAATGTTACTCAAATATGTGAACGAAACTGCTTAAATATGTGAGATTTTTATCAAACCCCAAGCATTGGTAATACATTGTAAGTACATAGTTGGTATATGAGATGAAATTTATCAGACTTTAATATTATAAAAAAATCTGATGTGGCCAGCACAATACCTTCCGTCAATCCTGTGTATTGTGTATAAATTCCATACATAGATTTTCTTGTAAAAGATTTATACCGTCTTCTATTTATACATTTAGTGCGATTTTACCCATAAGCAAAGAACTAATTATTACAAATTTAAACAAACTTTGTTACCAAATTGAACGTTTAAAACAATATCAATCACTCGCTACTTCCTCAATCCTTATACTACATTAAATAACCCTCGTACGAATGGAAAACACTATTAGATAGTTCATATCACAGAATTTTAATATAAATTTGCTACTACGGTATTATTCCTGCCACAAATGTAGAATTCAGCATACAATTTAAATCTTTCATAGCGTTCCTCATAATATTCTATCTTGCGTAAAACGATAAGCGCGTTCGCGTAACAACCGGAAATGGAGCAAGCATCAGCACGTCTCCAGGGACACTAATCCACTTCCGGTTTCGCTGGAAACAACACAGCATCACTGTCAAACCCGCGAAATTCAAATTACAAAAATACAGGCAACACAATGATATCTGGGGTATAGCATAGCCTTGTATGGATACAATAGGGACTGTGTAATTGTATATCATTGTTGTGTTGTATAGGATTGACGGAAGAGTTAAATACAGTTTAAGCCTACTTCCTGTGACATATAGGTAGGTAGGTCAGTTTATTCAATACGAAATTTGTTTGGACAAAACGATACAAAAAATCTGTTGTGGCCAGGACAATACCTTCCGTCAATACTGTGTATTATGTATAAATTCCACACATAAATTTTCTTGCAAAAGATTCTAAATTTCCAGTAATTTCATAAACAAACTATGCAAATTGCACTTGACACTAACATCTTCTACTTTAGTTTTCTCCATTCGTTAGGGGTCGCTATTTTTTATTTTCTTCTTCCACTCATTTCTGTTTTATGTGTCGTTGTCATTCAGTTCCTTTCTCTCAGTCCTTCCATCTTATCTTTGGTCTTCCTCCGTTTCTTCAACCTTCTATTAGTAAGCATTCATCCAATATATTCTTCATTTCTCCTCATGACATTTTCAAACCAATGTAATCATCTCGCTTGTATCTTTCTAGAAACTTGTAACACTAGATTTATTTCCTTACCTATCTTTTCGTGTCTTCCCCATCTACTTCAACATCCTCATCTCTGCCACATTAATTTACTTTTTATTTATACTGACAACTGTCAATTTGAATTATATGAATATATTAATAGTTTCCATGTTTAGCATAACTGGCTGATTTCTTAAAATTCTTTAACTCTATATCTATTGAATATGAAGTATAAAATGCAATCAAATATCAATCAAATCGTATAGAGAATAATATATTCTTTTGAGTTATAATAACGTTAAATGTCAATAAATCAAATTTAACTGTTAAATCTTCAAATGAAGCAATTATAACAAAATCTAATCAGTTGTTCTTCTGGATGTAAACTTGAGGAATACGAAAAAAATATAATTTTTGGAATCGTGGCATTGAAGTTATGAGATCCGCAACTTTTGTCACACACACACACACACACACACACACACACACACATCGTATTATAGGTACCTTAAAACATGCTTATTCATTAAAAACTCATCATTGAATTTTTTGACCATCCTTACCTAAAGGTGACGGAAAGTAAAAAGATAACAAGCTTTTTAATCGTAATAAAAAATGCATTTACTTAAAGTAATACTTAATAATTGTTATAAACTTAAATTAAATAAATTAATTATCAGTACCAATTATCAATTGGAAATCTTATCCCAAGTCATCATAAAAATATATAATCAGTTTTATTAAGCAATACTTCCTTGTACCTCATACCATTGATAAAAGCCGTGATGAGTGATGATACATTTGTTTACACTCTCTTTCTTTTGTTTTGCTTTGGAGTGAACGTATTCTATAAACGCAAAGTGATTGTAACATTTGAGCGTCGGCGAGTGCGAGTGGTGAGTTCGTGACCTACAGGTATATAGTTCAGTTCGGTGACCTCACAGGGGTCACAAGCACTGCCTATAGCAATAGCTACACTATGCTACAAAGAGCGGTATAAACAGAACAATGAAGAACGCAGCCTGATTGCAGATTGGATAGAACACTTGGAATGGGAAGATGATGTTTGATGATAGTTTGTTTATGAAATAACTGTACTGGAAATATAGGATCTTTTGTATAGGAATTTGTCATGATGGGCGGAGCAAAAATCTGAATTCATACAATTCGTAGACAACCTTGATCGGACATCTTTCAAAAATTTTACTGTATGTTATATTTATTATATAATATGAGAATCATTTCATAAATAATGTCCAGGTTGGCAACACAGCGAATTGGATGATGCAACAACAGTGACAATTACGTTAGTTGTAATATAAGGGGGGGAAGAAACGTGTGTTTTGTTTTCAACTATAGCGTAATCTTTCAGTTAAAATGAAGCCTGCACGTGTCTTGGGTATTGTGACAGTTGAAGATAAGAGGTCAAAACTTTACGTGCCATTCGACAGATGAACAGAAATGGTGTCTTGGATGGAATAATAAAGCTTACCAGTCGTTGGGACTCGGTCATTGAGAAATAGAGATAGTGTAATAAAAATAAGTTATTTTCCAATGTATAAGAGTGGTTCCCCTGATTATCTAAGCACTTGCGCACCAATTTGGCAGATTTTTGATTCACGTGTTATAAAAATAAGTGAATCTGGTCCAAAGGCATTTGCACACAAGAATGCATCCACCTGTTAGTTATTTTCGAATCGTTGCCCTTTCAACGCCTCTTTGTGTGGTTCGAACAAATTTGCACGAACACAAGTTGGAAATGTTTAAAAGTATCCACTGTAATTTTGCGCCAATTTTTATTAGATTTTAACCATGCCATAGCTTATCTCAGTTTTTTTTTGCTAGCTGCCAATCATGTTCAATAAGGATGTGATTTTTTTCAGTTTTGTTGGAGTGTTACACTTGTGTGTTCGATAACGTCTCGCATAGTCTCTGCCAGATTTCGGTCGGTTTAACACTTTCTTTACTTTGTAATTAGTAGTTAGTAATTTGATAATAATGCCCTGTGCAACGACAATAGGTATTGGTTGTGTGTTCATTGTAATATTTATTGGCGAGATGATCTTACGGTGACAAGCAGTGTGAAAAAATTCATATGTTCGTTACAAGTTATACAAGTATTATTCGTATATGAAATATGGAGATTGTAAACAGTGTTTGTCACGATTTGAAAGTTAGTGTGATAAATTAATTCGTTCCGTACAGTGGCTAAAAAACATTCAATATAATTTCCAGTCCTTCTAATCGTATATTTATTTTTATATAATCCTTACATTCTTGTGCTTTTTGTTGAAGTATTTGAACTATTTTTGGGCTTCAAAAGAGTAAACAACGAAGAATTTTGTAACAATTATGTATGTATTGACCAAATAAAAATGTTCGAGTGATTAAAGACGCAAAAGTATTTCTAAATTTCTACTTTTCCAATTACCAATAATTACCTAAATACATCTTGTATAGATCGCACCCCCAAGTTGGTAGTTACGTTTCTACCCTATTTGTGAGTGTTTTGTTTGTTTGTTTGTTACACTGTCGACGCCTGGCGTCGACTTAGGCGTCGCTCAGAGATTTACAAGATAAGGAAGTTGCTAATTTGATTAGACGCTCTGTTAGCGGTACGCAGGGGATAAATGGAGGTGGAAACGTCAGGAAGATGATGATTATATACATACGAATAACGGTTGTTTATATATATATATATATATATATATATATATATATATATATATATATATATCCAAAGTGTATGAAGAATGTATGGTTAGGAACAATGTGATTAAGAGAGTTGGTGTGAGTCAGTTGAGATGGTTTGAGCATGTGGAGAGAATGGCGAGTGAACGGCTTGTTAAGCGTATATATCTTGGTGAAGTTGAGGGTTTTCGAGCATGTATGAATGCGATTATGAGTGTGGCCGAGGCGAAAGAAGTCTGCTTAGATAGGAATGTGTAGCGAAGGATGATTGTTTCCTAACTATTATTGTGATCCGGATGCGGTATTTCGCTACCGAAAATCGGTCACTTTAATATGTTTAAGAGTAAGGATTTGTTGTATGATGTTGATGTTGTTCTTATTGTTATCGGGTTTGTGCGAACCCACTAAGTGCGACACGCGTGATTTTATGTATGTATATATATTAGTATTTTCTCTCAATTTAAATTGCCTATATTTGTTTCTGTTACTGAAAAAGTAAAAAAAAAATACTGTTGACATTTAACATTGAATCAGTATTCCCTGATATTTATTTTGAGTTTATGAGATACAGTGCAAGGTTGTAATGAAACTTCCATCAAGGTATGTATACTATTTTATTCTCAATCATCCTCTTTTTAAATCAATAATTTTCAGAATAAATTATTGAGTTATAGCCTTTAATTTTATTGATATATATGTTACTAGGCAACCCTACATAAACATTTCCAACTGGTGAGGTAGAAGTGAAATCTGTTATTTCCCAGCCAAGAAATTGTCATTGCAGTTGGGAATGATATATTTCCCAACCTCTAAAAGGTTAGGAATCGACCTATTACTATAATAATTGTGAATAAAATAATGTATACGAACTATGTTGACAATTACAACATACGTCGTCTTATAAACAAATTCGTGTATCGTCAAGAATCATACACTTGTTATTGCGCAATGCCATTCATACGTGAAGTATATTATAGTTACAATACAAATAGCGCGAAAAATGTTGTTATAATGTACGAAACTCAGTTTAATTCATTAAGTATTCTCAGCGTTTGTGATTCCTGCTGTAGTAATTTATGCAGTGACACTATTCCTGCCAACGTTCCTGTTTTCCTGCGGCGTCGTCCTCCCCTCCTCCCACTACTTATGTGCGCGGCGTCGCCATGGCAACGCGTCACGACGGACAGCGTCGTTGCTCTGGCAACCAAACAGAAACAGTTGCATGGCGGCCAACACTTCCTTCTAACCCTGACCTTCAGAGCGACATGTTTATACTCGTATGAAGATGGGATTTAATGAGAAATTCTAACAAAATGGAAGAAATAGAGGAGCTTTTGTTTCAAATGTATTTAATTTGAGCATAGTACCGAGTTTACAAACTCTAATATCTTTTCGATCTTGTTGTACTCTGTTTTGTATATTTCTTTTTGATGTTCTTTCTTTTAATATAATGCTGCCCAACGATGAAATATAACTAGACAAAACTTTATTTGGGTTGTTTTGATTTCCGACACCTACATATTGAGATATGTTTAATTTCGTATGAACCTTGCTCGCTAGAAGCGTAAACGTTCTTCATAATATAATTCTTTGGATGATTAAAACTAACAAACCAATTATAATCCATCAAATTTTATGTCGATTAATTCAGTACCTATCTAACTTAGTAAATAAGATATCGGAATAAAAAACTTCTTATACTTGTTACATTGTTTACAATAGCTTTCGTTTCATGGTGTATTCTAATTTTAAAATAAATATCTAAAACTAAATTGTATATTTTACGATAATAATATAATTTTTGTAAGAACAAAATATATATTGAGTTTTTTGTAATAAAATAAAATGCATATCTTTAAATTTTCTCGTATTATTTCAACCTTCGAAACCTGATCTCTCGTCGTTCGACAGTCCCTCATGTGCCTCTCAATTATTAAGTAGCCGATATAGATTTCAGGCATCAGAGCTTCGTATGTTGGTATGCGAACCGTTTTCTATTCACAAGTCACTTAGACATGTGTTCGAGTTCTCACTAGTGGATCTTACAGTATCCAGCAACTTAAGGGATGCAGGGGGGGGGGGTGGAAGAGGGAAGCCGGCAGGATGTTAGGGGTACTTTAGAAGAAGGTTTAGCTAAATTGAGGAGAAATTTTCAAAGTCTTAAAGATTTACAAAGAGGAAACAAGTTATTTACTGGATGTTAAGAAATAGAAAAATAAACATTGATAAGCAATTACATAATATATATATACCGAAGAAAAAATTTTGGTTGTCAAATTACATTTCAGAGGAAATAGTAATGAAGAAATTCGTGCACTTTTTGGTGGCTCTTATTCTGATCCTCCAATTCCAAGTAAAACGACAATATTGAGAGATTTAATAAAACAGGAAGTGTGAAAGGCCAATTGCAGATGAATATGAAGAAAGACAAGCAAATAAAATTAATGTAATTGCAGCCATTGAAAATAATAAAAATATAAGTTTGCGGCAAATAGAAAAAGACACTTCAATTCCATTTAGTACTAGAAATTATCTAAAAGAAATATCCCTGGAATGTACTAAAATATCGTGCTAGCAACTAGCGAATATTAGGCGTTCTTTTTATGATAGATTAGGTTATTGTTTGGCGCAGAATGGAGACATATTTGAGCATTTAATTTAAATAAACTTCTATTTTGCTGCTATTCTTTTCATCCGATTTGTATGATTTATTTTATTATTAAATATTTGATAATTTCCCATTTTTAATATTCACCGAAATCTCAGTTGAGTTCAGTGTTATTGATGTTAATTGTTGTAATCATTGTATCTATTATTATAATTCGACAATAATTGATTTTCCACCCCAAAAAAATAATAATTCATGTTTAAAACAAAAGAATGTAAACTTGTTATATACATTTATTTATTTTGTAACGCTGCTGCAAATACATACATATGTTCTGGTTACTGGCATCTATTCCAAGATGCGTGTTTCTAAGAAAAGCGTATTCCATTTCTATATTAGTGAGTTTCTCATGAGAACGAGTGCTTGCTGTTAACGAGGAGTAAATTGAATACGAGTTGACCTCTGACCTCTGCCTCTTCAAACTGACATTCAGAATCGACCTAGTATAAATACAACGATCTTTACCGACAAATGTCACACAATGTACAGACATTTCTTTAGCGGTTTCTGCATTTGGCTAGCGAGAGAAAGGTTGGAATTTTTTTTTATAATCAATAGATTTACTTAATTTTGTTGGTACCATAGAAATTTTCATTATTCCTTCTGTCAAAATCTTCAACTTTAATGTCACATTGAGGGACTTTTAGGCAATGAAAAAGTAAATGCGCTCGTTAATAAGGGAGTCAAATTATCAACCTTTTTACCTCCCGCTATCCTTGGTAAGGGAGATATAGGAATTATGGGTAATAAGGCGTGATCTTGAATGTTTGTTTAGTGCACTCCAACAGAGGAAGTTTTTATCTACGTATATTAGTATATGCGTGCATAAGATATATGAAATGAGGCGATAAGAACAACGCAGACTGCAGACTGAATTGAAGTAGTTCTGAGTCAGTGAAGCAACACTTCATATCAAGTTTCTACATAGAAGAATGTCTGGTTATGATATCAGATTCTTTAGTTGCATTTTACATGGGACTGCAAATAAGTATCTCTTGAAAATGGACATGTTTCTTAGGCGATTGTGTTTGTGGGAAGCAACGGAATTGCAATTATTTTTTACCTTCCGGCACCTTTAGGTAAGGAAGGTATTGCCTTTGGTCAAAAATTTCATTGATTTTTCAATTAATAAGCATCCTATAATACGATATTACTATGTGTATGCGTGTGTGTGTGACTGTAAATTACAATTTTTACGTATTCCTCTTCCTTACAATCATATGAATACTTGATTAGATTCTGGTTATAATTGGTCAACTGGTAGTATCATCATTTGAAGGTTTTAACAGTTTATCAAACGCTGTTAATAGTATATTACATCCGAGGTGGAATATGTTTCTTTACAGCCGTGGTCTTATGTATGTTATCTCGAGGTGAGATACAGTACTAGGCTGTAATGAAACTCCCACCGAAGTATGTATACTATACTATTTTATTCACAATCATCCTCTTTTTAAATCAATAATTTTCAAAATAAATCTTTAATTTTATTCATATTTTTGACTGCTCTATTAAAAATTGCTTTGCTTATTATAGGGATCTATGACAATGTTACTAGGCAACCCCTACATAAACATTACCAGCACATGGGGTGGAAGTGAAATCCACTAATTGCCACTCAAGTGATTGCAGTTAATAATGACGTATTTCCCAACCTCTAACTCATTTCTGTTTTACGTGTCGTTCTCATTCAGTTCCTTTTCTCTCAAGTCTTCGCAATACAGTCTTTTCATCTTATATTTGGTCTTCCTCTGTTACTTCAACCTTCTATTCCTAAGCTATTCAATATATTCTTCATTTCTCCTCATGACATTTTCAAACCAATGTAATCATCTCGCTTGTATCTTTCTAGAAACTTGTAACACTAGAGTTATTTCCTTACCGTATCTTTCCATGCCTTCCCCAACATCTACTTCAACATCCTCATCTCTGCCACATTAATTTACTTTTTATTTATACTGACATCTGTCAATTTGAATTATATGAATATATTAGTAGTTTCCATGTTTAGCATAGCTGGCTGATTTATAAAATTTAATTTCTTTAAAATTCTTTAACTATATCTATTGAATATGAAGTATAAAATGCAATGAAATCGTATAGAGAATAATATATTCTTTAAGTTATAATAACGTTAAATGTCAATAAATCAAATTTAACTGTTAAATCTTTAAATGAACCTACCTCCGGTTCACCAATTATAGCCAAAATCTAATCAGTTGTTCTTCTGGACGTAAACTGGAGGAATATGAAAAATATATAATTTTTGGAAGTTATGCGATCCGAAAATTTCGTCACACACACACACACACACACACATACATACATACATACATACATACAAACATACATACATACATACACACAGACATCATCGTAAAAATGGTAAAATCGTATTATAGGTACCCTAAAACATACTTATTCACTAAAAACTCATTGCATTTTTGACCAAAGCCAATATCTTCCTTTACCTAAAGGTGACGGAAGGTAAAAAACAGTACAAAATATACTCAGTACGACTTGTTATACATTTCTGTGTGTCGTATTGAAATTCACAAAAAATCTATCTAGATCAAAAATGTCTATATTGTATGTTCGTTGAAGTTTTGTAAGATAAATTGTAAGACGCAATGTTAGCCACTAAGTATCGGCTGGCCAAGGAAAGGTTTCCTGCTTCCCTGCACTGGGCAGGAAATTGCCGGCACTTTGTCGCCGCTCCCAGGAAATTAAACCTACCCAACCCTTAAATACTTTTCGCTCGGTCCCGTCAATAACAAAATATATAAGGGAAGAAAACGCCAATACCAATTCGTTTCACAAAGACGTATGAAACTTGACACTTATTGTTAAATGACTAAAACTTTGTTGTATTTTAAAGGTATGTGTACAATCAATTTGGAGTCTGTCTAATTGTTACTTAAGTGGAAATTGTACTTTTTACCTGTCGCTAAGAGAGATATTGGAATCATGCTAAAAATCGCATATCCAGATTTTAATGAATAAGTACATTTTAAGGTACCTAGAATACGACAATAATATTTTTTGATAATCTCGTTTTTTATTCAAACAATGTCGCCAAGCTTAATGTCAGTTAGCATACGCTTTGTAAAAAATTGGTGTGAACATTACCTCGCATCAATTCCATTTCTATTTTATTCTTTGCTTTCAATTTGTCCTTAGCTTATCCTGGTTGATTCACAGATAATCTCCACATGTCCGACATACAAATGGTCTGATATTTTTCTCATGTGATTACATGACATTAGATTCACATACAACGAATAAAACATTTGTGTTAGTGTGTCTTGTAAACAGAACGGAAACAGAAATACTATGGTTTAATGCAGGATGTACAGATGTTTATTTATGTTAGATAGAAATTATTCTGAAACATTGAAAATAGTTTCAATTAATGTAGGGAGATTCCATATTTTATCATATAATTATTCTATTTATTGGAAAGTTTTTAGTCTTAATATACGAATCCAGCCCAAGTTCATAATAGTTCGGCCGGTTTATGTTTCAAAATAGAAACAATAATAATGAAAGATATGCATAATGAATGAGTATGATGTATAAAGTGTTGTTCTATTTTAAAATACACTGAGTAATTACTATTACACTACGAATAGAGACTAGACTAGACAATGAATTCATACACTGTGCGGACATAGGACATGTGTGCTAGTGTGTGAATGTATGTATGTGAATGAAAGGAAGACGTATATTATCTGTCAGATTATTCTTAGTTCTGGTATGGTTACATACACAATATTTTTTCTTATACACGGTACGGCAGAACCAATTAAGCAGTTTTGAAGAGTTATAAAAAAGAAACCAGGGTATATATGAAAAAAATGTTTTTATTTTTGAAATCAGTAGGACTTATTAATTTTTTAAAATAATGTCTTTAAGATGGCGGCCGTTACAATACATTGCTGGAGCCGATTTTTGAAGTTTTGAACAGCCCGTTGACACATTTCGCGGGGTATCGCGTTTACTTCAACAATCTGCTCCCTTAGCTCTAGCAGGTTTTGGGGGCGACGTTTAAACACTTTTTCCTTAAGATATCCCCAAAGAAATAAGTCGCATATGCTTATATCGGACACTAGACGTCCAGGAAACATTTCTCTTAAAGCGTTTAGAGAATTTCGGACTGTGAAACAAAAGAAAAAAAAATATTGGAACTAGATTTTATTTGATATGTAAGTATCGACCCTTAAAATAAATAGTAAAACCATGGCATAACAGAAAAATTTGTTGTCCAATCTCGTATTCCTACACGAATAGATAGCTTCTAGTTTATATCCAATACCCCAGTTATTTATTGTCACCTATCTTATCTATGATCCTAGACAAATAATGTTCAATATTCTACGGAAAATAGAGGACTAAATCACTGCATATTTTCTAGATAAGAATAGCTATGTTTTCCAGTTTATACGTAGATCATCCAGTTATTTATTCCTAAGATATATTATATACGTTTAACTGTGAATACAGCTGTTTTCCAATATTACAAATTATTAAATAAGTTTAGTAGTTGTAATTGATGAGTAATTTAATATAAACTGCAAGGCGGTCTTGCAGAAATCAATGATGAAGTTATTAAATTATGTATTGCAGAAATAATAAAATATTTACTTGAATTTCTGTTCGTAGATATACTGGGTAACACTGAAAAGTGCACCACTTTTTTTATTTATAATTATTTTATAATTCTCTTGATTTATTTATAAACTAGGCTTAGAGGAAGCGATATTAACTTTCATATTTCAAATGATCAAAACAACTTGAAAACATAATTCGCTATCTTTCCTTTTATTGACCCAGCCAACAGTGTACGTCTTAATCCGTCATGTACGTAGTCTGTACGTTATCCTAGTGCATTGACCAGCCCTCATGCGTTCTGGATACGTCAACCAGGTCCACGTGAACATTGCGCGTGAAATCACGCCTCACGTGCTTTGGCCACGCTCCACAGTGAGAATAGAAAACGCACACGCAGTCGAAGATATTTTTAAACTCGCACCGGTCGCGAGATAGACGTCAGTGGGATTTGGAATACTACAAAGTACAATGTGACAGTATCGACTAGGTTTGATAAAAAAATGTCAAATAGGGCGATCTCCGTAGGAAATAATTTTTACCTTCCGTCACCTTTAGGTAAGGAAGGTATTGTCTACCCTTAAACATATTAAAGTGACCGATTTTCAGTAGCGAAATATCGCATCCGGATCACAATAATAGTTAGGAAACAGTCATCCTTCGCCACATATTCCTATCTAAGCAGACTTCTTTCGCCTCGGCCACACTCATAATCGCATTCATACATTTTTCTCTTCTTACTTGGAAACTTTCTCTCTTTAAGCACCCTACCAACTACATCCATCCAGTTACACACTGGTCGGCCACGCAATCAAAAACCCTCAACTTCACCAAGATATATACGCTTAACAAGCCGTTCACTCGCCATTCTCTCCATATGTCCAAACCATCTCAACTGACTCACACCAACTCTCTTAATCACATTGTTCCCAACCATATACTAAATTATTCTTCACGCGATCCCGTCTTACATACCCACATACATCATGTAAATGCCTCATTTCCACGGCAGTCACTCTTTTTATGCTTTCCCGTTCATGCCCAGCATTCGCTTCCATACATACATACATGGGGTCTCGTGGCCGTGTGCCTGAGTGTCTGGTCGCGAATCTGGGGACCCGGGTTCGATCCCGCCAGCAATGAGTGCCCGTGAGGTGACGCCTGGTAAGCGCCCGCACGGTACAAATATTCCATCATTACCGATATCTGTGTATGAAGCAGATTGGCATACCCAGCAATGGGTAATATGCCGTGATGAAATATTTATTTATTTATAAATTCACGCGTGTCCCACATCAGATTTTTTATTAGTTATTAGTATGAACTGAAAAACTGTCCTTTGCCATGCGGTGTTGCCGCTTTTTTATAACATTTGACAACAGTGTAGAAATCTTCAATCCATACTTATTTAAATGGGCAAATGTTGCTTTGATTGGTACTTCAAACGGAATTCGTAATAATTTCGTGATATATTTTATATCATATTATGATATCTCCTGAAATTTACATCATTTCTAATTTATTTCTGGTTTAATTGTTCCTCCTTTACGACTAGTAAACACACAATAATAAGGTCTTAATGTCAGCTGATCAGTTTTGAACAGATGTGCTGTAAGATATAAGATATGTGATGTTTATTTGTAGTAGCCAGTGTATAATAATATAAATTCACTGGTATTACAGGCGCCAAACAAGATGTAATCTTTAATGACCCGTATGTTGTTTATTAATTATAGCATCTGTGTTGTGGGTGATCTATTGTCTCTGACACACATGTACAATGAAAAATCATGTCAAATTTACACAGATTATAATATATTGGATAAACGCTTATGCGCTTGAATGGTTTTTCTAAATTTCCAGTAAAATTATTTCATTTGACACTGACATCTTCTTCTTTAGCTTTTCCCATTCGTTAGGGGTCGGTATGTTTTATTTTCTTCTTCCACTCATTTCTGTTTTGCATGTCGTCCTCATTTAGTTCCTTTTCTCTTCTGCAATACAGTCCTTCCATCTCATCTTTGGTTTTCCTCTGTTTCGTCTACCTTCTATTACGAACTTCTTCTTCCAATTATTTTTCATCTCTCCTCATGACATGTTCAAACCAATGTAATCGTTTCTCTTGTATCGAGCCATTTCCCTTATTTTTTCCTTCCTTATCCTATTTTAAAAACTGTTAAAATCTTTAAATGAGGTTCTTCCTGTTGACCAATTATAACCAAAATCTATCAAGTCTGCTTATGGATGTAAGGACGAGGAATGCGTAAAAATTGTAATTTTTGGAATACTAGTATTGGAGATATCGTGGCCGACATTATAGTCACACACACACATACCTACAGCTTTAATCATAATAGTTATTAAGTATTAAGGGCAGTAAGTGCACCTTACCGGTTGAGGATTAGTTTACATCCGATACCGATAAGAAGCACTTAATGCCTCAATGCTTATTATATTTTTTGCACGATCGTCCCAATAATACCAAGTTAAAGTTTAGAATTATTTAAAAATTATTTTGACAAAATATCACTTTTGAAACTATATTATAATAAAGCGGTCCTTATTTTTAAAAGTATAAATAGCTGTTTTTTAAACCTTCTAAATATACACTACATTTGACTTAGTATAAATAAATCATAGTAAATGGTATATGTCTGTTCATAGACAGATGATATATTTTGGTCTTCGAATAATTACAGTTTCTCAACTGCATTGACATATAGGCTATAACTTATTTTCAAAAATTCGAGAAGTTAGAAAATATCTACTTTGAAATAGATTACTTAATACATTGGGATCTACCTGCCTTACATACCTCGTAAATCTTAAAAACAGCTTCTGTTGAAGAAGATATTTAAAGAATTTTGTGTCCGTGATTTGTAGTAATCTAGGCATGTATATCTGTTTGATTTTATAAGACAGGTGTGTGGGAAAAAAATGTTATGTTTTTGAAGTTTAAAATAGAAATTTTACGCACTTGTAATTAAGTGATGCCAATATATTTTTATTTTTTGTTAGATTTACGTATGTTTTTTGAAGTGTGGCTGTTGTGATCCTCTAAAATTAATATCTAGGTAAATAACTACAGTAAAATAAGAAAATCTGATGTGGCCAGCACAATACCTTCCGCCAATCCTGTGTATTATGTATAAATACCATACATAAATTTTCTTGTAAAAGATTCTAAATTTCCAGTAAAATTATTTCATAAATTACGCAAATTGCATTTGATACTGACATCTTCTTCTTTAGCTTTTCCTATTCGTTAGAAGTCGCTATTTTTTATTTTCTTCTTCCACTCATTTCTGTTTTGGGTGTTCAACTCCAGAGTTGAAAGACCTCTGGCATGGTTTACTGAGAGTTGTTAGGACCTCTGGCATGGTTTACATGTTGAGTAATCTTAACTACTCTGCTTAAATTTTGTTCTACTGCTGATGAGAACTTAGTTCTCGAAATACGTATTTAGCTTATAGCTTATTTTATTATTTTAAGGTTAAGGGGTAATTATATTAGTTTTAGTAAGTTATTTCAAGAAAAACTATTAAAATTTTCAACTGAAAATATGAAGTATAAAATGCAACCAAATCGTATAGAGAATAATATATTCTTTAAGTTATAATAACGTTAAATGTCAATAAATCAAATTTAACTGTTAAATCTTCAAATGAGACTACTTCCGGTTCACCAATTATAACCAAAATCTAATCACCTCTTCTTCTGGATGTAAACTTGAGGAATACAATATTACGCATTGTTGGGTGTGCCAATCTGCTTTGTACGTGCGGGCGTTTACCAGGCGTCACCTCACGGACACTCGTTGCTGGCGTGGATAGTGCACCACAGGGTTCAATTTTGTACCATTTAAAATTCGAAATATTTGGCGTCAGTTGGGCTCGAACCCGGTTCCCCAGATTCGCGACCAGACACTCAGCCACGCAGCCAGGAGACGAAAAAATTATAATTTTTGGCATCGTGGTACTCAAGTTATGCAAGCCGAAACTTTCGTCACACATACATACAGACATCATCTTAAAAATGGTAAAATCATATTATATGGACCTTAAAACGTACTTATTCACTGAAAACTCATCATTGAATTTTTTGACCAAAGACAATACCTTCCTTACCCAAAGGTGACGGAAGGTAAAAAAGTAAAAACAACAACCGTTCATTTAATTTAATTTTGCGTCTAACAATTACATCCCTGTGATGGCTACGGCCATTAATACTGAAAACATTTAAAATCGTGTTGGTAATTTAAAGCCGTACAAATTGTGTAGTGAATTATCATAAATTTAATTTGCTATGTTGTTGGAATGAAATATTCCAAAATTTGCTGTATTCGCGCCCGCTGGCATGGGAATTATTTATAGGCATAAAAGTTTCAAGGAATTTTATCTGTCAATTTGTGTTATGTTATCAAATCAATAATTGACCCCCGCTCAAATATTTTACGCTCAATTAAAAATTCATGTTTCAGTCATTTATGCATGAGCTGTATTGGATGTTTTGTGTATAATGTAATTTTGTATATTGACAAATATAAATGTACCTATGACATTACAAGAGTGCCTTTTAAGTTTTTACAAAAGTTCGAAACAAAAAGTTTTATTGCTTTTCGAAATATTCGCCTTTAAGGTCTATACATATTTGCATACGCTCAAACCAAATCTGGAAACATTTTTTCCACTCTGAAGCTGATATCGTAGAAACATGGTTTTGAAAGTCTTCCACAGCTGGTGATGAAAATCGCTTTCCACGCATCTTTTGTTTGACAATGGGGAACAAGAAAAAAATCATTAGGCGATAAATCGGGTGAATACGGGCAATGAGACATTAATTCGATGTTTTTCTCCTTCAAATATTCAGTTGTTTGATACGTTTTTTGTTGTTTTTCCTTATTTCATCGAAGACCGTTGGCAAACAATTGTTGTATACCATTCAGCATTCGATCCTCTAAAGGAAAGGTTGCGACGTGTCCAGTACAACCGAAGAAACAAGCGATCATTTTCTTGGAAGTGTTCTGTGAACGAACAACTTTAGTGCGATTGGGTTCATCGTCAAACACCAAACCCAAACAGTAGACTGTTGTTTGCTTTCAGGTTCATACGTCATTCTATGCAGTCCCGGGCTGAGAGGAGAGAAGTCTTGTGCTTGTCTTGTGTCCTGGGTGTCAATTCACGTACCACGACTGCAGTCCAGTTATCCCAGGTCCTTTCATCTGCCAACTTCACGCACAGATATACTGAAACGATCTCCAATTTATGTAGCTTCCCATGCATCTTCTGTACCCAGATAATTTATTTGAAATATTATTTTTGTATTTTCTCAATACATGTATTGAAATCGGATTACTGTTGGGCAATAAATTATTATTATTATTATTATTATTATTACCCCTTGTTGATTGGTTGGCGTAACTACGATAAAAGTCTAAACTGCATTCTTGAATTAGAGTACGTTAAAGTAATAAATTCTTGCATTGAAAACTAAATAACAACAAGATAATCTTTTCCTGTAATTACATACAAGTCAATAGAGAGACTGCATTGTATTCTGTCTTATTTTCCATTCAACATGCGATGTCCACAATGTGAAGTGACATAACATTGCCGAGAACGGTTCGCTAGTACCTTGAGCAGATAAAAACCGACATTATGTTTGTTTTCCAAATTCCCACTGCGTCATTATAAGCTTTTATTTTCTTTGAAAAAAGACATTAGAACGAGAATAATTATAACTGTTTGCAGACATCAACTTCTTATGCAATATGTACATAAAAGCTGAGCTAACGAAGGAGGTATTTCCCACAATTTTGTACGAAGTATATAATAATTTTTATCTAGATTTTAAGTGCGACGACTCTATAGTATTATTTTAAACAGTTAGGTATTGATCAAGAAATTGTGTACCTTTTCAATTATTAAAAAATCTTTCAGAAATCATATTTCAATTAAAATGATACAACCTTTTTTACCTTCCGTCACCTATAGGTAAGGAAGGTATTGTCTTTGGTCAAAAAATTCAACGATGAGTTTTTACTGAATAAGCACGTTTTAGGGTCCATATAATACGATTTTACCATTTTTACGATGATGTCTGTATGTATGTGTGTCTGTGTGTGTGTGACAAAAGTTCCGGATCCCATAACTTCAATACCACGACTCTAAAAATTATAATTTGTTCGTATTCCTCAAGTTTACATCCAGAAGAACAACTGATTAGATTTTGGTTATAATTGGTCAACCGGAATTGGTCTCGTTTGAAGATTTAACAGTTAAATTTGATTTATTGACATTTAACGTTATTATAATTTAAATAATATATTATTCTCTATACGATTTGATTACAATTTATACTTCATATTCAATAGATACAGAGTTAAAGAATTTTAAAGAAATTAAATTTTATAATTCAGCGAGCTATGCCAAACTTGGGAACTAGTAATATATTCATATAATTCAAAATGACAGATGTCAGTATCAATAAAAAGTAAATTAATGTGGCAGATATGAGGATGTTGAAGTAGATATTGGGGAATACACGGAAAGATACGGTAAGAAAATAACTCTAGTGTTACAAGTTTTTAGAAAGATACAAGAAAGACGATTACATTGGTTTGAACATGTGATGAGGAGAAATGAAGAATTATATTGGAACAAGAATGAATAGTTTAGTAATAGGACGTTAAAGAAACAGAGGAAGACCAAAGATAAGATGGAAGGACTGTATTACGGAATATTTGAGAGAAAAGGAACTGAATGAGAACGACATGCAAAAATAGCGACCCCTAACGAATGGGAAAAGCTAAAGAAGAAGAAGATGCCAGTGATAAGTGCAATTTGAATAGTTTGTTTATGAAATAATTTTACTGGAAATTTAGAATCTTTTGTAAGAAAAATTATGGAATTTATACATTATACACGAGAATGACGGAAGGTATTGTGCTGGCCACAACAGATTTTTTAGTTTTATTTCTGTTTATTTATTTCAATACCGACGTTTCGGCAGTATTAACTACTGCTTTCTTCAGGAAATGAACAACAAATCAACAAATATATAAATAATAACAAAAACATTAGCAACAGGTAACCAAGGTGACAATTACAACATATTTAATATAGGAAGCCATGCACAACTAAAATCTAGACAGTCACAATGATTGAGATTATTATTACTCTTGGTTTTGAAAATCTCAATGGCTTCTCTAATTAACCTGTTGTTTAGATGTGTTGGTCTCGCCAGTATTTTTGTTTCTTCGAATACGGTGGAATTCTACCAGGGCATGCTCTGCAACTGAAGATTTTTCTGGCTGGTTCAATTTGATCGAACGCTGGTGTTCATTCAATATTCCATGTGTCTGCGGGACACATTGGCCAGACTGGTAGAACTATTTCTACAAGATTGAATGAACACCAGCGTTCGATCAGATTGAACCAGCCAGAAAATTCTTCAGTCGCAGGGCATGCCCTGGAAGAATTCCACCGTATTCGAAGAAACAAAAATACTGGCGAGACCAACACACCTAAACAAGTTATTAAAGAAGCCATTGAGATTTTCAAAACCAAGAGTAATAACTTTGAATATATAATACATATAAGAATGGCAACGCATATGGCCTAGTAACATACTATATCTGTCTCTTTTTATTCACAAAATTATTATAGATAGCTAGTGACTCCTACCATAAAACTATGAACTACGGTAAATCGTGCTGGCAGCATTGCCAGATACTATTTGTTAGAGGTATTCAATAATCAATCATTCAAAAATATTGTTTCATAATAACCAGATAATTTGAATCTTCAATGTACATGTATACTTGTTTTACAGTAGCAAACTTAAAAACCTTTATAAATTTTTAACTTGCTGTTCTAGCTACGTGGCAATACTGTGCAACATCCACCTATTATGTATTTTTTGAACTAACTCAGAAATAATTCGTATAGGGAGGGATAGATGGCACCTTCTCTCGAAATATTTAATCTAAATACATTACGTTGCCATTTTTACCTCTCGCTAAGAGAGGTATTGCATTCATGCTAAAAATCGCATATCCAGATTTTATTGAATAAGCACGTTTTAAGGTCCCTACAATCCGATTTTATCATTTTTACGATGATGTCTGTGTGTGTGTGTGTGGATGTGTGTGTATGTGTGTGTGTGTGTGGGATGTTGGAAGGACGGTTACTCAAAAACTATAAGACTTTAAATTTTTTTAACTACGTATTTCCCAATCGGACATTCATGGGAAGATCTGAAAAGGTTTTGGTAACAATTGGACAACCGGAAGTAGAAGATTCTTGAAAAAAAATCTTTTAAATAATATTTTTTGAAATTTTTTCTTGATAATATTAAAGAAAAATAAATTCTCTTTCTGATACATTTAAATATTTTACAATATATTCTATAGATTTAGAGATAGAAGAAATATAGTATGTAAAATAATCTGTTATAATAAATTTTACAGCCGAAAGAATGGCCATGGAAAATAGTTGAAAATTTAATTTGTTTGTAACTGACAGATAATGTCAGTGTCAGAAATCCGAAGACATTACTGAAGACTTTTTCTGGGAAGTACATACATTATATTATTTCTTAATGTATTAATAGAATTGGAAACATTTCGAAAAATTAGAAGAGGACAAAATTTCTTCATCAAAAATGAATTTAAAATTAAACAATCTAAATATATATGGAATAGATATATGCATAAGTAGAATTTTTGGTGTAGAGTGTAGGTATACAAGAAATGTTAAATACAATAGGGAGTGAGCAGTCATATGATTTTGTTGGCCTTGACAAGCAGATATGGGGGCCCATGTCAGAATGATAGCTAGTAATTATGTATATAGATGTCAAATATCATAATTTCTCATTCTAAATTTAGTGATTTTCCAATTCCATGTGGAGCAGAATTAAATGTTAAATATCTAAGGCATACAAGTAAACTTTAAACTCCTGGTGATAAATTAACTACGTAAATTTAGAAAATCTTGAAATTTTTAATGAAAAATTCTAACATTTGACATCTATGTACATAATTACTAATTATCATTCTGAAACGGGCCCACACATTTGCTTGTCAAGCCCAAAAATGTAACATTACCGTTCGCGCCCTATACTTATGTAACCAAAAAAAAGGAAGTGGCGAGAGGTATTGTGCTGGCCACAACAGATTTTTATATATTCAAAGGTAATAATTTCAATCATTGTGGCGGTCTAGATCTTAGCCGTGCATGGCTTCCTATATTAAATATGAATAATGAATCATGGGTATAATTTTCATCGTAGCAAGTATAGCTAATATATAAAGTTTGTGTCTATGTTTGATAATTGGTATTGATAACAGTGTTTTGTTTCAGGTAAGCATCCAATTAAAACCTGGATTCAAAGTTTGGATTTCTGGATTATCCAACAACGAATCAGATAAGAAACTTTGTAAACTTTTCTATTTAATAGATAATTAACAGTTTAACAAACAATTGCTCTCTTGTATTCTATGTACTTTCGCTCCTACTAGAGATATTATTTATCAAATATAGGAATTTTGAATTATGTTTGTTTATTTAATGGGGGTTTCTAAAATTAAACTTAGCACGGTTTAGGTAATGTCTGTATTTGTGTGTGTGACGATTTTTTCATAAACGATAACTCCAACACTACAATTCTAAAAATTATAATTCTTTTGTATTCCTTTTCATACATCAATTCAGGCTGTTCATCTAACCTCTCAAGAAAATCTGAGCAGATCTGTTGACGGACGAGCTTTTGGTCAGGGGTCAAATTTTTTGGGACCAACTTCGCACAGACTTTCTTCATGTTCAATTAATTCGTCATGTAATTTTTTTCTGACAGTTTCTATATCGGCGTTTAGAGTTGAAAAGAGACAGGTCGACCTGGACGTTGGTCATCTTCGGTGCTCTCTCGGCCTTCAGAAAACCGTTTATACCATTGGAAAACATGCGCACGAGATAGAGAATTCTCACCATAGGCCTCTTTCAACAACTTATAGCACTTAGTCGGAGTTTTTTTTTAATTTAACGAGAAATTTCACATTGATCCGTTGCTCGTGTTTTTCGTGACATATTGTGAGAAAAAAACACGTTCGTTTCTACCTCTATAGAAAAATCTGTTGTGGTCAGCACAATACCTTCCGTTATTCTCGTGTATAATGTATAAATTCCATAATTTTTCTTACAAAAGATTCTAAATTTCCAGTAAAATTATTTCATAAACAAACTATTCAAATTGCGCTTGACACTGGCATTTTCTTCTTCTTTAGCTTTTCCCATTCGTTAGGGGTCGCTATTTTTGCATGTCGTTCTCATTCAGTTCCTTCCGCAATACAGTCCTTCCATCTTATCTTTGGTCTTCCTCTGTTTCTTTAACGTCCTATTACTAAACTATTCATTCTTGTTCCAATATAATTCTTCATTTCTCCTCATGACATGTTCAAACCAATGTAATCGTCTTTCTTGTATCTTTCTAAAAATTTGTAACACTAGAGTTATTTTCTTACTGTATCTTTCCGTGTATTCCCCAATATCTACTTCAACATCCTCATATCTGCCACATTATTTTACTTTTTATTGATACTGACATCTGTCAATTTGAATTATATGAATATATTACTAGTTCCCAAGTTTGGCATAGCTGGCTGAATTATAAAATTTAATTACTTTAAAATTCTTTAACTCTGTATCTATTGAATATGAAGTATAAATTGTAATCAAACCGTATAGAGAATAATATATTCTTTAAGTTATAATATCGTTAAATGTCAATAAATCAAATTTAACTGTTAAATCTTCAAATGAGACTACTTCCGGTTGACCAATTATAACCAAAATCTAATCAGTTGTTCTTCTGGATGTAAACTTGAAGAATACGAAAAAATTATAATTTTTGGAATCGTGGTATTGAAGTTATGGAATCCGGAAGTTTTGTCACATACACACACACAGACACACGGACACACAGACACATAGACACACATACATACAGACATCATCGTAAAAATGGTAAAATCGTATTATATGGACCCTAAAACGTGCTTATTCAGTAAAAACTCATCAATGAATTTTTTGACCAAAGACAATACCTTCCTTACCTAAAGGTGACGGAAGGTAAAAATACTACTACAGCGACAAAAACGTGTTTTCGTACCGGAATAGTAGACACTTCCAGCTATCCAACGCTGCATTCGTTTCCCCCCTGCCCCTCTAGGACGCCTTTTGCGGCCGCAGTCGTTATTTAATAGCCAGACCTCGTAGGTTTATTGACTAGTATAAATGATGAATGGATATGTACAAATGATGGACCCGACTGTATGGAGGAATGGTCTTCTTATTGGTCCCCTCAATGGACTCTCACCGGATTCTCTCTAGCTTCACATCGTCCATACAATTGAAGTGTCACCTAATAGTATTATAATTGCATATTCTGCAATATTAGTGATTATTACTACTGAGTTATGATGACTTCAGTTGTGTGGTGACGTAATCTTACACCTTTATCGTTATTTATAGGTTCAATTAATGTAAGGTAGCTACTGAAAGATGAACTTTTTTCGAGTATTTTACATACCTATGTAGGTTAGAGAGTGAAAATAGTAAAGTACGCTCCTGGTCTTATTATATAACGTTGCATCAGATAATTCCGCATGAGAGTAGCGAGTCACAGTAAAAATAAAAGTGTTACCGACCAAGGTCAAGAACAATGCCAAGAGTAAGCATACAGCATACAACATAACATCGAAATTAACTCTACATACGTGTATAGTTAAAAACCAAACTCCAAGTCTATAAGATTCTACAAAGCATACTTTATATCGACTACATTTAAATTTAAAATGTAACGAAATGTATGGTAGTGAGAGATAAAAAGACTACACCATTAAATTATTTTGGATAATATGAAATGTCCCTAGCTGAACAAGTGAAAATGAAACTTCTTTTGTTTCAACACAGGAATTAATTAAAAAAGTTGACATGCGGCTAGCTACATCCTACAAGCTAGAAAAGGATAGTTTTACATGACACGGCAACCTATATGCAAGAGAGAGATGCCTGTATTTCTCATGTTTTGAGATAATTGTTTATTCAAGGTAATGTAAGATCGTAGAAGCTATAGTACATGGAAAATAATGTCCAAACAAAAACAATTAAATACAAATTAGAAAGAAGACACACATAAGAAATTGTGTATTTTTATTGTATCCCTTGCCACAATTGCTTATTTTTGGTGTGTTCATTAAATCTTTGTCCATATGCAAACCGTATTATAACATTTATTTACTAAATAAAACAATAAATTTGTTCTTGTTCCAGGCTTGTTTTGTGGCCAGCAGTATAAATTCCATACATAAATTTTCTTGCAACAGATTCTAAATTTCCAGTAAAACTATTTCATAAACAAACTATGCAAAATTGCACTTGACCCTAACATCTTCTTGTCGTTCTCATTCAGTTCGTTTTTTCTCAAGTCTTTCGCAATACAGCCCGTCCATCTTATCTAGCTATTCATTCTTCATCCAATATATTCTTCATTTCTCCTCATGACATTTTCAAACCAATGTAATCATCTCGCTTGTATCTTGCTAGAAACTTGTAACACTAAAGTTATTCCCTTACCTATCTTTCCGTGTCTTCCTCAACATCTACTTCAACATCCTCATCTCTGCCACATTAATTTATTTTTATTTATACTGACATCTGTTAATTTGAATTATATGAATATATTAGTAGTTTCCATGTTTAGCATAGCTGGCTGATTTATAAAATTTCTTTAAAATTCTTTAACTCTATATCTATTGAATATGAAGTATAAAATGCAATCAAATCGTATAGAGAATAATATATTCTTTAAGTTATAATAACGTTAAATGGCAATAAATCAAATTTAACTGGTAAATCTTCAAATGAGGCTACTTCCGGTTCACCAATTATAAGCAAAATCTAATCGGTTGTTCTTCTGGATGTAAACTTGGGGAATACGAAAGAAATATAAAAACTCATCATTGAATTTTTTGATCCTTACCTAAAGGTGACGGCAGGTAAGAAGAAGAAGAATCTCGCGAAGCATTATTTAGTGATAAATTTGATCTAAAAGTCTCGCCTTCCTTAAACTTGAGTTGTTAAGGTGTTAAAAATTGCAGTTATAATGAAACACTATTATTTCTCATTTTTTGCACACTGTGAATTATATACTCATAGTATATAGTCTATTTGCAAGTAGTAATGAGAATAATGGTCGAATTTACGCGGTAATTTCGTTTGAATGAGTAGTTTAACACGTGCTTCATAGCTGCATGTAAGAATAGCTAGAAACCAGCGTCTACTTTAAACAAGTAGAATCAACATTCAGTTTATACTGCTGCACTTAACTTTGTTTCATAATTACATAAACTGCCGAGAACTATTTTAATTTTCATTATAGCAACCAGAGTATTTTAAGTGTTATTTTGTGACTTAATTAAATACATATTCAGTAATCACCTCCCGCTACCCTTGGTAAGGGAGGTATATGGATCGTGCTAAAAATCGCATATCGAGATTTTGGTAAATGACCACGTTTTAAGGTCCCTACATCCAATTTTAACATTTTCACGATAATGTATGTGTATGTCTGGATTCTCTTTACGCTCAAATACTATCGTTCGGGAAATTTTGAAATTTGTTTTTTTACCTGACTCTTATATAGAAAGATGCCATTTTTTCGAGATTTGTTATTATAAAAATTTAAGTTTTTAAATTTTTCTACAGGTTTGCGTTAATACTTGTATATATTTTATAGATAAATTTCTAAAATTATAATTTTAATCTCGGAGCCTACGCTTTAAACACAATATGGTTACATAGTTCAGATCTCAAATGTATGTAACTGACAGATATATGTCACTGTCAACAAACTATGTAATCATTTGAAATAATAATAGTAACGTTTTAAAAGAAAATAGTAAATGGAACAATATTTATATGGAAAGGAACTTAATACAGTTTCTAGCAAGGCATCGAACCCGTCAAAAATTTGTTTTTTGAGAGAGGGTGAGGTTCTGGTTCAAACAATAATATTTGCGGTTTTGTTCCGGGTTCGGGTATTGGGTTCGGTTCAACCTAATGAAAATTGAATTAATGTTTTTTAATAACAATCTTTATATAGAAATAATTTAAAATGCGAGCCGGAATTTACGCAAGACAAGAAACGAACACAATTTTCACGAAAAGTAAACGCAGACAGCAAAGCACACGCTCATGTTTCGAACTGAAAATGAACCCGAACCAGAGTTGAACCCTGAACCCGAATTTTAATACCCGGTTCGGTCCCGACTCGGGTTCAATTGAAAAATATATCTGCGGTTCGGTTCTGGGTTCTCGAAAATGTTACGGTTTGGGTCCGGTTTTGGTTCGGGTCGATGTCCTGGTGTCTAGCATAAGTAAATATGTAGGAATATAGGTAAGATAATAAAAATATATATCATCACGGCATATTACCCATTGCTGGGTGTGCTACTCTGCTTTGTACACAGATGTCGGTAATAATAATGACATATTTGTACCGTGCGGGCGTCACTTCACGCAAATCTGGGGAACCGGGTTAGATTCCGACTGACGTCAAATATTTTAGAATTTAAATGGCACAAAATTGATCCCTATCATTACGGCATATTACCCATTGCTGGGTGTGCTACTCTGCTTTGTACACAGATTTCAATAAAGATAGTGACATATTTATATTGTGCGGGCGTCGCCTTATTGAAGGCGTAGAGAGTGCAATCTGATTCTCCAGATTCGAAACCAGACATCAGAGACCCCATAGGTATGTATTTAAATTAATAAAAATTAAATGGCGGGAGGTATTGTGTTGGTCACATCAAATTTTTTATCCATTGCGTTTCAGCAAAGATTATAGAGCGAAATGAACCAACCATCTATAAACGAAATATTATTCAGCAATAGCATTCTTATTGTATAGAATAATAATTATCGTTTGAGTTTTGAATATATTTTAATTTATTTTCTGAGTTTCGTGTTGTGCATAATCATTGAATTCCCTTGTATGCATATAAAAACTAGCCCATAGCAGGTATTGTTTTTAATAATTCGGCAAATTGGAATTCCTGCTAAGCCAATTTCCCTGCTGCAATGTCTTGCATGAAATTCGCGAATTCAGTCGGGTGTTCCGACCAAACCACGTGTGTAATTGTGAAATAAAATTTGTCCTACGCTTCACCCATTTTCTGCCAGGGGCGGAGAAGAAAAATAATATGAAAATGGGGTTTCCCAACATTTTTTTAAAATAAAATTTATTGTTATCGTGGGAAATTCTCGACTGTGATGTGAATAAGGTGTTAATAATTACTCGAAATCTGAGACAACAAGTATTTATTCTCTTACAACACGGACGTTTCGGGGCACACTTGCGCCTTTTTCTAGGTGAGTAAGATCTTACAAAATATTATATCTCATATACACAAAATATATTCGTTATTACCTTTCGCTAAGAGAGGTATTGGATTCATGCTAAAAATCGCATATCCAGTTTTTAATGATTAAGCACGTTTTAAGGTCCCTACAATCCGATTATAACATTTTTACGATGATGTCTGTGTGTGTGTGTGAGGACATTGGACTAAAGACCTGTGTAACTACGGATTCCTCAATCTAACAGTAATGGAAAGAGTTGAATACATATTGGTAACAATTGGGCAACCGGAAGTGGTAGTATGAGTAATTGTTACTTCTGGATTAAATATTTATTGCATAGTATTGTGCCTTATTTTCCAATTACTATCTACGCTACTGTTTTTCACCATTGTCCAGTTCGCTTACATCTAATATTCTGAAATTGTTTGTCACTAAAGCTTCAAATTTGGAATCATTTAATTTTCACCGCTCCATTCCACCAACGACCGGTTACATGTGTCTGTGTCCAGCGTGTATGTAGGTATGTATGTGTGGCGCATTGTTATGTAATGTAATTAGTGTTTATTTTCCACTGTAAGCGTGTGCGAGTTTGCGACACTGATTGCATTTTTGTCTCGCTAAAAAGACCAACAAACACACGGAAAAAATATGGGGACGGCGTTACGACTACCGAAATAAAATATACTAGAGTCGGTTCCCTCGGGATTATAATCTTTTCGCTCGGTCAATAATCATACTCTTCACAACCTTGGTGTATAATATACTATTATAAATCTGTAATATATGGTATACCATTATTATTGTTATTATTAAAAAAATTAATTAAAAATCTGTTGTGGCCAGCACAATACCTCTCGCCACTTCCTTTTCTTGGTTACATAAGTATAGTAATTATGTACATAGATGTCAAATGTCAGGAGTTTAAAATTTACTTGTCGTATGCCTTAGATATTTAATATTTAATTCTGCTCCACATGGAATTGGAAAATCACTAAATTTAGAATGAGAAAATATGATATTTGACATCTATATACATAATTACTAGCTATCATTCTGACATGGGCCCCCATATCTGCTTGACAAGGCCAGCAAAATCACATGACTGCTCGCGCCCTATTGTATTTAACATTTCTTGTATACCTACATTCTACACCAAAAATTCTACTTACATATATCTATTCCTTATATTTAGATTGTTTAATTTTAAATTCATTTTATGAAGAAATTTTGTCCTCTTCTAATTTTTCGAAATGTTTCCAATTCATTGTCAGGATTGACAGTATTTTTGAAGGATATATGTAATATACCTATAATATTGAATATTTAGCTATTAATACTTTAAGAAATAATATAATGTATGTACTTCCCAGAAAAAGTCTTCAGTAATGTCTCCGGATTTCTGACACTGACATTTATCTGTCAGTTACAAACAATTTAAATTTTCAACTATTTTCTATGGCCATTTTTTCGGCTGTAAAATTTATTATAACAGATTATTTTACATATTATATTTATTTTATCTCTAAATTTATAGAATATATAATAAAATATTTAAATGTATCAGATAGAGAATTAAATTTTCTTTAATATTACCAAGAAAAACTTTCAAAAAATATTATTTAGAAGATTTTTTTTCAAGAATCTTCTACTTCCGGTTGTTCAATTGTTACCAAAACCTTTTCAGATCTTCCCATGAATGTCCGATTGGGAAATACGTAGTTAAACAAATTTAAAGTCTTATAGTTTTTGAGTAACCGTCCTTCCAACATCCCACACACACACACACACAGACATCATCGTAAAAATGTTAAAATCGGATTGTATGGACCTTAAAACGTGCTTATTCAATAAAATCTGGATATGCGATTTTTAGCATGAATCCATTACCTCTCTTAGCGAGAGGTAAAAATTAAGTTGCCAATTCGACTTAGTTTAAATTTGTTGAAAGAATATTCGCTATAATTCCTGCTGTAGCGACTGTGCTGCCCTCTCCCTCCGTTTTCCAAGTACCAGGCACGGGTATCGGGTTGTTAACCTGTACTCCCTTTACCCCCCGCTGCCTACGCCACTGGAAAATCACCGATTGTTTCTAGATAACTTGCGTGCTGACTATCTATAGACGTTACACTCTAGAAGAGCCTTGCTAAAGGAAGCCGCCTTTGCTTTTACGTGGCGGAGAAACAACAAATTGTGATATAGTATAATCACAAAATAGAGAAAACATCCGACCCTTATATTTTGATAACACTGATAAATGCATAATGATCAACGCACATTTAATGCGCAATATTATTGCAACTTACTAGATGCCGCAAAATTGTCCTATCCAAAGAAAAGAAAAACGCAAATTGCCAAAAATGTTATTTTACTTCATGACAACGCCCGCAAACACTATGCGGCAAAAATTGAACAGAATTGGTTGGGATACGTTGGAACATCTACGCTACAATCCCGACTTGTCACCATGTGACTTTGGGCCCCTCAAACAAGCGATGGGAAGCCATCGATTCGACGACGACCGTGCGGTGGAGGAGTTTGTGCTCCAATGTTTATGTGAAGGTCCCGCTAATTCGTTCGCGTTATTATGTAGCTAAATCAGGTGTACCCCAAGGGTCAAATCTAGAGCCACTCTTATTTTTGCTTGTGATAAATGATGTTACCGATGACTTAAATTACAATGTTTTACTGTATGCAGATGACCTAAAGTTGTATACTGAAATAAAAACTGTCTTAGACTGTAATATTTTACAAAACAATATAAACAAAGTAATTGAGTGGTGCGTTAACAATCAGCTAATACTTAATAAAGAAAAATGCAAGACTATGTCATATACCCGTAAGAAAACTCCTATTATATATGATTATATGATAGACTCTGTAGTTTTATCTCGTTCCTCTATTATTAAAGATTTGGGAGTTTATTTTGACCCATATTTAACATTTATACACCATATTAATAAGCTAGTAACTTCAGCAAACAAAGTACTTGGATTTCTTATTAGAAACAGTAAGTATTAAAATCGTTTTACTTTGCCTTTGTGCGATCTAAGTTAATCTATGCTACGAGTATTATCATATGGTTCCCTTACTATGAGATATCTGTTACTAAAATTGAGAAAGTGCAAATATTTTTTTTAAAATACCTATAGTTCAAACGTTTCAACGTATTTCCTGACCGTAATATGATTCTCAATTACTTTCTGAACAATTTAATGTGATTAGTATTCAGCATTGTCACACAAACATTGCGTTAGATACTTTATTTAAATTATTAATAACAGTATTGATAGTGAATACTCGCTTAATAAACTGCAGTTTCGTGTACCGCGACCTTCCTCTAGATGTAATTTAACTTTTTATTTGCCATCTTACAACTCTATTATTCTGTACAAATCAGCATTATATGTGATGTGCAACTTATGTAATAATATATACTTTATAAAGGGTTTTCCAATAAGAGGTGTTATTTTGAATAGCCCGCTATTTCGGTAGATGTCGCTTTTGAAGCTGTCATTTTTTGACATTTGACAAGTAGAAACTACGCCATTAATAAAAATGGAACGATACACGCTTCAACAACGCATTGAAATTATTAAAATTCACTATAAAAATGGTGAAAATTTGGCAGAGACGGTTCGTAAAACTCGACAATTTTTGGGTCGTCGTGAAGCACCTTGTCGGACCGCAATACAGAAATTGGTGGAAAAATTCGAGCTGTTGGGACAAGTTAGTGATGTGAAGAATAAAACCCGTGCACGTCGCCCAAGGACAGCCGAGAATATTGCTGCTGTAGCCGAAAGTGTTGAAGAAAACCCAGGTTTGTCCATTCCTCGTCGTTCTTTGGGATTAGGCATTCCACAAACGTCATTACACCGTATTTTGCATAAAGATTTGGGTCTTAAGGCTTATAAAGTCCAGTTAACACAAGAACTCAAGCCGGCCGATCATCAACAACGTCGTGTCTTTGCTGATTGGGTCGTTGAAATGCATAAAAATGATCCGGAATTCCATCGAAAAATCATCTTGAGTGATGAGGCCCATTTCCACCTCGGTGGCTTCGTCAACAAACAAAATTGTCGCATCTGGGGCTCAGAAAACCCAAGAGTTATTGTTGAAAAGCCTCTCTATCCTCAACGTGTGACTGTTTGGTGCGGTTTATGGTCCGGCGGAGTCATTGGACCTTACTTTTTCGAAAATGAGGCTGGAGCAACAGTTACGGTGAATGGATTGCGCTATCGAGAGATGATTAACGATTTTTTATGGCCGGAATTGGATGGTATTGATCTGGACTACGGCGCTACGTGCCACACAAGCAACGAAACCATTGATCTTTTACGGGAAAAGTTTCCGGACCTCTCGAAAAGGTGATCACAATTGGCCACCGAGATCTTGTGATTTAACACCTTGCGACTTGTTTCTTTGGGGCCACGTGAAAGAGAAGGTCTACGCCAACTGCCCAGCGTCGACTCAAGACCTCAAAGATGGAATTCGTGAGGCTATCGAGGACATAGGACAGCCACTTGGGGCGATTTGGTTATGGAAAATTTCATGAAAAGGATATTGTCCTGTCAGCGTGGTCGTGGTGGTCATTTGCCTGATGTTATTTTCCACTATTAACGGCATACCTTCCTCTTTATAATGAAATAAACATCCGATCATTTATATTAAAAAATGGCATTTTTCTTTGAATATCAAAATAACACCTCTTATTGGAAAACCCATATACTTTACGTTTTTGAATGAAACAGCAGGACACGAATTGGTGTGTACTTGATCCCTCACCTTGACTACTTTTTAACTACCAGGTCGTTATGCCTTGCAGGTTTGTTGGGTTTATGGAGAACGTTTGTGCTTTCACAGACTGTAAAATTTTTACACCCCACGTAAAATTTCTCCCGCAGAAGCTAAAGAATCGGATAGCGGAGCAGTAGCACAGGAGAGCAAAGGATGCACGCTTATGTACAAATGATACTATACCGCGTGCGATTTTATTGTCATTGTTCCAAAGATTTCTAAGTTACAAAACATACTACATTAATTTGTTCCACTGAAAACAAATTATAGTACGGAATATGACAGAATAATTTCTAAAATAGTGTCTGCGTCTATACTGCAAGAACTACAATGTTAAAAATTAAGATGTAAATAAATATATTATCACGGCATATTACCCATGGCTGGGTGTGCCAATCTGCTTTATAAAAAGATTTCGGTAATGATGATGACATATTTGTACCATGTGGGCGTTTACATCACGGGAACTCATTGCTGTTATGCAGAGTGCACCACAGGGATCAATTTTGTGCCATTTAAAATTCTAAATATTTGGCAGGTTTGCGACCAGATGGACAACATATTACCTTCCGTCAATCCTGTGTATTATGTACAAATTCCATACATATATTTTTCTACAGTACATAGAAAGTAGCCATTTGCGCTCTCTTTTGTCAACGCACTTTTTTTTGCTGCTCTAGCGCGACAAAGTAGGAAAAACGCTCGCTGTCCAAATTTCTAACTATTCAATGTTGAGAAATGTCACTTGTCTACATTTTTAATGGAAATGTTTAGTCAGGAACTAATGGCACTGTAGTGACATATTTACCACCTTTACAAATCAATCTGACATATAACTGCTCTGTCGGTACATTACATAGTCAAAAAAAATGCCGCACTATTGTGAAAATAAAATAGGGCATTCATTTACAAAAACGAAAGTATAAAATGTTTAGATTAGATTGAAGCAATAGGTCAAGAAGAATGGGAAAATAAATTAGATATATAATTCTTATTAATTGAGTAGTAGTGTAAGTACAAAGTGTACATTTTAATATCTTTTGTTATGGTGGAGGACCCCACTGTGGCGACTGTAGAAAAAATCTTGTGTGTGTTTCGAGCGCAAATGCACATTGTCGCGCGGCAACAACCTCTCAATTGACAATGTCCTATTTTGCGTTCTTAATAGTCTTAATACACAAATAGCTATTTCTTGCAAAAGATCCTATATTTCCAATATTATTATATTATATAATAAACACACTATGCAAATTGCACTTGACACTGACATTTCCTTCTTCTTTAGCTTTTCCCATTCGTTAGGGGTCGCTATTTTTTATTTTCTTCTTCCACTCATTTCTATTTTCCGTGTCATTATTCAGTTCCTTTTCTCTCAAGTCTTCAGCAATACAGTCCTTCCATCTTATCGTTGGCCTTCCTCTGTTTCTTTTACTTTCTACTACTATGCAATTCATTCTTTTTTCATGTTCAAACCAATGTAATCATTTCTCTTGTATCTATCTACTGCCCACAAACGCCGAGAAATTCCTGCAAAGTGGCAATGGAAACTCATTGTATAATACTCTGTAAAGAAACGTCATGAACGACCATATTACAACAAACAGCTGTAGCAATGTTGGTCTCCTGAATGAACACGATTCAAGGTCGTTCGCTGTTATTACTTATTTGCACTGTGTCAATTACTTCATTTACATAACTCATACATCATCATACATGTGTTTTACGGGGAGATACTTCCTATACTGTAACCTGTTATACCAGAATCCAGTATGGAATACAAAACATTAAAGTAATCGACTGTGATGCCTTATGCATTTATTTTCTGGTGGTGAAGTTATTACCTATACGAAAGTTGTTTTTTGATTCCGTTCACAATAAACATTATGTGAATGGTCCTAAACTGGTAGTGATACTATTTTAGTATTGATTGTGTGTTTCTAACGACTGAATTTAACTGTAGTAGCGGCTGTGCTCGGCCATAAGAAGTTATTAATTGGAAGTAATTAAAGTCATTGATCAACGCGTAATGTGTGTTTTACAGCCGGAACATGTGACGATGTGTGACAGTGTATGTGTGTGAAATGTGCGCTGATCAATGATGGGTAATCATACACTCATTTGCAGACTGCATTGCGAAACTTGCAGTTTTTGCATATGAAATATCATACACAGATGTAAGACATTAATTAAAAATTGCATTAAGGATAGAATCAATTTTCCATGCATTCATTGCAAGCTTATAGTTTCCGGGTAATATACATTTCTTATTTAAGGTTATGCTATAATTATTATTACAAAAAATCTGCCAAATTCGAGTTGAATTTTCGGATATCAGCTTCAATATCCGAACGTCGGATCTGGTTATTTTGAAATCCGGTGACAGGTCCCTCCAGTAGTTATTTATAAAATTAAATATTGTATGTCAGTGTGTCGGCAAGGTAGTGGGCTGCAGAGAGATGGCGGAAACGGCGGGCCGCAATGGTTCATGAGAAGGGCGTGACCCGGATGGTTAGCAGAAAGAGGCTGACGGTTGGCGAGGCAACAACTAAGAAGACCCAACGTTTCGTTGGAAGCAGATCTAACAGTCAACCTAGAAATGGACCGGACTCAGAGAAGTCCACTAGATTGGGGCGGGAATACGCCAAATTTCTGGGAAGGAATGCAGCCTTCAAAACGAACGAGGAAAAAAGTACCGGAGGCCATTTTAGTTTGCTACCTTGTCACACTGAAATTAGTTAAATTATATCATATTTGAAGTAATTATGGTGTCTTCTTTTACCAACCAACCAGTGAGCGGCAGATTCCAACGACTAGACAAGTATTTAGCCTACTAGAAATGTACAAGACAAGAAGTTGTTTTTGTGCATCACTAACAACCTTTCAAGATTCTATAGACATGTCTACATTGACATTGGTTGTTGTTATTCCTGCATTTAGCCACAAAATATAATCGAAATTATTCGCTTTAGAATCATGTAAAATAATTTTATGTTATATTCAAACGAATTTGAAATTCAAACCATATCTGAATGTATAATTTTATGTTGATAAAAAGAATAAAACTTCATGTAAAACTATAAAACTGCTCAACTATGCAACAACTAAATATAAACAAGAGTTGTATGTATGTATGCGCGAACGCTACAATGTTTTATATGAATGAGTAAGTTTACACTTTCGCTTTCAAAGTTTGGCCGTGTAATCAGAACTTTATAATATGAAAACAGTGTAACATAAAAGTAAAATTAATTTTTATGCTTCACACAAAATTATCAAATACAATACGTTTTGTTTAGATATTGTGGAGCTCATGGTAAAAACAACACAGTCCAAATATTGTTTGTATCGTGCGGGCGTCACCTCACGGGCACTCATTGCTGGCGTGGTAAGTGCACTACAGGGGTCAATATTCTGCCTTTTAAAATTCGAAAAATTGATGTTGGTAGGGATGCAGCTACGTGATCCCATAAGTATATGTATTTAAATAGTATTTGAGCTAGAGCGTACAGAGGATCCACACACATCGTGAAAATGTTAAAATTGGATTCTAAGGGCCTTAAAATGTGGTCATTTACCAAAATTTTTAGAATGATACTAAGGGTAACGGGAGGTAAAAAATGGACTATGTTTGATTTTGCTAAGAGCTCTTCTGTTGTTACGTACAAATGTTTATCTATTTCAAACTTATGTCAATAATATGTTTACTTGCATTTACTGGTGCATTTCCTCTAGTACCTCCAGTAATTTCTCAGATATTAATGAGTATTGAGCATTGCTTATAAACGCGTACGAATTATAATTGGAACGATTGAGTATAACCAGATTTCCTCAACACAAAAATTCTCGCATTCTAAATAAATTAATTGCACTGCACGTCCCGCAATTCAGACACGGTTCAAGGCATTAAGAACAACCGGGATAGCGGGAAGAAATAAAAACGAAAAATAGACGGAAATAAGATGAAAATATATTCACATAAATAAATATACCACTCCACAAATACGATTAAAAAATATGAAGTTGGCAATGCATTACCTTCATCGTTAATTCAGTTTTTTTTTATAGATAATTTAAATCAAAGAATTCATTGCATATTCTTCATGAATATAAAATATAAAGAAATAAATAAAATCTGTTGTGGCTCGCACAATATCTCTCGCCACTTTAAATTTGGTTACATAAGAGTATTGTATTTAACGTTTCTTGTACGTATAGACTCTACACCAAAAATTATACTTATACCTATTCTTTATATTTAGATTTTTAAATTTTAACATCATTCTATAGAATTCGGGCAGTAATGTGACTTTGTTTGCCTTGACAAGCAGATATGGGGGCCCGTGTCAGAATGACAGCTAGTAATTATGTATATAGATATCAAATGTTGTAATTTTTCATTCAAAATTTTAAGATTTTCTAAAATCAAGTGGTTAATTTGTCACCAGAAGTACGGAATGTACTTGTCGATGAAAATAAACCATATGGATTAGGAAAATTATAACATTTTACATTTATGTAGCTGTCTTTCTGATACGGTCCCTCATATCTGCTTATCAAAGCCAACAAAGTCACATGACTGCTCGCGCCCTATAAACAAAATTTTGTCCTACTCTTCTAATTTTTCGACAAGTTTCCAATTCATTGTCGGGATTGACAGTATTTCTGAACGGTAATATATCTATAATTTTAAATATTTCACTATTAAATAAGAAATAATATAATCCCAGAAAAAGTCTTCAATAATGTCTCTGGATTTTTGACACTGACATTTATCTGTCAATTACAAACATTTGTGAGTTGTGAGATTTATTACAACAGATTATTTTATATATTATATTTTTCTATCTCTAAATCTATACAAGATATAATAGAATATTTAATGTTCTTTAATACTTGCAAGAACAAAAACAATTAAAAATAATATTTAGAGGATTTTTTTAAGAATCTGCTACTTCCGCTTGTCCAATTATTATTAAAACCTTTTCAAGTCGTCCCAGTAATGTCCGATTAAGAAATACGTAGTTAAACAGATATTAAGTATGATAGTTTTTCGTCTTTCCAATACACACACACATATATCGTCGTAAAAATGTTAAAATCGGATTGTAGGGACATTAAAACGTGCTTAATCATTAAAATCTGGATATGCGATTTTTAGCATGAATCCAATACCTCTCTTACTGAGAAATAACAAATTGGTATAGGACGCCATTGAGATTTGATAATATAACGGTGTTTAATTTATTTATAAGAGACGTCGTAAAATTTAAGAGTCGAACTGTGCATAACATTGAATTTTTCTTGTTGATTTTCTATCATTCAATTTCAAATTACAAATAGTTGACGTTACTTTAAAAACAGATTATAATAATTGTATATTTGTTTACTAACAACCTATATTATCATGTACTCGTATATAACTTGGTGTACCTGATAAAAAACTATGTAAATAATTAGTAAAAACATTACATAGCTAATTATTTTACACAATGTGCCATTACAAAAACCGTAAAACGTGAGATACTAAATAAGTTATCTGTAACACAGTCATAAAAACTGCAAACCGTATTTCATAATGACAGTTTTACTTTTAATAGTATAATTTTTATTTTACCTAAATGTACACCAATTAATTACATTAATTTATATCCAAAATGTTTGAAATTCCTGCTGAATTTATTTAAATATATTTTACAGGCAAAATAAAGCAAATTTATTTCGAGAAACATTCTAAAAATATTATTTTGGTTTGTGCAAGTCTGCTACACCCTGATATAAAGAAGAAAATAGTGAAAAATCTCGCTGGTACGCGTAGTAATTTTTGTAGATATTATTTGAATATATTTTCTACGCTAAAACAAGTAGATTTATGTTTCAATTTCAAACAACAACTTAACAAGTAACAATCTAAAAATAGAACTTTGGTTTGTGCAAGTTTGCTACCCTAATGTAAATGCGCGCTGAAATTTACGATTTTATTAATATATTATTTGATTGAATTTATTTATAAAAATTGCAGAATTAATCATGTTGGTGCTGCCACCAAGCAACACAAATTTATACTACTAAGCTTATAGAATGTTTAAGTATAATAATATAACCGAATATAGCATACATTTTTGTATAAATTGTTTTATAAAGACAATTGATCTGTTCTTTTTAAATTATTCCAGGACTTTAAATATAATATACTAGTACTAATCAATTATTATCTATAATTATATCTAAGATCGACTACTTCAAACAAAACGTTACTTTCGTGAGAGAATTATCTCTGAGGGGTTGGAGGGTATATGGCATCCATATCAAAACATCAGCCCTGCACGTAGGGTTGCAATAACTTCTAGACTTTATTGTCAACAAATAACTGTCCAATGTCTCTGACAGCTAGACTAAACAGTCAGCTAATAAAAGATGATAACTATTTCTAAACAGAATTTTGACTAACAAAGATAACATGTAACGGTTTTATTTTTAAATATTAGAACTTGAATCCTACCTTAATATTCGCCAATGGATGTATCCGATTCCTGTTGAATTTGAGAGTCCTCCTGCACGTGTCCTGCTTCTGGTCCATCCATCATCGGGATAGCCACCTGCCAAAACAAGGAAATCAGTTCGCGTTCGTAGCATAGGTAACCAGCAGGAATATGCCGCAGGAAATCACAGCAAGAGTTGATTGTTCGGAGGAAATAGACATGCTATGGCAGTAGGTTAAAAAATGTAAGGAATGGAAGCGAAGAGATAAATGTGACACTTTTACGGAATGATCACAAAAATAATACGAGGTCTGGCTATTAAATAACGTGACTGCTTATGAAAAAGAGTTTTATTTTAAAAAATATTTTATAATCGAATGCTCCCCTTCAATATAATCCCCTCCACTCGCCACACACCGCTCAATTTTTTCCATTGGTCAATCAATGTTGGAAGTCTTCTTTTGTAAAAGCGTTTAGGAGCGTTTAGCACCTCTTCCATCGACCAAACCGTGTTTTCGTACCGAAATAGGAGACACTTCCAGCTATGCAACGCTGCATTCGTTTCCCCCCCTTACCCTCTAGGACGCCTTACAAACTAGGCTGTTCGTCGACTGTTGGGGCTTTTAAGTGTATTGATTAATAATGATTAGGTTGCCTCCCATACTTGAAGGCAAACATTCGCACGATTTATCCTGGAAAATGATGTATTATAGTTTTTATTCTGTTACCATCTTGGTAGGCTTTGTCGGTGCAGTCACGGACGACTAGATGCAGCGTAGAAGAAAAACAAAAGCAAAATGATATTGTGATAGTATCAGCAGTGCTTGCCTTTGGATACTCGACTCGGCGATGAAAAGTGAAATGGCTTTTGAACGGTCGCTAGGGATATAGTGGAATACAGTGTCGTAGAAATGGGGAAATTTTAGACTCAAATTTATGATTAAATATTAAAAAATGGATGTTACTAACAGAAAATAAACAACGATGATCAGTTACCGATTTATTAGTAATTTTTATAAGTTAATGGTTGTTTTAAAAACTGATAATTTGCAATCAGGAAAATTAATGAATATTTTAATTAAAGCTCTCCGCTACACGTCGAGCTTTAAACATTACTTTCATACATAAATAACTATATCATAATAATAAGTAAATATATCATCACGGCATATTACCCAATGCTGGGGGGCTAATCTGCTTTTTACGCTTTGTGGGCGCTTAGCAGGCGTCACCTTACGGGCATTCATTGCTGTCGTGGAAAGTGCACCACAGGAAATCATTTTATGCCATTATAATTCGAAGTAATTTTTTGTGTCGGTCGCGATTCGTAATTTTTTATATCAAATCTAGTTTGTGTTGTTTGCAATACATATAACACTCTTTTATGTTAATAGTATTATAGTAACACACAAAAATTGTAAAGGCGTTTAACAACCATGATTTACTAAAGATTTACTACATATTTAAGCTGTTTAATGAACCACTTAACATTTTTAAAACACTAAAATTGAAGCACACGTTCCATTTTTAATTTTACGCGTGTGTTTATCTCATAATCTTCTTGAACTCTATGTCTCTTTTTAAATGTCTGGCATTTTGGGCAATTCCTAGAACGTGGCTTGTCGTCAAAAATTTATGGTCCATTTAAAATCATGTGCAATTCGCGTTTACTTCGCCATTTGAATTTTATTATACATACGGAGTTTTACTCTCTCTAAGTGAAACTTTTGATTTATGCTAATTTTTGAGGCAGAAATCGCAGTATCTTTTTTAGGAAAAGTTATAAATGCAGACATTTACATACAATGAAATCTGGAGTTGGTATAGGATATCTTAAAAAAAATGTTAAATTGCATATATTTGCATAAAAAACATAAATTTAATATGCCTAGTAAGATGCTCTACCTAACATTATCGTTTATATTTTCTTCTTTAGCTTTCCCCATTCGGTAGGGGTCGCTATTTTTTATTTTCTTCTTCCACTCATTTCTGTTTTACGCGTCGTTCTCATTCAGTTCCTTTTCTCTTAAGTCTTCCCCAATACAGTCCTTCCATCTTATCTTTGGTCTTCCTCTGTTTCTTCAACCTTCTATTACTAAGCATTCATCCAATATATTCTTCATTTCTCCTTATGACATTTTCAAACCAATGTAATCATCTCGCTTGTATCTTTCTAGAAAGTTATTTCTTTACCTGTCTTACCGTGTCATCCCCAACATCTACTTTAACATTCTCATCTCTGCCACATTAATTTACTTTTTTATTTATACTGACATCTGTCAATTTGAATTATATGAATATATTAGTAGTTTTATATTTCTTTAAAATTCTTTAACTCTATATCTATTGAATATGAAGTATAAAATGCAATCAAATCGTATAGAGAATAATATATTCTTTAAGTTATAATAACGTTAAATGGCAATAAATCATATTTAACTGTTAAATTTTTAAATGAGGCTACTTTCGGTTCACCAATTATAACCAAAATCTAATCAGTTGTTCTTCTGGATGTAAACTTGAGGAATACGAAAAAAATATAATTTTTGGAACCGTGGTATTGAAGTTATGCGATCCGCAACTTTTGTTACACACACACAGACACACACACATACATACATACATACAGACAACATCGTAAATATGGTAAAATCGTATTAAAGGACCCTAAAACATGCTTATTCATTAAAAACTCATCATTGATTTTTTTGACCAAAGACAATACCTTCCTTACCTAAAGGTGACGGAAGGTAAAAAGTTAAAGGGGAGGGAACAATATTAACAATTAAATATTAATTAATAAACATCTATCGAAGTCAAACAATGCGACTATTTGAATTGACTCTAAGAGTACGCAACCTCAGCCACTGGTGGAATATTTCCAGCCGACACTTCTGTTATAGACGATCATCGAGAACAGTTGGTGATATAAATAAATATTCTATGAGTGATGAACATAAATAAATATAGTGAAATAAACATTGTTTAAATCTTAGTGTATAAGTATTTAATAATATTCTTAGTATATTATTTTCATTCTCTTTATATTCTTTAACTTCACCCAAATACATAAACGTTACAGTATATTTTGTCTTGCTTGGTACTCTGTAAAAAGCTTAAAGGATATTTTACTTTACGTTTATATGTTATTTGTAGTCGTATTATGTATATTATACCGCTGGTACATTTCGCTCTATGTAATATGGATGCAGTCGGACTAGCCTGCTACAGAATGATATAATTACAGCACGAGATTGTCATTGGCCAACGGAAATTATAGTAATTTACTAGCTACGTACCAAGTCTCTCTGGCCTTGGATTCATCATCGCATGCAACTTAGATTTTCCTCTTCGCTATACACAGTATAAAACAGACATATGTATGTACAGTTTACGAATAATTCTGTGGATATGAGTTAATATTTGATCGTTTTAAAATGGAATGTCATAACTTAGTCGAAACAATATGAATTTTTGAAAGATATCCATCCTTATCGCACACGCTTATAGCCTTTGTAAATGAGGGAGATAAATCTATGCCAATTTATTAATTCGTTCATGATACAGAAGACCTTGATCGGACATCTTTCAAAATTTTTACTGTATGTGTGAATGTTGGAAGGACGATTTCTCAAAATCTATAATACGTAATATCTGTTTACGTATTTGTCAATCGGACATTAATGGGAAGAGTTGAAAATGTTTAATATTTTATATCTTTAATTGGTTTAGAGATAAAAGAATATATAAAAAAATATATTTCATCACGGCATATTACCCATGCTGGGTGTGCCAATCTGCTTCGTACACAGATATCGGTAATGATGGAATATTTGTACCGTACGGGCGCTCATTGCTGGCCTGGAGAGTGCGCCACAGGGGTCAATTTTGTGCCATTAATATTCGATGTAATTTTTGGCGTCGGTTGGGATCGGACCCGGGTCCCCAAATTCGCGACCAGACACTCAGACACACGGCCACGAGATCTCCAAAAGAATATAATATATAAAATAATCTGTTGTAATAAATCTCACAGCCCAATAATAACATGGTAACCAATTGAAAAATAAAAATGTATCTGACAGATAAATGTCAGTGTCAGAAATCCAGAGACATTACTAAAGACTTTGTGGGAAGTACATACATATATTATTTCTTATTGTATTAATAGTTAAACAGTTAAATTTATAGGTATATTACGTATACCCTTCAAAAATACTGTCAATCCTGACAATGAATTGGAAACATCTCGACAAATTAGAAGAATAGGACAAAATTTCTTCATAGAATAAATTTAAAATTATAAATCTAAATATAAAGAACTACTATATTTTTTCGTTTTAAACGAGCGATTTATTTGTACAAATTGGCACATATATTCTACCTAAAGTTTCAATAAACTTGATTCTTTAGAGCATAATATAACAGAATACACTGTTTTCTAGTGAATACAAGCTTTTGGAGTCCTCCATGGTGCACTCGCCTATGCAGCTTTTTGAATCATGGAAGTTACTGCACAACACTTAAAAACACGTATTTCGTATAGAAAAAGCCCTTTCAAGCGATTTGAAGACATGAGAAACAGTTTTTACATCAGCTTTGAACGTTTCGCCAACATTTTATCCAAAGTAGGGTGTATATGAGTTCAAAAATAGGTAGAGGACAGACTTGTGGGAATCAGCAATTTATTTTATGAAGGGGGGCCTTAATATTATTTTCATTTGTTGAGAATCTATTACTGATTCTTATGAAATGTTCATCTTCCGTGTCTGGCGAGGTGTTTGGTGTTTGTATAAAAATAATAGTAAAAAATGTAACATTTCAATATAAAATTTTAAATTATTCAAATACTTTTATAAGAAATTAAATTAGCATTACCTACTAAAGTTATTGTGATTTGTTCGTATTACCTACGACATCGCATGAAGGTACAATTCATCATAAAATGGATGCATTATTATATATAACACTGTTTAGAAATAACAAAATCAAAACGAACAAAATCTCTCCGTTGTAATATTCCTCTGTGTAAACTTTGAATTAATTCAATTTACTGTTTAAAAGTAGCCATTTCGTTTTTCTATGTACTCGGCGAAATCTAGTTACCAACAGGATTACAGACTAAGTTTTCTAAACAATTCTAAGTGAATTTTCTTGTTTCTTACCTTTAGACGATGGCAAAACTTCATTCATAGACACTATTACACTATTTTTCAAGATAGAACACTAGTTTGTTTGTAAATAGTTAATAATTTTACACTAATTTAGCAGAAGAAACTATGGATGTGCTTGCCAGGAAACATATGACAGAAGATTGTCCGGAGCAGTGTTGCCACCAGTAGCATAATTAATTTTTTAAGAAGACAATATTTAAATGTTATTTTAATCGATTTATGAGAAATAATGTTGTTATTTGTAGTGGTATATTATATATTGTGTTGCAAAATAATAAATAAATATATAATTGTTTATATTTTATATGTTTTGCTGCAAGAATAAATGTATAAATATATGTACATGTTTGGTAGCTCTGTACATGTATAAATTTAAATGAATACTTGAAATAAAAGTTCTACAAAATATATTTTACATTTTTAAATGTGAATATTATTAATCTTGTGTCAAATATATGCAACATTCATATTTCATGAAACAAATAAATAAAAATCTGTTGTAACCAGCATAATACCTCTTGCCAATACTTCCGTTTGTCCAAAACTTTTTCAGCTCTTCCCATTAATGTTAGATTGAGAAAGCCGTAGTTAAACAGGTCTTAAGCTTTATAATTTTTGAAGTATCGTCCTTCCAACACACACACACAAACACACACATACAGACATCATCGTAAAAATGTTAAAATCGGATACTATATCTATACGATTTTCAGTATCTACCCATAGTAAAAATTGATTGACTGACACATTTCTATAAATAAAGAGCCAAATTTTTCTTAACCTTGCCTGAAATTGATTTTATTTTATGCATTAACCTTGATTTTAGTAATCGAATTGTGTTCCATTTTTCTGGAATCAAGTTGAAAAATAAGTATAGTAAATATATAAAGTTTTTCCCTCTCTGATAACTTATGATTGATTTGGCGTGTGATTTAGATTTAATAAAAAACCTTTTATATTTCGAGAAATAGCGGATGGCAAAAACTAAACCTATTTATGAAGAACATGAAATACGAACTGTACAGCAAAAAATTAGGAGTTATGGAATATTTCTATATTTCATTATTTTTATTCATTGAACCTTGGTTATATATAAGTATAATACTCTGCAGAATGGTCTAAGATGAAACAAATAAAAATTAATATTTTCTATATAAAGTATCTTTAAAAATAAAATAGTCAAAATCGAACTTGTTGTCACAATCTTTACAAATTTTCATATCCTACAATAGTTCTCCCTTCCTGCAATTCCCTGCTGTTTCCCCTTCATCCTGCAGCGTTCCTGCTGCAACCAGGTCAGGATTAAGGAGCTGGGGACCTGGCTAGCGATTTACATGTGAATTGGAGAATTTATGATCCTCCACATATGTGTAGAATTTATGTTCGAGATACCAGACTAAGGTACGGGTGGAACTCACACGAAAAATAACCAAGATGTATACATGAATACACACCGTGTATTGATTTGTAAACCTTACAACAAAGATATGGAAAAGAAGAGGGAAAATTCACGGTTAACAAGAATATCAAACTTCGATATAAAGATTTAAGACTGATTTTCTGTAGCGCAAACAGCAACCAAACTATTTTTGACTAGCTTTCATTAACAGCCCCAACAATACTGGTGCAATATTATTATTTATTATTTTACAGATTAGTGGTCCTTGTCCCTTTCTATGTAAGATGTCCGATCAAGGTCATCTGTATCATGAACGAATTAACAAATTGGCATACATTTATCCCCCTCCTTTACAAAGGCTTTAAGCGTGTGCGATAAGGATGGATGTAACACGCTTGTCTTTCAAAAATTCATATTGTTTCAACTAAGTTAGGACATTCCATTTTAAAACGATGCTCGTTGTTGATAATACTTTCGCTGTAACATAAGTTAATTTATTAATTCAGATACATTACCTTGATTCATAGCTGTACGAATAACGTTATTTTCTGTCAGTGTCACTGACACTGACACTGTGTCAGTATCTTAATTTTCACATATTTGGTTTTACATTTGCTAATAAACTTACCAGTAAATTTATTTTTGAATTTTGAAGCTGTTATTGTAACATATATTTTTATAATAATAAAATAACCGTAGTATCTTATGTACCCTCACAAAAACTAAGCAAACGACACTACTGAATTTGTCAGAATGGGCGGAGCAAAAATCTGAATTCATACAATCCGTAGATGACCTTGATGGAGCATATTTCAAAAAATTTACTGTACACTCATTTTTTCCAACTGTTACATCCTATATATATATATATGTATATATATATATATATATATATATATATATATATATATATATATATATATATATATATATATATATATATATATATTGAAGAATAAATTGTGATTTTGATAACAGCTTTTGTCTGTGATTATTCGTAGTACAATTAAATCCAGTAAAATTCCTACCGTTATATTTATTTATGTAACACCTTCTTAAACCCTCTTGCTATTTAAATTTCCTGACTCCTACCCTAAGCTTCCTGCTTGTCTGCTCAGTGCTGCCACTTTATTAGAGCAAAATGGGATTCCCCTAGATCCGGCACGTTGTAGAAGCATATAACACCCTTCGCGAACGAGAATACCTGTAGTCTGTATAGTATACTTACATATACTGCTGCTGTATATGTACATACGCAACGTAACAATGCATATACCACTATACTTCGGTGTACTAGGGATTTAAGCGTGAATTTACATAAACTTTATACGGTACACATGACGTAGTGTTTCATTACAGAGATTTTCATACGCTGCGTATTGTTGTAGTAGGATTATTTTCATGATTTACTGAAATGAAATTGCGGTTTTCATGAAAGGAACAAATAAATAAATGTTTATTGTTTTTTACCTTCCGTCACCTTTAGGTAAAGAAGGTATTGTCTTTGGTCAAAAAATTCAATAGTGAGTTTCTAATGTTTCTAATGAATTGCTGCGTGTGCTAATCTGCTTTGTACACAGATTTCAGTAATGATGATGACATATTTGTATCGTGCGGGCGTTTAGCAAGCGTTGCCTCACGGGTACTCATTTCTGACGTGGAGAATGCACCACAGGGTGTCATTTAAAATTCGAAATATTTGGTGTTGGTAGGGATTGAATCCGGTTTACCGGATTCGCGACCAGACACTTAGGCACGCGGCCACCAGACCCCATATATGTATTTAAATTAATAAAAATTAAATGGCGGGAGGTATTGTGTTGATAACATAAGATTTTTAAGATATAGTCAATTTTTTTGACTCTGTCGGGTACAGTAATAAAACTATAAATGAACTATAAATATCGCAATTATGATAAAGCGGCATATCCTTTACTTTCTGCAGTATAATACTGTTTGGCATCGGCCCATATTTTTGAGCCGCTCTATTCATGCATTGAATTAAACGTCTACCAGGTATGTATTGGAAAATAGCCTTACAGTCCTTTAACATAAATGAATAGAGCGGCTCAAAAATATGGGCCGAAGCCAAACAGTATTATACTATAGAAAGTAAAGGATATGCCGCTTTATCATAATTGCGATATTTATAGTTCATTTATAGTTTTATTACTGTACCCGACAGAGTCAAAAAATTTGACTATAGTTGCTATCTTTATGTCCAAACAAAAATCAGAGTTTTATAAATTAAATACATACATACATAAAATCACGCGTGTCCCACTTACTGGGTTCGCACAAACCCTATAACAATAAGAACAACATCAACATAATACAACAAATCCTTACTGTTTCGGTAGCGAAATACCGCAACCGGATCACAATAATAGTTAGGAAACAATCATCCTTTGCCACACATTCCTATCTAAGCAGACTTCTTTCGCCTCGGCGACACTCATAATCGCATTCATACATGCTCTTCTTCTCTTCATACTTGGAAACTCTCTCTCTTTAAGCACCCTACCAACCACATCCATCCACTTACACACTGGTCGGCCACGCAATCGAAAACCCTCAACTTCACCAAGATATAAATATATACGCTTAACAAGCCGTTCACTCGCCATTCTCTCCACATGCCCAAACCATCTCAACCGACTGAATAAATTTTATAAATTCAATATTAGTTATTTTAACGTACAATAAACTTGTTTTAAGGGAATATTAATACTGTCATTTATTTCTAAAATTCCTATTCTGTTAAATTTTATTTCGGCTTTCCATTACGTTATAGGTATTGTTCGGCCATATATGTAGTTACACATACATACATATTTATATGTGCTTTATATATGCGCAGCAGGAAATCGAAGAGCTTTCCTACTGCCCGCGGACTGCAGGTCGCCCAGGTAGTTATTAACTTAGTTTAATTCGAAAAACGCGAATTCAGGTATGAATAGACGGCGGAATTGAATTTTCCTCATCTGGACACACACGACTGCTCATCGAACACACAGAGAGTGGAATACTTCGGAAATAATCGGAAAACTTCGGAAAACTCAAACGAAAAACAAATAGTTGAGACGCAGGAAATGGTCATCCATCCAAAAATGTTTTTACTCTTTTAAGCTTGACTTAGTTTCAATAAAACGATGCAGATAATAATGATTGATTGATATCAGATATATGCGAAATTAAGAGAATGGCCCTGGTACGAGTACAATTTTTCTCGATTACAAAAAGAGCAAATTTTTCCAAGTTGGACAAATATGAAGTTATAAGCCGAGAATAAATTGAAAGTGTTCGGTTGAACAGGACTTGTGCATTAGAGCCATAATAGCAGGAATTTCTTGCAGGAATTCTGCTGAAGTATTGATTCGTTATCGTGCATGTTGCAAGACTTTCGTGGAATTATAGAGAACATTATGCTTTCTTTTTCCAACTATTTCAAAATGAAATTCATACAAGGATTGGAGGCATTCTTCAAATATTAAATAATATTCTAATCATTCTTGCATAATTTTTGTAAGATCATCATATTGTTAAGAGTTACGTAATAATCTTTGTGTTATTTTTTTGAACATATAATCCTTTTTGTAAGTGTGAGCTAGTGGTATAAACATAATATGTTGGAGCTATTCCAAGACTCCCAGACAATAACTCTAAGAGACAAGACAAGACCAAGGGCAAAGGTCAAGTTGATGTTATCTTTCTTCTAAACAGAATCACGTGGTTGTATTTACATTCATATACAACGGACACATATATTCCAAAAACTCAATGTATAAATAAACAAACTTATCTGTAGCGGTTTTACCTATTTGTAGATACTTGTATAGTTGGCGCGCGTTAGATTGATACTAAAACTATGCATACTTTGACTTGTAAATGTACACACATAGATACACACACGTTTAGCCGAGATGACATTGGCAAGTTTTTGAAAGATGCATCTGACCAAGATTTTTTAATGGTGGAAACCGCGTTGTAATGGGTATCACTGACAAGGGCTCTTATCTTTATGTGGTTGAACTTTTAGAGCCCAGGTCCAGGCTCGTACATTTTTTTCCCTTCGGTGCTATGTAAGTTTTGGGATTCTAGAAAAATCTATATCCTTTACTATATAATATACTATTCAATCCGATAATAACATTTTTACGATGATGTCTGTGTGTGTTTGTGTGTGTGTGTGGATGTGTGTGTGTGAGTGTGGGGTTGTTGGAGGCACGATTTCTTAAATTCTATAAGACTAAAGACCTATTTAACTACGGATTCCTCAATCTAACAGTAATGGGAAGAGTTGAATAGGTTCTGGTAGCAATTGGATAACCGGAAGTAGTAGTATTTTAACAAAAATCTTCTAAATATAATTTTTTTAAAATTTATGTTATTACAAATATTAAAAAACAAAAGTCTCTATCCGACACATTTAATTTTTTTATTATATCTTCTATAGATTTAAAAATATAGATATGTAATCTATAAAATAATCTGTTGTAGTAAATGTCATAGCCTGCTCACAGCCCAAACATCTCCATGGTAACTACTTGAGAAATTAAAATTTCTGTAATTGACAGATAAATGTCACTAATGTCAGTGTCAAAAATTCAGGGATAGTACTGAAGGCTTTTTTTGGGACCGATATTTAATATTTCTTATTGTATTATTAATTATATATTTAAAATTATAGGTATACTATATGAACCCTTCAGAAATAACGCCATTCCTGTTAATGAATTGGAAAAACCACGAACATTTAGAAGAAATGGAGAAAACTTGCTCATAGAATGAATTTAAAATGATAGAAAATACGTAAATATAAAGATTAGGTGTCATTAGATTTTTTTGTGTGTTCAAGAAATGTTAAATACAATATATACCACAATGGAAAGGGCGCGAGAGGTATTGTGATGGCCACAACAGATTTTTTTTATTGAAGCAGTTCTTTCTTTCTGTGTACCTTTATATTTTAAAACACGCATATGTATCGTGTATGTTAGCAGGTGTAGTATATGTAACACCGAACGTGTATACTAATGGGCTGTCAACAGGATCTTAATGTAAAAATCAACGCTGCACATGTAATTATATACTTGATAAACTCCTAACGTCAAGCTGTTTACACTTACAAAATTGATGCTGATAGCTTTGTAGACCTTTAAATTATATTAATAGGGAACAAATTGGTGACACTTTATAAATAATTTAAAAAAAAATGAATTAAAATAATCCTCGTATACCATAGTTGAGTAATTTATCCATACTTTAGAAATACTGTACGAGGATGGAATGAAAAGTTTTCAGGATTACGGAGAAAGCCTCTAATCTTTTTCTTTTATTTAGCTCTTCATATGAACTGTCATCGACCAAAATCGCCTACCATACAATTATGTATAAAGTCTACGATATGGTTCTGGAACAAATGAAAGTGCGTGGGATTAAGAAAGCCATAGGGATCTCTTATGATAGTGTAGTTTATATTTTACGCAATGAGCTGAGCATTAGAAAAATGTGCACCAGATTGATGCTGCAATTGCTCAGTTCGGAGTTGTTTAAGAAAAATTCGGTCAATTTTGAAAGACGTTTCATGACCATGGATGAAACTTGGATACAACACTACACTCCAGAGATGAAAATTCAGTCAAAAGCGTGGATTGCACATGGTGAATCGGCCCCAAGAAAGCGAAGTCAGTTCAATCGACAGGAAAGGTGACGGCGTCAGTCTTTTGGGACGCCAAAGGCATTCTCCTAATTGATTATCTTGATAAAGGAAAAACTGTAAATGGACAATACTACGCCACACTTTAAGACAAGCTGAAAGTAGAAATTCAAGAAAAATGATCGGGAATGGCAAAGAAAATTGTTTCACCACGACAATGCACCAGCTCATTCAAGTATTGCTCAACAACTGAAGTTTGAAATCGTCCCCCATCCACCGTTGACTTCCATCTTTTCCCGAGACTCAAAACCTTCCTCGCTGGAAAGAGATTTCGATCCAACGGAGAAGCCATCGAAGCAGTAAGTGCTTATTTTGGGGATCGCAAAGAAAACCATTTTCGGGAGGGAATCGAAAAGTTAGAAAAACGTTGGACCAAGTGTGTTGACCTCAGAGAGAACTACGTAGAAAATAAAATATAGTCCGTGTTAAACATATATATATATCCACTCGTTCACCCATCCTCTTCCTACCGTTTCTATATCAGCTTAACTCCTCAGTAAATCCCCCAGAACCCCATAGCAATTCCACCAACATTCCGGTTGAAATCTCCCTAGATTCCGTGCAGCAATTACCTAAACCGGTGGACTAATATGACATAATGGACCGACATAGTCTATGCTACATAACATATGTTTACTACGTGTGTATGTGCGTGTGTGTATGTATGTGTTTGTGTGTGATATATATGCGTGAATACACCACACACGTGGATGTTAGATGATTTGAAATTGAAATGGGTGTTTGAAATTTAAGATTTTAAGAAATTTAAATAGAATATTTTGAGGTTTTTTAGAACGACCTCCTGCAAATTATCTCGACGATTTAGAATTTTAAAGATGATTGTTAGCAGAACTTTGGTCAAAAATGATTTAAAATTTCGAAGAAGAAATAATGTAACTACATAGACAGCGGTTTAGCTCGAATGAATCTCCAGATATTGCAGAGCATTAAGGAGCCAACATTTTATAGAAAACAGAGACATACATTTTTACCTTCCGACACCTACAGGTAAGGAAGGTATTGTCTTTGGTCAAAAAATACAATTTTACTATTTTTAATATGATGTCTGTTTGTAGGAATGTGTGTATGCGTGTGTGTATGATAAAAGTTTCTCCTGCAATAACTTTAATACTACAAATCCAAAAATTATAATTCTTCCGTATTCCTTACGTCCATATGAAGCCGTAATTAGATTTTGGTTATAATTGGTCAACCGGAAGTATCCTCATTTGAATATTTTAATTATTTTTCTTGAAAAAATGCAGTTAAATATCATTTTTACCCCTCGCTAAGAGAGGTATTGGAATCATGCTAACAATCGCATATCCAGATTTTAGTGAATAATTCGATAACATTTTTACGATGATGTCTGTGTGTGTGTAACTACGGATTCCTCAATCTAACAGTAATGGGAAGAGTTGAATAGATTCTGGTAACAATTGGAGAACAGGAAGTAGTAGTATTTTAACAAAAATCTTCTAAATATTATTATTTGAAAATTTATGTTATTATTAATTTATGTAAGTTTTGGGATTCTAGAAAAATCTATATCCTTTACTATATAATATACTATTCAATCCGATAATAACATTTTTACGATGATGTCTGTGTGTGTTTGTGTGTGTGTGTGGATGTGTGTGTGTGTGTGAGTGTGGGGTTGTTGGAGGCACGATTTCTTAAATTCTATAAGACTAAAGACCTATTTAACTACGGATTCCTCAATCTAACAGTAATGGGAAGAGTTGAATAGGTTCTGGTAGCAATTGGATAACCGGAAGTAGTAGTATTTTAACAAAAATCTTCTAAATATAATTTTTTTAAAATTTATGTTATTACAAATATTAAAAAACAAAATTCTCTATCCGACACATTTAAAATTTTATTATATCTTCATAGATATAAAGATATAGAAATATAATCTATAAAATAATCTGTTGTAATAAATCTCACAGCCTACTCACGGCCCAAACATCTTCATGGTAACTACTTGAGAAATTAAAATGTCTGTAATTGACAGATAAATGTCACTAATATCAGTGTCATAAATTCATAGATAGTTCTGAAGGCTTTTTCTGGGAACGATATTTAATATTTCTTATTGTATTATTAATTATATATTTAAAATTAAAACTGCCAATCCTGTTAATGAATTGGAAAAATTTCGAACATTTAGAAGAAATGGAGAAAACTTGCTCATAGAATGAATTTAAAATTATGGAAAATACGTAAATATAAAGATTAGGTGTAAGTAGATTTTTTTGTGTGTACAAGAAATGTTAAATACAATACTTTTATACACCACAATGGAAAGGGTGCGGGAGGTATTGTGATGGCCACAACAGATTTTTTGAATAAGTATTCTATATCCATACGGTTTTATTTCATTCAATACTTCATATCCAATGGATATAGAGTTAAAGAATTATAAAGAAATAAAATTTTATAAATCAGCAAACTATGTTATAACCATGGAAATAGCATCTATATTAAGATAATTCCGATTGATAGATGTCAGTGTCAAGTGTTATTTAGTGTTCGTGTTATAATATTACTGGAAGTACAAAATCTTTTGCAAGAAATCATATTTTTTTTGAGATTCCTATTAAAATTGTCTTAATAAGTTGACGCATAAAAACCTATATAAATTTTATGTAGCATTTTAAAAAAGTTCCTCATATAAGAAAATCGAAATTGTTCCATCCTGTAATTTCACAAAGAAAAATATTAGGGACCGAAATGCCCCTTGCACATATTATAAATAAAAACAATGTATGTATGTTGCAATCTATTTTTTCGTTTTATATTCTTCTGGAATATGTCTCTTGTCGAGTATTTAAATAAAATTTTGATGAATCTAAAACAATTCTTATTCACTTACTGTACAGGGAATAGATTTCATGCATTTCTGAACATTTATCAAAGTACTTTTCTTTCTGTAGTTGGTACCTACTGAACACATTTATTGAATTGAATCGTGAAAATTTAATAACATTTTGTCACTTCACTTTTAGTGTAAAATGTTCTAAAAACTTCGTGAAGTTTTTTCGTCCTGTTCGAGTCGACAAATACTGTATTGTGGATATAACAATCTTACATAGATGGTATTTCAGAGGACAAGGACCAATAAAGATAACGTATATAAATAATATTTTTGAGAAAAAGTTAGACGTTGTTCCTATAAACTAAATATTCTCAAAGTGGGCAATACCACCACCTTTTGGGGGCTGGATAGATCCAAGGAGTTGATGGTGGCATTAGGGTTAACAGGTGCAATACGAAAAGAGTCAAAAAATTTAACCGACTATAATATTTTTCTTCTTGAATGTTTAAATTGAAGTGACGCGTGGAACGTGAAATGGTATTAGCTCAAGACTACATGGGTCATCAATACAATTATTAATTAATTTGTATATGTAGAGAGATAATTGTAAATTTCTTCTGCTACTTAATGGCACCAACTTCATGCAATAAAACAGAATAATCATGGGTAAAGATAGGATATTGTCCATGTATTTAAAAATAACAATATTTGATGAATTTATGCTGGACAGATATATATTTATGATATATTGGATTCCAGACTTGTAGACAATGTTCTAGCTTAGACCGGACAAAAGCATAATACAAACTTTTGAGTGTAGTGTTTCACAGAAAGACCGACATTTTTTAAATAACAAATCCAAGATTTTTGTAGGATGATCTTACGGTAGTCTCAATGTGTACCTTAAATGTTAGTTTTGTGTTAAATCCCAAGATCCTTAAACTGAGTTACTGTCTCAAGCGAATTAGTGTCCATGTGATATGCATAAGTGTAAACGTATTTTTTAACAAAATAACTCATTATTTGAGATGAGAAATCTACACATATTTATTCTTTTATTCTTATTGCAAGTACATGTATTATTTTTTTTTCTTTGTTCCAGGTAAGAGCAGAACTCTTTACTCCGTAAGTAACTCCTTCGGTTAATACCTCAAACTCGGCGTTATATATAAGGGAATTTCATCCCTCATCAAATGATAAAGTGGTAAACGTATGCCCATACCATCAAAGTTTCCCAATATCAAGAGATTTAGGGATTTTAGGATTTCTGGAAATAATAGAAAAGAGTATTTGAATGTTGAATCTATGTCAAAATTGAAAGATATATGGAAATAAGAAGGGCGCATAAGAGTGAAAAGAAATTAGATTTTTGAGGGATGCGAATATGAAATAAGACATTTGAGAATATTTTAATATTTTCTCCCCCTTTATCTACAGCTAAAAAAAGTATCACTTTTACTCTGATATAATTTTATTGTAGTACAAGAAAGGATATATAATAGTTACTTATTTTACAAGAGGGGTCTTTAGTATTTGCCAACCTAGGACGTGTTTGTCACCCGAGCAAAGCGAGAGATGGCAATTAAGTTCGAGACTGGTCAAAGATATTTACCTTCCGAGTTGCATATAAAAAAATTCCACTTCCAATGTTTTATTTTATTGGTTCGTGTTATTGTCAGAAATGTCAAGAAAAGTCTTTTTACCTCTCGCTAAGAGAGGTATTGGATTCATGCTAAAAATCGTATATTCGCATTTTATAGAATAAGCATGGTTTAAAGTCCCTACAATCCGATTTTAATATTTTTACGATGATGTGTGTGTATGTGTGGATGTATGTGTGTGTGTGTATGTGTGCATGTCTGTATGTGGGGATGTTGGAAGGATGATTTCTCAAAAACTATAATGCTTAATATCTTTTTAAGTACGTATTTCTCAATCGGACATTACTGGGAAGAGCTGAAAAGGTTTTGGTAATAATTGGACAATCGGGAGTAGCAGATTCTTAAAAAAAATCTTCTAAATATTTGTTGAAAATTTTTGTTCTTGCTTTAGACGAGTAAATTCTCTATTTGATACATATAAATATTTTATTATATCTTTTATTTTAGAGATAAAGAAATATAAGGTATATAATAATCTGTTGTAGTCCAAATAATGTCATGGAAACCATTTGAAAAATTAAAATGTCAGTATCAAAAATCCAGAGACATTACTGAATATTTTTTGTGGGAAGTACATACATTATATTATTTCTTATTGTATTAATAGTTAAATATTTAAAATTATAGGTACATTAGATATACCCTTCAAAAATACTGTCAAGATAAATATCTAAGGAACAGTGATGTACATAGCCATAACACTAGATCAGCAAATTTATTAAGATTAAATAAATTTAAGAACAAACGCTCCGAAAGAAATTCTCTTCAACTAAAATTTTATAATATTTTACCTCATCATGTTAAGGCACTTTCCAAGCCTAAATTTAAAAATGTTGTCCGTAACTACTTAATAACAAATAGTTTTTACACTTTCCAAGAATATATGGATACCCCCCCCAAATATTATATCTATATAACGTGCATATCTATGTATCTGTATTTTAAACTGACGTGCCATAATTGTATCTCATGTACAAAAAGTGGTTTAAATAAATTATTATTATTATTAATCCCGACAATGAATTGGAAACATTTCGAAAAATTAGAAGAGTAGGACAAAATATATTCATAGAATAAATTTAAAATTAAAACATCTAAATATGAAGAATAGTATTTTTGGTGTAGATTGTAGGTATACAAGAAATGTTAAATACATTTGGCAAGCAGATATGGGGGTCCGTGGCAGTATGATAGCAAGTAATTATGTACATAGATGTCAAATATCATAATTATTCAATCTAAATTTAGTGCTTTTCCAATTCCATTTGGTTTATTTTCCTGGACAAGTACATTCCACACTCTTGGTGACAAATTAACTACTTGCATTTAGAAAATCTTGAAATTTTTAATGAAAAATTCTGACACTTGACATCTATGTACATAATTATCGTGAGTGGGAAAATATTTAATGTTTCCTTAGCTTCTGCGAGTAATATCATATTATGTGTCCACCTCTTCTTGCTTTCGGGATAACGATAACTCCATTCCGAATCAAATTAAACCGAAGAATATGAATCAGTAGCACTTGAGAGCGTTTCTTTTCTTATTTGCCTGAATCTCTGACTCTATTAACGTACGGAATTCAATTCCAGAGCTTCTTATCTCCACCAAGCAGCCTACCCGATCTAAATCCGAGAAGTTTTTATATTGTTTCACTCGAAAGTGATCGCTTAACACTCTGAGAAATACCAAAAGGAAAGTTTAGAATTCAAGTAGAATAAAAGGTGATAAATCAATGAAAATTTAGATGCATCATTTTCCAGGATTTAATAGTTCGACCGGCTAACGATTTCAACAAATTATAAAATCTACACAAATTTGTATAAGATTCTTTTGAATACTTTAAATATAGACTTAAAACTTATAAAAACTGTAGGACAAATGACGGGTGATAATAGTATGACCGGTATTTGAAGAGTCATCTAGTTCAAATTTATCTTCTACCGAGGCCCTGTACTTTTGACACAATTTGAAAAATTAGTTTGTACAATAAAATCTAAGACGTCTGGGACAATACTCTAACAAAAGAATGTGTAGAATTCAGTTTTTAAATAATCATCATGCCATATTACCCAATGCTGGGTGTAGCAACTGCTTCTGGAGTATCCCAGGGATCTCACCTTGAATATCTCCTTTTTATTACCTTCCGTCACCTCTAGGTAAGAAAGGTATTGTCTTTGGTCAAAAAATTCGATGGTGAGTTTTCATTGAATAATCACGTTTTAGGATCTTTACAATACGATGATGTCTGTATGTGTGTGTGTCTGTGACCGCGGTTTCGGCCGCGATATCTCCAATACTAGAATTCCAAAAATTACAATTCTTGCGTATTCCTCTTCCTTACAACCATATACAGGCTTGATTAGATTTTGGTTATAATTGGTCAACCGGAAGTATCCTCATTTGAAAATTTTAACAGTTTTTCTTGAAAAAATGCTGTTAATATTATTATAACTTAAAGAATATATTATTCTCTATACGATTTGATTGTATTTTATATTTCATATTCAACAGATATAGAGTTAAAGAATTATAAAGAAATTAAATTTTATAAATTAGCCAGCTATGCTAACATAACCATGGAAACTGCTAATATAATCAGGTAATTCAAATTGACAGATGTCAGTGAATGAATGAAAGAAATAACTCTAATGTTTCTAGAAAGATGAGACGATTACATTGGTTTGGACATGTCATGAGGATGAATATATTGGAAGAAAAATGAATAGTTTAGTAATAGAAGGTGGAAGAAACATATATACATACAAATATAAGATGGAAGGGCTGTATTTCGAAAGACTTGAGAGAAAAGGAACTGAATGAGGACGACACGCAAAACAAAAATGAGTGGAAGAAGAAAATAAAAATAGCGACCCCTAACAAATGGGAAAAATTAAAGAAGAAGAATTTTACTGGAAATCTAGAATCTTTTGCAAGAATATATATGGAATTTGTACATAATATACTGAATTGGCGGAAGGTAATATGCTGGCCACATCAAATTTTTAAAAAACGCAGTACATTTCGTGATATTTTCTTTACCTTGCGTATTTCTTTACATCAAGAAAATGTCTACAAAAACTAGATTTATCAAGTACAACCGAACTGAACGCAGTAAAACGCCAAACAATTTTTAGAATATAAATAGAAATTGTCTTATTTTTAGATCTAATAGTTGGCTAATACCTGCTACATTTAAATCAAATTGTATTGGAGCTATTTAAATACTTTCTCAAACAGATAATCTACAGATTAAATTTGTACAACCGTTCCAAATATTATATCATCTCTTATAGTTTTTCTCCAGGGCTGTATTCAGGGGTAGTAAAAGAAAAATAATAAAACGGAATCTCTTCGTGAGTGCCAGGATCGTATAACCACGATTCGTGCGCCTGACAGTAACAAATGATGCTTGCTATAAAATTTCCATAATCTGGATTGGTCATCATTTTGCCACGCACATCCAGTTGGCTTCGATGAAACTGGGAAGCAGAAAAAAATGAAAAAAAAGGGTTTATCACTAATGTCACTTTGATTGTAAAAATAATCTAAAAATGTTGTTAAGCATTTGAACCTAAAAGTCATCTGTTTCGATTTAGTAATTGTCGACTGTTAGGTAGAGATAATATTAAATTCATTCGACAAAGTTTAATTCATTAAACTTTTCATAAAGGCATTGTTAGAGATGATTAACTAAATTTCTAACTAATACAGAAACTTCTGGGATTTCTGTATAGAGATAATATAATAGATCTTTTAAATATATAAGTTCTCTTTTTACCTCTCGCTAATAGAGGTATTGGATTCATGCTAAAAATCTCATATCTAGATTTTAGTGTATGAGCACGTTTTAAGGTCCTTACAAACCGATTATAACATTTTTATGATGATGTCTGTGTGTGTGTGATTGTGTGTGTGTGTGTATGTGCGTGAGGTTGTAGGAGGTACTATTTCTCAAATTGTATAAGACTAAAGACCTGTGTAACTACGGATTCCTCAATCTAACAGTAATGGGAAGAGTTGAATAGGTTCTGGTAACAATTGGACAACCGGAAGTGGCAGTTTCTAAAAATTTGTTACTACAAATAATAAAGATAAATAAATTCTCAATCTGACACATTTAATTTTTTATTATATCTCGTATAGGCTTGGAGATATAGTATATAATAATGTAGAATAATCTGTTGTAATAAATCTCGTTGCCCAAAAAACAGTTGGAGATATTTAAATGTTTGTAATTCACAGATAAATGCAAAATGTCAGTGTCAAAAATTAGCATTTTTACTAACATTACTGGAAGATTTTTCTGGGAGGTACGAGTACATTTATTATTAATTAAATATGTATTTAAATTATATAGGTATGTTAATATTACATATATCCTTAAGCGATACCGCTAATACCGTCAATGAATTTGAAGACTTTTGAACATATTAGAATAGTAGGACAAAATTTCTATTAGAACGAAAGAAGAGATACAATTTCAATTATTTGTGTGTACAAGATATGTTAAATTCGTTACTTATAGGGCACGAGCAGTCATGTGAATTTGTTGTCCTTGGCAAGCAGATATGAGGATCCGTGTCAGAATGACGGCTAGTAGTTATTTACATAGATGTCATAATTTTTCATTCAAAATTTCAAAATATTCTAATATTTATTTGTCATCAATAGTATGGAATATAGTTGGAATCCAGTCGCAATGATTAATATTACATTTATCAACATTTTAATAATGTATAAATTAACTTAAATATAAAAATAGACTTTTGCTCTTGTCTACACATTACTGTATAATACTATATGTATGTACTTATATGTATGTATGTTCTTCTTGTTATGTAAACACGGCATTTCAAACAAATCACACTCTTTGTTGACTCAGTTGGCCATGTAAGGAAGACTGGATGGACAAATGAACATCACTCCACCCAGTGTGTTGTCTTGAAGCCTTATAACGAGCTAGACGTTCATGTGTCAATACAGGACACTGTTTTCTTATTTTCTTTTGTTACCACGGAAGAAAAGAGTCATTATAGTGACAAGTGACAGCCGATTTATTGGATTTTTTTTAGACGGATTTATAAATAATTTTATCGCAGAGATATTGGGATAAAAATACACTGTATTCTGTAGAAAATAATGTTTGTCGGTAAATTAGTGATTCTGAAATGAATTGGTAGTTTAAACTGGTACATTAATGTCTCCATAGATGGTGTTATTTGTTATGTATGACGGGCTTTTTTTATATTAGACCTACTTCGTCTATATAAAATGTATGAGATTAATAATATTACCACCTTTGGAATTGTGTTAAGTGTGGCACTATAATTAACTATAAGATAACTTTATAAACCTGAACAATAAAAATGAAAAATACTAAATGCAAATATGTAAATTTCCTCTATTCGTAGTCTATGATATCTTAACAGTGTGGCAGTTTGAACAAAGACTTTAATAATAGAGTTCACAAGAGTTAATCTTTTCAAATAAATCAGATTATACTTGAAATTGAATGAATATTTAAAAAGCCGGCATAAAAGAATTGCATTTTGCATGAATCACAAAGTTGAAGTTCATTTTTCATTTAATTAACGATAAGAAAAGATTTAAACAGAAGGAGATATATTGCGTTCGGAAAGACAGCAGTACAAAGAATAAAGTTTTCTATAATTTTTTCTTTTAACTTTTTACTTACTGTAAAAATAATTTAGTTGGAATAATACTACAACTTTGTTTTAATATACATATAGAGGGTGTTTTATAATTTCGGGTACAAACTTCAAAGGCATACAATACTGACCAAAATGAGTAAAAAAACTTAATCAAGAAAAATCTGAACACCAAATTTATTTGGCCCGTCTTCCGAATCGTCATCTTCTAAACGTTCGCACTTTGGTACATGTATGTACATAAAATAAATAAATTTCCGAGATCATGAAACCTTTAAGCCTGCTGCTCAAAATCAGAACACGCCCTGATCAAATAGAGAATATTCAAGGGATTGCTGTTCGTCAGTGTCTAGTACACAAAAAATAGCACTACAACACAGAGTGTCACGTATGACAATTTGGAGTATATTGAAAGAACAACAGTACATCATTTCGTTAATGACGTGGCCATTTTGAACATTTATTGTGATTTCATTTATGCCTGCACCTTTATGCATTTTCTTGTTCCGTCAATTGTAGAGTTATTCTTGGTTAATTTCATCCTATAAAAATCCTCATGTTTGGATTGTCCAATCTGTTGTAACATAATAATTTGACGTATGATTTTTGAGTGTAGTAGGGAATTTTTTTGTTAAGGTGCGAACGTTAACAATTTCAAAAATAAGTGACGTTCAATTGTTTGCTCTTCGTATGATTGTTGAGAAGTCACTTGACAAGAACAAGAAGGTGTTCTGTGGCTTTCTTGATTTAAAGAAGGCGTATGATAGCGTTCTTCGAGATACTTTGTGGGATGTACTCAGAGAGTACGGTGTGAATGGAAACTGGTTGGGAGCGATTCGAGCGTTGTATGAGGGTAGTGAGGCTGCTGTGAGAATAGATGGTAGGTTGAGTGATTGGTTTCGTATAATTGTTGTGGTATGTCTCCGTGGTTGTTTAACTTGTATATGGATGTGTTATTGTGGAGAGCTTTGAGTGAAATGGATGGTGTACATATTGGTGAAAGTATAGTGCCTGCGTTAGCGTATGCTGATGATGTAGTTGTTTTAGGAGAAAATGAAGAGCAACTCAATAAAATACATGTAGTTGGAAGAAGTATGAATCTGGTGTTGAATGTTGATAAATCCAAAGTGTTAGTATTTGAAAGAATTGGTGACTGAGTGCAATGTGTTGGTGGATGGAGTGAAACTGGAGCAGGTAAATGAGTTTGTATATTTGGGTAGCATGATGTCGAGGGATGGTCGAATTGATCGAGAGATAGAAAGGAGAGTGAGTGCGGGATGTAAGATAATGGGTGCTCTGGGTACGTTTGCACGAAACGTTAACGTATCAAGGGATGCTCGGTTAAGTGTATATAATGAAATGCTAGTGCCTGCTTTGATGTATGGAAGCGAATGCTGGGCATGGACGGGGAAGCATAAAAAGAGAGTGTCAGACGGGATCGCGTGAAGAATAATTTGGTGTATGAAGAATGTATGGTTAGGAACAATGTGATTAAGAGAGTTGGTGTGAGTCAGTTGAGATAGTTTGGGCATGTGGAGAGAATGGCGAGTGAACGGTTTGTTAAGCGTATATATCTTGGTGAAGTTGTGGGTTATCGATTGCGTGGCCGACCAGTGTGGATGTGGTTGGTAGGGTGCTTAAAGAGAGAGTTTCCAAGTAAGAAGAGCATGTATGAATGCGATTATGAGTGTGGCCGAGGCGAAAGAAGTCTGCTTAGATATGAATGTTTGGCGAAGGATGATTGTTTCCTATTATTGTGATCCGGATGCGGTATTTCGCTACCGAAAATCGGTCACTTTAATATGTTTAAGAGACAGGATTTGTTGTATGATGTTGATGTTGTTCTTATTGTTATCGGGTTTGTGCGAACCCACTAAGTGGGACACGCGTGATTTTATATATGTATGTATGTATGATTTTTTTGTTACCTTAATCGAAGTATTCTATTCTACTCGTATGTTTTTATTTTCCCCGATTTGTGTTCATCATCTGGTGTAACTGCATCTACGTTTTTGTTGTTGTTAGGCTGAACATTAACGGATACAGTTTCTTAAGATCTCATACTTGACGAGACATTAGTTTAGGACGAAAATAACTTATTAATGGATGACTTTGAACTAGAATAATCAGAAACATACTTTAATGTAGTAAATAATCGATTTGTTTCACTATCAGACTGCAAAAACTCGAGAGATCCTATTCAATGATATATTTCTACATTTTCTATAGTGTTTATAGTGTTCTTTTTGCACTGTCGTCGCTTGTGTTTGTCACCTTTCGATGCAGTGAGATAGTTGTACTCGAACGGTTTCCCGCGGGCAGTCAGCCAAAGAAATAAAATTAACTGCAGCCATAACTTCGCCGTAAGCTTACACCAACCTGAAGTATCTGTTCTTCCGCAATCACAACATTATTTAAATGTTTTCTTCCTTCAAACAAACTGCATGCATCATTGCATACCAACAGCGGTAGAAGAATGTTTTATCATGGTCCGCTACTAGCGATGAGTAATCCCTTTGCCGGAATTTCACCGTTGATCTAATTCTTTTGTACTCGGTATCACTGTGGCGCCGGAGGGTTCTAGAAGGACACTGGGCTGTATAAATACCGGAATGACAGCGGCTATATAGTCTGTGATATAGAAGCAACGAGCAGTGAAGTCGGGGATATAAATAAACATAAATATCACTGTTATTGCATCATATTGGCAGTGGTACCAACCTGTGCATTATTTATGAAATGACCCTCGAATCCATTTTGTTTATTCACTTTTCTCGTCTTTGTAAATAATTTCCGAAAACTTGTATCCACAATAATCCCTTCCCGTATTAATTCAATATTTATCGATCTGAAATTTTGCTTTCGCCCCGGAATATTTTAAATATTCCACGACTCTGTCACGTGATCTGGGTCAATGTTTTAGTGAATAATGCACTGAAAATAAAACTTCACGGAGAAATATTTCAGTTACCCACACATTCACTATAAACTTAAGGGTAGTAAAAATTAAAATGCCATCAACTTAAAACGCAGAGAAAATGGTCAGGTCCTTAACGATAGTTAAGGGCAGTTAAGTAAAGAGGAACAAGGGATGATGAAAGTGTAAATTTTGTTGCAATAATGTTAAATATTGTAATAAATAAATGAATGGTTTGTTTACTTAAAATCGTGACATTGTATCGCACAAAATCATAATAGCTCAGCCTTAATGATATTTGATATATTATAAAAAGCGCAATGAATATTTTATTCATCCAAAAATTAAATGAAATTATTAAAAAATCTTTCAGAAGCCATGGACGTCAAAACTTATCAATTTTCTTAAACTTAAAATATTAAGTTACCGTAAAAGTCGAAGAAAATGGCATTATTTCCTTCCTGGATGTATTACTACTCACACTAATCAATATATTAATGCCAATTCTCATCATCCTCCTCAGAAATCTGGTACAATTAAATGCCTAATGAGAAGAGCTTCAGAAATTTGCCATTCATAGAAATTAGAAGACGAGATGAAGAATATTTTTTCTAAATCTTCTATAGAAAAATGTCTGAAACCGAAAAGACCTATTAACAATGCTAATATGAAAGTGACATATTATTTGCTTCGCTTCCTTGTGTCAAAAATGTCACGGACAAAATTGGTAGAATTTTTCAAAGAACATGAAGATTTCGTTTTATCCATAAGTTAAAATTCGACATGTGTTGAGCCAAGTAAAAGACATCTTCCCTCTTCAGCCATCAGGAATTAACCAGATGTGTCTGCGGGAAAGTTTACATTGGCCAGATTGGTAGAACTATTTCAACAAGATTGAATGAACACCAGCGTTCGATCAGATTGAACCAGCCAGAAAAATCTTCAGTTGCAGAGCATACCCTGGAAGAATTCAACCGTATTCGAAGAAACAAAAATACTAGCAAGACGTACACATCTAAACAATAGGTTAATTAGAGAAGCCATTGAGATTTTCAAAACCAAGAATAATAATAACCCAATCATTATGATAGTTTAAATCTCAGTCGAGCATGGCTTCCTATATTAGATATGTTGTAATTAGTCACCATGGTTACCTGTTGCTAATGTTTTTATTATTATTTATTTACATATTTGTTGATTTGTTGTTTATTTCCTGAAGAAGGCAGTAGTTAATTCGAAAACCCTGAATCTCAGTATAGTAACATATTCCAAGTCTTATGCACTCATAAATCTATCTCTCTCTCTCTTACTCAGTATATTGTGAAAATCGTCGCGTGCTGGGTGGAATTTACAGCTCCGACGTCTTTTGTTTCCAAACAGACGCACATCAAAACAACTGAATTTCAGCAGTAATGGCGGATGGCGCAACCAACTTGCAGCAATTTTCCTCGTTATTATTTCGTCGGGTAGTTAATATTTTTGTATTCCGAAGGAGATATTTTCTGTTCTTAGTCGAGAAAAGTTTGAAGAGTAATTTATTTCAATAAAACAAGAAATGGTTTACGAGTTTTTTAATTCGGACGAAGGTACGGTTTGTTATTTTTCAACACTTAATTCGAAAGAAAAATTGCTGAAACTTTTCTGTAATATATAATACAATAAGAAATCTGACAATGTTCTTGTTGTTATGGATATATACGAACCCATACTCATAATAATTCAGTCCGCTTACATTTTCAAAAAATTATAAAACCTGCACTCTAAAAAATATTGTGTTCTTCTAACACTCTTCAGTTTGGTAAATTAAAAATGTGTTTAATTTTGAACGTAGATTCATAATATTTATTATCAGATATTAACTTTGACTTGCATAGTAAAAATCTGATGTGTATATAATTCTGTTATTACAGTAAATAACAGGGTTAATTTTTATAAAATTACAGCGTTAATTTTTATAAAATTACAGCAAAAATGAAAATTTTATTACAGGTTTAACCTATTTAAACCAGAAATTTTGTCCATTTAAATGAACAAATACAACAAATTATATTAGCGAATATTTACTGTAACTGTAAATAATTTCAGTTTAAAATTGCGGCAAAATATCAATATTTAAATAACGTTTGTAATTATTTTAATCATTAAATAAATCTAGTTTATTCATTAAATATTATAATCATATACACTGTGAAACTGAAATTCTTTTTAAATTTTATTCATACGTTAAAATAAATATACATATTTTTCTTTCTTCATTATTTTATGGAATCACAATTTTCAAGTTGTTTGTGAAATAAATCAATAATTTATTGAAAACTACAACTCAACGACAGTAATTTAATATATGCACAACTACAAATTTTCTACTTTCAAACATAGTTAAAAATTTGTATAACTTTTAAAGTAGATTATTTTATATTACTTTTGCTGCTGAGTAGTTGAAGTTTTAATAGGTAGTGTGCTTCAAATTGAAATCAAAATAAAGCACCAGTTTTACACATTTGGAGGCCTAAGGCGGAAGGATAACAGTAATAGGAAGAGTTGAATAGATTCTGGTAACAATAGGACAACCGGAAGTAGTAGTATTTTAACAAAAATCTTCTAAATATTATGTTATTACAAATATTAAAAAACAAAATTCTTATTATACCTTCTATAGATTTAAAGATATAGATATATAATCTATAAAATAATCAGCGGTAATAATAAACAAGGGTTAAGTTCAGAATAGCTTCTTTTTAACACAGGAATAGCTATTCCTAGTATATCACGAGCTTAACCCACAAATGTATAATAATAAACATGGAATAAGGCTTAACTCTAGAATAAACTCTCCATAAACGTCATTTTAACACAGGGTTAAGAGATATTCTCGGAATAACTAATCTGGAAATAGGAAATTATTTATTATTACCGCTGAATATGTTGTAGTAAATTTCACAGCCTTCTCACGGCCCAAACATCTCCATGGTAACTACTTGAGAAATTAAAATGTCTGTAATTGACAGATAAATGTCACTAATGTTAGTGTCAAAAATTCAGAGATAGCACTGAATGCTTTTTTCTGGGATATTTAATATTTCTTATTATATTATTAATTATGTATTTAAAATTATAGGTATATTACATGAATTCTTCAGAATTACCGCCAATCCCGTTAATGAATTGGAAAAACCTCCAACAAATACGTAAATAATATATATATATATATATATATATATATATATATATATATATATATATATATATATAATATATATATATATATATATATATATATATATATATATATATATACTACAATGGAAAAGGCGCGAGAAGTATTGTGATGGCCACAACAGATTTTTAAATAATAAAATATGGTTAAATTTCCATGAAAAATATTTACCTTTGTATATGATAAAAGATAAGTACGTAAGTACATTGAAGTTTATAAATATTTAAACAGCTCTAATTCAAAATAAACAATTCATACAGAAAATAACATAAATATGTTAGTATTCTCACGTGTAAAATAATATCTATTACTTGTAGAATGTTATTTATACATAGTCAAATTTCCTATTTGAAATTGAATTCGTAATAGAAAATTTTGAAACAATAGAGATGCAATCAGTCACAAAATATCAATTTTGAATAACCATACATATCTACAATTATTGACCATATGTTTTTATAAGTATTAAATTGACAAAATTAATATATGTCCCATATTTTTTTGCACAAATTTCAGAATCTTTTTCTTTTTTATAATATACATGTTTACGGACATATGCGAAACTTTGAATTCTGCCTAATTTTCTTAAAAGATTATTTATCTTCTTTTTCTTGTTTTTATCCATTTCCTAGGAAAATGATATTATTTTTGGTATTAGACTAATGTAAACTACAAACTAACACATGAGATACATTTTAATATTGCATTAATACTTCCTTCCCACATTTTGAAGTTGACCAGCACAGTAAATATTGTCTAATTATCCCAATTAACACTTCGGGAACTCACGATGACTTTATTTGTTTTCCAACCACTCTAACAAGGACCGGAGAAGTGGTAATGGTTAGTGTAAACAGTGCTACCAATGTTTACGCTATAAATATCTTATTGGCAGGCCTGTATATCACCAGGGGCATTAATAGTAATTGACACACAAATTATTATGTCAATTCTATTGAGCGAAGGACGAAGACCATACCGAAATCATAGAATAAGACATAGACTTCTGCGATAAAGAATTTGATGTAAAGGCAAATTTTCGTGGAGACTAATGAAAGTACCTACTTCAGATTATATAACTGTTATTCGAAAAATGAGTATATTGGGCAGCATGATGTCGAGGGATGGTCGAATTGATCGAGACAGTGCTGCTTTGATGTATGGAAGCGAATGCTGGGCATGGATGGGGAAGCATAAAAAGAGAGTGACTGCCGTGGAAATGAAGTATTTACATGGTGTATGTGGGTATGTAAGACGGGATCGCGTGAAGAATAATTTAGTATATGGTTGGGAGCAATGTTGTTAAGAGAGTTGGTGTGAGTCAGTTGAGATGGTCTGGGCATGTGGAGAGAATGGCGAATGAACGTTAAGCGTATATATCTTGGTGAAGTTGAGGGTTTTCGATTGCGTGGCCGACCAGTGTGTAAGTGGATGGATGTGGTTGGTAGGGTGCTTAAAAAGAGAGAATTACCAAGTATGAAGAGAAGAAGATCATGTATGAATGCGATTATGAGTGTGGCTATTATTGGCCCAAAGTTATCCTGAAAAGATTACGGACAAAATGAATCATATGCAAAATTATTGTTACATTAATGAAAAATACAAAAAAGATCATTTGGTTAAATAATTCGATTGCGTGGCCGACCAGTGTGTAAGTGGATGGATGTGGTTGTAGGGTGCTTAAAGAGAGAGTTTCCAAGTATGAAGAGAATAAGAGCATGTATGAATGCGGTTATGAGTGTGGCCGAGGCGAAAGAAGTCTGCTTAGATAGGAATGTGTGGCGAAGGATGATTGTTTCCTAACTATTATTGTGATCCAGATGCGGTATTTCGCTACCGAAAATCGGTCACTTTAATATATTTAAAAGTAAGGATTTGTTGTATGATGTTGATGTTGTTCTTATTATTATCGGGTTTGTGCGAACCCATTAAGTGGGACACGCGTGATTTTATGTATGTATTGTTACCGGTGGTCGTGCGGTCAGAGTTATCGCCTGGCAATACAAGGTGGCTCGTGTGGGACCGCGATCGAAACCCACAGGAGTCAATTTTTAATAAAAACCGACACGCCCAGATGAGTCCGAGTGGAAGCAGAGGTTACTATAAGCTATTCTGTATGTAACGAGGGTACCAACAGAGGGCACTAAAAATGTCTTTGTAATTGTAACATTGTATATGTCTATATATGTATGTAAACTGAAGTTTGTATAAGTCAAAAGGACCTCAGAACAAATAAATACAATATCATTATTATTAATATAATTTGTGTAAGAATCAAATATTCATTGGTATTACGTAATATAATTTTGGGTTCATATACGTTTATAGGAAGTTTCTTATCATTTTGATCAACTTGTACATTTTTTCGGGCACTATTCAATAATCGCATTAAGTTAATCTTTTTTTAATTGTACCTTCCTCATTCTTCTGGTCCAGGTAGACAGGTACCGACGTTATGTAACAAATTCAAGGTCAGTCGTTGGAATTGGTTACACCTGAATGACTATACTAGTGAGAATGTTCACAGGCACAGGTAACTTGATCTGAAATACACGACGCCGCGAGATAAACAGCTTCTGGATTACAAGTGTTTTGTTTTTATAAAGAAGATAGAGATAGAAACAAAGAAAAAGAGATGCAGTATTTTGATTTGTATATAATATGAAATGATTCAAAGGATTATAATTATAGACAGACACACCCAGTTATGGGTAATAAATAATTTAAATTTGAATTATTATTTGTTATTCTCGTAAATAATAATGAGTTTCAACAAACAAAATGAAAATAATGTAGAAACTAAATGATTCCTTCTTAATATAATTTCCTCTAAGCATCATCAAATATTGACAACATCAAGGAAATATGTAGGGCATGAATCGATACCGATTCTAATATTAATACAGTAATTTCATATCGTTTCATTTAGATGCTTTTGCCGTTATTCCGTTATAGTAACGTTATTATTATAACTAGATGTATGATATGCCATTTTACATCGTTATATCATCGCTAACAATTTTTAAATACTGAGATGATGTAAATTATTTTTAGATTATACGTTTAATAAATACACATTTAAAGGGTCTTTCATTAAGCGCTTCCTGTCTTTAAATTTAAATAAAACAAAATGTGTGTGAGATATCATCGAAATTTTTTATTCATTTGAAAGGCCTATAGATGCCATTACGTACGGAATATAACATCGTTTAAATGTCCGCCGCGGCTTCGCTGGGTGGCGCGCATCCTTAAATGTCCAATTTTCCATGACTCTGGCGCATAAATCAGGCTGAATTTGACCTATGGCATGGGTTATGTTGGCTTTGAGGGCTGCCGTGGTTTGTGGCTTATTCGTATAGACCTGCGACTTAAGAAAACCCCACAAGAAAAAGTCTAACGGGGTCAAATCGCACGATCTCGGTGGCCAGTTCACATCACCTCCACGTGAGATGACCATGTCCTCAAATCGCTCATGCAAAATGTCCATTGTGGCACGTAGCGTCGTCCATATTATCCAATTCAGGCCAAAAGAAGTTGGTAATCATCGACCTATAGCGCTCGCCGTTGACGGTGATGGCCTGGCTAACATCGTTTTCAAAGAAATATGGACCGATGACGCCGCCAGCCCAAAATCCACACCAAACAGTAACTTTTTCGGAATACATTGGATGCTCTTGAATCTCATGTGGATTGGTATCGTCCCAAATTCGACAATTTTGCTTGTTGACGTACCCATTCATCCAGAAATGGGCCTCATCGCTGAAGATGATTTTTCGGTGAAAATTAGGGTCAGTTTTCAACTGCTCCAAGGCCCATTCAGCGAACACACGTCTTTGTCTATGATCGTTTACCTTCTGCTCCTGGGTCAGTTGAATTTTGTTCGGGTGCAAGCTCAAGTCACGACGCAAAATTCGTCAAGTTGTCGTCTGCGAAAGGCCGAGTTCTTGTGCGCGACGTAAAATCGACTGCCTCGGATTCTCCTGCACACTCTCACGGACAGCGGCGATGTTTTCGGCACATCTTGCGTTTCGTCGACGTACGGGTATTAGTTCTTTATTTACTGAACCAATAGACTCAAATTTATCCACCACACTGCGAATAGTCCTCGCGGTAGGACGATTATGGCGACCGTAAAATGGGCGAAGCGCGCGAACTTTGCCTGAACAGAACACCCATTTTGATAAAACAATTTTACTTGCACGTGTTGTTGAACGCTATATCCGTCCATGATGATTTGGCAAAACAGACTGAATAAATGACAGCCAATTTGACAGATGTAGCTTCAACAATATGGCTGCTATCAATTGTCAAAGTTCGGAAGTCCCTAATGAAAGACCCTATATATAGTGTAATTACATAATAGTTTATTATACGCGGCACAGTAAAGTGTTTATTTATTTAAGAATAATTTTACTGAATATTTATCATTCATGCTGACTTTGATAAACGGAAAGCACTAGATTATAACGTAGTAGGATAACGACGAATAGGCAGACCAGCAGAAACATGGAGAAGAACTGTCAACAAAGAACAAAAATCCATAAACATAACATGGAAGCAAGCCAAAAAGGTAGCAAGAAACAGAGAAGAATGGAAAGAATTAACGAAAAGAATCACTGAACAACCAACACAAGAATAACAAAGTCTGCCACCAAAACCAACCTTAGAAACAATATACTTTTTCGCCCCATGCTCCAATAGGAACAAGAGGAAGACGAATATATTGTAACTTTATTTTGACCGCAATAAATCTACTTTATTATATGTTTTCTGGTTGTTATAGTCCTAGTTCTTATTTCCTATTAGAGTATAAATCTTGTACGCTATATATTTCCATAGCTAATCCCCAATTTCTATATTCACATCATGCGATATAGCGATCATCAGATAGCGAATAAACTACGTCGTATTTTCTGATCGTGCGTGGCTGAGTGGTTGTGTATGTGCGTGCATTCAGGTATACCTAACCTACTATACCGTATCGTTTCGTGTATTGTCTCTATGTATTCGTAGTTGATAAGCCATTATGCATTCATCCGCAGTGTTAATAGGGACATTATTTGTAATTTGAAATCGAATAGAGCGGAACACGACCTTCGGGGGAAATAAATAAATAAGTGGGATTGTTATAAGCGATTTATATGCAATTTTCTCTTAATTAATAGGATACGAATGATATTAGTTATTTATAAAGTATTCTACTTTAATATTGTACTAGTATAGCAAAAGAACAAACTATGCAAATTGCACTAGCCACTAACATCTTCTTCTTTAGCTTTTCCCATTCGTTAGGGTTCACTATTTTTTAGTTTCTTCTTCCACTCATTTCTGTTTTGCGTGTCGTCCTCATTCAGTTCCTTTTCTCTCAAGTTTTCTGCTACAGTCCTTCCATCTTATCTTTGGTCTTCCTCTGTTTCCTTCACCTTATATAATTAAGCTATTCATTCTTTTTCCAATATATTCTTCATCTCTCCTGATGACATGATCAAATCAATGTAATCGTCATCAAGGGAAATAACTCTAGTGTTGAACGTTTCTAGAAAGATATAATAGAGACGATTACATTGGTTTGAACATGTCATGAGGAGAGATGAGTATATTGGAAGAATGAATAGCTTATAACAGAAGGTGGAAGAAACATAGGAAGACCAAATATAAGACGGAGAGAAAAGGAACTGAATGAGGACGACACGCAAAACAAGAATGAGTGGAAGAAGAAAATACAGTGTCAAGTGCAATTCGCATATTTTCTTTATGAAATAATGGAACATAGAATTTTTTGCAAGAAAATTTATGTGTAGGCAAGCAGATATGTGGACCCGTATCAAAATGACAGGTATTAATTACGTCCATAACTGACAAATGTCGTAATTTTTCATTCAAAATTTAATAATTTTCTTATTTAATGTGGTTTATTTATTATCAGAGGTGTGGAATTCAGTTGCCGAAAAAAGGAATCATAAAATACCAAAAATGAAATTTTGGAAGAAAATAAAAAATAGCGACCCCTAATGAATGGGAAAAGCTAAAGAAGAAGAAGATATCAGTGTCAAGTGCCATTTGCATGAAATAATACTGGAAATTTAGAATCTTTTGCAAGAAAATTTATGTATGGAACAAAATACACAGGATTGACGGAAGGTATTGTGCTGGCCACATCAGATTTTTTTTTCAGTAGTGTTCGTAGATAATATATTTTACTTTTGATATAATGCTAAACTCAGAAAAAATAATACATGTGTCTCACAACTCGATTGTTATAACTTAACCTAAGAATGTATTCCTTAGATGATCACCTATCTTTGCTTCAACTTCACCGCCCTTAGCTTCACTCTATTAATTTTATACGTGTGATACAATGAGTAGCATAGATTATAATTAGTAATTAGTCCTGTCACAATGTAATTGTGCGGCACACATTAGAAGAGAAGTGTCCATTGTCGTATAGGAAGCGGGTAATCTGGTTCGCGTTTCTACCGAGCGGAACAAAACGGAAAATGAGTAATGGTTTCGTTTCGTATCAGAATTACAACTCAAATTTCACGTCATTCACGCTGACGACCGCCGATCGTTAGCTGTGACGAAACAGGGACGTAATGGAGGAAATTTACGCTGAGAAAGAATTAAAAAATAGCTTCAACATGAAACATAGAAATACCCTAAAGATTTGTAACAATGATATTTGTTTGCTTACTCATTACTTTTGATTGATATTGTGGGTTTGAAGACAAGAAATTTAATGCGAGACTAGATCCATCTATAAGTGACGCTTAGTAAAGTTTTTTTTAAGTGTAACCCGTACAAAGGTACTAAATATATAAGTATTACTTATTTTCAAGCGCTACTTGCTTAAGTGTAACTTATACACCGCAACGGTGCAAACGAGCATTAAACATACAAAAACTGAATAAACTCTGCTTAGTTTACAATTTGAAGCTAGCATAAAATCTTGCTGAGTTCAAATTTAATTACGCCTCAAAGTGTGAAAGCTCTATAGGAAAACATCAAACAAGTTCATGATTTACTTTTAACGTAAAGATAAAAATTTCAAAGAAATATATCGAATACAGATCTGTCTTACAAGAAGAAAATAACTTTACTTCAAACTCGAAGCATGGAAATTATTTTTTGTTATTTTGTCACTAATCTCGTTATAATTAATAACGGTACAGGCGTTAGAAAGTCTTTTTGATGCTGTCGATATTAGCCGAAATCGGGCGGAAACCAACGACAACTAGCAGGAATATTTTTTTTGAGAATTAAATATAATCGTAATAAATGTTTGGAAAATATATTGTTTACCGTTTGTTTCAATTTATATATTTTATGTAGTTGAGTACGCTAATAAATTGGAACTGACAATTAACACTGATAAATGCTATTATATAAAACAAGAAATAGGAACACCTACAACCAAAGGAAATGTTATCAACCAAACTAATCATATAAAGGATTTAGGTGTGATACTAGATAACAAGTTAATTTTTGACATTCACACCGACAATATTGTGAAAAAGGCTTACAAAATGCAATACGAGCAAGCTCTAATTTTAGACATCCATCCACTATTTCAACATTGTATAACTCTCTTGTTAGAAGTCAACTGGAGTTTGCTTCTGTATGTGGGAACCCTCGGTATGATATTTATATAAATCGTATTGAAGCGATTCAACGATTTTAAATTTCTCAATAGTAAGTTTCCAACATACAAGCCAAAATTGTTGTCATTAGAAAATAGAAGACAGTTAAGCGACCTTGCGTTCTTACATAAACTTTTCAACAATGTTATCGATTCACCAGAATTATTATCATCATTTCATCTCAGAGTACCCAATTATGGTACTAGAACAAGAAATTTATTCAATCATTCTTTCTGTCGTACTAATTCTATCCTAAATTTTCCCATCATAAGAATATCACGCTTGTACAACTTCAATATGCCTGATTTATTTTCCACAAGTTTACAATTTTTCAAACGATCATTTAAATATGTTTTGCTCTTTGATATTTTTTTCTAAACATTTGCTTATTAGTACTTATATGTCATATTATGATCATGTGTACTGTATCTAATTGTAACGTTGAGAAGCCAAACACTTATAAATAAATAAATAAACAAATATTTCAGTAAAAGAATGTTTAATCCGAAGCGGTTTGTGTCCAAATTCGAACATCTGTAAAAAAATATAAATAAACGCGAGATGATCCATATTAATAATTCATATTTGATTAAAAATTAATCCAACAAATTTTATAATCGGCAATAATGAAAATTACCACACTGCTTTTAATATTTAATGAATTATAGTCCATAAACTAATATATAAATATACCATGTAAATATTTTAACACATGTAATAGATATTTCCTCTCCTGTTGTACATGTAACGTGAATATATGGAATGAACGGATATTAAATATTTACAATACATGCGTGAATGAGTCTGTTACAATATAAGTGAATTTGAAAAATAAATAACATTATGATATTATTGTATACTCGTGTACATGGATTCTATTATGTATGAAAATTGTTTCATTATCATAATTTTACAAATTATTAACATTTCATACAATTTGTGTTTTTCCCTTCCGTCACCTTTAGGTAAGGAAAGTATTGTTTTGATCCAAAAATTCGGTGGTGAGTTTTGAATGAGCAAGCATATTTTAGGGTCCCTAAAATACGGTGTGTGTGTGTGTGTGTGACGGAAGGTAAAACAGCTTTACGAAACTGTAAGAATATCACTTATTTGACTATTTCTTTTAAGAACTGCTCACGGCAATAAAAAATCACTTTTCCCTGGTATCTTCTGCGTGTACATGAAAGGTAGTCGTAGATACTCAGGTTGTAAGCATGTTTTAATATCTGCATTTCTCTGCGGCTGATTGCTTCTTAAACTCGAGTTTAAACCCAGAGAAACTCACGACTCGACTCTAAAGAGGGTGTTAGCAAACTTAATATTATGTCTCTCTGAGCCAGGCCGGCATTCGAGGAGATTTTATAGGGTGAATGACCCAGCAGAGAAGGTCTGGGAAATTTATACTTTAAAAAATTGTACACTTTCCACAATAGCTTTGACACACCATGATAAGATACCCGCTAAGCGTCTTAATTGCTACAAATCAATACGGTAATGAAATCTGATCAAATTAGATATACAAAGGTCATTTCATTAATATTGCACATAATTATTAGTTTATTCATTTGTTTATCCTTTAATATGGTGAGCTTTACTATTCCATCCAAGACATCATCTCTTTCATCTGTCGAATGGCTTGGGTAATGGTAGCATGAAGCTCTTCCAGACACGGAAAACTATGTCCATGCATAGGCTGTTATAACTTTGGGAGTCGGTCGTATTCACGCAATTTTACGTTTACATTTCCGCTGCTTCTTCAAGCCTTCTACTACAACTGACATAAATAAATTTCACTGTTGTTGCATCACCTAATTGTAGTGTTGCTAACATGTGAATTATTTATGAAATGATGGATCGAAACATTAATAAAAGCTTGTCAAATTACTAGAAATCTTGATTGTATTCTACGTACAAGATTAAAAGAAATTTTTAATATCCAATGCACTGAAGTCCTGGTCTGCGCGTTGCCAGGCAACCGGTCAGTCCACAGGAGTTGTCAGGAATATGTTTACATGGACTTGGACTGTCATCGAAGGAGACCGCACTTCCTATTGCTATCTCTTTTCATCCGGAATCCTCTCTCTCTTAGTTGGAAACATACAAGTTGGTTTCTTGCTCTTTTCATAAGTACAAACTTTCTTATAAGGGACACATTTAAGAAGAAGTTTGCATTAAAGGTTTTTCTGCAGGGTATTGACCGCAACATCAAACCATAGCACTTATATGTAAAATCAGTTTCGTAATTTAATATCGAACGTGTCCATAGATTCTTCTTTATTTATAACTATTTATGAGTCGCAATGTGAGTTCCTTTCGCAACTGATGTTCTTCCGAGTGATTTAAAACAGTATTAAAATAACTTGAAGAGATAAAGTAAATTTTTACGCCTTTATGTAAAAGATAAAAGTTTTATGATGATGAGACAGTAGTTATCTATTTGAATGTACGCTTCTTCAAACACCCACATACGTAGGTATATATGTGCTATTTCGTTACACAAACTACAACGAAAGTGAGTTGTTTAGCTAAAGTATTCAGTTTAAAATTTATTCCTAAGCAAATTAATTCATAAACAATTGAAATATCTTTTTGCCTTCCGTCACCTTTAGGAAAGAAAAGTATTGTCTTGTTCTGTAAAAAGTAATACCGTGAGTATTTTTTAACATGAAACATGGGATTTGTCATAACCATGGTTACGATTTAATTGACAGCAATGTATTTGCCTGTCTCATTTGAAATGAAACATAGGGGATAATTTTGACATTTGTCTACTCTGTCAGTGTCAAAAAACCAATTTGAAATACAATGGTTTATACTGTGGAAGAGAAGGTGCAGATTATAAAGTGGTATTATTCGAATTTTAATCCAAGTTTAAGGCAAGTGTCGGACTTGTTCCGCGCTTCATTTCCTGACAGGCCTACACAAAGTGCAGCAAAAATTTTAAGAATAGTGAATACGTTTAGAGGAAATGGTTGCATCGAGCCTGCACATAACAGTAGGAATAGATCCTGTAATATATTAACTGCGCAGAAAACAATATGAAATTCTGACTTTAATACAAAATAAGAACAGATTAACATTAAGAGAGATTGGGCAAGCTACTGCTGTAAACAAAGCTACTGTACACAGACTATTTAAAAAGGATCATTACAGATCATATCATTTCCAAAATCACCAGGAGTTAGTTATGGACGATACGAAACGAAGAATAAATTTTTGTGAAAAAATGTTTGAAAACGTTAATAACAATCCAGATTTGCTGCAAAATATAATTTTTACGGACGAAGCAACTTTTTATTTTCATGGCGAGGTAAATTCACAAAATTGTCGGTATTAGTCCAGGGAAAATCTACATTTGTATCATAGTACAAGGACTCAACGGCCCGAGAAAGTTAACGTGTGGGCTGGCATAATAGGAACCCACATTATTGGGCCATTTTTTATTAACGGGAATAATACTGCTCAATATTTAAATATAATACTTCTGTTAAATTCATCCCCTATGTTTCATTTTGAATGAGACAGGCAAATACATTGCTGTCAATCAAATCGTAACCATGGATATGACAAATCCCATGTTTCATGTTAAAAAATACTTACGGTATATAAAATAATGTGTTGTAATAAATTTCAGAGCCTAAACAACTCTATAGTAACCATCAGATGTTTGTAAATGACAGAAAAATATTATTGTCAAAAACTGACAGTACTCTATAAACCTATTTGGGTGGTATTGGCAGCTCAATTCTAAAACTTGACCTTAAGTCTATTTTACCTAAATACATGACAGTGGATAAGAACCGATTCAGAATTTGTCAGTACGAATATGGTTTTATGTAGATTTTAGCTGAAAATAAATCTTAGATATTCTTTTTTGGCAACATAGTAGTAAAACGTCAAATTACGTTTTTACGTTAAATGCAGAAGTTTAGCTGACATTATTGAAGAATTTTTCTGTGATATTGGTAAGTTTACTATTTATTGTTGTATAACAAAAATAACAACTAAATATTTAAAATTATAGCTATATACATATACCCATCAGAAATCCCGTGAAGAAATTGGAAGAAATTCGAACATTTAGAAGTGTAGGAGAAAACTTCCTCAAAAAATAAATTCTATATTCTTAGTGACAAATTAACCACGTGAAAAATTATGACATTTGACACTTATGTAAATAATAACTGTCATTTTAATAAGGGCCTCCATATCTGCTTGTCTAGATCAAGTGTGACAAAGTAACTACGTGAATTTAGAAAAACTTGAAATTTTTGATGAAAAATTCTGATATTTGACATCTATGTACAAAATTGTCATTTTGACAAGAACCACCATATCTGCTTGTCGAGGCCAACAATGTCACATGGCTGATCGCGCCCTGTATTTATGTAACCAAAGTGGCGAGAGGTATTGTGCTGGCCACAACAGATTTTTTAATGTTTTTCTACGATTCAGTCTCCATTTCATTGACAAAATATTGAAAACTATTTTTTCAAAAACATAGCATTCATTTTTTTTGCTTCTCCTGCAAAATTCTGTAAATCAGAATTGGTTCTTTTCAATATGACCGATTCGTAAGTGTTATTATTTCTTTTATTGTCGAATAAATATTCTATCTTCTTCTCATTATTTCAATTCATCCTTTTTATGTAAATTTCTTATGCTAATACTGCAGTAGAGCCTATGCATACATACATACTTGTTTCGTGCATGTTCTCTATTCAGTGTGCATGTATAAATGTAAATATCACGACTTCAGTTCCGACTGTCGTTTTTCACAATTCCAAGGCACACTTGAGTAGCGTGTCATTAGAGAAAATGCCGTTAGATGTCTCTGTCGCTTGCTTTGACGTGGCATTAGAAGCAGTTACACAGATTAGAGGTATTAGATACACTAGCTAGCTATTACGTATGACATTAGTTATTACATTCTAAAGAAATAGTAAAATCCAAATAGTTTTTTTAAAGAAATCATTAGGCTACATTCATAATAAAATTTGAACCTAGTACAATCTCATGCTGGCTTAAAATCTTGTATTCAATCAGATTGTGGAAAATTTTCCATTACAGTATACTCGAAGGAGTTAGGTAAAACTTATCATGACACATGACTAGTACTACAGTAATTTTACCTCCCGCTACCCTTGGTAAGGGAGGTATAGGGATCGTGTTAAAAATCGCATATCGAAATTTTAGTAAATGACCGCGTTTTAAGGTCCTTACAATCCAATTTTAACTTTTTTCACGATGATGTCTGTGTGTGTGTTTGTATGTATGTATCTATGTGTGTGTGTGGATCCTCTTTACGCTCTAACTCAAATACTATCATTCAGAAAGTTTTAAAACCATGTATTTCTACCTTATTCTTACATGGAAAGAAGCCATTAGATTTTGGTGGCAATCGGATAACCGGAAATGGCAGTTTACTTGAAGCTCAAAAAATACCTTTAAATGTATTTGTTCTCAGTTTATTATTATAGAAATTAAAGACTATTCCATTTTCTACAAGTTAGCTTTAATACTTTTTCTATAAATTTTATGGATAAATTTACAAATATAAAAATTATATCTCGGAGCTTATGCTTTAAACACATCTCCGGGGTTAAATAGTTCAGCTCCTGACTGAGAGATAAATGTCACTGTCAAAAAAATAATGATTTCAAATTAATAATAGTAACATTTTAAAAGGAAAATTGTAAATAGAACAATAGTTTTATGGAAAGGAACTTAATACACATAATTTCTAGCATTACTAAATATGCAGGTATGTATTTAAATAAAGAAACAAATAAATATATTATCACGGCATATTATCCATTGCTGGGTGTTCTAATCTGATTTATACATACATTTAGGTAATGATGATGACATATTTGTATTGTGCGGGCGTTTACCACAAGGGTTAATTTTATGCCATTTAAAATTCGAATTATTTGGCGTTGATCGGGATCGAATCGGATTCCCCAGATTCGCGACCAGACATCAGGCACGCGGCAACGAGACCCCTTAGGTAAATGGCGGGAGGTATTGTGTTCACATCAGATTTTTTTTAAAGATGTCCGATCAAGTCATTTTCGAATTGTATGAATTAGTTTTTATAAGGGCACATCAGATACTACTGTTATTTTATTATAATAAAAATATTTGTTACAGTCACAGCTTTCAAAATTAAGAAATAAGTCAACTGGTAAGTTTATTAGGAAATGTAAAACCAAATATGTGAAAAATAAGATACTAACAGAATAACAAACGTTATTGGCACGGCTATGAACCAAGGTAATATATTTGAATTAATAAACTTACGTTACAGCGAAAGTATTGTCAACAATGAGCATCGTTTTGAAAAGGAATGTCCTAACTTAGTCGAAACAATATGAATTTTTGAAAGACAAGCGTTGTTATATCCATCCTTATCGCACATGCTTGTAGTCTTTGCAAATGACAGAGATAAATGTATGCCAATTTGTTAATTCGTTCATGATACAGATGATCTTGATCGGGCATCTTTAGAAAATTTTACCGTACAGATATGAACTTACAAGACTCAAGATAGCCATGAAAAAAAAGTTTATTTTGTTGTAGTTGTTTTATTACTTTTTCCATAATAGTTGTATCCATATTTCGGATTATACTGTAGGAGAATACCGTATTTTCCATATAAAGGATTTTCCAATAAGAGGTGTTATTTTGAAATTCAAAGAAAAATGCCATTTTTTAATATAAATGATCGGATGTTTATTTCATTATAAAAAGGAAGGTATGCCGTTAATAGTGGAAAATAACATCAGGCAAATGACCACCACGACCAAGCTGACAGGACAATATCCTTTTCATGAAATTTTCCATAACCAAATCGCAAAGTGGCTGTCCTATGTCCTCGATAGCCTCACGAATTCCATCTTTGAGGTCTTGAGTCGACGCTGGGCAGTTGGCGTAGACCTTCTCTTTCACGTGGCCCCAAAGAAAGAAGTCGCAAGGTGTTAAATCACAAGATCTCGGTGGCCAATTGTGATTCGATGGAATTCCGGATCATTTTCATGCATTTCAACGACCCAATCAGCAAAGACACGACGTTGTTGATGATCGGCCGGCTTGAGTTCTTGTGTTAACTGGACTTTATAAGCCTTAAGACCCAAATCTTTATGCAAAATACGGTGTAATGACGTTTGTGGAATGCCTAATTCCAAAGAACGACGAGGAATGGACAAACCTGGGTTTTCTTCAACACTTTCGGCTACAGCAGCAATATTCTCGGCTGTTCTTGAGCGACGTGCACGGGTTTTATTCTTCACATCACTAACTTGTCCCAACAGCTCGAATTTTTCCACCAATTTCTGTATTGCGGTCCGACAAGGTGCTTCACGACGACCCAAAAATTGTCGAGTTTTACGAACCGTCTCTGCCAAATTTTCACCATTTTTATAGTGAATTTTAATAATTTCAATGCGTTGTTGAAGCGTGTATCGTTCCATTTTTATTAATGGCGTAGTTTCTACTTGTCAAATGTCAAAAAATGACAGCTTCAAAAGCGACATCTACCGAAATAGCGGGCTATTCAAAATAACACCTCTTATTGGAAAACCCTTTATGTGGAATAGATTGTTCAGGACAGTTAGGTTCGTATTGTTGGTCCATATTAAGTGCATAATTAGACAGAATGAAAGGGCAATTTACGTTGCATTTAGTCGATTACATTACGTAATGTATTACGACGTTGTCATCATAAATACTACATATACATACATACATCCACCCGCGTAAACAATAATAATAGGTATAGAAAGTACCTACATGAGCACACGAATACAGACACAATACAAGAGACTGTTTCACTCTAGTAATGTCCTTGGTAAAACGGATTTGTGATTCATTAAAAGGATTCAAAGAGTTTAGCAATTCTTTTGACATTATACAACAGTGATATTTACGTCAGTTGTATTAGAAGGCTTGAAGAAGAAGCGTGTGTTTTATTTTCAATTATAGCGTAACTTTTTCACAAAGTCAGCTAGATATGTAGCCTACATGTGTCTTGGGTATTGCGACTGTTGAAGATCAGAGGTCGATCATTAAAACATCGAAACTTTACGGAAGAAACCCAACAGAAATCCACAGTGCTTTAGGTAAAGTTTGCAATGACAACAGTGGACCGTAGTACACTGTCTCTTTGGGCTAATCGTTTCGTGGTGGTCATGTAAGCATAAACGATGATCCAAGACTAGGAAGGCCGAAAAATTGTGACAGATTCTTTTAAAGAAGATTGTCGTCCGACTAGTGAGGAAGTTTCTGAAACCACAGGGTTTCCACCAACGTAAGTTGCAACATTGCAACCTTAGTGAAACAAAGATTCGTCGTTGAAGGTCATTCTTGTATCGAATGGAACGTGGGTCTAAATTGTTCACGACTACAAAAATTCGGAGAGCTCGATCAAAAGTCAATGATATTTGCTTATGATTACAAAGGAATCATCATGACTGACAGAGTTCTATGTGGAACAACTGTCACAGCAGTTTATTATGGGGCGTTCATGCAAAAACTACGCAGAAATTGATCGAGGTTGGGTCACTCACTCTCCATGACAATATAAGTGCAAACTGCATAAAGAAAATTGCGAATTTCTCCGTGAAACAAATAATATAATAAAAATTACAAAGTTAAGTCTAGTTTCACTAGTTTACAACAGAGACCACAGGTTACACCACACTGAAGAGCACCAATACGTGCGAAACGCGTCTGTGGGTACTTGTTGTGCTGGCCGACTCCTGACGATGACTCCATGACAATGCTCGCCCCATATCGGGAATGTCATAACTGAAAAACCGTACATACAGTTTCGGACATGAGTCTATCAGACTGGGTCCTATTCCCAAAGCTGAAACAACCTACGCGTGGACTTCGTTTTCCGTCTCTGGAAGAGCTTCATGCTGTCGTTACCCAAGCCATCATGGTTGAAATATATTATTAGCATATATAAATAAATATGAATCGATATTATTTTTTGACCCAAAAAAAAATTTTCTAAGGGCTACCCCTTAGGATTTTTACAATTTTTTTTTTGCTTATATCTGATTGTTATTTGTTATAAGTATACTACCCATAAAGGTCTAATGAATTGCCAAATTTGGGCCCGATGACTTTTATATAATTGGAGTTATTGAAGGTCAAAAATTTGACTCAAAATTTTGTTCAACTTTAAACGACTATTCTGAAAAAACTAAAGGTCAAATAAATTTTTCGTTGCCGGATTCGTATTTGTCATGGTTGAAATATATTTATGAACAGAGATGCTGTCTTGGATGCAATAATAAAGCTTGCCAGACGTTGGGACTCGGTCATTGATGAATGATTGTAAAGAGGTAGTGAAATAAAAATAAACAAATGAAAAAACAAACAATTGTGTGCAATATTTATGAAATGACTTTCAAATGTTCGTCTTTAAAAATATCTTTTCGACAAGATCTGCTTGTCTATATACGCAGTAATATATTCTATATAGACGAAGGAATATATAATGAGCACGTGTTTTGTGTGCCACGGATGACATGTTGATAAGAACACACGCAAGACAAACAAATCGTTATGTTATGTATGTGAACTTTTACGCATATGAAACATGAAAAACATTGTCATTACCATACGGAAATGCTTTTTTATAGAAGGACAATAATAACGAGTTTAACCACTTACCAAATATAATGTTCTCGGGACTTCGGAGTTGATTGGTCCTGTAACAAATAAATATATGTTAGATTTAAATCCATAACCCAGAATATATTGGATGGAAAATAGTTGTAATTGTTTCCATTACTTTCGCTAAGAGAGGTATTGGATTCATGCTAATAATCGCATATCCAGATTTTATTGAATAAACACGTTTTAAGGTCCCTACAAACCGATTTTAACATTTTTACGATGATGTCTGTTTGAGTGTGTGTTTGTGTGTATGTATGTGGGATGTTGGAAGGACGATTACTCAAAAACTATAAGACTTTATATTTGTTTAACTACGTATTTCCCAATCGGACATTCATGACAAGATCTGAAAAGATTTTGGTAACAATTGGACAACCGGAAGTAGAAGATTCTTGAAAGAAGAACAAGAAATGTTAAATACATTAGGGTGCGAGCAGTCATGTGACTTTATTGGCCTTGACAAGCAGATATGCCCATGTCAGAATGATAGCTAGTAAGTATGTATGTATATAGATGTCAAATATCATAATTTCTCATTCTAAATTTAGTGATTTTCCAATTCCATGTGGTTTATTTTCCTCGACAATTAAATTCCACACTCCTGGTGACAAATTAACTACGTGAATTTAGAAAATCTTGGTAGAATTATTTCAACAAGATTGAATGAACACCAGCGTTCGATCTGATTGAACCAGCCACAAAAATCTTCAGGTGCAGAGTTATGCCTCGGAAGAATTCCACTGTATAAAATTCGAAGAAACAAAAATTTTCATTTTCAAAACCAAGAATAAGAATCTCAATCATTGTGACGGTTTAGATGTTAGTCGAGTATGGCTTCCTATATTAAATATGTTGTAATTTGTCACCATGGTTACCTGTTGCTAATGATTTTGTTATTATTTATTTATATATTTGTTGGTTTGTTGTTTATTGCCTGAAGAAGGCAGTAGTTGCTGCCGAAATGTAGGTTTTTATAACAATAAACAGAACTAAAACTAAAAAGATTGTATCATTTTAATATTAATTCCTGTTCTTGACTTCTGGGTTGCTGTTTAGAAGATAAAGGCTATTTAATATACGTTCATTTAATATGTATAAGAAAGTGTTACAAATAGCAATAATTAGCAATATATGTACATGAGTAATTTTAGCATACATATGTGAATGGGATACGGTAAAACTTGTCCGCGGTTAAAGATGTATTCCTAATGAACCCAAGGCTATATTCATTAAAGTTATTACTGTGCTCACAATCTCACATACAAATGATATATGTGTCTTTAAATTTTCTTACTGAGATAAAGTACATGATATGTTTCATAAGAAAGCAATTAGAATAGTCGTATATTAATTCCACCATGAAACGAAATATAATTCATTTTGTTTCTTCTAAAATTTTGTATTTAGTGACGGTGGCACGAAAGGCAGAATTACCCGGGTACCCGGTTATTAAAATTTACAAATATAACCGTTCCAATCCTTCAAATAAAATAAAATCACTTTTAACACGAATATCGTACAATATTTTTTCTATAAACACTATTAAAAATAGATTAAAAATGATAAAAAGTAATACTACTGACAAATAAAAATAATAATTTTGTTGTCAGTTAAACAAAAAAGATTGTGTGATAATAAGTTTGACACGTGTAAAATGGATATAAAAGAAGAATTTATTCCGCATGACATTGAAGAAGAAGCGAATAGCCATTTGGAAAAATTTCGCACGGCTTTTGACGAATCACAATTTATTTAGCCGCATATTAGCGGTATATCAAATATCTTGGTTCGGTTGCTATGGCTATGACTCTTTGTTTTATATTTATGTATTCGCGTTTGACGTTTTCAACATTTTTAGAGTTTTTTTGTTAACTTCTACAGGTTTTTGGAGTTGTCCAGAGTAATAAGTTTATCTAAATAATAATATACTACTTAGAAAATTAACTGAAGACATATAAAGTGGAATTGAAGATATAGATATGGAATTTACGTCACCAGAAATAAGGGAACTTGCTATAATGATACAAGGAGTCAGTTATTACAAAATAAATCGAAAGAAAAATATGAATGGAGTTATTATAATATATTTATAAGTATAAGTCTACAACACGATTGATGTTCGAAAAGCTTCTTACAGAAATCTTGGCTTCATAATTCGTAATACACAATCATTTAATGATTTACGGACCGTCAAATCTTTGTATTATTCATTTGTGCGTAGCAAGCTGGAATATGGATTACAAATTTGGAATCCTGTATATATCAAACATGTACAAGCTTTGGAGAGTATACAGAAAAAAAATATATGGTATTGTTGTGTTAAATCGCCGCATTGATACGATTTGTAGTTACTCCAATTGTCTAATTGAGTTCAATGTTATTTCCCTTGACTGCCGTAGAAAAATTAAAAAATGAATATCTTTTTTTTTACGAATTGCAGACAATATTTACAGCATTACTCTTAATTCATGAAGACTCTATATTAGTCTCGTCTCGTCTCAACTTTTCAGTCGAGACCAAAATGATGGTCTTGTCTCGACAAGACCAAGACGAGACGAGGCAAGACCAAGACTGGTCTTGATCTTGCGGCAACACTAGGGATACAAGTATCAGAATGGGCAAAGACTTGATTTTTGTTTATAGAGAGTAGAGAATTTTTCCTTGTTTAGCATCTACGCATTTCTTTCCAAGACCAAAATTTGTCTGTCGCACAATTGATTCTTCTTTTAAAAGACCTCTAGGTATATGCTATTGCTGTCACAAATAGAGAGAAAACATCGAAGCCGATTTTTTGAGATTATATAGATTACCTAGATTAAGTTTTTTGTAGGGCATTGAAAAAATAAATTTTCGGAAAGGGAGCGACCAGCCCCATAAGTTTGAGAATCAACCTACCATTTCAAAACTACGTTTTTGTCTGTGTTTATGTAACTGTTGGCAACCTTCCGCTTCATCTGACCACTGGCTATTGGAGGCGTGGCTTGCACATTGTCACATGGCCAGTGGTCACGTGCCAAGTGGACATACAGGTGATTGGTCAGCGGAGGCACGCCCATATGTGATTGGTAGAGGAGGATGGGAACAGCCAATTATGAAGGATTTAATTTCTATATGATTTGAATTTTTGATAGTGTGACGGAGAATATATTTATAAAGCAAGAGAGATTCGCTGGGAAATTAGACGATTTATTTTGGATTTGAATGAATTTATTGACAATATGTTTGTTTTTTAGGCCTAACAACTAAGATTTATAAATTAACTGGAAATAATAGTATATTACAAAGCAAGGAAGCGAAATGCATTCTCTCTAATACTTTGTGAATTTACTAGGGTTCTGAGCAAATTTTTCGGGGAATCCCCGAATTCAAATATACGAGTCCACGTGAAAGATTCACGGACTTCAAGGTGATCTCGTAGCTCAGGTGGTTAAAGCGTCTTAGGTATTGGGAGGTTCTGGGTTCAAATTCCAGTAAGATCCTCAAAATGCCGGTTGAAATATTATGGATTATGACCCAATCTATGTTTACAGTACTCGAATTTTTTTTCTAGAAATATCTCACCATTTACAGTAAAATTTTTGAAAGATGTCCGATCAAGGGCACCTGTATCACGAACGAATTAACAAATAGGCATACATTTATCTCTTTCTTTTGCAAAGGCTGTAAGAGTGTGTGATAAGGATGGATATAACACGGTTTTTTTTCAAAAATTCATATTGTTTCGACTAAGTTAGGACATTCCATTTATAAACGATGCTCGTTGTTGATAATACTTTCGCTGTAACGTAAGTTTATTTATTAATTCAGATACATTACCTGGATTCATAGCCGTACGTATAACGTTATATTTTGTCAATCACATTGACATTGTGTCAGTATCTTATTTTTAACATATTTGGTTTTACATTTGCTTATAAACTTACTAGTTGACTTATTTTTGAATTTTGAATGCTTTTCCTGTAATATATATTTTTATAATAATAAAATAACAGTAGTATCTTACGTACCCTCATAAAAACTAAGCAAACGACACTACTGAATTTGTCATGATGGGCGGAGCAAAAATCTGAATTCATACAATTCGTAGACAACCTTGATCGGACATCTTTCAAAAATTTTACTGTATGTAAGTTTTATAATTCGTTGAAAATGTAAGTCATGCATTTCTCTCCCTTGTTGTATAATATACTGTTATCTAGCTTAGCGTTTCAAAAAGTAATGTTGAATTAATTTATAGTAGAGAGATTCGTACTAGAATATCTATAGTCTTTAATCCGTACGACAATATTACCATTCTACGCAAGTCGGGAACTATTTAGAATCGTTATATCTCTCCGATTTTAATTCCAGTAACGTATGTATTTTTGCTCTAAAGCTACGTTTGTGTCTCTATATGTATGTGGGTATTTATCTTGGCAGCTTCGTGTGAGTTATGTGACTCGGTCTGTGTCTGTTTGTGTTTAGGTTTATTTAATAGGAATTAAGGAACTGGCGATCGTACATTACGGGATTTAATTGACCGCAATTTATAATGGTTGGAGGTTTTTCATTAAACTAACTATGCATTTAGTAAAATTAAACAATGTTTTAAATAGTATATAATCTGCTCTTCAATACAAGATGATGAAAATAATAGGGAAAGGTATACTTCGTTTCCTCCAGCTCAAAATTCGATAGTGAGTTTCTAATAAATAAGCATGTTTTGGGGTTTACTATTTCTACGATGATGTCTGTATGTATGTGTGTGCGTGTGTGTATGTAATGCGATCATAATATTTCGTATTTCTCAATTGCAATTTTTAACAGTTTTTCTTGAAAAAACGCAGTTAAATATCATTTATTGACATTTAATGATTATAAATTTTAAAGAATATATTATTCTCTATACGATTTGATTGTATTTTATACTTCAGATTCAATAGATATGGAGTTAAAGAATTATAAATTAATTAATTAATCAGTCAGCTATGCTAACCATGGAAACTGCTAATATATTTAGATAATTCTAATTGACAGATGTCAATATCAATAAAAAGTAAATGAACGTGGCAGAGATGAGGATGTCGAGATAGATATTGGGGAAGACACGGAAAAATAGAAGGAATGAAAGAATAAGGGAAGTAACAGAGATAAAGAATATATTGGAAGAATATCAGATGGACGGATTGTATTGCTGAAAACTTAAGAGAAAAGGAACTGAATGAGGACGACACGCAAAATAGAAATGAGTGGAAGACGAATGGGTTAAGCTAAAGAAGAAAATGTAAGTGTCAAGTGCAATTTGCATAGTTTGTTAGCTTAGTTGGAAGGTAGAAGAAACAGAGGAAGACCAAAGAGAAGATGGACCAAAGAGCATTACGGAATACTTGAGAGAAAAGGAACGGACGAGGAAAATCAAGAATAGCAATCCCTAATGAATAGGAAAAGCTAAAGAAGCAGATGTCAGTGTCAAATGCAATTTACATAGTTTGTTTATGAAATAATTTTACTGGAAATATAGGATCTTTTGCAAGAAAATTTATGTATGGAATTTGTACATAATACACAGGATCGCGGAAGGTAATATGCTGGCCACATCAGAATTTTACCAAATTATAGTAACTTGAACTTTTATTTCAAGTCTAAATAAATGCTATAGCTTACAATGTCTCTGTAACTACTCTCAAAACCAGTAAATTTTCCATTATTACTTACATTACATCTGTCAGTAAAAACTAACTCAAAACAATCAAAATTCTGTCGTCAAGCGTAACATTTCAACAACATTTAACGCTCTGATGGCCACTATTAAAGTTCGTACGATTTTGTTAGTCTGTTTACGAAGTATACCGTATTTTGAAAGCGACCACCTAATTTGTGACATACTCCAGAAATGTCTCCATGTTTACTGACCATAACGTGACATGCTGAATATAACAATAACAATAATAGTTTAGTGGTCAAGCGTTACACAATTTAAGCGTAGATTCGTTATAAAATAAATTATGTAATGAAATTTGAAAGCCGTTACATGCTATTAGAAATTTTGGTTTTTGTAAATTGAAGTTATACATTTTTTTTTCTTCTCCAAAACTGTTCCCTCTTCAGAATGATAATTAGTAATTATGTACATAGATGTCAAATGTCAGAATTTTTCAATAAAAACTTTCTAAATTCACGTAGTTAATTTGGCACCAGGAGTGTGGAATTTACTTGCCGAGGAAAATAAACCACATGGAATTGGAAAATCACTAAATTTAGAATGAGAAATTATGATATTTGACATCTATATACATAATTACTAGCTATCATTCTGACATAAGCCCCCATATCTGCTTGTCAAGGCCAAAAAAGTCACATGACTGCTCGCGCCCTAATGTATTTAACATTTCTTGTATACCTACACGCTACACCAAAATTTCTACTTATAACTATTCCTTATATTTAGATTTTTTAAATTTTTTTTATCCTACTCTTCTAATATTTCGAGATTTTTCCAATTCATTGTCGGGAGTAACAGTATTTCTGAAGGGCATGTGTAATATACCTATAATATTAAATATTTCACTATTAATACATTAAGAAATAATATAATGTATGTACTTCCCAGAAAAAGTCTTCAGTAATATCTGACACTAACATTTATCTGTCATTTACAAACAATTTAAATTTTCAACTATTTCCCATGGCATTCTTTCGGCTGTAAAATTTATTACAACAGATTATTTTATATATTATATTTCTTTTATCTCTAAATCTATAGAATATATAATAAAATATTTAAATGTATCAGATAGAGAATTTAATTTTCTTTAATATTAACAAGAATTTTTTTTAAAAAATAATATTTAGAAGATTTTTTTTCAAGAATCTTCTACTTCCGGTTGTCCAATTATTACCAAAACCTTTTCAGATCTTCCTATGAATGTCCGATTAGGAAATACGTAGTTAAACAAATTTAAAGTCTTATAATTTTTGAGTATTCGTCCTTCGAACATCCCACACACATACACGTAAAAATGTTAAAATCGGATTGTACCTTAAAACGTGCTTATTCAATAAAATCTGGATATGCGATTTTTAGCATGAATCTAATACCTCTCCTAGCGAGAGGTAAAAAAATCATCGTCTTCGTCTTTGTATCTATGAAGAGAACTACCATAATCGTACATACTGCCCTTAGAGAAGTCTACTACTTGATGTATTTATTCCCTAGGTCTAGTCTTTGACGGGGTACGCAGTCACGCGGCTTTTGTGCGTGAACATGTGCGTGATGCATGCTAAATGCCGCGATTTATCACTAATTACGTACATATGTTTGCAGCACGTTTGTTACCGCATTTTCATATGTGGAGAACTTGAATGAAAAAGTATGCGTGTCTGTGACTGTGAGTATTAATTAATGATAGACGAGAATATTTATTGCTTATGCATTTTTAAATTGTTACTCCGTAATCAGTACATTAAGAGGTGGATTTTCTTGTTGGTATTAATTATTCACCTATTTGATACAAATCATACAAAAGTTTTCTATATTTGAATTGATCCATTTTTTTGTGTAAAACAATTTCCGTGGTGTATATCTGAGTGTAATTGAAAACTCTGTCTACATGTGGACATAGGATTAGATTGGAAATGAAAAAAAACATAAACATTGTCACTCCGTAACCACGTTTTTCAATTTCAACGATTGCTAGATGTACAGCCAACGACCACAAGTTCCAATTGTTCGAAAAAACTAAAAACTTGATATATATATAATAGGTTTTCTATCTAGATCACAAAATGACAAACAAAATATTGAAATTTATATACAAAAATCTGTTGTGGCCAGCACAATACCTCTCGCCATTTTCATTTTATGTTGCATAGGACGCTATAAACATCAGAATATTTTGAATGAAAAATTATGATATATGACAATTGTGACATCTATGTAAATATCTACTAGCCGTCATTCTGACACGGTTCCTTATCTGCTTGCCAAGGCGAACAAAGTCACATGACTGCTCGCGCCCTATAAAGTAACGAATTTAACATATCTTGTACATAATTGAAATTGTATCTTTTCTTTCGTTCTATGAGGAATTTTGTCCTCTTTTAATATGTTCAAAATTCTTCAAATTCATTGACAGTATTAGCGGTATTTCTTAAGGTTATATGTAATATTAACATACCTAATTTAAATACGTACTTACTCACTAAAATCTGGATATGCGATATTTAGTATGAATCCAATACCTCTCTTAGCGAGAGGAAAAATTTGTTGTGGCCTGCACAATACTTCTCGCTACTTCCGTTTTTGGTTGCATAAATATAGAGCACGAGCAGTCATGTGACTTTGTTGGCCTTGACAAGCAGATATGAGGGCCCGTGTCAGAATGACAATAAGTAATTATGTACTTAGATGTCAAATGTTAAAATATTTCATTAAAAATTTCAAGATTTTCTAAATTCACGTAGTTAATTTGTCAGCAGGAGTGCGGACTTGTCGAGAAAAACAAACCACATGGAATTAGAACAATTGTGACATTTATTACAACAGATTATTACATACCCACCTAGTGGGTTCGCACAAACCCGATAACAATAAGAACAACATCAACATCATACAACAAATCCTTACTCTTAAACATATTAAAGTAATCGATTTTCGGTAGCGAAATACCGCATCCGGATTACAATAATAGTTAGGAAACAATCATCCTATCTAAGCAGACTTCTTTCGCCTCGGCCATACTCATAATCGCATTCATACATGCTCTTCTTCTCTTCATACTTGGAAACTCTCTCTATTTAAGCACCCTACTAACCACATCCATCCACTTACACACTGGTTGGCCACGCAATCGAAAACCCTCAACTTCACCAAGATATATTCGCTTAACAAGCCATTCTCTCCACATACCCAAACCAAAAATAATATTTAGAAGATTTTTTAAGAATCTGCTACTTCCGGTAGTTCAATTATTACCAAAACTTTTTCAGCTCTTCCCAGTAATGTCCGATTGAGAAATACGTAGTTAAACAGATATTAAGTATTATAGTGTTTGAGAAATCGTCCTTCCAACATCTCCACACATAGACACACACAGACATCATCGTAAAAATATTAAAATCAGATTGTAGGGACCTTAAAATTTGTTTATTCTCTTAGCAAGAAGTTATTTTTCTAAAATTTAAAACATTCATTGACTTTCGTGCTCTGTCATAAATCTTGTTTCATCTAATTACCTCACGACACAAATATGACATTTCGTTTTTTCCGTCTGGTTAGTGAAACTGGGTTAAGTTAAATTTTGTGAATCTTGGCTCAGATTCATTATGTGGCCGCGCGGCGTATCAATGGTTTTATTCAGTTTCCGCAGCTGTTGAAGTGGGATTTGGCTTCCATTGAACACGGCAAAGCAAACACTGACATTTCACTGGAGGCATACGGGTATTTTTGGACACCGTGTTGTGAAGGTATTCTTAGATGTCCTGGATCAGAAGAGCGCGGTAGTACTACGAAAATGAGTGTACTAAGACCCTTACTACTTAAGAGACAATGCATTTTCCCTTGTATTTAATGTGCTAATCTTAGACGAGTACGTGAAAATTCGTGAACTTGTTAATAAATTTGTCAGTTGACTAATTTTGAATGTTTTCATTGAAACATACAGGATTTTGGCGGTTAGGGGTGAACATAGGGATTTAACATGATTTCCGGGTTTCTTAATATTTTGGTGAAAATTACGGGCCCCCATATCTGCTAGTCAAGGTCAACAAAGTGACATGACGGCTCGCGCCCTATTGTATTTAACATCTCTTGTATACCTACACTCCACACCAAAAATTCTACTTACATCTATTCTTTATATTTAGATTTTTAAATTAATTCTATGAAGAAATTTTGTCCTCTTCTAATTTTTCGAAATGTTTCCAATTCATTGTCGGGATTGACAGTATTTTAAATATTCAACTATTAATTCAATGAGAAATAATATAATGTATGTACTTCCCTGAAAAAATCTTCAGTAATGTTTCTGGATTTTTGACACTAACATTTATTTTTCAGTTGAGATTTATTACAACAGATTATTATATACCTTATATTTCTTTATCTTTAAATCTATAAACGATAAAATATTTATATGTATCAGAAAATTTATACTTCTTTAGTACAAGCAAGAACAAAATTTTTCGAAAAATAATATTTAGAAGACTTGTTTTAAGAAACTGCTACTTCCGGTTGTCTCATTATTATCAAAACCTTATCAGCTCTTCCCAGTAATGTTCGAATGAGAAATACGTAGTTAAACAGATATTACGTATTATAGTTTTTGAGAAATTGCCCTTCCAATACCCCCACACACCCACACATCATCGTAAAAATATTAAAATCGGAATGTAGAGGAATGAATCCATTACCTCACTTAACGAGAGGTAAAAAATATATATTTATAGAGGTCTGCGAAATATCTTTTTTCATGAATTACATTTCTATAGATATCTAAAAGTTTTTCGTTTGAAATAAAATAAATTTAGGACCAATCGATGGCATATCTTGAAATAAATCTAGAAGGGCATTTCCGGTAAAAAGTATGAGAATTTTTTCAACATCAATTTCCTGTTCAACTAAAAATACGCGATCGAATGTCAAAATCCACAAGATATCATTTCACTCAAAGTTATTCTCAGACCGAACAGTATGTGCAGAGATTGTGAAGCATTCGTTTCATTGGGTTAATTTTAGACGCAGATAGAACTTAATAAATTCAAGAGCTCTGTGAGGTTTGGGATGATAAGCGAACATAAATTTTCTCTTAATTTTTGCTGGAAACCTGATAATCGTGCTATTTTGGAAGCAGAAAGATGGCGGGTACTAAGCATTTATATAGGTCATCAAAGATTTTATACAGGGTGTTAATTAAAAAAAGCGAACCATAGGGGTTTAAGATGGGAAATCAGTTTTTCCTTGAGCAAAACTTTTCATTTAATTTTAGATAAAAAAATCTGCTGTGGCCAGCACAATACCTTCCGTAAATCCTGTGTATTATGTACAAATTCCAAACATAAATTTTCTTGCAAAATATTCTAAATTTTTGGTATTTTATGATTCCCTTTCTCGGCAACAATCCCATACTCCTGATAACAAACAAACCACATGAAATAAGAAAATCATGAAATTTTGAATGAAAAATTATGACACTTGTCAGTTATGGACATAAATAATTGCTGTCATTTTGACACGGGTCCCCATATCTGCTTGCCAAAGTCACGTCACTGCACGCGCCCTATACATAAATTTTCTTGCAAAAGATCTTATATTTCCAGTAAAATTATTTCATAAACAAACTATGCAAATTGCACTTGACACTGACATCTTCTTATTTAGTTTTTCTCATTCGTTAGGGGTCGCTAATTTTTATTTTCGTTTTCCATTCATTTATATTTTGCGTGTCGTCCTCATTCGCTTCCTTTCATCTTATATTTGGTCTTCCCATGTTTCTTCCACCTTCTATTAATATATTCATCTCTCCTCATTACATGTTCAAACCAATGTAATCGTCTCTCTTATATCTAGAAACTTCTAACACTAGAGTTACTTCCCTTATTCTTTCATTCATTTACTTTTTATTGATCTGTCAATTTGAATTACCTGAATATATTAGCAGTTTCCATGGTTAAGTTAGCATAGCTGGCTGATTTATGAAATTGATTATCTTTATAATTCTTTAACTATATATCTGTTGAATATGAAATATAAAATGCAATCAAATCGTATAGAGAATAATATATTCTTTAAGTTATAATAATAGTTAACTGAGTTTTTCAAGAAAAACTGTTAAAATCTTCAAATGAGGATACTTTCGGTTGACCAGTTATAACCAAAATCTAGTTTATATAAAATATTTTTTCCTTTGATTATTATTGCATTCTTTTGTGATTAAGTGATTTTCAAATATTGGTTTCATTTTTAATCCACATTTAAGCAGGTCGAACTATTATGTGCTCGAGTTCCTAAAGTAGAGAAAACATTAGAATTTTGCGTATACCTCTATTAAAATTCATTCATTTGCTGTGACAACATTCTGTCCGAAAATAAATTTGGCATCTTTAACTTGGTTTTTAGTTCGTGCGTCAACCCTAAATACTAAAAACAATCAATTAATACTATGCGCTTACATACGTCTGGATGTCTGGTTATATTTAATACCTAGGGTGCTGAGAAAAACAAATAAACTAGATAAGCTATAGCGACAGTGTAAATACATCTGATTAATAAACGACAAGTTTGGAAATATTGTTAGCAATGATTTAGAAGTTCACGAATTAAGTAGTAAATAAATATGTCAGCATGAAGTATGTTACATTTAATTTCTATAGAGAATCTGTCAATTAGGTATTAGTATTAGTTTTGCAGTTTCTGCAAGGTTTAAGTACCAGAAAGTGAAACAGCTATTAAAGTCGTAAAGATCCCAACAAAATTTCTACTAGTCAATAATTTACTTAAAATTTTGTAATACTTAATTATTAACTGCTAATTAAAAATGTGAGAGTGCTAAGTACCCCCCTAACTACGCCTATGTCGGTGGTGAAATCGGGGGTAATAGTTTCAAGGAAAATATAATATTTTGTCTAATGCCAGTTTCAAGCAACGGTTCAGTTGTACATATCGTCTTGAACGAATTACTTAGACACACATTCTACATTATATATTACGACTATAAAGTATTCGTATTGCAGTTTTAAACACTTCATAAAATAATTTTGACATTACAATTTAAACATGCTATAATTATAAAATAATGCAGATGACAGTTGCATGTAAAAGAATGCTTGAAAATAGAAAAATATATGTGGCAGACAAAATTAATGATATATGCTAAAATTATGAATCGTTAATTTCTAATAAAATAATTTGAAACATAAGTTAGGAGAGAAACGTTCTATATTTTCTCGTTTGACTTCCAACTACTTCAACCATATATCATTCTGTCAAAGGAGACTTCGATATTTTTAGAAATATGCCTCATCTATAGACGCAGACAACGAGGGTTATTAAATAACTAGACACAAACACCAGTAACTTAAATGCTGCCTGCGTAATAAGAGATTTTGTGGCCGCGTGCCTGAGTGGTCGCGAATTTAAGGATCCGGATTCGATCTCGACCGACGCCAAAATCATTTTGAATTATAAATGTAGTCCAATAAAGGGAGACCAAAAAATATATTTGCCTTACAAAAGGTAGAGATTTTATTATATATCGTTTTCGACCTTGGGGAGGGTTAATAAAACCCGGGGTTTTCAACGCTCGCAAGGTGACTTTCTCTCTCCTATGGCTCTACAGCCCAAATCGAGCCTTGGCCTCCACCGTCTTGCTCTTCCAGATTTCTCTATTCATCGCCGTTGTTTTCCAATTTCTAATGCCGAGAATCCTCGCATTCTCCGTCACGTTATCCTCCCATCTCTTTCTCGGTCGTCCTGCTGGTCTAGTTCCTCGCCCATTGCAATCGCTGTTGTCTTGCATAGCCTGATGCTGATAGTTCCTCATATATTTGACATAGTTCATGGTTATATCTGCTTCTTCAACCATCCTGTTCCTTGACTGGCCCTAACACTCTCCTCGCAAGGTGACAGTGTGATTAAAACTGTTCGTCTTTTTATAAAATATTTAGCCATATTGTAACACATCACTAATTCAATGATGCTTTGACAATCTTGCTACGACATAGTTGACACCAAATTATATTCAGAAGTTATGACGATGTAATTTATTATTAATCATGTTTATAAATTAATCAGCTGTCCAAAATAAATAAAAATTCTCTGGTCAATTGATCGGTCATATTTTTCACATTTGTCCAACAGTTTCCAATTCATATCCTATTAATATCAATGAGTATGTGATTGAGACTTTGAAACAAGGTCACTTGAATACTTTATGCGACGGCTGTTTTCGTACGGACCTTCGTTTATAATGTATGAAGAGGAAAACAATTTTAAGGCAATTTTGGGAATTAATAGAAATGGATTAAAGAATTACAGCTTGTTATCATGTCTTCTGTTGTTAATAATTTATTGGACAAGGGAGAAAAGTTAATTTAATTAATAGACCGGGGGCTAGTGCTACGAGAAAAATGTATTATGGTATTCCAAATACTGAATCTTGGTGATCACTGATCTGATGTGGCCAGCACATTACCTTCCAATAATTCTGTGTATTATGCACTAATTTCATACAAAAAATTTTTGCATAAGATTTTAGCTTTTCACATTTGATAGGGGTCGCTGTTCTTGATTTTCCTCATCCACTCATTTTGCTTGACGTTCTCTTCAGTTCTTTTCCCTCAATTCTTCCGCATTCTTTGGTCCATCTTCACTTTGGTCTTCCTCTGTTTCTTCTACCTTTTAACTAAGCTGTTCATTCTTCTTCCAATATATTATTCATCTCTCCTCATGACATGTAAACTAATGTAATAGTCTCTCAGGTACCCTATCTTACCATGTCTTCTCAACATCTATCATTTTCGTTTCATTGACACTAACATCTTTCAATTAGAATTTTATTAATATAGTAGCTGTTTCCATTGTTATAGTATAACTGGCTGATGTATGAAATTTAATTTCTTTATAATTTTGTAACTCTATATTCATTGAATATTGACGTATAAAATACAATCAATTCGTATAGATAACAGAATATCCTTTAATGCGCCTGAGTGTCTGGTCGCGCATCTGGGGACCCGGGTTCGATCCCGACCGACGCCAAAAATTACATCGAATTTTAATGACACCCCTGTGGCGCACTCTCCACGCCAGCATTGAGTGCCCGTGAGGTGACGCCTGGTAAGCTCCCGAACGGTACAAATATTCCATCAATACCGATATCTGTATAGGAAGCAGATTGGCACACCCAGAAATGGGTAATATGCCGTGATGAAATATTTATTTATTTATTTTATTTTATAAAATCACGCGTGTCCCACTTAGTGGTTCGCACAAACTCGAGAACAATAAGAACAACATCAACATCATATAACAAATCCTTACTTTTAAACATATTAAAGTGACCGATTTTCGGTAGCGAAATACCGCATCCGGATCACAATAATAGTTACGATACAATGATCCTTCGTCACACATTCCTATCTACGCACTTCTTTCGCCTAAATATTATAAAGGTTATCTGCAAGAAAAACTGTTAAAATCTTCAAATTAGGGTACTTCCGGTTGTTCAATTAAAACCAAAAATCTAATCAAGTCTGCAAATGTAAAGAAGAGACGTAAAAATTGTAATTTTTGGAATTCTATTATTGGAATTATAGTGACACACACACGAACACACGCACACACAAACAGACATCATCGTAAAAACTATTTAAAAAAATGATATTTTAGAATGTACGTATTCTGTATAGGACTACAGATTGTGTTGCATTTTGAATCATTCTTGTATTTGAAAGATTTGCATCCACTGACAAAAATGTATTATATGAAAAGAAATAAAATCAGAACAGATGGTTAAGTTACGATGTAACTGCACTGCATTGCAATGAATGCATGTTGCACTTCTCTAGCTTTAAATACATACAATGTGACATGTTTATAAACTGCAAAAGATGGTCGATTTATTATACATACGAATGTAACAATCGGAAACTTAATATAAATACAGCATTGCCTACGGTATGTCACTGTCAGTGGCGACTCGTGTCTTTTTTGAAGAGAGAAAAAATCTGTTGTGGCCAGCACAATACCTTCCGTCAATTCTGTGTATTATGTATAAGTTCCATACATAAATTTTCTTGCAAGATTCTAAATTTCCAGTAAAATTATTTCATACACAACTATGCAAAGCTTTTCTCATTCATTAGGGGTCGCTATTTTTTATTTTCTTCTTCCACTCATTTCTATTTTACGTGTCGTTCTCATTCAGTTCCTTTTCTCTCAAGTCTTTTTCAAACCAATGTAATTATCTCGCTAGTATCTTTCTAGAAACTTGTAACACTAGAGTTATTTTCTTACCGTATCTTTCCGTGTCTTCCCCAATATGTACTTCAACATCCTCATCTCTGCCACATTAATTTATTTTTATTTATACTGACATCTGTCAATTTGAATTATATGAATATATTAGTAGTTTCCATGTTTAGCATAGCTGGCTGTTTTATAAAATTTAATCTTTTTAAGATTCTTTAACTCTATATCTATTGAATATGAAGTATAAAATGCAATCAAATCAAATAGAGAATAATAATAATAATAACGATAAATGTCAATAAATCAAATTTAACTGTTAAATCTTCAAATGAGGCTACTTCCGGTTCACCAATTATAACCAAAATCTAATCAGTGTTTATTCTGGATGTAAACTTGAGGAATACGAAAAAAATATAATTTTTGGAAACGTGGTATTGAAGTTATGCGATCCGAAACTTTCGTCGCACACACACAGACACACATACATACAGACAGCGTAAAAATGGTAAAATCGTATCATAGGGACCCTAAAACATGCTTATTCACAATACCTTCTTTACCTAAAGGTGACGGAAGTTAAAAAGGAAGAAATGAAGCCAAATGCTTATCACGGTACTCATTTCAAAATTCCAAACTCGGCTCCTTCGTCACCCCGTCCGCAAATATCTTATTCGTACCGTAAAAACTCATTTACCGGATTTATAACGTAAATTACTAATACATAACAAGAAAACTAGCGTACATTAACACACATATATAAATAATGTATTGTCATAATCACATCATTTGATACACAATGTATGCATGTTAGCATGTTTAACACATACTATGGATAGACATAATCACACATTACAGTGCTATATTATTCATGGGGTAAATGTATCGTTACTAAGCATATACAATCATACACTATTAATGTAATAATAATAGTAAATATGGAAAAGTGTTACTGTTAAAAAAGTGATGGAATTTGATAATGATCATCTGGCTTTCAAAACTATCGGATTTGAACCCGAACAATCAGAATCACAACCCGTCACGAAATTTATTCATGTTTTGTTGGAGAAGGAAAGTTTTACAAAGTATAAATTATGCTACTATTATCTGATAACAAATTTATTTGTAAAATTTTCGTTAATAACACCGCTAACTCTGAAACATTATTTGATATGTAGTTATTGGGCTTTGCATTTTAAAATCTATATTGCCGCTACTGATAAACCAAATCTGCATAAAAGCAATCACATCAGATCAAAAATTCTATTAACAAAACTCACGGTAAACCTAGAGTTAAATCGCCAAATTCATACTATCCTTAATTTTCAGAATTGGACATTTACAAAACTATTACTGAAGAATATGAATTACAGAAAAAAATACTGAAATCATCAACGAAAAAATATGATGATTTGATTTTAATTATGTAAAATATAGCTAAACAAAAAAAAAACTGTTGTGGCCAGCACAATACCTCACGCCATTTCCATTTTATGTTACATACGTATTGTATTTGACATTACACACATTGACGGTATTGGCGGTATATATATATATATATATATATATATATATATATATATATATATATATATATATATATATATATATATATATATCCGGGCGCATTGCTCCCCTAATTATTTTATAGTAGTAGCCATGGAATTAGAAACTGAGACGAACAAAAGCGTAAAGTTTTATACGTCAAATTATTAGTATTTATTTTGACAATCGTTATTCTGACAAGATTTTGTTATGTAAAGGTATAAAAATTGTATATCGTTGGATTGAGAATAATTAGCTCTATTAATGAGCAAATAAAAAGTATATGTTCCTATTTAAAATAAAAAAAGTTGGTATCCATATTTTGAGAACCATTGGTTGACATTTTTTTTCAGTTTATCATTGAAATGCCCATATAAAATAGAGATTCTTTGCTAATTATGCTCTTATAGTTCTCGAGGTCTGAATGGTAGCCACTTAAAAATGAACACACTGTATATGTTACAGTTAAAGTATACATTTCAGTCAGTGCATACACTGTCTAGTTGATGTATCCTTCCACTAGCTGTTTTAGTGAAAGTATAAATTATTGCGTTGCCCACGCAACATGCCCACCCAACAATCTAGGCGTATAAATTTTATAAAAAAAAAAACAAACAGAAACAATACCTAACGCACAGAACTCGGATTTAGGTAGACAGTGACAAAAGAAGGTGTATACACTAACTAGTCAATGAATACATTAACTAGATAAAGTATGCACTATATAAAATAATGTATACTTTCACTAAAACAGCTAGTGGAAACATACATCAACTAGACAGTGTATGCACTAAGTTCATACTTTAACTGTAACATATACACACACAGACATCATCGTGAATCTGATGCTAGGGACCTTAAAACGTGTTTATTCACTAAAATTTGGATGGAGGTAAAAAGATTTGTTTTATTTAAAAATTAAATCCAGCGCAATTTTTGGAACACTCTACAGAATGTTTCTATCAACTTTACAGGGTTATGTATGCTATGCATAATCTAATATTACATTCCTTTCATCGTGTTTTTTACTCTTTTACTTAATGAGTTTTGTTTTTTAGGCGGTACATATAAATAAAAACAACATATGCATGTGTGCGCTTATCACTCATCTTCTCTTTCTATCTACCGACACATGTGTTTAAAGACACACGCTGAGTTTAAGTTTAAGTGAATTAGATAATTTGTCTATGACTCAAACATAACATTCTCAAAATTGTCATTTATATTTGAACGTCATCATCTACGGTACAACAACCTTAGAAGAACATGTGTTCTAAATATTAAAAGTACTCATTTCATTACTGATTTATAACGTACAATATTGCAGAGGTTTCTAATAATGTCAGATATAAACAAACGGCCAAATTCGTCGGTAAGGTGTTGGCATGGTATATCCAGGCCTTGTGTGGGCCGAGGGAGGTAATTGTTTGTTCAGTGTAATGATGGTTGAGAATTAGACAGGCTCATGTATTCTCGGTTATTGAAGCCTTCGAGCTTTCACTTATTGAACAGAGATGGCTCTCTGCCCGAGTGGTGAAGCCATGGAGGTAGGAATAAATATGGAGGGAGCATAAACTTGAGCTAAGGACAAGGGAATGCAGGCCTGTGGGGACGGACGAAGGTACTGCTGCAGTCACATTGTGGAGGGAATTCACGCGGCTAATATAAAATTAAATATTTGAAATTAACATTTCTTATTTCTAGTAATATCAATAAACATAAATATTGTTTAGCAAATATGTATTTAGAAGAAATTACAATATAGAAAAATTATAAATAATTACAATTCCACTTACCTGTAACCGATACAGTTATCTTTTATAATATTTATTTAAATCGTTAGATCTAGGCTAGGTATTTATACGAAATTACAATTGTTCAATATAATCATTAATTGTTTATTATTAAATAATATAAAAATAAATAAAAAAATCTGATGTGGCCAGCACATAACCTCTCGCCGTATATTTTACCTGGCTGTATGCATAAAGCAAAGATTATTTTTATAAATACAAATAATATATTCATATAAATCTATGACGTATAAACTTCTTTATTATTCAATAATAGCATGTCTCAACATAAAGATATTTACCATAAATTATGTTACAATAAATTACAAAGTAGAGTTTACCATATATAAATATTAGGCTGGTAACAGCAATTTTCAATTCGAACAACTTTGTTTACTTTCTCTTCATATTCTTCTAGTAAAAACATTAATTTTGGGCGGTCTAAAATGTATATATCTGGATTGTGCATCTATTCTTATATATCTTCTTTTACATTTTATTTTTTCATACTTGTTATATCTAAATAACCTTAATTCCCTTTAATAAAGTGACGGATAGATTGCACTCCGATTATTCTTATATCGATGTGTAATTTTGTCAATATTTACAACTTACTTGAGAAGAATTTGATAGCTTTTTCGCAAAGTTACTCTAGTCTATAGTACTGGTGTACATTGTCCCATAATGTTTGAAACAAATTTAAGTCCTTCAACCTAGACTTGTCATCTCCATAATAGTCACAGATCAAGAATTAAGGGATTCTCCAAATACATTTTTCTTTTATTACTCATTATTTCTGACACTGACATTTATCTGTCAGTTACAAATAATTTAAATTTGCAACTATTTTTCATGGCATCCTTTCGGTTGTAAAATTAATTACAACATTATTTTATATATTATATTCCTTTTATCTCTAAATCTATAAAATATGTATAAAAATATTTAAATGTATCAGAAAGAGAATTTATTTTTCTTTAATATTATCAAGAAAAATTTTCAAAAAATAATATTTAGAAGATTTTTTTTCAAGAATCTTCTACTTCCGGTTGTCCAATTGTTACCAAAACCTTTTCAGATCTTCCCATGAATGTCCGATTGGGAAATACGTTGTTAAACAAATTTTAAGTCTTATAGTTTTTGAGTAACCGTCCTTCCAACATCCCACACACACACATCCACACACACACACACACACACACACAGACATCATCGTAAAAATGTTAAAATCGGATTGTAGGGACCTTAAAACGTGCTTATACAATACAATCTGGATATGCGATTTTTAGCATGAATCCAATACCTCTCTTAGCGAGAGGTAAAAATATAAAATCATAAAAAAGGAAATTTTTCTTCCTATTTTCATTTCTTTTTCTTTTTGACGTGCTGACTTTCCTCCTGTCTTATTGGAGTCAACTAGAATATTATAAAGTCCAAATAATGTTTGTTCTGTTAAACTGCTATAAACACAAAATACACGTTGAGTTAAAGTATTAAAATAAAACAATATTTCTTAATTCACATGAATAAAAATCGTAATTTTCACCAAAGCACTTAAGAAAAGTCAATATAAAACAAACATGATATATATTAAAAAGTCACAAACGGTAAACACTTCTCCAAAATACGTACACATTTAAACACAAACAATGCTAAACGTTAGATGACAGCAACAACCTTGTAACTTCAAACTGACAACAGTCACAATGTAGAGGGGGAAGCGACTTCACTACGGATTGCAAATACTCCCTCCATATTTATTCCTACCTCCATGGGTGAAGCGCTCTATAGCAACTAACCGTGTTGGAAGTATGTGTACCTACCGACAGAGGGAAACCGGAGTACCCGAAGAAAAACCCTCCTACCGAGTAGTATTCATAGCATATAAAGTCTGGAACGATGGGGAATCGATCCGACGACCTTAGTGATGCCGGTCGAGTAGCATAGCCACAAGACCACCACGTCGGCTGAAAGCCCTGGATAGTATAACAAAAATGATAAATTTTATTGAAGAAGAACACGCTGGGGATGATGTTATCTTCTGCCAGACCTTGCGACTTTTCACTATGCAACAAAAACTCAAAATTGGCTGACCAAAACGTACCATTAGTTTGAAAAGTTTAGTTTCTTATCGAACAAGCATTTGGTCACGAGTAGTCCAATCATTTGACGACAGATGAGTAACCCAAGGTATTATTAAAAAATGTTTCTCGTATATTAAACATAGTCCAATTTTTATCTAGTTCAATAATGTGAAGAAATTTTTGGCTGCCATCCTAACTTTTTACAAATGTAATGTCACTTTGACAAAAATGTTTTTATTTTTCAACATTTCTAGCACATGGTGTCTATCTGTTCGTTCGTTGTCATATCTAGAGTTTGTCTGATAGACAATTATTTATCTATTGCAAGGTGTAATATGTCATATGTTTATGATAAGATACAGCTGTGTTAGAGCTACCGAGTTACTTTTGTTTTTACACATGTAACTTGATATGAAAGAACATAAAATGGTATATTATTTTGTTTTGTAGATGTAGATGAAATTTGATACAGCAAAAAATATAGAGTATGTGTCATTTTAAAAGTATTTTAATTAATTTTATTTATAGACTACAAGATGAACTACTAAGAAGAAATAAGAGTTATTGACTTTTAAAATCTGTTGAATTTTTGTCTAATTTAAAATTAAATAACAAATAAACCACATGAAATTTTGAATGAAAAATTATGATATAATTAATAGCTCTCATTTTGACACTAGCCCCCCCCCCATATCTGCTTGCCAAGGTCAGCAAAGTCAGTTGAATGCTCGCGCCCTATACAGTCCTTCCATTTTATCTCTGTTTCTTCAACCTCCTATTAATAAACTACTCATTCTTGTTCAAATATAATTCTTCATTACTCCTCGACATGTGCAAACCAATCTAATCATATTTCTTGTATCTTTCTAGAAACTTGCAACACTAGAGTTATTTTCTTACTGTATCTTTCCGTGTTTCCACAACATCTACTTCAACATCCTCATCTCTGCCACATTAATTTACTTTTTATTGATACTGACATCTGTCAATTTGAATTATATGAATATATTAGTAGTTTCCATGTTTAGCATAGCTGGCTGAATTATAAAATGTAATCCAATCGTATAGAGAATAATATACTCTTTTAGTTATAATAACGTTAAATGTCAATAAATCGAATTTAACTGTTAAATCTTCAAATGAGGCTACTTCCGGTTCACCAATTATAACCAAAATCTAATCACTTGTTCTTCTGGATGTAAACTTGAGGAATACGAAACAAATATAATTTTTGGAATCGTGGTATTGAAGTTATGCCATCCGGAACTTTTGTCACACACACACAGACACACACACACACATACATACATCATCGTAACAATGGTAAAATCGTATTATAGGGACCCTAAAACATGCTTATTCAGTAAAAACTCATCATTGAATTTTTTGACGAGACAATACCTTCCTTACCTAAAGGTGACGGAAGGTGAAAAAAAGTTGTTAAGACCAACAAATACGTTTAAAATATATTGCAATTATCAGTCAAAATTTAACTTGTAAATGGGCTCTCTTGTACTATCGGTTATCTACATCTGACAACAATATTGCATCGAAATAAAATGTCAAATGAATTAATATGCATTGCTGTCAGAATTTTGATCTGCTTTATTCTGCTTAAGGGTCCTTAAAAAATTAATCCTTGTTGGTACAACCGGACATTAATGCTTTTATAAATAATTCAATGATCTCCTTTAAATTTGTTATTTTCTTAATATTTCCACCCACTTCTTAGCTTATTTTTTCGTTGCTCTCATCACCTCTGGACTCATTACGTTTACGCGATATCCCTGTGCCGTTACTGGAGCGTTTTAACATATCGTTAACTCGTTAATTGGCGCAGCCCGTGCCAGCATGGAGTTAACGACGCCTCTACTGCCAAGGCGACTCGTTAACTTCAGAAATAACTGCCCGTTAAACGTGCCCACATAGGGAAGTAGGGGTAGGGACAGGATAACCAAAAGAAGAAAAATGGAGATTATTAAAATTATATGATATCGTATATAACTGGGTTTAAATTTTGGTGAAATCTATTAATTTTTCGCAAAAAATATTTTTCTCGGATTTTACTATAAATACTAGTGCATCCATAAAAATGAACTAAAAAAAATATGTTGTGGCCAGCACAATACTTCTCGCCACTTCCGTTTTTGATTACATAAGTATAAGGGCACAAGCAGTCAATTAGTAATTATGTACATGGATGTCAAATGTTAGAATTAATTTCTCGTTGTTAATTTGTCACCAGGAGTGTGGAATTTACATGTTGAGGAAAATAAACCGTATGGAAATGGAAAATCACTAAATATAGAATTAAAAATTATATTTGCCATCTATGGACATATTTACTAGCTATCATTCTGACACGGGCCCCCATATCTGCTTTCTAGGCCAACAATGTCACATGACTGCTCGCGCCCTATTGTATTTAACATTTTTTGTATACTACACTCTACACCACTCTACTTACATCTCTTCTTTATATTTAGATTTTTTAATTTTAAATTCATTCTATGAAGAAATTTTGTCCTCTTCTAATTTTTCGGAATGTTTCCAATTCATTGTCGGGATTAACAATATTTCTGAAGGGTTCGTGTAATATACCTATAATTTTAAATATTTAACTAATAATACAATAAGAAATAATATAATGTATGTACTTCCCAGTATTTCTGACACTGACGTTTATCTGTCAGTTACAATCATTTTAAATTTTCAATTGGTTTCCATGACATTATTTGGGCTGTGAGATTTATTATAACAGATTATTATATAACTTATATTTCTTTATCTCTAAATCTATATAAAATATAATAAAATATTTATATATATATATATATCAGATAGAGAATTTACTCATCTTTAATACTAGCAAGAACAAATATTTTCAAAAAATAATATTTAGAAGATTTTTTTAAGAATCTGCTATTTCCGATTGTCCAATTATTACCAAAACCTTTTCAGCTCTTCCCAGTAATGCCCCATGGAGAAATACGTCCACATACACACACACACACACACACACACACACACAAAATCGGATTGTAGGGACCTTAAAACATGCTTAATCATTAAAATATGGATATGCGATTTTTAGCATGAATCCAATACCTCTCTTAGCGAGAGGTAAAAATTAATCAGACTACATCCCCCCCCCACTATCATTAATCTTGACTACGCCCTTGAGTGTAACACCACGTATTATTAGATAGAATAACATTTCTCTTGCTAAACAAATTGTCAAATTCTAATTTCTGTTTTTCTTTGCAGAGAGCCTTCGAGAATACTTTAGCAAATATGGCGAAATTACAGAAGTGATGGTGATGAAAGATCCTGCCACTCGACGGTCAAGGTAGGTGTAAGCGTCTTTCTCTTGGACTTTCAAACCTCAAGACTATGACTGAGACATCACTATTGGACTATATATGCTTTCCAAAGACGTACTTACTAACAACTATCAACACGGAACGATGAATATACCTGATATAATGTATCAAATCAACTTATGTTTGAATTATGGATATAACACGCTTTGGACTAAATTAGGACATTTTAAAACGATGCTCGTTGTTGACAATACTTTCGCTGAAAACGAAGTTTATTTACAAGCCCAACCCCAAATGAATTCGTACCCTCTGAAAAAAATATATGACAACAGACACGTGCTATTTTTTTAGTTCCAACAGTAAATAATATATTCACTAATTATTTATTTTTACGTGTACTTCACATGGTTTGTCATAATTTTTATCAAATTTAGGTTTTAATGGTCGTTTTGTTCTTCTAAAGTTCTGTTTAATCAATGGGTGTTTAACATATCTCGATAGATATTATTTATTTCTTAGCAACTGTTATCTATTTTGTATCCGGTCCATCTGCAGCTTGACAACACATCGACCACAAGTTTAACTTAACTTGGGCAGTAACTTCTAATCCGGGACTCCGGACGACTTATCCGGTCACCCGGAATCTGATCAGACCCCAAAATCCGGGAAACTTATGAACAACTACAGCGACACTTAGGCACAAACTATTAACTAAAATATTGGCGAATACTCGTACGTAGTTAGAGTCAAAATATTATATTCATTTTAATTTTTATTTGTAACATGGACGGAATTTAGTCACATATCGTATTTTTTTTTACTTCTGTACCGACTGAGTAAATCGAGCTAACATTTTGTCGCGAGATAAATTGTTAGGAAAAATTTATAGAGCTTTTGCTCTATTTTGCTGTTATTATCTGTGTAAAGCTCCACTGCAAAGCTTTGTGAAGCTTTTAAAGGATATTGAAGTAACGATATTTTATAGTAAAAATAATAGACGTGTTTTAATAGCACAGTAAAGTAATCATATGGTTAAAACGAGAAAATTAAATATGTATAAGACATAAGTATGTTTTAATAGTAAAGAGATATATTAAATTTTACACTTATAGACTACAAAGTAGTATGAACGCTCTGTAGTGTATTTTCGTCTATTGTGCCAAAGCGAACTATAACGTTGATAAGATATAATTTATCTAACCCGGAAAAATTAACTAAGATAATTATAAGTACATAATTAATAGATATAGAATTAAAATAAGATTTGTTTCATTAGTTTCTTAAAAAATTTCAATTTTGTCACCCCAAAATAATAATAATTTGTTTTATTTATGTTTGAAATTTGTTATATATCATTAAAAAGCTTATAAAATGAGCAAAAAGATGAGACTATTTCAATATAGATTCTCATTTAAAAAAATATAACTTTGTTGTACCATTTTATTTTACGCAAAAAACAGTACAAAATATGTCTAAACAATTTTTCGAAGAACGAGTTTTTCTAATAGCTTAAAAACAAAAGAAAATCGAAAATTTCTGTGGCGATCATTAAACTTTTCTCGAAAAGAGTCGAAACGGCTTTGTTCTATCGTTAATATTACCCGATACCTTAAAAAACATCAAAAGTAAAGCATATGTACATATGTTCGGGTTATAGTAAAAACATATGTTAATACGAGGGTCATTCAATAAGTAAAGAGACAAATGGCTATAGCTCAAAAACGTTTTTTTTAATCTTTCAAAATTAAAGCTATTTGTCAACATAATCACCCCCCACAGTTATGCACTTGTCCCATCTTTCTTGCAGCTTCCTAATTCGGCGAAGAATTCTTTCGATTTACCCCGAAGCCACTTTTGCACCGCTTCCTTAACGTCCTCATTGTTAGCAAATCTTTTTCCACGTACGGCGTCTTTGAGTGGTCCAAACAGGTAAAAATCAGATGGGGCGAGGTCGGGACTGTAGGCAGGATGAGGTAAGACCTCCCAACCCAATTCTTGAAGCTTATCACGGGTCAGCTGGGCTGTATGAGGGCGGACGTTAATGACTCCTTTTGACAAGAGTCCACGGCGTTTGCTCCTGATAGCTGGTCTAACTTTGTGTTCTAGCATCTCAGAGTAGTATTGGCTATTGATAGTTCGCTGATCTTCAAGGAAATCGCAATAGACTGGACCCTGTGAGTCGGGGTTCATCACCTACACTTGTTCGGCCACTTTTAAACCGATCAACCCACTTGTAAAAATTCGCACGGTTCATACAACTTTTACCGTACTGTATTAACATTCTAGAAAAAAAATCACTTGGTTTTACACCTTCTGCGACTAAAAATCTAATGACTGAGCGCTGCTCTTGTAAGGTGCAATCTTCTAGTGGACTTGCCATGGTGAACTGAAAATTTTGAGATTATGTTGACATAAAATGATGAAACAGCTGATCAGAGCATATCCCAAGGATGCCAAATAACACCCCTGAAAAGATTGTACACATTCATTGAATAGTTTTAAAATTATAGAATTTGTCTCTTTACTTATTGAATGACCCTCGTATTATAAACACTTTTAACCTCTCGGCAACACAGACATTGGATTCATTCTAAAAATCGCATATCCAGATTTCTCAAATACTATAATACTTAATATCGGTTCAACTACGCATTTCTCGATCACACATTACTGATAAGAACTCAAAAGGTTTTGGTAATAATTGAACAACCGGATGTAGCAGATTCTTAAAAAAAATCTTCCAAATATTTTTTGAAAATGTTTTGTTCTTGCTAGTATTAAAGAGTAAAATCTGTGTCTGATACATATAGATATTTTATTATATCTTTTGTAGATTTAGAGATAAAGAAATATAAGGTATATAATAATCTGTTGTGATAAATCTCACAACGCAAATAATGTCATGGAACCAATTGAAAAATTAAATGTCAGTGACATTACTGAAGATTGTACCTACATTATATTATTTCTTATTGTATTAATAGTTAAACATTTAAAATTAAAGATGTATTACATATACTCTTTAAAAATACTGTCAATCAGATCTTTTTACTTTAATGTCAGTAGTGTTTAATATACGTGGCCCGTACGTAAAAATAAATCCCCATTCCGGCCCTGGTTGCTTTTTACTGTAAATTAAATTAAAACAATTTCAAAAAGTTTGAAAATAAACAGATTTAATTCCACATGAACTGATTGTATCACTGTATGAATAATATGGGATATTGTAGTAAATGTCAGTTTACATTAGAGTGATCATGATAATTCACTAAAAATTTAATATATTATTTAGAGTTTTAATAAATGTCAGTCGATAATTTTCCACCATTTTTAATGAATGCATGACTATGCACTCTGCGCTGTAGATGTCAGATATGTGTACATATTTACATGTTATTGCAATGTTACAACAATTTATGTTGACATTATTTATATAAAACATTAACAAATAAATAAATTGTCCAAAAGAGAGAAATTTTATAAAATACAAATATATAATTATCAGCCTGTACATGCAGTTTAAATTCTATTTTATTACGTATTAAATAAACACCCCACTTTCAAAATTTTCAAATACTGTTAAATACGAGTACAGTAAAATTTTTGAAAGATGTCCGATCAAGGGCACATGTATCACGAACGAATTAACAAATAGGTATACATTTATCTCTTTCTTTTGCAAAGGCTGTAAGAGTGTGTGATAAGGATGGATATAACACGCTTGTCTTTAAAAAATTCATATTGTTTCGACTAAGTTAGGACATTCCATTTATAAACGATGCTCGTTGTTGATAATACTTTCGCTGTAACGTAAGTTTATTTATTAATTCAGATACATTACCTGGATTCATAGCCGTACGTATAACGTTATATTCTGTCAGAGTCACTGACACTGACATTGTGTCAGTATCTTATTTTTAACATATCTGGTTTTACATTTGCTTATAAACTTACTAGTTGACTTATTTTTGAATTTTGAATGTTTTTCCTGTAATATATATTTTTATAATAATAAAATAACAGTAGTATCTTACGTACCCTCATAAAAACTAAGCAAACGACACTACTGAATTTGTCATGATGGGCGGAGCAAAAATCTGAATTCATACAATTCGTAGACAACCTTGATCGGACATCTTTCAAAAATTTTACTGTACACTATTTTTTTTAAAAGATGTCCGATCAAGGTTATTTGTATCATGAACGAATTAACAAATTGGCATACATTTATCTCTCTCCTTTGCAGTCTATAAGCGTGTGCGATAAGGATGGATGTAACACGCTTGTCTTTCAAAAATTCATATTGTTTCGTCTAAGTTAGGGTAATTCACGTAAAACAATGCTCGTTGTTGATAATACTTTCACTATAACGTAAGCTTATATATTAATTCAGATACATTGCCTTGATTCATAGCCGTACAAATAACGACATTGTGTCAGTATCTTATTTTACACATATAATTAAACTTACCAGTTGATTTATTTTTGAATTCTGAATGCTTTTATTGCAACATATATTTTTATAATAATAAAATAACAGTAGTATCTTATGTACCCTCATATAAACTAAACAAACGACACTACTGAATTTGTCAGAATGGGCGGAGCAAAAATCTGAATTCATACAATTCGTAGATTACCTTGATCGGACACTTTCAAAAATTTTACTGTACATTTTATTTCGTTGAATCTAAATTTTCAAATATTTCTTTTAATTCCTGAATTCAGTGGAGATACCGCTTTCATAAAATAAATTGTATAAAGTGTTACATATTTGCTTTTTACTAAAGTCCTTAATTTGTGGAGGCCCTGGGGTGGTCGTCCCTGTCCCTGTCCCCTTACCAAGGTAAGGAAGGTATTGTCTGATCAAAAAATTCGATGATAAATTAAGCAAGTTTTAGAGCCCCGGCAATATGAATTTACTGTTTTTACGATGATCTCTGTATGTGTGTGTGTGTGTGTGTGTGTGTGTGTGTGTGTGTGTGTGTGTGTGTGTGTGTGTGTGTCCTTCGATAACTCCAATACTACAATTCCAAAAATTATAATTCCATGATATTCCTCTTCCGTACGTCCATATCAAGAGTTGATTAGATTTTTGTTATGATTGGTTAACCGGAAGTACCCTAATTCGAAGACATTAACAGTTTTACTTGAAAAAACGCTGTTATATAATTTCTTGGCCTTTTATGTTATTATAAATAAAAGAATATGTTATTCTCTATTCAATTTAATTATATTTTTTTCTTCATGTTCAATGAATTTGTAGATAAATAATTGTAAAGAAATAACTTGCAACCTAATGCTGCTAAAAGCTGCACCATGGAACCAGAATATTCAAATATTACTAAACCGCAAACGCCACTAACTTTTCATTTGTGAATTTCAGAATAAACAAATCTGTTGTGTTTGTTGTTATTTATTAATCAGGGCACTGTTAAAAAATCCACAAAACCAGGATTCATAAATGCCAAAAATTAGTTAAAAAATTCTAACGTTTTTAAGAGGTTTTGTTCCTAAAGGATTCATATAATAACTTATGCTCATATTAAAAAGATGAAATTTGTGTTTCAATTTAAAATATAAATATTAATTCTGAAGGACTCTTTTTAATCCAAATATAAAATACATTTTCGTATGAATATCTTTCCTTTTGATATTTTAATTTATGTTAATTATCCTTTTGAATTAAAAATCTTAAAAGCTTTTAAATATGAAATTGAAATATAAAACATACATTAAATGTGGTTTAAATATTCAAGATTCTAACCTAAATAAAAATATATTTCAGGAGAAAAATATGAGTTTTTATTTTAGAAACGTGAAGAGATATATGATTGAAATTATGAAGTAAACAAGCAATAATAATAATAATAAATATCAGAAAAATGTTATATTTATTTTGATGTAAAAACTAAATACATCATCAGGAATTCTGCACATATTTTTGAAGTTAGTTTTATCAAAGACTCCTTTGAAGATGATATATTTAATATATTAGTTTAAGATTTATCAATAACAAGTTTTTTCCTCTCGCTAAGAGAGGTATTGGATTCATGCTAAAAATCGCATATCCAGATGTTAATGAATAATCACATTTTAAGGTCCCTACAATCCGATTTCAATATTTTTACTATAATACTTAAAATAAATAAAATAAATAAATAAATATTTCATCACGGCATATTACCCATTGCTGGGTGTGCCAATCTGCTTCATACACAGATGTCGGTAATGGAATATTTGTACCGTGCGGGCGCTTACCAGGCGTCACCTCAAGGGCACTCATTGCTGGCGTGGAGAGTGCGCCACAGGGGTTAATTTTGTGCCATTAAAATTCGATGTAATTTTTGGCGTCGGTCGGGATCGGGTCCCCTAGATTCGCGACCAGACACTCAGGCACACGGCCACGAGACCCCATCTATAATACTTAATATCTGTTTATGTATTTCTCAATCGGACATTACTGGGAAGAACTGAAAACGTTTTAATAATAAATGGGCAACCGGAAGTAGCAGATTCATACATTATATTATTTCTTATTGTATTAATAGTTAAATATTTAAAATTATAAGTGTATTAGATATATCCTTCAAACATACTGTCAATCCCGACAATGAATTGGAAACATTTCGAAATATTAAAAGAGTAGGACAACTTTTTTTTCACAGAATGAATTTAAAATTAAACAATCTAAATATAAGAAATAGATATAAGTAGAATTTTTGGTGTAGAATGTAGGTATACAAGAAATGTTAAATACAATAGGGTGCGAGCAGTCAGGTGATTTTGTTGGCCTTGACAAGCAGATATGAGACCCGTGTCAGAATGATAGCTAGTAATTATGTACATAGATTTCAAATATAGTTATTTTTCATTCTAAATTTAGTGATTTTCTAATTCCATGTGGTTCATTTTCCTCGACAAGTAAATTCCATATTCCTGGTGACAAATTAACTACGCAAATTTCGAAAATCTTGAAATTTTTAATGAAAAATTCTGATATTTGACACCTATATACATAATATAAAATTCCATGTTTAAATAAGCAATTAGCTTTAAGTTGTTGCTTGAATACAATAAAACATTAGTACGAGTATATTAGCATTTTTAATCGATGAACTACAAGTATTATAACTCTAAAAACCATCAAAATGCTAGTAAAATTACCAGTAAATTAGAACCGAATTGAACCAGTTGACAAATGGAAACCAGTTATATATTAAAACCACCAAAATAATCATCGTCCTATGTATGTTAGTGTTTTGTCGTGTGTATGAAGCTTTGTGAACAGCTGAGTTGATGGCTTTTTGTCTGTTTCTCTCTCCTCTCAGAAAAGCGTGGCCAACCGGGATATGTTTAGCTCTAGTGTGTGCTCTATATGTGTGTGCGTAAAGTTAGAACATCTGGACGGAATGCATCCATGTGATTTATTTATAAACCGATGTTTCTGATGTACCGAGAAATGCTCACACTTACTGAATATTTTTGCACCTTATAATACTGGGATTGTGTAATGTTATGATGGCTTCTTACTTATTGCTTCGTGTGCCAATCTCCAAGATTAAAATATATAATCTACTAAGATCCGTGTAAAAATTTTTTTCACCATAATCACATTCCAATCTTTTTATACTCTAACTTTTGTTGAACGTACGTGAACGACACATGCGTTCTCGAACTAAATTCGTTAGAGTTGTTTAATTTTCTTGTTTTATAAAGTTATAACGAACGTTTATCAAACACAATGTTGTACAAACCGTCTCATATATCTGTCATTGGGAGACTAAAATGTGAATTATTAATAATTTTGTCACGTTTTAGTCTTTTCTTTAATTGCATTTTTATTCTCAACGCAGTTACCAGAAATATATCCGCAAAGAAAGATACAGTCCTATATCTCAGGCTTCAGTAAGTCGTTTACGGAATAGTATATTCTACAACAAGTAATGGAATGGCCCATATTCCACACGAGCAAAAAGTTTGTGGCCCGGGCCGAAGGCGAGGACTACGGTTTGCGAGTGTAGATTATGCCATTCTGTGTTGTAGACTATACTTTCTCTAACAAGATTTTAGAAATTATACATAAAATGTTGATCGATAATAACAATATATTATCATATACCATTAAATATTTTATTTGACGCCAGTCCATAAATTGCTTATAACTCCATTCATATTTTTCTTTTGATTTATTTGGTAATAACTGACTCCCTGTATATATATATATATATATATATATATATATATATATATATATATATATATATATATATATATATATATATATATATATATCTTCATTTTCATTTTATATGTTTTTCTATAAAATTTTCTAATATATTATTATTTAGATAAACTTATTACTAAAACCTCTAAAACTTAACAAAAAACTGTTCAAAACTTTAAAACGTCGAACGCGAATACAGAAATAAATAAATATAAAACAAAGAGTCATAACCATAGCAACCGAATCAAGATATTTGATATACCGCGTTAATATGCGGCTAAATAGATTGTGATTCATCGAAAGCCGTGCGGAATTATTCCAAACGGCGTACGGAATTATTCCACACGGTTTGTTGGAGTAATATTAATTCGAACATAATTTTGAGTTGTGGATTGTGTAGTTTTCAAAATAGTGATGGAGAAAGAATATTTCTTATTTCCCTGTTCTGTCCATTCCGATAGTTAGATCTTCATCTTGAATCCCCAGGTATGTAGCAATTACTTCTAATTTATTACTACTCTTTTCTTGTGTGTCGTATGTGTGTGTGTGTGTGTGTGTGTGTGTGTGTGTGTGTGTGTGTGTGTGTGTGTGTGTGAGACATTGATTAAACATTCTCATTGATATATACGGTAACTTTGTATCAAACTACTTTATATACTCTCTCTAGAGAGGGTGTAAATTATCGACCGATATAGAAGTAATTGCGCTTGAATACCGGAAGTACAATTAGCTGCTTAGACTAATAGTATCGCGTGACAAGAAATCAAGAATTTACACCGTCATGAATGAGAAATTAGAAATTCACGTACTCGTAGACAAAGTACAAAACTTTTTAAGTTTGTAAAGATGACAAATTACGTACGAGATTCATTGACATATTATTGCAGAAGATATTGACAGTGGCCATTAGAAAACAGAAAAAAAAGACTATGGGTATCACGTATATGGAGAAGAACTAAGTGTAACTTTGCGATACTAACACATCTCTCTTTCTGTGATATATTTATTTATAAACATCGTTTCTTATCATCCTTCGCCACATTTCCAAATCACTGCTGTATCTCTACCCCTTGTGAGCGACTCTGTTGGCGTTTTGCGACACTACACTCGGCATTAGCATAATCGGATAAGTCAGAGTCTCATTACGAGGCGATCAACTGCCGAGAGACGGCGAGCGTCGCTTCAAGACGCCCAGAGACGCCGAGAGACGCAGGAAATGCTACGAAACTCTGGGGAGCTAACGGTCAGATTTAGAAATAAAAAAGAGATTGCGGCGCGATGGATGGAAGTGATTTTATAAATAAATAAATATATCAAGGATTTTATAGATTTCGTCCATAAATAAATTTATTATGGGGTCGTATGGTAGTGTGGCCAAAAAATATTTTGAATTTTAATTGGCACAAAAGTGAACCCCTGTGGTGAACTCTCCACGGCAGCACGGTACGAATACTAAGAAAATAACCGAACATTTTGACTTACGGGCCAACGGAGATATTTGGTGATATGTGGTTGGCAGCACAACCTCCTCTGTAACCACATACTCTTGGATCATTTAGTTTTCGTTATATTGTTATTTAAATTCGTGTTTAAGTGTTAGTAGCGATGGAAACTAGGGACAACTTTCACAGAAACGTTTCAACGTTTCAACTTTGAAACAAGATTTTCACGATTTGAAAGTGGTCGTCAATTGAAGATGATCCTTCGGCTTCAATTGATGACTCCCACGTTCAGAAAATCAAAGATCTGGTGCAGCAGAGAAATTGCAGAAGATATTAGCATCTCAACTGTGTCATGCCATGAAATTTTGACTGAAAAATTAAACATGCATTGAGTTGCAGCATAATTTCTTCCTTGTTTGATAACCGGACAACAGGAAGAAAATAGAATGGACGTCTGTCGGCAATTCCTTGAACAAGCCAATGATGATTAAACTTTCATGCAAGGGATCATAACGGGAGATGAATTAAAATCAGTGCTGAAAGGATGCCGTTTTCAGACTGTTGATGACATTAAAGCTAATTCGTCACAGACCTTCAAGGCCATTTCAAATGAAGCTATCTAAGACACCCACCAATGAGTAACACGCCGTGATGATAAATTATTAAATATATATTTTTTGTTTTACGAGGGTCATTCAATAAGTAAAGAATACCATGGCAAGTCCACTAGAAGATTGCATCTTAGAAGAGCAGCGTTCAGTCATTAGATTTTTAGTCGCAGAAGGTGTAAAACCAAGTGAAATTTTTTCTAGAATGTTAATACAGTACGGTAAAAGTTGTATGAACCGTGGGTTGATCGGTTTGAAAGTGGCCGAACAAGTGTAGGTGATGAACCCCGATGTGGACGTCCATCTTTTGGGACTCACAGGGTCCAGTCTATTGCGATTTCTATCAATAGCCAATACTACTCTGAGATGGTAGAACACAAAGTTAGACCAGCTATCAGGAGCAAACGCTGTGGACTCTTGTCAAAAGGAATCATTCTTCAGCACGATAACACCCGCCCTCATACAGCCCAGCTGACCCGTGATAAGCTTCAAGAATTGGGTTGGGAGGTCTTACCTCATCCTGCCTACAGTCCCGACCTCGCCCCATCTGATTTTTACCTGTTTGTACCACTCAAAGACGCCCTACGTGGAAAAAGATTTGCTAACAATGAGGAAGTTAAGGAAGCGGTGCAAAAGTGGCTTCGGGGTAAATCGAAAGAATTCTTCGCCAAGGGAATTAGGAAGCTGCAAGAAAGATGGGACAAGTGCATAACTGTGGGGGGTGATTATGTTGAAAAATAGCTTTAATTTTGAAAGATTTAAATAAACCGTTTTTGAGCTATAGCCATTTGTCTCTTTACTTATTGAATGACCCTCGTATGTTAGGACTGTTAAACATTGGGTTTTCTTACAATCTTAACATTTCTTGCAGTATTTATACTTTCATGCTGAATTTTCTGACCACCGTATGCTGCTGTGTGCGCTGCGTTGAATTTATTTGTATACTCTTAACCTAACCACAAGTCGCTCGGTTCGGATTTTATGGACCAGTCGGTAAAATATTTATTTGCTTTACAATTTATACGAGTAGTGTATGCAGACCACAACTTTACAACGTTACAGCGTTACAACGTGTTCGATAAAAGAAAAACCAAACGCTTGGATTCCTTCAAGGAGTTGGAAAAAGAATTTAAAAGAGAAATATTTAATATTAAACGATGTAGAATCTCACTGCATTGTCATAGTGGATATGTATAGTAATTAATAAATAAAAAGTGTGTGATTTTAGAAGACAAGGGGTGATGTGTAAAATTTAGGATTAGGCATTTTTAAAGACCAAATGTATTAAGCTTTAGAAACATATTTTTTATTTGACATTTACAGTAAAAATTTTGAAAGATGTCCGATCAAGGGCACCTGTATCACAAACGAATTAACAAATAGGCATACATTTATCTCTTTCTTTTGCAAAGGCTGTAAGAGTGTGTGATAAGGATGGATATAACACGCTTGTCTTTCAAAAATTCATATTATTTCGACTAAGTTAGGACATTCCATTTATAAACAATGCTCGTTGTTGATAATAATTTCGCTGTAACGTAAGTTTATTTATTAATTCAGATACATTACCTGGATTCATAGTAGTGTCAGTATCTTATTTTTAACATATTTGGTTTTACATTTGCTTATAAACTTACTAGTTGACTTATTTTTGACTTTTGAATGTTTTTCCTGTAATATATATTTTTATAATAATAAAATAACAGTAGTATCTTACGTACCCTCATAAAAACTAAGCAAACGACACTACTGAATTTGTCATGATGGGCGGAGCAAAAATCTGAATTCATACTATTCATAGACAACCTTGATCGGACATCTTTCAAAAATTTTACTGTAAAAACACAGTAATGTTATTAACGTAGAGTTAACAGTCTATATGTTCGAAATAAATTATGAAAGTGTGAAAAGATAAGCCACATGGAAAACCATGGACCATTACTTTGCCGGAGTAACGCTCTACCAACTGAGCTATGGCTAACCTATCCAATGGCTGACATTATCTTCCACTTTAGCCGCTCTCTTTGGAGTATATGTTTTTGTGTCACGTTGTATGATGTGGGGTTGGATTACCACTAATCTAATCAGGCCTGCATATGGTTGTAAGGAAGAGGAATGCGCAAGAATTGTAATTTTTGGAATTCTAGTATTGGAGATATCGCGGCCAAAACCGCGGTCACACACATACAGACACCATCGTAAAAATAGTAAAATCGTATTGTAAAGACCCTAAAACGTGCTTATTCAATGAAAACTCACCACCGAATTTTTTGACCAAAGACAATACTTTCCTTACCTAGAGGTGACGGAAGGTAAAAATATGATGAATTTGATCTTAGCCTTTTGAAAAAGATGGTTGAAGGCGTACCAAAAACTTGGATCTCGTTCGGCGAACTGGAATTATTATTTGTATTTATTTCTCATAATGAGTGTTAACTTCAAACTAGACTCAAATTTCAAGCACCCCCACTTTAATTTTCATAAATTAATGAACTATATACTTGTATCCTATACAGCGATGGAAAAGGGAACCAACCCTTTCTTAATGGTTGGAGACAAGCCCTAAAGAACAAGCATCCCTTAAAAGGGGTTACATTACAGTGAAGACGGTAGAGGGTGATAGAACAATCAAAAATAATCAATATACTGAGCATTGTATAGGTTATAGTTGATGTTGAATATTAATTATTGTTTTTATATACGGTGTTACTATTGACAAAATTATTGGAGGGTGTATTTATGTAGTATTCTATACCATCGCGTAAACTGGTTGACTGATATACATTTTTAGTGTTTAGTTTCTTTTAAAATTCTATCATATTTTGAATTAGACTTTTTGATGTAACTATATAAATCGATGATGTATAAAATGAATGGAAGAGTAAATAGTGGAAAATGTTTCGTGACTATAAGGTAATTACCCGAATCTATCTGAACATCTGTGTCATGCCAGACTTCTTTGATGTAACATACCTATAATTGTACAAAATAGTTTTTATTAGTAGATACGCTACGCAGTAGTCTTATTTCATACCTATTATAAACATCATTTGAATCGACATTTGTGATTGGCAGTTCTTTTCACGAGCAGTCATGTGACTTTGTTAGCCTTAACAACCAGATATGGGGGCCCATGGCAGAATGATAGCTAGTAATTATGTATATAGATGTCAAATATCATAATTTCTCATTCTAAATTTAGTGATTTTCCAATTCCATGTGGTTTATTTTCCTCGACAAGTAAATTCCACACTCCTGGTGACAAATTAACTACGTGAATTGAGAAAATGTTTAAATTTTTAATGAAAAATGTACATAATTACTAATTATCAGTCTGAAACGGGCCCCCACAGCTGCTTGTCAAGGCCAACAATGTAAAATGACTGTTCGCGCCCTATACTTATGTAACCAAAAAAAGGAAGTGGCGAGAGGTATTGTGCTGGTCACAACAGATTTTTATTTAATAAGTATGTATATATGAGTCAACAAATCTACAGCGATATGATGACAGTTTTATTATTTTGTCAGTATGTTTATTTGTTCTACATAACAAAACATTTTTTCTTCAGTAAATATGTTCTTTCCAAAAATAAAATTCGAACCCAAGGTTAGTTTATACTGGGGGACAATACAATTTCGTTTTTCTAAAAATATACTTCTCAAAGAAGTGTGTTGAAGACGATAACATCTCATTATTTCGTTTTTCTTTCTTGAGTAGTGTTTTAAATTAGGTAAACAAAAATTGTAAACAAATCAGATGTTTTTCTCATCTTGTGTGTTGTAACTCAGAACTCAATGACCGCTGTAACGCATGTAATGTAATTCATTTATAATAACCGTCAGAGGGAAGGGAATGCATTAAAGTTACATTAGTGTCCAGAGAGGCTGCCGCAAATAATTACAAAAAGATTCAAGAGAGAGTCTTTATGTCATGTTGGAATACTACACATGATGGTCTTGCTAGTTAGAAACTATAGAAAACTATACAGTACTTAAACAGTTCGTGAAAATCAATGCATTGCGGTTGGCAGCATTGCGCTGCACATAACCTCCTCTGTAACCACAGATTCTTGGATAGTTGATATTTTGAGTGCAACGTGTTTAACTGTTGGTAGCGATTTTTGAAATGTGCATTCAGAAAATGTAAGATCTGGTGCGTGCAAATCACCGATTGATTGTCAGAGAAATTACACAAGAGTCACGCCATTTTGACTGTAAAAATGAACATGTACCGAGTAAAATTTTCCCTTGTTTGATGACTAAACAGAAAGAAAATCGAGGGACGTTTGAAGGCAACTCATTGAACAAGCCAATGTCGATGAAACATTCATGCAGAGGATCATAACGGGAGACGAATTAAAATGATAGGATACCGTTTTCAGAGTATTGTTCAAAGCAAATTCGTCACAGAGCTAAAAGGCATTTTCAAATGAAGATACCCAGGACTGCTTCCCAAATGGAAACACCTCTGGGAAAAATATGTGAATAGGAGTACTTTTAAAGTACTTGCGTCAGGAATTCCTCAAGGAACTCTTGTAGGCCCTAATATGTTTATTATGTTCATCAACGACCTACCATTATATAAAAAAAAATCAAGTTGTTTAATGTATTCAGATGATTTGAAAATGTATAGAGAAATTAACTGCACAGAGGATTGGTATAATAGAAAGAAATTGATTATGTTTATACAGGATCCGGCACAAAGGACGGATGGTTTTTAAAAAATCATAAAATCGGTAATTTTTACGCGCTATGTCGAAATGATCACCAACTTCTTTTCAAGCAACGATGAACGTTATTCGCCCTCTCTTCCCTGGTCGCCTTATTTCCAGGTTTGGTGATGTTCATTGGCCTCCTCGGTCCCCAGATTTATCCATCTGCGATTTTTTCGTATGGGGACACGTCAAGGCTCGTGTATACGACCACAAGCACCGAACTGGACGAGTTGAAGGAGGCAATTCGCGTGGAAGTCGCCCAAGTTGAGGAAGCAATGTTGGAGAGAGTCTACGCTAATTTTCAAGAACGCCTCCAGCAATGCATCGTCAAAAACAGTCACCACATGACCTTTGTGCCGGACCCTGTATATCATCATATCCGAACCGTTAATCCCGCGGGGGTGGGGTCAGGGTCCGTTATTTTTATAGCTTTCCTCCATTTGGATATATTCTTGGCATCCTCAGGGCTGACATTCGCCAGATTCATGTCGTCCTTTATTGTGTCCATCGAGCGTTTTTTTGGGCGACCACGTGGAAGTTGACCATGGTACTCAAGTCGCAGGGCCGTCTTTGCTATTTAGTTTTCTCTGATGCGCATCACGTGCCCGTACCATCGTAGACGTGCTTCACGCATTTTGTCCGCGTTCATATATGGTGTATTAAAAATAAATTAAATTTTAATGTTGCTAAATGTAAAATTGAAAGATATACCAGCAAAAAATATTACATTTAGAGAGAGTTCAGGTAATAAAAGACTTGTTTGTCAAACACATAGAAGACATTGTAGGCGATAATCAGAAAAAATTAAGCTTTCTCTCATTTTCAATTCTTAAAGTGTCAACTACCGGTGCTGTTGACTTATTGGGAATTAATAAATTTTATAGTATCTTATTGCTCTTCAAAGAATCAGGTGTACTCTTATTTTCAGGTCCAAAAGACGTGAGATATCTTGTTAAATTTTTAGGTTTTCTTTATTTTATTTTCAGAAATTACTTTAAAAATTCTTGTTATAAGTTGTATTTCAATTCAATCCACGCCCTGTATTTCTTGAAGTTTCCATTTGTTTTTCTCCATTGTACGTGTTTGTAAAATTTCCTTTAAATTTTGTAAACAAGCAAAACAAACGAAGTCGTCGTCGTCGTCGTTGTCGTGTTAAAATCTCGCAGTTCCTTGTATGTTTTCTCGCTAATATAATGAAAGAATAACACAAGTCAAGTGTTGCTTGGAAACAGACCTCACTTGTTTTGTTAGCTGCACTCGTAGGATTTCAAAAAAATATCGCATCTCGCGATGTTCACTTGTTCCGCGCGAGATGCTTTTGTTTCTTACGTCACCGATGGGGTAAACAACGGACGAATACAAACAACGGAACGCTGGATTTCCAAAAGATTTCCAAACAGTTGAAAACAAAAATAACAGGTTCAGGGAAAATTGGTGTAATTTTGAAACGGAGCTTTTTATGATTGAAATTATAATTGCTCGCAAATATTTCTAATTCATTGTGTATATCAGGGACATGTCTATATACAGTATCGGACAAAAAAACAATTGAGATCCTATGTCGCGTCTCTACTTGACCTGTAACCTCTGGCTCGGTTAACTGTTTTCAATATTGAATATTCTCCAGTACATATGAACACATGTATAGTGTTAGTGACCGCATGCATGTTCAAACATACATGTACCGCATGTGGGAAATGTACAGGAAAATCGTTTCATGTTATAGGATATACGGAGGAAACATATGGCGAACGACTAGGATTATACTATACGGTTAATGGTCAATAGTTTTTTTAGGAGATTTTTTTGTTATTCGTTTTTACCTCTCGCTAAGAGAGGTATTGGATTCATGCTAAAAATCGGTCAATACAATCCGATTTTAACATATTTACGATGATGTCTGTGTGTGTGTATGTGTGTGTGTGGATGTATGTGTGTATGTATGTAGGATGTTGGAAAGGCGATTACTCAAAACTATAAGACTTTATATTTGTTTAACTACGTATTTCCCAATCGGACATTCATGGGAAGATCTGAAAAGGTTTTGGTAACAATTGGACAACCGGAAGTACAAGATTCATGAAAAAAAATCTTCTTGGTAATATTAAAGAAAATTAAATTCTCTATCTGATACATTTAAATATTTTATTATATATTCTATAGATTTAGAGATAAAGGAAATATAATATATAAAATAATCTGTTGTAGTAAATTTTACAGCTGAAAGAATTCCATGGGAAATAGTTGAAAATTTAAATTGTTTGTAACTGACAGAAAAATGTCAGTGTCAGAAATCCGGAGACATTACTAAAGACTTTTTTCTGGGAAGTACATACATTATTTCTTAATGTATTAATAGTTAAATATTTAATATTATAGGTATATTACACCCTTCAGAAATACTGTTACTCCCGACAATGAATTGGAAACATCTCGAAAAATTAGAAGAGTAGGATAAAATATCTTCATAGAATGAATTTAAATTAGTTCGTGCCCTATACTTACCTTATACTTACTTATAAAATAAATATTTCATCACGGCATATTACCCATTGCTGGGTGTGCCAATCTGCTTTGTACACAGATATCGGTAATGATGGAATATTTGTACCGAGTGGGCGCTTACCAGGCGTCACCTCACGGGCACTCATAGCTGGCGCAGAGAGTGCACCACAGGGGTCAATTTTGTGCCATTCAAATTCGAAGTAATTTTTGGCGTCGGTCGGGATCGAACTCGGGTCCCCAGATTCGCGACCAGACATCCAGGCACACGGCCACGAGACCCCATATATCATAAACATATATCTAAGATTGAATTTGTCCAGCATAAATTCATCAAATACTGTTATTTTAAAATCCATGGACATTATCCTAACTTTACCCATGATTGTTTTATTGCCTGAAATGAACTTGGTGCATTAAGTAGCAGAAGAAATTTACAATTATCTCTCTACTTATACAAATTAATAATTGTATTGATGACCCATGTAGTCTTGTGATAATACCATTTTACATTCCACGAGTCACTTCAAAAAATAAAGTACTATTTCATTGTAAAATAGCTAGGACTAAATGAATTGAAATCTCCAATAAGATGTGTATCATGTACTATTGACATTAACATATTTGGTGACTCCTTATCTAAATTTAAGAGTATATTAACAAAATATTTTTCGGATTAAGTTACTTGTTAAATTTCTTATATGTTTATCAATTAATTCCTGCACTTACTGTTTCAACACATTCGTTTTTATATTTGTAGTCCTGTAATTGGGATCTTGTATCCTATTGGATTGATTTATTAATAAATAAATAAACACACCCTTAATTATCGCCTTGTCTTGCATCTAGAAGTACTTAAAGGGCGACTTCTACAATCAATACTAGGGACGAACGCTTAACAAACTGCGTAATTTGAATATCAGTGCACTAACAAGTAAGTGAACGATGTCATTACTGGCATGTAAATAATGATAAGCTTTTATTTATAATTGAAAATGTACTGACACGAACATCGTAAAAGTAGAGTAAGTTATGATGTTCTTCTTTACGACTGGTTATGTCATAGAACTAAAAGTGTACGAGCTTTTATAGGGTAGGACATACAGCTATACTTTTCTATAAATTTAGAATGAGAAATATTATCTTTTGTTTGTTGCCTTGGGTACAATCATAATCAAAATGTGAATCGCTTGTCTTTCTAATTTTAAAGCATATGCAAGGCTGTTCCCTTATTGCTGAGTTTAGTAGGCTGTAATTTTTTGATATAAATTTTGTTGTAATATTTTACAAGCCCAAACTCATAACGTATGTAACAAAAGTTTTCGGATTTTTTACCTCTCGCTAAGAGAGGTATTGGATTCATGCTAAAAATCGCATATCCAGATTTTATTGAATAAGCACGTTTTAAGGTCCCTACAATCCGATTTTAACATTTTTACAATGATGTCTGTGTGTGTGTGTGTGGATGTGAGGTTGTTGGAGACACGATTTCTCAAATTCTATAAGACTAAAGACCTGTTTGACTACGGATTCCTCAATCTAACAGTAATGGGAAGAGTTGAATAGGTTCTGGTACCAATTGGACAACCGGAAGTGGTAATTTCTAAAAAAAATATTTCTAAATATTATTTTTTTAAAAAATGTTACTACAAATATTAAAGATAATTAAATTCTCAATCTGACACACTTAGTTTTTTTATTATATCTCGTATAGGTTTGGAGATATAGTATATAATAATATAAAATAATCTGTTGTAATAAATCTCGTTGCCAGAAAAACAGTTGCGATATTAAAATTTTTGTAATCAATGCAAAATGTCAGTGTCAGTTCTGGGAGGTATGAGTACATTTAATATATATTATTGCATTATTAATGAAATATTTATTTAAATTGCAGGTATGTCAATATTACATATATCCTTAAGAAATACCGCTAATACCGTCAATGAATTTGAAGTATTTTGAACATATTAGAATAGTAGGTTAAAATTTCTCATACAACGAAAGAAGAAAAACAATTTCAATTATTTGTGTGTACAAGACTTTGTTCGCCTTGGCAAGCAGATATGAGGATCCGTGTCAGAATGACGGCTAGTAGTTATTTGCATAGATGTCACAATTGTCATATGTCATAATTTTTCATTCAAAATTTCATAATATTCTGTTTATTTGTCATCCATTAGTATGGAATATACTTGTCGAGGAAAATAATCCACATGGATTTGGAAAATCATAATGTTTCGAATGAAAACTTATTATACTTGACACCTATGTATATTACCAGCTGTCATTCTGACACGGGCCCCCATATCTGCTTGCTAAGGCCAACAAAGTCACATAACTGCTCGCGCCCTATGCAACATAAAATGAAAATGGCGAGAGGTATTGTGCTGGCCACAACAGATTTTTTTCCATATGTGTACTTACATTATATTGCAAGACTTATATATCAAATGTCAATGTTTTTCTGTAGCATCAAATGCAAATGACTTCCTAGTATGTCGTGCACTCACAGAAATTCAAATCGGGCCGTATGTATACAGCAATTTCACCCAGCACTTACATAAATTTAAATAAATAACCCGCATTACAACAAACTTACTCGTAAAGGGAAAAATCAGAGCGACGCAGCAGTCTTAATTAAAGCGTCCTCGCGCCTTCTTACAAACGCAAACGCTACCGAAAGCGGTACGAATAATGTTTTATTTGCAAGTTTAGTAATTACGCGACAGTAGCAAAGATAATTGTAACAAGACAATACTTCATAATTGGTTCCGAAGTTGGAGTAAGGATAATTCTGCAGAGAAGTTAAATAAGTATTTTGTTTAATGGTTTATAGTACACAGGTTAAAGATAGACAATTGCTTTATTATTTTTGTCAATTTGACAACTTCTAAAGAAGGAGTATTACAATGTTGATTTACAACCAATTTGGAGCCCAACTTGAAATTAAACTCTCTTAATACATTCTTGGCGGAGATAATTTTTTGATATTAAGAAGTGATGCTTAAAACTTGAAATTAACTAAGTCCAAACTCATAATAATTCGGCTAGTTTTAATTTTCAACAAATTAAAAAATCTACACAAAGGTTAGAAATTTATACAAAATTCTTTCGGCTTCTTTAAATATAGACTTAAAACTTAAAAAAAAAAAACTGTGGGCTAAATGACTGGTTCGACCGGAATTTTAAGGGCCATTTTCTAGTCCGCTTGTACCGCGATCCTTCTGGCACATTAAAAAAATCTGAAAAACTATGCAAATTGCATAGTTTTTCCCATTTGTTAGGTGTCACTATTTTTATTTTCCTCTTCCCCTCATTTTTGTTTTGCGTGTCGGCCTCATTCAGTTCCTTTCGAAATACAGTCCTTCCATCTTATATTTGGTCTTCCTATGTTTCTTCATCTTCTATTACTAAACTATTTATTTTTCTTCCAATATATTCATCCTCATGACATGTTTAAACCAATGTAATCGTCTCTCTTATATCTTTCTAGAAACATTAGAGTTATTTCCCTTATTCTTCTTCTTTAGTTTTTCCCATTCGTTAGGGGGTTGCTATTTTTTATTTTCTTCTTCCACTCATTTTTGTTTTGCGTGTCGTCCTCATTCAGTTCCTTTTCTCTCATGTCTTCTATAATACAGTCTTTTCATCTTATATTTGGTCTTAGTATGTTTCTTCCACCTTCTATTAATATATTCATCTCTCCTCATTACATGTTCAAACCAATGTAATCGTCTCTCTCATATCTAGAAACTTCTAATACTAGAGTTGTTTCCCTTATTCTTTCATTCATTTACTTATTATTGATACTGACATCAGTCAATTTGAATTTCCTGAATATATTAGCAGTTTCCATGGTTAAGTTAGCATAGCTGGCTGAATTATGAAATTTATTATGTTTATAAATCGTTAACTATATATCTGTTGAATATGAAATATATAATGCAATCAAATCATATAGAGAATAATATATTCTTTAAGTTATAATAAACTGTTAAAATCTTAAAATAAGGATACATCCGATTGACCAATTATAACCAAAATCTAACCAAGTCTGCATATGGTTGCAAGAAAAAGGAATACGCAAGAATTGTAATTTTTGGAATTTTTCTTTTAAATTTAGTCATAATAGGGTCCTTAAAACGAGGTCTTTTACCAAAAGACCGATATGTGAATTTTTAGCAAGGGCAGCGGGAGGTAAAACTACAAGTAATACATATTTGTACATTAAAGCAGATTAACTTACATAACATCACATACATGGAAATATGTATCTTCTTGTGAATTTATTCTTAAATATACCGACTTTAGAAAATAAAATTTGCGAAAACTATAGAAATTTTAAAAAAATTAAATATTTAAAAGTTTGCATACGTCATTGTATCCATCTATGACCACATTCTTCTGAAATATGATAAAACTCTTAATGATACACTCATTTATAAAACTTATTTAAACTTTCAAAATTCCAATTCCCCCCATCTATGTATCTATAGATCGAAGGCGCTGATGCAGACAGCTTTTATCTTCGTCACGTGGGCAGTCACGTGATTGATTGATTGATCACCACAGTGATGAATTATGCGCTAGATCTATTCCCATCTCTCTCACTCCCACACTATCATAAATATCTTTTGGCACGAGTCTTCGTCTAACACATTGCAACGTACAGATGATGGACATAGGAAGTTTCTTTGAAATTTGATGAACAATTTCATGCATCTCACTTCTGCACTATGAAAGGTAATCAGTTTGTCTTTTTCTAGAGATGACAGAATGATTGACATGGGCAGCTATCTTTGTCTAGCACATTAGAACGATAGGAGATTTTTTATAATTGTTTTCTTTTGTTTTTATGGGTGTTTTTAAGAACAAAAAATGATCCTCAACCTAATTTTTAAAGATACATATTTCCATGTATATGATATATATTTTTACCTTCCGTCACCTTTAGGTAAGGAAGGTATTGTCTTTGGTCAAAAAATTCAATGATGAGTTTTTACTGAATAAGCACGTTTTAGGGTCCATATAATACGATTTTACCATTTTACGATGATGTCTGTATGTATGTGTGACAAAAGTTCCGGATCCCATAACTTCAATACCACGACTCCAAAAATTATAATTTTTTCGTATTCCTCAAGTTTACATCCAGAAGAACAACTGATTAGATTTTGGTTATAATTGGTCAACCGGAAGTAGTCTCATTTGAAGATTTAACAGTTAAATTTGATTTATTGACATTTAACGTTATTATAACTTAAATAATATATTATTCTCTATACGATTTGATTACAATTTATACTTCATATTCAATAGATACAGAGTTAAAGAATTTTAAAGAAATTAAATTTTATAATTCAGTCAGCTATGCCAAACTTGGGAACTAGTAATATATTCATATAATTCAAATTGACAGATGTCAGTATCAATAAAAAGTAAATTAATGCGGTAGATATGAGGATGTTGAAGTAGATATTGGGGAATACACGGAAAGATACGGTAAGAAAATAACTCTAGTGTTACAAGTTTTTAGAAAGATACAAGAAAGACGATTACATTGGTTTGAACATGTCATGAGGAGAAATGAAGAATTATATTGGAACAAGAATGAATGATTTAGTAATAGGACGTTAAAGAAACAGAGGAAGGCCAAAGATAAGATGGAAGGACTGTATTGCGGAAGATTTGAGAGAAAAGGAACTGAATGAGAACGACATGCAAAAATAGCGACCCCTAACGAATGGGAAAAGCTAAAGAAGAAGAAGATGCCAGTGTCAAGTGCAATTTGAATAGTTTGTTTATGAAATAATTTTACTGGAAATTTAGAATCTTTTGTAAGAAAAATTATGGAATTTATACATTATACACGAGAATGACGGAAGGTATTGTGCTGGCCACAACAGATTTTTTTATATATTTTTATATTTCCAGTAAAATCAATTCACAAAGATATTATGCAAATTTTATTTCACACTGATATCTGTCAATTATAATATTCAAATATTCTAACTGTCTCAATGGTATAGCTTTTATCAGCGTAATTTGCAAGATATTTCTTTATAATTCTTTATCTCTAAATTCATTAAATATGAAGGAAACAATATAATTAAATTGACTGATAATATAGAAGACTAAAAAATTATATTTAACAGCGTTTGTTGAAGGAAAAGTGTTAAAATCTTCAAATTAGGGTATTTCCTGTTAAACAATCGTAACCAAAATCTAGTCAACTCTTAAAATGGACGTGCGGAATAGGAACAAGAAAGAATTATAATTTTTGGAATTGTAGTATTATCGTAAAAATAATAAATTCGTATTCTAGGGACTATAAAACATGCTTATTCATAAAAACTCACCATCGAATTTTTTGACCAAAGACAATACCTTCCTTATATGTGACGGAAGGTAAAAAATATCTTTGGCCGCCACTATATATAACTAAAACATATGAAATATAAATCAATCTTCCGTACAAACTATTTGAAACAATGATATAGTTTTTTCTATGCACATATTCAACTCATCTGGTGTTAAAGTCATACATAATGTCCCAAAAAACATGATTGAATACTATTATCTAATCCATTCAGTTCGTATGCGACTTTTTTAGCTTAAAAGTGTTTTTACCGTGATCATTAGACCATCCCTTATGTCTCTGGATCCATCTATCATCCCTTTGGTGCAGAAAAAACTAATTAAAATGCGTGGATGCGAATCCCGAGCACCAAAACATTCGAAAGTCGAGCTGAACAGTTGAATAGAGATGGACATGTCACCGTCGTCATGGTATTGTTCCCAGACAATTGATAGAGGTTGATTTTCGGAGACATTTGGGGGAATTAAGACGATTTGGGGATGTTTCAATTTGGACTGAGGGTGGGTATTATTGGTTCTGGGAAGAAAAATGGTGAATAGGTGATTTTAAACTTATTTGAAAATGTAACTAATAATCGGTGATGACAGTTGTGATTGACATTAATAAATAATAATAATAAATGATGCTACATATTTTGCGAAAGCGGTATACCAAATTGAATTTAATTATATATATATATATATATATATATATATATATATATATATATATATATATATATATATATATATATATATATATATATATATATATATATATTCCGGTTGGTCAATTGTATAACCAAAATCTAATCATGTCTGCATATGAATATAAGGAAGAAGAATACGAAAAAACTGTAATATTTTGATTGGTAGTATTCGAGTTATTGGATTCGAAAATATCACGCACACACATACACACATAAAGTCCGAAGTAATACATTTATTTCGTAATAAATCAATTGCATAATTATGATGTAATGTCAAAACTGACAGTATTATAAGAAATATAACCTATGTTGTGTCAGTTTTGCTATTCATCAAAATTCGAAGTAGAAATAGTTATTTAGCAATAATAAACGAATTAAATAAATACGATATAAGTATAATGCATGAAATACACCTCTCTTTATTGTCCAAAAGCAATATGTTGCAATAATTGTCAACAATTTTAGAAGCAACGTCTTTGCAATAGCAAAATGCATAATATAATCAAGAATTAACAAAACTATCAACACACAACGAAACACAAAATGCCAAAATCATCTTTACCATATGATTGACAGAATGAAATGAATATTCAAATAATTGAAAATGACATTTTTTACCGCGGTTACAATACAGTTTCTTTTTTATTTTGTGCCGTCGGTTAGACGGAGATAACGTATATCTCTCTGAAACAACGACGATAATGAGATAGCGAATAAAAGTCTCATATATACCGAAAATCGGTCACTTTAATATGTTTAAGAGTAAGGATTATGAGTGTGGCCGTGGCGAAAGAAGTTTGCTTAGATTGGAATATGTGGCGAAGGATGATTGTTTCCCAACTATTATTGTGATGCGGTATTTCGCTACCGAAAATCGGTCACTTTAATATGTTTAAGAGTAAGGATTTGTTGTACGATGTTGATATTGTTCTTATTGTTATCGGGTTTGTGCGAACCCACTAAGTGGGGCACGCGTGATTTTATGTATGTATATATGCCATGTGGGTACGACAAAGATGCTAGATAAAAATTCAGTAATTCTAGCAACGAATTTTTTAACCAGACATTACCTACTTTACTTAACGGTGATGGAAGGTAAAAAATCATGAAAGTTTTAAATTGGTAACTGCAGGATTATACCACATCTCGTTAAGTACACGAATCCTTTAACCATAGAACTCCCGCATTATATAATAATCTATAAATATCCTGGATTTCCTTCGCCCTAATCTATTATATTATCCAGGGCGATTGGTTTTCCGCCTAGAATATGCGTCGTTGTGTATCTTCAGACACTTCGGGGATGTATACGATACGATGTAGACGCCTGCAGACGCTTCAGACAGAAGAAGCGAGTAACCACGACGCCTTTGATCGTCGACTGCTCAAAGGATTGACGCCGAACCAGTGGCGTACGCGGGAAATTATAACGGGGGAGAGAATAAAAAGAAAATCTACACGTATAAATTTTTTGTATAGACGATGATGAAAATAGAAAGATGTATTTTGAAATAAAGCACTGGTTTACTACGAGCATAATACTAGCTAGTATTATTCAATATAAGTACGTTTAGAGGTTGTAATATATACACGAATACGTATACGAAATGCAGTGAAGTTATGTGTAAGTAATATTACACCATACGGTTAATAAATGACCTTGAATTGTCATCTTTCGTGAACCAAAATATATAATGGTTTTTCTTATTATTTCGTGAAATTGGATAAAATATTGTATAATTAATATTTGGCGCGATGTTAAGGCTTGCCATTGATGGTTTGAATATACAGAGACGCTGTACAAACGACATTTTCACGTTTGAATATTCATCAACAAAATTTTAATCTGTAATTGCGGAAATTTTGCTTGTAGACATGAGAATAATTCAATTTGTTACATTTAAGAAAAACGCAATGTTCTCATTCTCACTAAAGACAAGAAAAGAGACTAGGGAAACCAATTGTATGAAATATAAAATGCAATCAAATTGTATAGAGAATAATATATTCTTTAAGTTATAATAACGTTAAATGTCAATAAATCAAATTTAATTGTTAAATCTTCAAATGAGGCCAATTCCGATTCACCAGTTATAACCAAAATCTAATCAGTTGTTCTTCTGGATGTAAACTTGAGAAATACGAAAAAATTTTTGGAATCATGATATTGAAGTTATGCGATCCGAAACTTTTGTCACACACACACATACATACATACATACATACATACATACAGACATCATCGTAAAAATGGTAAAATCGTATTATAGGGACCCTAGAACATGCTTATTCACTTATTCACAATACCTTCCTTACCTAAAGGTGACGAAAGGTAAAAATTAAACTAAAGATATTGTCTGCAAGATTTAAAATAACAGTATTTTAAAATTTTTCTTTGTATGGACTCTAGATCAGAAATATACTTAGAATGCGATGGAAATAAGGTTAAAGGGAGTAAAGTAAAGTATTTATATCTCGAATGAAATATTCAGAAATCTGCCAGGTGTATCAAAGTTAAAAGTGACGCCCATATAATATATGTTATCCTGCGAAGGATGAATAGACATAGCAGTACATCACGCAAATATACATATAAGGATATCTACAAGCATATATGAATGCCAGAAGGATTCCTTATATAATCACATACGAGAAAATATGTAAATAGATTTATATTAACTGCGTTTCAAATTCCCACAGGATGTACGACTACTTTTTATTTTTATTTGTGAATAATTTTGAGATTATTGGTTTGTATTACTTAAATACTAAAATATTTCTTCTATCGAGTTCTTTACCAGTATTGAGTGTTTTTTACCTTCCGTCACCTTTAGGTAAGGAAGGTATTGTCTTTGGTCAAAAAATTCAATGATGAGTTTTTATTGAATAAGCACGTTTTAGGGTCCATATAATACGATTTTACCATTTTTACGATGATGTCTGTATGTATGTGTGTCTGTGTGTGTGTGACAAAACTTCCGGATTCCATAACTTCAATACCACGATTCCAAAAATTATAATTTTTTCGTATTCCTCAAGTTTACATCCAGAAGAACAACTGATTAGATTTTGGTCATAATTGGTCAACCGGAAGTAGTCTCATTTGAAGATTTAACAGTTAAATTTTATTTATTGACATTTAACGTTATTATAACTTAAAGAATATATTATTCTCTATACGATTTGATTACAATTTATACTTCATATTCAATAGATACAGAGTTAAAGAATTTTAAAGAAATTAAATTTTATAATTCAGCCAGCTATGCCAAACTTGGAAACTAGTAATATATTCATATAATTCAAATTGACAGATGTCAGTATCAATAAAAAGTAAATTAATGTGGCAGAGATGAGGATGTTGAAGTAGATATTGGGGAATACACGGAAAGATACGGTAAGAAAATAACTCTAGTGTTACAAGTTTTTAGAAAGATACAAGAAAGACGATTACATTGGTTTGAACATGTCAAGAGGAGAAATGAAGAATTATATTGGAACAAGAATGAATAGTTTAGTAATAGGACGTTAAAGAAACAGAGGAAGACCAAAAGATAAGATGGAAGGACTGTATTGCGGAAGATTTGAGAGAATAGGAACTGAATGAGAACGTCATGCAAAAATAGCGACCCCTAACGAATGGGAAAAGCTAAAGAAGAAGAAGATGCCAGTGTCAAGTGCAATTTGAATAGTTTGTTTATGAAATAATTTTACTGGAAATTTAGAATCTTTTGTAAGAAAAATTATGGAATTTATACTTTATACACGAGAATGACGGAAGGTATTGTGCTGGCCACAACAGATTTTTAAATATAATGACAATGAAAGATATAAAGGTATATTTGAAAATAATAAAACCAATGCGGTTTTAAATAAAGATAAAGAAGAAGTACGAGACAAAGTTACAAATGGTTGTAAACCTAAGATTTCGAAAAAAGTATTACCCATTCACGATCATTTCTACTAATTCGCGAATAGAAACAAGTCATTCTATTGTTTCAGCTTGAAAATTAACCACGCACTTGCATTATAATTTGCGGTGTTATTGTTCCATTTAAAATCGATTTGATTCTTCGCGTTGATCATGATTTATAAGCCAACATATGTATATCTCGTCCTCTATTATTTCCAATTAAACTTATTTGATCAATCACATGTTCTCATATGTAGCTCATTAGTTTGTTTTGAAGTTTAAACAGTTGTTAAACAAGTGCTAGTTGTTCACAGAGACCTGTGATCTTCAATCGTTAGCAAACAGAAAGAGTTAGAAGTAGAAATTAGTAACGAAATTAGTACGATTACAAGGTTCATTAGTAACTGTTGTATGAATGGCTTCAAGGATGAATTCTTGGGTGAATCATAAACATGGAAGGCCAACACGCAATAGTTTGTAAGTTTTTGATGTAGAATTGAAAGAATATTAGACGGATTGCTATAAATAGATATAAATGGTAGTGGGCTGCAGAGAGATGGCGCAAACGTCGGGCCGCGATGGTGGGCAGAGAGAGGCTGACGGTTGTTGAGGAAACATCTAAGAAGGCTCAAGAACGTCCCAGACGAAAGAAGCAGACCCAACAGTCAACCTAGAAGTGGACCGGACCGCAGTCCACTATATTGGTGCTGGAAGACGCCAAATTCCGGCGAAGGAAACCAGCCTTCAAAACGAACGAGCAAGAAACCGCGTGGAGGAGGTGATTAACCGGTGGCCATACCTTGCCATACACACTGAATTGTAATTGTAACTATAAATGTAACGATATTGTGTTGACGTAAGAGTTGTTATTAGTTATTAAATTATATCATATTTGAAGTAATTGTGGTGTCTTCTTTGACCAACTGCCATAGAACCCGGACCATTGCTCAGTGACCGTTAGGTTACATTATCTAATCATCCATTTATTTCAAATTTAAAATACAATCCACTTATCCGACCAGAAATTATTTTAAATTGGGTGTTAACCGCATTTATTCTTACTATACCAACGTTTCGGTGCACCCTTCCACCTTCTTCAGGGTCTCCAACAATTATACGACAAAAATGTAATACATACAAAATAACACGGACATTATCATACTTATAGTAAGATGTACAAAAAATACATTCGTACAAAACATACAGTTAATTTATTAACTATTGTACAAAAAATTCAAAGAGCATACACACATCCTCTCTAAAAAACGACAACCGAATAATACGGAAAATAGCCGGATTCTAGTGACATCATTGATACGGACTCCTATTGGTCGTATATACACCAATAATAATGTAGCAAGTTGTAGGAATTTAAATAAAATGTAAGGAAATGAATGAAACTCAGTTTGGCCTGAAATTTGCCTTTTCTTTTTGAATTCTTCCAATGCACCTAGTGTGTCTGACGAGACGATCAAGACGTGAAACTACATTTGTCTCGTCTCGTTTAGAAAATAAGATATTAAGTCTCGTCTCGAATAATAGTCTCGACGAGATTTCTCGATGTTTTTTAGTTAATAAATCCAATATGCATCTATTTTACACCTATAGTACAAACAGATGTATTTGAGCTGAGATATTCTCGATGAGACAATCTATTATTATTATTGACATATTAACTAACATTAATAAGCTGTAGAAGAATTATAAAATAAAATGAGATAAACATTCGACCAACCTTGCCTACTATCAGTCCAATTTGGCCAACAGAGGCATCGAAGATCTCAGCATCTCAGGAAATCAGCTAACACTGCGAATAGGAACGTTTATTGAGACACAATTTCAATTATCTCACTATTTAGTCCACTGAAAACCATCACACATTAAAAATTCATATCACGAAAGTTAGTTTTACACTAAAAGAAACAAATATATACTAATTTTTCACGAGAATTGCACTTAATACGAGCAGAAGACATTCTCATTTGTAGGTAACAAATGCACTGACAAAAGACAACAATAATAAACAACAAACACCGGTCTTAATATTAGCTCGAACTTGTCTGTTAAGAGCCGATCTGTAGTTTCACTGGTCGAAACGAAATTTAAATAAAAATCATAATGAATTATTTATTCACTTAAGTACTGTAGAATAACAAATAAATTATTGTTATTAAAAAATGTAAAAAATCGTGTCAACCAGTGGCACTAAAAATTTAAACTTTAAGAACCAATCTGACTTATGATCAATATATCATGTAGTATACGCCATTTAATTTTTTCCTAAAGTATTAGAACAGTATGTAAAGGGTTAAACAAATTCAAGTAAAACTTATTTAAAGTCTTACAAAACACAATGGCTGGCAGCATGAACAAATGATTAATAGTGATTGGTGAGCAATCGTTTTATCTGTCAATCGTTTTATTGTTTTAATGAAAAATGTAATAATAATTAGTTTTACCAACAATCCAAGAACTGGTATTACAGACAGAATAAATTAGCATTTTATTCAATAAATTGTAAATATTTTATGACAAATCAAACATAATTTTGTTTGTTGTTCATAATATTTGACAATATAAAAAATTCTCTTTTACGTGACTTTTATTTTGTAAGTGTATCTTTTGCTTATTTAAGCATTATTTATTAAAAAGAATCCCCCTAAGTAATAAACTATTAAAATAAAAATATCACGCTTTTTACCCATTACTAGGTGTAACACTTTGTCAGCAATGAACGTGAATGGTGCAAAAACCTACAATATTTCTGAAACAAACCCGGGCGTATTTCCGCAGAAAGCTATCCAGAAATCCATCCTCTCTTTCAGGTTCGACGAAATGAAGATAATTTCATACTTAAACTTCATAATTAAAGTTTCCGAACTTATTTTTTAAAAAAAGCTGTATTTATTAAAACTTCAAACCAACAAATTATCCCCTTCAAAATAATCCCCACCTACAGTTATAATACACTTCCCACGTCCCATCTTTTTTTCCACTGTTCAAAACACTTTTTGTAGTGCTTAGGACCTCCTGAGTTATAGTTTGAATCTCCTCAAGTCTCAAATCTCTTGCCTATTAGCTTAGTTTTCATTTTTGGGAAGATGATATAGTCGCAAGGAAGTTTTCGTCATTTTCGGCACGTGTTTTCAGTTCTTGACAAATGCTTTTGATCATGTGTCAACAAACGGGAACAAATTTTGCTACAATTCTGCGCATCCCAAGTTCGTCCACCAAAATTTTTTGGAGTGTGCCATAGGACTTTCCAGCTTTATTACAGATGTCATGAATTGATTGTCGACGGTCTCGGAGAATTGTTTCACGCACAATTTAGATGTTTTGGTCATTGATTCGTCTTCCACACTCATCCTTCCATTCTTGAACCTCTTAAACCATTGAAAGGCTTGGATTTTTCCCATGGCTTCATCACCAAATTCTTCTCGAAGCTTTTGGTGAGTTTCGGTCGCCGTTTTCCCGAGCTTGAAATAAAATTTGATGCAAATGCGTTGCTCTTTCAAATCGTTCATGACGCTATCGCAGAACACAACAAACAGTAACACATATATCACCACACTGATACGACAAAAGAAGGCAAAATGTTGTGAAAACGAAAGGAAGGGTTTGGGAGATGTACTAGATGTTGAAATCAAGCTGCAAATCGGTGTACTACAATAGTTAGAAGAGTTACACACAGAGTTCGGGAACTTTTGGGTAGCACCTCGCATAATGAAATCCATTGTAGTCCCAGGTTCTCAGAGAGGTATATTATTAATACAAGTGTCTTGCTGTCTTTACGCTTTTTCTCAAAATTTGGTTGTTCGAAACTTTACGGACACTCTTAGTTATTGTCTTTAATTGGTATAACAATACCTCCTTCACCACACCTAACAGCCTTCCATTTTCCGTTTAAATACCCCGCTGTTCGCATGAAAGTAATCCGGCACGCATTGCCGCGTGATTTACGCAATGATAATATTGTACCGTGTAATGAATTGTTGATGTTTGCTGATTAGACGTCAGTCAAGCTAATTTACATTTAAATTTAAACGGGCTGTCAACAGACAGATCTACTGCTACCGTTACACCAAAGTATTTATAACGCCATTATAATGCCTAAGGTTCTTTATATATTGCTAACGCGCAGCATTCATATTACGGGAGGATTTATTAGTTTGAGGAAAACATACATACATAAATTAGAAAGATGGCACATGCGATATAAATTTAATGGTGTCAAGTCTATGAGTAGAACTAGTAACCGCTTGGAAATCATTTTCAGTTTTCAAATCTTATACTCTACACATGTACCTTTGACCATCCAGGGTTCACATACGGCCTGGATACACCTCTTGGGGAAATAACGCACCATACCAACACCTTATCTGCGAATTTGGCCTTTTGTTTATATCTGACATTAATAGGGACCTCTGCAATATTGTCAGTTTAAATCGGGAAATTGATGTAAGTACATAATGTTGTTACTTATGAAATAGTTAATTATTAAGTACTACAAAACTAAGTATATGCATTTATTTTTTTAGTAAATATGCAACCAAATTCGTTCCATCCTAATGAATATCCTTGAAACTTTAAACTACATCATCTCCATCAAAAATCCTTTCATGAAAAGACTTGCCTGCGAAAAATTCCTTCAAAGTGTGATAATATGCTGGAAAATATTTTAATGAAACTTTGTTCCCATGCTGGTGCTTTGCAGTATGAAGTTTTGTCATTTTCAACGCTTAATATTCAACTAATGGCGTTAATTATCAAAGTAAGTGACAAAATATCTCAAGTAATCAATTAAACGGAGTGTCACATGGACTTTGTAAAGTTTTAACGGCTGTCATGAGACGGTGACGTGTATTAGTTTACTAACAAGAGCCAAACAACATTCGTCTGCAGTTTCATAATAGAATAGCTGTTTTAACAAACAAAACATTCTTTAATATATCGAGGAATTGAGAATTTTCATCCTATAATTTCTACAACGTAGCATGTGTCACAAAAGTTGAGATGGTTTGGGCATGTGGAGAGAATGGCGAGTGAACGGCTTGTTAAGCGTATATATCTTGGTTGAGGGTTTTCAATTGCGTGGCCGACCAATGTGTAAGTGGATGGATGTGATTGGTAGGGTGTTTAAAGAGAGAAAGTTTCCAAGTATGAAGAGAAGAATGTATGAATGCGAATATGAGTGTGGCCGAGGCGAAAGAAGTCTGCTTAGACAGGAATGTGTGGCGAAGGATGATTGTTTTCTAACTATTATTGTGATTCGGATGCGGTATTTCGCTACCGAAAATCGGTCACTTGTTTAAAAATAAGTATTTGTTGTATGATGTTGATGCTGTTCTTATTGTTGTCGAGTTTGTGCAAACCCACTAAGTGGGACACGCGTGATTTTATGTATGTATGTATGATATTATGGTTTAAGGTAAAAAATATGTTTTTCATTCATTTTTACCTTCCGCTACCCTTGGTAAGAGAGGTATAGGGATCGTGCTAAAAATCGCATATCGAGATTTTGGTAAACGACCCAATTTTAACATTTTCACAATGATATCTGTGTGTGTGTGTGTGTCAGTCTCTTGATTTTTCTGGTACAAATATATTTCATATAAATTCATCATCCTATTTAAATCCATTGTCCTTCCTTTCGTCCTTTATATAACATTTATGATTGGTCCTGCAATAATCCAACAATGGCTCCTCGCATGGAACTTATTAAGTTTAGTTTCCGCCGAGCCAGCTATCCTCGATCCTGGAAGGGAGTTTTACGCCCTGGATAGTCTGGATATCCTGGATATCCAAGGATCGGGCAATATCGGAGATAATACAGCTTTCCATTTTGCATGTGTCTGCAAAGACTTGATTTGTGGACGCCTACAGGATATGGGATGGAGGGGTTCACTGGATTATTCATTTGTAGAACACTGGATGAGAAAATAAGGATTTGTATCAAGATTGATTATCCTTTAAATATATCGTTGCATTAATTTTTTTATTAGTTGTGTATTGTTTAAATATAAAAATTATGAACCATGTATCCAGATGTCTTACTATTAATAATTTTAGCGTGATTCACGTATCTCTATCTGTAATTAATTTAGTTTTTCTTCACATATAACATCTTGTTGAAGTTCCCCGGATTTCTGATGAATTATGTACTAGAGATTGCACTATTCTATGTATGTATGAATGTACGGAAGTACATACATATGAAACTGCATTGTATAGCCTGCAGCTTATCTGTAACTCAGCAATGCAGTTTGGATTTACAACGGTTCTTGCGTCATTCAGACCTTAGATTAAGTTTGGAGCAACTTTAGTACATAAGGTTCGACGTTGGGACTCATAATTTTTACCTCTCGCTAAGAGAGGTATTGGATTTCTGCTAAAAATCGAATATCCAGATTTTAATGATTAAGCACGTTTTAAGGACCTTAAAACAATCCGATTTTAATATTTTTACAATGATGTGTGTGTGGATGTATGTGTGTGTGTATGTGTGTATGGAATTTTGGTAATTTGTCTTAAAAAAAATCTTCTAAATATTATTTTTTGAAAAAATTTGTTCTTGCTTGTATTAAAGAAGAGTAAATTCTCTATCTAATACATATAAATATTTTATTATATCTTTTATAGATTTAAAGATAAAGAAATGTCTGTTGTAATAAATTTCACAGCCCAAATAATGTCATGGAAACCCATGTCAGAATGATAGCTAGTAATTTTTCATTCTAAATTTAGTGATTTTCCATTTCCATGTGGTTTATTTTCCTCGACAAGTAAATTCTACACTTCTGGTAATTAACTACATGAATTTAGAAAATCTTGAAATTTTTAATGAAACATTCTGACATTTGACATCTATGTATATAATTACTAATATTCATTCTGACACGGGTTCCCATATCTGCTTGCCATAGCCAACAATGTCACATGATTGTTCGCGCCCTATACTTATTTAACCAAGAACGGAAGTGGCGAGAGTATTGTGCTGGCCAGTTAGTTTATATTTTGTCAAATATTTCGAGACAAACCAACTGACACTGTGTCAGTTTTCATTTTTCACATATTTGGTTTTACATTTGCTAATAAACTTACCAGTTGACTTAGTTTTGAATTTTGAATGCTTTTACTGTAACATATACTTTTATAATAATAAAATAATAGTATCTTATGTATCCTCATAAAATCTAAGTAAACGACACTACTGAATTTGACAGAATGGGCGGATTTTAATATACAAGCCCTAAATATTTAGTTCCTTGTTAATAAGTTTCTCATATAATTTATGCTAGCACACAAATCTGAAATCAACTCTGTAACACTTCCTATTCCTCTTTACAATTCCTCATAGTTTTCACCCGAGAAATTCCCAAGTTTACAACTTATGCAGTAAAGTGAAAAGTCCTTATCAATCCGTCTGACATATATCTCTAATTATTCTCTGGAATCGTTTGCTCGAATTAAATTAACATCAGTTAGACTGACGTCTTCCCGAGGGAATAAGTATCCATAGAATACTCATCAGACATCAACTTTCCGGGCGGTGGTGGTTATAATTTATGTGCGAAACCAAGTTGGCACAAACAGATGTCTCTGGAAGAAAAATGCACAAACTGGAAACACAAACTGGAAAGTTTACCTGGAGACTGGATAAGTTAATCGAGAAGTAAACAAAAGTATTAAAAAGATGTTAAATTAGAAGTTTCAGGATGAAATTGAAATGGAAAGACTGTGCTTTTCTTTTGTTAATAAGTTTAGGGAGGTGCACTCTTTATTTTCTTTATGGAATTGTCTTGAAAATTAAGCTATTAGCAAAAACAACCTTAGTCCATTTTTCACCTTCCGTCACCTTTAGGTAAGCAAGGTATTGTCTTTATTTAAAAAAATATGTTGTGGCCAGCACAATACCTCTCGCCACTTCCTTTTTTTTGGTTACATAAGTATAGTAATTATGTACATAGATGTCAAATGTCAGAATTTTACATTAAAAATTTCAAGATTTTCTAAATTTACGTAGTTAATTTATCACCAGGAGTTTAAAATTTACTTGTCGTATGCCTTAGATATTTAACATTTAATTCTGCTCCACATGGAATTGGAAAATCACTAAATTTAAAATGAGAAAATATGATATTTGACATCTATATACATAATTACTATCATCTGATATGGGCCCCCATATCTGCTTGACAAGGCCAACAAAATCACATGACTGCTCGCGCCCTATTGTATTTAACATTTCTTGTATACCTACAATATACACCAAAAATTCTACTTACGCATATATCTATTCCTTATATTTAAATTGTTTAATTTTAAATTCATTTTATGAAGAAATTTTGTCCTCTTGTAATTTTTCGAAATGTTTTCAATTCATTGTCAGGATTGACAGTATTTTTGAAGGATATATGTAATATAACTGTAATATTTAATATTTAGCTATTAATACTTTAAGAAATAATATAATGTATGTACTTCCCAGAAAAAGTCTTCAGTAATGTCTCCGGATTTCTGACACTGACATTTATCTGTCAGTTACAAACAATTTAAATTTTCAACTATTTTCCATGGCCATTTTTTCGGCTATAAAATTTATTATAACAGATTATTTTACATATTATATATCTTTTATCTCTAAATCTATAGAATATATAATAAAATATTTAAATGTATCAGATAGAGAATTTAATTTTCTTTAATATTACCAAGAAAAACTTTCAAAAAATATTATTTAGAAGATTTTTTTTCAAGAATCTTCTACTTCCGGTTGTCCAATTGTTACCAAAACCTTTTCAGATCTTCCCATGAATGTCCGTTTGGGAAATACGTAGTTAAACAAATTTAAAGTCTTATAGTTTTTGAGTAACCGTCCTTCCAACATCCCACACACACAGACATCATCGTAAAAATGTTAAAATCGGATTGTATGGACCTTAAAACGTGCTTATTCAATAAAATCTGGATATGCGATTTTTAGCATGAATCCATTACCTCTCTTAGCGAGAGGTAAAAATCGATGCTGAGTTTTTAATAGAATAAGTATGTGTGTGTGTGTGTGTGTGTGTGACGAAATTTTCTCCGTTAATAACTTCAACACTGCATTCTAAAAATTATAGTTCTTTCGTATTTATCTTCGTTACATCTATATGAAGAGTAGATTAGATTTTGGTTATTATTGATCAACCAGAAGTATCTTAATTTTACGTCATTGTCATTTTGTTCCGTGGTATTTGAGTTATTTAAGTAATTTATTATGTTGTGTATGCCTGATTACTAAGCATTACTTAACTTGTGACTTAGAGGAGTAGGACAAGATTCGGTATTGGTAGGTCAAGAAAACGATTCACAGAAGCATTAAAGACTCACAACTTCTTCTACATTTGAAAGAAACACTGTTGACGTTGTTTAGTTACCACGGTTGGCCACAACAGATTTTTTTATCTATTCTTGCTATTGGATCCAGCATTTTGTGTAGAAAAAAATTGCACTTTAAAATCTATTATAGATAATGGCGCTTCCCCTGAAAAATCCTGCAAAATTATACTGTAAATCCTGCCTGAATCCTGCTCTGTTCACTTCCTATCTTTGTTCGTCCTCAATCACTCGGGCAATATAAAATTTATAACACTCTTTACTGTCATACAGACATAACGAACAAAACCACACGACGCACATAAAAATATCACTGGTCCCTTAGGACATGTGCGGCTATTTTTCACTCCAAACGGTTACTAATAAACTCTACCGTGCCTAACAAGCAGAACACCAAACGGACAGATGAAAAGAACACTTTGTCCGACTAGAGGAAATGGACACTGGACTGATTTTGCAGAAGTTTTATACAAATAGTCTAAAAAGAATAAGTTCATTTCTATTAAGATTAGATTGGTGAAATTTTGGTGTTTTTGGGGATCAGAATATTTATAAAACTATACGGAAATATGAAGAAGGTGGACGACCTAAATTATTGCCCCCAAATCGAATCAGCAGACTCATTCAAAGTGTTCAAGATAAAGTTAGAAAGTCATCGGACAAGTTAACTCGACGATTTAGCATGATTGTTAGCAAAACTTTGGTCATAAATGATTTAAAATTTAGAAAAATAAAAAAGGTAACCAAATAGACAGCGGCCTAGCTGGAACGAATCTCCAGATGCCCGCAAATAGAATTAACAGACTTATTAAAAGTGCTCAAGACAAAGTCAGGTCAAGTATCTAAAAGATCTTACCCACCCAGAAGGTGCAATTTTGACCAAAAACCAAAACATATGCTTTGTAAACGAATAAATGCTGTATGACTTAGATTTCGAGTAATGGTTAACACAATTTTTAAATAAATTAAAATTACTTTATCAATAGTTATATCCTGAGAGAAAATTTATTTGAATTGAATAATTCGGCATGTAAGTACCTTGCTTCTGCGACTAATTATCCGGCTAAATATGCCTTCAAAATGTTCAAAATTTGCATGTAAAAATTAGCTTCAATTTAATCGTTGTTAAAAAGCTAGCTGTAGCAGCTAGCTTTTAATCACTTATTTAAAATACACAACAATGGAAAATGAGACATTCTGATGTGTCAAATTTGTATGAAATAATCAGTTAAAATATATGCATAAATATTACATTTTGCACGCTTATGGGTGAGAATAGTCATCTTTCGTGAACCAATAATCTATGCTTTTTCTTTGGCCACCCTTCATCGTTTTTTCTGCGTATGCAAATCCCTTTTCGATTGTATAGCTTGTGATATCCGATAAAATGAGAAAAAAACTATATTGTACTTTTTACCCTGCTTATATCTAAATATAATGGCAACAGAAAAACATAAGAATTGTACTGTGAATTTGTTGATGGATCTAAGCAAAAATCAGTGAATGCGAGAGTGGATATAGCCTCATATAACTGGCTGTTTTTTTAATTCCAAGTCTGAAGAATTCTAGTGGTTTGGAAGTGAAGTCAAAATAGCCCTCCTTCAAACGATAAAACCATTTTTGTGTTGTATTTTTCCCAATTGCGTTCTCTTCGTAAATGGAACAGTTTTATCTGTATTTGGTATAGGAAGGTATTGTCTTTGGTCAAAAAATTCGATAGTAAGTTTCTAATGAATAATCACGTTTTGGTTTATGTATGGAATTTGTACATAATACACAGGATAGACGGAAGGTAATGTGCTGGCCATACCTCATACCTGCCTTGCCACTGGGCTAAGTAGATTATAAAAAATCTGATGTGGCCAGCACAATACCTTCCGTCAATCCTGTGTATTATGTACAAATTCCATACATAATTTTTTTGCGAAAGTTTCTAAATTTTTGGTATTATGTGATTCTCTTTGTCGGCAACTGAATTCCATACTCATGATAACAAAAAAACCACATGAAATAAGAAAATTATGAAATTTTGAATGCAAAATTATAACACTTGTCAGTTATGGACAATTGCTGTCATTTTGACACAGGTCCCCATATCTGCTTGCCAAAGTCAGCAAAATCATGTTACTGCACGCGGCCCCATACATAAATTTTCTTGCAAAAGATCCTATATTTCCAGTAAAGTTATTTCATAAACAAACTATGCAAATTGCACTAGACACTGACATCTTCTTCTTTAGTTTTTCCCATTCGTCAGGGGGTCGCTATTTTTTATTTTCTTCTTCCACTCATTTTTGTTTTCCGTGTCGTCCTCAATCAGTTCCTTTTCTCTCAAGTCTTCTGCAATACAGTCTTTTCATCTTATATTTGGTCTTCCTATGTTTCTTCCACCTTCTATTAATATATTCATCTCTCCTCATAACATGTTCAAACCAATGTAATCGTCTCTCTTATATCTAGACACTTCTAACACTAGAGTTACTTCCCTTTTTCTTTCATTGCTTCACGTGCTTATTCAATGAAAACTAACCACCGAATTTTTTGACCAAAGACAATACCTTCCTTACCTAGAGGTGACGGAAGGTAAAAACCTATCTCGTGAATAATCATCTTAATAAAGTTTTCCATCTTGAAAATATCCTATTCCTCATAACAAATTCTTTCATTTCGCGGAAAAATATCTTTAATCTTCTCAATTTCATAATTTGCATCATTCAATATGAAAGTTGCAAGCATCGCAAACTCGATCTTGGCAGAATAAAGCTTTCCTTTATTTTAAAATCTGCATAGTTTGCATCTTTCATCTCCCTCCACCTCACAGAATAATCCTTAGTGTTGTCTTTGTCGTCGTATGAATATTCATGCATTATATCAGACCGCCTATTTTCTCGAATATTGGATAAAGTCAAATGAATGTAAGAATATAACATACAGAGTGAGTAGCATGATGTCGAGGGATGGTCGAATTTTTATTGTATGCGGATGATGTAGTTGTTTTAGGAAAAAATGAAGAGCAACTCAGGAGAATGATAGAGAGAATACATGAAGTTGGAAGAAGTATGAATCTGATGTTGAATGTTGATAAATCCAAAGTGTTAGTATTTGAAAGAATTGGTGACTGAGTGCAATGTGTTGGTGGATGGAGTGACACTGGAGCAGGTAAATGAGTTTGTATATTTGGGTAGCATTATGTCGAAGGATGGTCGAATTGATCGAGAGATAGAAAGGAGAGTGAGTGCGGGATGTAAGGTAATGGGTGCTCTGGGTACGTTTGTACGAAACATTAACGTATCAAGGGATGCTCGGTTAAGTGTATATAATGGAGTATTAGTGCCTGCTTTGATGTATGGAAGCGAATGCGAAGCATAAAAAGAGAGTGACTGATATGTCAGACGGGATCGCGTGAAGAATAATTCTGTATATGGTTGGGAACAATGTTGTTAAGAGAGTTGGTGTGAGTCAGTTGAGATGGTTTGGGCATGTGGAGAGAATATTACATGAACCCTTCAGAAATACTGCCAATCCCGTTAATGAATTGGAAAAACCTCGAGCATAGAATGAATTTAAAATTATAGAAAAACGTAAATAGAAAGATTAGGTGTAATCAGAATTTTTTGTGTGTACAAGAAATGTTAAATATATACCACAACGGAAAGGGCGAGAGGTATTGTGATGGCCACAACAGTTTTTTTTTTATTCTCAATGATTCTAGCGTGAGCCCTGCTAATATGAGTTTATTTTCCTGATAAATACGAGTCGTTAAAATTAAAATATATCCCTTCCCACGATTTATTGTTGATGAGAAAGGCTTTTCAAAATCTCATTTCCTTTTATAACAATTCCTACAACACTCCTTTTCCTTTTCAGCTTTTCCTGCTGGAACTATAGTTCCTGAACACTTCACTGGTTCTATTTCCTGCTGCGCTGGTAACCAGACGTGACTAATTGCTATACTGTGAATATCGGAAGATAAATACTGCTGCACCCGATATGCAAATCAACCAAAACTTTGTAAAGATAGTCAATAATTTCAACATCGTTGTCACTTTTGAGTCAAGTGTGTAGAATCTATTCTATTCTTCATATATTTTTCCTTGAATTTCTCTGTATATTTCCTTGCGATTTCTTTTAAACCTTCCTCACTGTCCAGGTGAAAAAAGCTCTGCTCCGAGCTTTTGGAAGTGGTATGGGTAAGGAATCGATTAGCACGGTACCTGGCGCTTTGTGTACGATGAATGCGGCCATTTTTCACCCTACTCCGGGATACCCGGATTTTCAGAAGGCATTAGGAACACGCCGAATGCGTACAACTACAACAGCAACGGTAATAGAAGAGAGACAGGAATGCATACTTGGCAAGGATTGAAAGAAAGAACTTTGTCAATATCGGAAAAAGTCCTCAGCATAAATAACTGTTTTTACCTCTCGCTAAGAGAGGTATTGGAATCATGTTAAAAATTGCATATCCAGATTTTAGTGAATAAGCACGTTTTAAGGTCCCTAGGATCCGATAATAACATTTTTACGATGATGTCTGTGTGTGTGTGTATGTGTGTTAGGTTGCTGGAGGTACGATGTCTCAAATTTTATAAGAATAAAGACCTGTGTAACTACGGATTGCTCAATCTAACAGTAATGGGAAGAGTTGAATAGATTCTGGTAACAAGTGGACAACCGGAAGTAGTAGTATTTTTTGTATATTTATGTTATTACAAATATTGAAAAACAAAAATCTCTATCCGACACATTTTTTTATTATACCTTCTAAAGATTTAAAGATATAGATATATAATCTATAAAATAATCTGTTGTAGTAAATTTCACAGCTGCTCACATCTCCATGGTAACTACTTAAGAAATTAAAATGTCTGTAATTGATAGATGTTACTAATGTCAGTGTCAAAAATTCAGAGATAGTACTGAAGGCTTTTTCTGGGAACGATATTTAATATATATTATTGTATTATTAATTATATATTTAAAATTATATGTATATTACATGAACCCTTCAGAAATAACTCCAATCCCGTTAATGAATTAGAAAAACCTCGAACATTTAGAAGAAATGGAGAAAACTTGCTCATAGAATGAATTTAAAATTATATAAAATACGTAAATGTAAAGATTAGGTGTAATTAGAATTTTTTGTGTGTACAAGAAATGTTAAATACAGTACCTATATATATACCACAATGGAAAGGGCGCGAGAGGTATTGTGATGGCCACAACAGATTTTTTTACATATTTCTAAGTGTATCAATCTGTTTATATTTGCAGATTTTGATAATGACAATACACACAAGTGGAATTTTTGTCAGAAACCCTTCTACCATCTGGTGTAGGTTGTAGAAATATACAGTAATTTTTTTGAAAGATTTCCAATTAAGGTCATCTGTATCATGAACGAATTAATAAATTGGCATACTTTTGTCTCTTTCCTTTGCAAAAGCTATAAGCATGTGCGATAAGGATAGATATAACACGCTTGTCTTTCAAAAATTCATATTGTTTCGACTAAGCTAGGGCATTCCAGTTTAAAACGATGTTCGTTGTTGATAATACTTTCGCTGTAACGTAAGTTTATTTATTAATTCAGATACATTACCGTGATTCATAGCCGTACGAATAACGTTATTTTGTCAGAATCATTGACACTGACATTGTGTCAGTATCTTATTTTTCACATATTTGGTTTTACATTTGCTAATAAACTTACCAGTTGACTTATTTTTGAATTTTGAATGCTTTTATTGTAACATATATTTTTATAATTATAAAATAACAGTAGTATCTTATGTACCCTTATAAAAACTATGCTAACGACACTACTGAATTTGTCATAATGCGCGGAGCAAAAATCTTAATTCATACAATTCGTAGACGACAATAAATAAAATAGACAATTACCCCTTAACCTTAAAATTATAAAATAAGCTCATTTTATAATTGTGTTAGTTTTAGTTATATTTTTGATCAAAATAGACTTTATTAAAACCCGAGCAACCTTTTTCAAAACCCTACCTAAAATTCTAGTAAACCCGTTTCTATCTTCCGAAAATCAATTCCATTATTTAATCACCATTTCGTTCGTGGGTGTCGGTGAATAAAACATAACCTGGTTGTGCAATACCTTCCTGTTTCAATATCGCAGTCGCGAACAAACATCCTATATGCCGACATGTGCGTCGAGCGTCGGGGATGGTGCTGTCCTGCTCCCGTCCCGATAGAATGGCACGGGCACACAGCAGGGCAGATACATCGAACGGGAACCGAGAGCAGGAATATTGGGGCAGGAGACGAAAGGGGATAGTGTTTTGCATCCCAAGGTACGATATGAAATGAAAGTCGGGATAGTGAATTTCAAATCTAGGAACATATGCACAGGAAGGAAGTTGTATAAAAACCGGGTTCACATGTGCACGTATTGTAATTGTATTAATGCTGCAGATTGGTTCTACCTGACGTACACTTTTTTACAAATTTAGAGAGGTGTTTTCTTTATTTTTGAGCGATCAGGTTTTTTAAAACTTTACCGATAGGGTTTCCAAGGCAGTAAGTTTTGTTTACAAATTAATGATCAGTAAGTGATGTGACTGACCGGTAAGTGATGTGACTACCTACCGATCTGGAGGCGGTGAAAATTACATAAATAAACAATTTTTACAGCTTAACGATAACAAAACAACGATCATAGCTTACTTAAAAATGACTACTAATTTTTTTTAAATGTCAAAATAATTTTTAAATAATCTAAACTTTAATTTGTTATTATTGGGACGATCGTGCAAAAAATATAATACGCATTGCGGGCATTAAGTGCTTCTTACCGGTATCGGATGTATTGGAGATAAAAAAAAACTAATTCTCAACCGGTAAGGTGCACTTACTGCCCTTAATACTTAAATAACTATTTCTTTATGTACCAATACATAGAACGGAGACATCAAAGATTGTATAACACACACACATCATCGTAAAAATATTAAAATCGGATTGTAGGGACCCTAAAACGTTCTTAGTTATTAAAATCTGGTGATTTTTAGCTTGAATCCAATACCTATCTTAGCGAGAGATAAAAAGTATTACATTATACATATTAAAAGCCCTTAGAACAATACTATACATATTAATTACAATTTCATCTTTTTTCTGGTAAAATAAACTCAACCTCCATTCCATTCGAACCAATGGCAATTGGGGACAGTATTCCGGTAGCCAATAGCGTCGCTCGTACGATATGCAAAGCTGTTCGGCTTTCACATGCTAATACCCGGAGTCTTCCGGGTGCGCTCTGCCGCTCCGGACTCTAGCCCGGAATTAATAACTCCAGGTACTGCGTTTGATAATCCAATAACACTCGCCACGTAACCAGCGGGGAAACTTCTTCAGAGATATTGTTAGGAGTGGTTTAGTTTTTTATTACGAAACTTTTTAGTGGGCGAGGAATAGACTATATTTTATTAGAAGTATTTGCAGGTTTTAATTTAACAAGAAATATATAGATAAACGTTTGTATTTATACGCTGTGGTATTCTCATACGTAATATAACAAGTGATATGATTATTATCGATGATATTCTCGAGTGAAACCGAGCTGCAGATTTCACGAGCAATATCTTCGATTATTAATCATATCATATTTAATGAGAGAATGTAATGAATTTTTGTAACACATTATGTTAACCTAACTTTTGATATACATATTCATAATGTATTAAAACATGGTACTTACGAGTTTTATTTAATATATCGGAGTTTGAATTATTGTTATTACTTATTTTATACTCAAAATTAACTGTCAATGTCGAAAATAACGAAAACAAATCCCTTAGTAATGACTATATATAAGGTGATAATTTCTTTGTTTTTTTATCATCGCTGTGATAGACATGTAACTAGAGAGATTCTGAATGTTGATTGGCGGAAAACATATCACGTGACTAATGAATTATATTCTCAATGATACAACCTTTTTAGTTTTAACTTTGTTTATTGTTTTAAAAACTGACGATTCGGAAGCATGAACTGCTGCCTTCTGCAGGGAATAAACAATAAATATATAAATAAATAATAACAAAAACATTAGCAAGGTGACAAATAACATATTTAATATAGAAAGCCATGCCCGGCTAAGATATAAACCGTCACAATGATTGATATTATTATTCATGGTTTCTAATTAACCTGTTGTTTAGGTGTGTTGGTCTCGCTAGTATTTTTGTTTCTTCGAATACGGTGGAATTCTTCCAGGGCATGCTCTGCAGATGAAGATTTTTCTGGTTGATTCACTCTAATCAATCGCTGATGTTCATTCAATCTTGTAGAAATAGTTTTACCAGTCTGGCCAATGTAAACTTTCCCGCAGACATATCTGGTAAACCCCTGATGGCTGAAGAGGGATGACGTCTTTTACTTGTCTCAACATATGTCGAATTTTAACATATGTTCTTCTTACGAAGAATTCTACCAATCTTGTCCGACATTTTTGACATTTTAATTGAATAATAAGTCTGAAAGATTTTCAATAATTCAAGGTAAAGTTGCTTTAGTTAAATAATAAGGTTATAAATTTTTTAGCTCGCTGTAAATAAACTTATTTATCTTTAGTTTAAATAACACCTTTATTTCAATAGTATACATCGCCCTGAGGTCTCTACAAGTCTAAATCTAATCTTACTGACGTTTCTTGTTCGATCTAACATTGTTAATAATTCATATAATAAATTTTCCTCTATTTGATTCATATATGATTCAAACAGTCTTTAATTTTGTATTGTCTTACTTCTTCTTTTAGTGTTTTAGTTACTATCTTACCGACCCTTCTCCTCTTCTGCTATCCTCTTTCAATCGATCGGCAGTTGTTTGTAAACAAAACCCTGTGCAGAAGAGCATCGGACCAGAACGGTCGGACTTTTTACTAAGTCAATTTTAAATTTTCAAATTTAATTAGAGCGCGCGGCGTGTTATTTGCTTCAACTTCTCTTGAATTAAAACGCATACTTTGGGATATTTATATCCGGGTTCAATAACAGTCGTTGGAAGGTGGAGGGGGTGTTCTCATACCCTAAATAATATAAGGTTCTCGCAATATTACCGTATACAACAATAAAAGTTTATGTTTTATAAGATAGAACTGCCCTCTCACCCCTAAAGTTTATTTAATGAAAATATGAATTACTCTAAAACTATTCAAAAGTCTCTAAGCTGAAATCAGAATACTCAGGTGTCGGATTCGATGCATGGGCACTGTAATTACTGAGTAAAACGTCTTTTGATAGATTTTATTAATTAAACCATAAGACACATAATAAAAGCCTTGTCATCTTCCATTTTTATAAAAAAGCTTCTTTATTATCAAATATAATAAAATAAGATTTTCCCCATCCGTAGTTATTATCATCTAGGTCTTCCTATTATGCATAATATTTTAACATGATGTAATTTCTCATTACTGCAGTTTCTTATCATCTTACAAAGTCAATTCTTCTTAAAATTCATCAACAATAAAGCTCAAGACAATACTAAAGCCTGGCAAGCAGATTACAAGGATTAAAATATAATCTGCAAGGACTCAAAGTTAAAAGCTTGTCAAAAATACGCAACGACAAGAAGCTGAAGGATGAAGGACAGGGTGAAGACTCCTGTTCGTTTTATAGGATGTGAGGTTGATAGGAAGTCTTGTATAATTATTGGCAAATATTCTGTTCTTACGTTTTCCATCGTTTTGTTAAAAATCTTCTGACTTTTTGTTAATTTTCTACAGGTTTTCTGTACTTTGGGTCATCCCTAACAGATTCAAGGTTTTAATAAAATTATAATGAATTTGCTTATTTCTACAATAATTAAGATAGCTTTAAAAAAATCTTAATCAACATGGGTCCGATTTCAATGGTTTCTACTATCTCGAAAACTACGAGTTATGACTTCGATTAATGAGACTTTTTATTTACCTTTCAGAGTATACCAGCTTTAATTTTATTTTTAATAAATTAGGATATTGCCCATGGATTTTAAAATAACAATATTTGATGAATTTATGCTGGACAGACTCAATCTTAAATATATATTTATGATATATTGTATGCGGAAGATGTAGTTGTTTTAGGAAAAAATGAAGAGCAACTCAGGAGAATGATAGAGAGAATACATGTAGTTGGAAGAAGTATGAATCTGGTATTGAATGTTGTTAAATCCAAAGTGTTAGTATTTGAAAGAATTGGTGACTGAGTGCAATGTGTTGGTGGATGGAGTGAAACTGGAGCAGGTAAATGAGTTTGTATATTTGGGTAGCATGATGTCGAGGGATGGCCGAATTGATCGAGAGATAGAAAGGAGAGTGAATGAGGGATGTAAGGTAATGGGTGCTCTGGGTACGTTTTCACGAAACGTTAACGTATCAAGGGATGCTCGGTTAAGTGTATATAATGGAGTGCTAGTGCCTGCTTTTATGTATGGAAGCGAATGCTGGGCATGAACGGGAAAGCATAAAAAGAGAGTGACTGCCGTGGAAATGAGTTAGTGAAGAATGATTTAGTATATGGTTGGGAACAATGTTATTAAGAGAGTTGGTGTGAGTCAGTTGAGATGGTTTGAGTATATATCTCGGTGAAGTTGAGGGTTTTCGATTGCGTGGTTCTTATTGTTTTCGGGTTTGTGCGAAACCACTAAGTGGGATACGCGTGATTTTATGTATGTATCTTCATCGTATAGATAAAACAGGCATACAATACATTTTCCTCAAATCATAGTATCGTCTTTTCATTTTGTTTCGGGAACTTATGCGGTACATGTTATATCCACACAAAAATTCAATTTTATGAAGTTAATTTATTTCATAATCAAATCACATTTCTCATAACCAACTTTTAACATGCGTATTACATCCCTTAATGCCAATATACTTTCATTTCCTTATATTCCATCCCCTACCTTCCTCATTCCTAATGTCTGTCTCGTCTGTACAGAGGGATAGACGTCCGGTATACAGATTGCATTATCGGCAAAAATAAGCGTCGAGACGCGACGTCGGTTAGGGGATGTTGTGCGTCGAAGCACCCTCAAGCGACAAATATTAAGGGATGATAGTCAACCGATGGGATTTTGATCGATTTATTAATAGATAGATAGAAGTAAAAAAAAGTTTGGAATAACTCACAGAGAGAATAAGCGAATTATCCTATTTGGAAATTTTCTCTCTTTAAGCACCCTACCAACCACATCCATCGACTTACACACTGGTCGGCCACGCAATAGAACACCCTCAACATCACCAAGATATATACGCTGTACAAGCCATAAATACATTATTATTAATATAAAGCTAGTGTTCCGTTTTCTTCTATAAGAAGTTTAGTTCAGTTTGGCGAGTTTTAAAATATATTTTGCATACCTTTTGAAAAATTCATCCTTCTTAAATGTTTTAATTTTGGGGCTCCTACAGATTGTTGTATCAAATATAACATTATTTTTCTACATAATCGTACGCCCTAGAAACGCATTTTTGCTAACAGATTGGGAGCTTTTAATCCCTTCATCGTAAAAACTAGCGGGAACTTCGCATAGCCATTGGAGCACAAACTCCCTCACCGTACGGTCGTCGTCGAATCGATGGCCTCCTATCGCTTCTTTGAGGGGCCCAAGACGGTGAAAGTCACATGATGACAAGTCGGGATTATAGCGTGGATGTTCCAACGTTTCCCAGCCAATTCTGTTCAATTTTTGCCTCGTAGTTGCGTTGTCATGAAGCAAAATGACTGTTTTGACAGTTTGCGTTTTTCTTTTCCTTCGATAGGACAATTTTGCGGCATCCAGTATGTTGCAATAATATTGCGCATTAAATATGCGTTGATCATTATGCGTTTATCAGTCTTCATGAGATTCTGAACCGCCTCGATGTTGACTTCAGTAACGCTTATCCTTTGGCGGCTATCGTGACTCTGATTCTCACCCTTGAGAGAACTCCTTCAAACAAAGATACGGGTCCTTAAAAACGTGTTGTCCCCGCATTGGGCTTTCAACCTCCGCAAACACTCGGTTGGACATACGCCTTACATGGCCAAAAACTTGATAATAATCCGTTGCTCCACGGAGACATGCCCTTCTTGAATTAAAAAAAAAATGTGTACTAGAAGACGACTCTTTCAATGTCGCTCGAACTATTATCACCCGTCATTTGGTCCACAGTTCTAAATATATATTTAAACTACAAAAGAATTCTGCAGAAATTTCTCACCATCTCTACCACCGCTATTATCAGCCTGGATTCGTATTCTATCAATTAAAATTAGAAAATTAACACCTCGCAGTGTGTAACTAGATAATCTCTGTACTATTTCAATCTGCAGGATTCCTACTGCATTCCTGCTATTTCTTGTTGTCGAAGCAATCTTCGTTCGATTTCCGGCCGTCGCGGCTTAATTCCTGCAATCAGAGTCTCCTGCTGGCGGCTAATTCAATTCCTGCACCTGGCCCCATACCACGGGCGCCTATGGGTAATAACACGCGAATGAGTTTGCTGATTGGCTGCAGCCTGCAGGAACACACCGTGTTAAGAGCAGGAAATAACTTACGGGGGAATTAATCACTTATGCACTAATAGCAAAAATCGACGGGTTTTTGATTATTGCTTTTTTGATTGATTGGGGTATGTTTGTAATTTATTCGTAATAGGAGGGTAGGGCCATAAATTCGCTTCTTGAGTATCAAGTAGGCCAAATAATCAGAATGTTTTCTGTGTACACATCTCTTATAAGTCTAGTTACAAAGATTGAAAAGTTTTGTCCTTCTATTCTAATATGTTCAAAATTCTTCAAATTTATTGACAATATTAGCGGTAGGATTTATGTAATACACATACCTATAATTTAAATAATTCTTGTTCTTTTGGGAACCCGCTCGTCTCTAATATTATTCTTGCAAATTTGGATGTATTATTCCAGTTGATTTTGTAACAAACAAATGGAATTATTGCGAAAACTCAAATAATTATTAATACTATTAAATATTCCCGTGATTGGTATTGTTTCGCGTAGTGTCAAGTATTTAATAATCCCATTCTGGCGATTGTTACATCTGTAACAATGGTTCGAATTCCGATAGCCAGGCATTGTGTTTCGGCCGGGCATAGTCATGGCTTGTGTCCAAATCTGGACCATTAGCCATCTGTACGCCTCGGGCCAGGGCGCTAGCTATATACGCGTGCTCGTAATTGCTCTGGATATTTATTGCTCTAGGGTGACGCGTAAATTTCATAAACACCACTGGATAAACGCCGACCAAAGAAAGAAAGGGTGGTTTGCTATTTACAATATATTCACACTAAAATATATATTAATAAGATGTTTCTATACAGTAAAAAATGATTTGAATCAAATAATAAGTACTTGAAAATCATTCTTGTTACTTATCATTAAATATAATCCTGTGCTGTGTTGCTATATTATGTGTAGCCTTGTAGAAGTGTTCGCAGATATTTTTGCAAATCCTGCACCAGGAAGTACTGCTATCTTTGTCGTAACAATGATTTATAACTAAACGATCCACCTTCGAGCTGATGGATAGCTGATACCTTCCCTCTCTCTTTAAACATACACACACATTGAGATATACAAATACTTATATAGGTTTATGAACAAACATACACACATATACACATCCTTTCACAAAGTGTGGGTGCAAACAATTTCAATAGAGCACAGAATCATTAGATGTGGGCAGAGTTCAATAGAAAACTAATTGGAAACATATACACACCGCTTATTTTGCTGTGTTCAAGAATAACATAAATGTTAATCCAATATAGCTTTTAATTTTTTATCAATTGCCTAAGATCGAATCCATTGTCTTTGTTATAAGTTCCTCAATTGATGTCAGCGTTGAAATGACACAAAAAAAATCTGTTGTGGCCAGCACAATACCCTTCGCCATTTTCATTTTATGTTACATAGGGCGCGAGCAGTCCTGTGACTTTGTTTGCCTTGGCTAGCATGGGAGCCCGTGGCAGAATGATAGCTAGTAATAATGTACATAGGTGTCAAGTATCATAATTTTTCATTCAAAACATCATGTTTTCGAAATCCATGTGGATGTAAATTCTGACACGGATCCTCATATCTACTTGCTAAGGCCAACAAAGTCACATGACTGCTCGCGGCCTATAAGCAACGAATTTAACATGTCTTGTACACACAAATAATTGAAATTGTTTCTCTTCTTTCGCTCTTGTCTATATTTGGTAGCATACTACAATATGAAAAATTAATTTATGTCTTAAAATTAATGATTCCATTAAACCAAAATAAATTTATAAATTATATTGTAAGTTTTTTTCAGAACAAACCGTTCATACATCCCATAAATATTTGTAACTGTTTCTGTTAACACGAATGGCATTAACATTTCATACGAATAGCGAAGCGTGCATAGTATCACTTTATATAAAGAAAGAATGCGTGTTAGAGATATATCATAAACATTATCGTTGGTTAAATACTATACAAAAGTGCTGAAAGCTGAAATATATGAATTATCGTGTCCTCAATGTGGAGCAAATTTCAGAAAAGAAATATGATGAACTGAGATTATAAAACGAGTGACATACTATACTTTTTCTACGACTGCAAATTACGACAGCAGGAATACGAAAACATACTTTTTAAGTTAATTATTTTTACACAACAACTGGCAGATGCTTTCCCTGTTGTGTGCAGTAATGAAGCTAACTTCAGCCCGTGCTTAATATTTATTTTTGTAATTCCGTTTCATAATGTCAAACCTTATATTTTGATATGGTTTCATTCCAGACATACGGGTATACAGGGTGTAAAAGATAAACGAGCAAACTGAAATAATTCCTGTATTATTTAAAATACAATAAAATATTATAAGACAATCTTACAAAAGACAAAGGAAGACATCCGATGTGAGAAGAAAAAATATTGAGAAAAATTTAAATACGAGGGTCATTCAATAAGTAAAGAGACAAATTCTATAATTTTAAAACTATTCAATGTGTAAAATCTTTTCAGGGGTGTTAGTTGGCAACCTTGGGATATGCTCTGATCAGCTGTTTCATCATTTTATGTCAACATAACCTCAAAATTTTCAGTTCACCATGGCAAGTCCACTAGAAGATTGCACCTTAGAAGAGCAGCGCTCAGTCATTAGATTTTTAGCCACAGAAGGTGTAAAACCAAGTGAAATTTTTTCTAGAATGTTAATAAAGTACGGTAAAAGTTGTATGAACCGTGCGAATTTTTACAAGTGGGTTGATCGGTTTAAAAGTGGCCGAACAAGTGTAGGTGATGAACCTTCCGCCGATAAAGTGATGCTGACCATCTTTTGGGACTCACAGGGTCCAGTCTATTGCGATTTCCTTGAAGATCAGCGAACTATCAATAGCCAATACTACTCTGAGATGCTAGAACACAAAGTTAGACCAGCTATCAGGAGCAAACGCCGTGGACTCTTGTCAAAAGGAGTCATTCTTCAGCACGATAACGCCCGCCCTCATACAGCCCAGCTGACCCGAAATAAGCTTCAAGAATTGGATTGGGAGGTCTTACCTCATCCTGCCTACAGTCCCGACCTCGCCCCATCTGATTTTTACCTGTTTGGACCACTCAAAGACGCCTTACGTGGAAAAAGATTTGCTAACAATGAGGAAGTTAAGGAAGCGGTGCAAAAGTGGCTTCGGGGTAAATCGGAAGAATTCTTCGCCAAGGGAATTAGGAAGCTGCAAGAAATATGGGACAAGTGCATAACTATGGGGGGTGATTATGTTGAAAAATAGCCTTAATTTTGAAAGATTGAAATAAACCGTTTTTGAACTATAGCCATTTGTCTCTTTACTTATTGAATGACCCTCGTAAATTTTATTTTAATAGTTATTTTACAGTAAGCTATGTATGAAAAACAAAAACTATTATTTGTCAATTTAATTATTAAATGTATAATTCCTATTGTTGAAGATTATTTATAAATTGATGTGGATTAGGTGTTAACAATTACTCGAAAGTTCAGTCAAACAGCATTTATTCTTACTATACCAACATTTCGGTGCACCCTTGCACCTTCTTGAGGGACTACAACAATTATACAACAAAAAGTAATACATACAAAATAACACGGTCATTATCACACTTACAGTAAGACCTTACAAATTGTTACAATTCATGTACACAAAATACATTCGTACAAAACATTCAATGAAGTTATTAAACATCGCTCTAAAAAACGACAACCGAATAATTCAGGTGACATCATTGATACGGACTCCTATTGTAAGGAAATTAAGGAAAGTCAGTTTGGCCTGAAGTTTGCCTTTTCCTTTTTGAACTTTTCCAATACATCAAAATATACGCTGTTAAGTCCTTGATAGTTGTTGCATTGATGTTATTGCAATCATCCCTGATATGTGTATTGGCCGTGTTGTTCTTGATCTGCGATGTTCGAGTAACAGAACAAAAATCTCATTACCAATACCAAAATAAAATTCCTACCCTTTATTTCAAATTAGAAGTTGATTAAAGCATATAAAACAAATATAAATAATTCCGAAGCAATCTCCAAATCCGTTGCCCTTTAGATAACATTAAAAGTAACCACTCTAATCTAAACAAAACTCTAATTTCTATTTCTAATATCCACAGAGTATTGGAAGACCTATCACGAAATCTCGTTTTATTAGTATCGGAATCGTCCGCTAGAGGGTGAGGCAGGAATTGTAAGTATACGAAACGAACCCTCAGTCACGCAACGAATGAATAGATTGATATAAGAAATTGAGAGTAAAGGTAAAGATAAAGTAAAAGTAATGAATACGAAAATAGGTAGTCGATGATTTTGTCCTTGCAGTTACGTTGATTTATATAAGTTATTTAAGTCAAGCAAGCGTGGAAACGTTTAGTATATAGATGGGTAACCACTGGTTGGTTGAATATGACAATATATTGCTTCAATTGTTCTACAATTCTCTTTCATAACGTATGTCCCATAAGTTTTGACATACATTTCAACAATTACTTAAAGTTTTGTAATACTTAACTGTTCTTCCACAAACATGTTTATCATCCATCCGCTCAACCGTCTCAGTGCCTCCTAGAATCAGTACACCACACTGATGAGCTGCAATAGCAGCGAAACGCGTCTGTGGTTCTGGTTGAGTGGGCCAGTCTCTGATAAATTACCGAGAGGTTGATTCAGAGACCGAAATCTTGTGAAACGTGCCAAGTGTTTTAAAGTTAAATATTATAATATTATTTAGAACAGTTTCACCAAGTGTCGCATAATTATACTTTGTACAGTTTTTATTATTATACAGGGTGTTTATTAAACATTGAAGGGATTATTCCCTGGACCATTCTAAGATGATTTTGTCCTTTGATGATTTTTGAAAAGCCGCTTTGTTTCGAAGATACAGGGCGAAAAACATTTTCGACAATAGCAACATTTAATACCAAAAATTACATGTAAAGTTTCTTGATCTACAAGTACTGTTGAAAATGACTACCTCCAGCTACGATGCAAGAATCCAATCTTCTTCTCATTGATTGCCGAACTCTTTCAAAAACACCAGGGTCGTTTCTTATGGAGTTACAGCCAGCAATTATCCGATGTCTTAAATCTTCCAAATTTGCCAATGGAGTAGCATATACTAATGATTTTTGATGGCCCCATAGGAAAAAACCCAGGGGGTTTAAGTCCGGGGATCGAGCAGGCCATAAGTGAGGTCCACCTCGACCAATCCAGCGATCTCCGTATGTTATTGTTAAAAAATCACGAGCAACCACACTGAAATGCGCTGGTGCACTATCGTGCATAAACCACATTGCATTTCTTGTTGCCAATGGTACATCCTCCAGAAACTGAGGTAGAGTATGTTCCAAAAAGTTCCATAAATGAAATGCATGTCAGTCATCTCGGCGTTCGTATAGCTATTCATGATAAGCGGAATTCACTAACAAAAATGTTATAGACAGAAAATACACGTCAAACAGCCAAACGTTTCAACAAATTTGACACATAACTTGCCTGCTGTTACTAGATTAATAATTTGAAAAATATCAAAATTGGTTTTGTCGAATTTTTTTCTCGCCCTGTATCTTCGAAACAAAGCGGCTTTTCAAAAATCATCTTAGAATGGTCCAGGGAATAATCCCTTCAATTTTTGCCCTATGTTTAATAAACAGCCTGTATATTAATTTTTTAACTACCAATGATTGGCACACCCAATAATGGGTAGGTAATATGCCGTGATGATATATTTATTAAGAGAATAATCTTCGTACAATACATGAAACAAATTCTTAAAATCAATGGACGTATATATTTAGTTTCCACGTTTTACACGACTTCACTTTCTTGCGTTATCTTTGTTGCGTGTTGGGGGCTAATATATAACTGTGTGTCTAGCAGGGCGGTTTTTAAGGGCTGAAGAAGGGCGAGAGGGACGCTGCAGCACTATATAGTTCAGTATAGCGTGTGTGAAGATCGTATGTTTACACAGAGGAAACAAAAGTCTAAGAAACGATCGCAGAAAATCTAACGCAGATAGAACGAAATCTAAAGCAAAGATATTTCGCAATTTTGGGAATGACTAAGAGTACGTAGCATTCTTGATTTATATACATTATAATAATAATATTTATTATTCAAACAGGTACAACCCAAAACAAGTAAATGATATGATAACAGGTTACAGAAAATTACATACAAAATATATCAATCTCATCAGAAACAGAATTATAAAAATAACACATTACATGTAAAGGTGATTTGTACAGAACATTAGAATTAGGGAAGATAAAAGCTTTGATTGCAACGTGAAGAATATCTGGGTACGCGGAAATCTAGCATGGCTAATAAGTCTGGACTGTCAATTTTATTATGTACAATTTTTCTTAGGTAGGTTAAAGAGACATTCTTGTATCTGGTTCTAATAGAGTCAATATTAAATGTCTGCAGTATTGTTTCAGTTCTAGTAGTCCGCGAGCCAGCAACAGATTTTCATGACCAAGTTTCTCTCGCGCGATAACTTGTAAAATGCTTCAGAGAGTTGTATCATGAAGCTCCGTGAACGTCAGTTGCGGTTCGGTGGGTGGGTTAAGGAGCGGTAGCCTCCCACGCACGTTGAACAAAAAATGAATTTTAATCATTTCCTCCCGATTGAAAATTTATCAAATTATAGCTAATCCAATATCTTAAAGAAAAAAAAAGTCAGCTGACTATAAAGTGGTGGATAATACGTCAGCTGGTCACACGAACATGATAAAAAATATATATGTTCAGTCATTTCTTCTCAATTGAAAATTTATCAGATGACAGTTTATATGACATTGTGAATAAATAAACATGTCAGCTGGCTATATATCGGTGGGAAGATTGTCAGCTTATGCTCTGAAGAGTGTAACGCAGGAGCCAGACAGGAGCATCTATTACCTATTTAAATGCACCAGCGGACAAGTTTTCCCTCGGCATATTGCTAGCTGATTTTTTTTATTACTTACAGGATCATATTAACTATCAGCTTACAAATTTTTATCCGGGAGGAAATGACGTATCTAAAGTTATTCGACATTATGCTTCATGCTCTAACTGAAAGATATCTTTTTTATATATTTTTTTATCATGTTCGTGTGACCAGCTTACGTATTATTCACCACTTTATAGTCAGCTGACTTTTTTTTTCTTTAAGATATTGGATTAGCTATAATTTTATAAATTTTCAATCGGGAGGAAATGACTAAAATTCATTTTTTTTTCAACGTGCGTGGGAGGCTACCGCTGCTTAGCCCACCCACCGAACCGCAGCTGACGTTCACGGAGCTTCATGATACAACTCTCTGAAGCATTTTACAAGTTATCGCCCGAGAGGAAATGATTGACCAAATTTGTACCCTGGCTCGCGGACTATAGTGAGATGTTCGGGAAAGACTTGAAAGTATGTATAGCACAGATACTTTAGGAATCTGCGCTGTAACTTATCAAGTTTGTTTATATGGGTGTCGTAAGTTGGAAACCATATAATTATGCAGTATTCCAACTTGGATTGTATGAACGCAAAATATAATGATCTAAGAGCAGCGACACTTGAAAACTGCTTACAGTTTCTAATGACAAAAGCAAGTATTTTATTTGCTGACGTTATAAGATTGTCTAGGTGAAAAGTAAAGGCGAGTTCTGGATCAAAATAAATTCCTAGATCTTTAATAAATTCAGAACGAGATAAAACTTCGGAATTAATTCTATAGTTGTAGAGTATGGGACACTTTCTTTTAGTGTAGGTTATCATCGGGCATTTACTGATATTAAGTGCTAATTTATTGGCGTTGCACCACTCTGAAACGGTATTTATATTATTCTGCAGTTGGTTACAATCGCGGACATGTTGAATTTCTGCGTATAGCAATATTTGTCATAGATTCCATATTTAAACTGTTTATATTCTATAGCTTGAGTGTTTGACATTTTGGATTCGACATGTCTTAATAAATATGTAGAAAATTCCGTAGTATATTTTATAGTGAATTTATTCTGGTTGCGTGATTTTTTGAACGTGATTTGATTGCGTGTCTGCAACGTTCATGTAAGTGACGTAGACCATGTTTTCAAATTAACAAAACATGTAAATAATTGTCACTTTTACCACCCACATATACTAAAATATCAATCATGCAGTCTGATATATTTACATTAGATTATCGTTATTACCTTTACACACTTTGTATCAATTTGTTTTTTTAGTTCATACGTCGAGATTACTACAAAAATCTGATATGTAATGATACAGCGTTTCTTAACATTTTTTAAATCTTAGAAATTAAACCATTAAAACACTAGTAAAGTATAGGAATAGAACTTTTTTTAACTTTAGTTTTATAGAAAAGAAAATGAATAGGGAAATTATTACAAAAACAAATTGTTTTAGCTGTAGTTTTACTTATTCAAACACAAGACTTATTAAATAAAAAAATCTGATGTGGCCAACACATTACCTTCCATTAATTCTGTGTATTATGTACAAATTCCATAGGGTGTGAGCAGTCACGTGACTTTGCTGACCTTGGAAATCAGATATGGGGGCCCGTATCAGAATGACAGCTATTAATTATATCCATAACTGAAAAATGTCACAATTTTTCACTCAAAATTTCATTTTGTGGTATTTTATGATTCCTTTTCTCGGCAACTGTATTCCACATTCCTGATAACAAATAAACCACATGAAATAAGAAAAACATGAAATTTTGAATGAAAATTAATAACTGTCATTTTGACACGGGCCAAAGTCAGCAAAGTCACATTACTACACGCGCCCTACACATAAATTTTCTTGCAAAAGATCTTATATTTCCAGTAAAATTATTTCATAAACTATGGAAATTGCACTTGACACTGACATTTTCTTCTTTAGTTTTTCCCACTCGTTCGAGGGTCCCTATTTTATTTTCTTCTTCCACTCATTTTTGTTTTGAGTGTCCTTCCATCTTATATTTGGTCTTCCTATGTTACTTCAACCTTCTATTATTAAGCTATTCAATCTTCTTCCAATATATTCTTTATCTCTCCTCATGACATGTTCAAACCAATGTAATCGTCTCTCTTGTATCTTTCTTGAAACTTCTAACACTACCATCTGCCAATTTGAATTACCTGAATATATTAGCAGTTTTCATGGTTAGCATAGCTGGATGATTTATGAAATTTAATATCTTTATAATTCTTTAACTCTATATTTGTTGAATATGAAGTATAAAATGCATCCAAATCGTAAAGAGAATAAATAATATATTCTTTAAGTTATAATAATATTTAACTGAGTTATAACCAAAATATAATCTCTTCTTTTGGATGTAAACGTGGTATTGAAGTTATTATTCGAGCCGAAACTTTCGTCACGCACACATACATACAGACATTATCGTAAAAATATTCTGGATATCAACTGTCTATGAGATATTGTCTGTAATTTTCGACTAGAATTATTTGAAATTCAGACGATATTTCCATTATATCAATTACGCAGTATACTTGTTGTATACCTGCCATATTCCCGGACTTACCGGAATATTCTGTTACCAATTTAGTCCGGGGATTATATAACATCGGAATAATGGCGTACACCTTCATTAAGTTGTTTATTTTTACGGAAAACGAGTAGATATTGCGTTCTACAGAAGCTTATATCAAATTTAATATACATAGATACATTTAACGATCTATATCTTCGAAACTATGATAGATAGTGAATCACAAGTTTCATATTTGGATTTACCAAGTCTTTTTCCATATACGGACGTCACTTATGAGTCTCATATTAATTTATCGGTACTATTATAATAATTCTAATAACAAATCCTATAAAAATTATTTATTATTCAATCTGAAACATTCTTATTATGTGTCCTATTCTCCCTAAATGCATTATTTCCAAACATTACTTCCGATCTTATACAAAACCTCCGTTAATTTTTTTCTGTGCCTACTACGACCATAATAATTGTCTTACTACTACAATAGGCAATAAAACCAACCTCGTGTGACGTCGCCTGCCGTCGTGTGTCTTCGGCCGGCGTCGCTTCACGACGCTTGGCGTCCGAGATGAGATATCACTGGATCTAGGAGCATCTGAAAGAAAATAATAAAAATAAGTGGCGATTACATTTTCTTGTTATAGGGATTATTGTTTTAGGTTGTTTTTGTGGTGAAAAAGATTTAGAATTTGAAATAAATATTTGTAGATTAATGGAAGAACAACCAATGTGAAGATTTTGTCAATTGGACTGAATGATGGCTTAGGAAAAACACGCCATCTTTATTTAAGTTCATAATATTGTTAATTATTAAGGATTACAAAACTTTAAGTAAATGCATTTAATATTACAAAAATTGTTGAAATTTTGCCAAAACTTTTAGAACATACGAGGGTCATTCAATAAGTAAAGAGACAAATGGCTATAGCTCAAAAACGGTTTATTTCAATCTTTCAAAATTAAGGCTATTTTTCAACATAATCACCCCCCACAGTTATGCACTTGTCCCATCTTTCTTGCAGCTTCCTAATTCCCTTGGCGAAGAATTCTTTATATTTACCCCGAAGCCACTTTTGCACCGCTTCCTTAACTTCCTCATTGTTAGCAAATCTTTTTCCACGTAGGGCGTCTTTGAGTGGTCCAAACAAGTAAAAATCAGATGGGGCGAGGTCGGGACTATAGGCAGGATGAGGTAAGACCTCCCAACCCAATTCTTGAAGCTTATCACGGGTCAGCTGGGCTGTATGAGGGCGGGCGTTATCGTGCTGAAGAATGACTCCTTTTGACAAGAGTCCACGGCGTTTGCTCGTGATAGCTGGTCTAACTTTGTGTTCTAGCATCTCAGAGTAGTATTGGCTATTGATAAGTCCGTCAATCCTTGATTCCAACGAGGGACCAGAAACTTCCACTGGACGTCCACATCGGGGTTCATCACCTACACTTGTTCGGCCACTTTTAAACCGATCAACCCACTTGTAAAAATTCGCACGGTTCATACAACTTTTACCGTACTGTATTAACATTGTAGAAAAAATTTCACTTGGTTTTACACCTTCTGCGACTAAAAATCTAATGAATGAGCGCTGCTCTTCTAAGGTGCAATCTTCTAGTGGATTTGCCATGGTGAACTGAAAATTTTGAGGTTATGTTGACATAAAATGATGAAACAGCTGATCAGAGCATATCCCAAGGTTGCTAACTAACACCCCTGAAAAGATTGTACACATTCATTGAATAGTTTTAAAATTATAGAATTTGTCTCTTTACTTATTGAATGACCCTCGTACATTAATATCACAGTTCGTATCAATCTACTTCATAGTGAGAGCTACTCATATAACTCTAGTTAATATTTAACAGTTGGGCCAGAGCATTTTAGTGGTGTAATTATTGCAATGAAGTAGTTAAAGTTGAAAAATGAGTGATTAAAGTTGAATGGGTTGGTGTTGGTCGCGGCGCCATTATGTTTGTGTAATTAACAAAACTTCTATTGTGGAAACTTTATAACATGTGATTAATTAACGCGTTTACCCGCTCGACTCTCATTGTGCACCCGATTCAATTATGCACGGAATCCGCTTCAATATTGTCATAGCCACAACTATTATCTTACTTGCACAAATATTAAAATAGTGGTGGCCAATGGCCTTAATATATTGGGGTAGTTAATTATTAATATATACGAGGGACATTTCATAAATAATGCACAGGTTGCAATATTTACGTCAGTTGTAGTAGAAGGCGTAGAGAAAGCAGCGTGTGTTTTGTTATCATCTATAGCGGAATCTGTTTTCACAAAGAATCGCCATTTATGAAACGTAGGTTGAAGATTTTAAGCCGGAGTTGAAACCACAGTCCAACGAGTGGATCTGTCAGTTACAAACATTTTCATTTTTCAATTGGTTTCCATGACATTATTTGGGCTGTGAGATTTATTACAACAGATTATTATATACCTTATATTTCTTTATCTGTAAATCTATAAAAGATACAATAGCTACTTGTGTATTAAGAGCGCAAAATAGGACATTGTCGATTGAGAGGTTCTCTCGAAATCGATAATGTCCATTTGCGCACGAAACACACAATTTTTTTTCTACAGTCGCCACAGTGGGGTCTTCCAACAAAAAATAATAAAATGTACACTTTGTACTTACACTACTACTCAATTAATAAGGATTAATATAAAGAAAAAACGTCTTTTATATTTAATTTTAATTTATCGTTATTTCCCATCCGTCTTGACCTTTTGCTTCAATCTAATCTAAACATTTTATACTTTCGTAAATGCCCTATTTTATTTCACAATAGTGCGGCATATATATATATATATATATATATATATATATATATATATATATATATATATATATATTTTTTTTTTGGTTATGTAATATACCGACAGAGCAGTTATATGTCATATTGATTTGTAAAGGTGGTAAATGTGTCACTACAGTGCCATTAGTTCCTGACTAAACGTTTCCATTAAGAATGTAGACAATGGACTCTCGTGGCCGTGTGCTTGAGTGTCTGGTCGCGAATCTGGGGACCCGGGTTCAATCTCGACTGACGCCAAAAAATTACATCGAATTTTAATGGCACAAAAATGACCCCTGTGCTGCACTCTCCACGCCAGATATGGGTGCCCGTGCGGTGACGCCTGGTAAGCGCCCGCACGGTACAAACATTCTATCATTACCGATATCTGTACAAAGCAGATTGGCACACCCTGCAATGGGTAATATGCCGTGATGACATATTTATATATTTATTTATGTAGACAAGTAATATTTGTCAAACATTGTATAGCTAGAAATTTGGACATATATATTTATTTATTTATAAGATTTTTTTTACGAATCTGTTACTCTCGGTTGTTCAATTATCACCAAAAGCTTTTCAGCTTTTCCCAGTAATGTCCGATTGAGAAATACGTAGTTAAACAGATATTAAGTATTATAATTTTGACACATTCACACACACACAGACATCATCGTAAAAATATTAAAATCGGATTGTAGGGACCTTAAAACGTGCTTAATCATTAAAATCTGGATATGCGATTTTAGCATGAATCCAATACCTCTCTTAGCGAGAGATAAAAAGTCTCTTGTGAACATTTATGTTAGCTACGAGTACACTTGTTTGTAATGTAACCAAAGCGTTGGTACGCGGCTTGTGGGCCATACGAATTTGTTCTCATACTCATACTCATGTATGTAAAACTTACCATATGCGACATGCGACATATGTACAAGAGTAGAAATTTTAATTTAATTTTTATTTCTGCGCGTGACATTTTTTCCAAACACCCTAGGGGATTGCATTACAGTAATTTCAGTTTTGTTTTAATCGTTTTTTAATGTGAAACACTTACTACTAAACGGTCAACGGAAATTCAAATTTACAATCAGTTTTCGAGCTATGGATTTTTATCAACTTGGTGATATTGTTGAGCTAGATAGCTTAAAGATGGTGCGAAACTGGCTGTCGAATATTCTAATTGAATTCATTAAGTAGTAAAGTTCAGCGTGAAATTCTAGCTTACCCCTTCCATTTTCTGGTTAATGACTAACCGTTGGGGTGATTAAAATATAATTTATAATTATAATCTTTTTAATGAGAAGCAAGAAGGTGGAGACTGATTAAAAATTGAACGCCACGAAAGGTTTTCTGCAAAAATATGGATATAGATTTTGTTTCGAAAAATGAAGATATAGTAATACTCTAGTATTATTGAGAATAAGAAACATTGTTCATAATAATTTTAAATATTTAATTAATAACACAATAAGAAAATTTTAAATGTACTCTTACGTCCCAGAAAAAGCTTTCTGTAATGATTCTTGACACTGACATTTTGCATTTATCTGTCAATTATAAACATTTAAATATCTCAACTGGTTTCCATGGAGTTGTTTGGACAGCGAGATTTATTATGACAGATTAATCTATATTATATAATATATCTCTAAATTTATGAAATATATAATATAAATTTCTGAGAATTTAAAGATCTTTATTAATGTATTACCATAAATTTTCAAAAAATAATATATAGAAGAATTTTTTTTAAGAAACTACCACTTCCGGTTGTCCAATTCCTATTAATGTTAGATTGAGGAATCCGTAGTTAAACATGCCTTAAATCTTTTAGTATTTGAGAAACCGAGAAACATCATCGTAAAATGTAATACCTTAAAACGTGTTTATTCATTAAAATCTGAATATGCGATTTTTAGCATAAGTCCAATATCTCTCTTAGCTAGAGGTAAAAAATGTGTCTAGCACAATAACTTCCGTCAATCCTGTGTATTATGTATAAATTACATGCATAAATTATCTTGCAAAAGATTGTAAATTTCCAGTAAAATTATTTCATAAACAAACTATGCAAATCGCACTTGACACTGACATCTTCTTCTTTAGATTTCCCAATCGTTAGGGGTTGCTATTTTTTATTTTCTTCTTCCACTCATTTCTGTTTTGCGTGTCGTTCTCATTCAGTTCCTTTTCTCTCAGATCTTCCGCAATACAGTCCTTCTATCGTATCTTTGGTCTTCCTCTGTTTCTTCTACCTTCAATTACATGTTCAAACCAATGTAATCGTCTCTCTTGTATCTGTCTAGAACCTTCTAACACTAGATTTATTTCCCTTCTATGGTTAGCATAGCTGGCAGATTTATGACATTAATACCTTTATAATTCTTTAACTCTATATCTGTTGAATATGAAGTACAAAATGCAATCAAATCGTATAGAGAATTATATATTCTTTAAGTTATAATAACGTTAAATGTCAATAAATGATATTTAACTGCATTTTTTCTAGAACAACTGTTAAAATATTCGAATGAGGTTACTTCCGGTTGACCAATTATAACCAAAATCTAAACACCTTTTCTTCTGGATGTAAACTTGAGGAATACGAAAAAATTATATATTTTGGAATCGTGGTATTAAAGTTATGCGATCCGAACCGAATAATGAAATTGATACGACAACGTTTTGCTAATTTAGCAGAGGCGATGAAAAATGCGACGAGACATCTGAAGGTACTATAAGAAAATGGTTAGCAGTGTTTTAAAAAGTTGTACGAAAGGTAAAACAACATCTGTTTTCAATATTATGGACCAATTTCGAGAACACTTTGATGCTACCGCGTAATTACTGAATCGCTGAAACACCTATATTTTTCGAAACCAACACTCCTTTGAAATTTAGCTAGCAGTGAAGGAGTCAATACAGAGCGCATAACTTAACAAAGATCAGTATTTATTGGAGTATCTTAAGAGTAGAAATGAACTCTTCTTTGCTCGGAGTAGAATTTCCTTAGCGTTGGGCCGACTGGATTATTTCATACATATTAGATGAGCTGAGAACGAGAAATGCTGCACTTGCAATTCTATTCTTTCCTACCAAGTTATGCTCAATTTTATAAATTAAATCATTCAAAATGTATTACTATTGTCTGCAGAACGGAACACTCGTACATTTACAATTCTATTGCTCGTTTAGTTTCTATTAAATATGAGACGAACTGTAATTACTTAACATAATGCATACAGAATTGCTCTGTGTCTTTCTATGTACAATTTGTCTCGTACTTCACCGATTTTAGTGAATTATCAGATATTTAATTGCCTTTATTATAATAGAAGGATTTTACAATTTTTGAATATTTTATATAGTTCTCCTCTCACTAAACCGACAAACTTTCACTATATACAGAATGCTACAAATAATTGAGATTTCAAAAAAAGTTATTAAGAAATATTGTTGCTCACGATGAATTCTATCACTGGTTAAATTTAATGTATTTATTTCTGTTACACCCTGGATTTATAGAATTTAAACTAGTGACATTATATACTAGCTACTAGTTCTATCCCTATTACTGATTTTTATATTTTGTAAATCCATCATGGATCTCGTGGCCGTGTGCCTGAGTGTCTGGTCGCGAATATGGGGACCCGGCAAAAAATTACATCGCATTTTAACAAAATTGATCCCTGTGGTGCACTTTCCACGCCAGCAATGAGTGCTCGTGAAGTGACGCCTGATACGCGCCCGCACGGTACAAATATTCCATCATTATCGATATCTGTTTAAGAAGCAGATTGGCTCACCCAGCAATGGGTAATATGCTGTGATGAAATATTTATTTTATTTGTAAATCCATCATTTCATTTCATTCAACCTCCAGCATCTGACCCCTGGTTCTCACAAAGTCGTGAGAAATCTGAAAACTCATAATATTACAAGAAAAGCAGATACAGTAAAATTTTTGAAAGATGTCCGATCAAGGGCATCTGTATCACGAACGAATTAACAAATAGGCATACATTTATCTCTTTCTTTTGCAAAGGCTATAAGAGCGTGCGATAAGGATGGATATAACACGCTTGTCTTTCAAAAATTCATATTGTTTCGACTAAGTTAGGACATTCCATTTATAAACGATGCTCGTTGTTGATAATACTTTCGCTGTAACGTAAGTTTATTTATTAATTCAGATACATTACCTGGATTCATAGCCGTACGCATAACGTTATATTCTGTCAGAGTCACTGACACTGACATTGTGTCAGTATCTTATTTTTAACATATTTGGTTTTACATTTGCTTATAAACTTACTAGTTGACTTATTTTTGAATTTTGAATGTTTTTCCTGTAATATATATATATATATATATTTATAATAATAAAATAACAGTAGTATCTTACGTACCCTCATAAAAACTAAGCAAACGACACTACTGAATTTGTCATGATGGGCGGAGCAAAAATCTGAATTCATACAATTCGTAGACAACCTTGATCGGACATCTTTCAAAAATTTTACTATACGTTGATTTTCTGGCGTTATGAATTTCTTTACGCATACTTGCGAAATCGCTTGTCTCCGCACAATATAAGGAAATATATTTTTAAATTAAAAATCATTTGTTAATTTTATTACTGACTTTTCGAAAGGTATGAGCAAAATTTGTGTTTCTTAGTCAAAAGTTTTTTTGTCTGTTTTATTTTACCTTCTAAAATTTATTTGTTAATATTGGGATCAGTACCGCCGATAAATTTTATGGTAGGGACGATATTTTCATCGCAAAGGAGGACGGGTGGGACCCTACTTACAACCAACATCTTGTTCTTGATTTTGCAGTAAAAATAAGAACAAGAAAAACCAAGAAAAGAACAAGAATCTCATGGCTACTATGTTAAATATGTGACACATTGATTTACTGGACTATAAGGACTATACTTTGGACTATACTTGTACCTACCTTCTGAACATATGCATGGTCACATACACATCATATGAACTTATAGATCATCACATCTAGATAATAGCTAATAGTAGCTGCATGCGAGTGTGTGTATAATAGATCATAGATCCTAGATGCTGACGCTTAGATCATAGATCATAGAGCCTGTATAAAGCTTATAGAGACTGAATGCTGAACAGTATGTAGTGGTATATTTGACTGAATGATATAAATAAATAAATAAACTAAAAATGTAAATAATATTTTTTTTTTATCTTAGTGAACTGGTACCAACATACCCATTTAAATATTAAATATTTTTTTTTTGTAAATACATGTCCCCCTATTTATATCCATTGACTAAAAAATTCTTCAAATTTTTTGTAATTAAATATTACTCCATTTTCAATAGTACTCACAGTAATTCTCTTTTTTATACGAACTAAAATTCGCATACATGTGTGTTTGTTTGTATATCTGTATGTATGTGTTAGAGAAAGAAAGAGAGTGTCAGAGCTTGACCTAGAGCTAACCTATATACACGAACAAAACACACAAGGCATACAAAGAAAATATGAGGATGAGAAAATGTCATATTAATTTTGTCTTCTTTCATAACTTGTAAACTTGCAAAGTTTATGATTGTATGTACAATCATACGTAACTGTTTCTTGATTTTGACATTGTAAAATGAACCTCATATTCTCTTAAAAGTGAAGTGGTGTTAACGACAATAATGAGAAATATTAATATTAGGATTTCACATTTTGTGGAGGTCTCAAAACTCAAATTTTGAAATACTTTTTCAGTAAATTATTTTTTTCTGAACTCGTTGATCTTTACATCATTCTGGCACCGTGTGTTAGAAACTGTAACCTCATTTAATAAATATTACATGTCGCTGTACACGTAATATATACAACAACAAAATTAGGGAAATACCAAAAAAGTTATGCATTTAAAAAGTTTGAACCCTACAGTCGCCTAATAAAGATTGTCATTTATCGAGGTGTTAAATATTGCTTGGTCTTTAATTTTACTACATATGGGTGTTTAATTCGTGTTCACTATAACAATAACAACAACAAAAGCAGAAATTATTATTAAGTATTAAATACGTAATATTGTTTGTTTTTGAAGTAAAGTAAATTTCTTTTATAATTGTTTTGAACAAATGCACAAAAACCTAAATAAACCGCACTTTTCCAATTGGCGGGAGGTTCTCATGCTCCGATTTCCGGAAACATTTGATATATTATTCAGCACATTTTCCTACACAAAATTCTGTAAAAAAGTTTTTGTTGTAACTACTTTGAGGTAAAACCCTAAATTTCCTAGATTATAAAACCTCTTTAGAATAAAAAAGATTAATATATATATATATATTATACTTATGGGTCTCGTGGCCGTGCGCCTGAGTGTATGGTCGTGACTCTGGGGATCCGGGTTCGATCCCGACCGACACCAAAAATAACATCGCATTTTAATGGCACAAAATTGATCCCTGTGGCGCACTCTCCACGCCAGCAATGAGTGCCCGTGAGGTGACGCCTGGTAAGCGCCCGCACGGTACAAATATTCCATCATTACCGATATCTGTGTATGAAGCAGATTGGCACACCTAGCATTGGGTAATATGCCGTGATGAAATATTTATTTATTTATTTACTTAATATACATATTTGTAAGAAATTGTATGGCGAGCAACTATTGGCGAGTAATTGTCAGTGAGCAATTATTATAGGTGAGCAATATTTCGGCTACACTTGCTAATTTGTAAAAAAAAATGTTTTCAAAATTGTTTTTCATGTAATATTGTAAATTTTATCTTAATTTTGACATTGTTTACATTTGCGCCCTTTTAACCTTGTTGAACTTCTGCGGGTGAACAATTAATTTCTATTTCTAGCCAAAATTCACATTTTTTCCCTATTGACATGACGAAAATATGTTTTTTTGCCGATTGCTATTAAAAATGCGATATTTTTGACAGCTAATAGTCTGTAAAATGTCGCTTTTACATAGCAACGGCTGCACAAACGCATAGCAACATAAATTTGATGGCGAACTTTCAAAATTGGTATTAAAAATAATTACTAAATTAATATAATTTTCAAATTGGCAAAAAATAATGGGTTTAACACAGCACTAGACAAAAATTTACAACTACGGCAGTGAAATTTCAGCCTCTGCTATAAATCTGTTTCTTTAGTGCCTAGTTACACAAATAACTATTATCGATAGTTTTTTGTTGCAATTATCAATAAATATTTGAATTTAAATATATGTAACACCACATAAATGTAACAATATTTTATTTTATTAAATGCTGTCCCTAGGATATTGGTTAATTTTTGCCCAAAACATTCAATGTAACATTTTTTATCAAAATTGATCAGGAATACGGACCTTTATGCTTTTAGGGTCGGGTTTGTTTTAGAAGCAAAATAAAAGTTAGGATTATCGCTCTGGTTTTGAAAACCTAAAAAATAACGGTTAATATTGGTTCGGGTTAAAAAAATCGATAGAAAAATAATAATATATTGTTATTAGGTGAGTGCAAGGTTAAATTGAAATGATTGTGAATCTAAGACGCACAAATAATTGTTATTTCAGAATAATAATACCCATTTTATTGATGAAAATAATTGTTCAACACTCATAACACTGCAATTTGTACTAAGGTATGCAATTCAGGTACAATATTACATTTTTTATATTCCCAATGCTCTTATACAGGGTGCGGCAAAACCAATTGAGCAGTTTTGAAGAGTTATAAAAAAGAAACCAGGATATATATGAAAAAAAAAAGTTTTTATTTTTGAAATCAGGAGGACTTATCATTTTATACTCATTAATTTTTAAAAATAATGTCTTTCAGATGACGATTTCTGAAGTTTTGAACAGCCCGTTGACACATTTCGCGGGGTATCGCGTTACTTCTTCAACAATCTGCTCCCTTAGCTCTAGCAGGTTTTGGGGGCGAGGTTTTTCCTTAAGATATCCCCAAAGAAAGAAGTCGTATATGCTTAAATCGGGCGACCGCGCACCCCACGTCACCTCTCAAAGACACTAGACGTCCAGGAAACATTTCTCTAAACGCGTTAAGTCTTCTTTCTTTGGGGATATCATAAGGAAATAGTTATTTAACTATCAAGTGTGTTAATCGCCAATTAACACACGTGTTAGTTACAATATTTTCTCGTTGACCGTATCTTACTTAAATGGAAAATCTAATTTTATTCCATGACAAATATTTTTAGGTTAGTAATGGTTGACCGAACGTCAAATTTCACGTCACAATAAGTTTTGTCATCAAATGTTTTCAGTGGGTGCGTTCAGTTTACTTAATGCTAGACAACACAAGCGGTTTTTATGTTATTTGAGGAATTTTATTCTTTCAAAATCATTTTAAAGGTATGCTACGTGAATATACCTAGCTAGTAAGTGTCAAAAGTATGACTTTTAATTCAGTCTACCTTTTTGCTACAACTTAGCGTTAGCAATACATGCTGTGTTCCATTTTCTATACATTAAGATAGCCTATTAATAAACGGTCGACGGAAAAAGTGTTTAAACGTCGCCCCCAAAACCTGCTAGAGCTAAGGGAGCAGATTGTTGAAGAAGTAAACGCGATACCCCGCGAAATGTGTCAACGGGCTGTTCAAAACTTCAGAAATCGGCTAACGGCCGCCATCTTAAAGACATTATTTTTAAAAATTAATGATTATAAAATGCTGCTGATTTCAAAAATAAAAACACTTTTTTTATATATACCCTGGTTTTTTTTTATAACTCTTTAAAACTGCTCAATTGGTTCTGCCGCACCCTGTATTAAATGTTTCTATATTCTGAATTTCATCTGGCCAAGAATTGAAGAATTGGGTAATAGCAAATGATTACTACGATGTGAACCCTTGTGTATTTCGGGTAACCCGTCAAGATATACCTGTTCAGATTCGGGTTCAGCTCTTAATCGGGTTCGGTTCGATTCCCGGAAATTGGTACAACCATAAACTTTAAAACCTCGTTATTCTATCTAAGTAAAATAGTTTTCTAAGCTGATGCGTTTTTCAAATGTCCACTAAAATATTTCTCTATATTGTCTGCACACACAGTTCTCATTTACACAATCTGTCCTCCGAATATTCCTCCGTGCACAGGCGTTGAGGGTTGTCTGAAGAGTGGTTGTGGTTGTTTTCAGCACGCTGCACGGCGGAGATTCGTGCTGCCCCCAGCCGGCCACCTCCAGGTACGTCACTGCCTCCACACACCCCACAAAGCTCTCTATGTTGCTACTGCCAGTGTCATTGCTAAGCCCTAGCTATGTGGTGTATAAATGTGCTTGCCATTTTGCTTAGCCATCATTTTAATACTATCGGTAGATAATGTAGATAAATGATTATACTTCTGTAGATATTTCTTATATTTGGTTTCTATTTTTTGGTGTTCTTCAAACACTCTGTATTTTTTAAAAATATACGACATAGTTCAATATTACACCTTTAAAATTCATAGATTTAGTTTTAAGTTCTCTATTTAGTTACAAAAAAACATAAAAACTAAAGGGAAATAGGCAGGGTGTCTTAACAGTTCCGCTCCTTGCTTTTGGGATTTGATTCAAGGGATCAAATCAAAAATTAAGGGTTGAACATATTTTGACTAAGTTAATACAGGGTGCGGCAGAACCAATTGAGCAGTTTTGAAGTTATAAAAAATAAACCAGGGTATGCCATTTTATACTCATTAATTTTTAAAAATAATGTCTTTAAGATGGCAGCTGTTAGCTGCAATACATTGCTAGAGCCGATTTCTGAAGTTTTGAAAGACCGCTACATTCTCCTAAACTAACGGTGTGGTGTGACGTATCACAATTTGGCGTTATAGACCCGTCCTTTTTTGAAGAGGGAGGCGTGCAAAATTTTCTGCAGTCCCGATTGGAAGTGGTTGTTGAAGAAGAGGGATTAGGGGACTTTGGTTCCAACAGGATGGCGCTACAGCCCACACAGCCCGAAATTCTTTAAACGCTTTAAGAGAAGCATATGCGACTTTTTTCTTTGGGGAAATCTTAAGGAAAAAGTGTTTAAACGTCGCCCCCAAAACCTGCTAGAGCTAAGGGAGCAGTTTGTTGAAGAAGTAAACGCGATACCGCGCGAAATGTGTCAACGGGCTGTTCAAAACTTCAGAAATCGGCTATAGCAATGTATTGCAGCTAACGGCCGCCATCTTAAAGACATTATTTTCAAAAATAAAAACATTTTTTTCATATATACCCTGGTTTCTTTTTTATAACTCTTCAAAACTGCTCAATTGGTTCTGCCGCACCTGTATGTCCCATCGAGGTCATCTACTAATTGTTTGAATTAATATTTTAGCTCCGCCCTTTCTGTCAAATTCAGTAGTGTTGTTTCCTTCGTTTTTATGAGGATACACAAGATACTACTGTTATTTCATTATTATAAAAATATATGTTACACTAAAAGCATTCAAAATTCAAAAATAAGTCAACTTGTAAGTTTATTAGCAAAAGTAAAACCAAATATGTGAACAATAAGATACTGACATAGTGTCAGTGTTATATATCCATCTTTATTGTATATGCTAGTAGTTTTTGCAAATGACAGAGGTAAATGTATACTAGTTTGTTAATTCGTTCATGAACTAGATGACACTGATCGGACTTCTTTAAAAAAAATACTGTACGATACTCTATTCTTCTATTCCATCAAAATTTTGATTATGAATAAGAAAAACACTCGGTTGTTTCACAGAATTAAAGAAAATTCTTTATTGTACAATTTCGGCTGTTAGGCCATCATCAAAAGAACTACAAGAATACATTACACCGGGTTCTTTTATATCTAGTTTAGCGGTGGAGATTTGGGGATTAAGGTTTCAAGAAATGGAGAATGTACCAAGTCTAACTGTTCATTCATTAAAGGGGTGTGGAAATGGCAAGTAGTCTTGCCAAATTATTTTCGACATGTAAAATTGATGCATTGTCAAAATTACAAACATGATTGAACTCAAACCATGTCAAACGTGCTCAAAAAACAAATAATAACATTTAAATTTTATTACAAATAAATAATATTAGTAAATGAAATATGTTCAATTAGGTTCATTTTTACTTGAAGGAACGCACGATTTATTTTGAAAGTATGATTAATTTTTTAGCGTATAGTTACTCCAATTATGTGGCTATGACGAGGTTCGTATTCAAGCTGCTGTGTTGTTACAGACGAAAATATCAAAGTGTTCATGCATGATAAACCATGCGAGTGTTTGCCTTTAAATAAAAGGCAACCTATTTGGACACATTTTGTGACGAGACATATAGTTTGCCAATATAACTCATTTTTAATAAAATTTAAATATTTGTTTTAAATCAATAAATTGATAACGATAAAATTTTCAATTTTTGATTTGTTTTAAGCCCTGTATCAAATTCCAAAAAGATGGGCGTCACTTTTCAGACACCCTATATACAGGATGATTCATCAGTCTTTTAATAACTCGATTATTTTAAATATTATGGGAAAAAATTCAAACGAAGTTTAATATAAATTAAAATGTCTATAAATATACATTTTTCTTTTTTCATGCATTGGTATGTAACTTTATATTTTCAAATAGAACACCCTATATATTTATTCAGTAGTATAAAAACAATCATATATTATTAAAAAATACAATAGCGAATGATTTCACATTTACACTTCCATTAGATACAGAAAATTAATAAGGCAATCTGTTAACGTACGAGTTCAAGTTAGGAAAACGATCCGCGAGGCGAGTTGTACAACGGACGTGTGTGTTTACATTCCTTATGAAACATGTTTTCATACTATTTTTTTTATTGAAATAATTTTATTATGAGATTTTCAAAAATTATGACGTTAAATATACGACTTGATGTTTTAGTCAGTTATATTGGTAGCGCTTCCTGTTAAACGATTAAAATTCTACATTTGACAATTTGTATATTGTATGTCGTGAATTTTGTCTGTATACATTAATATATTGTTTCAAACCGTTATTTCATTATTACATCTATTATTTAATATTATCAGATGTCTAATTCAAAAAATAGTATTGTAAATCATTCAGTACTTAATAGCAATGTAATGTTTTAATTATTCACCACTGTATTGTTGAGATTGTTTTTATACTATTGGATAGCAAATTTCATGACCAGATTATTTATGTAACAAGAGTAAAAAATGATACATTATTAAACTAGTGGGACATACCTATATTAAAGCGACACAATATTTTTAAACACTAGTAACTTAAAGTAAATACATTTTCATAGCACCATGAAAATAAAATATAAAGACCAAATGTCAATCACAAATATTAATATTAACTGGACCTAGAGTTGCTCGAAATATATGTCCACTATATAGACATCCTACGTAAAAATCCGCTACTTGGCGCCACAATCTAACCGCCCGATATCATTTGACAAATAGATATACCAAATTTATTCAAAATAAAGCTGGTCCTTGAATTTTTAATAATTTATACACGATATTTCTATTATCCACAAAATATATATAAAACTAAATTATTTTTGCACGATCGATTTTTCTATGTTTACCGATAAGGCAGTCAAAATAATTTTCAAAATTCGACTTCCTCTCGATCTCCAAAATTATCCTCAACCAGTTGGAAGCACTTATTGCTCTTAATATTTAAATAAGTATAACAGGTACAAATTTTTTTCATATCCTCCATATTTTTGACTGATTTAATCAAACACAGCTTTAAGATGAAATATGTTTTTATATATTTGTATATAAAAACTATTTTTGTAATTTTTTTCGGCTAAAATTATAAATACAAAAGAAATAATTTTCAAAATTTGTTTTGAGATCCTTGGATCTATACAAATTTCATAGTTTATATACATATATAATATACAATTTTACAATTATTATAGACATTTTTAGTGCCCTCTGCTGCCACTTGGACTTATTTGGGTGTGTCGGTTTTTATTAAAAACTGACTCGTGTGGTTTTCGATCGCTGTCCCACACGAGCAACCTTATATTTCCAGGCGAGCACTCTGACCGGACGACCACAGATGACCGTATTATTTTTAAATGCTGAAAGATATTGGGCAAAATTAATTGTAATAAAAAGAATTATTTTTCGCACGCAAATAAATATAAGTAGTATAAGGTGGTATTATTTTTGATGAGCTGAATCTTCTACATATAAATTATAATAATTAGTCTGGGACTTATGACTCATATATTAAATATACTTTATCTCTGAAATTTGTCACTGAACAGAATAATTGCTGTATTTAAATTTATAGTATATTTATTAATCTATCTTTCCAATTGGCTGTCTCTTCTTTTGCAAAGTAGCTTTTATTTCCTCTTCCTGTATTACACACTCTTTTCATATCTGTTTTCTCTGTTTATTGGCTTGCTGTTGCTGTGTGATCCTGACGTATGCTGCGACATTCCGAATCAGTCTGTCTCTGTCTTACCAACGAGACTGAGCCGAGTGTGAGGGAGACAGGACGACGACTAATGTGTGTTTTCTTTGCAGGGGCTTCGGGTTCATCACCTTCGCAGATCCCGCTAGTGTAGATAAAGTTTTAGCGCAGGGCACACACGAATTAGATGGAAAGAAGGTAAGAATCACTCATTGTTAATTATAAATATGTGGGGATGAGTTATTTGGGAACTGCGATTTCACTTTTTACATAGGGATGTTGAACCGGTTTTGTATTTTGTCCGTGTACTTTTTATTACGCGATGAGTTTAGCTAATCTTCGTCTGTCAGATACCTACAGATTTACAATGAAAATATATAGGCAACTTCATACCATTGTAACATTCTTTAAGAGATATTTGAAAGTATCACGAAAAAGAGAAAGTTAGACCTCTTTATAAAATTGATTTTTACCTCCCGCTACCCTTGGTAAGGGAGGTGTAGGGATCATGCTAAAAATCGCATATCGATATTTTGGTAAACGACCACGTTTTAAGGTCCTTAGATTCCATTTTTAACATTTTCACGATGATGCCTGTGTGTATGTATGTGTATGTGTGTGTGTGTGTATGGATCCTCATTACGCTCTAACTCAAATACTATCGTTCAGAAAATTTTGAAATCTTGTATTTCTACCTTATTCTAATATGGAAAGGAGCCAAGAGATTTTGGTGTCAATCAGATAACCGGAAATGGCAGTTTACTTGAAGCTCAAAATAGTTTTTCTTCAAAAAATACCTTTAAATGTTATTTTTTCGCAATTTGTTATTATAAAACTTAAAGATTTCATTTTCTACAGGTTTGCATTAATACTTTTTCTATATATTGCCCAGCCTCGGTGGCCGAGCGTGTTAAGGCAGCGTGTTTAGACAGCGCTCAAAGCGACCATTACCGCTCGGATCCTGGGGTCGTGGGTTCGATTCCCACCAGAGGCTTGGATGTTTGTGACTGTCCTTTCATCATCCTCTCATTTCCATCAACCCAACGAAAGCATGTATAAAAATATAATGACAAATTGATTCATCCCCATAATTGTAATAACTTGTAATAAGTTTATATACAATAAAGATTATTATTATTATTATTTTCTATATATTTTATGGATAAATTATAAAATAGTATAAAAATTATATCTCGGAGCTTATGCACACAACTCCATGGTTACACAGTTCAGCTCAGATGTATGTAACTGACAGATAAATGTTACTGTCAAAAAAATAATCATTTCAAATTAATAACACTAACATTTTCAAAAGAAAATTGTAAATAGAACAATAGTTATATGGAAAGGAACTTAAGATACATAATTTTTAGTTTTAGTAAATATGCAGGTATATATTTAAATAAAAAAATATATTATCACCGCATATTACCCATTGTTGGGTGTGCTAATCTGCTTTGTACACAAATTTCAGTAATGATGATGACATGTATGTATCGTACAGGCGTTTTGTGCCGTTTAAAATTCAAAATATTTGATTGTAGGAATTGAATCCGGTTCCCCAGATTCGCGACCAAACACTCAGGCACGCGGCCATGAGACCCCATCGGTATATGTATTTAAATTAATAAAAATTAAATGGCGGGAGGTTTTGTGTTGGTCACATCAGATTTTTTTATTGACAGATAGATTTAAGGGTTGTTTCTGTAAGAAATCTAATTTTACTACACGGATAGGGGAGAGTTATCTTCAATGCGCCGGAGAAACATTTGGGGATTATATATTTGCTCTGTTATATAAAATGTTGCCTTCTTAATGCTGTGTAGTTTTTGTAGATTCGTTGAAGCTGGAGCGCTGTATGTAGCATTTTCGAAATTTTAAATCATTTCTGAACAAAATTCTGCTGATAAAAGGTAGCATTTGTTCCGCAAATAACAATCCCCCTAACCTTCTCCGGACTCGTCCCATGGAATATTTTTTGGCTCTTTTCAATACAATAATCAGGGATGTCGAATCGAAGTAAATTTCGCCCAAAAACTAATGCTAGGTGTTCGTATAAAGTTGCGCCTTGTAGAAGAACACGGTCCTCTTTATTTATTTTGTTTCATAAATTCGTTGCTTATGAAACAGTTAATTATTAAGCAAAACTTTAAGTAACTGCATTTATGAATCATCTGTAAACCAGTTCAGAGAGTCTCTTTCGCTAACATTGCTTCACATTTCCTTGCCATGTATTTATTCATATACATTTCATAATTTTTAACTCATAATCCACTAATCTTCCTCCTTCTAAATGCCGTATTTGTTCCCGACAGTTCAGAGCTTTGCGCTGGGTAAGCGCGAAAACGCCTGCAATTAAGCTCGAGCTACGAGCTTGCAGCTTTCTCACAGCTTGAGCAGACCCTGTCACTTTACGTCACGCTATATCACCATCTTCCTCACACTCCTTCAAAGAGAATCTAACCATCTTTGTCTAGAAGAATGAACATCGTTTCAGCTGAATTCCTTCAGCTTTGTACAGAGGAGGTAACAGAAACAAAAATTTAGCAGTAATTGATAGTTTAAATTATTTTCACTGAGTATAAATTTCATTTGTATGATTTAAATAAAAATCAGTTATTTGTTGACATTAAAGTCTAGAAGTTATTGCAAGCCTTCGTGCAGGGCTGATATTTTGATATGGATGCCATATGATACCCTCTTCAACCCCTCAGAGATAATCCTCTCACGAAAGTAACGTTTTGTTTGAGGTAGTCGGTCTTAGATACTCGTGTCGACGAGACATGTAGTCTATGTTTCAATTTCTGGCGCGGGCTAAACGCCTGCCTGCTGAGTTACAATGTAACTACAGTAAAAATTTTGAAAGATGTCCAATCAAGGTCCTCTGTATCATGAACGAATTAACAAATTGGCATATATTTATCCTCCTCCTTTACAAAGGCTTTAAGTTAGGACATTCCATTTTAAAACGATGCTTGTTGTTAATAATACTTTCGCTGTAACGTAAGTTTAGATATTAATTCAGATACATTACCGTGATTCATAGCCGTACAAATAACGTTATTTTCTATCAGTTTCACTGATACTGACATTGTGTCAGTATCTTATTTTTCACATATTTGGTTTTACATTTGCTAATAAACTTACCAGTTGACTTATTTTTGAATTATGGATGCTTTTATTGTAACATATATTTTTATAATAATAAAATAACAGTAGTATCTTATGTACCCTCATAAAAACCAAGCAAACGACACTACTGAATTTGTCAGAATGGGCGGAGCAAAAATCTGAATTCATACAATTCGCAGACGACCTTGATCGGACATCTTTCAAAAATTTTACTGTATTTAGTTCATTTCATTTAGTTATGTTTAGTTTAGTAATGAATAATAATAAGTTTAATAGTTAATAATTGATTAGTATTAGTGTAAATATGTACAAATAAAGAAATTAGTTAGTTTAAATACCAAATAAAGTCTGTGTCCATAATATAAGTGTGTTCATTGGCCGTCGGTCATCAGTCATCAACCCCTCCTCTTAAAATATAAATCTTATAACTCATGATAATTATACGAGTACAGATCCAAATGTACAAAGACTATGAAATTTCAGTTATATTTCAATTTCGTCTTGAAAATTCTATTTAAAAACGTATCCCCGCCAATGAGATTTGAATTCAGGGATTAAATAAAATTCGTTTTAATTATTAGGCATCCATAGTTCCATTTCCTGTCTCCAGGATCTCGTATCCTATCCACGATTCAGGCTGGAGGTTCCTGGACAAACGACAGGATTATTCCAGTTCGGTTTAATTATTGCCCGACCAATCGCAGCGCACAGAATCCTAATCCAACTCGTGAAATTTTTATGGCCGAATTGAAAGGCTAGAAAGATTAAGAAGTGTTATAGACGGAGTTTATATTCTCAGTTGGATTCTGAATTCAATTCAAATCATCATAAGATGGGATATTAGTTTCCTAGTTGCTAATTTGATGAATATCAGAAAATTGGGGATAAGGAGTAATACTTTGTTTATTTAATAAGTTTCCTTACGACTTTGAAGCATGGACTCTGGTTTAATGTAAGACCAACAGTGTCTTTTTACCTTCCGTCACCTTTAGGTAAGGAAGGTATTGTCTCTGGTCAATAAGTTCGATGGTGAGTTTTTAATAAATGAGCACGTTTTAGGATCTTTAGGCTTGATTTACATTAGCGGTACAATGACTGTATGAAAATTACAAGAGGCATTTACATTAGACGGTACCACGACGGTACGAATATAATAAAATACCATGACAATATAATTTTGTCTTTTATGTATTGACAGTTATAATCGAATGCTCCCTTTCAATGTACTCCCCTCCACTCGCCACACACCTTTTCATTCGTTTTTTCCATTGGTCAAAGCAATGTTGGAAGTCTTCTTTTGTAAGAGCGTTTAGGAGCTCCGCCAATTTTCGCTTCACCTCTTCCATCGACTCGAACCGGGTTCCTTTTAAGGCAGACGATCTTCGGAAACAGAAAAAAGTCACAGGGTGCTAAATCAAGCGAGTACGGCTTGTGTTCGAGCACTAGAGTGCCTCTAGCGGCTAAAAACGCTTCACAGACAGCGCGTTATGGGCAGGTGCGTTGTCCTGGTTCAAAATCCATGACTTGTTTTTCCACAACTCCGGTCGTTTCTTACGAAGTCGTTCTCGCAGTGTTGCCAAAACTTTCAAATAGTAAGTTTGGTTTACAGTTTGACCCTCGGGAAGCCATTCAGTCATCACGATGCCGTTGATGTCGAAAAAAAACGGAGTTGAAACAGAGACAGGTCGACCTGGACGTTGGTCATCTTCGGTGCTCTCTCGGCCTTCAGAAAACCGTTTATACCATTGGAAAACACGCGCACGAGATATAGAATTCACACCATAGGCCTCTTTCAACAACTTATAGTACTCAGTCGGATTTTTTTTTTAATTTAACGACAAATTTCACATTGATCCGTTTCTCGAGAAAAAAACCCGTTTTCGTACCGGAATAGTAGACACTTGCAGCTCTCTAACGCTGCATTTGTTCCCCCCCCCCCTGCCACTCTAGGACGCCTTCTGCGCGCGCAGTTTCGTTATTTAATAGCCAGACCTCGTATAGAGTTAAATAATATGAGTACTATTACAGTTGCTTATCCTGTAATATTTGGAACTAATCATATAAACTATTATGACCTTGGTTTACATAAAGACTCATTATTTGAATATTCCAAACATGTTCATACGAACATAAAACCACCCTCAAAGAATTTGTTTGTAATTAGCAAGTACTTGCGCCATAAAACATTTATTCCTGATTGGCGTTAGCAATCAGCGTATGTTGTGGAATTCCTCGTTGCTGTAAGTTTGAACATGAGCGCCACTTGACTACAGTGGCGTGACCACAAACTTGAGCTGTACATGTGTCCGACTTCGGCTTCAGTTTAAGCTAAATTATTCAGCAGTGGTACAAGGCACCACCGGTATCGATTACGCATACGAGGCAGTAGAAACTGAACGTATACTATAAGAAGAAGAAAGTTTTATGTGTTTCATAACAGGGTTATTGGAGGAAGATATATTTATGGATGTGGCTATTTCCTTCATTACAATTTAAAAAAAATCAAAATGCTTTACTTTTTTAAAGCTTTCCCACCCATGTTTAAAATTAGCTACCCACATTTTTACCTTTGTGGGACGTTCCTAAAGTATTTGCTATATTTTCATTAATTTTCTTCAGTGCTAAGTCCTTTTTGTTTAGGTGTTTTATCACTACACGGTTTTCCATTTTTTCCATTATAAAAAAATCAATGTAGTCTGGCATTTATTATCGACTACTATTTTATTTACTTAATCCAGAGCCTTTATACCTTTCGGTGTAGTGTTTGTTCTTGGTCCTTTTTCCAGAATTCTCTCCAGGTTTTTTGGTCCGCTGTGAGTCTCTTGATGCTTCTCCAGTTTCCTCGACTTTTGCACAGCTTGTTGGACACTCTACTTCCATATTTTTTGCCCATGGTTTTCGCCTCATATATTTGTCTTGTACTTCTATTTTCTTCCATACAGTTTACGTGTTCCAGCCATCTTTGTTGACCTTCCATGTACTGCACCACTGGCTTTGTGTGAAGGTTTTCGCGTATGATGGTGTTCCTAATTTTGTCTAGCTTGGTTTTGCCATTTATCTTTCGTAGGAAGCGCATTTCCATGCTCGTCAGTTTAGTTGTATGTTCTTCCTTTATTGTCCAAGATTCACATCCGTACTTTTTTGGATATTTTCACTTTGCTCCTTTTGGAACTTCTTTCTACTTCTCACTAAGAGAGGTATTGGAATCATGCTAAAAATCGCATATCAAGATTTTAGTGAATAAACACGTTTTAGTGTCCCTAGAATCCGATAATAACATTTTTACGATGGTGTGTGTGTGTACGGATGTGTGTGAGGTTGTGGAGGTATGATTTCTCAAATTCTATAAGACTAAAGATCTGTGTAACTAGAAGGAGTTGAATAGATTCTGGTAAGAATTGGACAATCGAAAGTAGTAGTATTTTAACAAAAATCTTCTAAATATTATTTTTTGAAAATTTATGTTATTACAAATAATAAAAATCTGTTGTGGCCAGCACAATACCTCTCGCCACTTCCTTTTTTTGGTTACATAAGTATAGGGCGCGAACGGTAATGTTACATTTTTGGGCTTGACAAGCAAATGTGTGGGCCCGTTTCAGAATGATAATTAGTAATTATGTACATAGATGTCAAATGTTAGAATTTTTCATTAAAAATTTCAAGATTTTCTAAATTTACGTAGTTAATTTATCACCAGGAGTTTAAAGTTTACTTGTATTCCTTAGATATTTAACATTTAATTCTGCTCCACATGGAATTGGAAAATCACTAAATTTAGAATGAGAAATTATGATATTTGACATCTATATACATAATTACTAGCTATCATTCTGACATGGGCCCCCATATCTGCTTGTCAAGGCCAACAAAATCATATGACTGCTCGCTCCCTATTGTATTTAACATTTCTTGTATACCTACACTCTACACCAAAAATTCTACTTACGCATATATCTATTCCATATATATTTAGATTGTTTAATTTTAAATTCATTTTTGATGAAGAAATTTTGTCCTCTTCTAATTTTTCGAAATGTTTCCAATTCTATTAATACATTAAGAAATAATATAATGTATGTACTTCCCAGAAAAAGTCTTCAGTAATGTCTTCGGATTTCTGACACTGACATTATCTGTCAGTTACAAACAAATTAAATTTTCAACTATTTTCCATGGCCATTCTTTCGGCTGTAAAATTTATTATAACAGATTATTTTACATACTATATTTCTTCTATCTCTAAATCTATAGAATATATTGTAAAATATTTAAATGTATCAGAAAGAGAATTTATTTTTCTTTAATATTATCAAGAAAAAATTTCAAAAAATATTATTTAAAAGATTTTTTTTCAAGAATCTTCTACTTCCGGTTGTCCAATTGTTACCAAAACCTTTTCAGATCTTCCCATGAATGTCCGATTGGGAAATACGTAGTTAAAAAAATTTAAAGTCTTATAGTTTTTGAGTAACCGTCCTTCCAACATCCCACACACACACATCCACACACACACACACACACACACACACACACACACACAGACATCATCGTAAAAATGTTAAAATCGGATTGTAGGGACCTTAAAACGTGCTTATTCAATAAAATCTGGATATGCGATTTTTAGCATGAATGCAATACCTCTCTTAGCGAGAGGTAAAAAACAAAATTCTCTACCGGACACATTTATTTTTTTTATTATAACTTCTATAGATTTAAAGATATAGATATAATCTATAAATCTGTTGTAGTAAATCTCACAGCCCAAACATCTCCATGGTAACTACTTGAGAAATTAAAACGTCTGTAATTGACAGATAAATGTCACTAATGTCAGTGTCAAAAATTCAGAGATAGTACTGAAAGTACATTTAGAAGAAATGGAGGAAACTTGCTCTACGATGAATTTGTGATAGCCACAACCGATTTTTACCTCTCGCTAAGAGAGGTATTGCATTCATGCTAAAATCGCATGTCCAGATTTTATTGAATAAGCACGTTTTAAGGTCCTTACAATCCGATTTTAACATTTTTACGATGATGTCTGTGTGTGTGTGTGGATGTATGTGTGTGTGTGTGTATGTATGTAGGATGTTGGAAGGACGATTACTCAAAAACTATAAGACTTTAAATTTGTTTAACTACGTATTTCCCAATCGGACATTCATGGGAAGATCTGAAAAGGTTTTGGTAACAATTGGACAACCGGAAGTAGAAGATTCTTGAAAAAAAATCTTCTAAATAATATTTTTTGAAAAATTTTCTTGGTAATATTAAAGAAAATTAAATTCTTTATCTGATACATTTAAATATTTTATTATATATTCTATAGATTTAGAGATAAAAGAAATATGATATATAAAATAATCTGTTATAATAAATTTTACAGCCGAAAGAATGCCATGGAAAATAGTTGCAAATTTAAATTGTATGTAACTGACAGGTAAATGTCAGTGTCAGAAATCCGGAGACATCACTGAAGACTTTTTCTGGGAAGTACATACATTATATTATTTCTTAATGTATTAATAAATTCATAACATATATCCTTCAAAAATACTGTCAATCCTGACAATGAATTGGAAACATTTCGAAAAATTAGAAGAGGACAAAATTTCTTCAAAAAATGAATTTAAAATTAATCAATCCAAATATAAGAAATAGATATATGTAAGTAGAATTTTTGGTGTAGGGTGTAGTATACAAGAAATGTTAAATACAATAGGGCGCGAGCAGTCATGTGATTTTGTTGGCCCTGACTAGCAGATATGGGGGCCCATGACAGAATGATAGCTAGTAATTATGTATATAGATGTCAAGTATCATAATTTATCATTCTAAATTTAGTGATTTTCCAATTCCATGTGGTTTATTTTCCAAGACAAGTAAATTCCACACTCCTGGTGCCAAATTAACTACGTGTATTTAGAAAATCCTGAAGTTTTAAATGAAAAATTGACAAGTGATATCCATGTACATAATTACTAATTATCATTCTGAAACGGGCCCCCACATCTGCTTGTTAAGGCCAACAATGTAACGTGACTCTTATATACTTATGTAACCAAAAAAGTAAGTGGCGAGAGGTATTGTGCTGTAAGAAGTTTGTTCTTAGAGCCTTCCCGTGGCGCCTATTCTTTCTTTAATTCACTTATTATTATTATTGTATTTTGTTCTTTGTTCTTGATTGCCATTATCTTGTTCTTGGTTGTGCGTATCACCATGTTTTCCATTTTAGTTCTCGGTTCAATATATCCATGTTATGCTGAAGGGTTTTCGCAGTCGAGCCTAAGACCACCATGTCGTCTGCGTAGGTTAATTCTGCTATTTCAATTTTCTTTAATATTCTTTTTTCTGCGTGGTAGAGTTTGAAATCCTACATTCTTTAATGACATAGTCCAGCACCACTGAGAAGAAAACCATTTATATATGCATGTCATTTTATGCAGGTCCCATACAGAATACCTAGATTCTAAAATATCAATTTTTTAAACAGTTTTAGGACATGACCCATAGCTGGGTAGATTGTCATTTATCAGGGAAAACGGCAAATCGTTCTCCAGGGTAATTAAATGGAGCATCAAAGGTCAGTATTTGGAGTACCATGATAATTTTTTCATATAGCACTAACCCCCGGTCTATTAGTGAATTAATGTAAAACCAGCTTAATTGTGCGTCTAGTGCAGCTCTCTAACCTACTTCACAAATCTAAATAAATATCAACTGTATACTCCTCTTCTTTCTACTTTGAACGATCCCTACTTTAATTCAGTGGCATCTGGTCTCTATATATGGAGATGATTCTTTGAGACACTTTTGCTTGGACGCTTACAGACGCCGGCGACTCTGAAGCTTTGTGTGGCGTCGTTCTATTCCTTGCACAAAACTCAAAGACTACTAACACTGGTTTGAAAGTAATTGAGATTGCAAAAGAGATTGTTTATCCTTCGACAAGGATAGCGAAGTGGACTAAAGTAGGTTATAAAAAATAGCTATCCGTTTACTAACGGTTATTTATTATTAGAAGAATAAATCATTAAAATTTGGACTAGGAATATTACTTCACAAACTATGCAGGTTTAAACTTAATTATTAATTAGATTCATTTATCCGATGTTTGATTTTAAATAAACCTTATATTTTCTTTAAAGTATTCTGAATGTAGTAAGCTGAATGAGACGGTTTTAACTATTCCAACACTTTCCTCCTTTTGGAAAGTCATTTATCGAGTCTTGTCCACGATTCTATGAATTGTGTAACTATCCTCTAAACGTATACTTATATCTCTGGTCTTCTATATCTACTGTACAGTACGAATCGGTCTGAATTCTGTTGGAAGTTTCCGCAATCGCTTGGTGGACATTAGCATGGTAGCACAGCTTGCATATTAATGCCGAGAAGCATGTAGATGTCACTTGCAGCGCGCATCTGCGGATGACTGCCCAACTACGAGCAGACACTGTTATTGTTATAATAATGTACGGTAATGAATAGATACAAGGTGTCTGTTACATGCAACTAGATGGAATTGTGATTGTAATGAAAGAGATTCAGTACATATTTAATTTGTACTTCTGGGATGGATATCCGTGCTCATTAAAGCGTTTAGAATCGACGAATATTGTCTCGATTAGATGAGGCTGCAAGCTTAGTAGTAATTTTGCCGATTTGGAGCGATTTTTATAGCTCGTAAGTATAGGGATACCAAACGTTTTTACCTTCCGTCACCTATAGGTAAGGAAGGTATTGTCTTTGAATAAGCACGTTTTAGGGTCTTTACAATACGATTTTACTATTTTTACGATGATGTCTGTACGTGAGTGTGTTCGTGTGTGTGTGTACAGTAAATTTTTTGAAAGATGTCCGATCAAGGGCACCTGTATCACGAACGAATTAACAAATAGGCATACATTTATCTCTTTCTTTTGCACAGGCTGTAAGAGTGTGTGATAAGGATGGATATAACACGCTTTTTTTTCAAAAATTCATATTGTTTCGACTAAGTTAGGACATTCCATTTATAAACTATGCTCGTTGTTGATAATACTTTCGCTGTAACGTAAGTTTATTTATTAATTCAGATACATTACCTGGATTCATAGCCGTAGATATAACGTTATATTCTGTCAGAGTCACTGACACTGACATTGTGTCAGTATCTTATTTTTAACATATTTGGTTTTACATTTGCTTATAAACTTACTAGTTGACTTATTTTTGAATTTTGAATGCTTTTCCTGTAATATATATTTTTATAATAATAAAATAACAGTAGTATCTTACGTGCCCTCATAAAAACTAAGCAAACGACACTACTGAATTTGTCATGACGGGCGGAGCAAAAATCTGAATTCATACAATTCGTAGACAACCTTGATCGGACATCTTTCAAAAATTTTACTGTATGTGTGTGTGTATGTGACCGCGGTTTCGTCAACGATATCTCCAATACTAGAATTCCACAAATTACAATTCTTGCGTATTCCTCTTCCTTACAACCATATACAGACTTGATTAGATTTTGGTTATAATTGGTCAACCGGAAGTATCCTCATTTAAAGATTTTAACAGTTTTTCTTGAAAAACTCAGTTAAATGTTATTATAACTTAAAGAATATATTATTGTCTATACGATTTGATTTAATTTTATATTTGATATTCAACAGATATAGAGTTAAAGAAGAATACAAATAAATTTCATAATTCAGCCAGCTATGCTAACATAACCATGGAAACTGCTAATATATTCAGGTAATTCAAATTGACAGATGTCAGTATCAATAAAATGTAAATCAATGAAAGAATAAGGGAAGTAACTCTAGTGTTAGAAGTTTCTAGATATAAAAGAGACGATTACATTGGTTTGAACATGTCATGAGGAGAGATGAATATATTAATAGAAGGTGGAAGAAACATAGGAAGACCAAATATAAGATGAAAAGACTGTATTGCAGAAGACTTCAGGGAAAAGGAACTGAATGAGGACGACACGCACATAATCGTCCATCTAAGCAACCCATCCGTCGAACTGTAGATAGATTTAATACCACATACTCTCTAAATGATGCAATAACAGACTCCATTACATCCAGAAAAATGCACCGTTTGGTGCGGTTTACACGCTGGTGGCATCATCGGACCTTATTTCTTCAAAAATAAGGCCGGAGCTCGCGTTACGGCCAATGGAGATCGTTACCGCACCATGATCAATGATTTTTTGTTTGAAAATATGGACGACATTGATCCAGACGAGATGTGGTTTCAACAGGATGGCGCTACGTGCCATACGGCGACCGCAACCATCGACTTATTGAAATCAAAATTTGGCGATAAGTTTGGTCGTGCGATTTGACACTTCTCGATTATTTCCTGTGGAGCTACGTGAACAATTGACGCCTTGGAGGACAACATTGTTCGCGTTATTCGTGACACACGGGCAGCAGTGCTCGAAAAAGTGGTCCAAAATTGGATGTCCAGAATGCGCTTCGTCAAGAACAGCCGCGGTGGCCCTATGCCCAAAATAATTTTCAAATGTTTATGCCATGTATTGATCTTTCGACTAATTAAAAAAATTGATTAAAATTTATTTTTTTGTGCTACTTTTTACAATTTGAAGTTGTATCGGGCTTAAAAAAACACCCATTACATAGAACTGTCGAAAGATAATGTGCTGCTTTCATAAGATATTTAACTATTACTATTTGTCTTTCAACTTTCATCTATCAATAAAAATAAGTTCTTTTACCCAATTATTATTACGAAAGAACAATATCCTTGAGTATTAAACGCCTTACAATTGGAATTTATTCTGTATCATTAGCCGCTGAAGAGCTGAAAGCTGAAATGCTCGAAGCTGAAAAGCATATAGTGTGAAACGTAGTTACATACGGTAATAGGCTGACCGCAACTTGAAACTTCAGCTTCATCATTGTTTTATTGATCGTTTCACACTGTCATTGTCAATTACACACGTATTCACACTTTAGCAGAGGAATTATGCATGAGAATTGTCGGTAAACAATATATGGTTACCGGAAGCGGATACACGAAATGTATTTACGTTTTTTGAAATGTAAGACGTAGTATTTTCATACCTGCTTAAGTTAGTGTATTATAACGGTTAACCAATGGTAGAACTAACCCCATAGATACATGCTTTCTATACGAACTGGAGCCTCTTAAAAATAATCAATATCATATTTCAAAATGTGTTAAAAAGGTAAAAATCAAAGTGTTCCCTGGAAAAAATGTAAATTATCAAAAGTGACATTGAAGGTTTTTCCTGTCGCCAAAAGAGGTATTGGATTCATGCTAAAAATCGCATATCCAGATTTATTTTTATTTATTTGTAAATCAATCCTACAGGAAAAAGATCCCAAATAGAGGATGATTATAAAAAATAAACGAATTACAAAGGTATAAATGCTTCGACGCAAGAGATAATGATTAAGCACGTTTGAAGGTCCCTACAATCCGATTTTAACATGTTTGCGATGTTGTGTGTGTGTGTGTGTGTATGTTGGAAGGACGATTCACAAAAACTATAAGACTTAATATCTGTTTCACTATGTATTTGTCAATCGGACATTAATGGGAAGAGTTGAAAAGGTTTTGGTAGCAATTGAACAACCGGAAATAGCAGATATTTTATATCTTTTATAGATTTAGAGATAAAGAAATATAAGGTATATAATAATCTGTTGTAATAAATCTCACAGCCCAAATGTCATGGAAACCAATTGAAAAATTAAATTGTTTGTAACTGACAGATAAATGTTAGTGTCAGAAATCCAGAGACATTTCTGGGAAGTACATACTTTACTTCTTATTGTATTAATAGTGACATATTTAAAATTATAGGTATATTACATATATCCTTCAGAAATACTGTCAGTCCAGACAATGAATTGGAAACATCTCGAAAAATTAGAAGAGTAGGACATAATTTTAAAAATCTACATATAAAGAATGCCATGGAAAATAGTTGAAAATTTAAATTGTTTGTAACTGACAGATAAATGTCAGTGTCAGAAATCCGGAGACATTACTGAAGAGTTTTTCTGGGAAGTACATACATTATTTCTTAATGTATTAATAATTAAATATTTAATATTATAGGTATATTACACATACTCTTCAGAAATACTGTTAATCCCGACAATGAATTGGAAACATCTCGAAAAATTAGAATAGTAGGACAAAATTTCTTAATAGAATGAATTTAAAATTAAAAAATCTAAATATAAGGAATAGATATAAGTAGAATTTTTGGTGTATAGTGTAGGCATACAAGAAATGTTAAATAAAATAGGGCGCGAGCAGTCATGTGACTTTGTTGGCCTTGACAATCAGATATGGCGGCTTGTTTCAGAATGATAGCTAGAAGTTATGTACATAAATGTCAAATAGTATAATTTTTCATTCTAAATTTAGTGATTTTCCAATTCCATGTGGTTTATTTTCTTCGACGAGTAAATCCCACACTTTTGGTGACAAATTAACCACGTGGACTTATAAAATCTTGAAAATTTGAATGAAAAATACTGACATTTTACATCTATGTACATAATTACTAATTGTCATTCCAACACGGGCCCTATATCTGCTTGTGTATAAAAAAAATATATTTTTAATTTATTTTATTGTTATTATAAGTAAATGATATATTGTACCATGTAGTTAACGGAAGACTCCTTTCCATTTAAGGCACTATCACTCTCTGTAACAAACCAAAATTTGTGTTAAATTTCTTTGTTATTTATTTATTTCTCCCTCTCTCTCTCTCGCATTCTCTCATTTTCTCCTGTCTTCTACATATTTTTCACTGCCTCTAATTCTATTTGAATAGTGAATGAAAAATCCGGTTTAACCCTTAACGAGCAGTTAAGGGTTGAACCTGTTGTTAGCCAAAGGTATACCTTGTCCAAAGATATTTCGTTATGGCCCTCTCAGCGGGTCTATTGTTAGGGATTTAAGCCTGATTTATAGGGGCGCAAGGACAGGTATGTATTCAATATTTCCTAATTTAATTTTATTTTTAAGCAGAGAATTTTGTACAAATATTATTAATAATAATGAAGAAAAAAAAAGTTACATAAAAGTATCATTGTATAACAATTCGTCATTTAATTAAATAATGCAATTAAACAATAGTGCCATACATAACAATAAATACATAATATTACACTGGTATACATATGTAATTATTCGACAATATCATTCTCACTATCACAATCCATTTCACTATCGTCACTTGAGTCTTGAATATTTATAATAAAGTCTTTGGTAATATTATTAATATCAATATATTGATTTTCTATATCAATCACATGACGCACACTGTTAGCCCAAAGTTCTGGTGTTATATTGTTCATTTCACTTATTATTAGTTCGATAACATCGTCACTTACAGTCGGTGATGTATTCTTCCGTCTTATATTGCATTTTAATTGCCCCCAAATTAATTCAATTGGATTAAAAATACAATAATAAGGAGGCAATCGAAGTACATCATGTCCAAATTGCTTTGCTAAATTGTCACACACATACTGTTTCACAGGAGGTTTAATTTGAACAACTTCTAACAATTGTTTTTTATTGTATTCTTCGAAGTATAGATCGTTGTTAATTAAATATTCCTGAATCTCGGCCTTCTTCATGGAAGTAGATGGTATTTTAAAATTTTGAAAACTCATTTATATACCTACTCACTAGGTATCTTAGTTTCCCTAATATGTATTAATACCGGTCAAGGACGATTTATTTTGCAATCCTACTCTGTTCGCCAACAGGTAGAATCTCTTGCTGTGTGAGGTTTAACACAGGCTTAGTAAGTTAAAGCCATAACGAAATAAAGGGTTTTCCAATAAGAGGTGTTATTTTGAATAGCCCGCTATTTCGGCAGATGTCGCTTTTGAAGCTGTCATTTTTTGACATTTGACAAGTAGAAACTACGCCATTAATAAAAATGGAACGATACACGCTTCAACAACGCATTGAAATTATTAAAATTCACTATAAAAATGGTGAAAATTTGGCAGAGACGGTTCGTAAAACTCGACAATTTTTGGGTCGTCGTGAAGCACCTTGTCGGACCGCAATACAGAAATTGGTGGAAAAATTCGAGCTGTTGGGACAAGTTAGTGATATGAAGAATAAAACCCGTGCACGTCGCTCAAGAACAGCCGAGAATATTGCTGCTGTAGCCGAAAGTGTTGAAGAAAACCCAGGTTTGTCCATTCCTCGTCGTTCTTTGGAATTAGGCATTCCACAAACGTCATTACACCGTATTTTGCATAAAGATTTGGGTCTTAAGGCTTATAAAGTCCAGTTAACACAAGAACTCAAGCCGGCCGATCATCAACAACGTCGTGTCTTTGCTGATTGGGTCGTTGAAATGCATGAAAATGATCCGGAATTCCATCGAAAAATCATCTTGAGTGATGAGGCCCATTTCCACCTCGGTGGCTTCGTCAACAAACAAAATTGTCGCATCTGGGGCTCAGAAAACCCAAGAGTTATTGTTGAAAAGCCTCTCTATCCTCAACGTGTGACTGTTTGGTGCGGTTTGTGGTCCGGCCGAGTCATTGGACCTTACTTTTTCGAAAATGAGGCTGGAGCAACAGTTACGGTGAATGGATTGCGCTATCGAGAGATGATTAACGATTTTTTATGGCCGGAATTGGATGGTATTGATCTGGACAACGTTTACTTTCAACAAGACGGCGCTACGTGCCACACAAGCAACGAAACCATTGATCTTTTACGGGAAAAGTTTCCGGACCGTGTTATCCCTCGAAGAGGTGATCACAATTGGCCACCGAGATCTTGTGATTTAACACCTTGCGACTTGTTTCTTTGGGGCCACGTGAAAGAGAAGGTCTACGCCAACTGCCCAGCGTCGACTCAAGACCTCAAAGATGGAATTCGTGAGGCTATCGAGGACATAGGACAGCCACTTTGCGATTTGGTTATGGAAAATTTCATGAAAAGAATATTGTCCTGTCAGCGTGGTCGTGGTGGTCATTTGCCTGATGTTATTTTCCACTATTAACGGCATACCTTCCTCTTTATAATGAAATAAACATCCGATCATTTATATTAAAAAATGGCATTTTTCTTTGAATATCAAAATAACACCTCGTATTGGAAAACCCTTTATCTTTGGACAAGGTATACCTGAATAATTTTATTACGAAATGAAGAATGAATTTATCTCTGCTGTTGTTTATATGAAATAAAAGAAACAATAAATACCGATCTACAAAAGTATGTACTCGTACATTTAACAATTTAACAGATATACGACTGGTTATTTATTTTTGCTCTGCGTGATATTCTCCCCTAATATATATCTGCATTCTTCAGTTTTCGCGTTGCTCATTAGTACAGTTTCATCGTTGAATAATACGCATCAATTTACGGACTTATACACTATTCTATACAATCTATATAGTATATGTTTTCACGGACCACGTTCATGGTGCTTCAAAATTCGATCCCTCCAGTAATTGGATGAAATAATTGCGTGGTGTGCGTATTAGTCGCCAGCGTGGTGCTGCCAGCAAATACAATAGCGGGAAATTTAAACGCAAGGGTGGATTTAAACAAGCACTAATTCAAAAAATTCCAGTGGTTACAAATTAGCAAATTATGGTAAAACTTTGTAAAGACACTAATGACAAAATGTTCTTATAAAAAGCTAATTAAAATATAAACTCCTACATCTGCAATTCTACTGTATATGTCTTCCTGTTTAACTATGTGGAAGAACTGTCCTGCCGCTGCCTGCAGGTGACGCAGGATGAGTTGAGCCAGGACGACAGCAGGACGGCAGGACAACAGTCACGTGTCGCCCCATGCGAAATAATTAAATGTGACGCAGGCAACTGCAGGAGAAGTCTGCATGCAGTATGCGATCTACTGTCAAGGGGTTTATGTATAACAACATAACTTGATATTATAGAACTAACAATGTTATAATATAAGAGGGAGTTTAAAAATTAGCAGAATAAAAACGAAGAAGTATAATTTTATTATTTTTCATTTTTAATCCTTTGAAATCCATTGTTTTGCTAATTATGTATATACGCGCCCAAGCTCATAATATTTCGGCCGGTTTATATTTTCAAATTATTGGATGGCGTTACTAAAGAGTTCGGTGAATACTCCCCGCTATCAAGAACAAGAAATAAGCAAGTCTTAAAATTAAGCCTACAAGAAATTTGCAAGAAAAGAAGTTGTTTTTCTTCTTGATTTGATTAGCAAGACAAGACAAGAAATTACTAAAAACGACAAGATATCTTGTTTTGTGCATTACCAATTAAAACATGATTCTAGGCTAAATTAAGTTAGAAAAAATATGAAAGGAATGTAGTTTCTTTTATTGTCAAATTAAAAAAAAAATCTGATGTGGCCAGTATAATACCTTCCGTCAATCCTGTGTATTATGTATAAATTCCATACATAATTTTTCTTGGAAAAGATTCTAAATTTCCAGTAAAATTATTTCATAAACAAACTATGCAAACTGAACACTAACATCTTCTTTAGCTTTTCCCATTCGTTATTTTCTTCTTCCACTCATTTCTGTTTTGCGTGTCGTTCTCACTCAGTTCCTTTTCTCTCGTCTTCCGCAATACAGTCCTTCCATCTTTGGTCTTCCTCTGTTTCTTCAACCTTCTATTATTAATCGTCTCTCTTGTATCTTTCGAAAAACTTGTAACACTAGAGTTATTTCCTTAAAGTATCTGTGAATTGAATTATATGAATATATTAGTAGCTTCCATGTTTAGCATAGCTGGCTGATATATAAAATTTAATTTCTTTAAAATTCTGTAACTCTATATCTATTGAATATGAAGTATAAAATGCAATCAAATCGTATAGAGAATAATATGTTCTTTAAGTTATAATAACGTTAAATGTCAATAAATCAAATTTAACTGTTAAATCTGCAAATGAGGCTACTTACAGTTCACCAATTATAACCAAAAGCTAATCAGTTGTTCTTCTGGATATAAACTTGAGGAATACGATAAAATTATAATTTTTGTAATCGTGGTATTGAAGATATGCGATCCGAAACTTTCGTCACACATATACATACAGACATCATCGTAAAATGGTAAAATCGTATTATAGGGACCCAGAACATGCTTGTTAACTGAAAACTCATCATTGAATTTTTTCACCAAAGACAATACCTTCCTCGACATAGGTTGTTTTTGTTAAGAGATCCTCAATTGTCGTTCAAATTAAATGAATTATGAATACAGACAAGTTGTGTTTCAAACGAAACTCTAATCGATCTCGTTGAATAAATACTATTAAATGTTTTATTGAAACATCGATTCTTTGTTTAATATTTGATTGTTTTATGTTTGGTAGTTATAACAAACTTTATTATATCTTTCTTGTTCTTGTTTACATCATTAGCTACACAACACAATCTACGTTTTATTTACCCGTATTTATTACTATTATCTTTGGATTCGTGTTTAAGGTTAGTAAAATAATCTTGGCAGGTAGTTACTTTTATAGGGGTATAAACGGTATTTTTGTCAAATAAAATAATATGTTTATGGGAATTTACACGGAAAATATACAAAGACACAAAAATGTAACTGGCGATATAATAATTGGTGATATCTAGACGAACGTAATACATTCAGTCCAGGGAACATACAGAATCTTAAAGTGACATCTGGAAAAAACAATACTATTACTTTTTGGCATAATCTCCTTTTTTTACCTTCCGTCACCTCTAGAAAATTGTAACACTAGAGTTATTTTATTACCGCATCTTTCCGTGTGTTCACCATCTACTTCAACATCCTCATCTGTGCCACATTAATTTACTTTGTACTCATACTGACATCTGTCAATTTGAATTATATGAATATAGTAGTAGTTTCCATGTTTAGCATAGCTGGCTGAATTATAAAATTTAAGTTCTTTAAAGTTCTTTAACTCTGTATCTATTGAATATGAAGTATAAAATGTAATCAAATCGTATAGAGAATAATATATTCTTTAAGTTATAATAATATTAAATGTCAATAAATCAAATTTAACTGTTAAATCTTCAAAGGAGGCTACTTCCGGTTCACCAATTATAACCAAAATCTAATCACTTGTTCTTCTGGATGTACACTTGAGGAATACGAAAAAATTATAATTTTTGGAATCGTGGTATTGAAGTTATGGGATCCGGAACTTTTGTCACACACACACAGACACACATACATACAGACATCATCGTAAAAATGGTAAAATCGTATTATAGGGACCCTAAAACATGCTTATACACTAAAAAATCATCAACCAAAGACAATACCTTCCTTACTTAAAGGTGACGGAAGGTAAAAACCTTATAGCTTTTAATACCAATGAAAATATTTAGAAAATGTCTCTATAAAAATTCTGAGACCGTTTAAAATTTTATAGTTAAATATTGGAATTTTGAAGACAAATATTTGAAAACAAAGTAAAAGATCAATAAGTTAGGAAACTAGCATTTACTTCTTCTAGTTTGTAAGACAAACTATTTGTTTCAATAATAGATGAGCATCGTTCCAAAGAAAACGATAACAGCCCAAGTTTAATTATCCCAAATGAACTCACATTTATTATTCAACGGAGCAATTTTATCGTTTGCCTTCACACTTTCAAATATATAAATACATAAATTGCCAAGCCTTGAGGTAGATTTGTTAATAAGTAGATTTTAGTTGAGACTATCTTGTATATATATGATTTCGAAATTTGAACTCCTTTCGAGTTATGTCCCTAGGATGACTTTTATGGCACTATTTATTTTTACCTTCCGTCACCTTTAGGTAAGGAAGGTATTGTCTTTGGTCAAAAATTCAATGATGAGTTTTTAGTGAATAAGCATGTTTTAGGGTCCCTATAATACGATTTTACCATTTTTACGATGATGTCTGTATGTATGGTTGTATGTGTGTGTGTGTGACGAAAGTTTCGTATCGCATAACTTCAATACCACGATTCCAAAAATTATAATTTTTTCGTATTCCACAAGTTTACATCCAGAAATACAAGTGATTAGATTTTGGTTATAATTGGTCCACCGCCTCATTTGAAGATTTAACAGTTAAATATGATTTATTGACACGTTTATATTTTTATTTATTACATATTTTGGAGCTGTAAGAGTATTTGGTTGTTTTGTATCGATCAGTTTGCTTATTCCACTGCGACGTTGATTGCCTATAACGCCGTTTACGAGATCGAATGGCCGGCAAATAAAAAGCCTTTCAATTATTCCTAATTCCCCCCTGGAATACCAGATCCGTCCCTTCATTATCGTAAAAATATATTTCTCTACTCGCGATTTATATACCGGAAGAAACTAACTTGCTATGCCTTTTTTATTACTAATTATAGCGACAAAGTAGAACAAAGAAAAGTTTCTGTAAATAACAGAAAATTAATATATAGGATACGATATAAAGACCAATGAAATTTTACTCAATAATATTATAGATATACCATCCCAAAATCATATTAGTTCGCCCGGCATAATATGTTAGCTTACTGGCATTTCATATATTAAAGTAGAATGTTTTAACTAAGTCGAAGCAATATGAGTTTTTGAAAAACAAGCGTGTTATATCCATCCTTATCGTACACGCTTATAGCCTTTGCAAAGAAAAGAGATAAATCTATGCCAATTTGTTAATTCGTTCATGATACAGATAACCTTGATCGGACATCTTTAAAAAAAATACTGTACATAAATTTTCTTGAAAAAGATTTTAAGTTTCCAGTAAAATTATTTTTGTCATAATTACGATGTTCATAGTTTTATTACCTGGCCCAAAACAGATTCATTTTTTCTGATTATAACAGAAAATTCGCCCACTCTCCAGATATCTTTTAATATTGTGTAATGCCACACATTCATGTCCTCCAACCCTTAGCGTATGTAATGTATATATGAAGGGAGTCCTCTGGATTCCGGAATCCGGGAGAATTCTCCCGGGAGGACCCGGAGTTACCGGAGAATTGGTGGTCGTTGCGGCAGGAACCGCTGTGATAATGGGTCGGGAATGAGAAACACTTTGTATCAAATGTACGGACTGTGGTACGGACATGTACACCGGCTTAAATAACATGCAAATCAACAAGAAAATTCAGGGATATACAACGTAAATTGAAATATTTACATTCAAGGAGTATTAATACTTAAATATTGAAAATTATAGGTATATTACACATACCCTTCAGAAGAGTAGTACAAAATTTCTTCATAGAATGAATTTAAATTTAAAAAAAACTAAATATAAAGAATATATATCAAAATTCAGAAAAATTGTGTCTCATCGAAATAATGAGTAATGAAAGAAAAATGTACTTGGAGAATCTTTTATTTCTTGATCTGTGACTATTACGGAGGTTACAAGTATAGGTTAAAGAACTTAAATTTGTTTCAAACATTATGGGACAATGTACACCAACACTGTAGACTAGAGTAACATTGCACTGCGAAAAAGCTATCAAATTCTTCTCAAGTAAGTTGTAAATATTGACAAAATTACACATCGATATAAGAATAATCGGAGTGCAATCTATCCATCACTTTATTAAAGGAAATCAATATGTTATTTAGATATAACATGTACGAAAAAATAAAATGTAAGATATGTAAGAATAGATGCACATATCCAGATATATACATTTTAGACCGCCCAAAATTAATGTTTTTAGTAGAATATGAAGAGAAAGTAAACAAGAACGTTGTTCGAATTGAAACTCCCTGTTACCAGCCTAAAATTTATATATTATGGTAAACTCTACTTTGTAATTTATTGCACATAATTTATGGTAAAATATCCTATAGATTTTGTAAATATATGTGAAAATTGTTTTATATTGAGACATACTCTTATTGAATAATAAAGAAGTTTATACGGCATAGACTTATATGAATATATTATTTGTATTTCTAAAAATATTCTTTGCTTTATACATACAGCCAGGTAAAATATACGGCGAGAGGTTATGTGCTGGCCACATCAGATTTTTACCTCCCGCAACCCTTGGTAAGGGAGGTATAGGGTTCGTGCTAAAAATCGTATATCGAGATTTTGGTAAATTACCACGTTTTAAGATCCTTACAATCCAATTTTAACATTTTCACGATGGTGTCTGTTTGTATGTATGTATGTATGTATGTGTGTGTGCGTGTGTGTGTGTGTTTGTGTCTGTTTATCTGTCGATGGACGTAGTAAATCAGGTCGGTACAAAACTATTCAGGAATTTATGTAGCAGAATAATTTATTTTTCAATTTCCTCGTTTTCACAGTTCACTCAATTCATTACTTCATCATTTTTCAATATTCGTACGCGCCGTCCAATAAACCAACCCTTTCTCCTACAACCCTCCACCCCCTTAAACCCCTTCCCGTGCAATAGAATCAATTACAGTCAACACCAAAGTTGCTGCCATCAGAGTTGGCCAGTTGCGATGTTTGTATGTTTGATTTATTTACTTGTTTGTCAATTGTCCGACATAGTTTTTGCTTTAAATTTATTAGTTTATGAATGTATGTCGCGGTGCAAGCCGAGCGCGCTAAAACGCTAGGATGCTCATGTTTTAGTTGAAACAAAGGGGAATTTTTTATGCACTTCAAGAGTCAGTTTCCTGATCTCATTTGATGTGAGGTAACTTTAACCTAAATTCACAACTGGACATTCTCATATTGTGTTCCAAAGTGTCTTCGTTCTCTTCACAGAGTCTGTTGTTTACATCTATACCAATCTTACACACGAGCAAAAAGTTTGTGGCCGGGGCGAAGGCGAGGACTAGGTTTGCGAGTGTGGATTATGCCATTCTAAACGTGTTGTAGACTATACTTTCTCTAACAAGATTTTAGAAATTATACATAAAATGTTGATTGATAATAACAATATATTATCATATACCATTAAATATTTGTTTTGACGCCAGTCCATAAATTGTTTATATTAACTCCATTCATATTTTTCTTTTGATTTATTTGGTAATAACTGACTCCCTGTATCATTAGCAGGTTTCCTTATTTGTGGTGACGTACATTCCATGTCTATATCTTCATTTCCACTTATATGTTTTTCTATAAAATGTCTTTAGTTAGTTTTCTAATATATTATTATTTAGATAAACTTATTACTCTGGACAACTCCAAAAACCTGTAAAACTTAACAAAAAACTCACAAAATGTTTAAAACTTTAAAACGTCGAACGCGAATACAGAAATAAATAAATATAAAACAAAGGGTCATAACCATAGCAACCGAACCAAGATATTTGCAATACCGCGCTAATATGCGGCGAAATAGATTGTGATTCGTTGAAAGCCGTGCGGAATTATTGGAATAATATTAATTCCAACATAATTTTGAGTCGTGGAATGTATAGTTTCCAAAATAGTGTTGGAGAAAATGAAGTCCATGCATAGGCTGTTTCAGCTTTGGGAACAGATCGAAGTCTAGCATTGTCATGGAAAATGAGTGGCTCAGCCTCGAGCAACTGAGGTCGAGTTTTGAGCAATTTTCTACGCAGATTTTGCATGAAGGCCCAATAATCATTTGTTTGACTTTTGATTGACCTGCAGAATTTTTTTTGGCCGTTGGGAATTTGGACCTCTCCATTCCTTGGACTGTGATTTCAACACCAGCTCAAAATCTCTAATCTTCGTTGCATCAATAGCGACTATTCAATACAAGAATTCTTGACTTTCAACGACGAATCTTTGTTTCAGTAAGGTTGTAATGTCCAAGCGTTTCTGCTTCTGTTCTACGGTGAGGGAACCATCGCGCAGAAATTTTTCTTTTGTTTAAATCATTTTTAAGAGCATCTTAAGAGCACTTCGTTCATCTGTTGACGTTTTAGACTTTCCTGGTCTTAAATCCTCGTATATGCTCACACGACCACCACAAAAATTATTAACCCAACGAGACACTGTAGATTTCTGTGGAGTTTGTGCCACTTAAAGTTGCGATATTAATGTAAAAGCTCTGACGTTTGTGAAAAACAGATTACGCTATAGTTGAAAACATCTACTACAACTGACGTAATTGCCACTGTTGTTGCATTATCCAACTTGTGTATTTTTTATATATATTACTGACAAGTTCCCCCGTTAATAAAATCGAGTATCCTTTGATACAATAAAAATTTAAACCTTTGTAAGAATTTAAATCTCCATGACAAGTTAATTTTCATATAATCCATTTTCTATCTCTCTCGCTTTGCATACAAACGTGGACATTATGATTCTGTCTTTGTTTTGACGTGTGTGGGACAAACAGAACGTAATTTATTGTTGGACGCAGAAGGCCATGCTCGCTCGGCAACTGTCAGCGCGTCACGACGCCAGCGATGCTCAACTGTTCACCAGTTCATGGCTAACTGGATTCTGCTATTGTCAGATTGTTATCCAAGTTCAAAAGCAAACGATAATCGAAAGAGAGCGCTTTTAAAATAGTTGTAATTAAATTTTATTTATTTAGATAAATACAGAAACGTAAAAAAAGTTAAATAAATGACTATGGTGTTGTTCTGGATGCTATGGTTATTACTCCAATTCAACAAATTTTGATATGGTGTATTAATAGAGTGTATATATAAATAAACCATTGTCTGCATGTGACAAATGTTTTCGTCTTTAATAATTTGCAAATATTTTTTATTAAAGTAATAATATTTAAGATGGCAATTAATTGAGTATATTGTCAGTTACCTTTACCCTCAGTTTTATAAATAATACTAACATAAATATTGTATTATTTACTGTTGGAACGAAATTTTTTGGGACTTTATACAACTATTATATATTTATTATGACTAGAGACAATTAGGTCAGACCTTATTTAGTACAGTAGAACCCCGGTTAACCGAAATAAAGGGGGCGCAGCCGTTTCGGATAACGATTTTTTCGGTTAACTCATTAACATCTAAAAATAGCCTACATATGTACTAAAATGGGTGTGTAGGGGAAATTAATTATTTTGAAACAATGTACATTACATAATATACATATGTAGTTACAGTTTTTAGATAAAGTACAGTATGTACATATGTTTTCAACTTCTTTGATAGCAGCTAATTTACCCGCAATAGAAATCACAACACGCTTCCGCTTAGATGCCATCTCACAACAATACGTAACGACACACACAAAAAAACTTACGTTCCCACTCATTTGCGAGCCCCGTACGTGCTCCCCGTCGCTACAGCCCGCCTGTGGAATGAAGGAGCCGGACAGTAAGTGGGGCTATATAATCATTCGTGGAACTGATAATTATACGTGGAATTGTTTCGGTTAACCCGGGTTTCGGTTGAACCGAGTTCGGTTAACCGGGGTTTTACTGTAATAAAATTTGGAGGTTAAAATTTTTCTTATAACTTTTCTTACATATTTAGCAGAATTACTGATGCTTCTAAAATATTACTCTTAGTATACAAATAACTGTTGTATATGACTTCTAAATATCAATTAATTAATTAATTATTTTTTTTCTGTTTCAGATTGACCCCAAAGTTGCATTCCCACGTCGCGCTCACCCGAAGGTAAGTCTAATTATATTTCACTTTTCGTCTTTTTTCACAAGTATTCGTTTTTATTCGTCCATCCACATCTACCGTGAGTAGTTCGTGCGCTTTTGCTAACTGAAATCTCGTGATTTCAGCGTGTGAAACATTAATTAGACTGTGAAATATTTAGCTGCAATTACAGAGGAAAGAATCTTGAAAGTGCAAAGTTTTACTTCCGAAAGAACAACGAAAGAATTAGGAATAACTCAGAGGAAGTTTCATTTAGCAAGACTGCTCACTGCTTCCGATTTTAGGTCTATGTTTGAAGTAGTCTAAAGAATGTTGTGGATTTTTATCTCTCGCTAAGAGAGGTATTGGATTCATGCTAAAAATCGCATATCCAGATTTTATTGAATAAGCACGTTTAAAGGTTCCTACAATCCGATTTTAACATTTTTACGATGATGTCTGTGTGTGGTGTGTGTTTGTGTATGTGTGTGTGGGATGTTGGAAGGACGATTACTCAAAAACTATACGACTTTATTTTTGTTTAACTACGTATTTCCCAATCGGACATTACTGGGTAGAGCTGAAAAGGTTTTGGTAATAATTGAACAACCGGAAGTAGCAGATTATTAAAAAAAAATTCTAAATATATTCTATAGATTTAGAGATAAAAGAAATATAATATATAAAATAATCTGTTGTAATAAATTTTACAGCCGAAAGAATGCCATGGAAAATAGTTGAAAATTTAAATTGTTTGAAACTGACAGATAAATGTCAGTGTCAGAAATCCGGAGACATTACTGAAGACTTTTTCTGGGAAGTACATACATTATATTATTTCTTAATGTATTAATAATTAAATATTTAATATTATAGGTATATTACACATACAGTTACTCCCGACAATGAATTGGAAACATCTCGAAAAATTAGAATAGTAGGACAAAATTTCTTCATAGAATCAATTTAAATTTAAAAAATCTAAATACAAGGAATAGATATAAATAGAATTTTTGGCGTAGAGTGTAGGTATACAAGAAATGTTGAATACATTAGGGCGCGAGCAGTCATGTGACTTTGTTGGCCTTGACAAGCAGAAATGAGGGCCCATGTCAGAATGATAGCTAGTAATTATGTATATAGATGTCAAATATAATTTCTCATTCTAAATTTAGTGATTTTCCAATTCCATGTGGTTTATTTTCCTCGACAAGTAAATTCCACACTCCTGGTGACAAATTAACTACGTGAATTTAGAAAATATTGAAATTTTTATTACAAATTATCATTCTGAAACGGGTCCCCACGTCTGCTTGTCACGGCCAACAATGTAACATGACTGTTCGCGCCATACTTATGTAACAAATAAAAGGAAGCGGCGAGAGGTATTGTCCTGGCCACAACAGATTTTTATTAACTGTTTAGAAACATTTATAGCGCTTGTTACATAAATAATACACTATTATATAAATTTCTAATTCATTTATTCTTGGAATATTCCTCCCCAATTATTTTGTAACATTTGTTCACACAGTTAGGTTTCTGTGAGGTGATTACCCTTGCTCACCTGAGCCCGCTAACAAGCAGCAGTGTGCCTTGGAAACAGCGGAAGAGCTAGGCGGCTCAGTGGAAAAATAAATGGATTAGGATGGATAAACGCCTTTCTGGATCATATGGGGATCTGCCAAGCGGTTAGAGGAATATATAAGAATTGAAAAGAGAAAGAAGTGAATTAAGAAAAGCATACATTTCTTTTGGAATGTTAGTCATTTGGAAATCATCTTAACCTAAATGTGTCCGTCAGTTCTGGTTTTACAGCGTCATGTCCACGTCTGTTAAATTGAAATAAATGAAACAAGACGATTTGCCAATTAAGAGGTCGTTAAATTTGGACTTGGGATGCACTATAAACCCCGCTACAATCCAATGAAGACTAATAGAACTTCAAGTCGTAATTTAGATTGTAATTACACCAGTAAACAGTATAAATAGTAGAAATAACCAACGAACTATAACTACACAAAAGTTTTTTCACATCAAAAACATTATATATGAATTCAGCTTTTACCTTTCGTCAACTTTAGGTAAGGAAGGTATTGTCTTTAGTCCGTACAATACGATTTTACTATTTTTACGATGATGCCTGTGTGTGTGTGTGTGTGTGTGTGTGTGTGTGTGTGTGTGTGTGTGTGTGTGGGCATGTATGTGCGTGACTATAATACGGGGTGCGGCAGAACCAATTGAGCAGTTTTGAAGAGTTATAAAAAAAAACCAGGGTATATATGAAAAAAATGTTTTTATTTTTGAAATCAGTAGGACTTACCAATTTATACTCATTAATTTTTAAAAATATTGGTCGCTAGTATGATCAGTGATTAAGGGTGATTAGCGAGCGTTTGACTAGCATTGTTTTATCTCTGTCAATCGTTTATAGATTATATTAGAGAAAAATACCTCAAATAAAAGATGCGTGCAATTAATTTTTCTATAACTACTACTTGAAGTATTTTTCTCTAAAATAATCCATAAACGACTGAAAGAAATAAAACAATGCTAATCAAATGCTCGCTAATCACACTTAATCACTTGTTCATACTAACGGTCAATATCTTTAAGATGGCGGCCGTTAGCCGATTTCTGAAGTTTTGAACAGCCCGTTGACACATTTCGCGGGGTATCACGTTTACTTCTTCAACAATCTGCCCCCTTAGCTCTAGCAGGTTTTGGGGGCGATGTTTAAATACTTTTTCCTTAAGATATCCCCAAAGAAAGAAGTCGCATATGCTTAAATCGGGCGAACGCGCAAGCCACCTCACGTCACCTATCAAAGACACAAGACGTCCAGGAAACATTTCTCTTAAAGCGTTTAGAGAATTTCGGGCTGTGTGGGCTGTAGCCCCATCCTGTTGGAACCAAAAGTCCCCTAATCCTTCTCCTTCAACAACCACGAAATTAATTAAGTATATTGTCAGTTACATTTACCCTCAGTAAAATAAAATAAATAAATATTTCATCACGGCATATTACCCATTGCTGGGTGTGCCAATCTGCTTCATAGACAGATATCGGTAATGATGGAATATTTGTACCGTGCGGGCGCTTACCAGGCGTCACCTCACAGGCACTCATTGCTGGCGTGGAGAGTGCGCCACAGGGGTCAATTTTGTGCTATTAAAATGCGATGTAATTTTTGGCGTCGGTCGGGATCGAACCCGGGTCCCCTAGATTCGCGACCAGACACTCAGGCACACGGCCACGAGACCCTCAGTTTTATATATAATACTAACATAAATATTGTATTATTTACTGTTGGAACGAAAAATTTAGGACTTGTCTTTTGTCATATATTTGCCCGTAGATGATTGTTTAAATGAGAAATTCAGTTAATAACATTGTTTTTAAATCCAGTTCTAGTATTAATACATAAAATAAAAAATGCCCAAATATAGTCTTAACTATTGTAATCTAAAAATTTATTTTTTATTGCTGTTTAAATATTTATTTTAGAGGTACGAATACATTTGGGGTTGGGCTCGTATAGAACTGACGGAAGGTAATGTGCTGGCCACATCGATTTTTTTAAATTGTCACTGAGTCGTTTCGGAGTTTTACTTATGTAACAAAAATTATTTTATACCTAAATATTTCTTTTTAAAAGTTTCTATATTATAATAATATTCTAGCTAGCAACTCGTCAAAACATCACACATTTGTGCGTGAAGCACACATTTCTAACCCTTGTCCAACTATTTTGAATTCTATCAATTATCTGCAATTACAACTATATTTCTCTGCGTTCATTTGTGATTGCGTGCGCGATTATTTTGTCCATAAATCGCGCTGTGACCGCATTGCAAACCTGCAGCATTCGCACAACAAATAATTAGACCGGCGAAAAAGTCTGCGGGTAACCGACTGCGCCCAAATCCGCCCTTTACATGTAGCTGCGTAGAACACCCCCACACGCACACAGCTAGAATGAGAGAGGCAGAGAGAGTGAGAGAGGTAGGAGAGATACATACGCACACACATAGACGTACAAGTAGAAACACTAATACAAGTGGATAGGTACATAGCAAAGGGATGATCAATAGAAGACGCATTAAGGGATGATGAAATCTTAGGTGACAATTCTCTTGGAATGCTAATGTGATTGGTTGATTCGGTTTTGAAACTATCTACAGTAACATTTTTTAAAGATGTTCAAGGTTATTTGTATCATGAACGAATTAACAAATTGGCATACATTTATCTCTCTCCTTTGCAGTCTATAAGCGTGTGCGATAAGGATGGATACAACACGTCTTTCAAAAATTGATATTGTTTCGACTAAGTTGGGACATTCCACTTTAAAACGATGCTCGTTGTTGATAATACGAGGGTCATTCAATAAGTAAAGAGACAAATGGCTGTAGCTCAAAAACGGTTTATTTCAATCTTTCAAAATTAAGGCTATTTTTCAACATAATCACCCCCCACAGTTATGCACTTGTCCCATCTTTCTTGCAGCTTCCTAATTCCCTTGGCGAAGAATTCTTCCGATTTACCCCGAAGCCACTTTTGCACCGCTTCCTTAACTTCCTCATTGTTAGCAAATCTTTTTCCACGTAGGGCGTCTTTGAGTGGTCCAAACAGGTAAAAATCAGATGGGGCGAGGTCGGGACCGTAGGCAGGATGAGGTAAGACCTCCCAACCCAATTCTTGAAGCTTATCACGGGTCAGCTGGGCTTTATGAGGGCGGGCGTTATCGTGCTAAAGAATGACTCCTTTTGACAAGAATCCACGGCGTTTGCTCCTGATAGCTGGTCTAACTTTGTGTTCTAGCATCTCAGAGTAGTATTGGCTATTGATAGTTCGCTGATCTTCAAGGAAATCGCAATAGACTGGACCCTGTGAGTCCCAAAAGATGGTCAGCATCACTTTACCGGCGGAAGGTTGAACCTTGAATTTTTTGCGAACTGGAGAGCTAGTGTGTTTCCACTCCATACTCTGCCTTTTGGTCTCAGGGTCGTAGTGATGGATCCAGACCTCGTCGCAGGTCACTATTCTTTTAAAAAAAGCGTCTCCTTCAATCAAACTTCGTTGCTTTAAGTCTTGACTAATGGAAAGCCTTGATTCTTTATGAGCGTCAGTAAGCTGTCTGGGAACCCATCTCGCACACGTTTTTCTGTACTTTAAATTGTTCTGAATGACATTGTGAACAGTTCCAACACTTCCTTGAACTTCCTCAGCTATCATTTCAACAGTAATTCTTCTGTTATCACGAATAAGTCCGTCAATCCTCGATTCCAACGAGGGACCAGAAACTTCCATTGGACGTCCACATCGGGGTTCATCACCTACACTTGTTCGGCCACTTTTAAACCGATCAACCCACTTGTAAAAATTCGCACGGTTCATACAACTTTTACCGTACTGTATTAACATTCTAGAAAAAATTTCACTTGGTTTTACACCTTCTGCGACTAAAAATCTAATGACTGAGCGCTGCTCTTCTAAGGTGCAATCTTCTAGTGGACTTGCCATGGTGAACTGAAAATTTTGAGGTTATGTTGACATAAAATGATGAAACAGCTGATCAGAGCATATCCCAAGGTTGCCAACTAACACCCCTGAAAAGATTGTACACATTCATTGAATAGTTTTAAAATTATAGAATTTGTCTCTTTACTTATTGAATGACCCTCGTACTTTCGCCAAACGTGATGGCGAGAGGAAAATATTGCGCAAAAGATCAAACTGCGTCCTTACCCCTACTCCAGATGGCTAAGCACAAAATTAGTTTCGAGTCAATAGCGTAGCATTGTTAAGTAGTATTTCAATATCCATATATTGGATTGAATTTCTGGTTGGCCAAAATTATCAGAAAACGAGAAAGTTGTAATATTTTCTAAGTTAGAAGAGGGGTGGTCAATCGATCAATAGCAGAACATTAAGATTAAATAAAGTACTGGACGCTGATGGAGCGATGATAAATTACTAATGTTACTTCGTCCATAATTTGTTTCAGTCATAATTTTTACTTATTTGTAATCCATTTAAAATAAATACTTGGTTGTTCTTTAATTTTTCTAGAATATATTTGTAATTTAGTAGTAACTTAGCACAATGAAGAACTTGCTCCACGATACCTAAAATAATGACATGACAGTGACAACTTGATTGACAGTTGGTATTAACCTATTTTAAAAAAATCTGTTGTGGCCAGCACAATACCTTCCGTCATTCTCGTGTATAATGTATAAATTCCATAATTTTTCTTACAAAAGATTCTAAATTTCCAGTAAAATTATTTCATAAACAAACTATTCAAATTGCACTTGACACTGGCATCTTCTTCTTCTTTAGCTTTTTCCATTCGTTAGGGGTCGCTATTTTTGCATGTCGTTCTCATTCAGTTCCTTTTCTCTCAAATCTTCCGCAATACAGTCCTTCCATCTTATCTTTGGTCTTCCTCTGTTTCTTTAACGTCCTATTACTAAACTATTCATTCTTGTTCCAATATAATTCTTCATTTCTCCTCATGACATGTTCAAACCAATGTAATCGTCTTTCTTGTATCTTTCTAAAAACTTGTAACACTAGAGTTATTTTCTTACCGTATCTTTCCGTGTATTCCCCAATATCTACTTCAACATCCTCATATCTGCCACATTAATTTACTTTTTATTGATACTGACATCTGTCAGTTTGAATTATATGAATATATTACTAGTTCCCAAATTTGGCATAGCTAGCTGAATTATAAAATTTAATTTCTTTAAAATTCTTTAACTCTGTATCTATTGAATATGAAGTATAAATTGTAATCAAATCGTATAGAGAATAATATATTCTTTAAGTTATAATAACGTTAAATGTCAATAAATCAAATTTAACTGTTAAATCTTCAAATGAGACTACTTCCGGTTGACGAATTATAACCAAAATCTAATCAGTTGTTCTTCTGGATGTAAACTTGAGGAATACGAAAAAATTATAATTTTTGGAATCGTGGTATTGAAGTTATGGGATCCGGAACTTTTGTCACACACAGAGACACACATACATACAGACATCATCGTAAAAATGGTAAAATCGTATTATATGGACCCTAAAACGTGCTTATTCAGTAAAAACTCATCATTGAATTTTTTGACCAAAGACAATACCTTCCTTACCTAGAGGTGACGGAAGGTAAAAAGTAAAAACTCGGTGACTTGATTTTTAAGGTGTACGCGATTTTTTGCAAGCCAGTGTAACTGTGGGACAAAAAATAGCTGAAATTATCTTTTTAAAGCATCGGCAGCTTCACCGAAATAAAGCGCAATTTTCTGAAAATAAAAATAAATAATATTTAAGATGTTTTGTACCTCATGTTAGAAAACCACATAATTCCTGAATTCATGCGATTTGAATCATTATAGCATGTAGTACGAGTAAAATTAAGGCTGAAATGTATCACGAATATTCCATTAACACACATCTGTAATGGCGTTTAATTCAGCTGAATAATTGAAACACACACACATGGGCCTCCAACACGCAAATATGAGAATATAGGAATGGAGAATGTAAAGAGAACAGATCGACTAAGATTTAATATTAATACAATACGATAGAATACATTTTTACTTCCCATCAACAATCTTTTGGAATATCAAAATAATTTATGGAGATTAAAAACTATCAAGATTATACTATGAAGTTGTAGTGGACTAGAAATTGACAAAGCTATCTACCGTGAGTATTTTTTAACATGAAACATGGGATTTGTCATATCCATGGTTACGATTTAATTGACAGCAATGTATTTGCCAGTTTCATTTGAAATGAAACATAGGGGATAATTTTGACATTTGTCTACTCTGTCAGTGTCAAAAAACCAATTTGAAATACAATGGTTTATACTGTGGAAGAGAAGGTGCAGATTATTAAGTGGTATTATTCGAATTTTAATCCAAGTTTAAGGCAAGTGTCGGACTTGTTCCGCACTTCATTTCCTGACAGGCCTACAAGTGCAGCAAAATTTTTAAGAATAGTGAATACCTGTAGAGGAAATGGTTGCATCGAGCCTGCACATAACAGTAGGAATAGATCCTGTAATATATTAACTGCGCAGAGAAAAACATGAAATTCTGACTTTAATACAAAATAAGAACAGATTAACATTGAGATTGGGCAAGCTACTGCTGTAAACAAAGCTACTGTACACAGATTATTTAAAAAGTATCATTACAGTATTACAGATCATACCATTTCCAAAATCACCAGGAGTTAGTTATGGACGATACGAAACGAAGAATAAATATTGTGTAAGAATGTTTGAAAACGTTAATAACAATCCAGATTTGCTGCAAAATATACTTTATACGGACGAAGCAACTTTTTATTTTCATGGCGAAGTAAATTTACAAAATTGTCGGTATTGGTCTAGGGAAAATCTACATTTGTATCATAGTACGAGGACTCAACGACCTGAGAAAGTTAACGTTTGGGCTGGCATAATAGGAAGCCACATTATTGAGCCATTTTATATTAACGGGAGTATTACTGCTCAATATTTAAATATAATACTTCTGTCAAATTCATCCCCTATGTTTCATTTTAAATGAGACAGGCAAATACATTGCTGTCAATCAAATGTCAAGTCGTAACCATGGATATGACAAATCCCATGTTTCATGTTAAAAAATACTCACGGTATAGGCATTTTTACTCAGAACGGTAACCACATTTTATTGAGCGTTAGAAGGTAACCCGGCTAGATGTGTTTATGTCAAACATATAACTATGGTATATAGGACGGTTACATGCCTGGTTACTATAGTTATGCATTTTGCATGATCAGATTTTTTTTGTTTACCGACAGGGTTTTCAAGACAGTAGAATATATTTACAAATTACTGATCGGTAAGTGATTGAAATTACTCGCCGATCAGGATGCGGATGCGGTAAGTAAATAAAAACAACTGTCATCGAGAAACTTATACAGTTGTCAAATATAACGTGTGTATCTCTTAAGCGAATATATCTTGGTGAAATTGAGGGTTTTCGATTGCGTGGCCGACCAGTGTGTAAGTGGATGGATGTGGTTGGTAGGGTGCTCAAAGAGAGAGAGTTTCCAAGTAAGAAGAGAAGAATGTATGAATGCGATTATGAGTGTGGCCGAGGCGAAAGAAGTCTGCTTAAATAGGAATGTGTGGCGAAGGATGATTGTTTCCTAACTATTATTGTGATCTGCATGCGGTATTTCGCTACCGAAAATCGGTCACTTTAATATGTTTAAGAGTAAGAATTTGTTGTATGATGTTGTTGTTCTTATTGTTTTCGGGTTTGTGCGAACCCACTAAGTGGGACACGCATGATTTCATGTATGTATGTATGTATCTATTTTATTTGGTCTGGAAAGTTATACAAAATGAATTTATATACGTCTAGTTATTTGTAGATAGTTGGATTAATTTTGAATAACTTTTTTAGGTCTAAGAAAATATTTAAAATTTAATAATGTTATAAACATTCGTCACAAAACTTTGAAAGCCTTTTTGACATGTGGTTGACATAAACTCTACATAAAATGAGATAGAAACAATACAACTTCATGTATGTATCTATAATTTGTATTTCCCGCCATTATATTTGATAAGTTAGCAAGACAAGCGAGAAATTTGTCGCTTGCATTGCTTGTGAGCAAATCAAATTATACTTCCGGTTACTTGTTTTGCTGGACTTATTGAACGCACCAAATCGCTTGCAAAACATCGCGTACAGTAAAATTTTTGAAAGATGTCCGATCAAGGTTGTCTACGAATTGTATGAATTCAGATTTTTGCTCCGCCCATCATGACAAATTCAGTAGTGTCGTTTACTTAGTTTTTATGAGGGCACGTAAGATACTACTGTTATTTTATTATTATAAAAATATGTTACAGGAAAAGCATTCAAATTTCAAAAATAAGTCAACTAGTAAGTTTATAAGCAAATGTAAAACCAAATATGTTAAAAATAAGATACTGACACAATGTCAGTGTCAGTGACTCTGAAAGAATATAACGTTATACGTGCGGCTATGAATCCAGGTAATGTATCTGAATTAATAAATAAACTTACGTTACAGCGAAAGTATTATCAACAACGAGCATCGTTTATAAATGGAATGTCCTAACTTAGTCGAAACAATATGAATTTTTGAAAGACAAGCGTGTTATATCCATCCTTATCACACACTCTTACAGCCTTTGCAAAAGAAAGAGATAAATGTATGCCTATTTGTTAATTCGTTCGTGATACAGGTGCCCTTGATCGGACATCTTTCAAAAATTTTACTGTACAGTATTTTTTTTAAAATTTTTAAAAATATGATTAAGGTTTACTACGAATTGAATGAATTAATATTTTAGCTCCGCCTATTCTGTCAATTTCAGTAGTGTCGTTCACTTAGTTTTTATGAGGGTACATAAGATACTACTGTTATTTTAGTATTATGAAAATATATCCGTGAAAGAATTCAGAACTAAGTTAATTGATAAATTTATTAGCAAATGTAAAACCAAATATGTGAAAAATAAAATACTGACACTGACACAATAAATAAACTCACGTTACAGCGAAAGTATTGTGAATTATGAGCATCGTTTTAAAATGGAATAACCTGATTAGCTAAATAAGAAACACCTGAATTCAGTACTGGGGGAATTATAAACTGCCAAATTAATTTCAGACAAACTTAAAAGCTGTCAAAGCTATCAAATTATGTATGAATCATGATTCGAAATTGCTTTTTTTCCAAAGACAAGTATTGTCTTGTTTTCTAAATTCTCCTTATTATTAGGTTTATAAGTATCTGTTCCACACTCCCCAATGGAGTTATATGCAAGCAAGCAACGCAAGCAACGAAAGCACGTAGATTGAAATATTTTAATATCATCATTTATATTCCGAGTAGTAAAGTTAATCGCGAAAGTTAAAAGTGTTTGACGCTGGAACGCTGGGAACCAAATCCTGATTTAAACAGGTTTATGACTTTGTCCTTTCAGACTTCAAGACTTCAGGACTTCGCAGGATAAGAAGGATGAAACATAAATTGTGTTTATTCGGAGCGGGAGTAAATATAGCAAAACTTATATACATACACAAATTGTTAGTAGTTTTAATTTTCCGCTAAATACGACGACGTATTAATAAGTTTCTGGATACAAAATTGCTAACCGAAATTATTTGATTTGTAATATAAAATGCATTTATATAGTTTTGTAATACTTAATAATTGTTTCATAAGCAACAAAATTATGAACGTAAATTAAATAAAGTAGGCGGTGTTCTTCCACAAGGCGCAACTTTCCACCGACACCTAACATTTGATTTTGGACGACATTTCTATCAATTTTTCGTGCATTCCTGTACATTTTGCGTTGAAGTTCGTCCACATTTGGGCTATTCAACCTCCATCGTGAACTTTTCAAGATAAAAGCCCAAAAACCTTTTATGGGACGAGCCTGGGGAAGGTTATGAGTTTGTCGTTACGCGGAACTAATGGTACGTTTTAATCAGTTAGTCAATTTTAAATTTGTATTGCATAGTGAGAGAAAGCAAGTTGTATTTAATTTTTTTTCTTTTATATATATTTGAAGCTATGAAGCAATGTTAACTATTTATGTATTTAAAAAAAAATATTATGAAACAAAGATAAATGAGAAAATGTTTTGATATGTGGGTCACCTCTCCCGTACTTACCCTACATATATCAATAGACGCAGTACTTTACATAAAATTAATTTACTACCCAATATTTTAATATTATTACCTTGTAATATTAGTTCAATGCGGCAGCCCTGAGTTTCCGAAAAAACGGGGCCTCCAACCTCTTCTTACCTAAAATAAAAGTGGTATTACTATATGAATGTAAAGTCCTATTTTTCGGAGTCGCAGTGAACACGCTGTATATTTTTAAAATGTAAACGAATAATTTGTTTATAATTTCAGTACCGGTATGAATAAAACAACAGAACATTTCTTACTTTTTTTGTTAGCCAACGATAAAGTTATGCAGTCTGGTCATCTTATATTCGTATATATTATTTGACTGAAATCTGACATCACCGAAAACTGGGGTAAACACCCCTAAGTGGTCTCCAACCTCCCCTTACAACCACCCCTTACCCCACAGCTAATCTCACCTAAAAAGAAAAGTGGTATTGATATATGAATATGTCAACAATTAAATAAACTTACTTTTAATTTTTTGCACTATTTCACTTCACTAGTCACTAATCTTTTGTAAAATTTAGTGTACAAGCAGGGTCAAGATAAATAATTAAATGAAATTATAATCACCGACTATAAGTATATTTTACTTTAAATGTAATTTCAATTTGTTTTACTTATAATTTAACCGTAGACTCCTTATTAATCATTTAATGTGTCTTTAAATATTATTAAAACTCTCTTTTACTTATAAACTACTCTCAGCAGCTCAGGAACTCAGCAGCGCAGCATTCTGGATCTCAGCAGCTCAGCAACACAAGAATTCAGCAGCACAGGATCTCAGCATCAATTAGAGTTCACATATCCCCAATATTTTGAAAAATATAAGACAGACAACCAACATAAGAAACATTGATACATAAATATGTTTGTGTGTGAAGCATGAAAAAAAGACCATGAAAAATCTTCACACACTCAGTAACATATTACACTATAATCCCTCTGATGAACAAATCAACTCGAACGACAATACTTCCAACAACCAACAGAACAAATATTGATACATAAATATGTTTGTGTATGAAGCATGAAAAGAAGACAACGAAAAATCTTCACACACTATAATCCCTCTGATGAACAAATCAACTCGAACAACAATACTTCTAAGAAGAACAACAATTAAATGTATACCCTAAGAAACACCAATAACCAACAACAAAAACCTTTTGGGGATAGTGAAACACTAATGTCTCCATCATTTTGTGTGTGTATGTGTGTTATAATGTAAGTAATCTTCCCCCGAAACTGACCCTGCTTGTATTTTACGTTAAAGCGCAAAACAAGTGTAAATACATAAATGTGTAAGTGTTAACCTGAAAAAAGTGTAAGAGTGGAATGTCAGTGTACGTCTGCATAAGCAGGAGCACCCCTGGCCAGACCAACAATTTGTTGCGGCATCTCAAAACAGGGCGAACATATACAAATACAAAACATTCAAATGGGAAAGAAATTGGTAAGGGATCGACGAAAGCGCGGCGACGAACGGTATAAGCTAATTTAAACTAAGACAAAATAAGTGTAACATTTAGTCTTCTACGATGTTTTGTTTGATCTCTTCACCTGAAAAAGAAGTGTGTGTATGTGTGAAATTAATTGACAATATATGTGTAGTTTCATTCTTAAATGGAATGCCGATATTTTTCATCATAAGGGTTTGCTTTACTACAAATCAGGGTAGAGTAGATTTATTTTATCTACTGTATAAGTGTCACATATTCAACAAATCGCAAAATAATAAAACATACTGCAATATAATCCCTCTCATGGCATTTACTGTGACAGTTTGGACTCGAAGGCCAAAATCTGAGAATCAGACGCAAAGATTACTCAATCACCCTGGTGACCAGAGGTCCGTACGCCCTATCCCAGAAGGAGAAGCAGCAGAGGATATCTGAGTTTGCCACAATGGGGCCCAGCACCTCGAAAGGATAAATTTGAAATAAAGGGGCATATAAGAACAAACTAAATGGAGTGCTGCATTGCAGTATGTATGGGAGACTTCATTTACGTTATATGTAAAGTGAAAATATGTACCAACTTTCGACTGACCGTTTGCACTTTTATTAGTGAGAGTTAGCAGTCTTAAGTAGACATTTTTTATGGGGAAAAGCATTCCAAATAAGAACTACACTACCCTAATCGCGGAACCGAACCGAACCCGAAAAATATCGCGAAATTTAATCCATAAAATCAAAGCAAATGTTTGAATTTAACTATAAGTGTGTATGTTTGAATTTAATATAAAGCAACCTATATATTTAAAACTATTATAAATACAAAAATATTCTAGCCCTAACAGTCTTCATTCTTCTCGCCGGTCTTCTCAAGCATCAAAAGTATGCGCATACACATGTAAACCAGGCCAGAAGCTCATACTTTCTAGCTTAAATTGTAGTCCCAGGATAGGCTCTTTTGTAGAACCTTAATTGGTTTGTGAAAGGTCCTTAATAAACTCCAAGTTAAGCATCAAAGGTAAGAGCATACACATATTACTATGTCAGAGGCCCATACCTACTAGCTTAACTTAAAGCTGTCAAAAGCTAAGCTAACCAACCGACTATATATCGACCATACTTGTTTAAATAATATTTAAACAAATATGATCTGTAGTGAATTTCGTACGCTTTTATGTATTAGTTACTAGCTATTAATATTAACCAACTGTTTTCTATACTATTATTTTAAAACAAAATGCGAGACTCTAACAATGATATATTTTAATGCGGATTTCGACGCGCGGCATGAAAAACTAAAAATACTAGTACATGTGCCCCGGAAAGAAGTATGAGTAATTGTGACTTCCCTGTATTTCAATTCATCAATGTAATATATACAGGTGACCCACAAAGATTGAAACTATCTTTACCTTTAAACAAATACTACAAAATGCCATGCTAACTAAATAAATCTACTTAATAGTTTTAAAATAAAATGAGGCACATGATAATTAAAGTAAATTAAACCTCGCCCACTATTAGTCACTAGACTAACAGAGGCATCGCAGATCTCAGCAATCAGGACCTGTAGACCTCAGAACTGCAACTAGTGGGGAGACGGGTTCTCAGGCACAGGCACAGGAGTTCAGCACTGCTGACGGAAATAGTTGATATGTTCCTATTAAAAAAATAAAACTTAGGTCCCACATTTTGAGAACTCCTGATACATTTTTTTGCATTCTGAATAAAAATAATTATCAATTTGTTCAGATTTTTATTTCATCTTGCTATTGTTTCAATATTTAATAATAATTAAAAATATTTAATTTAAACAAAATATATTTGTCTTACCGGTACGCCACACATGCAGATTCGTTTACTGTTTTTCATTATTAAAAACATATTCCCGGCTTAAATTTATAACGCAATAGTAAGAATATCATTTAAACAAACATTTACGATATAAATGTTATTAATTATGCTTTGATTTTAATTAAAAAATGATTCTAAACACTTGTTATCGGAACAAATTACTCGTTTTATTGTGACGTCACGGGTCACGGGACATACTGGAATTTTCCACAACTTCGAAATATAAAAATATTAACTTTTTCATAAAAATAAATAATAATTTAGCCATTCCAAGTTATTTTCTATGTTAATAAAGCTATACACAGTTCTTAACAAGTACAATATACTTACATAATATGTGTCAGGTTATGACAATCATATTTCCAAATAAGGCATATACCCAGGCACAAATTTTATGTTAATAGAATCGTCAATTAATACTGAATCCACTGATATATTATTTTACATTGATATCATTGATTTAAAGCTTAAATTTTGTCTAAATAATCAGGTATGTATCAACTGGCGCTAACACTACGACCTTTGGACTTGGGTGTAACTATAAGCAAGGAGGATCAGGGGTGTACACTCAATAGAACCGTCAAGGCGGTTAGTTGGTGGCCGGGCCGCAAGATGACTCTCATATCAGTTTTCCAAATATGTTAATATAATCGTCAATTAATACTGAATCCACTAATATATGATTTTATATTGATATCATTGATTTAAAACTTAAATTCTGTCTATATAATCACACAGGTCGGCATTATATGACGGTAAAATTACGACCTTTGGATTTAGAACTAAGAGATTGTTTCTCTGGGACCAGAACTGCCCTAAGATTGTTTGTAATTCATTAAAGAATAGATTGAAAATAATTTTAAGCACACTTAGCGTATTTATAGATAAATTATTGTAGCAAACACCTTAAAACAATACAGCGAACACCAAAACAAAAGTAGAGAACGATGTTCTAGAAAATGTCTAATACCAAGACAAAATTATAGCGGCAGAATATTTCCCAAATGAATTAAATTATTCAGTTAATATATTATAATTAAATTTCTATTCAATACTATTTGATATTTCGTACATCAATCACAAATATACAAGAGAAATATGCATACCTGAATATATATTATTCCAGTGGTTTTTGTATTTATTTTAAGGTATATACACAAATTGAACATTGAAATAGCTCTTTTGGACTTCAAAATAAATAAATTTAATAAATAAAACCTTCATTAATTTAACAAATAATTACGGTGATAACTGTAACACTTGTTACAAATTCATACGTTCTTGGTCTTGGTTCTTGGCACTGTTAAAATGCCATCTACCGTCAAAAAAATTAAATTAAATATCTATTTCAAAGAGTAAATTCACAATAATTCTATAAATCATTTATAAAAATAATAAACACTTTGTGAACTTATGTGATAAATTATATAGATGTAGACACAGATTTACATAAAAATTTATATGTATATCTGTGGATGTAGAGTCTAGTAGTTGGTAGCAGTGTTCACACGTTGCAGACTACAAATATCCATAGAATTTCTAATTTTGTGTTGAAGAATTCACCCGCTTTTGTGAACAACCAATATTTTCTACAGACATATATAATAATAATCTTCAGATTATTCTAAAGTGAATTACTTTCATCTCCTACCAAATTTCGTCCCAGAGAAGCAGACGCATTTTGCTTGCAAAACTTGCAAAATAAGTAAGTGTGAAACATATTTTGTGGCCCAGATTGTACAAAATATATATATTTGTACCATAAGGTGTAGGATGTACAGAAATATTTAATTAAATTTTAGTTTTATTGCCTGTTTCTGTTGGTTTGTAAATAAATCATACTAAACATATAATATCATCCACCAATCAAATTTGAATTTAGAAATTTTTCCCAAGCCGCTAAGAAACTATAAACAATATTGCCAAAGTTGGATAACAAAAATTATGAGAGACGAGTAAATATAAGTACAAATTTTTTAAGGAATAAATAAAAAATACTAATATGTCATTTATGTACTGCAAAAATGGTCATACATTTATTTTTTATATATAAAAACACCTTATCTAATTTTTATTTCCGTGAAAAAGCTCCAAAAGAGCTTTTACAGCTGACAATAATCCTGAAACGAGTTTCATGCTGCCATCTTGTATGGCGTCAGTAAACCATGAAACGTCAGTTTTGGAAAATTTTGAGACAAAACACATTCAATCATCATATATTTGTATAAAATAAGGTCAGACGTCAGATATTTATATTTATCTGTATTATTTTCGAGATAAAGTCCTAAATTAGCTTTTTCAGCTACCATTAATTCCTGAAACGAGACTCATGCTGCCATCTATTCAGGCGTCGTCTAACTATCAAACTTCTATTATTTATCTAATTTTGGCAACATTGTTCTTAACAACCTGAAAAATATTTCATCTAAATTTTGATTGGATAACTGAAATGCAATCATATTGTGATTAAGTGATAGAATGTTTAATGAAAAAATATTTTTCTGTGTACAATATTTACAAAGAAATAATATTACAAAAAATTATTCATTCAGGAAACGTTTAGTTTTTCAATAACTTTGACGTTTGGTAGTTTACCGACGTCACATAAGATGGCAGCATGAATCATGTTTCAGGATTAATGACAGCTGAAAATGTTCATTTCGAGCTTTATCATGAAAATAAAATTTGTAACGATATTTTTATAAAAGAAAAGGTAATGCCTGACCATATTGTAAATAAATAAATGATGTTTGAACATTATTTATTCATTCTTCAAAAAATTTATGCTTACACTTCTTGTTCTCCTATTATTTATCTAATTTTGGCAACATTGTTCTTAACAACCTGAAAAATATTTCAACTAAATTTTGATTGGACAATTGAAATGCGTTTATATTGTAATTAAGTGATGCATGTTTAATGAAAAATTATTTTTCTGTGTACAATATTTACGAAGAAATAATATTACAAATATTTATTCATCCAGGAAACGTTCACTTTTTCATAAACTTTGACGTTTGGTAGTTTAGCGACGCCACATAAGATGGCAGCATGAATAATGTTTCAGGATTAATGACAGCTGAAAATGTTCATTTCGAGCTTTATCATGAAAATAAAATTTGTAACAACATTTTTATAAAAGAAAAGGTAATGCCTGACCATATTGTAAATAAATAAATGATGTTTGAACATTTTTTATTCATTCCTCAAAAGTTCTGTGCTTATACTTCCTCTTCTCCAATTATTTATCTGATTTTGGCAACATTGTTCTTAACAACCTGAAAAATATTTCAACTAAATTTTGATTGGACAATTGAAATGCGTTTATATTGTAATTAAGTGATGCATGTTTAATGAAAAATTATTTTTCTGTGTACACTATTTACGAAGAAATAATATTACAAATATTTATTCATCCAGGAAACGTTCACTTTTTCATAAACTTTGACGTTTGGTAGTTTAGCGACGCCACATAAGATGGCAGCATGAATAATGTTTCAGGATTAATGACTGCTGAAAATGCTCATTTCGAACTTTATAATGAAAATAAAATTTGTTACGATATTTTTATAAAAGAAAAGGTAATGCCTGACCATATTTTAAATAAATAAATGATGTTTCAACATTTTTTATTCATTTCTCAAAAGTTCTGTGCTTATACTTCTTCTTCTCCAATTATTTATCTGATTTTGGCAACATTGTTCTTAACAACCTGAAAAATATTTCAACTAAATTTTGATTGGACAATTGAAATGCTTTTATATTGTAATTAAGTGATGCATGTTTAATGAAAAATTATTTTTCTGTGTACAATATTTACGAAGAAATAATATTACAAATATTTATTCATCCAGGAAACGTTCACTTTTTCATAAACTTTGACGTTTGGTAGTTTAGCGACGCCACATAAGATGGCAGCATGAATAATGTTTCAGGATTAATGACAGCTGAAAATGTTCATTTCGAGCTTTATCATAAAAATAAAATTTGTAACGATATTTTTATAAAAGAAAAGGTAATGCCTGACCATATTGTAAATAAATAAATGATGTTTGAACATTTTTTTTCATTCCTCAAAAGTTCTGTGCTTATACTTCCTCTTCTCCAATTATTTATCTGATTTTGGCAACATTGTTCTTAACAACCTGAAAAATGTTTCAACTAAATTTTGATTGGACAATTGAAATGCGTTTATATTGTGATTAAAGTGATAGAATGTTTGATGAAAAATTATTGTTCTGTGTAAAATATTTACAAAGAAATAATATTACAAATATTTATTCATCCAGGAAACGTCCAGTTTATGAAAAACTTTGACGTTTGGTAGTTTAGCGACGTCACATAAGATGGCAGCATGAATCATGTTTCAGGATTAATGACAGCTGAAAATGCTCATTTCGAACTTTATCATGAAAATAAAATTTGTAATGATATTTTTATAAAAGAAAACGTAATGCCTGACCATATTTTAAATAAATAAATGATGTTTCAACATTTTTTATTCATTCTTCAAAAATTTTATGTTTACACTTCCTCTTCTCCTATTATTTTAATTATCCAATTTTGACAATATTGTTTATAGCTTTTTAGCGACCTGGAAAATATGTATTTGATTGGTGGATCAAAATCAAAATTTGAAATGATTTGACAAAACAATGCGTAGATTTTTAAAATACATTTAATTGTTTATTTTATTCATTTCTTAATTAAATCGATAAGAATTATGAATAAGTAATAAAATATGTACTTATTTTATATCGGGAAAAGGAAATAGAATGGTAAAATTTTCATATCGCAGTAATTCGAAACATTTTAACATATAATATAACAATTATTAACCATTGTAGTTATTCTGAGGAAGGAATAAAATAATTCCGAAAGCTTCGTCTTCTATCTAACTGGTCAGTCGTGATCACAACCAATTTTATATATATATATATATATATATATATATATATATATATATATATATATATATATATATATATATATTCTTTATTTTAATTTTGTTTGTAAAAGAAATTAAATTTTAATAATATTTGGAAAACTGCTATGAGAGTCATCTTGCGGCCCGGGCACCAACTAACTAACATGCCGCCTTGATGGTTCTATTGAGTGTACACCCCTGATCCTCCTTGCTTCTAGTCACACCCAAGTCCAAGGGTCGTAGTGTTAGCGCCATTTGATACAGACCTGATTATTTAGACAAAATTTAAGCTTTAAATCAATGATATCAATATAAAATCATATATTAGTGGATTCAGTATTAATTGACGATTCTATTAACATATAATTTGTGCCTGGGTATATGTCTTATTTGGAAATATGATTGTCATAACCTGACACATATTATGTAAGTATATCGTACTTGTTAAGAACAGTGTATAGCTTTATTAACATAGAAAATAACTTAGATTGGCTAAATTATTATTTATTTTTATGAAAAAGTTAATATTTTAATATTTCGAAGTTGTGGAAAATTCCAGTATGTCCCGTGACCTGTGACGTCACAATAAAACGAGTAATCTGTTCCGATAACAAGTGTTTAGAATCATTTTTTAATTAAAATCAAAGCATAATTAATAACATTTATATCGTAAATGTTTGTTTAAATGATATTCTTACTATTGCGTTATAAATTTAAGCCGGGAATATGTTTTTAATAGTGAAAATAGTAAACGACTCTGCATGTGTGGCGTACCGGTAAGACAAATATATTTTGTTTAAATTAAATATTTTTAATTATTATTAAATATTGAAACAATAGCAAGATGAAATAAAAATTGATAATTACTTTTATTCAGAATGCAAAAAAATGTATCAGGAGTCCTCAAAATGTGGGATCTAAGTTTTATTTTTTTAATAGGAACTTAAACTATTTCCGTCAGCAGTGCTGAACTCCTGCGCCTGTGCCTGCGAAGCCGTCTCCCCATTAGTTGCAGTTCTGAGGTCTTCAGTTCCTGATTGCTGAGATCTCCGATGCCTCTGTTAGTCTAGTGACTAATAGTGGGCGAGGTTTAAATTACTTTAATTATCATGTGCCTCATTTTATTTTAAAACTATTAAGTAGATTTATTTAGTTAGCATGGCATTTTGTAGTATTTGTTTAAAGGTAAAGATAGTTTCAAACTTTGTGGGTCACCCTGTATATATTACATTGATAAATTGAAATACAGGGAAGTCACAATTACTCATACTTCTTTCCGGGGCACATGTACTAGTATTTTTAGTTTTTCATGCCGCGCGTCGAAATCCGCATTAAAATATATTATTATTAGAGTCTCGAATTTTGTTTTAAAATAATAGTATAGAAAACAGTTGGTTAATATTAATAGCTAGTAACTAATAAATAAAAGCGTACGAAGTTCACTACAGATCATATTTGTTTAAGTATTATTTAAACAAGTATGGTCGATATATAGTCGGTTGTTTAGCTTAGCTTTTGATAGCTTTAAGTTAAGCTAGTAGGTATGGGCCTCTGACATAGTAATATGTGTATGTTCTTACCTTTGATGCTTAACTTGAAGTTAATTAAGGATCTTCCAAAAACCAATTAAGGTTCTACAAAAGAGCCTATCCTGGGACTACAATTTAAGCTAGAAAGTATGAGCTTCTGGCCTGGTTTACATGTATATGGGCATACTTTTGATGCTTAAGAAGACCGGCGAGAAGAATGAAGACTGTTAGGGCTAGAATATTTTTGTATTTATAATAGTTTTAAATATATAGGTTGCTTTATATTAAATTCAAACATACACACTTATAGTTAAATTCAAACATTTGCTTTGATTTTATGGATTAAATTTCGCGATATTTTTCGGGTTCGGTTCGGTTCCGCGATTAGGGTAGTGTAGTTCTTATTTGGAATGCTTTTCCCCATAAAAAATGTCTACTTAAGACTGCTAACTCTCACTAATAAAAGTGCAGACGGTCAGTTAAAGTTGGTACATATTTTCACTTTACATATAACGTAAATGAAGTCTCCCATATATACTGCAATGCAGCACTCCATTTAGTTTGTTCTTATATGCCCCTTTATTTCAAATCTATCCTTTCGAGGTGCTGGGCCCCATTGTGGCAAACTCAGATATCCTCCGCTGCTTCTCCTTCTGGGATAGGGCGTACGGACCTCTGGTCACCAGGGTGATTGAGTAATCTTTGCGTCTGATTCTCAGATTTTGGCCTTCGAGTCCAAACTGTCACAGTAAATGTCATGAGAGGGATTATATTGCAGTATGTTTTATTATTTTGCGATTTGTTGAATATGTGACACTTATACAATAGATAAAATAAATCTACTTTACCCTGATTTGTAGTAAAGCAAACCCTTATGATGAAAAATATCGGCATTCCATTTAAGAATGAAACTACACATATATTGTCATTAATTTCACACATACACACACTTCTTTTTCAGGTGAAGAGATCAAACAAAACATCGTAGAAGACTAAATGTTACACTTATTTTGTGTTAGTTTAAATTAGCTTATACCGTTCGTCGCCGCGCTTTCGTCGATCCCTTACCAATTCCTTTCCCATTTGAATGTTTTGTATTTGTATATGTTCGCCCTGTTTTGAGATGCCGCAACAAATTGTTGGTCTGGCCAGGGGTGCTCCTGCTTATGCAGACGTACACTGACATTCCACTCTTACACTTTTTTCAGGTTAACACTTACACATTTATGTATTTACACTTGTTTTGCGCTTTAACGTAAAATACAAGCAGGGTCAGTTTCGCGTGTAGATTACTTACATTATAACACACATACACACACAAAATGATGGAGACATTAGTGTTTCACTATCCCCAAAAGGTTTTTGTTGTTGGTTGTTGGCGTTTCTTAGGGTATACATTTAATTGTTGTTCTTGTTAGAAGTATTGTTGTTCGAGTTGATTTGTTCATCAGAGGGATTATAGTGTGTGAAGATTTTTCGTTGTCTTCTTTTCATGCTTCATACACAAACATATTTATGTATCAATATTTGTTCTGTTGGTTGTTGGAAGTATTGTCGTTCGAGTTGATTTGTTCATCAGAGGGATTATAGTGTAATATGTTACTGAGTGTGTGAAGATTTTTCATGGTCTTCTTTTCATGCTTCACACACAAACATATTTATGTATCAATGTTTCTTATGTTGGTTGTCTGTCTTATATTTTTCAAAATATTGGGGATATGTGAACTCTAATTGATGCTGAGATCCTGTGCTGCTGAATTCTTGTGTTGCTGAGCTGCTGAGATCCAGAATGCTGCGCTGCTGAGTTCCTGAGCTGCTGAGAGTAGTTTATAAGTAAAAGAGAGTTTTAATAATATTTAAAGATACATTAAATGATTAATAAGGAGTACGGTTAAATTATAAGTAAAACAAATTGAAATTACTTTTAAAGTAAAATATACGTATAGTCGGTGATTATTATTTCATTTAATTATTTATCTTGACCCTGCTTGTACACTAAATTTTACAAAAGATTAGTGGCTAGTGAAGTGAAATAGTGCAAAAAATTAAAAGTAAGTTTATTTAATTGTTGACATATTCATATATCAATACCACTTTTCTTTTTAGGTGAGATTAGCTGTGAGGTAAGGGGTGGTTGTAAGGGGAGGTTGAAGACCACTTAGGGGTGTTTACCCCAGTTTTCGATGATGTCAGATTTTAGTAAAATAATATATACCAATATAAGATGACCAGACTGCATAACTTTATAGTTGGCCATCAAGAAAAGTAAGAAATGTTCTTTTAGTTTATTTATATCGGTACTGAAATTATGAACAAATTATTCGTCTACATTTTAAAAATATACAGCGTGTTGACAGCGACCCCGAAACATAGGACTTTAACATGTAAAATCATACATTCGTTAGTCCCGTTTCAAAACGTTGCATCTTTATTTGTAATTTAATATTTATCGCACACATAATTTTACTTCAAACGAATTGCTATTGAACAATCCTTGTATGTTTTCTAGCAGTTAAATATCTTTTCCAACCCTTTCTAACCACATAGTTAATTCTCCTACGGTTTTCTCTTATCTAGAGTATCTGGGCTTCATCTTGGTTGTATTTAAAAAGACGGATAGGGTCATTTCGGTGATTCAGTTATCTCTTGCGGTTTGTAGGGGCTGAAACGGGTAACTGTGGGTAGTAAAGGGTAGGTGAGGGATAGCAGTAAGGGTGTGGTATGCGAAATGAGCGGGGGGAGGGGGAGGAAACGAGGAGGACTCGTAAATAAAATTTGCAAAAGAGAGTTGATGATAATGATGTTATAAATAATTTGGAAGATTGTTTAAATATACCGGGTGTAACACGAAACGCGAGACAATGGTTTATTAATTTTAAAGAATAATATGCTTCAGTTTATTAAACATCGTACAAAAATTCAAAGAGCATACATCCATTCGGTCTAAAAAACGACAACCGTTTTATACGAATGTATTTTGTGTACATGAATTGTAACAAATTGTAAGATCTTACTACCCTGAAGAAGGTGTTGGTGTAGTAATAATAAATGCTGTTTGACTGAACTATTTATTATGTGCAATGACAACTAGATTAGATTGTAATTAGTAATAAAATTTGAAGCGTAAAATTTTAAAGAACCTTGCAACTTGTTATCAAAAAATAAATTCTGGAAGAATTTCCAAAGAGATAGCCACTTTCTAATATAAATCTATTAAGCAACTGGTAGAAATTGGATCAAAATATCTGTATAAATATTCTATCAATTGACTTAAAAAAGAAGTCAGTTTTTCTTTCTTTCTGGGTGGTCTCCTCGTCTCGGTCGGTTTCCTATGAGTTATAGAGAAACCTCAAGTAGATCTGTCTGAGTAAGGCTGTAACTCATACAGGAACTCACAACTCAAGAGTTCTCCTCATTACCAAGAGTAATGAGATAAGACTGCACACTATTCTTCGCGAATATAAGACTAAAAATACTAAAGAAAAACGTAAATTTTAGAGAATTATATTATTAAGGTTTATAACATCATTTTCAATAAATAACGATAAAAACGAGTTCAGTGTACGGACCATAATCTTTAAAAGATGGATATTGCATCAATGATATATTAACAAACGATAACTCATCGATTCCGGGTTGCAAACTCCGGACTTAAATTCCGGGTTCAGGTGAAACTTGAAAACCTGCATACTAGTACATAATACACGAGTCCCAAACGTCCACTTAAAAACATTGATACATGTGAACATATGGAAACGTTGTGTAACACATTTTATATAAATAACCCTTAACACATCACATGGATCTGGAAGACTCAACCAGTGGCAAATGTATGTAGAAATTTCCCTCAAGTATAGGGTTAAAATATTAAACTGTATATTCATAATGTGATAATGAAACATTCAGTCGCATTTGTTACCTCAAAATCAGAAAAATTAGACTTCCACAGTATCAAGTAAAATTGTTGTACTTTCTTATTTCTTTCTCCGTTATTCTTGCTTGTTTAAACGTGCAAATATAGGGCAAAAGTGTGGGGTAATACAGGTAGGAAGCATGCTAATTGGAATTAGGAAGTCACCTCAGACCTGAGCTGAGATGAGCAAGTCTCGCGCTACTTTCACGGCAATTCTAACTAATCCACTGCTTTACTCCGCAAAACACTCAAACTTAAACACCCCTGTCCCTAGGGGCGCAATACACACATAGGCGCCGAAATAAGGGGGGAATTTCTTACTAGGGCACTGGGTTAGGGGAACTGTTCAAAAGTATTTGCCTATCTCTGCATTTTTACCATTACTACGAGTATATCACTTTGAATTCTCCAATTAGGAAAACTTTATGAGTGCGCGATGTATAGATCCATACTTGAAATATATCTGTGTAGATAATATATACTGCTTCATCGTACATAATATCAAGAATATCAGTATATTCTTACTGGTACTTAAACAGTACTTGAGATGTATTTTAATTAAAGTAGACGTATATATAGAAAAGCATACGCCGCAAATTATAATGGCACTTTATATAAGCGAAAATTTTAATAAAGAACTCTTTAAGAGTAATATACAGAGTGTCTGACAAAGAATGCTTAAGTTTTGAATGAGCTTTGTTCATTAAATTTTTAATATAAAAGTTTGATTGTATAGTATTACCATCCTTGGTATAGCAAAATTTTTGAAAGATTTCCGATCAAGGTTGTCTACGAATTGTATGAATTCAGATTTTTGCTCCGCCCATCATGACAAATTCAGTAGTGTCGTTTGCTTAGTTTTTATGAGGGTACGTAAGATACTACTGTTATTTTATTATTATAAAAATATATATTACAGGAAAAACATCCAAAATTCAAAAATAAGTCAACTAGTAAGTTTATAAGCAAATGTAAAACCAAATATGTTAAAAATAAGATTAAAATAATCGAGTTATTAAAAAAGAACAAACCCACGAAACACTATACGAAATAATTATCACACTTCAAAAATAAGTCGATACTCTAGTACTCTCAGTGTTTAAATGCGGCTAGAAACTCCGGTTTACTGGAGTCCAGCGTCAAGCTCCACTCACAAATTACTGTAGTGGGGTGGGCAGCATGTCCACGCGCCCCACATAAACCAGTGGCGTGCACCAGATGTTGCTAATAGCTGTACTGCAAGCCAACCGACACAACAGCTCCGTACAGGATTTATGGCAACTATAGATGTTACCAGCACTTTGGGAAATAAATGTCTTCATGACTTCTGTCAGTTACATGACATATTTCATTCCAATCACTGCAATAGATAAACGGACTATCTTAGAGAGAGCAACGTTATTATAAACGTAAAACCATTCAGTTCTTGCGTTCCTGCAAATAGACGTTCCCCTGTTTATTCATTATTTCTTCTGATTTGAAAACAATTTCGTCATCTCGTATGCGCGCGTACCTGGTCCGCATTATGCATTAAGATACACGCTGTTGAATCCAGTAATACAATGGTAATTCTTCCTGCTGGCGGCCTGCCAAATACAGATGTTCCTGCTGCAGCAGAACCGCCTGCCAACTCCATCCACACACATAATAAATATTACATTTATTACACCAGTAACCAACGTGCTAGATAGGCAGGAATTCAGGAGGATTAAGGGCTAAATGAGGGTGATAGTGCTCAGGGAGAAATGATTATTTTTTACCGGGTGTGACACGAATAGCGCCCCATAGGTGTTTAACGTGGGAAAACAGTTTTTTGCGCTATTGTACCCTATTAATTTTAGACAATAATGCTTTAAATACATATTGTATTCTAATCTAATTCAATAAAAAAAATCTGTTGTGGCCAGCACAATACCTTCCGTCAATCCTGTATATAATTTCCAGTAAAATTATTTCAGAAACAAACTATTCAAATTGCACTTGACACTGACATCTTCTTTAGCTTTTCCCATCCGTTAGGGGTCGCTATTTTTGCGTGTCGTTCTCATTCAGTTCTTTTTCTCTCAAGTCTTCCGCAATACAGTCCTTCCATTTTATCTTTGGTCTTCCTCTGTTTCTTCAACCTCCTATTAGTAAACTATTCATTCTTGTTCCAATATAATTCTTCATTTCTCCTCATGACATTTCAAACCAATGTAATCGTCTATCTTGTATCTTCCTAGAAACTTGTAACACTAGAGTTATTTTCTTCCCGTATCTTTCCGTGCCTTCCCTAACATCTACTTCAACATCCTCATCTCTGCCACATTACTTTACTTTTTAATGATACTGACATGTGTCAATTTGAATTATATGAATATATTAGTAGTTTCCATGTTTAGCTTAGCTGGCTGAATTATAAAATTTAATTTCTTTAAAATTCTTTAACTCTGTATCTATTGAATATGAAGTATAAAATGTAATCAAATCGTATAGAGAATAATATATTCTTTAAGTAATAACGACAAATGTCAATAAATCAAATTTAACTGTTTAATCTTCAAATGAGGCTACTTCCAATTTACCAATTATAACCAAAATCTAATCACTTGTTCTTCTGGATGTAAACTTGAGGAATACGAAAAAATTATAATTTTTGGAATCGTGTTATTGAAGTTATGTCATACACACAGACACATATACATACAAACATCATCGTAAAAATAGTAAAATCGTATTATAGGGACCCTAAAACATGCTTATTCAGTAAAAACTCATCATTGAATTTCCGTCAATTCTACGTATTTTGTACAAATTCCACACACAATTTTTTTTGCAAACAATTCTATGGGCGTTTTCTTTTTAGAGGAGAATTAACTGATTTTACCTCATACTGAACTGAACTGAACTACTCCTAAAAGAACAGTATGTTTCTTAAAATAAGAAGTGGAAAATAAAAACATATATAGCATTATATTTATAACGTAATAATCTTCTGAATTGGCTTATGGCTATAATCTGTTGTATTTACTACCTTAGATTATTTTACTATTTTATATTTCCTGTAAAATCTTTTCACAAAGATATGTAAATTTTATTTGACACTGACATCTGTCAATTAGTAATATTTGAATGTAACATATGGATTATTTTACATGCTTGTAAAGCAAATTTGATGTACTTTTCAAATTTGTAAAAAAATATAGTATGTTCCATTTGAAATTTCAAAGTTGATATTAATTACTAATAAACTGGAAGTGGTATAATGCATGTACAGTAAAATTTTTGAAAGATGTCCGATCAAGGTTGTCTACGAATTGTATGAATTCAGATTTTTGCTCCGCCCATCATGACAAATTCAGTAGTGTCGTTTGCTTAGTTTTTATGAGGGTACGTAAGATACTACTGTTATTTTATTATTATAAAAATATATATTACAGAAAATGCATTCAAAATTCAAAAATAAGTCAACTAGTAAGTTTATAAGCAAATGTAAAACCAAATATGTTAAAAATAAGATACTGACAGAATGTCAGTGTGATTGACTCTGACAGAATATAACGTTATACGTACGGTTATGAATCCAGGTAATGCATCTGAATTAATAAATAAACTTACGTTACAGCGAAAGTATTATCAACAACGAGCATCGTTTATAAATGGAATGTCCTAACTTAGTCGAAACAATATGAATTTTTGAAAGACAAGCGTGTTATATCCATCCTTATCACACACTCTTACAGCCTTTGCAAAAGAAAGAGATAAATGTATGCCTATTTGTTAATTCGTTCGTGATACAGGTGCCCTTGATCGGACATCTTTCAAAAATTTTACTGTAAATCATGTTATATGAAAGAAATTACTACCTTCATAAATAAGCGAGATATTTGCTGGGTCCATTAAAATATAAAACCCTGATAAACAGAATAAACAGTCAATATAATTTTTCATCTTTCCAATGCTATCTATGATATTTATATCAATTCCTTTTAATCGCTTTAAACAAATCTTGCAGGAAACGATTCCGGACAGTTGCATTACTATAATTGCCCTATATTCCACGAATCTAACCTCTCTTCCCATATGGTCCGGAAATAAAATAAATCCAAGTGTGCGTTGCGTGCCTCCTGTATTAGCCTCATTGGTCCATTAATGCAATTAAATCCTTCCTATTGATCGGCTAAACGGCTCCGGCTCGCGGATTATGCGACTTTACATAAAGTTATATTAATTGTAATCCACTCGCCCCAAAATAACACATAATATACAGGGTATATGGAACGCCAAATGGGTGTAGCAGTTAATATAATTGCCCATCATCAAATTTTATTAAGTGTTATGATGTTTTGAGTGTTTCGTAAATAAATTGTCATCAGCATGTATCAAAAAATACAATGGTGTTTCAAAAATTGACCAAATTTATTTTTTCCCTTCTTCACTAATATTTGCTCCACTTCACTGCAATTTAAATCTAATGCAGATTCTTAGTCATTTTGAAATTAAAAAATCTGTTGTGGCCAGCACAATACCTCCCGCTACTTAAATTTTTAGTTACATAAGTATTGTATTTAACATTTCTTGTATGTTTACACTTTACACCAAAAATTGTATTTATACCTATTCTTTAAATTTATATTTTTAAATTTTAAATTCATTCTGTAGAATGCAAGCAGTCATGTGATTTTGTTGGCCTTGACAAGCAGATATGGGGGTTCTTGTCAGAATGACAGCTAGTAGTTATGTATATAGATATCAAAAGGCATAATTTTTCATTCAAAATTTCAAGATTTTCTGAGGTCAAGTGGTTAATTTGTCACCAGGAGTGTGGAATTTTCTTGTCGATGGAATAAATTTAGAATAAAAAATTATAAAATTTGACATCTATGTACATAATTACTATCATTCTGCTTGTCAAAGCCAATAAAGTCACATGATTGCTCGCGCCCTATTGTATTTAACATTTCTTGTATACCTACACTCTAAACCAAAAATTCTACTTATATCTATTCCATATATTTAGATTTTTAAATTTTAAATTCATTCTAAGAAATAAAATGGTCCTAATCGACTTATTTTTCGAAATGTTTCCAATTCATTGTCGAGATTGACAGTATTTTTGAAGGGTATATCTAATATACCTGTAATTTTAAATATTTAACTATTAATGCAATAAGAAATAATATAATGTAAGTACTTCCCAGAAAAAATCTTTAGTAATGTCTGGATTTTTAACATTAACATTTATCTGTCAGTTACAAAATCTATAAAACAAATAATTATATGTATCAGATAGAGAATTTAGTCTTCACTACACACACACCCACATACACACACACATACATACATAACGTGCGTAATCATTAATATCTGGATATTCGATTTTTAGCATGAATCCAATTCCTCTCTTAGGGAGAGGTAAAACTGTAAAATGCATGTCGCAATTTAGCCGAAATAATATTGCGCGTACTTCTCGTCAGTGCAAATATGAGAGAAATTCTTTCATGATATAGATGACCTTGATCTTTAAGAAACTAAACTGTATTTTCATTTAATTGAAGGTTAGGGGTATTATATATTATCAAACGTCTGTTTGTTCAAAACATCAATAAACGGAAACCTCTCCATTCCACATCAGTTCTAACTCCTGCAGTTTAAAGTGCCATCCTGCGTCTTAGAGTAAACAGCGCAGCAGGATAAAGTTCTAGCCTAATCCTTTATAAATTAGCAGGACTGCGGAGTGCGGTAACACTAGAGCAGGTAAATGTAGTCAGTTCTAACAAAGAGACAGTTGTGTTTAAACACTGCGACAATTACCATCAAGAGAGCGTAGAGAAATTCAAGGAGGCAAGAAAATAAAACGAACACGACGCAGGAATAGGAATTAAGAAAATTTGGATTTTTTATAATATATTGTACTGGGAATTCAGTAGTTCTTTGCAGTTTGAATACTAATTTTTAAATTTCAATTATTAAGCTATTTTTTTGTCACGTTGGTACACCGGTTTGTGAAATATATGCCACGTTTATTGGACGTGTAATTTGTGTTTGATGCTACCCATTGACGAAGCATTTTGCCATGCTCGCTAATTTTTATCTCTCGCTAAGAGAGGCATTGGATTCATGCTAAAATTACATATCCAGATTTTAATGAATTAACACGGTTTAAGGTCCCTACAATCCGATTTTAACATTTGTACGATGACGTGTGTGTGTGTGTGTGTGTGTGTGTGAATGTATGGTTGTCTTTGTGTGTGTATATGCGTGTGTGTGTGAATGTTGGGAGAACGATTTTTCAAAAACTATAATACTTATAATCTGTTGAAAAGGTTTTGGTAAATAATTGTACAACCGAAAGTAGCAAATTCTTTAAAAAAAATCTAAATATTATTTTTTGAACTTTTCTGTTGTAAGTATTAAAGAACATTAAATTCGTTATCTCAGACCCATATATATTCTATTATATCTTTTATAGATTTAGAGATAAAGAAATATATGAAACAATCTGTTTTAATATATCTCACAACGCAAATAATGTCATGGAAACCAATTGAAAAAATGTTTGTAACTGACAAATAAATGCCAGTGTCAAAAATCCAGAGACATTACTGAAGAATTTAAAAAATCTTGAAAATTTTAATGAAAAATCTGTCAATTTGCGAACAAGGTCACATGACTGCTCGCGCCCTATACTTTTGTAACCAAAAACGGAAGTGGCGAGATGTATTGTGCTGGCCACAACAGATTTTCTTTGGAATAATTTTACTAGAAATGTATTTACTATTATGGTGGTTAAACTATGACTATAATAACAAATTTAGTTGTTTTTAAATCATTACAATGTATTTTTAAATGGTAGCCAAGGTAATTAGTTAGGGTAACATTAGAGATCATAATTTATACTCAATACATACATACATACATAAAATCACGCGTGTCCCACTTATTGGGTTCGCATAAACCCGATAACAATAAGAAAAACATAAACATCATACAACAAATCCCTACTCTTATACATATTAAAGTGACCGATTTTCGGTAGCGAAATACCGCATCCGGATCACAATAATAGTTAGCAAACAGTCATCCTTCGCTACACATTCCTATCTAAGCAGATTTCTTTCGCCTCGGCCACACTCATAATTGCATTCATACATGCTCTTCTTCTCTTCATACTTGCAAATTCTCTCTTTAAGCACCCTACTTCACCAAGATATATACGCTTAACAAGCCGTTCACTCGCCATTTTCTCCGCATGCCCAAACCATTTCAACTGACTCACACCAACTCTCTTAACATTGTTCCCAACCATATACTAAACTATTCTTCATGCGATCCAGTCTTACATACTCACATACACCACGTAAATACCTCATTTCCACGGCAGTCACTCTCTTTTTATGCTTCCCCGTCCATGCCCAGCATTCGCTTCCATACATCAAAGCAGGCACTAGCGCTCCATTATATACACTTAACCGAGCATCCCGCGCAAACGTACCCAGAGCACCCATTACCTTACATCCCGCACTCACTCTCCTTTCTATCTCTCGATTAATTCGACCATCCCTCGACATCATGCTACCCAAATATACAAACTCATGTATTTCATTTTTAATCATTAAATAATCATTGCCTATTTTAATATTATCGTCCTGCGGGCGAAACATCGAGTAGAAGTTTTGTCCTTAATCTCCATTGAAGGATAGGGCGCACCACATATTTATTTATCCTTTCCGTGCGTGGAATCCTGCCCGCGTCTGATTTTTTCATAAAGCAGGACAAATAACGCTTGCAGGATCTCATACAGGATATCCTGCTTCAATCTAGTGTAATATAACACAATTTCCTATTATATGAAGGACTTTTTCAATAAAAATTTCTTTGTTCGTTGAGGCTGAGGCTGACTTGGGCATTACAAGAAAACAAAAAAAGAACAGAATCAAGTGAAAATACCAGAAAAACAAACGAATCATCCAAGGTCAAAAGGAATTCTCTATAAAGGCATTCGCAAACCAAGCACGTCATTTTATAGTGGATAGACAAGGATAGAGAATATGGGGAGGGAATATCTTTGTCTTACTACATGGATGAAAAGGTAGGAACGCCGGTCTCAATTGTACGGGAATGACAATGTAATTTTTAGTGACCGATTTTGCATAGCAATAGCACATCCGGTTCACAAAAATACGTAACAATCATCCTTCGCCACACATTCCTGTCTAAGCACACTTCTTTCGCCTGGGCCGCACTCATAATCGCATTTATACAGGGTGTTATATTTTAGTGGACCCAGCAAATATCTCTCTTATTTATTAAGTTAGTTTCTTTCATATAACATGATTTATACAGCAACATGTAAGCTACTTGATGACGGATGTACATTCATGATACCACTTCCGGTTTATTAGTAATTAATATCAACTTTGAAATTTCAAATGGAACATACTATATTTTTTACAAATTTGAAAAGTACATCAAATTTGATTTACAATCATGTAAAATAATCCATATGTTACATTATTAAAAAGTAAAATGTGGCTTGAAATAAAACAATGAATTAAAAGAACAACTGATTAGATTTTGGTTATAATTGGTGAACCGGAAGTAGCCTCATTTGAAGATTTAACAGTTAAATTTGATTTATTGACATTTAACGTTATTATAACTTAAAGAATATATTATTCTCTATACGATTTGATTACATTTTATACTTCATATTCAATAGATATAGAGTTAAAGAATTTTAAAGAAGTTAAATTTTATTAATCAGCCAGCTATGCTAAACATGGAAACTACTAATATATTCATATAATTCAAATTGACAGATGTCAATATAAATAAAAAGTAAATTAATGTGGCAGAGATGAGAATGTTGAAGTAGATAGAAGGATACAAGCGAGATGATTACATTGGTTTGAAAATGCCATGAGGATAAGATGAAAGGACTGTATTGCGGATTGAGAGAAAAGGAACTGAATGAGAACGACACGTAAAACAGAAATGAGTGGAAGAAGAAAATAAAAAATAGCGACCCCTAACGAATGGGGAAAGCTAAAGAAGACGGAGATGTTAGTGTCAAGTGCAGCTTGCATAGTTTGTTTATGAAATAATTTTACTGGAAATTTAGAATCTTTTGTAAGAAAATTTATGTATGGAATTTATACATAATACACAGGATTGACGGAAGGTATTGTGCTGGCCATAACAGATTTTTTTTCTAAAATAATTAGGGGAGCAATGTGGACGGAAAAACTGATTTCCCATGTTAAACGCCGTGATAAACTCTGTCTAGTTGTATAAACCGTATAACATTTTTTATTTATACTGTATACAATATACAACCAAACTATTGTATGAATTTAATTCTATTAACAACAAAAGTCCTTTTTTGTTGTATGTTTCACACTGTAGAACCGTAAATTATGCCACAATGCGAAAAGTTTTGCATAATTTGAATAGAACAAGTAGTAAATATTACATTACACACATTGTGTACTTGTAATCACCACTTATATGTAAATGCATGTAAAGAAAAACCCAGGTATTCGCAGAATCATAAAAGCAAGTATTCCTATTCACGCTTATGTTTATAATTTCAATTAACAGACTTAATTAATATTGAAAATAACGTTATTGTAATAATGAATTGATTGGTGGTGTGTGTTTTTCATTAGGGCTGTTTTTACCGAATAACCAATTTAATTAACTATTATTCAACCCTCGGACACAGGGAGATAACTTTAGTAAAGCGCATTTTTGTAAAATTGATTGAAGTGAAAATAATATGTTATACAAAACGAAAGATAAAAGGTGTATGTTATTAACGAATAATTTTAGCATCTAGTCATCAGGCTTATTCTATAAAACAATGGTTAATTTTTAGTAGATGGTTAAAATTGCTTTCATAATTAATGTATTTTGACTGTAATGATGTTACAAGATACATAAAAATCATATATCCAGATGTCAATGCTTAAGTACGTTTTAAGGTCCCTACAATCCGATTTTAACATTTTTACGATGATGTGTGTGTATGTGTGTGGTATGTTGGAAGGACAATTACTCAAAAACTCGTGCGCGTGTTTTTCAATGGTATAAACGGTTTTCCGAAGGCCGTGAGAGTACCGAAGATGACCAACGTCCAGGTCGACCTGTCTCTGTTTCAACTCCGCAAACAGTGACCAAAATCAATGAAATTGTGCGCGATGGTCAAACTGTAAACCAAACTTACTATTTGAAAGTTATGGCAACACTGCGAGAACGAGTTCGTAAGAAACGGCCGGAGTTGTGGAAAAACAAGTCGCGGATTTTGCACCAGGACAACGCACCTGTCCATAACGCGTTGTCTGTGAAGCGTTATTTAGCCGCTAGAGGCACTCCTGTACTCTCCTGATTTAGCACCCTGTGACTTTTTTCTGTTTCCGAAGATCAAGTCTGCCTTAAAAGGAACCCGGTTCGAGTCGCTCTTATAATAATAATAATAATTTATTTAAACCACTTTTTGTACATGAGATACAATTATAGCACGTCAGTTTAAAATACAGATACATAGATATGCACGTTATATAGATATAATATTTGGGGGGGTATCCATATATTCTTGAAAAGTGTAAAAACTATTTGTTATTAAGTAGTTACGGACAACATTTTTAAATTTAGGCTTGGAAAGTGCCTTAACATGATGAGGTAAAATATTATAAAATTTTAGTTGAAGAGAATTTCTTTCGGAGCGTTTGTTCTTAAATTTATTTAATCTTAATAAATTTGCTGATCTAGTGTTATGGCTATGTACATCACTGTTCCTTAGGTATTTATCTTGGTTCGTGTGAATTTCAAGTAATGTTGCATAAATATATAGACAAGGCAAAGTCATTATCCTTAACTCAATAAAAAGGTTTTTACATGAATGTGTAGGGCTTACATTAGTAATTTCTCTGACAATCTTTTTTTGCAATATAAATATTTTGGTTACGTGAGTCGAATTACCCCAGAGTAAGATGCCGTAGTTTAAATGATTATGAAAAAGAGCGAAATAGGCCATACGCAAAACTGGAACTTGACACATGTTCTTAAGCCTTCTAAATAGGTATATAGTACTTGATAGAGTTGCACAAAGTTTAATTATTTGGGAATGTCCTGTAAGGCCATCATCAATATCCATACCAAGATGTCTGACAGATTGACCATTTCTGTTCTTTAGGTTGTTAGAGATTGTGAGACTTTGAGTTTTTGATGCATTTAGTTTCAAGTTATGTGATGCAAACCAGTGCTCAACATTGTTAGTTGTATCTTCAACATGTTTTTTTTCTTTTTACAAAAGAAGACTTCCAACATTGCTTTGACCAATGGGGGGGGGGGTACATTGGAGGGGAGCATTGGATTATAAAATATTTTTTAAAATAAAACTCTTTCATAAGCAGTCTCGTTATTTAATAGCCAGATCTCGTATACCTACAGTAGCTGAAAGAATTTTGTAGAAATTTCTTTACTATTTGCGTAGGTTTTATAATTTGTTAAAAATGTAAACTGTCCTAACTATTATGAGTTTGCAACTATGGTTGCGAATCGTGGACTATGACAGAAAAACGGAAAAGCAAAATTCAAAGTTCGGAAATGATAGTCTTGAGGAAGATAGACCGAAGAACGAGACTGGACAAGATAAGAAACACCACAATCAGGGACAAACTCCATACAAAACCAATAACCCAAACAATACAAGAGGGGCAACTTAGATGGTACTGACATATACAGAGAATGGATGATAACAGATTAACTAAACAAATATACGAGGCAAGAGAAACAGGAAGAAGAAAAAGAGGCAGACCTAAGAAAAAGATCGAGGAGGAAGCTGGAAAGAAATAAAGAAACTCACAACAAACAGGATCATCTAGAAAGAATTTTGGAAAAGAACACCAAATGAAGACAACTCAACTCAACAAGCCTGACACCGAAAGGTATAAAGGCTAAAATTAAGTAAGTAAGTATAGTTCATCCAGGGATCATGTTCCGAAGACTCGTTATCGTTTTATTACGGCAGTACAATAGAGGGTCCCAATAGCCTGGCATGTGCCAGGGCTGTAATGAAAAATTTGAGTAGGGGTTTGAAATATTTCATTTCACACATTTTACTTTTCAAAACAGTAAAAAAAAATGTTTAATATTTAACTGTTTTAAAACCACCCAGGAGGTACTAATTGCGGACCGTTAATCTTTGTTTATAGTGGCGATTTCCCCAAGAGGCCTATAACCTATGTTCGTGCAAAAAAGGTTTAAATATATTAGGCGATGGTAATACACTTTTACTAGCACTTTCTAATTCTTCGTTTTCTTCCCACGGGCGAAACATTGTTAACGTTGTTGACTGTTGAATTTAATTTAACAAAACAAAAAACACTTTCAGCCTTCGTACACTAGTTAGGAGGTACAAATGACAAGTGAAAATAATTAAACTCACCACCTATTTATATACCTACATAGCCACAAATAACGTTTTTATAATCCTTTGGAGACAAGTTCACAGACCTTATAATAAGCTATAAGAAAATTAGGGAAATTCTAAGTTCAAAAGATTAACGCATTAAAATTTTAAATATTAGCAAATACAGCCCTGGTAATCGGTTTAGAAAATCTGAAAAGTGCAGTCTTGGTCTACAGTCGAATACTGGGCGTAAAATATATACCAGCATTGCAAATACTGAACTGGTCGACTGTACGGACCGAAATATTTTGGCATTGCGGTTTTAGCTATTGTGAACCCATAATAAAACGATAACGAGTCTTCGGAACATGATCCCTGGATGAACTATAACTATAAATATACAAGTAAGATAAGAAAACAATAAACAAAAATGCTCTGACATCGATAGTTTTACAAAACCATATCTCGGCGGAATAGTCACTCAAATATGCGCGAAACTACAAAAATCCCTATCACACATCAACGGGAGGCCCCTTCCTTATTACCTCCAAACTTTCACACAACCCCATTACCTCCCTCCTTTCCCTTACCCCCACTCCTCCACCACCCCTTCCCCCTCTATTTCATCCCCATGCGCCGGCGCATCGCCTCTCACGTGCGCCGGCGCCGCGGCGCTGCCCGGGCGACCGGTGCCAGAAGCCCGACGCTCTCCTGCTCGTCGATACAGTGACGCCGACCGCCGACTCGCGACACCAGACCAACAGAGCAAGAAGAGCTGCTCAGAGCAACCAAAGAGTGTAGAAGAGTAGACAGTAGACGTTTAAGCGCGCCATCGTAGTGTAGACCGAGGATAACTCTCCAGAAAGCACAGTAAGTAGATTTGGATTTTGGATTTGGATAGAAAAAGTGGTAGAGAGCTTTGGAAAGTGCGCGGTGTAATCACGGACCGTAGGTACAACAGAATCAGTTTTTTTGTAAAATGCTTTCTTTCAAATTGTGTTGACTATTTGTAGTTCCTATTTTTTGTATGTATAACTTTAGTCAAGTAGATTAATGTTACAATAATTCACTTCTAGTCTGTTAAGACTCAGCTAATCTTTCGATTACCGTAATATACTAATATATTCGTGGAATTACAGTTTTTAATCGGTATATTAGATATGATCATCATCAACAAAATAACCATAATCCAAATATTGTAAATATTAGTTCCATATAGCGGCATGTACTTTCAAGGAACAGTTTACCCGAAAAGTTATTACATTTTAAAATTTGAACATTTCTACAAGAACGTTTTTGCGGACCTTAGGAAATATAATGATATTCCAAGAAAAATGTTAATACAAAAAGTATTCAGAATTAAAACTGCATTTAACAAGTCAAAAATTATTGTTTACATGCGTTTTGTTTGCGAAAGACAGGCAAAGTAAAAGTAATAATAATAGTATTTAGCGATTTACAGAGTGCCATGAGAAATAGTACAAAACAGTTGTATTGCTTGGTTTTGGTATATAACGTCTGTCATAAGGTTGTAATAATTATTGAATTCATTAATTTATTAATCAGTAAGTATGGACAAATTTACCGTCACAGAAAAAATTCATTGAAACAATGTTTTGTATGCTGATATTAAAATTTATAAAACCATCAACTATATTAATGACTGTATTCTCTTGCAAAACATCAACATTTTAAAATGGTCCCACAACTCAAAATTGTTCCTTTATTACAGCAAATGTAATATAATGAGTTATTAAAAAATACTTATGCATATTACATGGAAACTAATTCGCTTAAGAAAGTAACTCAGTTTAAGGATCTTGGGATTTGACACAAAATTAACATTTAATGTATACATTGAGACTACTGTAAGATCATCCAACAAAAATCTTGGATTTGTAATTAGTTTTTCTGTAAAACAACTACATTAAAAATACTGTCAAGTCTGGAATCCAATATATCATAAATATATATTAAGATTGAGTCTGTCCAGCATAAATTCATCAAATATTATTTTAAAATACATGGACCATATCCTAACTTTACCCATGATTGTTTTATTGCCTGAAGTGAACTTGGTGCCATTAAGTAGCAGAAAAAAATTACTCTCTCTACTTATACAAATTAATTAATAATTTGATGACCCATGTAGTCTTGAGCTAATACCATTTCACGTTCCACGAGTCACTTCAAGAAATAAAGTACCATTTTATTGTGAGCTAGGACTAATTATGAATTGAAATCTCCAACAAGACATCTCTGTGTAACATATAACAGTGTATCATGTACTGTTGACATATTTGGCGACTTCTTATCAAAATATGAACCACGTGTTATTTTTTCAATTTTCTATGGTGTTTGTATCTTTAAATGCGTACGCATTTGTAGATAATTAGCAAATAGAGTTGCAGGAATCTGTATGTGAATAACCCGGAAAAAATCTGGAATTTTTCCGGTGCTTGAATAGGAAACTGTGGAATTTGTTCCAAAAGAGATACATGTATGAAAATTACATTGGCCTGATGTTTTATTAGGATTTTAGTATAGCATATAAAATAATACAGTGCAATTATTATTAAAGCTTTTTAGATATTTTTATTGTTAATTGAATACGGATATATACAAAGTACATTATTTGAAACAATGACTAAAAATATACATACATAGCTTTTAAATAAAATTGAAAATATTGAAACAAATATTGGAATTAAATGGAATCAATTTATGTTTTTAACTATTACATATTTATAGCTACTGTATCTATACGAATACAGACTCAATACTTCGGCCGGCTTACATTTTCAACAAATTATAAAACCTACACATTTTTTACCTTCCGTCACCTTTAGGTAAGGAAGGTATTGTCTTTGGTCAAATATTTCAATGATGAGTTTTTAGTGAATAAGCATGTTTTGGGTCCTTATAATACGATTTTACCATTTTTACGATGATGTCTGTATGTATGTGTGTGTGTGTGTGACAAAAGTTTCGGATTCCATAACTTCAATACCACGATTCCAAAAATTATAATTTTTTCGTATTCCCCAAATTTACATCTAGAAGAACAAGTGATTAGATTTTGGTTATAATTGGTAAACAGGAAGTAGCGCATTTGAAGATTTAACAGTTAAATTTGATTTATTGACATTTAACGTTATTATAACTTAAAGAATATATTATTCTCTATACGATTTGATTACATTTTATACTTCATATTCAATAGATACAGAGTTAAAGAATTTTAAAGAAATTAAATTTTATAATTCAGCCAGCTATGCTAAACATGGAAACTACTAATAAATTCATATAATTCAAATTGACAGATGTCAGTATCAATAAAAAGTAAATTAATGTGGCAGAGATGAGAATGTTGAAGTAGATGTTGGGGAAGACACTATAGTGTTACAAGTTTCTAGAAAGATATAAGAAAGACGATTACATTGGTTTGAACATATCATGAGGAGAAATGAAGAATTATATTGGAACAAGAATGAATAGTTTACTAATAGGAGTTTGAAGAAACAGAGGAAGACCAAAGATAAGATGGAAGGACTGTATTGCAGAAGACTTGAGAGAAAAGGAACTGAATGAGAACGACACGCAAAAATAGCGACCCCTGACGAATGGGAAAAGCTACAGAAGAAGATGTCAGTGACAAGTTGCAATAAGAATAGTTTGTTTCTGAAATAATTTTATTGGAAATTTAGAATCTTGTGCAAGAAAAATTATGTATGGAATTTATACAGTATATAAAGGATTGACGGAAGGTATTGTGCTGACCACAACAGAAATAAAACTAAAATATGTATCATTTTAATTGAAATATGAGTTCTGAAAGATTTTTTAATAATTTAAAGTTTTAATATCTCTAAACAAAGTAAAACTTTAGCGCAATGTACCATTTCATCATAATCATTGGAATATTTGATTAATTTATATCAATACGGCATTAATCATCATTATCATTAAAATATATCTATATTTTCTGTCTATATTCTATCAACATTTACTATAAATTATCAATGCTTCATCAATACATAGTTTACACATTTACTATTCATTTATATATTTCTCTATTTGTCTATTATGTAAGTCGATTAGGCTATCCTTGTCTATACTAAGTTCCATGTTTCGTCCTTTCATAGTAATTAAGCAAGATATACGGGTTGGTAAACAATACCACGACACTACATAAAGAAAGAAGAATGTATGTAAATTACATTCTAATTTATTAAAGAAAGCCGCATTGTACCGGGATTCTCATTCAAAACACAGTTACTTCCTTCGAATTCTTTCAAGAAGGACGAATGGTATTATATAAACGGAGAATTCTTTGTACATCAAAACGGGAAACTACTTTTTACAATTTGCGCCGCGTTTTGTTAACTTGGTAACCCGCGAAATCTTTTATGTTGCCTGAAGTATTTTTCATTGATATGTTAAAGTTTTTGCGGGTACGACAACCATCCAACCGGGGTTATAACATATGTAACATAAGGGTATTGAATCTGCTTATTAATACAATAATTAATATGGCTTTAGCTTTTAACATTCATGATTAATATAGAGCTAGTTTTCGTCTTCGTCTAAACAACGAAGTTTACGTCTGACTTGTCCTATGAGTTTGGCGAGTTTTAAAATTTATTTTGTTTAGCTTTTGAAAAATATTTATCCTTAAATGTTTCCTACGGATTTTTACCTTCCGTCACCTTTAGGTAAGGAAGGTATTGTCTTTGGTCAAAAAATTCAATGATGAGTTTTTACTGAATAAGCATGTTTTAGAGTCCCTATAATACGATTTTACCATTTTTACGATGATGTCTGTATGTATATATGTATGTGTGTGTGTGTGACAAAAGTTTCTGACCGCATAACTTCAATACCACGATTCCAAAAATTATAATCTTTTCGTATTCCTCAAGTTTACATCCAGAAGAACAACTGATTAGATTTTGGTCATAATTGGTGAACCGAAAGTAGCCTCATTTGAAGATTTAACAGTTAAATTTGATTTATTGACATTTAACGTTATTCTAACTTAAAGAATATATTATTCTCATACGTAATATAACAAGTGATATGATTATCATCGATGATATTCTCGAGTGAAACCGAGCAATATCTTCGATTATTAATCATTTCACGAGCTTATATTTAATGAGAGAATATAATGATTTTTTGCAATCTAACCTAACCTAACTTTTGATATACATATTGTATTAAAACATGGTACTTACTAGTTTTATTTAATATTTCGGAGTTTGAATTATTGTTATTATTTATTTTTATACTCAAAATTAACTGTCAATGTCATAAATAAAGAAAACAAATCCCTTAGTAACGACTATAAATACGGCGTTTATTTCCTTGTTTTTTATCATCGCTGTGATAAACGCGTAGCTAGGGAGATTCTGAATGTTGATTGGCGGAAAGCATGTCACGTGACCAAGGAATTATATTCTCTATACGATTTCATTGCATTTTATACTTCATATTCAATAGATATAGAGTTAAAGGATTATATTGTTATTAATTTTCATAAATCAGCCAGCTATGCTAACCATGGAAACTGCTAATACATTCAATTAATTCAAATTGACAGATGTTAGTATCAATGAAAATAAAACAAATGTGGCAGAGATGAGGATGTTGAGAAAGATATTGGGGAAGACACGGAAAGATAAGGATAAGGGAAATAACTCGAGTGATAAAGTTTTTAGAAAAATACAAGAAAGACGATTACATTGGTTTGAAAATGTCATAAGGATAGATAAAGAATATATTTGTAGTATTAGTAGTAGAAGGTAGAAGAAACAGAGGATGACCAAAGATAAGATGGAATGATTGTATTGCGGAAGACTTGAGAGAAGAGGAACTGAATGAGGACGACACGCAAAACAAAAATGAGTGGAAGAAGAAAATAAAAAATAGCGATCCCTAACGAAAGGAAAAAGCTAAAGAATAAAATGTCAGTGTCAAGTGCAATTTGCATAGTTTGTTAATGAAATTACTGGAAACATAGGATCTTTTACAAGAAAATTTATGCATGGAATTTGTACATAATACACAGGATTGACGGAATGTAATGTGATGGCCACATACATCGGTAGATATTTGGATTAGAAGATAACTCTTGAAATGCCGGTTGAACTATTATCATCCGTCATTTGGCCCACAGTTTTTTTTACGTTTTAAGTATATTTAAAGTAGCCGAAAGAATTTTGTAGAAATTTTAACCATTTTTTATAATTTGTTGAAAATGTAAACCGGCCAAAATATAGGTTTAGCCTCGTAGACTCTTATATGATTTATACTGTCAAGCAAGTATTATTTTTTGCCTGAGTGTCTGGTCGCGAATCTGAGGACCTGGGTTCGATCCCGACCGACGCCAAAAATTACGTATTTTAATGGCACAAAATTGACCCCTGTGGCGCACTCTCCACGCCAGCAATGAGTGCCCGTGAGGTGACGCCTGGTAAGCGCCCGCACGGTACAAATATTCCATCATTACCGATATCTGTGTATGAAGCAGATTGGCACACCCAGCAATGGGTAATATGCCGTGATGAAATATTTATTTATTTATAAAAAATTAAAATTACTTGTCTACATTCTACATAAGTTACAAGTTTTCCATCTCTGCCTTCTAAGTTGTGGCCGATTTCCCGGGCAAGTCAACGCTTGCGCATTGCGTTTTCTGTGTGTAAAGCGTCGTTGCTAGACGCTAAGCCGGGCGTCGCACAGCAGCGGGTAACAAATGTGTGTTTCGCAGGAAGACGCTCGTATATCTGCACCCGCACGCAACCCTAGTCATTCCTGCACTAGGCACGCAGCAGGAAAACATCACAAAATTTAAGGCAAGAGAGAAAGATAGAAAGGTAGTCATATAAAAAGGGGTTAGGGCTGATGGGGAGTAATGGTATGGTTTAGGTTGTATCTATTGTATCGCCCAACAAATATTTGTCAAAGACCATACATAAGATAGAATTTAATAGAGATCATTTTCATTCCCATGATAATGATTCCGATTATGCGTCTATTTTTACTACCTATATATTGCTGTCTCTTTTCTTTCTGGGTATTATTTCCCCCCTACGCTTGTGTGTGTGTTGTGAATATGACATGGTGTCTTTGGACATTGTGTTTTGGTCATTTGAGATGGGTCGACATGTTGGAAAAATGCCGCATGATGGATTGGAGAAAAGTTTACTCAGTTGATGGGCGAACAGCAAACGCAGTTGAGTTGAGCTACCCCTAGATATATCACAGAACACGAGCGAGCAGAATCATAAACAGAAATATAGCAAGGAACTATTATTATTCAACAGGGTAACTTTGTAATATACAATAATATCAAAGGAATCTATGAATGACTTATTGATTAAAAGAGAATTAATTTGTGTAATGATAGATAAAACTGCAACACGATAGTGTTGCTGATTTATTGATTTTTAATCCAAAGCTTACGGCAGCAAACTATTTAATTTTTATATCTCATTTGGTAATCACAGAGAAAATGAAGGGAACGATTTAAAACATAAACATTTTCTTGTGCTTCAAATTTCAAGTTAGTTTGACCACAGATATATTGAACATGATAGTATTCCATGCTCGTAGTTTTGTCTTGAGTGCAGTAACCACTAATGAAACTGAAACTATTTATGCTTAATTACTTAAGTTGCGGAAGCACAATGTCGTAATCCACAGCATATGAAACTGGTCAACAACTTAAATGGACCACTAATTGCTCAAAACTTTCAGTGTTCACTTTTTAGAAAATTGGTGAAAGTATTTGTTTCATATACACTGTAAAGTTTTGACTAGCTGCAGTCCTTTTTTGGGTTGTAACTAGACTCCTGTCCAAAAAAACTGGACACCAAAAAAAGTTTTTTTAACGACTAGTAAAATTTTCCATTTGTTTCTATAGGTACGAGGGTCATTCAATAAGTAAAGAGACAAATGGCTATAGTTAAAAAACGGTTTATTTCAATCTTTCAAAATTAAGGCTATTTTTCAACATAATCACCCCCCACAATTATGCACTTGTCCCATCTTTCTTGCAGCTCCCTAATTCCCTTGGCGAAGAATTCTTTCGATTTACCCCGAAGCCACTTTTGCACCGCTTCCTTAACTTCCACATTATTAGCAAATCTTTTTCCACGTAAGGCGTCTTTTAGTGGTCCAAACAGGTAAAAATCAGATGGGGCGAGGTCGGGACTGTAGGCAGGATGAGGTAAGACTTCCCAACTCAATTCTTGAAGCTTATCACGGGTCAGCTAGGCTGAGGGCGGGCGTTATCGTGCTGAAGAATGACTCCTATTGACAAGAGTCCACGGCGTTTGCTCCTGATAGCTGGTCTAACTTTGTGTTCTAGCATCTCAGAGTAGTATTGGCTATTGATAGTTCGCTGATCTTCAAGGAAATCGCAATAGACTGGACCCTGTGAGTCGGGGTTCATCACCTACACTTGTTCGGCCACTTTTAAACCGATCAACCCACTTGTAAAAATTTGCACGGTTCATACAACTTTTACCGTACTGTATTAACATTCTAGAAAAAATTTCACTTGGTTTTACACCTTCTGCGACTAAAAATCTAATGACTGAGCGCTGCTCTTGTAAGGTGCAATCATCTAGTGGACTTGCCATGGTGAACTGAAAATTTTGAGATTATGTTGACATAAAATGATGAAACAGCTGATCAGAGCATATCCCAAGGATGCCAAATAACACCCCTGAAAAGATTGTACACATTCATTGAATAGTTTTAAAATTATAGAATTTGTCTCTTTACTTATTGAATGACCCTCGTACATTTAAATTTACTCACCATCAGTTATGTTTTATAGAAAATTCTAATTTGTCTCTCCCAACCGATTTTCTGTTTCTTATAAACCGCAGTAACCGAGTATTTTTGATAGCACTTACACTTTAACTCTCATTCTGGAACTGAAAATATGTATTCCAAATTTGCATCAACCGTCTACCAATCAAACGCCCGACTTCATAATCTCATACCATTACCAGAAAAGAAGTTATTATCTCCCTTCATTCCAGGCATATTTCTTCCAATAAACTTCTCTTCTCGTCTCCATCTTTCATTATCTGCCTAAATAAATCATCTAAGCTTATCTAGTAGAAAACACTCACAACTCACAGTCGAGAGAAATCTCCAAGTCCCTAAATATTCCCAAGAAAACATCCCTCGGCAGGTTAGGTACGGCATTGGTTCTCGACGCGAGGTTCGAGGTTTAGTTTTGTTGATCTGCACCACATTAAAAGTTACAAAGTTTCCCCAATAAAACGACTGAATCGATTACGGCAAACAGAGAGAGAAAGAGAGAAGGTAGAGGAGGACAGAGAGAGGAAGAGAAAAGAAAGAAGAAGGTAAATAGGGAAGGAGGACAAGGATGAATATAGAGGAATAAACATATCTGCTCGTACGAGTCAAATAGAATTTATATTGCACAACTGCTGAAGGTCGAACCAGGCTTAAAATTTAAAAGTATTTTTGAATGGCCATAAAATTTAACACGTAGTTAAATACCAACCATCTATCTAATTTTTTAAACGTATAGTTGTGGTTCAATATGAGAAATAAACAATTACTAAAAAAATAAGTCAAATTTTGGCCAAAACAATTGTGTTACTAGGTTTAATAATTCAGTATCTTTAGTGTGGTTATAACAGTATAAGTAAAGCTTGCTTGTTTTGACCGTCAGGTTATGTGATCTTTTAAGTCTATGTTGAAACGTATTATTCACTAGTGACCAATAGTGTATAAGTGGAGTTGTACTGTTTTTACCAGAGATTTTAAAAATTGGTCCTAATAGTATATATATGTACTTATACTGTTAGAACCACTGCATTAAATTTCCAAGTGTTCATTTGTACTATTTTACATGTAGCAATATAATCTAAAAGTTCGTAAGTGGCGTCTGTGAATATTGTTTTTAAGCGTTTTCACGTGTTTTTACACATTCTCGTTACAGTATGTCAGTTTTGTTGTACTTTGTTGGTTAATTTAGTATAAGTCATTTGTTAAATGTATGTTTCTGAGATCAAAGTAGTATAAGTCACTTATTTTTTAGAAATATGTATTTTTTTCCAAAATTATGGTGTATGTTTGTTCTTGTGCCGTTTTACAAACAATAATCATTTATTATTTTATTTTTAGTCTTATCAATGATCTTACAAGACACGTTAAACATTCAAACCTATCTCCTGCGAAATACAGTTTTTGTACTTATACTCTTTGGCCCCGCACCAGAAAAATAATTCCAGTTCGCCGCACGAGGTCCAATTTTTACCTCTCGCTAAGAGAGGTACTGGATTCATGCTAAAAATCGCATATTCGCATTTTATTGAATAAGCACGTTTTAAGGTCCCTACAATATGATTTTGACATTTTTACGATGATGTCTGTGTGTGTATGTGTGTGTGTGTGTTAGGATGTTGTAGATACAATTTCTCAAATTCTACCAAACTAAAGACCTGTTTAACTATGGATTCCGTAATCTAACATTAATGGGAAGAGTTGAATAGGTTTTGGAAACAATTGGACAACCGGAAGATCTTTAAATTCTCAATCTGTACATTTAAATTTTTTATTATATATTCTATAGATTTAGAGATATATTATACAGAGTGTTTATTAAACATAGGTCAAAAATTGAAGGGATTATTCCTTGGACCATTCTAAGATGATTTTGTCCTTTGATGATTTTTGAAAAGCCGCTTTGTTTCGAAGATACAGGGCGAAAAAAAATTCCGACATAACAACATTTAATACCAAAAATTACATGTAAAGTTTCTTAATCTACAAGTACTGTTGAAAATGACTACCTCCAGCTACGATGCAAGAATCCGCCTAGCTTGTAATGAATTGCCATCAGCAAGTCCATAAATGAAATGCATGTCAGTCATCTCGGCGTTCGTATAGCTATTCATGATAAGAGGACTTCACTAACAAAAGTTTAAGTATTATAGACAGAAAATACATGTCAAACAGCCAAACGTCTCAGCAAATTTGACACATAACTTGCCTGTTGTTACTAGATTAATAATTTGAAAAATTTCAAAATTGGTAAAAGTAAACTGTCATTACCGTTTATCCGATTGCCAACAAAATCTTATAGCTTCTTTCCATATTAGAATAAGGTAGAAATACATGGTTCAAAACTTTCTGAATGATAGTATTTGATGTAGAGCGTAAAGAGGATCCACACACACACACACATCATCGTGAAAATGTTAAAAATGGATTGTAGGGACCTTAAAACGTGGTCATTTACCAAAATCTCGATATGCGATTTTTAGCACGATCCTTATACCTCCCTTACCAAGGGTAGCGGGAGGTAAAAATGGGCATCTTAGATGAGCGAACATACCATATCTTAAGAAAACAACCGGTGGTGTATAACACTAAATTAATTTCTTATATTTTAAAGTCGTTCTTTGCTCTTTTCTTTGTCCATAATAAGAAATTCTAATTCCGTCGGTATTGGAAAAATCCAAAGTTGTAGTAAGGGTACTTTCTTAATCTCTTTTACCGGCTTCGGGCTTAAATTTGAAAACAAAAGTTTAATAAAGTGTTCGTGTTCACTTCTTCAATTAATTGGAAAGTAGAGTTCTTTGTCAGACTCGGAAACGATCTAATGGCTACTACTGGATGGACAATCGACGTAACTTACAACTTCTGCACTTACTTTTAAGTTACAATGGAGTATGTCGGTAATAATGATCGGGATTGCCAGTGGTTCTGTGACTGACGATATTTAGACATACGAACTCATTCATAGTTGTTCAATCGGTTTACATTTTCAATAATTTATAAAACCTATACAAATGGTAAGAGATTTCTTCAAAATTTGTTCGACTACTCTAATTTTGCGTTCATGAACTAAATCGTTAACGATCTAATATTTTTAACGAAATGTACAAAGTACGATACAAAAAACATATTCTGTAATTATATCGTTTAAGCGATGCCTTTGTAATTTTGTACAACGAATACAGTCAATGTTTTTATGATTTCTGTACTATACAGTTAAGGCTGTAGTATTGTAAACCTACTCATTTTTACCTCTCGCTAATAGAGGTATTGGATTCACGCTTAAAATCGCTCATCCAGATTTTAATGATTAAGCACGTTTTAAGGTCCGTACAATCCGATTTTAACATTTTTACGATGTCTCTCTCTCTGTGTGTGTGTGTGTGTGTGTGTGTGTGTGTGTGTGTGTGTGTGTGTGTGTGTGTGTGTGTGTGTATTTGTATGTGTGTGGGACGTTGGAAGGACGATTACTCAAAAACTATAAGACTTAATATTTGTTTAACTACGTATTTCCCAATCGGACATTGAAGGGCAGAGCTGAAAAGGTTTTGGTAACAATTGAACAACCGGAAGTAGCAGATTCTTGAAAAAATCTTTTAAATATTAGTCTCTGAAATTTTTTCTTGGTAATATTAAAGAAAATTTAATTCTCAAAGTGACACAATTAATTTTTTTATTATATCTCATATAGGTTTGGAGATATACTAAATAATAATATAGAATAATCTGTTGTAATAAATCTCGTTGGCTAAAAAACAGTTGAGATATTTAAATGTTTGTAATTGACAGATAAATGCAAAATGTCATTGTCAAAAATCAGATTTTTCTGGGAGATACGAAAAAATAAAAATAAAATAAATAAATAAATATTTCATCACGGCATATTATCCATTGCTGGGAGATACGAACACATTTAATATATCAAACATGTATTTAAATTATAGGTATGTTAACATTACATATATACTTAGGAAATACTGCTAATACTGTCAATAAATTTGAAGAATTTTGAACATATTAGAATATTAGAAGAGTAGGACAAAATTTCTCATAGAACGAAAGAAGATGTACAATTTTAATTATTTGTATGTACAAGAAATGTTAAATTTGTTACTTATAGGGTGCGAGCAGTCATGTTTTGTTGGCCTTGGCAAGCAGATATGAGGATCCGTGTCAGAATGACGGCTAGTAGTTATTTACATAGATGTCACAATTGTCATATATCATAAATTTTCTTTCAAAATATCAAAATATTTTGATGTTTATTTGACCTCAATAGTATGGAATATACTTGTCGAGGAAAATAATCCACATGGATTTGGAAAATAATGTTTTGAATAAAAAAATTATACTTGACACCTATGTATGTACATTATTAATAGCTTCTACCACGGGCCTCTATATCTGCTTGCCAAGGCCAACAAAGTCATATGACTGCTCGCGTCGTATGCAACATAAAATGAAAATGGCGAGAGGTATTGTGCTGGCCACAACAGATTTTTTTACATTTGTAATTTCGTCAATAGTTTTAGAATATTTTAAATATCTTTGTGAAATTTTTTGAACAATCTTCTACCGAGAAACAAGATTTTTTACTTGTTACATAATATAGTATTAAAATAAATCAAATACGCGCCCAAAACCAAATAATGTTTCGTACAATCGTACACTATTGATTCCCTGTGACATATCTGATAAATGATCAACTCTCACTCTGTATTTCATGTGCTCTGTACTCTTAAAGAGTGACATACAATTTCCTAATTCAATCCGGGGGTATTTCTATAAATTTTATATAGTAAAAACCGGCATCGGATCAGAGAGGAATTTATTTCCTCACGACCGGGAAATCAATCACCAATGTACGGCTTTGGAGTTTGTTTCATGTAATGGAAAGTTTTTCGAACGTAACCAACTTGCAAGAAGAAGTAAGACGCAAGAAGGATTTTGACAGGCGAGAAATTATTTCTCGGGGAACGTACACGAAAGTGTAATGGAGATGTGAGTCATTCGATAGAAAGACTGTGTAGTGAGTAATTCCTTTCGTATATTCGGAAATATGGCTGTTGATACTATATGCGAGTACAAATGACAGAATAGCTATTTGTGTATTAAGAGCGCAAAATACGACAAGAACCTCTCAATCGACAATGTCCATTTGCGCTCGAAACACACACAAGATTTTTTCTACATTCGCCACAGTGGGGTCCTCCACCATAACTACTCAATTAATAAGGATTAATATAAAGAAAAAACGTCTTTTATATTTAATTTTAATTTATCGTTATTTCCCATTCTTCTTGACCTATTGCTTCAATTTAATCTAAACATTTTATACTTTCGTTTTTGTAAATGAATGCTCTATTTTATTTTCACAATAGTGCAGCATTTTTTCTGGTTATGTAATATACCGATAGAGCAGGTATATGTTAGATTGATTTGTAAAGGTGGTAAATGTGTCACTACAGTGCCATTAGTTCCTGACTAAACGTTTCCATTAAGAATGAAGACAGGTGACATGTCTCAACATTGTATAGTTAGAAATTTGGACAGCGTGCGTTTTTTCTACTTTGTCGCGCTAGAGCGGCTAAGTGACATTTTGAGTTGACAAAAGAAAGCGCAAATGGCTACTTTCTATGTAGACTGTAGAAAAAATATGTTAATAAATATGTTTTCGAAACTTAATTACGTATAACGTACGTTTTTGCATAGCGTATTATACCTTCTATAGATTTAAAGATATGGACATATAATCTATAAAATAATCTGTTGTAGTAAATCTCACAGCCTGCTCAAAGCCCAAACATCTCCATGGTAACTACTTGAGAAATTAAAATGTCTGTAATTGTCAGATAAATGTCACTAATGTCAGTGTCAAAAATTCAGAGATAGTACTGAAGGCTTTTTCTGGGATATTTAATATTTTTTATTGTATTATTAATTATATATTTAAAATTATAGGTATATTACATGAACCCTTCAGAAATACCGCCAATCCCGTTAATGAATTGGAAAAACCTCGAACATTTAGAAGAAATGGAGAAAACTTGCTCATAGAATGAATTTAAAATTATAGAAAATACGTAAATATAAAGATTAGGTGTAATCATAATTTTTTGTGTGTACAAGAAAATAATGTTAAACACAATACTATATACCAAAACGTTAAACTATTAATACAATATAAAATATCCAACTTTTTTAACTAATAATAATTCTATTACACAATCTTTTAAAATTCGCTTATTTCTAAAAACCAACAAATTTTTTTTTGTAGTCCATAATTTTCATTTTGTATAAATTTATCGAATACCCTCACATCTCGTGTGATCCATCTTTACACGTAGATTTCCACACTCGCACACATACACACGCACATGTAAACTTTTCCCTACGAAGACACAGCATATTCGTATCAGTGACTTACTGAAGGCTTCAGGCGTATAGGAAATACGAAAAACGCGAAGTATAAGATACAACGCACAAGGGCACAGGAGAGAGTTATGGAGAAGTGAGATCAGCCATGAACAGACATGGATGTGGAAGAAGAGAAAGATATGAGAATGTGGAGATTATCCGAAAGAGATGTACGAGTATGTATGTGAGATCGAAAATACTGATGTTTGTGTCACACGCATTTAAAATATCCACGCTGAAATGTACCGCAAAAATTGTAAAGGAATTTCAGAAAGAAAATAATGTTAACTTATATAACAAAAGTTTAAAAAAACACATAGTTCTATATAATTTTTAAACCTAGGGTTGTGGTACATTATGAGAAATAAGCAATTACTAAACAATTCCGACCATTGTTTGTACAAGGTTAAGACCAACTTTTATGATCAAATACTTAATCCTTTTATGTAAACTATTTTCTTGAGCATTGACCAAAAAATCCCCATGGGGTACAATTCGGGCACACAAGTTGGTTTATCGTTGTTCGCAACAAAAATGACATTTTCAACGACAAATACAGTATAATTTTTGAAAGATGTCCGATCAAGGGCACCTGTATCACGAACGAATTAACAAATAGGCATACATTTATCTCTTTCTTTTGAAAAGGCTGTAAGACTGTGTGATAAGGATGGATATAACACGCTTGTTTTTCAAAAATTCATATTGTTTCGACTAAGTTGGGACATTCCATTTATAAACGATGCTCGTTGTTGATAATACTTTCGCTGTGACGTAAGTTTATTTATTAATTCAGATACATTACCTGGATTCATAGCCGTGCGTATAACGTTATATTCTGTCAGAGTCACTGACACTGACATTGTGTCAGTATCTTATTTTTAACATATTTGGTTTTACATTTGCTTATAAACTTACTAGTTGACTTATTTTGAATGTTTTTCCTGTAATATATATTTTTATAATAATAAAATAACAGTAGTATCTTACGTACCCTCATAAAAACTAAGCAAACGACACTACTGAATTTGTCATGATGGGCGGAGCAAAAATCTGAATTCATACAATTTGTAGACAACCTTGATCGGACATCTTTCAAAAATTTTACCACAGATTTGGATTAATATAATGAACTTAACTCCAAATTTAAATAATTGTTGCTAACATGATAGGTATCTTTTAATAAAAAGGATAATCCTTTGCTTAATGTACTTAATTAAAAATATGATGTGACCAACACAATACCTCCCGCCATTTACCTATGGGGTCTCGTTGCCGCGTGCCTGATGTCTGGTCGCGAATCTGGGGAATCTAATTCGATTCCGATCAACGCCAAATAATTCAAATTTTAAATGGCATAAAATTAACCCTTGTGGTAAACGCTCACACGATACAAATATGTCATCATCATTACCGAAATGTCTGTATAAATCAGATTAGCACACCCAGCAATTGATAATATGCCGTGATAATATATTAAAACTATCTTGAGCTTTAAGTAAACTGCCATTTCCTGTTATCCGATTGCCACCAAAATCTAATGGCTTCTTACCATATTAGAATAAAGTAGAAATACATGGTTTCAAAACTTTCTGAATGATAGTATTTGAGTTAGAGTGTATACAGGATCCACACACACACACATACACACACAAACACACACATACACACACACACACACACACACACACACACACAAACACACCCACAGACATCATCGTGAAAATGTTAAAAATGGATTATGGGGACCTTAAAACGTGGTCATTTACCAAAATCTTGATATGCGATTTTTAGCACGATCCCTATACCTCCCTTACCAAGGGTAGCGGGAGGTAAAAATGATCAGCCATAAATTTATTTCCTTTTGAAATATATAATTCCCGGTACTCATACATACGTTCAATCAATAGTTCGGGAACATTACTGTTTTTACCTTCCGTCACCTCTAGGTAAGGAAGGTATTGTCTTTGGTCAAAAAATTCGGTGGTGAGTTTTCATTGAATAAGCACGTTTTAGGGTCTTTACAATACGATTTTACTATTTTTACGATGATGTCTGTATGTGTGTGTGTTCGTGTGTGCGTGTGTGTGTATGTGTGTGTATGTGTGTGTGTATGTGTGTGTGTGTGTGACCGCGTTTTCGGGCACGATATCTCCAATACTAGAATTCCAAAAATTACAATTCTTGCGTATTCCTCTTCCTTACAACCATATGCAGACCTGTTTCGATTTTGGTTATAATTGGTCAACCGGAAGTACCCTCATTTGAAGATTTTAACAGTTTTTCTTGAAAAACTCAGTTAAATGTTATTATAACTTAAAGAATATATTATTCTCTATACGATTTGATTGCATTTTATATTTGATATTCAACATATATAGAGTTAAAGAAGATAAACGATAATAAATTTTATATAAACTTCATAATTCAGCCAGCTATGCTAACTTAACCATGGAAACTGCTAATATATTCAGGTAATTCAAATTGACAGATGTCAGTATCAATAAAATGAAATCAATGAAAGAATAAGGGAAGTAACTCTAGTGGTAGAAGTTTCTAGATATAAGAGAGACGATTACATTGATTTGAACATGTCATGAGGAGAGATGAATATATTAATAGAAGGTGGAAGAAACATAGGAAGACCAAATATAAGATGAAAAGACTGTATTGTAGAAGACTTGAGAGAAAAGGAACTGAATGAGGACGACACGCAAAACAAAAATGAGTGGAAGAAGAAAATAAAAAATAGCGACCCCCTAACGAATGGGAAAAACTAAAGAAGAAGATGTCAGTGTCAAGTGCAATTTGCATAGTTTGTTAATGAAATAACTTTACTGGAAATATAGGATCTTTTGCAAGAAAATTTATGTATGGGGCGCGTGCAGTAACATGACTTTGACCCGTGTCAAAATGACAGCAATTAATTATGTCCATAACTGACAAGTGTTATAATTTTTCAATCAAAATTTCATAATTTTCTTATTTCATGTGGTTTGTTTGTTATCAGGAGTATGGAATTCAGTTGTCGAGAAAGGGATTCACATAATACCAAAAATTTATAATCTTGCAAGAAAATTTATATATGGAATTTGTACATAATACACAGGATTGACGGAAGGTATTGTGCTGGCCACATCAGATTTTTTTAAAAGTGAAATAAAAACCAATGTTTCTAACGCTTAATATATTTGGTCTTGAAAAATGCTTAGTCTTAAATTTGAGGCATTAGCTGAAAAAGTATGGACATACAGACTTAAAATGCGCAATTCCGCATTTAATTTAATGCCAATGTCAGTTTTATTCCACTATATTTTATTCGAATATCCATCCTGCAATTACGAACAATCCTGGCCATTAATATTAACTCATTCGCCCAATAATTTAAATTCACTTTATACCACGCGTTCTGCGGTTTTCTCTAAATTTACTATTTACTGTTATTGATTTGTATTTTGATAGAATTTTCCCATTTGAAATATCTATCATCTATCCTTTACCATCATTTGATAAGGGAGAAAAAGATAAACGAAAACAATGCCATGGTCGAGCGACCATGGAAGAAAGAAAACGCAAAGGAATAAGTTGAATCGAATAAAAAAAGTTCAAAGCGAAAGAAATGTGATTTACACAAATGGTGTAGGTTCGGGAACGAGATTGAGAACTTTAAGTTAAAGCCAAAGGCTGGTGGAAGGTTTATTATACCCCTCTAAAACTGAAAGAAGCGTTTTACCCTTTTTTGATCGATTTCAAAAACTGGGACACTTTTTTTCAACATACTTTGAGCTCGAATCATTTTAGCTGTTGCAATTAGATATACGAGGATGGGTTGAAAAGGCCGTGCAAAGGTCGAAAGATGGGAACACTGGTATGTATGGAGATTATGTTTAGTTAGTGACATGTCTTGGAAGAACGCTCACCAAGTTTCAACTATATCGGTCTATTTTTCTGTATTTGACGTTCATTTAAATTGAGTGATTTTCAAAAAATGGAAGAAAAATAATTTCGTGTATTTTATGAAAGGCAAATCGCCTCAGAAGATTTAGGAGAAGCTTGATAAACATTATGGTGAATTTGCACCTTCGATTAGAACAGTTTATATGTGGTTTCAAAATTTTCGGAGCACAAGTGACGCTGAACATCATCGACTATTTGGAAAAGGGTAAAACTATAAGAGGTGCATACTATTCATCGTTATTGGACCGTTTGATCACCGAGCTGCTAGAAAAACGTCCATGTCCACAAAAAAAGTCCTTTTCCATCACGACAATGCACCAGCTCACTCATCTGTGATTGTAGCCGTAAAATTGATGGAATTCTCCAGATTTGGCTCCTTCGGAGTACTACTTGTTCCCCAATATGAATAAATGGTTGGCAGGAAGAAGATTTTATTCAAACGAGGAGGTAATTGCAGAAACGAAAGCCTATTTTGCAGAGTTGGACCAATCTTATTATTTGGAAGGGATCAACAAACTGGAGCAGCGTTGGACGAAGTGTATTAGTCTAAAAGGAGACTACGTTGAAAAATAAGAAAAAAAAATCTATTGTGTCCAGCACAATACCTCTCGCCATGCAACATAGGGCGCGAGCAGTTATGTAACTTTGGTGGCCTTGGCAAGCAGATATGGGGGCCCGTGTCAGAATGAGAGCTAGTAATATACATAGGTGTCCAGTATCATAAGTTTTCTTCCAAAACATTATGATTTTTCAAATCCATGTGGATTATTTTCCTCGACAATGGATGAAAAATAAACATCAGAATATTTTGATATTTTGAATGAAAAATTATGACATATGACAATTGTGACATCTATGTAAATAACTACTAGCCGTCATTCTGACACGGATCCTTATATCTGCTTGCTAAGGCCAACAAAGTCACATGACTGCTCGCGCCCTTTACGTAACGAATTTAACATTTCTTGTATACACACAAATAATTGTTTCTCTTCTTTCATTCTATGAGAAATTTTATCCTACTATTCTAATATGTTCAAAATTCTTCAAATTCATTGACGGTATTAGCAGTATTTCTTAAGAATATATGTAATATTAACATACCTGTAATTTAAATACATATTAAATAAATAATACAATAATATATATTAAATGTACTCATCCCTCCCAGAAAAATCTGACACTGATATTTTGCATTTATTTGTCAATTACAAAAATTTGAATATCGCAACTGTTTTTCGGCCAATGAGATTTATTACAACAGATTATTCTATATTATTATATACTATATCTCCAAACCAATATGAGATATAATAAAAAATTTAAATGTGTCAGATTGAGAATTTAATTATCTTTAATATTTGTAGTAACAAATTTTCAAAAAATAATATTTAGAATTTTTCTTTTTAGAAACTACCACTTCCGGTTGTCCAATTGTTACCAGAACCTATTCAACTCTTCCCATTACTGTTAGATTGAGGAATCCGTAGTTACACAGGTCTTTAGTCTTATAGAATTTGAGAAATCGTGTCTCCAACAACCTCACACACACACACACACAGACATCATTGTAAAAATGTTAAAATCGGATTCTATGGACCTTAAATCGTGCTTATTCAATAAAATCTGTATATGCAATTTTTAGCATGAATCCAATACCTCTCTTAGCGAGAGGTAATATCCCGAAAAATTAAGTAGTTTTTATTTTTGCACGGACTTTTCAAACCACTCTCGTACATTACCTGGATTCATAGCCGTACGAGACACTGACATTGTGTCAGTATCTTATTTTTCACAGATTTGGTTTTACATTTGCTAATAAACTTAACAGTTGACTTATTTTTGAATTTTGTATGCTATTACTTTAACATATATTTTTATAATAATAAAATAATAGTAGTATCGTATGTAGCCTCATAAAAACTAAGCAAACGATACTACTGAATTTGTCAGAATAGGCGGAGTAAAATTTTGAATTCATACAATTCAAAGATCACCTTGATCGGACATCTTTCAAAAAATTTACTGTACAACAGTTATCCATCTTATTTTATTATATCTATACAGTCATCCGAAATTAATAGATAATAATAATTATAGAATAGTCTAACACTCAAGATTATCTTGTATCATGGTTTTGCAGTATCCGATTTTCAATATATTCAATTATCTGTGGGTATCTTGTCATTCAAATAATATTAATCACCAATGATAATATTCCTGTTCTATAAATTCTAAATACAATGTAGAATATGATTTACAAAACATGGAAATTCAAATACTAATTTAGTTTGATTAGAACAATACATTAGTCGGTTATATTATAACAATAGATTAGCGGATGACAACAATCAAAACAATGATTACAATAATGTTCTCCTTGATTACAACAATTGGCACGTTGATTACAATGGACATGTTGAGTAATCTTAGCTCCTCTGTTTAATTTTTCCTAATTTTGTACTATTGATGCTGAGAATTTAGTTCTCGAAATGTTTTTAGTTTCTATTATAATTTTAAGGTGTAATTTTATTAGATTTTTCTTATTAATTAATTTACAGAAATCTATAAAAGTAAGGAAACAAGAAAGTTGTTTTTTTAATTATCTCATATTTATAGGGCGCGAGCAGTTTATGTGACATTGTTGGTCTTGACAAGTAGATATGGAGGCCCATGTCAGAATGATAATTAGTAATTATATACATAGATGTCAAATGTCATAATTTTTCATTAAAGATTTTCTAAATTCACATAGTTAATTTGTCATCAGGAGTGTGGAAATTGCTTGTCGAGGAAAATAAACCACATGGAATTAGAAAATCACTAAATTTAGAATGAGGAATTATATTTGATATCTATGTACATAATTACTAGCTATCATTCTGACACGGGTCCCCGTATCTGCTTGTCAAGGCGAACAAAGCCACATAACTGCTCGCGCCCTATTGAATTGTAACATTTCTTGTATACCTACACTCTACACCAAAAATTCTACTTACATCTATTCTTTATATTTAGATTTTTAAATTTAAAATTCATTCTATGAAGAAATTTTGTCTTATAATTTTTCGACGTTTCCAATTCATTGTCGGGATTGACAGTATTGTTGAAGGGTATATGTAATATACCTATAATTTTAAATATTTAACTATTAATACAATAAACAATAATATAATGTATGTATGTACTTCCCAACAACAAATTATGTTATACCTTATATTTCTTTATCTCTACATCTATAAAAGATATAATAAAATATTTATATGTATCAGATAGAAAATTTATACTTCTTTAATAATAGCAAGAACAATAATTTTCAAAGAATAATATTTAGAATTTTACTAAGAATCTGATACGTCCAGTTGTCCAATTATTACCAAAAGAGGAAGAGGAATATGTAAAAATTGTAATTTTTACACACACATACACACACACACACACACACACACACACACACACACACACAGACAGACACACAATACATACAGATATTAACATACGTCATATAACAAGTGATATGATTATCATCGATGATATTCTCGAGTGAAACCGAGCTGCAGATTTCACGAGTCCGAAGGACGAGTTCAAATGTGCTGCTTCGGTTTCACGAACAATATCTTCGATTATTAATCATATCACGAGCTTATATTTAATGAGAGAATATAATGAATTTTTGCAATCTAACCTAACCTAACTTTTGATTTACATATTGTTATTTATTTTTATACTCAAAATTAACTGTCAATGTCATTAATAAAGAAAACAAATCCCTTAGTAACGACTATAAATACGGTGTTTATTTCCTTGTTTTTTATCATCGCTGTGATAAACGCGTAGCTAGGGAGATTCTGAATGTTGATTGGCGGAAAACATGTCACGTGACTAAGGAATTATATTCTCGTAAAAATATTAAAATCGGATTGTAGGGACCTTAAAACGTACGTAATTATTAAAATCTAGATATGCGATTTTTAGCATGAATCCAATATCTCTCTTAGCGAGAGATAAAAATGGACTAAGTTTGTTTTTGCGTAGGGCTCCTCATTTGTACCGTTGATTATTGATTACAATAATTTATTCATAGATTACAACAATGTATATGATGTGGGAAAGAGTGTAAAGATGTGTTTTGTTTTGTTCTAGATGGTGACAAGGACGAAGAAGATATTCGTGGGTGGTCTATCCGCACCAACCACCTTGGAGGACGTGAAGAACTATTTCGAGCAGTTTGGACCGGTAAATTTCTTTGAACTTACAATTTTTTAGTTCACATAGATAGAAATAAATTTGAAATGAAAACTCAATTAGTACAGTTTTCTGTTAGTATAACAAATTGTAAACGCCGCCCGGTATATTACGAATATTTTCAACTCAGTATATATGTTAAAATTAATTCATTTATGAAACTATACCTCTATATATCACATTGATACGATCTCCATATCCAAAATAGAGGAAACGTCAGTTTGATATATCTGTTTACCGTTGGAATCAATAATCAAAGATCTGGAATCGACCGATTATAACTTCCGGGGGAAATAATGCTCTGCTGTTTCATCCACTGCTGATCCCGCCCCAACGTAGCGGAAATTACAGAATCTAACTTACTCGAAACGCGGGAACTTCAAAACTAAGTTGCCAGATAAGGATTTATAGAGGTGCTTTAATTAATACTTCGATGGCGGGGGAGTTTAGCGATTCTATGTCAGCGGCTCCAAAACTTAAGAAACCGCCTTCGTTTCGCGGAACCCCAACTTCCATCGTACATTTTTATTTATTTATTTATCATTAATCACTCAACAGGAACAAAAGTTCCCAATGTAGTTACAAGACAAAATGAAAAGTGACAATATTAAAATAACTTAATGCAAGTGCGAAAGATCGGACTAGAAATAGTTCATAATTTTCTTTCTAAACCCGGAATGAGCATTATTGAAAATGTCAAGACTGTTATTGTACATGGACAGAGTATTGAATGAAGCACACAACTGTCTAATTGGAGATCGAAGTTCGTATTTAGTTCTAGGGGTGCTGTATGTGAAACTTGCGCCGAGAGTTTAAGCGAGGTACGCTAAAATTTAAGCAAGCTAGCAAATGAGCATCATCAATTAGATTATTTACAAGTTTATATAGATATAAACATGATTGAATTTTTCTACGGCCAAAGTAATAACATTGAACTCAATTAGACAATTGGAGTAACTACAAATCGTATAAATGCGGCGATGGTGAAATTTAGCACAACAATACCATATAATTTTTTCCTGTATACTCCAGTCATACTATTAATGAAGAGAAGAAATAGTATTGGCCCTAAATTAGACCATTGTGGGACACCAGATGTTGCATAATAACGTTTAGAGGTAATACTATCAATACGGACACGAAGCTCGCGATTGCTCAGATATGAAGACATGAGTTGTAGCAAGTCATCAGAGAATCCAAAATCCAAACAAAGCCTATTTAGTAAAACAGAGTGGTCAACTTTGTGAAAGGCTATTGCGAATTAAAAACTAGGGAAACAATTAAGATGTTTCAAAAAGTACGCGAAATCAACTTTGAATCTTTCCAACGACTCATAGGGCGTCAGAACTAATCTTTCTCGAATGGAAGAAAAGTGGCTATTAACCCTTTATTAAATATGAATGTTATCGCTTAAGCTATGTTATCGACCATTCAAAAAATTATGCAAGGCGCATGCGCTCTACTTTTCCGACATTCAGTTATTTTATTCAACCATAAGCGGGTCATGAAATTTGTGACAAAACTTTGAAGAATTTTAACTCAATATCTAGAAGGTTTACAAGAAAAAGTTATTAGGAAATATTGTTACACTTGATGAGTTCTATTACTGGTTAAATTTAATGTATTTATTTCTGTTACACCCTGTAGTCTTTGTTATACATTTCTAATGTGAGTTTGAAGAATAGTATGTTTGTTAAGGCAATCATAATCGTGTCATTAATACCGCATACATGCTGACCTGAATCTACGAATAAGTATTTATTAAATAAATTCGTGTTTGTTTTTTGCCAGTCAACAAAAGTAATGAAGAAATATCACGTCATATTTTAATTAAATATAAGAAAATCCATGCGGCAATGATTTATGTAAACAATATTTCTAGTCAGCGATTAATATTTTTTCATAAGCAATATAATTAGATCAAGAAAATATTAATAGGGATTCTCCCTCTACTGTAGTAAGAAATTAGAACATACATACATACATAAAATCACTCGTGTCCCACTTAGTGGGTTCGCATAAACCCGAAAACAATAAAAACAACATCAACATCATACAACAAAGTGACCGATTTTCGGTAGCGAAATACCGCATCTGGACTTCTTTCGCCTGGGCCACACTCATAATCGCATTCATATATGCTATTCTTCTCTTCATACTTGGAAACTCTCTATCTTTAAGCAACCTACCAACCACATCCATCCAATTACACACTGGTCGGCCACGCAATCGAAAACCCTCAACTTCACCAAGATACGAGGGTTATTCAATAAGTAAAGAGACAAATGGCTATAGCTCAAAAACGGTTTATTTCAATCTTTCAAAATTAAGGCTATTTTTCAACATAATCACCCCCCACAGTTATGCATATGTCCCATCTTTCTTGCAGCTTCCTAATTCCCTTGGCGAAGAATTCTTTCGATTTACCCCGAAGCCACTTTTGCACCGCTTCCTTAACTTCCTCATTGTTAGCAAATCTTTTTCCACGTAGGGCGTCTTTGAATGGTCCAAACAGGTAAAAAGCAGATGGGGCGAGGTCGCGACTGTAGGCAGGATGAGGTAAGACGTCCCAACCCAATTCTTAAAGCTTATCACGGGTCAGCTGGGCTGTATGAGGGCGGGCGTTATCGTGCTAAAGAATGACTCCTTTTGACAAGAATCCACGGCGTTTGCTCCTGATAGCTGGTCTAACTTTGTGTTCTAGCATCTCAGAGTAGTATTGGCTATTGATAGTTTGCTGATCTTCAAGGAAATCGCAATAGACTGGACCCTGTGAGTCCCAAAAAATAAACGTCCACTTCGGGGTTCATCACCTACACTTGTTCGGCCACTTTTAAACCGATCAACCCACTTGTAAAAATTCGCACGGTTCATACAACTTTTACCGTACTGTATTAACATTCTAGAAAAAAATTCACTTGGTTTTACACCTTCTGCGACTAAAAATCTAATGACTGAGCGCTGCTCTTCTAAGGTGCAATCTTCTAGTGGACTTGCCATGGTGAACTGAAAATTTTCAGGTTATGTTCACATAAAATGATGAAACAGCTGATCAGAGCATATCCCAAGGTTGCCAACTAACACCCCTGAAAAGATTGTACACATTCATTGAATAGTTTTAAAATTATAGAATTTGGCTCTTTACTTATTGAATGACCCTCGTATATACGCTTAACAAGCCGTTCACTCGCCATTCTCTCCACATGCCCAACCCATCTCAACTGACTCACACCAACTCTCTTAATCACATTGTTCCTAACCATACATTCTTCATTCACGCGGTCCCGTCTGACACATACACCACGTAAATATCTCATTTCCACGGCAGTCACTCTCTTTTTATGCTTCCCCGTTCATGCCCAGCATTCGCTTCCATACATCAAAGCAGGCACTAGCACTCCATTATATACATTTAACCGAGCATCCCTTGATACGTTAACTTTTCGAATACGCATTACCTTACATCCCGCACTCACTCTCCTTTCTATCTCTCGATCAATTCGACCATCCCTCGACATCATGCTACCCAAATATTCAAACTCTTTTACCTGCTCCAGTTTCACTCCATCCACCAACACATTGCACTCAGTCACCAATTCTTTCAAATACTAACACTTTGGATTTATCAACATTCAACACCAGATTCATACTTCTCTCAATCATTCTCCTGAGTTGCTCTTCATTTTCTCCTAAAACAACTACATCATCAGCATACGCTAACGCATGCACTACACTTTCACCAATATGTACACCATGGTTCATCTATATTAAAACTGTATATTAATTTATTATCTATGAAGTAAATTGTAGTATTTCTCTTCGTTATTAATGTTTTCGTTTGTAGATGCAAATATCTCAACTCCTTTTGGTAATTATATCTTGTTTTAATGAGTCATTAGCCGGCTTCTTAATATATTATCTCCTTCCTACATTATTCTTACGCCGTTATGTCATTTGGCTACGTTAACTTGAGGATGGAAAGACAGAAATGAGAAATTGCCACGGGTGGGTATTGAATCTCGGTGACAGGTGTGCATGATCAACATCGTCAATCATCGACGAAATTAAATTTTGAAATGAGAAATAATTAAATCTTTAGAGCCGAGGAATTTTGGTAACAGATGCGAGAGGAAATTTTAAACGCAGATATTACGGATTGTATTTATTCTTACTGAAAAGCAATCTTACATAAACGAGAATTGTTTTTTGGCGAGCGATAGGGCCCTAGTTTCGATTTCTCCTTTAGGTGCGTTTGCTAGACAGTCTTTTGGATCTGTTGCTCAAGCGACATCCTTGGGGAAACATCTGAGTGGTCAGTAAGCCCTTTTTGACGTGTACGTTGATTTTGCAATAGCAGACATTAAAGTTATGTTTCTAGTTTGGGAAATCAGCAGCGGAAATTGTCGTAATGCTCAACATAAAACAATTTTCACATATATTTACAAAATCTATGGGATATTTTACCATAAATTATGTACAATAAATTACAAAGTAATACCATATATAAATTTTAGGCTGGTAACAGGGATTTTCAATTCGAACAACGTTCTTGTTTACTTTCTCTTCATATTCTTTTAGTAAAAACATTAATTTTGGGCGGTCTAAAATGTATATATGGATTGTGCATCTATTCTTACATGTCTTCTTTTCCATTTTATTTTTTCATGCATGTTGTATCTAAATAACACATTAATTCCCTTTAATAAAGTGATGGATAGATTGCACTCCGATTATTCTTATAACGGTGTGTAATTTTGTCAATATTTACAACTTACTTGAGAAGAATTTGATAGCTTTTTCGCAGTGCAATGTTACTCTAGTTTACAGTGATGGTGTACATTATCCCATAATGTTTGAAACAAATTTAAGTCCTTCAACCTAGACTTGTCACCTCCATAATAGTCACAGATCAAGAATTAAGAGATTCTCCAAGTACATTTTTCTTTCATTACTCATTATTTTGATGAGATACAATTTTTCTGTATTTTACGTTGCAGAGTGGAACCATCTTCACTTTCATCTTGTGTTTATAACATTTAAATATCGTCTTCCTTCGAGCTGTATTCTCGCTTATACCTATTCTTTACATTTAGATTTTTTATATATAAATTCATTCTATGAATAACTTTTCTAATTTTTCAAGATGATTCCAATTCATTGTTGGCATTACCAGTATTTCTGAATGGTATGTGTAATATACCTATATTTTTAAAAATATTTAACTATTAATACATTAAGAAATAGTATAATGTATGTACTTCCCAGAAAAAATCTTCAGTAATGGCTCCGGATTTCTGACGCTGACATTTATCAGTCTGTTATAAAGAATTTAAATTTTCAACTATTTTCCATGGCATTATTTCGGCTGTAAAATTAATACAACAGAATATTTTATATAGCATAGCTGGCTGATTTATAAAATATATAATTCTTTAACTCTATATCTATTGAATATGAAGTATAAAATGCAATCAAATTGTATAGAGAGTAATATGGTCTTTAAGTTATAATAACATTAAATGTCAATAAATATTTAACTGCTTTTTTCAAGAAAAACTGTTAAAAGTTGCAAATGAGGGTAACCAAAATCTAATCAAGGTGACGGAAGGTAAAAATTAAGGATATTAAAAAAGTCAACCAACACATTCCAAAGGAGTACCTTGAATTGTAACTATATTTTTAATGAGAGTATGTACCAATCCTACTACATTTTAGTCTAGTATACATAATGTAAATATCAAAAATCAAAAACCATTAGAATCAATTAATTAAGGCTTTATTCCAATTCGCGTCTCATGCAATCTTAAACGTTTATTGATTGTTCTAATTCGGAAATGAGTTGCTAGGATACGTGTTGGTGGAGTGGCCCGCTTCTGTATATATTATTCACGGAGTATGATAGCGCGTGGTGAGCGTGACATGCATCTCACGTTCACGCGCACCCTCACGCGGGAGCGTGAATAAATAAACACGGAAGAGATTATACAAAGAAATATGAAAAGTGGGGAATTTGTTTAAAATAATTTGGAAGGTAGCACGCTAGAGTTATTATTGTTTTTTAACAGCAACAATATTCTTTTCGGTAACAGTTGTTTTGTTTTCCGCAGCCTACCTGATTAGCTTATTCTCAATATTTCTAGTGTCCAAATAAGAACAACAAATTTAATGATGATTAAATATTTTTGATACGATTATATATTTTCTTCCGAAGTTTTCCGGGCACCTCAGACTGTTCTCCGCCTTGCTGTTGGTGATTACTTGAGTTCGGCAGCCGACTGTTGTCGGAAATAACCGAACACTACCGAGCAGGACTCATTACGACGGAGTAATGAGCTGACCTGACTGATGACCCCGGAACACCGGAGTATTCCGGGAGTCAGGGACAGGATTCAACAACAGGAGAAGGGCAGGATATAGATTAATAAAATATGGGAATTAATATGGATAGTGTTGCGAGCTATCAAGATGTATGCTAGAATTATTCAGTTATTTATCTGTTATTTGAAATTCGATCAAGCGAAAGTTAATTTAGCACAAATTTATTTGGAAGCATACCAAAAGAAGATTGACGTCTTAGGAAGTAAGATGCCCATAAAATAGCAATTAAAATTAATTATCTTATTAAAAATCTGATGTGGCCATCACTTTACCTTTCGTCTATCCTATGTAGTATGTAAAAATTCCATACATTTCTTGCAAAAGATCCTATATTTTCAGTAATATTATTTGGTGAAGTTCAGGGTTTTCGATTGCGTAGCCGACCAGTGTGTAAGTGGATGGATGTGGTTGGTAGGGTGCTTAAAGAGAGAAAGTTTCCAAGTATGAAGAGAAGAATGTATGAATGCGATTATGAGTGTGGCCGAGGCGAAAGAAGTCTGCTTAGATAGGAATGTGTGGCGAAGAATGATTGTTTCCTAACTATTATTGTGATCCGGATGCGGTATTTCGCTACCGAAAATCGGTCACTTTAATATGTGTAAGACTAAGGATTTGTTGTATGATGTTGATGTTGTTCTTATTGTTATCGGGTTTGTGCGAACCCACTAAGTGGGCGCTTGACACTGACAGCTTCTTCTTCTATAGCTTTTCTAATTTTTTTAATTTTCTTCTGCTCGTTTCTATGTGCGTGTCGTCCTCATTCAGTTAATTTTCTCTTCTGCAATACTATCCTTCCATCTTATCTTTGGTCTTCCTCAGTTTGTTCCACCTTCTATTACTAAGTTATTTATTCTTCTTCCAATATATTCTTTCCTCATGACTTGTTCAAACAAATATAAACATCTCTTGTATCTTTCTAGAAACTTGATCACTCGAGCCATTTCCCTTAGCCTATCTTTCCGTGTATTCCCCAACATATATCTAAATATCCTAATCTCTGACACATTCATTTTCTTCTCATTGTCACTGACATCTGTCAATTAGTATTTTCTTAATATAGTGGCTGTTTCCATGGTTATATTATAGCTGGCTGATGTATGAAATTTAGTTCCTTTATAATTGTTTAACTCTATATCCATTAAATATGAAGAATAAATTATTCTTTAATATTTATAATAGCATCTGATGTGGAAAATGATATTCAACTGTTAACATCTTCAAGTGAGTGTATTTCCGGCTGATTTCACGCACACTAATACATACATACACACACATACATACAGACAACATCATAAAAATAGTAATATATTCTAGGGACTCTACACCGTACTTATTCATTAAAAACTCATCATCGAATTTTTTGACCAAAGACAATACCTTCCTTACCTAAAGGTGACGGAAGGTAACAGTCAAGTTTGTTTATTTTATTGTAATTTAAACTCAAAGTGCCAATTAATAGTGCTGTCAACAACCAATGCTTTTCCGTAGTCATAAAATATTAATAATTTAAAAATGACAAATACGAGTATATCTTTCAATTTTATGAATAGTATAATATCACATATTTATTTGAATAAATATTTTTTGTCCAATCGATATATTTTGACATTGATTTACCCTATAAAGAACTAATCGATTCGTGCAGTATTTGAAAGCTATATGCGAGTACTTATTATGGAATGAATTAGTAATATATGTAGCATCATCAAATAATAATTTAAATACCAAATGTATAAAGTATAGTTTGTTATTAATACGCTATTATAATTACATGTATATATGTGTAAATAATGTTGTTTATAATTCATTAAAAACTTGTTAGCATGTACATTGATATGTGATCTGCAATTATGCAAAATAATATATAAGAAGAAAATTATGCAGAAATGTTGTAGATTAAAGGGCGATATTAAATGAATAATTTAATTATTTTCTAAGTGACCACCACTTTGCAAATTGTAAGTAAGATATATCAAAACATTATCTTTATTGAAGTGGCGAAGTTTATTTTTAATTCTTTATATAAGGATGAATTAAATACAAACGGGACTAATTTTTTTTTTAATTCTGGGTTTATTTTGAAAAGTATACAAAAACGTATTATTTTTCTACATAATTCCCCGCCCTAGAATAGATTTTTTTCTACAGTCGCCTCAGTGGGGCCCTCCACCATAACAAAAAATAATAAAATGTACACTTTGTACTTACACTACTACTCAATTAATAAGGATTAATATAAAGAAAAAACGTCTTTTATATTTAATTTTAATTTATCGTTATTTCCTATTCTTCTTGACCTATTGCTTCAATCTAATCTAAACATTTTATACTTTCGTTTTTGTAAATCCTATCTTATTTTCATAATAGTGCGGTATTTTTTTTTTTTGTAATGTAATATACCGACAGAGCAGTTATGTCAGATTTATTTGTAAAGGAGGAAAATGTACTACAGTGCCATTAGTTCCTGACTAAACGTTTCCATTAAGAATGTAGACAAGTGACATTTCTCGACATTGTATAGTTAGAAATTTGGACAACGAGCGTTTTTTCTACTTTGTCGCGCTAGAGTGGCAAAGTCACGTTTTGCGTTGACAAAAGAGAGCGCAAATGGCTACTTTCTATGTAGACTGTAGAAAAATGCATTTTTCCCAACAGTTTGGGAGCTTTTTAATCCTTTCATCGTAGAAACTAGCGGGACCTTCACATAACCATTGGCGATTAATACGCCGGGATAGGATTCATTTCCAGACGGTAAATCGAAATTGGATACTAGAATAAAGGGTCCAGCTGTTAGTGTGTGTTCATTCTATATACATAAAGTCTCTAATTACTAAAACTCCAAACTCCAAGAGTTTATATTTATTTCGGTGACCTCTTTCCGTACTTCCGGGTGAATTTGCCCACTCAATGTCCTTTTCCTCTACAAGTATCTACTTCCCTTGTCCCCTGACCCTTGTGGCAACCCCTGATGTTACGCCACTGGTCGAAGTCGTTGCCGACAGCTGTTTCTTTATGATCTGAGATTTGCATATACTTTGCTTATATAAAGCAAGAGCTGGTGACCCCGCCTACATATACATACACCGAGCACGGGTGAAGGATACGAAACAGTGGTACTCAAAATGTAGAGAAGGAAGATACAGGATACACCTGCTAATTTACAAATATCCAATTCAATATATTTTGGCAAGTTCTGTTTGTTTAACCTTTGACCCTGCATCGCTCTCTTTAAATATATTCATCTTTGTCTGAAGCATATAGTATGTACTAGGTTCATGTTGTCCAGTAGTTGAATGCATAGCAAAGCTCACTTTGATTTTAATACACTGTCCCTCGTAAGCTTCTTGATGCTCTAATTAAAGCTGTTTATTAAAATGCCATGGACTAATTTAAATACAGCCCGTTACAAGGTAGATACGAATAATATAAGGGAAATATTTAGTTCTGGTAATAGGGTATTTAAAGGGTTTACTAGACCAAATATGATTTTCATATAAATAGTAAATTAGTTATTTTACACAGCCATTGCTGTCAAGTTATTGTAGCTATTTTATCTGTTGGTTTAAATATAAAGAGTTTTGCAGAGACTCAGTCCAACTTGATACACCCATTTACATAAAGGGTGTCCAAAAAAGGTGTACGTTTTACAGATCTGTAAATAATGAACAAAATCGCAACGAAGCTGCCACTCTTAAGCACCATTTTATATTTATCAATAAAAATTGATGCGTTTATGTTACGTTTTTACAGATTTACAGATCTGTAAGATTTTCAGATTTGTTCAGAATTGGTGTATTATTCAGTTTATTTTTTAATCAACGGTTTCTAGTTACACTCCAAAACTTCAGTGACTATTTGTCTAATAATGACAACTGTGCGCCTTTTATGGTTAATCAAACTGATATCCATGGTTCAGGTGAAAAGGAAGTTTAGATTAAAGAACCACAGTTCAAAGAGACAGGTTCTGCAAATTCCATACTGAAAGTTCCTTGGATAAGTATATGTTCATTAAAATTATAACACGAATATATATACAATGTAAATTGCACTTATCATTGACATCTGTCAATTAGAATTATTTGAATATACGAGGGTCATTCAATAAGTAAAGAGACAATGGCTATAGCTCAAAAACGGTTTATTTCAATCTTTCAAAATTAAGGCTATTTTTCAACATAATCACGCCCCACAGTTATGCACTTGTCCCATCTTTCTTGCAGCTTCCTAATTCCCTTGGCGAAGAATTTTTTCGATTTACCCCGAAGCCACTTTTGCACCGCTTCCTTAACTTCCTCATTGTTAGCAAATCTTTTTCCACGTAGGGCGTCTTTGAGTGGTCCAAACAGGTAAAAATCAGATGGGGCGAGGTCGGGACTGTAGGCAGGCAGGATGAGGTAAGACCTCCCAACCCAATTCTTGAAGCTTATCACGGGTCAGCTGGGCTGTATGAGGGCGGGCGTTATCGTGCTGAAGAATGACTCCTTTTGACAAGAGTCCACGGCGTTTGCTCCTGATAGCTGGTCTAACTTTGTGTTCTAGCATCTCAGAGTAGTATTGGCTATTGATAGTTCGCTGACTTCAAGGAAATCGCAATAGACTGGACCCTGTGAGTTCGGGGTTCATCACCTACACTTGTTCGGCCACTTTTAAACCGATCAACCCACTTGTAAAAATTCGCACGGTTCATACAACTTTTACCGTACTGTATTAACATTCTAGAAAAAAATTTCACTTGGTTTTACACATTATGCGACTAAAAATCTAATGACTGAGCGCTGCTCTTCTAAGGTGCAATCTTCTAGTGGACGTGCCATGGTGAACTGAAAATTTTGAGGTTATGTTGACATAAAATGATAAAACAGCTGATCAAAGCATATCCCAAGGTTGCCAACTAACACCCCTGAAAAGATTGTACACATTCATTGAATACTTTTAAAATTATAGAATTTGTCTCTTTACTTATTGAATGACCCTCGTATCAGCAGTTTCCATGGTTATAGTATAGCTGGCTGATTTATGAAAGCTAATATAATTACTTAACTCTATATCTATTGAATATGACGGAAAATGTGTAAACAAACCGTATAGACAATAAAATATTCTTTCATATTTACAATAACATAAAATGTCAAAAAAAGGTATTTAACTGCGTTTTTTCAAGAAAAACTGTTAAGAACTTCAAATAAGTGTACTATTGATCAACTAATTATAACCAAAATCTAATCAGCTCGTCCATTTTAGTCTCTCTCTCTCTCTCTCACACACACACACACACAGAGAGAGAGAGAGATCATCCAGACATCATCCTACAACTAGTAAAAAACTATTCTAAGGACCCTAACACATGCTTAAACATTAAAAACTCACCACCGATTTGTTTGACCAAAGAATACCTTCCTTACTTGGTGACGAAGGTAAAAATCTTGGGGAAGACCCAGAGCATCTAAAAGACAGTTGAATTAATTCGTCAATCATGTATTCGAATAATTATACATGATTCATTATAGCCTACAATTATTCCAAAAATCAACTATATACGATGTTACGTGAAAAAGATTGCAACTTTTTGCTTAAAAAATGCCATAATTTATAATTAAAACAGCTTTTACAGTATTTAAGTCAGCTTGAAATTAATTTGACAATTTTTAAGTCTTTCTATTATTAGTGTCTGGTCTCGAAGGTGAGGACCCGGGTTCGATCCAGACCGACGCCAAAAATTACTTCGAATTTTAACGGAACAAAATTGACCCCTGTGGTGCACTCTCCACGCCAGCATTGAGTGCTCGTGAGGTGACGCCTGGTAAGCGCCCGCACTGTACAAATATTTCATCATTACCGATAGCAGATTGGTACACCCAGCAATGGGTAATATGCCGTGATGATATATTTATTTATTTAACAGCTGTGACAGTATTTAAAGTCTTTCAGAAATTATTTTGAAAGCATTCCAATAGAAAATTGGTTAAAATCTTTAATAAAATGGAAGAAAATAATGATTGTGTTTATGCTTAATAATCATTGCGTGATTCTAAATTATCCGAATCCACTGTACGAGTATTTTGGTCAATATTTTAGTGGTATTCTGAAATACAAAAATAGAACAAATTATTTTCTTTTACGTCTAGAACAAAATGAAATATTTTCTGCTAGAAATAATGTAATCTATTACCAATATCACGGAAAAATTTACTAAGCTATAAAATGTTTTAGTAGGAAACTTTATTCGAGATTATTTTCCCTGAGTCGTGAAACAGATATCTGGAGATTTTATTTACATTTTTGTGATAACCAGTTGGTAATTGCATCTGGAATCTGGAGTTTACTGCTTCATAAAAATATAAATTACATAAGCAGACATTGGAAGAATATTATTACTACTTATTATATATTATATTATTTGCAAATTTATAATACCTTACAAGACTTGAAACACGCAATAATTTTGATGTTGAGTTTAGATTAGGGCATAGTATATTTTCTTCGCGATTTTTGGCCATTTTCTGGTAGGTTGCTCTGTTGTTTAAAAAGTTTAAAAAATGGCCATTCTTTTCTTATTTTGCTCGTGGAATCGTATGCCGAAATTGCCAGACATGTACCTCCACCCATTTTCAGGTTATTTCGAAATTCGCGTTACCTCACGTGCCTTCAATACTGGCGTGGAGAGTGCACCACAGGGGTCACGAGATCCCATTATGAAATTTGATTCCTTTATAATGTTTTAACTCTATATTCATTGAATAGAGAGAATAAAATATTCTTTAATGTTAATAATAACAATGAATGTGAAAAAATAATATTTAACAGCGTTTTTTCAAGAAATCTGTTAAAACCTTCAAATAAGGGTACTTTCGGTTGACCAAATATAACCGAAATCTAATCAAGTCTGCATATGGATGAAAGGAAGAGAAATATGTAAAAATTGTAATTCTTGAAATTTTATTATTGGAGTTATCGCCTACACACACACACATACACACACAGGCGTCATCGTAAAAATAGTAAAATCGCATTGTAGGCATCCTAAAACGTGCATATTCGTTGAAAACTCACCACTGAATTTTTTGACCAAAGACAATACCTTCCTTACCTAAAGGTGACGGAAGTAAATTTATAGTTATTTAAGTATTACAGGCAGTAAGTGCACCTTACCGGTTGAGGATTAGTATACATCCGATACCGGTAAGAAGCACTTAATGCCCGCAATGCTTATTATATTTTTTGCACGATCGTCCCAATAATAACAAATTAAAGTTTAGAATTATTTAAAAATTATTTTGACATTTTAAAACAATTAGTTGTCATTTTTAAGTAAGCTATGATCGTTGTATTGTTATCGTTAAAGCTTTAAAAATTGTACATTTATTTTTTATTTATGTAATTTTCACCGCCTCCAGATCGGTAGGTAGTCACATCACTTACTGATCAGTACCACATCACTAACTGATCAGTAATTTGTAAACAAAACTTACTTTCTTGGAAACCCTATCGGTAAAGTTTAAAAAAAAACTGATCGTGCAAAAATAAACATTATAATAACGTCCCAGTTGTGAAAAACTAATTTAAACAATACTTTTCAATTTTGATTCTGGTCAGATTTGAACCGAAACCTTTCAAATCACGTCATAAATCCGTAACTGCTCAGCCTCTTTCAAATATCGGTAGAACGTTTCATAATATATTTATTGCGTCTATTATTCTTCGTTGGTGTTTATTCGCAAATTGTTTCTTGAATAAAATATAAAGATTGCATTTAGAGCGTTGCAAAATCGAAACAAATTTTATTACTACTGTTATCGATATATCAAAATCTGTATGCATTCTCGTTCGTATCATATTATGTTTATTTATTTTTGAGCATTACGCGAATTTATTCTTCTAGCGTAGTGGAATATTTTTCACACTGTTTGAGTTTTATGGCCAATAAAATTCTGTCCAAGTTGGAGAGAGGGTTTTACTTTGCAATGATTGTTACGAGTACTTACATACAGTAAATGAAGGAAGTTTAATATGTATAATAAAAGCAATTAGACTGATATATGGAATATTAATTTTCGTTGTTATTACTCTTTGGATCGTCTTGTAGCAGACTTTGCTAAATTAGTATTGCTGTGTCGAATAAATATCTGCGAACAAATGAGTTATTTAATAAAGTTTCATTCAAAAATTTTGCTAGTTTTTCAATAACAAAACAAAGAAAATTAACTTTAAAAGTCTGATTTTTATACGTCGAACGTATTTTGCCACGTTTTCCACAATCGACACAATCTTCTTTATTTTTACCTTCCGCCATCTATACCTAAGGCAGGTATTGTCTATGGTCAAAAAATATACTTATACCTATTCTTTATATTTAGATTTTTACCTTCCGTCACCTTTAGGAAGGTATTGTCTTTGGTCAAAAAATATAATGAAGAGTGTTTAGTGAATAAGCATGTTTTAGAGTTCCTATAATACGATTTTACCATTTTTACGATGATGTCTGTATGTATGTGTATCTGTGTGTGTGTGACAAAAGTTTCGGATCGCATAACTTCAATACCACGATTCCAAAAATTATATTTGTTTCGTATTCCTCAAGTTTACATCCAGAAGAACAACTGATTAGATTTTGGTTATAATTGGTGAACCGTAAGTACCCGCATTTGAAGATTTAACAGTTAAATTAGATTTATTGACATTTAACGTTATTATAACTTAAAGAATATATTATTATCTATACGATTTGATTGCATTTTATACTTCATATTCAATAAATATAGAGTTAAAGAATTTTAAAGAAATTTTATAAATCAGCCAGCTATGCTAAACATGGAAACTACTAATATATTCATATAATTCAAATTGACAGATGTCAGTATCAGTAAAAAGTAAATTAATTTGGCAGAGATGAGGATGTTGAAGTAGATGTTGGAGAAGACACGGAAAGATACGGTAACGAAATAACTCTAGTGTTACAAGTTTCTAGAAAGATACCAGAGAGACAATTACATTGGTTTGAACATTTGAGGAAGACCAAAGATAAGATGGAAGGACTGTATTGCGGAAGACTTGAGAGAAAGGAACTGAATGAGAACGACACGTAAAACAGAAATGAGTGGAAGAAGAAAATAAAAAATAGCGACCCCTAACGAATGGGGAAAGCTAAAGAAGATGTTAGTGTCAAGTGCAATTTGCATAGTTTATGAAATAATTTTACTGGAAATTTAGAATCTTTTGCAAGAAAAATTATGTATGGAATTTATACATTATACACAGGATTAACGGAAGGTATTGTGCTGGCCACAACAGATTTTTTAAATATACTTTCGAAAACTGTGGACCAATAGCTAGACTGGTATTTTGAGGGTCATATTCCAGATAGATTCATCTTCTCTGTTTCTACCCCAAAACTTCACATTGTGCTGTATCTTCGATGACAAGTCCATTGGCAATAGACTTATTCGCAAATGGCAAAATGAAAGTTCAGAATTCCATAATTTATGAATTCCTTAATCGCGTGCTGTGGACTTCAGCATATGCCAAGCTTTCCTTTGCATGTTATAAGAAAAATTCCCATTCTTGCATGCAATACGCTCAGATAAATAATTCAACTCAGTTCTAAATATCATCTAATTACCTGGTCATTATGAACTACCCTTAATAATTCATCCGGGTTCCAGAGATCGATAAGTAAACAGAGTTAATCGCCGAGAACCTAATACTATTAATATGAACACTATACTCAGATAGACACATTAAAATTAAGGGTTAGTATAGTGGTCAATATAATGTGTTTGTTATTTGAAATATAGATGGGGCTGATGAATTAAGAAGGGGTAAATTGTATTGTAATTGCAAAGGGGGGTGAAATATTTAGGTGTTATGTAGAAAGGTTGTTAATCATGGTATTAATTATATTTATTAACGTTTTCACCTTATAGTATTCAGTAAGAATGGCAATCAAAATCCAGCCTACGTCCAATTTAGTTTGGCGTACCTCAAGGTTCTATACTGGGTCCCCTTTTGTACATTATATACAGTAAAAATTTTGAAAGATGTCCGATCAAGGGCACGTGTATCACGAACGAATTAACAAATAGGCATTCATTTATCTCTTTCTTTTGCAAAGGCTGTAAGAGTGTGTGATAAGGATGGATATAACACGCTTGTCTTTCAAAAATTCATATTGCTTCAACTAAGTTAGGACATTCCATTTATAAACGATGCTCGTTGTTGATAATACTTTCGCTGTAACGTAAGTTTATTTATTAATTCAGATACATTACCTGGATTCATAGCCGTACGTATAACGTTATATTCTGTCAGAGTCACTGACACTGACATTGTGTCAGTATCTTATTTTTAACATATTTGGTTTTACATTTGCTTATAAACTTACTAGTTGACTTGTTTTTGAATTTTGAATGCTTTTCCTGTAATATATATTTTTATAATAATAAAATAACAGTAGTATCTTACGTACCCTCATAAAAACTAAGCAAACGACACTACTGAATTTGTCATGATGGGCGGAGCAAAAATCTGAATTCATACAATTCGTAGACAACCTTAATCGGACATCTTTCAAAATTTTTACTGTAAACGATTATTGCACTAACACGGATATTGATACACTAATTTAAAGAAAATATTATGTAACAAATCGCACCACAGAATGGTTCGCAGTCAATAATTTAACCCTTAACCACCATGGTCTAAAAATGAAACACTTAGACCATGTTAGGGTCAAAAGTGACCCTTGCGTTCTTAAAGCCTTTAATATTTTTTAATATGAAAAATAAATTTTAAACATTATAGTTTAATGTATTTCGAGTTTTTTAAATGAAAGAAAACATATTTTTCGACAAATATTATAGCATTTATTCAAAAAATAAAAAATCTGTTGTGGCCAGCACAATACCTCTCGCCACTTCCTTTTTTTGGTTACATAAGTATAGGGCGCGAACAGTAATGTTACATTTTTGGGCTTCACAAGCAGATGTGTGGGCCCGTTTCACAATGATAATTAGTAATTATGTACATAGATGTCAAATGTTAGAATTTTTCATTAAAATTTTTAAGATTTTCTAAATTTCGTCAATTTATCACCAGGAGTTTAAAATTTACTTGTATGCCTTAGATATTTAACATTTAATTCTGCTCCACATGGAATTGGAAAATCACTAAATTTAGAATGAGAAATTTATACATAATTACTAGCTATCATTCTGACATGGGCCTCCATATCTGCTTGTCAAGGCCAACAAAATCATATGACTGCTCGCTCCCTATTGTATTTAACATTTCTTGTATACTCTATACCAAAAATTCTACTTACGCATATATCTATTCCATATATATTTAGATTGTTTAATTTTAAATTCATTTTTGATGAAGAAATTTTGTCCTCTTCTAATTTTTCGAAATGTTTCCAATTCTATTAATACATTAAGAAATAATATAATGTATGTACTTCCCAGAAAAACTCTTCAGTAATGTCTTCGGATTTCTGACACTGACATTTATCTGTCAGTTACAAAAAAAAATAATTTTCAACTATTTTCCATGGCCATTCTTTCGGCTGTAAAATTTATTATAACAGATTATTTTACATATTATATTTCTTTTATCTCTAAATCTATAGAATATATTATAAAATATTTAAATGTATCAGAAAGAAAATTTATTTTTCTTTAATATTATCAAGAAAAAATTTCAAAAAATATTATTTTGAAGATTTTTTTTCAAGAATCTTCTACTTCCGGTTGTTCAATTGTTACCAAAACCTTTTCAGATCTTCCCATGAATGTCCGATTGGGAAATACGTAGTTAAACAAATTTAAAGTCTTATAGTTTTTGAGTAATCGTCCTTCCAACATCCTACATACATACACACACACATACATCCACACACACACACACACACACACACACACACACACACACACAGACATCATCGTAAAAATGTTAAAATCGGATTGTAGGGACCTTAAAACGTGCTTATTCAATAAAATCCGGATATGCGATTTTTAGCATGAATCCAATACCTCTCTTAGCGAGAGGTAAAAATAAGATTCTCTAAATTACAGTGTTCATACAAAAAATTCAAAAATATAAACAATTTTTTTTTAAATAACTTTTTCTTCCCTGCAAAAATAAACATTAAATTGCTTTTAGTTTTGAATGTTAATATGTTTCTTACAGGCAAATTTCCTACACATGTCACAGATATTGCTGTTTTAATTGCGAGTAAGGGAAAATATGACATTTGCTTCTTTTTCATCCTTTTCTAAATCAAATGATTATCTATTATTTGTTTGCTGTATTTCCTGTTCCGATTCAGTATCGTGTTCGTTTGCTTCTCTTGCAGAATCAGCAAAAATATCTTAAAAATATCCTAATCTATTATCTACTATTTGCTGAGCCTGTAAGATTCTGTAAGAGGCTTTTTACTGTAGCTAAATCGTGTCATTTTACCATACCAGGGTCAAAAGTGAGCCCCAAAAACGTGTAACTCGCACTACAGAAAATATAATACTGAATGCTTTCTTCCTCTGATTCGTGAAGAGGATTTAGGAAAATATATGGACGGTCATCTCGGCCCATCTATTTTTTCATAACGAAAACAATTTAAAAATTCGTGGGGTCAAATTTGATCTCCCCATGGTGGTTAAGAGTTGAAATTGAATCAAGAGAAAATCCAATCACTTCTTTTTTTCATGAAATATAACCACTGCTGTCAAGATTCTAGGTATTGTGCTGGCCACAACAGATTTTTTATTACGTAAAACATATTTGTAAAATTCTAGGCCCATTATTTTAAACTCTGGTTAAATTTTCTACGTTTAAATTTAGTACGTTAGAAAACTACAACTTCAGAATATGAACTGCCGGTTTAGTTTCAGAGTACATGAACGTAGCTGTCACAAACAAACTATATTCTCTTTATTAGGTTCTATTCTCTCCTATTTCTATTATTCTAGGATCCCTCAGTATAAATTCCCTGACATAAGACAAGTTTAAATCTCTATAAATCATCCCTTACATGTAATATATAAGATGCATTCCTACTCATCTTAAACATGTCACATACAGACAAGTTCAAACCTGTAAACTGCGAATAAAGTTCCACACACACCCTCACCCTTTGTCGCCACTCTAGGGGTGAATTATTGAAAGAGAAAAGACATAAACACTTTCTGAAAATCTTTTTACGCATTTTGTTTCTACGTGAAAATGGCTGGGAGTTCGGAACAATAAGACCGCTGTTAAATTTTAATTAGAGTTTTTTACGTCCGCCATTGCCTAATTAGTGAGTTTGGGGATAGGTTTAAGGCGCTTATGAAGTACTTACAAACTAAATGAGAGAAGGAATGGACGCAGTACGGGTGTGTTTTAATTGCGTATCTGATGAAGGACGATTTTAAAATGGGATTTCAATAAAAAATTCTGTCTAACGTATGTAACAAAAGTTTTCGGAAAAATTTCGTTGTGTATAAATTAATTCAAAAAAACTTAGCATCTAGTTGTCATTGAAAACAAATGTTCAATATTGTTTAAATTTTAATATGTCATATCATATTTGTCGAATTCGAAAAAGTATATACAATTTGGTTGGACGGGTGTCAAAATCTGAAATAGTAAATATATTTAGAAGAAAAAATATTGCTGTTTCGACCATTTATAAAACTATAAGTGAATGTGAGGAAGGCATACCATGTGTAAACCTTCCAAAAAGTGCACGGCCTAAAGCTTTGACTAATGTTGGTGGAAAGTGCAAAAGACCGGTTGGGAACTTCGACTCGAAAATTGGCTCGTCGACTTCGGGTTTCACACATGACAATCAGCGAAGAACTCAGCAGAAATGGACTTAAACATCGGAAGAGGAAGAAGTGTCCAAAATATACAGAAGCTCAGTTACGTAGAATTCCGATATGTTGCCGTGCATTAAGAAGATATCACTTTACAGCTAACAGAGTTTTGATCATGGATGATGAAAAATATTTCACGTTTTCTAATTCGGAAATTTAAGGTAATGATGGATTTTATACGGATGATATAGAAAATTGTCCAAATAATGTGAAATATAAAACAAAAAAGAAATTTGAAGACAAGATTTTGGTCTGGTGCGCCATATCAGCGGCAGGTATTTCGCGTCCTTATGTTGGACATGTGAGGGGTGAGGCGGTTGAACAGAGGAAAACCAAAAATAAGATTGAAGGACTGTATCGCGGAAGACTTGAAAGACAAAGAACTGAATGACGACGACACGCAAAACAGAAATGAGTGGAAGAAGAAAATAATAAACGAATGGGAAAGTTAAAGAAGATGAAGTTGTCAGTGTCAATTTGTAGTTTGTTTATGAAATAATTTTACTGGAAATATAGGATCTTTTGTAAGAAAATTTATCTATGGAATTTGTATATAATACACGGGATTGACGGAAGGTAATGTGCTGGCTACATCAAATTTTTGTTAATGTACTATGTGTCTTGAACTAACCGATTGAAACCGCCTTTAAGTGTCACAATTCCCTCCTAAGTTCGTCTCAATATCGCATCTTTACTTTCTTCAGTCAACACGGCTGTTATTTCAGTGGCGACATCTGCAATATCGGTAGAAAGAACAACTAAATCACTGTCTAATGAAAGCCCCTAAGATGTTTGCACACGAGAACACGGGTTCTTAATATACACACCTGAATTTCTCGCACACTTCAACGAAAAGCTTTGTAATTTTGGGATGATCGAAACGCAGGATATTAAAATGTTCAGTTCTCTTAATTTCGAGCCTAATACAGTAAACACGATATTTCATTCTAGAGATTTTATTACAGTTTCTCTAAATATTTTTTTGGTTACATAAGTATAGGGCGCGAACAGTCATGTTACATTGTTATCCTTGACAAGCAGATATGGGGGCCCGTATTAGAATGATAGCTAGTAATTATGTATATAGATGTCAAATATCATAATTTCTCATTCTAAATTTAGTGATTTTCCAATTCTATGTGGTTTATTTTCCTCGGCAAGTAAATTCCACACTCCTGGTGACAAATTAACTACGTAAATTTAGAAAATGTTGAAATTTTAATTTACATAATTACTAATTATCATTCTGAAACGGGCCCCCACATCTGCTTGTCAAGACCCAACAATGTAACATGACTGTTCGCGCCCTATACTTATGTAACCAAAAAAAGGAAGTGGCGAGAGATATTGTGCTGGTCACAACAGATTTTTTGTCATTGTTTTAATTTTTAAGGAAATTACAAAAATCGTATATAAATCCGCAAAAATCAACTCTCCGTAACACGAGTTCGTTAAAAAGTGTCGCTATCGTTTAGCCCAGACAATTTATGCAGTGTAAATTAATAAAATAAATTTCCTCTCTCGTTTAATTATAGAGGAATGTAATTTTAACGTAATAAAGTGTTTCTCTTGAGGCTAAATAATTTGTGACAGAAATTCATAAAGTCGTCACACTTTAATTGAAGAGAGATGAAGAGAGGACGGTGTCAATAATGAAGTTTACTCTCCCACGACGAGAAAAATAAAGAATAGCTTATACCAGAACAATTGACGAACTACACTGGCTTATCCAATAGGCCGTGATTTTTTGGGAATAAATTTTATTGCGATATTTTAATTTCATCTACTGTCAGTTCAACAAAATTAAAACGAATTGAAAAAGTATTTTGACGGAATGCCCAATAAAATGCTATTACCATGCAACCATAGGTAACCGCTCGAATAAAAAATTCCTAGAGTTATTTACAAAGGCAATTTATAAAGAAATCTAACTAGCTATGAAAGAAGATACATTGAATATGAACAATATTTTATTTTTCAACATAACTTCCTTCAACGCTAACACGCTTTTCCCAATGTTCCTTCAACTGTGCCATTCCGACAAAAAAAAATATTTTGGAAGATCTGCAACAGCGTACATTAATTCCTTCATTGATATTGCTATCTGTCAATTTGAATTATCTAAATATATTAGCAGTTTCCATGGTTAGCATAACTGGCTGATGTATAAAATTTAATATCATTATAATTCTTTAACTCTATATCTATTGAATATGAAGTATAAAATGCAATCACATCGTATAGAGAATAACATATTCTTTAATTTTTTTCTTCTATTTTCTACTACTAATCTATTCATTTTTCTTCCAATATATATTTTGTATCTTTCCTCATGACATGTTCAAACCAATGTAATCATGACATCTTATTTACCTTTTCCCATTTTTTATTTTCTTCTTCTCATTTCTGTTGTGCGTGTCGTCCTCATTCGGTTCCTTTTCTCTCAATCCGCAATACAGTCCTTCCATCTTATCTTTGGTTTACCTCCATTTCTTCAACCAGCTATTATTAAAATACTCATTCTTCTTCCCATGTATTCTTCATCTTTCCTCATGACATGTTCAAACCAATGTAATCGTCTCTCTTGTATCTTTCTAGAAACTTTATCACTCTAGCCATTTACCGTACCTATCTTTCCGTGTCTTTCCCAACATCTATTTTAACATCCTCATCTCTGCCACATTAATTTTCTTTTCATTGATACTGACAACTGTCAATTTGAATTATATGAATATATTAGTAGTTTCCATGTTTAGCATAGCTGGCTAATTTATACAATTTAATATCTTTATAATTCTTTCACTCTATATCTATTGAATATGAAGTATAAAATTTATAAACATTATATCTCAATAAATGATATTTAACTGCGTTTTTTCAAGAAAAACTGTTAAAAGTTGCAAGTGAGAATACTTCCGGAGGACCAATTATAACCAAAATCTAATCACGTCTGCATATGATTGGAGTTATGCGATCCGAAACGATCATCACATACGCACACACACACACACACACACACACACACACACACAGATGCACCCACATACAAACATACAGACATTCTAGGGACCCCAAAACGTGCTTATTCATTAAAAACTCACTATCGATTTTTTTGACCAAAGACAATACCTTCTTTAAGGTGACGAAAGGTAAAAAATATCCAGAATAACGTCGGATTAACTAAATTATTGAAGATTTTGTAGGTTATAGAATGATTTTCAATTATATGTAAGATAGTAACTATTTTTTCATTCACCACTCTCACACGGTTAAAGATAAGACAACGCGGTTTCGAAATATGAACTCAGCATGAAATTCTCTCCCTTATTATGTATTATATAATTTAAGCGAATAAGTGGTTCACAAATAAAAAATACAATTCCAAAGAAATTTCTTGAAAATTGTTACATTTTCTTATCTCTTATTTTATAAGACGTGTATTCTCGCTATAAGACACACATTTTATTGCAAGATTCCCCTATGACTGTGTATTTTACTTGGATGTTTTGCAAAATTTGTGTCTCCGTGCAAGATGAAATTGTACACAGATGAATTTCGCTTTAAACTATTCACAAGCGAAATAGAAAAATAGAATAGGAAAATAAGAAAATTCGGTAGATACACATGGAAGCATATAGCAGAGTTTATAATACTAGTTCAACAGACGAAAAGATTTGTTGTCAAGAGTTTTAATAAATAAATTTAGTATTTCAAATAGAGTAGAAATATAAGATTTAAATTTTTTTTAGTCAATTTGTTAAATTGTTTAGGGTTTAAAAAAAATTCTGATGTGGCCAGTACATTATACAATTCAGTTTTCAATGGCGATAAGGTTATTTGTATCATGAACGAATTAACAAATTGGCATACATTTATCTCTCTCCTTTGCAATCTATAAGCGTGTACGATAAGGATGGATATGACACGCTTATCTTTCAAAAATTCATATTGTTTCGACTAAGTTAAGACATTCCACTTTAAAACTATGCTCGTTGTTGATAATACTTTCGCTGTAACGTAAGCTTATATATTAATTCAGATACATTATCTTGATTCATAGTCGAATAACATTTCTGCCAGTATCACTGACACTGACATTGTGTCAGTATCTTATTTGGTTTTACATTTGTTAATAAACTTACCAGTTGACTTATTTTTGAATTTTGAATGCTTTTATTGTAACATATATTTTTATAATAATAAAATAACAGTAGTATGTACCCTTATAAAAACTAAGCAAAACGACACTACTGAATTTGTCAGAACGGGCGGAGCAAAAATTCATACAATTCGTAGATTACCTTGATCGGACATCTTTCAAAATTTTTACTGTACCTACAGACATAATAATTGTAAAAATATTAAAATTGTATTCTAGACATTAAACCGTACTTATTCATTAAAAACTAACCACCGATTTTTTGACCAAAGCCAATACCTTCCTTACCTAAAGGTGACGGAAGGTGATAAAATAGTGTATAATAATTATTGAAAATAAAAGTGTATTCTAATGTATTTTTGTCTTTTGTTATAGGTAAGTTCCACATCTATCTACTTCTATCCTTCAAGTTTATTGTATTTTGGTAAGCCACAAATGCTTCTACATAAAAAAAATTACAATATATTCCTGCCACCGTTGAAAGAAATAAATTATTATGTAATATCGTTTACAATTGAATGAAAATGGATAAAATACGAGGGTGTAATTAGTATAATATCTGCAGGGGAGTATTTGGATCCATAATAGTAGAGCTTAACCTTTGGTAGTAATTCGGAACATTAGGTGAACGGTTGTAATGGTAGTTACCGCACAAATGGTTGGTCATCTGACACCGTCAGACGCAGCAGTGGAGGGAATTCCAGACTTCAGTGAGGGCTGAGGACTTTGTAGGATGAAATTCAGGAAATTGTATAAAATGGACACATAGGTACATTAATTAGTTGGTAACAATTACTCAAAATCTGAATCATAAACTAATTTACACGTCAGTTTTAATATTCTGTACAAACTACTTTCATACTTAATACTAAGTGCGTTTTCGTATAGTCGATCGGATTGATCCGATACAATCTGGGCGTTCGTAAAATCAATCAGGTTAATCTGACGCGTTGGTACATATATTACATATAATATTTTACACAAAGCATATTTTTAAACACCTTTTCATACTACGCATAAAGTCTATTTTACTTTCCTAATTCATTTCGTTATACATTCCGGTATACGTAATGTTGTTTATGCGTTTATAGACCTTATTCGCCCGCGTTTTCAAAGCGCAAGGCTGCTAGCTGGTGGATTTACACTTTAAAGTCGTCGCCGTCCTTGCGTTTCAGAGGCGGATGAATTGTAAATGTACTTAAATCTTTGGAAACTCTCACAGATATATACAGCTAAATCATTTCATGTTTATGTAATACACTCGTATACGATTGCAAAGTTTAGATGTTGGGAAGATGGGGATGGGGAATTGTTCCGCATCACTTGGAGAAGAAATATTTACAGGATGGAAAAGTATGAATAGGGTGAACACAGTTTACAAGGCCAAGCTCATACTAGTTCGGTCGGTGTATATTTTCAACAAATTATAAAACCTATTACCATCTTAAACTTAACTATAATTTTTCACATCAATATTTTCTAAGTACCTATATCGTTCATCTTGTGGAGTATAGGAGCACTTACTGTAATGAATCAACGAGAAACAAACCCGGGATTGAAAATTACCGTTTTATAATACATTAATGAGATCATTTTTCTCAATTATTCGTGTGCGCTGCTTCCGGTCCGGACGATCCATTAAAGGGTAATTGGGTTTTTTCCGGGAGTTACACACTGCAGTATCAATGCGATATAGACCAAACTTTCAACTTTGGACTTTGGTGGTATCTGCATTGTACTTAAAAGCTACTGCGGTCGATATTGGTGGATACTTATTGATAGTATACTTTGTAAAAGTTACTGTTCAACTGATATTAAGTATACACCAACGATCAACCTTCAATACCTGGTGTGCGAAGATTTTTGTATGCAGACGACCTGGCATTTGCTGCACAAAGTAACGAGTGCTCAACAATTGAAAATATTTTAACCACGAGGGTCATTCAATAAGTAAAGAGACAAATGGCTATAGCTCAAAATTAAGGCTATTTTTCAACATAATCACCCCCCACAGTTAAGCACTTGTCCCATCTTTCTTGCAGCTTCCTAATTCCCTTGGCGAAGAATTCTTTCGATTTACCCCGAAGCCACTTTTGCACCGCTTCCTTAACTTCCTCATTGTTAGCAAATCTTTTTCCACGTAGGGCGTCCTTGAGTGGTCCAAACAGGTAAAAAACAGATGGGGCGAGGTCGGGACTGTAGGCAGGCAGGATGAGGTAAGACCTCCCAACCCAATTCTTGAAGCTTATCACGGGTCAGCTGGGCTGTATGAGGGCGGGCGTTATCGTGCTGAAGAATGACTCCTTTTGACAAGAGTCCACGGCGTTTGCTCCTGATAGCTGGTCTAACTTTGTGTTCTAGCATCTCAGAGTAGTAGTGGCTATTGATAGTTCGCTGATCTTCAAGGAAATCGCAATAGACTCCTCGATTCCAACGAGGGACCAGAAACTTCTACTGGACGTCCACATCGGGGTGTGTAATTTAATATTCCAAATAATTTGAGCGTTGGTCGGAATTGATTCATAAAAAATTTTTCCAAATTTTAAACGAATTTTTCCTGTTCACTATTCAAATATCCGTTTGTATTTACCAGTATTTGGTTTGCTACAGTGTAAACTACAACTACAACTACTGTGCCGTATCCGATCCGTGATTTAAGTTGTAACAATCGTCAAATAACTGCAGAGCGTCCCGGTGTAGTTTATTTTACACCCGTTCTCTCGTTAACATTTTACAGCGCTAGATGCATTCAGATAAAGGTGACATTACAATGTTATACACGGAACAAAACTTTGATTTACCTTACATAAATTACAAGAGGTAAATAAGTAAAATGGTAAACTTAATTCACATAAGGTAGAGAGAGTGTTTCCAAGTATGAAGAGAAGAATGTATGAATGCGATTATGAGTGTGGCCGAGGCGAAAGAAGTCTGCTTAGATAGGAATGTGTGGCGAAGGATGATTGTTTCCTAACTATTATTGTGATCCAGATGCGGTATTTCGCTACCGAAAATCGGTCACTTTAATATGTTTAAGATTTGTTGTATGATGTTGATGTTATTCTTATTGTTATCGGGTTTGTGCGAACCCACTACGTGGGACACGCGTGATTTTATGTATGTATGTATGTATGTATGTATGTATGTATGTATAGAGTGAGGTATTTCCTTTTATCAAGGTTAATTTTTAATATTTTCCTTCCACTTCTTTTCCGAGTTCTACTATTTTTCCTTCCTATGTTTTCTTCGGTCGTTCGCTTCACTTTTTTACCTTCCGTTACCTTTCGGTAAGGAAGGTATTGTCTTTGGTCAAAAAATTCAATAATGAGTTTTTAGTGAATAAGCATGTCTGTATGTATGTGTGTGTGTATGTGACGAAAGTTTCGGATCGCATAACTTCAATACCACAATTCTAAAAATTATATTTTTTGCGTATTCCTCAAGTTTACATCCAGAAGAACAAGTGATTAGATTTTGGTTATAATTGATGAACCGGAAGTAGCCTCATTTGTAGATATAACAGTTAAATATGATTTATTGCCATTTAACGTTATTATAACTTAAAGAATATATTACTCTATACAATATTAAATTTTATAAATCAGCCAGCTATGCTAAACATGGAAACTACTAATATATTCATATAATCCAAATTAACAGATGTCAGTATAAATAAAAAATAAATTAATGTGGCAGAGATGAGGATGTTGAAGTAGATATTGGGGGACACGGAAAGATACGGTTAGGAAATAACTCTAATGTTACAAGTTTCTAGGAAGATACAAGAGAGACGATTACATTGTTCTAAACATGTCATAAGGAGAGATGTAGAATATGTTGGAAGAAGAATGAATAGTTCAGTAATAGAACGTTGATGAAACTGAGATAATATTGAAAGACTGTATTGCGGAAGACTTCAGAGAAAAGGAACTGAATGAGAACGACACGCAAAACAGAAATGAGTGGAAAAAGAAAATAAAAAATAGCGACTCCTAACGAATGGGAAAAGCTAAAGAGAAGAATATGTCAGTGTCAAGTGCAATTTACATAGTTTGTTTATGTAATAATTTTACTGAAAATTTAGAATCTTTTGCAAGAAAATTTATGTATGGAATTTATATATAATACACAGGATTGACGGAGGGTATTGTGCTGGCCACGTCAGATTTTTTTGTTCATACTTCCAGTTTCTACCACTTTTCTTACTATATACGCTGTTCTGATCCATCTTCTATTCCAGTCCGTTGTGTTTATTTTTTCCTTATATTTCTTCTGCATGTTCCAGAATTCGCCATCATACGGACCCAAAATTATAAAACCTACACAAATGGTCACACGACCACGAGATCCCATATCATATATTTATTATTTTATAAAACAGCGTCAATGTTCTAAATCTGATTGTTTGCTTTGAAAATAAAATCTTTTATTGGGAGAAATGTTATTAGCGTGACAATCTTAGAATGAGTCGGGATGAGTCGCGGTAAAAACTTAATCCAATTGTTGACCTCAGTTCCCGGAGGATTTCAGAGCTGTGAAGAGAAGCTGATGCAATTAATAACGCCGCAGATGGCGCAGGTACCAGGTGGTGCTTTCACCACAAACACAAAGAAAGAAATAAAGAATTATATTCTTTCCAGAGAGAATATGAATTAGGCATTTCTTCAGATTATTCGTCAGGTCAAAGATATTTATATATATTCATTAAAAACTCACTATTGAATTATTTGACCAAAGACAATACCTTCTGTACCTGAAAGGTGACAGAAGGTAAAAATTCCATAGTTATTCAAGTGCAACTACTAACCATTTGAAAGACATCCACCATCCCTCCTCTTGTTCTCTCCCATGACAGATGAGCTTCTTTTTATACCTGGTCGTCGCGTATTTATCTTCATTAGTCGTTGCTTACTTGGTCTGAGATAAATCTCCCTGTTCTCGAAACCGCGGCCGGCCTTATTTCAATATTTATACAGTTTTTCCAACTGCCGAGACGAATGCGTCCGCGTTATTTTTCTTTATTCCCTGTCATTTCGGCCTGTGTTCCGCGGAGAGTTAAATATTAACAAGACAAGTCGGATCCGACGGGAAATTAGATGAGAAATCTGAGCGTTTAGAGAAAGAGAGAGAGAGTGATAGGGGCGTTAAGGAAATAAAAACGTAATAAATTCTACCTTCTTACGATGATGAGCAGGAGACCATGGGATTTAGTTTACTTATCGGGCAGTTTCAGAAAAATTAAGATGTATTTCAACAATATATTTTTTTTAGATTCTGGGTTTATTTTAAAAAGTTTCAAAATACATATTTTTCTACATAATCCCCCGCCCTAGAAACGCATTATTCCCAACAGATTGGGAGCTGTTTAATCCCTTCATCGTAGAAACTAGCGGGACCTTCACATAGCCATAGGAGCGTAAACTCCTCCCATGGTATGGTCGTCGTCGAATCGATGGCTCCCATCGCTTCTTTAAGGGGCCCAAGACGGTGAAAGTCACATGTGACAAATCGGGATTGTAGCGTGATTGTTCCAACGTTTCCCAGCCAATTTTGTTCATTTTTTGCCTCGTAGTGTTTGCTGTATGAAGCAAAATGACATTTTTGACAGTTTGCGTTTTTCTTTTCCTCCGATAAGACAATTTTGCGGTACCCTGTAAGTTGCAATAATATTGCACATTAAATGTGCGTTGATCATTATGCGTTTATCAGTCTTCATGAGATTCAGAAACGCCTCGATGTTGACTTCGGTAACGAACATCCTTTGGCGGCAATCTTGGCTCTGATTCTCACCCTTCAGAGAACTCCTTATGCCAAACAAAGATACTGGTCCTTAAAAACGTGTTGTTCCCGCACTGGGCATTCCACCTCCGCAAAATTTCGGTTGGAGTACCTTCTTGGCCAAAAACTTGATAATAATCCGTTGCTCCACGGAGACATGCCTTTCTTATTCGCTCATGGTTTTTTACCTCTAGCTAAGAGAGGTATTAGGATCATGCTAAAAGATTTTAGTGAATAAGCACGTTTTAAGGTCCCTAGTATCCGATAATAACATTTTTACGATGATGTGTGTGTGTATGTATGTGTGTTAAGTTCTTGGAGGTATGATTTCTCAAATTCTATAAAATTAAAGACCTGTGTAACTACGGATTCCTCAATCTAACAGTAGTGGGAAAAGTTGAATATATTCTGGTAACAATTGGACAACCGGAAGTAGTACTATTTTAACAAAAATCTTCCAAATATTATTTTTGAATAGTTATGTTATTATAAATATTAAAAAAACAAAATTGTCTATCCGACACATTTAAAAAAATTATTAAACCTTCTATAGATTTAAGATATAGATATATAAACTATAAAATAATCTGTTGTAGTAAATCTCACAGTCCAAACATCTTCATGGTAACTACTTGAGAAATTGAAGTGTCTGTAATTGACAGATAAATGTCACTAATGTCAGTAACAAAAATTTCAGAGATAGTACTTAAGGCTTTTTCTGGGAACGATATTTAATATTTCTTATTGTATTATTAATTATATATTTAAAATTATAGGTATATTACATGAACCCTTCAGAAATAAACCCAATCCCGTTAATGAATTGGAAAAACCTGGAACATTTAGAAGATATGGAGAAAACTTGCACATAGAATGAATTTAAAATTATAGAAAATACGAAAATATAAAGATTAGGTATAATTAGAATTTTCTGTGCGTACAATACCTCGTATACTCAATGGAAAGGGCGCGAGAGGTATTGTGATGGCCACAACGGATTTTTTTAATACCAAAGAGACCTAAGCAAATTGGGGTTATGTCTACCCCCTTCCTAACAGCCCAAGCTACCTGCTAATTAACTCCATACGGGTCTATGAACCCTCTGGAATTAAAAAAGGTTAGGAGGAAAACACGTCCTTGACTAGTAAATACTATTTACCACTCTTCTAGCATAAGTAACTATCCGCCCTATATAAATTGTTAAAGCGTAAACCCAAAACCACCCCAACAATTTCACTTTCCAATTATTAGGTCCCAACTTAGCGCCTAGTAATCAAGTCTCGTACCATTAAACCATTATTGCCTTCTGTTAATAGTTTCAATAAATTTTGTATTGTTGGCGGAATGGCGCGTGCTATAATAAATATCCTCGTACCCTCAATATCTTATTCTGTAACAAATACCTTCGAAGCTAGTTGGTAATTGAATGGGAAAGTTGTGTTAAGTTAAGCAATAAGTTCAGCGTTGCTCCACTCTGTAACCGCGCTGTCAATACGCGCGGAGGAAGCGAAGCTTACGGTCCAGCAAAAACGGAAGGAAAAACATGGAGAAGACAGAAATTTCCAGACGGAGTAGAGGATGCGGAAGAAAATTCGTGTAATTTGTTATCATCATCATTGGCAATACTCGACAGCCCGTGTAAGACTGGGGGGCGTATTCTGTTGATTTAGCAGAAATATACCTACATAGTTCGGCTATACAGTTTTAGAATTTACCTTATAAGACAAAACCCGTTATATTATTAAAATCACAATTTATTCTTCAATATACATTTCTTCTAAATTCACACTGCGCTTGGCTCCAGTCCATTCATGGCGTTCTAGACGACTAAAACTAGGATGCTATTCAATACCTTCGTCACACAATTGTCAGTATAGTCTACTACTAACCAGTGGCGGCTCGTGCACTAAAACTTTCATTCAAGGTCAAATTATAATTGAAAGTTACATTTTTTCAAGGGATGTCCAAATGCATATTTTCCCCTCTCATGTACAAAAATAAATTGCCAGATTACAGAACATTTTAGGAAATTCTTTGACAAATATTTTATCTTCGTAAGGCAGTTGATTAAATGGATTTTATGTAAAAATTTGAAAATTATTTACCACCCAGATTTAATTTTATTGCCTAATCTGAAGATACGATAACTATGTAGAATTATACTTGACAACCATGTACAAGCGTTTCAGATGGAGTATCAGTTAACAACGCCCGCTTTGGTTTTAGCGAATAAGAGGTGATCTTTGGTTAAAGGAATTTCAGACGTACATTCGAAGGAAATATTTTTTAAATGGGTATTTTACGTGAAAAGCATAAAAAGTTTAAACAGTATAATACTACTTTTGTGATTTTAAGAAAGAAATATTTTAATTTGTTTTGCAGTTTCCATTACTATTATATCTCAAAATATTTGTTACAGTGTTTGATATTAGCTTTTAACTATTTTGATCTGTGTATATAATGTAATGTTAAAAAATATAAGTTATTGCAAACATAAACTGCATTAGCTTAATGTTTTTTGAATAGGTACACTCGAGTGACAATTACACAGCGCTTGCCTATTATGTTTAATAAATGACAATCGGAATTACGGCAAATAGTGACAAACACCACTCAACGGAAACAACCAGGTATCATTATGATCTACTAATAACACTGACTCAATGGGAAACACCAAAAATGCACTGGTTGCCGGCACACAACAGTAGCACAGAGTTAGAGGCAGCCAAGGTAATCGCAATTTTGCTTGCCTGGCACTTAGCAGATACACGGAGCATGCACTTATCTGCATAAAACTGAAAAATATTTGTGCGTGTAGTGCTGCTTTCTCTGAATTAGACTGCGAACATTTCATTCCATCCTTTAATACATATATGACAAAAACAATGTTCATGTATATTGTCATTACTGAATTGACATTCCGTACAAAGAATAAATTCCGTCATGTCGTTAATTTCAACTAGGAATCATATAGAAACCCGTCTATTTGTGCGGCAATTTGTCACGGCATTTACCTATCACCGCGTGAAAAAACTAGACAACAAATCCAGCCATTCTGCAAACTGAAACACGGCTTCCCTTCATCGCTGAGATTAATGGAAGCTGTGCGTTTTATTCTTGCCACTGTCGGTTGATTCCGATTCTGTAGCGGAGAGAATTGACGTGGAATTTATACATTTTTCCAGTAGATCGTGTGTCTTTCTTCAAACAATCCATAATTCAACTTGCTAATGACGTGGGTCCGACCACAGCGCTGCGAGATGGATATGCGGGAAACGAGCGAAACAAAATAAATGACACAGGAGCTGTGAGCTGTTCTTTGGGAGGAGGAGCAGAAGTTCTCAAACAGCGACACAGAAAGGGGGAACATTTTGCCATCATGTTTGAGCTCTGTTGTATTTTTGCACATTAGAGGTATACATATTCAAAGCAAAGTTTAAAACTTTAGAGACATAGACTTTACAGGACATAATTTTACTTTTATCTACGAGGGTCATTCAATAAGTAAAGAGACAAATTCTATAATTTTAAAACTATTCAATGAATGTGTACAATCTTTTCAGGGGTGTTAGTTGGCAACCTTGGGATATGCTCTGATCAGCTGTTTCATCATTTTATGTCAACATAACCTCAAAATTTTCAGTTCACCATGGCAAGTCCACTAGAAGATTGCACCTTAGAAGAGCAGCGCTCAGTCATTAGATTTTTAGTCGCAGAAGGTGTAAAACCAAGTGAATTTTTTTCTAGAATGTTAATACAGTACGGTAAAAGTTGTATGAACCGTGCGAATTTTTACAAGTGGGTTGATCGGTTTAAAAGTGGCCGAACAAGTGTAGGTGATGAACCCCGAACTCACAGGGTCCAGTCTATTGCGATTTCCTTGAAGATCAGCGAACTATCAATAGCCAATACTACTCTGAGATGCTAGAACACAAAGTTAGACCAGCTATTAGGAGCAAACGCCGTGGACTCTTGTCAAAAGAAGTCATTCTTCAGCACGATAACGCCCGCCCTCATACAGCCCAGCTGACCCGTGATAAGCTTCAAGAATTGGGTTGGGAGGTCTTACCTCATCCTGCCTACAGTCCCGACCTCGCCCCATATGATTTTTACCTGTTTGGACCACTCAAAGACGCCCTACGTGGAAAAAGATTTGCTAACAATGAGGAAGTTAAGGAAGCGGTGCAAAAGTGGCTTCGGGGTAAATCGAAAGAATTCTTCGCCAAGGGAATTAGGAAGCTGCAAGAAAGATGGGACAAGTGCATAACTGTGGGGGGTGATTATGTTGAAAAATAACCTTAATTTTGAAAGATTGAAATAAATCGTTTTTGAGCTATAGCCATTTGTCTCTTTACTTATTGAATGACCCTCGTAAATTAAATAAAAGCTTCGAGGCTAAAAACCAATCAAATTATTAATATCATTTTGTAGTAAAGCACAATCATTAAAATTATTAATAATTCTGAAAATTTTCAAGTCATCTGCATATAAAAGAACGTTGGAGTGATGAATAATATGAGTGATGCTATTGATGAAGTAATGGCCCTAAATTAGACCCTTGTGGGACACCAGATGTTGCAACGTTTAGAGGTAATACCATCAATTCGAACACGAAGCTCGCGATTTGTAGTTACTCCAATTGTCTAATTGAGTTTAATGTTATTACTTTGGCCGTAGAAAAATGCAATCATGTTTATATCCATATAAACTTGTAAATAATCTAATTGATGATGCTCATTCGCTAGCTTGCTTAAATTTTAGCGTACCTCGCTTAAACTCGGCGTAAATTTCACATACAGCACCCCTAGAACTAAATACGAACTTCGATCTCCAATTAGACAGTTGTGTGCTACATTCAATACTCTGTCCATGTATTATAACAATCTTGACATTTTCAATGATGCTCAGTCCCCGGGTATGGAAAGAAAATTATGAACTATTTCGTGTCCGATCTTTCGCACTTGCATTAAGTTAGTCTTAATATTGTCACTTTTCATTTTGTCTTGTAACTACATTGGGAACTTTTGTTCCTGTTGAGTGATTAATGATATAAAATAAATTATTATTCTTATTACTCAGCAGCTTACCAGGCTCGTCCTTGACTGAAGTATAATTGATTTAAAAATCCTGGCACTTGTTTTTTACATAGCGACTAGATTAGACAAGATAAAGTCGCAGAAAACGTGAGGCGGAGGCACCGAGTTATGAAACCCTCTAAACCCGTTTAATATACGCCACTGTTTACATGGGAATGTGTGGCGAAGGAAGCGAAACTGGTGCCCATGAATTACTTCATTGGTAAGCTGGACCAAATACATCCACTCCAGTTTCTCTTGACTCTAGTTTTGAACCATCAGTAAACCACTTCACCATATGTGTTTCAAATTTTCTTCGTCCTCTTCACAAAGGGGATAACACAAGTACAAAATCGACCTCTTCTAACGTTTGAGAACGTCTGTCTCATGCCTCATTCCATCTCTGTCAGCTTGCTCATAACGCGGTGTATAAGTTGGTGATTTTGTTGAATTACTGATGAGTTGGGAGTCATTACGTCATTACTGTTTGCTGCTCCAGGTTCCTGCAGACGATACAGCAGGAATCTTGCAGTCCTGAAGGAGCGAAGGATAAAGGAGATGTTCTCAGAACAATATAATCATTATAAAGATGTGCTTAAAACAATGTAATCATTTATAGAACTGTTTAACTGTTCTGGGATCATTTACAATTTGTAAATTTTGTCAGAGAAAAAGGGTGGTTAAAACACCGTGTTACGAGAAAAATATATTTTTTATACTGGTATATAAATGAACAAAAAACTTTCTACACTGGATCTGAAAGGGTTAAATTTTCAAACGTCAAGTCTGAGAATGTATAAATTTCAATATACATAAATATAAAACTTTCCGTCAATCCTGTGTATTATGTACAAATTCCATACATAAATTTTCTTACAAAAGATTCTAAATTTCCAGTAATATTATTTCATGCAAATGGCACTTGACACTGACATCTTCTTCTTTAGCTTTTCCCATTCGTTAGGGGTTGCTATTTTTTATTTTCTTCTTCCATTCATTTCTGTTTTGCGGGTCATCCTCATGTCAAAATTTTTCTAGTATTGGAAATATCGCGGCCGAAACCGCGGTCACACACACACACTTACACACACGCACACACGACGGTATTATAAAGTACTCAGTTTAATTTTTTTCTTTATCGAAATACTCGTAGAAAAATGTAAATGCTATTTTCAATAAATATTAATAATGCATGATTTACTTTTCATATTTTGTATGAAATATAAATTAATATATTCTGCTCCTACACAATGTATTAAAATTTCATCATTTTAAGTTTCACCTACACGTATTTTTCATTAAATTTAAATATTTAACGCCGAAATAATTAAAATTTTAGTACAAACGTTAATAATAATTGCAAATAATGTAATTAATATATGTTTAAACTTTGAGTTTACCCTTAATTATTAAAATTGTTAAATAAATATCGTATCACATGGATTATTGTAAAAATAATTAATTTATTAATACGCTGCTTTGCGAATGAATACTCATAATTACAAAAAGAAGACGAGAGGATTCATTTTTAAGTTACTGGAGTGTGTATGTATCATACAAGTACTAACATCAAAGAAAAACGCACAATAAAAAAAATATTCAGAGATAGAAATGAACACTTGAAAATCTTTTTTATCTTTTAATGAAGCTTACAGTTTTACCTTTCGTCTACTAAGTGAGACATCTGTTCCTATAACATAATATTTTTTTGAAACTATCATAATTTATGTATTTGATAAATATGGATTGGCACAGTTCAATTGTTTTGTCAAGTGTCACACTTTAAATAACAAACCCAGACTTATATTATTCAGGTAGGTTTACATTTCAATAAACCAATTATTAAATGGTGAGAAATTTCGACTAGTTTAAAATATCCAAGGAAAATATAAAATAGATTTACCAGAAAAAGCAAACCATGACAACGTAAATATAAAAAATATTCTTAGCGGTAGAGTATATAAAATAACTATGTTGTAGATATCAGTGTAAAATGTATAACATCAAAGTAATAATAAACATAGTCAAAATCCTGTAATTTAAAGCGAAAGCTCACTGCAGTTATTCTCAGGTGCAAAGTCTACATTTTACATTTATAATTTTATCACGTAATAAAAGCAAAGATAAAATCTCAACTGTACTTCATAACATGTAATTTAATACGGCAAAAAGACATCCCCGGCTAATTTTATAGATGATATCTTTACGAACAGCCCTAGAATTGAATTTTAAATATTTAGCACTTCTCCAGGCGTTCTGACATTTCAAGCTCAAATTACATATTTCATTCTTCTATTTATATGCCAAGACGCGATTTATTTCCCAGTTACATCATTCAGTTAAACACAGAAAGACGAAATAAGAAGTATGTAATAAATAAAATGAAAAAATAAAATAATTTACGAGTATCTTCGTTAACTAGTAACTCTTGCATCCTGTATTTAGGTCTTGGAATACCGGACGTTAAATTCCGACGCTAAACGTTAAAAACCAACTATTACTCCCTATATTCGAAGCGATATAGGATAGTGCTAACGGTTACCCGATATCGCCTCGTTGCAGATATCTGCCTGATCTTATCCAGGACATATACGAGTATGAGTTTTGCTGGGATTCTGCAAGATATTCGAGAATATGCTAGCGTATTTCATAAACAAAGTGTTAAATACGAATATATTGGGTCACTGTATTTTTCCGAGCATAGCAAGTACAATGATAAAAAATCTGATACGGCAACATAATACCTCCCGTTTAATTTAATTTTTATTCATGTAAATACATTATACGAGGGTCATTCAATAAGTAAAGAGACAAATGGCTATAGCTCAAAAACGGTTTATTTCAATCTCTCAAAATTAAGGCTATTTTTCAACATAATCACCCCCCACAGTTATGCACTTGTCCCATCTTTCTTGCAGCTTCCTAATTCCCTTGGCGAAGAATTCTTTCGATTTACCCCGAAGCCACTTTTGCACCGCTTCCTTAACTTCCTCATTGTTAGCAAATCTTTTTCCACGTAGGGCGTCTTTGAGTGGTCCAAACAGGTAAAAATCAGATGGGGCGAGGTCGGAACTGTAGGCAGGATGAGGCTTTAAGACCTCCCAACCCAATTCTTGAAGCTTATCACGGGTCAGCTGGGCTGTATGAGGGCGGGCGTTATCGTGCTGAAGAATGACTCCTTTTGACAAGAGTCCACGGCGTTTGCTCCTGATAGCTGGTCTAACTTTGTGTTCTAGCATCTCAGAGTAGTATTGGCTATTGATAGTTCGCTGATCTTCAAGGAAATCGCAATAGACTGGACCCTGTGAGTTCGGGGTTCATCACCTACACTTGTTCGGCCACTTTTAAACCGATCAACCCACTTGTAAAAATTCGCACGGTTCATACAACTTTTACCGTACTGTATTAACATTCTAGAAAAAATTTCACTTGGTTTTACACCTTCTGCGACTAAAAATCTAATGACTGAGCGCTGCTCTTCTAAGGTACAATCTTCTAGTGGACTTGCCATGGTGAACTGAAAATTTTGAGGTTATGTTGACATAAAATAATGAAACAGCTGATCAGAGCATATCCCAAGGTTGCCAACTAACACCCCTGAAAAGATTGTACACATTCATTGCATAGTTTTAAAATTATAGAATTTGTCTCTTTACTTAATGAATGACCCTCGTATTAAATTTAAATACTGAGTTCAAAAATGCCCCCTGTGCCGTCACGCCAGCAATAAGTGCTCGTGAGGTGACACCTGGTAAACGCTCGCACGGTACAAATATGTCATCATCGTTACCGAAATATGTGTAGGAAGCAGATTACCAGAGCCAGCAATGGGTAATATGCTATGATGATATATTTATTTATACACTTACCTATATTCAAAAAATTACTTACAGCAATGAGTGCCCGTGAGGCGACGCCTGGTAAGCGCCCACACGGTACAAATATTCCATCATTACCGATATCTGTGTACGGAGCAGATTGGCACACCCAGCAATGGGTAATATGCCGTGATGAAATATTTATTTATTTATTTATTTTACCTATATTCCTACATATTTACTTATGCTGGAAACTGTATTAAGTTCCTTTCCATATAATTATTGTTCCATTTTAAAACCTTAATATTATTATTTGAAATGATTAGTTTGTTGACAGTGACACATATCTGTCAGTTACAAACATTTGGGATCTGAATTGTGTAACTATGAGTTGTGTTTAAAGCGTAGGGTCCGAAAAAATAACATTTAAAGGTATTTTTCGAAGAAAAACTATTTTGAGCTTCCAGTAAAGTGTCATTTTTGGACTCAGGTTGCACGTTGACTCTGAAGAACCAATTCACGAAAGACTCGAACGTTGGAACCGGGCTTCTATCGGCCCGGTTGATTATCCTAACGAATTCAGAATGACGAAAATAGTCGGACAAGGCTGGCCCAAATCTACGAATCTACGACGAAAATATTCGGGCACGGGATGGCCCAAATCTACGAAGTCGACACTAAGCACTACACTTTCTCTTTAAAACACTGCCAAAATTCGAAGTTTAATTTTGAAATTATGTGACAAACAACAAGTAAAATAAACCATACTGCCCTTCTACAACTAAAATCCATTCAAAAATCAAACACAAAAGCAGTCCACTTCTCTGATACCTTCTCCTTTATTTTCTATCTCCACCTCTGCGGATCAATACGATTCCAGTCCCTATGTATGTGATTGTAAGAAACGCAAGGCTAGTGGGCCGCCAAGGTGTTGATGCAAATCCAAGATCCCTGTCCCACTTCAAGGATTCGCTATCCGAGTCCTTGAAGCCGCCGGGCAAGCAGGACAACGCAGGGAAAAGGACACAGCGGGAGAATGGATACAGGGATATAAGAGAAGAAAGAGGGGCATGTTTATGGGAAAGAAAACGGAAGGAATGGGAAAGAGGAATTAATGCACCTATATAGGGATGGTGGAATTTGAAGATTAGCCGTTACTGTTATATAACAACCATATGCAGACCTGTTTAGATTTTGGTTATAATTGGTCGGCCGGAAGTACCTTCATTTGAAGATTTTAACAGTTTTTCTTGAAAAAATCAGTTAAATGTTATTATAACTTAAAGAATATATTATTATCTATACGATTGATTGCATTTTATATTTGTTATTCAACAGATATAGAGTTAAAGAAGAATACAAATAATAAATTTCACATAAATTTCATAATTCAGCCAGCTATGCTAACTTAACCATGGAAACTGCTAATATTTTCAGGTAATTCAAATTGACAGATGTCAGTATCAATAAAATGTAAATCAATGAAAGAATAAGGGAAGTAACTCTAGTGTTAGAAGTTTCTAGATATATGAGAGACGATTACATTGGTTTGAACATGTCATGAGGAGAGATGAATATATTAATAGAAGGTGGAAGAAACATAGGAAGACCATATATAAGATGAAAAGACTGTATTGTAGAAGACTTGAGGGAAAAGGAACTGAATGAGGAATGACACGCAAAACAAAAATGAGTGGCAGAAGAAAATAAAAAATGGCGACCCCCTAACGAATGGGAAAAACTAAAGAAGAAGAAGAAAATGTCAGTGTCAAGTGCAATTTGCATAGTTTGTTAATGAAATAACTTTACTGGAAATATAGGATCTTTTGCAAGACAATTTATGTATGGGCGCGTGCAGTAACATTATTTTGAATTTGTACATAATACACAGGATTGACGGAAGGTATTGTGCTGGCCACATCAGATTTTATTTACTTACTTTACAATTTGTATTTTGCAAGTACGATGAAACCTATTGATTAAAAAATTGGGTTTCAATGTTAGTACAAAAGTGCAAATGAAGTGTAAAATTATGTTTGAAAAAACACGTTTAAAATTCATATCATATTGTCGGAAGGAACGAACATAATATTCAAATACCCATATTAAATTTCATACCAAATAACATCTCTCAATGTAACGTGTAACTGTATTAAATAACAGAAAGGTTCCGTGTCGTAGTATTCCTTTAGCTGATTCTATGTACGCGTATGTGTATAAAAAGTATAGTTTGTTATTTTATGCAAAAACAGCCATAGTCCAAATATTGTAAATATGAGTTACATACAGCGACATATACTTTCAAAGATGCCAAACAGTTTGGAAAACTATTTCTTGCAAAAAGTAGACTGAATGTAGTAAAGAACCATCTTCTTTTCTTTCCAGTAATACATCCCAGCCTACCAGTTTTTCTTATTCACAATAATTCCAGTGCACGGCTTGTTAAGCGTATATATCTTGGTGAAGTTGAGGGTTTTCGATTGCGTGGCCGACCAGTGTGTAAGAAGATGGTAGGGTGCTTAAAGAGAGAAAGTTTCGAAGTATGAAGAGAAGAAGAGCATATATGAATGCGATTATGATTGTCGAGGCGAAAGAAGTCTGCTTAGATAGGAATGTGTGGCGAAGGATGATTGTTTCCTAACTATTATTGTGATCCGGATGCGGTATTTCGCTACCGAAAATCGGTCACTTTAATATGCTTAAGAGTAAGGATTTGTTGTATAATGATGTTGTTCTTATTGTTATCGGGTTTGTGCGTGATTTTATGTATGTATGTATTCCAGCATGCCCTTGTAAAGTGCACCGCGTTTAATCTGCCATCTGAAAATATTTGAGAATACACCGTACAATTCCAGTACCTTTCATTTCATAGTAATTAAAACCCTTCAGTGTTCATCTTACGACAATCACGTTTCAGACACTTCAGCCTGAAATTTCAGGCTGTTTTAACAAGACTGAAATTCAGACTAAGTCCCCCATCAAATCATCGTGTGATTATTCAGCACGCTGGGGTAATAGTGAAATAAAACTAAAGTCTGCTCGCGTTTAATTTGGTGCAGAGGACGAGAAAGCTTCGCTAGCGCCGCTACGGCAAGAGAGGGAACTAAACGGACGCGGGTAAATTACACAGGACTTACTGCACGCGTCCTGGAAGATCCTGGATACAGGCGAGGGAAGGGATGAGGGAGAAACGAAGACTGGATGCGAATATAGAAAGGGTACATACACAAAAGATTTTTTGTTCATAGTCAATGCCCGAATTCGTGTATTGAGTGTAAAATACAGGGTGTTAAAGGGTAAAAAAATTGAAAGTATGCAGAGTGACACGGCCACTCAATATAATTTTTACCTCTCGTTAAGAGAGTTATTGGAATCATGCTAAAAATCACATATTCAGATTTTAGTGAAGTTTAAGGTTCCTAGGATCCGATAATAATATTTTTACGATGATGTCTGTGTGTGTGTATGTGTGTTAGGTTGTTGGAGGTACGATTTCTCAAATTTTATAAGATTAAAGACCTGTGTAACTACGGATTCCTCAATCTTACAGTAATGGGAAGAGTTGAATAGATTCTGATAACAATTGGACAACCGGAAGTAGTAGTATTTTAATAAAAATCTTTTAAATATATTTTTTGAAAATGTATGTTATTACAAATATTAAATACCTTCTATAGATTTAAAGATATAGATATCTACTCTATATAATAATCTGTTGTAGTAAATCTCACAGCCTGCTCACAGCCCAAACATCTCCATGGTAACTACTTGAGAAATTTAAGTGTCTGTAATTGACAGATAAATGTCACTAATGTCAAAAATTCAGTGATAGTACTGGAGGCTTTTTCTGGGAACGATATTTAATATTTCTTATTATATTACTAATTATATATTTAAAATTATAGGTATATTATATGAACCCTTCAGAAATAACGCCAATCCCATTAATGAATTGGAAAAAACTCGAACATTTAAAAGAAATGGAGAAAACTTGCTCATAGAATGAATTTAAAATTATAGAAAATAAGTAAATATAAAGATTAGGTGTATTTCGAATTTTTAGTGTGTACAAGATGTGTTAAATGTAATTGTCTTTAAATATTTGTAAACTATACTTAGGGGCTCACAAATCATGGTATTTGTTATGATGGTAGCGCTTGCGGTGTGACCGAAAGTGACATTAACTTTCATATTTCAAATGGGACACCTATACATTTTTATACAACCACTTATGTCAATCTTTCAATAAAAAATCTCAATCTATTTCTATGAAAATACGGTACCTCTGTAAAAGTCATACATTTTTCTCCTTTGCTGCATAATATATTATTTTCTCTGATATAACAATGTTTTCAAGCAACGATGAGTACAGTTACTTTTTGGATGGATATCCTCCTAGAAACACCACACCAATCAAAAACTACATCTCTCTATTTCTTTTTCGTTTTAAACTTTGTTTTCTGCTGCGATCGTCAGGTGTCCTAGAATGGATGTTTCTCACCCAAACATTACTCAGCAAAGACAGCCTCGCAATCCTGCAAGAGCAAGAGAGAAAGAGCTATGCACCTCGAGCAAGTTGTCTCTCTCGCACTCGCGTACCGTATCGATTCCTGCTGCCCTTAAATTATAGTTTACCGATAGCTCGGTAGTCTGAGGATGGAAACGTATGAAATGGATGGAATGATTATTTCGATTGATACATACAAGAAAAAGTAGAAGAAGTTTGAGATACTTGGAATGGTTTATATATTCTAATATTTGCCAACTACTGACAGAAAATAAATATTCGTATATTCATCTGTGAACAAGCAAAAATAAACTAATACGAGCCCAAACATGCTACTTGCTTAAAAAAAAAAACTGTTGGCCAAATGACGGGTGATAATAGTTCGACCGGCATTTTGACACAATGAAAAACAATTTCGTAAAAAAACAGTGCATGCAATAAAACCTATTTTGCAAGGCATATGGGACAATATCAGGAATGTTCCACCTCTTGGCACTACATTTGACAAACCATAAAAACAGGGTGCAAGCCCGATTAAGGCCCACTGGTAGGGGCGAGTCACTATCCAGACCCTACTAGCTATGAAGGCTAGCTTCCGCGGGGGTGACATAGCATCTCTAAATAGAATATGCCTATAGCTATCGCGCATACTGAAGGCCACAGCGCGCTTCCCATTACGCCGACCGGGTATTAATACCCCGGGTACTGTCAGCCCCACGGAGTACCAGATTAACCTTCCGGTGAAGGTTTCGCTGATACAGAGCAGAATTGGCAATGGTACCTACGCCGCCATCTCTGGTAACGCACAGCAGCACTACCCATTCTGGTGCAAAGCTAGTTCGCCTCCTCGTGGTGCACCCTGGGTGACACTAAAGAACTAGCACTAATCGGCGACCAGACAATCCTCGAGATCTCCTAGTCATTACATTCGTCACAATAGCTCGAACACAGTGGTAGCCACCTTCTACCATCTTGACCAAGTCAGCATCTTCAAATGTACCACAATCACCGAGCGGCCCTTGGGAGAAGCTAATCCGTCCAGTACCGCCCGGCTTCCACACGCTTAATGTACGAAACAATACGAACAGCAAAAATTGCAGGACCTAAGGACACAGTGCCTAATAGAATTAAAGCTAGTATTACTAAAACCGCTTCCCACGGCGCCTGACTCGGTGAGCCTTGCGTCGCCCGTTGACTTGGACAAGCTCTTGGCTTGTAGTTGGTTTGTGGCTTGGACGTGTTACCGAGCTCACATTGGTATCTATACAGTTAAAAACTTAATATATAAATTTCGTACTCGAAGTGTTGGAAATGCGACACGAGTCTAAACGAACGGTGCGTTTCCTTTGACTCGAAATTTAAAGAAATTTGTTGAAATATCTCAGCATTTGCGCAGGTTTTATAATTTGTCTGTTGAAAGGGTAAACCAAATATTATGGGTTTGGACTGGGCCGGCTCCAGAGGGTGGCAAAGTGGGCAAATTCCAAGGGCGCCAAAGCTTTAGAGGCACTCGAGGGCAAGAAAACATATAAAGCTCGTTTATTATAAAAATAACTTTACAAGAACCTGTTCTAAACTTGGAAAATGCAATTGCATTGATTGAAAATTCATTAAAACATCTGATATAGAAGCAAAACAAATGCTTGTACTCTAGAGATAATAAGGTCAAAAAGGAAACGGTCTAACTTTTCGTTTGAAAGCAAAGGTGTGCCAATCTGTTTGGTACTGATGACATATTCGTACTGTGCGTGCAGTATCGAGCACATATGGGTCACCTGTATAAATTGTAAGTCAAATAAAGTTTAGCAAACTTCTAGTCTCTCTAGTGTGTGTATAATGAAATGTCTACTACTAAATCCACTGCCAACATGTGTAAACTTTACAAAGTACTTACAAATTACTACAAATCGGTTTTCCGATTTCGAATTAATTTGCTTGGAAAACTTTAGCAAAGTTAAAATTGTTTAAAAAATCGCATAAGTATTAAATTTAAAATTAGTTCGAAATAAAAGTTTTTACTTTCCTGAAACTTATTGAACGACTAATAATTCCCAACAAAAACACGCTGACGTCATGGATTCAGATTTGAAATTGTAATAGACTATATTTTCTCCCGAAGTGCAATATTTTTCTACTGGGAGTAGTTTGCTAGTTTTCTCAGTAAATTTGAAAGTTAAAAACGTTTGGGAAAAAATGGAAGCTTACTTTTGAAAAACTGGAAAAACACAGGCGATTTATGTGAACAGTAAAGTCATAAGAAGGATGTGTTTGATGACACCAACATATAAACAGAATATATGAAAGTAAATATTTTTTTCGGCGTGGCTGAAATATGTATCCAAACAGAATCTACTATTTCAAATTTGAAGAGTATAGGGAAAACTTTTTTTCACCCAGCAATAGGTAATAGTCAAGAGAAGAGTGTACGATTGGCCAAAACCAATAGTGTAGTTTGTACAATAAGGATGAATATGATGTTCATATCGCATGAGGATGAGTGCTCAATCATCGAAGTGACATTTCAAACCATTCTGGTTCTCATTTTTACCTTCCGTCACCTATAGGTAAGGAAGGTATTGTCTTTGGTCAAAAAATTCAATTCCTACAATACGAATTTACTGTTTTTACGATGATGTCTGTATATATCGATAACTCCGATATTACACTTCCAAAAATTATATTTCTTTCATATTCCTCTTTCGTGCGCCCGTATGAAGAGTTGGTTAGGATTTGTTAATCGGAAATACGCTAATTTAAAGATTTTAACAGTATTTCTTGAAAAAACGCTGTTAAATATCGTTTATTATAGATAAAAATGTTATTCTCTATTCGATTTAATTATAGTTTTTTCTTCATATTCAATGAATTTAGAGATGAATAATAAAGAAATAACTTGCAATCTTATGCTGCTAAAAGCTGCACCATGATTTTACTGAAATATAAAAATATAAAATAATTTAAGGTAGCAAAAATAAATCGCATAAGGTAATACAACAGATTATAGCCATAAACCAATTCAGCAGATTATTATGTTACAAATATAATGCTGTTTTTATTTTCTACTTATTTTAAGAAACATGCTGTTCTTTTTAGGAGTAGTTCAGTTCATTTCAATACGAGGTAAGATCAGTACATTTCTCCCCTAAAAATAAAACGTCCATAGAATAATTTGCACAAAAATTCTGGGCGAAATTTGTACAAAATACTTAAAATTAAGGTATTGTACTGGCCACGTCAGATTTTTTATATATTCTTTTAGAATACTTAAAACTTATCTAATCTACTAATTCATAATATAATTCAGTCAAATGTTATTAAATTATTCAAATATCTTTTTATACTGAAAATATTTGCATCTAAATGAAAACATTGAAATGTGAAATGCGACATGTGTACCTCCGTTCATCTTCTTAATCTTGTAATAAATGAATAGACAGTTGCTTGGCTTACACGATGGATTTCATATCCATTCTAGGATGGATATGAAATTATATCCGTTCAGCTAACTAGTATTGCCTCCATTCTGCATATTGTAAATAAATGATCAGTTTGTCAAGTGGAAGTAGAAAAAAATATATTTGTGATTTCAGTTGATTGTATAGTACTGCCAAAGTCCATAAAAGTGTTCTTCTGATTACATACAATGTGCAAATACTTTTCGTACTCGTTTGCATACACATTTCGGCTTTAACGCTAAATGTTAGTGACAAAATTAGTGCCTATACTCTATCGAGTATGTAGCAAGCCAAAAGCTTTTTAATGTTTTTCCGGCCTCAACGCCACTACAGCCTGTCGATTCGCAAATCAACTTTTAATTGTAGTTTTGGATCGTACTATACACCAAAAACTTTACAATAGATACGAGGTCTGGCTACTAAATAACGAGACTGCTTATGAAAAAGAGTTCTATTTTAAAAATTATTTTATATTCGAATGCTCCCCTTTAATGCACTCCCCTCCCCGCGCCACACACCGTTCCATTTGTTTTTTCCATTGGTCAAAGCAATGTTGGAAGTCTTCTTTTGTAAGAGCGTTTAGGAGCTCCGCCGATTTTCGCTTCACCTCTTCCATCGACTCGAACCGGGTTCCTTTTAAGGCAGACTTGATCTTCGGAAACAGACATAAAGTCACAGGGTGCTAAATCAGGCGAGAACGACGCGTGTTCGAGCACTGGAGTGCCTCTAGCGGCTAAATAACGCTTCACAAACAGCGCGTTATGGGCAGGTGCAAAATCCACGACTTTTTGTTCCACAACTCCGGCCGTTTCTTACGAACTCGTTTTCGCAGTGTTGTCAAAACTTTCAAATAGTAATTTTGGTTTACAGTTTGACCCTCGGGAACCTATTCAGTCATCACGATGCCATTGATGTCGAAAAAAACGATTAGCATGGCTTTAAATCTTCGGTGCTCTCTCGGCCTTCAGAAAACCGTTTATACCATTGGAAAACATGCGCACGAGATAGAGAATTCTCACCATCTTTCAACAACTTATAGCAATCAGTCGGAGTTTTTTTTTAATTTAACGAGAAATTTCACATTGATCCGTTGCTCGTGTTTTTCGTCACACATTGTTATCGGCACGAGAAAAAAACACGTTCGTTTCTAACCTATATTGAATAGTAGACACTTTCAGCTATCCAACGCTGCATTCGTTTCCCCCCCTGCCCCTCTAGGACGCCTTCTGTGCGCGCAATCTCGTTATTTAACAGCTAAACCTCGTATTCCGGGGTATTTTTTCACTATAATCTAAACATTCTAACTATCCTACCAAAAAATCCCTTCATAGATATTGTCAACAATTTTTATAAATTAAGAATGCACATGAAAGCTGAAACAAAATATACTAATACATTTATAAATTATTAATAATTAATAGATTAATGAAAAATGCAGGTTTTATTTTTAATTTTTGTATTTCGCATCAAAAGCTTTTTAAATAATGGAAGGCTGATTAAACAATTAAAAATAAATAATACCTAGCTAGTTTTATAATAATTTGTGAAATGATAAATATCGCTTGAACAATTTAATGGGCTGACAAATAAATATGTGAGGCAATAAATTTAATGGAAAATTACATGCATACTTACGTATCAATTAACTGTAATGTGCTTTAATAATTTAAATCATTTTATTTATAAATATATAAATTAAATTTTAATGTCAACTCGGATAATTCCTTTAATTAAAATGAATAATTAATATATGGAAATAATCCCTTTATATCATTAAATTGCAAAAAATAATGTTGTCAATCAACGGAGCGCATATATTTATTTTTACAAATTCATTTTTAGCTATTCACATGCTGTACAATTCATAAATTTCGATGTTTTACCTTCCGTCACCTCTAGGTAAGGAAGGTATTGTCTTTGGTCAAAAAATTCGATGGTGAGTTTTTATTGTATAAGCACGTTTTAGGGTTTTTACAATACGAACATACTGTATGTATGTGTGTGTGCGCGTGTGTGTGTGACTCTAATATCGGCCGTGATATCTCCAATACCAGAATTTTTACGTATTCTTCTTCCTCAATTGCAACTTTTAACAGTTTTTCTTGAAAAAACTTAGTTAAATATCATTTTTCTATTTCGGTGTTCTTATGTTTCTATAAACGCACTGTTTTGTACTGCAAACACGACGTTTAGAAGATCTATAAGCGTACTATTTTTGGCGCCTTTCATGTTCTAGAGTTGGTAGTCATGCTTTCATAACTGACAGATGATAGGTAACCTCAAAATGGTAAGTTGTTGATAATATTTCAACATATTACTTTTAATTATGGATTTATACTTTCTTTAGGTGATAGGACTAGAAAGAAATATAATATTAATTTCACAACCAGAATCAGACCTTGAATCATAAATACAATACACCTTGCAATACACTAATTAATCAATAGTTGACAAAATATGAAATTTCAATGTTAGCGAGAAGCGTTACCAACATAAACATAACTAACAAAAAAATACCTAGTCATAATTTGACGTCGCAATTTAAATAAATTTAATCGTACAATTACCTCAATAGAAAAAACAGTATAAAAAACACGTATCATAAGGCCTGTTGACGCACTCGTCCTTTGTAAAACTCGCCTAGCGGCTCGTTTTCCAAACTTGGACTCGTACGTTAACAGATTGCCTTATGATACTTGTGTTTTAATGTACTATTATTGATTATAAATTTTAAAGAATATATTATTTTCCATACGATTTGATTGCATTTTATACTTCATATTCAATAGATATGGAGTGAAAGAATTATATCAGCCAGCTATACTAAACGTGGAAACTGTTAATATATTCAGATAATTCAAATTGACAGATGTCAGTATCAATGAAAAGAAAATGAATTTGGGAGAGACTGGTATTGAGGTAGATGTTGGAGAAGACAGGGAAAAATTCTAGAAAGATACAAGAGAGACGATTACGTTATGAGGAAATATATTGAAAGAAGAATAAATAGCTAAGTAACAGAATGTAGAAGTAACTGAGGAAGACCAAAGACGACTGTGTTGCGGAAGATTTGTGAAAAAAGGAACTGAATGAGGACGCCACGCAAAACAGCAATAAATGGAAGAAAATAAAAATAGCGACCTCTAACGAATGAGAAAATTTAAAGAAGGAGAAAATGTCAGTGTCAAGTGTAATTTGCATGGTTTATTTATGACAATTTTACTGGATCGATGTAGGATTTTTAATATATTAAATAAATGTATTGTACGAATGTATTTTGTGTACATGAATTGTAACAATTTGTAAGATACTACCCTGGAGAAGGTGCAAAGATGCACCGAAATGTTGGCAGTAAGAATAATAGTATATTATGTTATTAGGAGTAGAAAGCGGTCTTTTTGTGTTGAACCCAGCTATTGCGGCCGAGGCGTTAGCCGAGGCCAGGCAAGCTGGGTAAAACACAAAGAAACTTAAAGAAAACTGGGGATTTTTTTATATTTTTCTAGAATTTTTTAATTATAGCGTTTGCAATTTCAGCCATAGTTGGCTGTGTACACTACAAAATACAAACGACACTACTGTCAAATAACAATTTTTCAATATGGTCTGTGTTGTGACGACTGCTGCCGCCAGCGGTGAACTAAGAAGCTAACATTTTTTTACTAGTACAACAATGTTGTTCATTGTTATACTAGTAATAAAATGAATATCTTCTATAGTGTGTGTATAGTAGCATAATATGAATATTGTTGTACACTTGAAGAAAAATGTTATTTAACTGCACTTTGGAGTAATTGTTAACACCTTTTCGAGAAAAGTTTAATAGTCGCCACAGGAATTTTCAATTTTGTTTTTGAGCTACAGGCAAAAATTTGGATATTATCTCATATCTTATTTATTATGGTATTTAGAGAAAAATTGTTTCGACAAAATCTTGGAAACCTAATGATCCTAGACATATAACACAAACGTATATTTTTTTAATGGGAATCTATGTAGAAAATAATCTCACCTTTTTGCTTATTTTATAAGATTTTCAATGATATCGTTTGTAACAGTGTTTGAATAATGACGGACAATACTTGGTCGATATTAATTTCAAAACTGCATGAGATAAAATTTCTTAAACTAAGGAGGATATTCTGACACTATTAAAAATTTAGAATATTTATTTTTATAAATTCTTTTCCTTGGCTAAACTTTTGTATAAGATTGTCATGAGTTTTGTACGAGTTTCTATGTTTTCTATTTTCACTAATAATTCCATTGTCCTGAAAGAAACTCAACTATGCAAATTCTTTAAATATATCTGGAGTCTTTTCTTAAATGGTGCGATAGTAAAAACGGAATACAAAGAAATAAAAAATATAGAGTGTGTGAGTTAGCAGTTTTATATCTCATCTTATTCCGTCGGATTATGATCTGAAACTTTTATACGAAGCAATGAAATTAGCATACGTAAGATGTTCCAAGCACTAATTCAGACGCTTTAAGACTGGAACTATTCAGAATATATACCTCATTCTTTTAACACAAATTTTATGGGCGCGACTTTAACTTGAAAAGAATATTAAATAAATAGTGCACTTAAACAGATTTACAGTGAATTTAAGTATCGTTCACAACAACAAAAAATCTGATGTGGCCAGCACAATACCTTCCGTCAATCCTGTATATTACAAAAAATTCTAAATTTCATAAACAAACTATGTAAATTGTGCTTAATAATGACATTTTTTTCTTTAGCTGTTCCCATTCGTTACGGGTCGCTATTTTTTATTTTCTTCTACTCATTTCTGTTTTGCGTGTCGTTCTCATTCAGTTCCTTTTCTCTCAAATCTTCCGCAATACAGTCCTTCCATCTTATCTTCGGTCTTGCTCTGTTTCTTCAACCTTCTATTACTATTACTTCATCCAATATATTCTTCATTTCTCCTCATGACATTTTCAAACCAATGTAATCATCTCGCTTGTAACTTTCTAGAAACTTGTAACACTAGAGTTATTTTATTACCGTATCTTTCCGTGTGTTCCCCAACATCTACTTCAACATCCTCATCTCTGCCATATTCATTTACTTTTTATTGATACTGACATCTGTCAATTGGAATTACATGAATATATTAGTAGTTTCCATGTTTAGCATAGCTGGCTGATTTATAAAATTTCTTTAAAATTCTTTAACTCTATATCTATTGAATATGAAGTATAAAATGCAATCAAATCGTATGGAGAATAATATATTTTTAAGTTATAATAACGTTAAATGTCAATAAATCATATTTAACTGTTAAATCTTCAAATGAGGCTACTTACGGACACCAATTATAACCAAAATCTAATCAGTTGTTCTTCTGGATGCAAACTTGAGGAATACGGAAAAATATAATTTTTGGAATCGTGGTATTGAAGTTATGGGATTCGAAACTTTCGTCACACACACACACAGACTCTAAAACGTGCTTTTACAAAAAATCCATCGAACCTTCCTTACCTAAAGGTGACGGAAGGGAAAAAGATGTAACCCTATATTAAATAAATACATGAATAACATAATTCAGTTTTTGTAAGTTTAATATCTATATTTTAAACAAGTCGAAAGAAATTTGTAGAAATTTCTCATTATTTGCGTAGGTTTTATAATTTGTTTCTTGAAAATCCTTTGGTGATCTATTATAGTTAATAATGTTCATGTTCCTATGTCTGTGATGTCTGTATAATCAAACAGCCAGCATCACAACATCGACTGCACTTGGTCTTAAACAATATCCAATCGATCGCAAATAGCCTCCTAGATAATACATGAACATTCGATTCTGCACCTCCCCATTCGAGCAAACACAAACACATTTACAGCGTGGGCTAAATAAATAATGCACAAACAAAGCTTGCAGGCAAAACACACGGACATAGTTCACGTATGAACTAACTGAAAGCTCTCCGGAAAGCTCTGTAGGTAGATGAGTTAAAGCAAAGGTCATTAACAATGATTTCTGGGTTTGAATCTATTAAAAGATATTGATTCTATGAAGTATCCTTATAAACGAAAACCAATTGTTAACTAGAGTTCTTAAGAACATAGGCGTAGCACTCCTGCAGGAACTCCTTTGCAATTACTGTGTTTAATTCCTGTGAGTCCTGAGCAGGACTACGTGACGCTAATGTCAGCAGGAATTGCATGGAAGGTACGGTCGTGAAGCCTGCAGACGCTCAAATTAAACAAGGACTTAGAGGAAATCTGCCTCTGGTCCTTCTAAGACCTGGAGTATGAAATAGCAAGGCGTCTACTTCCTAAGGTGGTGCTACGCGTATTATGACAGTCACACAAAAGTTTAGTAGTAGTATTTATTTTGACAATCATTATTCTGACACTGATATAATAAAACGCTTTTGTTCGTCTCTTGTTTCTAATTCCATGGCTAATACTATTATATTGTAATTTTATTTTAGCTTTACAACATCCACTTGAAACTTTTTGTCTAAAATAATTAGGGGAGCAATGCGCACGGAAAAACTGATTTCCCATGTTAAACGTCTGTTTCACTTTCCGTGAATATATCCTATATAATTAACGAATTTTTTGCACGATCAGGTTTTTTTTTAAAACTTTGCCGATAGGGTTTCCAAGGCAGTAAGTTTTGTTTACAAATTACTGACCGGTAAGTGATGTGGTACTGATCAGTAAGTGATATGACTGACCAGTAAGTGATGTGACTACCTACCGATCTGGAGGCGGTGAAAATTACATAAATAAAAAATAAATGTACAATTTTTAAAGCTTTAACGATAACAAAACAACGATTGTAGCTTACTTAAAAATGACAACTAATTTTTTTAAAATGTCAAAATAATTTGTTATTATTGGGACGGTCGTGCAAAAAATATAATAAGCATTGCGGGCATTAAGTGCTTCGTCTCGATCTCCAAACTAATCCTCAACCGTTAAGGTGCACTTACTGCCCTTAATACTTAAATAATTATAACATTTCTTGTAAACACAAATAATTTAAATTGTATCTATTCTTTCGTTTTATAAGCAATTTTGTCCTACTCTTCTAAAATGTTTAAAATTCTTCATATTCATTCACACGGTATTAGCGGTATTTCTTAAGGATTAGGATGAGTGGGAAAATCTAAAGAAAGAAGACATTAGTGTCAAGTGCAATTTACATATAGTTTGTTTATGAAATAATTTTACTGTAATATTATAACACACAGAATTGATGGAAGATAATGTGCTCGCCACATCAGATTTTTTATTACTAATAACTGTATCCCTATTCCTTGTAAATTTTTCTGTAAATATTGTCCCATATGTTTTGCAAGGTTTTATTGTACGCATTGGATTTTTACGAAGTTGTTTTCTATTGTGCCAAAAGTATAGAGTCTCGGTAGACGCTAAGCCTGGACTAGAAGATGACCCTTAAAATGCCGGTCGAACTATTATCATCCGTCATTTGACTCACAGTTTTTTTTTAAGTTTTAAGTCTATATTTAAAGTAGCCGAAAGAATTTTGTAGAAATTTGAAAAACTCGACTAACCTTTTGTACCGGCAGAGTACATTTACGATAATATTGTAGGCCCTAAAAAATTTTATTCAACGTTTCAAAATTAATGGAACATTATCACTCACCAATGAAAACGTTTAAATACATTTGTGTCCCACGCAACTGCAGTTAGAATTAATTTTTATTTTACAGGCTAAATTAAAATAATAAATTTCTGATTTTTATGGCTATAGCTGCGAGCAGTGTTCAGCGTTATGTACTTTCAAAACATTTCAGCCAGGGATAATCATTTTCTCCCACGCTTTTTAACTATTATGTTACGCACTTTTACTAAAATCATTAGCGTTTTAAATTATTTAAATGATACATTTTTCAGTTCTTGTAAAAAGTTTATTTATATCCCCTTTAAATAGCTATTTGTGTATTAAGAGCGCAAAATAGGACATTGTCGGTTTCGAAATCGACAATGTCCATTTGCGCTCGAAACACACACAAGATTTTTTCTACAGTCGCCACAGTGGAGTCCTCCACCATAACAAAAAATCTGTTGTGGCCAGCACAATACCTCTCGCCACTTCCTTTTTTTGGTTACATAAGTATAGGGCGCGAACAGTAATGTTACATTTTTGGGCTTCACAAGCAGATGTGTGGGCCCGTTTCACAATGATAATTAGTAATTATGTACATAGATGTCAAATGTTAGAATTTTTCATTAAAATTTTTAAGATTTTCTAAATTTACGTCAATTTATCACCAGTAGTTTAAAATTTACTTGTATGCCTTAGATATTTAACATTTAATTCTGCTCCACATGGAATTGGAAAATCACTAAATTTAGAATGAGATATTTATACATAATTACTAGCTATCATTCTGACATGGGCCTCCATATCTGCTTGTCAAGGCCAACAAAATCATATGACTGCTCGCTCCCTATTGTATTTAACATTTCTTGTATACTCTACACCAAAAATTCTACTTACGCATATATCTATTCCATATATATTTAGATTGTTTAATTTTAAATTCATTTTTGATGAAGAAATTTTGTCCTCTTCTAATTTTTCGAAATGTTTCCAATTCTATTAATACATTAAGAAATAATATAATGTATGTACTTCCCAGAAAAACTCTTCAGTAATGTCTTCGGATTTCTGACACTGACATTTATCTGTCAGTTACAAAAAAATTAAATTTTCAACTATTTTCCATGGCCATTCTTACGGCTGTAAAATTTATTATAACATTATTTTACATATTATATTTCTTTTATCTCTAAATCTATAGAATATATTATAAAATATTTAAATGTATCAGAAAGAAAATTTATTTTTCTTTAATATTATCAAGAAAAAATTTCAAAAAATATTATTTAGAAGATTTTTTTTCAAGAATCTTCTACTTCCGGTTGTTCAATTGTTACCAAAACCTTTTCAGATCTTCCCATGAATGTCCGATTGGGAAATACGTAGTTAAACAAATTTAAAGTCTTATAGTTTTTGAGTAATCGTCCTTCCAACATCCTACATACATACACACATACATCCACACACACACACACACACACACACACACACACACAGACATCATCGTAAAAATGTTAAAATCGGATTGTAGGGACCTTAAAACGTGCTTATTCAATAAAATCTGGATATGCGATTTTTAGCATGAATCCAATACCTCTCTTAGCGAGAGGTAAAAATAATAAAATGTACACTTTGTACTTACACTACTACTCAATTAATAAGGATTAATATAAAGAAAAAACGTCTTTTATATTTAATTTTAATTTATCGTTATTTCCCATTTTTGTAAATGAATGCCCTATTTTATTTTCACAATAGTGCGGCATTTTTTTTGTTATGTAATATACCGACAGAGCAGTTATATGTCAGATTTGTAAAGGTGGTAAATGTGTCACTACAGTGCCATTAGTTTCTGACTAAACGTTTCCATTAAGAATGTAGTATCTTATGTACCCTCATAAAAACTAAGCAAACGACAATACTGAATTTGTCATAATGGGCGGAGCAAAATTCATGCAATTCGTAGACGACCTTGATCGGACATCTTTCAAAAATTTTACTGTATATTCCTATACAAAACTAACAAGCATCTACATTCAAGTGCCTATATATTTCTATTGACCTCCTGAATTTTACATCCATCTATACACCCTCACATCTTTTTCCCTCTTCCTCCTCATCCTCTTCTTCGCCACTTTTCCCTCTCGTGTTCCTAATTTGCCACATCCCATTGTGCGGCTTGTTAGTGGACTCTTGACCCTGCGCGAAGTTGCATCGACGGTTGAGATCCTCCTATGTCTCTTGTGCTCCTCACATCTTCACACGAGCTGAAGAACAATGGAAAGAGTGCGCGCGTGTTAAAGTGCACATGTAGAGATATCTAATTGTTGGTGCATACATCTAGAGGCGTGTGGTTTTGTCAAGGCACGAACATGGACACTTGAAGAGGCATAGAGATTGCTTGAAAGTTACGGCTATGTAACAAAAGTTTTGAGAAAGTTTTTACGCTCCAAATATTGAAATCGGAACACCAAAAATAATAGGAATGAACAGACGAAATTGTGTAACATTTTTAGACAGGTGGGGTATGAGAAACCCCAATCTATATCTTAGTTTTAACCTTTAAGTACTCGCATGCTCTGTGTGACGTTAGTGCTCGCGTGGCGTCATATGACGCCAAGTCGGAAGATATGTTTTTTTTCGGTCAATTTTTGGCAGAAAAAGTTTTACATTTTCAATATTTTAAAAACATGAACCAAATAAAATATATAATTTACATTTGAACACATGGTTTACTTGTAGCATTCAGAACACTGAGTTCTTTGATATTCCTAGCAGACATGATTGTAGCAGGTTATGCAAGTTACGCTACTTGATTTGTTTTTTGATCTGGGGCAGATGTGACACTTTTTTTGGGTTTTTGGTCCAAACACCGCAGGTGGGTCATAATTTATCATTAGTATCCACACCCCGACAAATGACGCCAAATGGCGCGCTGTATTACTAAATTGATTATAGCTTCAAATTGTATCATAGAAAAAACATAATAATGGGCATTTATATTTCTCAAAATTATAATAAAAGAATAATTTGGGGGTAGAACTCCGAAGAAAAAAGTGTATAAAAATTGCAATACTTCAAACTTCCGTTGGCGTCATATGACGCCACGCGAGTACTTAAAGGTTAAAACTCTGATGTGGCCAACACGTTGCCTTCCGTCAATTCAATATATTATGTACAAATTCCATATATAATTTTTCTTGAAAAGATTATATATTTCCAATAAAATTATTCCACTGACACCGTCTTCTATTTTAACTTTTCCCACTGGTTAAGTGGTTGCTATTCTTGAATTTCTTCATCCACTCATTTCTATTTTGCTTGTTATCCTCATTCAGTCCTTCGCAATACAGCATTTCTATCTTATCTTTGGTCTTCCTCTGTTTCTTCTACATTCTGCTACTAAGCTGATCATTCTTCTTCCAATATATTCTTTATATCTCCTCATGACATGATCAAGCCAATATAATCGTCTCTCGTATCTTCTTAGAAACTGCTATTATTCGAGCCATTTCTTTTAGCTTCACATATCCAGTAAAATTATTTCATAAAAAAACTATGCAAATTGCACTTGACACTGGCATCTTCTTCTTTAGCTTTTCCCATTCGTTAGGGGTCGCTGTTTTTTACCTTCCGTCACCCTTAGGTAAGGAAGGTATTGTCTTTGGTCAAAAAATTCAATGATGAGTTTTTACTGAATAAGCACGTTTTAGGGTCCATATAATACGATTTTACCATTTTTACGATGATGTCTGTATGTATGTGTGTCTGTGTGTGTGTGTAACAAAATTTCCGGATTCCATAACTTCAATACCACGATTCCAAAAATTATAATTTTTTCGTATTCCTCAAGTTTACATCCAGAAGAACATCTGATTAGATTTTGGTTATAATTAGTCAACCGGAAGTAGTCTCATTTGAAGATTTAACAGTTAAATTTGATTTATTGACATTTAACGTTATTATAACTTAAAGAATATATTATTCTCTATACGATTTGATTACAATTTATACTTCATATTCAATACATACAGAGTTAAAGAATTTTAAAGAAATTAAATTTTATAATTCAGCCAGCTATGCCAAACTTGGGAACTAGTATCAAATTCATATAATTCAAATTGACAGATGTCAGTATAAATAAAAAGTAAATTAATGTGGCAGATATGAGGATGTTGAAGTAGATATTGGGGAATAGACGGAAAAATATGGTAAGAAAATAACTCTAGTATTACAAGTTTTTAGAAAGATACAAGAAAGACGATTACATTGGTTTGAACATGTCATGATGAGAAAGGAAGAATTATATTGGAACAAGAATGAATAGTTTAATAATAGGACGTTAAAGGAACAGAGGAAGACCAAAGATAAGATGGAAGGACTGTATTGCGGAAGATTTGAGAGAAAAGGAACTGAATGAGAACGACATGCAAAAATAGCGACCCCTAACAAATGGGATAAGCTAAAGATGAAGAAGATGCCAGTGTCAAGTGCAATTTGAATAGTTTGTTTATGAAATAATTTTACGGGAAATTTAGAATCTTTTGTAAGAAAAATTATGGAATTTATATGACGGAAGGTATTGTGCTGGCCACAACAGATTTTTTTATTTTCTTCTTGCACTAATCTCTGTTTTACGTGTCGTTCTCATTTATTTCCTTTTCTCTCAAATCTTCCACAATACAGTTCTTCCATCTTATCTTTGGTCTTCCTTTGTTTCTTCAACCTTCTATTACAATATATTCTTCATTTCTCCTCATGACATTTTCAAACCAATGTAATCATCTCGCTTGTACCTTTCTAGAAACTTGTAATACTAGAGTTATTTCCTTACCTATCTTTCCGTGTCTTCCCTAACATCTATCTCAACATTCTCATCTCTATGCCACATTCATTTTCTTCTTATTGACACTGACATTTGTCAATTATATATTTTTTAATATAGTAGCTATTTCCATGGTTATAGCATGGTTATGATGATTTAATATCTCTATAATTCTTTAACTCTATATCCATTGAATATGAAGTATAAAATGCAATGACATCGTGTAGATAATAGTATATTCTTTAATATATATAATGACATTAAGTGTCAAAAAATGATATAACAACGTTTTGTCAAGAAAAACTGTTAAAATCTTTAAATGCGGGTGCTTCCGGTTGACCAATTATAGCAAAAATCTAATCACCTCTTGGATGTAAACTTGAGGAATACGAAAATATTATAATTTTTGGAATTGTGGTATTGAAGTTATGCGATCACACATACACACATACATACATCATAGTAAAAATGGTAAAATCGTATTATGGGGACCCTAAAAGATAATACATTCCTTACCTAAAGGTGATGGAAGGTAAAACTATATTTTAAGCATTTTGAAATAATTTTAAAGAAATATATATACTGTAACATCACGTTTGTGAAAATTGTATAATTTGCAAATTTTTGTCATAATAAAAAATCTGATGTGGCCAGCACATTACCTTCTAAATTAGCACTTATTCTTATATTTTTCTAGTGTTCCGATTTTAGCAAGTGTGACTGTAATTGTTAAAACTGTAACTAGCCGAATTATTATGAGCCTGTGTACAACGCGACAATGATATATGATCGTTACAAAATATATCCCTTAACATTTCGTTATTAAAATTCCTGATTAATAAATTTAAAATGTTTTTACCATATTTCATTCGTTATCAATTACTTAACCTAAAATTAAATCCTTTCTGGGTTGGCTGGTTGGCAAAAAGAAAACCGTTCGCTACTTATATATATTGTAACAAGGCGCTTCACTTTTTCTCCCATAATAAGGATAATTTGTCTTGCGACGTCACTGTCACTGTCAAGACTCCAGGCATAATGAAACGAGTGACGTCACCACGGTTTAATTATTAATATTAAAATCATAAATTATTGCCATGCATCAACGGTAAATAAAGGAGGAGAAGGATATATTTGAAATTGGAATTCATACTTATCATCAAAGATGATGCATTGACAATAATTTGGAGCCTGCTTAAAAACCGGAAGGGGGGGGGGAGTACATAAAACTGACGGAAGTTAACGCTATGTTAGTGCCACACCTCGTCTAATAACAACACCATTTGAAAATTTCATTGTCCACCAAATTATTTAAACATTCCTGCAATTCCCGCTGAAGTTTATCCTCATCTGCATATTTATTTAAAAAAAAAACTCTTCGCTGTGAAAATATCTTTTCTTTATCGAATTCCAAGTTGTGCAAATTGCACGACAACTCTGCAGTCCTGCAAACACAGGCGGCAGCATTTGTAATATGAAATTTTGTTTAATCTTCTGAATAAATATAAAATTTGCTCCGCGTTGCAGTAGTAGACAAGGGGTATGAGGAGGCAGGAATGCTGACGCAACGCAGTGATCTTGTTTTCAAATTTCAAGTTGAAAATGTAAACATCAGGAATGGAACAGAAGTTTTTCTGGAAGATGAAATATGGATGAAACTTAGACATGGAATAAGTGTGACGCCTTGAATTGTATTTTAGGCAGAGACTAAAAACGGAATAATTCGTTCTTATCCGAAACCGAAAAATTTCGTTTCCGTTCTTAATGTTCCCACCTAAATATTTTCGTTTTCGTTCACTGTAGTTATAAATATTATTGAGTAACATTTGATGAAAATATAGAAATATAATGTTCTTTTTACCTTCCGTCACCTCTAGGTAAGGAAGGTATTGTCTTTGGTCAAAAAATTCGGTGGTGAGTTTTCATTGAATAAGCACTTACAATATGATTTTACTATTTTTACGATGATGTCTGTATATGTGTGTGTGTAAGGGTGCGTGTGTGTGTGTGTGTATGTATGTGACAGCGGTTTCGGCCACGATATCTCTAATACTAGAAGTCCAAAAATTACAATTCTTGCGTTTCCTCTACCATACAACCATATGAAAAGACTTGATTAGATTTTGGTTATAATTGGTCAACCGGAAGTATCCTCATTTGAAGATTTTAATAGTTTTTCTTGAAAAACTCAGTTAAATATTATAACTTAAAGAATATATTATTCTCTATACGATTTGATTGCATTTTATATTTCATATTTAACAGATATATAGTTAAAGAATTATAAATATAATAAATTTCATAAATCAGCCAGCTATGCTAACTTAACCATGGAAACTGCTAATATATTAATAACATAAATTTTCAGAAAATAATGTTTAGAAGATTTTTGTTCCGATTCTCCAATTGTTACCAGAATCTATTCAACTCTTCCCTTTACTGTTACATTGTAGTTACACAGGTCTTATAGAATTTGAGAAATCGTACATACAACAACCTCACACACACACACACACACACACAAAGAGACAGACATCATCGTAAAAATGTTAAAATCTCTTAGCGAGAGGTAATATATTCATCCCATTGTATTTGTCAGAATATTGCAGAATATTTTTGTTTGAAAACTGCTGAAACCATTAATTTATAACTGTGAAATTTCAGGCAATAATTAAAGCCTGTAGCGATAGAATTTATTCGCTACCATTTCATGTATTTTCAGCAGTATTTTTAACGTGCGTTTTAGTGCTACAACTAAAACATTTCTTCTACCATGTTCATGTAAATTTTACACACATAAATTTTTCCAACATGCAATTTTTTCCAAAAAGTAATTTTGCAAGTTTTTGTTTAATAGCATAAAATGTTTTCAAATTGAAAAAATAGAGTAGCGTCGATAGTACGCATAGCACTAGTAGTTGACACTTTGAGATTCAATTACTATAAAATAAACAAGTATGACTGTTTGTACCTTCCGTCACCTTTATGTAAGGACGGTATTGGCTTTGGTCAAAAAATTCAATGATGAGTTTTACTGAATAAGCACGTTTTAGGGTCCTATAATACGATTTTACCATTTTTACGATGATGTCTGTATGTGTGTGTGACAAAAGTTTCGGATCGCATAACTTCAATACCACGATTCCAAAAATTATATTTTTTTCGTATTCCTCAAGTTTACATCCAGAAGAACAACTGATTAGATTTTGGTTATAATTGGTAAACCGGAAGTGGTCTCATTTGAAGATTTAACAGTTGATTTAATGTTATTATAACTTAAAGAATATATTATTCTCTATACGATTTGATTGCATTTTATATTTCATATTCAATAGATATATGGTTAAAGAATGCAAAACATGGAAACTACTAATATATTCATATAATTCAAATACTGACAGATGTCAGTATAAATAAAAAGTAAATAAATGTGGCAGAGATGAGGATGTTGAAGTAAATGTTGGGGAAGACACGGAAAGATAAGTAAGGAAATAACTCTAGTGTTACAAGTTTCTAGAAAGATACAAGCGAGATGATTACATTGGTTTGAAAATGTCATGAGGAGAAATGAAGAATATATTGGATGAATGCTTAGTAATAGAAGGTTGAAGAAACAGAGGAAGACCAAAGATAAGATGGAAGGACTGTATTGCGAAGACTTGAGAGAAAAGGAACTGAATGAGAACGACACGTAAAACAAAAATGAGTGGAAGAAGAAAATAAAAAATAGCGACCCTTAACGAATGGGGAAAGCCAAAAAAGAAGATGTCAGTGTTAAGTGCAATATGCATAGTTTGCTTATGAAATAATTTAACTGGAAATTTAGAATCTTTTGCAAGAAGAATTATGGATGGAATTTATACATAATACACAGGATTTAAATCTGTGTTAAGATAAATAAAATTTGAGTCCAAGATCCAAACAATAATTTAATCTTCTTATACTTCCCATACTGCCGTTCACGTTTATCTTATGTATTATTAACTGACACATATTTCTTTTGTAAGTCCTTCCTCATAAAATATTTCTTTCTATGTGTAGCCTTCTATAAAAATTATTCCTCGCATCAAAAGAATATTCAACAAGCCTTATTTTCTAATTCTTTCAGTAGTTCATATAATATGTACCACATCAATACAGTGTATGTATGTCCTCGGTCTCTCGGGCTTTAGTCCTGGACAAATCCTTCAGCTTCAGAACGTCGCTGAAAGAGACGGCTTTGCTTTCAGCGCATGGAAATCAACAGAGAAGAGATATTCGCTGAAAATGTCTCGTTATGTTGATATAGAAAATATATCTTAACAGTTATATAGGGTGTTTCTCGATGTTGGGGACAAGCCTTAAGGGCATATAGTACTGACCAAAATGAGTAAAAAAAGCTTAATCAACACACCTACAAATTTACTAATACTGGGAACTATATTAAGTTCTCATATAACTATTGTTCTATTTACAATTTTCTTTTGCAAATCGTCACTATTATTAATATGAAATGATTGTTTTTTTGACAGTGACATTTATCTGTCAGTCACATACATTTGAGCTGAATTGTGTACCCAAGTAGTTGTGTAGGCTCCAGGATTTAAATGATAGATTATTTTATAAATTGATCCATAAAATATATAGAAAAAATCTGTTGTGGCCAGCACAATACCTTCCCTCAATATATCTATTGAATATGAAATATAAAATGTAATCAAATCGAATAAAGAATAATATATTCTTTAAGTTATAATAACGTTAAGGTAGTTCACCAGCTACTGTCCAGGCCAAATATTTGATCGCGCTGAACGTATACTGCGTATTCTACGATAACCCCTCTCTAAAGAAAACTTTTGGTAGCTGACTGTACTTTCTTGTGCCGTATGTCATAAGTATGTACACCCACATCGCTACGAAACGTTGTTAAAGGAAAGCTGGCAAAGTCGCGCTTTAATCGGAAGGGGAAGGGGGGAACAGTTCTAGCAGAGAGCCGCTGAATCCAGCCGTAGTTACAAATTTACTGTTTTGACGTGACTTATTCCCGCTGTCAATTTTGACGTATTAAAAATAATATAACAAAAATAGATAAAACATAGTACTTACATTTGCATTTTTTATATTTTGTATTTTTTATTCATTTATATCTTTGAAAAACCATATAACAACGTTATAATAGCTAAATTGATTTTTTGACATTCTAAAAATGACATTTAAATTTGATATCTGTTGGATCGTAGCCTACTTTATTAATACAAGACCGGAAAACAACTCAAATTTTGTTTCAAAACTCTAGTTCTAAAACCGGTAATGAGGGCGTGATTTATGCCTGCTGTCATTTATATGTCATTTTGAGACTGTCAAAAAATCAATTTAGCAGTTCAAACGTTGTTATACAGTTTTTCACAAATATAAATGAATAAAACATACATTAAATGTAAATGTAAGTAATATTTCTATCTATATATTATATTAGTTTTACCCTTCCCCCTGACGTAAACATACAGTGTTGCCGCTGCCTCTCTCCCTCGAGTTTTTCTGTCGTCGAGTACATTATTTTACACTACGATTACTCTGAAACTGTACGTCAGATCGCTTTCATCGTTTGAAATAACATTCGAAACATATTAAACTACTACATATTAGTTTTTTATTAAAATCTATAGAAGCAAAATGATGCTATTAATCAAAACGTTGGTTTTGGTAGCATTGGTCCTATGCTTCACGTGTTAAAATGTCTGACTTTCGAGGCGAATAGATCATTTTCTGTACGTCAGAAGTTTATAAAAAATTAACTGTGCATGTATTAGGTAATTCTTAACACATATGTATTTTTTTATGAATATCTATAGAAACTCGATTTACTGGTGAACTACCTTAAATGTCAATAAATCAAATTTAACTGTTAAATCTTCAAATGAGGCTACTTCCGGTTCACCAATTATACGAAAAGTTATGCGATACGAAACTTTCGTCACACACATACACACGCACATATACACACACACATACATACATACAGACATCATCGTAAAAATGGTAAAATCGTATTATACAGACCCTAAAACACGCTTATTCAGTAAAAACTCATTGAATTTGACAATACCTTCCTTACTTAAAGGTGAGGGAAGGTAAAAAAATGTTGAACTGCCAAAACTTTTATTACAATTTGCTGTTACAGGAGTCGAACTACGTTCACTCACTCTATGCTCTTAACTTCTTCCACCACATCATTTACGATTAGAACATTTTGTTCCATTTCCTGTTTCCTCCGTACTTCCTGTTTGCTAAGAATTCGTATTTGTCAACAATTATTTTTTGTCGTAATCTCCACGGTAACCTTAACAACATACAAAAGATGACTGAGCGAACAGCGTAGTGAAAATGAGATTTTTTCTTGAAAAAATATCTCTATCCTTTCGCAAATCGCCTGCCTGACCTAGTTCGTCTAACATGTGTTTTATTTATCACATATTCAATACATGGATGACTAAGATGATCATTTCCTACTAGGTAGGGAAGACAACTTCATTATCTACAAAAGGAATTTTGGGAAAAAAATTATACACATTTGTTTGAATCAGAATGATGTTAAAGGGGTGACTTTAACCCTTCGTGGAAGATTTAACTTGTGAGAAGGGTACAATATACAATAGATAAGATATAGAAAATGTCGCGTAAAGTATGTTGATAAATTTTGATATATTGGTTGTTATCCTAAATAAATAAATTTATTTTCACGACTTTTTCACTCGTTTTTGACATGCCAAAGTGTTTCGCAAAAATTTGGTAATAAATCTGTGGTTCAATCCTTCTTGGTTGTTGGTATTTGTACAATTCTACAATTCATGACTTATTAACAGCTAAGTAACAATAAAATTTCTGGAAGACTTTAATTGCCAAATTAAATTTTGGTGTCTGTACGTATGTACGCAGATATCGATAAATGATGAAATATTTGTACCAAGTGTCACCTCACGGGCACTCATTGCTGTCGTGGAAAGTGCACCACAGGGGCCAATTTTATGCCGTTAAAATTGTTGGCGTCGGTCGGGATCGAACCCGGGATATAATTAACGAATTTAATATTTCTTGTACATACAAATAATTCAAATTGTATCTATTCTTTAGTTCTATGAGGAATTTTCTCCTACTCTTCTAATATATTCAAAATTCTTTATATTCACGGAGGGTTTTAGCTGTATTTCTTAAGGACATATGTAATATTAATATACCTATAATTTTAAATATTTAATTAATAATACAATAAGAAATTTTAAATGTACTTACTTCCCAGAAAAACCTTCCTGTAATATTAATAAAACTGCTGATTCTTGACACTAACATTTTGCATTGTCAGTTATAAACATTTAAAGATCTCAAATGGTTTCCATGGAGTTGTTTAGGCAGCAATATTTATTACAACGGATTATTCTATAGTATTATATAATATATTTCTAAATCTATAGAAGATATAATAAAAATTTAAAGATTAATGTATTAACATAAATTTTAAGAATTATTTAAGAAACTACCACTTTCGGTTGTCCAATTGTTACCAAAACCTATTCAACTCTTCCCATTAATGTTAGCTTGAGGAATCCGTAGTTAAACAGGTCTTTAATTGTATAGAATTTGAGAAATCGTATCTGCAACATCTTAACACACACACACACACACACACACACACACACAGACAGCATCATAAAAATGTTAAAATCGTATTCTAGGGACACTAAAACGTGCGTATTCAGTAAAATTCAGATATGTGATTTTTAGCATGAATCCAATACTTCTCTTAGCGAGAGGTAAAAAGTCATACAAGACATCTACGTATACTAATATATTCTTTAGAATTTCTCTTCTCCATTTCTAGTTCTACATTTCTTGTAGTCGTTTGAAATAATTGTTGACAAATACAAATTCCAAGAGGTTACATTCCTGCTACAAAGCCGCAGGAAGCTGTATAGTGGGACGGCAGGAAATGGGAAGAAAATATGATTCCTTAAACGATGTAGCTTTGAACTTTGGCCGTGTGAACAGCGCTTTGAGTGCAAATCGTAAAAAGGGAAATAAAACAGGAAGTACAACATGCATCAAGGCAGTCAGCACAAACAAATTTTTAAAATCAACATATCTTTGCTACGCTTGTTACGGAAGAGATACCTTTAGATATTTCATGTATATAATTCTGAATTCTTAACGACGTAAGGGTATTAGGAAAGACTTTGACAAGCTTCAGACATTTAGTAAAAGAGGAATGTGTGCACATAAGATATTTTTCTTTTTGAAGAGTATTTTTAACTTGTATCTAATATAAGTTTTGACAAAATATTAGACCTCTTCATCAAATAGAAAGATTTTTTATTAAAACATTGACATCATATTTTAATACTCATATATCTCTGGTCGATGTTATATGTCTTTCCCTGATCGTCTGAAATATTCTTGTCTATAACTGTTGTTCGGTTTAATATTCTCAAGCTTATTTTATATTATTTCCTTAAGAAATGCCCAAAAGTCTTCAATAAATCGCGCCTGAGAAACATTTGAAGGTTACTCTCTGTTTTCTATGAAATGTTGGCTCCTTAATGCTCTGCAATATCTGGATATTTGCTTAAGCTGTTTTGCAGTCTATTTGATTACATTATTTCTTTTTCGTAATACCATACAGTTATTATGATTCAACAAAACTAAACACGTAAGTGAAAAGTAATCTATAATGGACGCATGAACGCAAAACAAAAGTGAAAAGGTGTCTATAACGGCCGGTGTCCGTTATTATAACGACCTGCACAATACCTTCCGTCAATCCTGTGTATTATGTATAAATTCCATACATAAATTTTCTTGCAAAAGATTCTAAATTTCCAGTAATTTCATAAACAATCTATGCAAATTGCACTTGACACTAACATCTTCTTCTTCTTTAGCTTTCCCCATTTGTTAAGGGTCGCTATTTGTATTTTCTTCTCCCACTCATTTCTGTTTTACGTGTCGTTCTCATTCAGTTATTCGTCTCTCAAATCTTCGCAATACAGTTCTTCCATCTTATCTTTGGTCTGCCTCTGTTTCTTCAACCTTCTATTATTAGCATTCATCCAATATATTCTTCATTTTTCCTCATGACATTTTCAAACCAATGTAATCTTCTCGCTTGTATCTTTCTAGAAACTTGTAACACTAGAGTTATTTCCTTACCTTACTTCAACATCCTCATCTCTGCCACATTAATTTACTTTTTATTTATACTGACGTCTGTCAATTTGAATTAAATGAAAATTTAATTTCTTTAAAATTCTTTAACTCTATATCTATTGAATATGAAATATAAAATGCAATCAAATCGTATAGAGAATAATATATTATTGAAGTTATAATAACGTTAAATGTCAATAAATCAAATTTAACTGTTAAATCTTCAAATGTGGCTACTTCCGGTTCAACCAATTATAACCAAAATCTAATCAGTTGTTCTTCTGGATGTAAACTTGAGGAATACGAAAAAAATATAATTTTTGGAATCGTGGTATGTCTTATTTTCGTCGGGATTCGAACCGAAACCCTCCTCCATAATCACCCTCCCTCGCTTGTTGGAATCTTTTGCTGTGCAGGATTGATTCATCCTTTCATCAAGTGCTCCTTGATTTTGCGCCGCGACGCTGTTTCTTGCGTCAGCGACTACAACACCCCCAAGCGATGACAATGCGAACGAGTGGGAGTAATGGCGCACTTCCGGCACATGTCACCCTACACCAAGTGATAAATGCACCCTCGTTACGGGGGAGGGGGGTGTAGTCAGACGTTCAAAGATTTTAAATAAGTAAATATATCATCAATATGAATGCAGATATTGTGAAAAGGGATACGTGGGAATGTGAATATACTGATCTATGTGGATGATGTAATATTTCCGAATGATTTTTTCTTTATTATTTAGACAGCCTTTTATGCACACATAGCCATAAGCACACGGACAGCAGTCATACAAGAGTGTCGCTTCATGCTTTTTTCAAACACTCTGGATGTATACTTAGGTATTTATTTTTACTATTAAAAATTCATTTATAATCCATTCAATAATTTTCACACTAGATGCTATTTTAGCATTTCACGGAATTAAAAATCAATAGTCTTCAAAAGCTATTATAAATTGTATGAAATACATTTAACTATTGAAGTATTCATAATAAAAATAGCTAACAATGTATTACAGAATCAATTATCTGTTAAATATGTAATTCCAATTAGAAATTAAATGGTGGTACAGATAATTATTAAATACTTGGAATCCTTTAACAATTTCAATGTTGTATTGTAGCATTCTTTCAAACCTTCTGTTTGCTACCATTGCTTCGTTCATAAAGTGTTTTCGATGTTCGATAATGAATTGGGAAGTAGATTCGAACGTTTCTCTGCAGTGCAGTTCCATTTTGAAAGCACGTGCATTCTCTAAAACGCGAATGACAGAATTGTTTGGCGAATACGTGCTAAGAGATACACATTTAAACTTGGAAGTTATGTACGAGTATACGAACGAAATGTGTGCTTTCGTTAAGAGTTTTTAGACTTAACAACAGACTAAATTATGCATTTTTCCTTTATGCCATGAAATCATGGGTGTAGGTTTGAGATTTTAGATGTTTCAATGTCGATATATATGTCAGAAATCTTTTTACCATAAGGTGTACTAATTTCGCCCATTGCCGTGTTTTTTTCTCCAAGATCTTCAGTATCACCTTATCCCAGTTGTCTTTAGGTCTATCCCGGTCTCTTTTTTCTACCACATTCATCATCCATATTTGTCTATTTTCGTTCATTCTGATCATGTAGCCCACCAAGTTACGTATCTCTCCTTCATGAAGTCCAATACAAACTTATATTGTAGTTGTTCTCTTATCATTTCATTTTTGAATCTATCTTGTAGTAATACTCCTAGTACTCTTCTTAAATATTTCATTTCAAGTTTCATAGCTATATGTATTCTTATTTGTGTTTTTAATTCTCAAGTTTGAATCAACCTGTAATTTGGGTCTTGAACCCTGCTGCTCAGATTATTAATAAATAAGAAAAAATAAGTAATTTCATTGTACATAAAACTGTTTAAGATTTGCTTTTACTCACATTTCCAACACTACCAATACCATTTTATGCATACGAAAATCAACTATGACGCGAAGCTCAAGTGGTGGAAATCAAGGTACAAGTAATTACATTTTCATGTATAAGTTAAATCTGAAAAAAATCCGATGTGGCCAGCATTTAACCTCTCGCTGTATATTTTACCTGGCTGTATCCATAAAACAAAGAAAAAATAAAATAAAAAAATAAATATTTCATCACGGCATATTACCCATTGCTGGGTGTGCCAATCTGCTTCGTACACAGATATCGGTAATGATGGAATATTTGTACCGTGTGGGCGCTTACCAGGCGTCACCTCACGGGCACTCATTGCTGGCGTGGAGACTGCGCCACAGAGGTCAATTTTGTGCCATTAAAATGCGATGTAATTTTTGGCGTCGGTCCCCAGATTCGCGACCAGACACTCAGGCACACGGCCACGAGAAAACAAAGAATATTTTTAGAAATACAAATAATATATTCATATAAGTCTATGACGTATAAACTTCTTTATTATTCAATAAGAGCATGTCTTAACATTTTTTTTTTCAAGAATCTACTTTCGGTTGTCCAATTATTACCAAAACCTTTTCAGATCTTCCCATGAATGTCCGATTGGGAAATACGTAGTTAAACTATTATAAAGTCTTATAGTTTTTGAGTAATCGTCCTTCCAACATCCCACATACACACATACACAGTTACATCTACACACACACATAGACATCATCGTAAAAATGTTAAAATCGGATTGTAGGGACCTTATTAAAACGTGCTTATTCAATAAAATCTGGATATATGATTTTTAGCATGAATCCAATACCTCTCTTAGCGAGAGGTAAAAATCAGGATTAAAGATATTACCTTCGTATCCAAATAAAGATTTTCTATCGGTAAATGTAACAGTCCTCTTTTCCTGCTGGAGGGAAATGATTAAAAATTCGTGGAATCCATTCTCCGCTACTGGTTGAGTGACATTCACTCCTGCTTCTGTTGTTTTCCTGCCATTGTTAATGCATCCACTACAGAGCAGGAATACGGAATTTTTCCTGTCCTCACGCCAAACACAAAAGCGGAATTTAAATAAAAAAATCTAATGGAAGTGGAGCATTACACACAGCGTCAATTTCTTTTTAATTTTAAAGATATTGTAGGCTTTCTCGTAAATTTCTATAAACTGTGCCTTTTATAATTTTCTTAGGGGTGAATCAGTTTCGGCATCTTTTTATGTCTTCAGGAGGTGAAAATACCTTCTGAAGAAGGCAAAATGACTGATGTACATAATTGCACCTCACTACCCTTTTAGTCAAGAAGTATAAGAAGCTGTATATTTTCATGTCCTATGATTCTGTTTCACGAAACTAAATACAAATTGTAATAATAATATATAATATTCTTTATTTCAAGTCTTACAACTTACAGTTTTGCTACATATTTTTGTTACCTTGGCGTTGTATACATTGCGATAATGGAGATAAGAAGACGAAAGGACACAAACAAGTCCATGGTGGGAATCGAACCAACGACCCCAGGATCCGAGCGGTGATGGTCGCTTTGAGCGCTGTCGCATCGCAACATGCTTATCCACCGAGGCGGCTAACTAAATACAAATTGTAATACTTGTATAATACACTCCATTCTAAACGCAAAATGACAAATATAACCTTCCTCAGGCTCGTCCCACAGAAAATTTTTGGGGTCTCATCTTGAAAATTTTACGATCAAAATTCGAAGTATAAATAGTTATTTAGTTATACGAATTGAATAAATACGGTATAAGTATAATGGATGAAATATAAATACCACTATATCTTGTCCAACAACAATATGTTGCAATAATTATCGGCAATCTTAGAAACACCGTCTTTGCAATACCAAAATGCACAATATAATACCAAGAATTAACAAAAGTACCAACACACAACGACACACAAATTATCGATGCCAAAAAATCAACTTTATCACATGATTGCCAGAATGACAAGAATATTCAAATAATTCATACATTTGAAATTTTTTGTTACCGCGGTTACAAAACAGTTTCTAGTTCACTTTTTACCGTCGGATGGACAGAGATAGCGTATACCCCTTCGAAACACCAACGATAAAGAGAGCGAATAAAAGTCTCATAATGTCATGTGTGCACGACAAAGATGCTAGATAAAAGTTTAGCAATTCTTGCATCAGAAATTAATGACATCTGATTTTGTCTACAATTGCCATTTTGTAGAAAAGATTAAATTGATCAAATATGTTATTCCTAGAATGTGTGGTCCGTTTGTTGAAGGTGAAATAATACCATTGTAACACTGCAACAAAATCAATGGTTAATTCATTCACTCTCCTTTTCATAATAGTTAAGAAGAACCAATCTGGCGGCCGAAATATATTTGGCAATTCCAGTTCGGTACAGCCCTATTAGAAACGCTTATACATAGATCCTATAGAAATACTTACATGTAGAATCCCATTGTTAATGTTGTCTGCAACTTCAAAAATCACTTGAACATAAGAAGAGACATTCTTGCTTTATCGGAACAGAGCGCATTTATCAGATTTTTGGATTGGAGGGTTGGAGTCTCACAAAATTGCATTAAGGAATATTACAACAATATGGAGTTATCTATATAAATATATATTTTAAAACCATAGCTAATTTATCTTTAATTTTATATACAAATAAAGTATAGAGTTAATATCCTAGCTACATAATTCTTTTCCTCCATCTCTGGATTCGCCTCTGTTCACTTCAGTCCTCCGTCATACCAGATGCATTACATGAATTAAAAACTGCACAAAGCATCAGACGGGCTGTAGGAAACATGACGTTGAAATGTAGGTACACTAGGGCTTTACATGCGACAGATTTCTCAACACTGCTTTTGCTGTAGTGTTGGAAGAAACACAAGAGGAGTACGGTTCGATGGACATATACAAAAACGAGGGTGGGGACGTATAAGATGAAAACGAGACTGATTTTGCAGGGTGCTATATTAAGATTAGTCATAGTTGTTGTTTCGAATTAAACAATTCACACCTAATCTCCAAAAAGTAAAGTACCAAAAATTGGAAGAAATTACAACAGGGTGTAGGATGTATAACTACACCCTATTTTTACCTTGTGTCACCTTTAGGTAAGGAAGATATTGTGTGTGTGTGTGTGTGTATGTGAGACGATCGTTTCGGATCGCATAACTCTAATACCACGATTCCAAAAATTATTTTTTTTTCGTATTCCTCGAGTTTAGACCCATATCCAGACATGATTAGATTTTACTTATTCTCTATACAATATGACTGCACTTTCTACTTCATATTCAAAAGATATAGAGTTAACGAATTATAAACATATTAAATTTCATAAATCAGCCAGCTCTGCTAACCATGGAAATTGCTAATATATTCAGATAATTCAAATTGACAGATGTCAGTATCAATGAAAAGAAAATGTATGTGGCAGAGATGAGGATATAGAGATAGATGTTGGGAAAGACATGGAAAGATAGAATAAGGCTTTATAATATAAGGGAAATGGCTCGAGTGATAAATACAAGGGAGACGATTACAATTGAACATGTCATGAGGAGGGATGAAAAATATATTAGCAGAAGAATGAACAGCTTAGCAATAAAAAGTAGAAGAAACAGAGAAGACCAAAGATAAGATGGAAGTACTGTATTGCCGAAGACTTGAGAGGAATAAGGAAGACACGCAAAACAGAAATGAGTGGAAAAAAATATAAAAACAGCAACCCCTTACGAATGGGAAAAGCTAAAGAAAAAGATGTTAGTGGCTAGTACAATTTGCATAGTTTGTTTATGAAATCTTTTGCAAGAAAGTTCATGTATGGAATTTGTTCATAATACACAGGATTGCGGGAAGATAAATACGCTGGCCACATCAGATTTTTCTAGATTACAATTTGAATTACTCCTTTATTCAACGTTCCATTTTCCCTCTTACCTCATTTGTGTCTTTAAACTTCTTTCCCGTCAGATTCTTTTGCAAATGAAGTATAAGTAGGGGATGAGCATCAGACGGTACCAGATCGGATCTGTGTGGTGGATGGTTAACAATCCTATTCAAAATTGTTCAATAAAATTTAGGTGATTCGTGCTGTGTGAGGCTGTGAGAACATGCGTTATTGTTAAGCAAACAGACATCCCTGTCTTCGTTTCTGAATCGCCCATCGACGTTTCTTACATACATACAAACATAAAATCACGCGTGTCCCACTTAGTGGGTTTGCACAAACCCTTTAACAATAAGAACAACATCAACATCATACAACAAATCCTTACTCTTAAACATATTAAAGTGACCGATTTTCGGTAGCGAAATACCGCATCCGGATCAAAATAATAGTTAGGAAACAATCATCCTTCGCCACACATTCCTATCTAAGCACACTTCTTTCGTCTCGGCCACACTCATAATCGCATTCATACATGCTCTTCTTCTCTTCTTACTTGGAAACTCTCTTTAAGCACGCTACCAACCACATCCATCCACTTACCCACTGGTCGGCCACGCAATCGAAAACCCTCAACTTCACCAAGATATATACGCTTAACAAGCCGTTCACTTGCCATTCTCTCCACATGCCCAAACCATCTCAACTGACTCACACCAACTCTCCTAATCACATTGTTCCTAACCATACATTCTTCATACACCAAATTATTCCTCACGCGATCCCGTCTGACATACCCACATACACCATGTTTCTTTAGGATTTTATAGTAGTGATCTGCATTCACAGTAGACCCCACACATAAAACGTATGATCCAGCGGATCTTGCATATGGTGGTAGACCAGTCGTTTAAAAGAGGGTCTCTCTACACAATAGAAGTACTAACTCTCCAAAACAAAATTTCCCCAGGCCACTAGTGTCTTGTATCTTTAATTTTTGTATAGCTCTCGTATATTGTCATTACCAACATCTTGGCAAATAAGCGATCACCCATCCAAGTACTAACCACGCGCACATAGTGACAAAACCACTGACAATGTTATATTTAATAATTCATCTAAACACTATTGTATTCTTCTTTCTTGTCCCTGTTATAAGAGACGCTTAGCGTAGTGCGTAATGAAGTTCTTTCGCGTTTCCCGGGTCATGTAGATGTTTTATAGGCCAACTTGCAAAGTCGACTGAATAAGGGGAAAGTTTTATTGTCAAATCGGCGAAATGAAGTTTTCACTTGTAAATCAGCTTGCAAATCTTTATTCCCAACAACCAGGGACAACTGATTTCAACCCAAATAAATCCACCAAAATGTTTTCTTCAGAAAAGTTTCACTTAATGCTGGGTTACTGCTGAAATACACGAAACTGCATAAGATATGCCGAAGAAAATAAATAATTCCTCTCTCACTTCCGTTTTTGGTTACATAAGTATAGGGCGCGAGCAGTCATGTGACATTGTTGGCCTCGACAAGCAGATATGGGGGTCCAACTAATAATTATGTACATAGATATCAAATGTCAGAATTTTTCATTAAAAATTTCAAGATTTTTTAAATTTACGTAGTTAATTTGTCACCAGGAGTGTGGAATTTACTTGTCGAGAAAAACACAACACATGGAATTGGAAAGTCGCTAAATTTGGAATGAAAAATTATATTTGGCATTTGTGTACATCATTACTAGATATCATTCTGACACAGGCCCCCATATCTGCTTGTCAAGGCTAACAATATCACATCTGCTCGCGCTCTATTGTATTTAATATTTCTTGTATACCTACACTCTACACCAAAAATTCTACTTATATCTATTCCATATATTTAGATTGTTTAATTTTAAATTCAGTCTATGATGAAATTTTGTCGTCTTCTAATTTTTCGAATTGTTTCCAATTCATTGTCGAAATTGACAGTATTTTTGATAAAAATATAATGAATGTACTTCCCAGGAAAATCTTCAGTAATGTCTGGATTTTTGACATTATTTGGGTTGTGAGGTTTATTACAACAAATTATTATGTACCTTATATTTCTTTATCTCTAAATCTATAAAAGATATAATCAAATATTTATATGTATCAGATAAAGAATTTACTCTTCTTTAATACTAGTAAGAACAAAAAAAAATATTTAGACGATTTTTTTTAAGAATCTGCTACTTTCGGTTGTGCAATTATTACCAAAACCTTTTCAGCTTTTCCCAGTAATGTCCGACTGATAAATACGTAGTTAAACAGGTATTATACACATACACATATACACACATACATCCACACACACTGACATCATCGTAAAAATACTAAAATCGGATTGTAGGGACCTTAAAACGTGCTTAAACATTAAAATCTGGATATGCGAAAATTTTAGGAGACGAAACACGGTCAAAGAAGATACTGAACCAAAAAAAAATATTGTTCTTTGATTCAGATACTGATCTTGTGAAACGTAAGTTTATAATTATTTATTAGACTCTGTTTCACGGAGAGTTCGCCTTTGTGCATTTGTTTTCGAAAATGATCCATTTATACTCACTGCGTACAAAACAGGTTGTCTCGTCTCCTATATTTGTAGTATATACTACATTTGCAGGTCTGCCGGCTAACACATTAAAATAAACAAACTGAATGTGGTCGTTTTAATGAGCTTTTGATGATTGCTGAGTGTAACACACACTCGCGCACATACATAAACACACACAAGCACACAAGCGAAAGCTAATACAGATTTGATTTCACCGGTTCAGCATTTATGGACCACTAATGTGTGTACGCAATGAAAAAATGTGTTACTCGACTAATTACCCTCAAATTATTTTACCAGAACGAAACATTTTACAGAAGAGAGAGAGGAAATTTTATTTTAATGGATTTATTTCAATAAATAAGCATTAAGTTATTACTCGACCGGAGTCAATTTGGAAATTATCTCTAGGGAGTGCTCTCCCGCCGATAGATTTGAGCGCTTATGATTTGACACTGATGATAACTCTACGCTATAGTGTCCTATTCTCAGGGTAACAGCCCTACTAGGGCCTAAGGGTGTACTGTAGGGCTACATCAACATACACATGGCCTAGCAATTAATACGCCACTAACTCGCTGGCAATTAGCAGCGTGATTACACGTCATTCCCAATAGCAAGTACATGCACCAACTACACAAGCTACCCCAAATAAATTCTATATTATTAAAGATACAATAAAATACTAAATACAATCTTATAAAGATGGCACATCCGATTAGAGAAGAAAATATTTTTTTAAACTAGTCGTTCTTAAGTTGCGACACGAAATTATATTTTTACTTTCCGTCACTTTTAGGTAAAGACGTTTTAGAGTGTGTGTATGCGTGTGCGTGTGTGTGTGTCTCCACTCCAACTTTACAATTCTAAAAATCTGTTGTGGCCAACACAATACCTCCCGCCATTTATTTTTGACTAATTTAAATACATACCTATCGGGTCTTGTTGCCGCGTGCCTGATGTCTGGTTGCGAATCTGGGAAACCCAATTCCAACGCCAATTATTTCGAATTTTAAATAGCACAAAATTGTTCCCTGTGGTGCACTCTCCACGCCAGCAATGAGTGCCCGTGAGGTGACGCTAGGGAAACGTCCGCACGATACGAGCCTCAAGTAAATTGCCATCTCGGGTTATCCGATTGACACCAAAATCCAATAGCTTCTTTCCATATTAGAATAAGGTAGAAATACAAGATTTCAAAATTGTCACACACACACACACACACATACACATAGACATTATCGTGAAAATGTTAAAAATGGATTCTAGGGACCTTAAAACGTAGTCATTTACCAACATATTGATGCGATTTTTAGCACGATCCCTATATACCTCCCTTACCAAGGGAAGCTGGAGGTAAAAAGTATAATTCTTTCGCATTCTTCTTCTTTATATCCATATGAAGACCTGATTAGATTTTAGTTACAATTGGTCAACCGGAAGTACTCTCATTTAAAGATCTTAATAGTTTTTCTTGAAAAAACGCAGTTAAACTTTCACATTTTCTATTATTACAAATATGAAAGAATATTTTATTGTCTATAGGGTTTAATTACACATTTTCGTTTATATTAAATAGATATAGAGTTAAAGAATTATAAGGAGATTAAGTTTTCATAAATCAAATAATTATAATATAGAAGCAAGTATTTATTTGGTCAAATTTAGTTTTACTTTTTAACATAGACTTCTTTTAATTCGAGACACAATTGTATAAGTATGAAAAATGTTATACTAATTTATTTTTCTGTTGTTCCAGGTATGTACCATCTAGTTTACTAAAGAACAAACGTCCTTCTTCGAAAACAAATCAGTAAGGTAGGACCTGTCCACATTTTCTACACATGAGTAAAATATTATTTCCAATTGTCTGATCTATTTTGCAACTTATCTTACAAATAAATACGTACATATCATCTTATTTCCGAACATTACATGCGTTCTGTATGCTAGAATTTATAGCATTGATTTAAATATATTTTGATAAAAATGGAATATACGTATAGAGTAAGATATAGATAGAAGTAAACGATGCCGTCATTTCGACTTATACAAATTGAGAAAAGATTTATTGAACGTTATTGAATATATTTTGAGGGTTTATACGCATTGAAAATGCTGAAAGGTCGAACACAGTAGCTATTTTTATCGTAAATTCAGGGCGGTGCATGTTTCATTTCCATATGTGGATATATATTTGAAATATCGGTTGATATTACTTCAACACTGAAATACTAAAATAGATTGTTTGTGAAACGAATTGCCACACACAAAATAAATAAATGAGGGGGAGAATATTCAAGCCTTCTAAATGCCATATCATATTATTTTCAGGAGAGCAATAATTCAGTGTAACGCGTAGGTTAATACCTTCAAAGGCAGTGGCAAGTAATTATATTGTCAATTGTAAATGGTAACATCTAGCCCTGATGAAGACTGTAGCCACAGTCGAAACATAGGCCAAAAGATAAATAATTTTGGTATTTGGCCGGGGCATCTATTCCGGGCAATCGGGAAAGATGCCCTGGTTACATCAGATAATCATGCCCCTTGTAAACTGTTGACAAGCCCAGAATTTTTGAATAAAAAAAAGGAAAATGCAGAAGACAAATGAGAAAAAGTTAAAGAAGCAACATTCACAAAATGCAAACAAGAAACAACATAAGAATAAAAAAAATTACAAGTAGATTCGGATACAGGAACAGATGAAAGTGTGCCTTATGAGGATGAACATAACGAAATGAGTGAAGATGATGATTCTGAATGTGTTGGGTGTGGAGAAAAGTACACAAATACAAAGAGAAAAGATGAGTAGATACAATGTCATTCTCGTGTATAATGTATAAATTCCATAATTTTTCTTACAAAAGATTCTAAATTTCCAGTAAAATTATTTCATAAACAAACTATTCAAATTGCACTTGACATTGGCATCTTCTTCTTCTTTAGCTTTTCCCATTCGTTAGGGGTCGCTATTTTTGCATGACGTTCTCATTCAGTTCCTTTTCTCTCAAATCTTCCGCAATACAGTCCTTCCATCTTATCTTTGGTCTTCCTCTGTTTCTTTAACGTCCTATTACAAAACTATTCATTCTTGTTCCAATATAATTCTTCATTTCTCCTCATGACATGTTCAAACCAATGTAATCGTCTTTCTTGTATCTTTCTAAAAACTTGTAACACTAGAGTTATTTTCTTACCGTATCTTTCCGTGTATTCCCCAATATCTACTTCAACATCCTCATATCTGCCACATTAATTTACTTTTTATTGATACTGACATCTGTCAATTTGCATTATATGAATATATTACTAGTTCCCAAGTTTGGCATAGCTGGCTGAATTATAAAATTTAATTTCTTTAAAATTCTTTAACTCTGTATCTATTTAATATGAAGTATAAATTGTAATCAAATCGTATAGAGAATAATATATTCTTTAAGTTGTAATAACGTTAAATGTCAATAAATCAAATTTAATTGTTAAATCTTCAAATGAGACTACTTCCGGTTGATCAATTATAACCAAAATCTAATCAGTTGTTCTTCTGGATGTAAACTGGAGGAATACGAAAAAATTATAATTTTTGGAATCGTGGTATTGAAGTTATGGAATCCGGAACTTTTGTCACACACACACACACACACACACACACACACATATACACACACACATATACACACACACACACACACAGACACACATACATACAGACATCATCGTAAAAATGGTAAAATCGTATTATATGGACCCTAAAACGTGCTTATTCAGTAAAAACTCATCATTGAATTTTTTGACCAAAGACAATACCTTCCTTACCTAAAGGTGACGGAAGGTAAAAATGACCCCATAAAGGTTGTTGTAAATATGAAAACCTTTCTCATTTATAAGGTAAAGTCTTAACAATGAATAAAAAAGGAGAGATCTACGTTTTTCTTAATATTAACACTAAGGTATATACGGAATTTTTGAAAGGGCATCTATCCCGAACTACTGGGGCATCTTACCCCGACAGTCCGGAGAACATGGCCAAAGCTACTTTTTAAATTATTTTTTTTGAGAGAAACTTATTTTGTTCTTTAAACTGTCTATTTTTACGTTTAAATAAAAGAATATATATTGAGTTATCATACAAATTACTTTTGGTCTTTTTTTTTACATTTTAAACATAAAAAGGTGGGGCATCTATCCCTGACTTACATTATAAATATAATACTAGTCAAAAATATCCGAAAATATATGTATCTATTATACTAATACCAACCTACAAAGCAGAACATCCCTAAAACATACCACATCGATTCCAAATCTCGATAGCGTTTAAACATGTGATGTCCTCATAACACTCATCCCCTTACATCCACCGAAACTAACATGTTCTCCTGATCACGGCAGCAGGAAGTTCTTTAAGAAGTGCAGGATTTCAATTCCTGCTTGCGTGATGGCATCAGCTGTAGATGGCCCGATATCGTACCTCTGGTACTAAGACGCCAAGTTTTTATTCTTGTTGAGCATGCACCAATCCGGACTGTAATGGTACCAATGGAACGAGTCTAGCAAATGGCTTACTTGAAAGCAAGATTGAATATAAATAACAGCTGAATAAAATCTGATTGCCAGTGGCCTTGGAGATGGAGATACTTGGATAACAATTTGATGGCAAGCCGGGTTGGGAACGGTTGTTAATTGGATGGGTAATTGCCTGGTTCTAAATGATGTCAAACGTTAGTCAAACGTTTTAGTTTTATTTCTGTATATTTATTTAAATAACGATGTTTCGGCAGTATTAACTACTGCCTTCTTCAGGAAAGAACAACAAATCAACAAATATAAAAAAATAAATAATAATAACAAAACATTAGCAACAGATACCCAAGGTGCAAATTACAACATATTTAATATAGGAAGCCATGCACAACTAAGATCTATACAATGATTGAGATTATTTCTCTTGGTTTTAAAAATCTCAATGGCTTCTCTAATTAACCTGTTGTTAAAATCGGATTGTAGGGACCTTAAAACATGCATAATCATTAAAATCTGGATATGCGATTTTTAGCATGAATCCAATACCTCTCTTAGCGAGAGGCAAAAAGTATGCGACAGAAATGGATAGGGTAGACATTATTAGTACCAGAACATATGAAAATTTGCTTGACCCGAAAGTAAAGTACTAATTTAATTAATGCAAAATCGAAATCATTGAAATCTAGAGTAACTAAGTCGATGCCACCACTATTAAAATAAAATAAATATTTCATTACGGCATATTACCCATTGCTGGGTGTGCCAATCTGCTTTGTATACAGATATCGGTAATGATGGAATATTTGTACATCGATGCCACCACTGTTTAGTAATATAATGAGTGTCTTAAGTAGATGCAATATATTAAATTTAAAATAGGAAAAAATATGAAAAAGGATTCTATATTTCACAATAGATAGATTAAATTAAACTACAATATACTAGTAGTAAACGTATCGTTGTATTTACTGTGTAAAACACCCCTATATCAAACTCCAACAAAAAAACTGTATCATTCCGTTGAATAATTGCCTATATTGGACTGGTGATAAATTATAAAGCAATCAATTATAAAAAATAAAATATTAACAGTACAATACGCAACCGATCACTCGGAATATCTGTTCAACGCGGTTCATTTTTCACATCCGCAAACTCAATTTCCGTGACTGTAATGCCTCAAATAAATATGAAATTATTAAGCGGCAAACATAGGTAGATCCCTTTATTCCAGGTCAGTTGTAGGACGGGTCATTAGCTAGCAGGAATAGGGCAGGAATATCCCGGAGGACCATGATGACTCGATGAATTTCGGACAGAATCAAATTTCATGGTTTGTGGATGGGTGGAGATCAATAAATACACTCGCAAAATTGGTAGTTTTATGTTTTTTACCTTCCGTCACCTTTAGGTAAGGAAGGTATTGTCCGGTCAAAAAATCAATGATGAGTTTTTTAGTGAATAAGCATTTTTACGATGATGTCTGTGTGTGTGTGTGTGACGAAAGTTTCGGATCGCATAACTACAATACCACAATTCCAAAAATTATATTTTTTTCGTATTCTTCAAGTTTACATCCAGAAGAACAAGTGATTAGATTTTGGTTATAATTGGTTAACCGGAAGTACCTTCATTTGAAGATTTAACACTTAAATATGATTTATTGACATTTAACATTATTATAACTTAAAGAATATATTATTCTCTATACGATTTGATTGCATTTAATACTTCATATTCAGTAGATATAGAGCTATGCTAATCATGGAAAAAGCTAATATATTCAGATAATTCAAATTGACAGATGTCAGTATCAATGAAAACTAAATGAACGTGGCAGAGATGAGGATGTTGGAGATGACACGGAAAGATACGGTAAGGAAATAACTCTAGTGTAACAAGTTTGTAGAAGGATACAAGAGAGACGATTACATTGGTTTGAACATGTCATGAGGAGAAATGAAGAATATATTGGAAGAAGCTTATTATTAGAAGGTTGAAGAAACAGTGGAAGACCAAAGATAAGATGGAAGGACTGTATTGCGGAAGACATGAGAGAAAAGGAACTGAATGACCAGAGCTGGGTAATACTGAAAGTAAAAATACTTAAAGTATTACTTAAAGTACTTTAAATACTTTACTTAAAGTACTTTTGTCAAGAGATACTTACTACTGATACTGAAAGCAAAATTTATATGTACTTAATACTGTAAGTAAAAAAAGTATTTTAAGTACTTAAACTGTACTTAAGTACTTAAAATGTACTTTAAGTACATCGATATACTTTAAGTACTAGAATGTACTTAAAGTACATTTAATGTACTTTAAGTATTTTTTCAATAAGTACATTTACTATATTTGCGACGTCACGCGTGCGCTTTGCTCGTCAGTGCAAGCTGAAACATGTTCATGATATTATAGTAAACAAGAAATCGTGCGGCTGCTGCATTTTTGTGCACCTGAGATTCATGCTATTGCTGTAAGGGTGTTAGGAAACTGATTTAAATTGTAAGTAACCTTGGTTGTTTGGTTTATTTTTAACAAATTAAATAATGACCGTCTTATTAACTTTTTAAATGCAATTTAAAGTTAAAAACCGCATTTAAATTCTGTGTTTCGTGTTATATTTGTATAGACGACGAAAGTGATGACGTAAAATCGAGCTGGAAATACAAAAAGTCTGAAATATGGCATGCGGTTTTATGTAAATTAACTATAGACATAGACATCATATAGGTATAATCTAAAATGATGTCTTAAAATTACCTTAAACCGCCATTTTAAATTGATGATTTCGAGCAAAAAACGCACCAATTTGAATTTCTGTTATCAAACATTATTATATTTTTACCGAAATATTGACTTTAAATAAGTAAAATATAAGTACTTGTACTTAGTACTTAAGTACATTGTAAAAAGTACTTTAAGTACTACTGATACTTATACTTTAAGTACTTTTCTTGAAATACTTAATACTTAGTATTTAAATACTTTTTTAGAGTACTTATCCCAGGTCTGTGAATGACACGCAAAACAGAAATAAGTGGAAGAAGACAATAAAAAATAGCGACCCCTAACGAATGGGAAAAGCTTGAGAAGAAGTCAGTTTGTTTATAAAATAATTTTACTGGAAATTGAGAATCTATTGCAAGAAAATTTATGTATGGAATTTGTACTTAATACACAGAATTGATGGAAAGAATTGTGCTGGCCACATCAGATTTTTTAATAAAACGCCCAGACGGAAATATTAAATTTCATACCGTGTGGAGGTATTTCTGTTTTACCGACGTATGTCTGCCGTAGTGTGCGTTACACAATGATACAAATTACATGATAGAATATTCTATGTGGCTTGACGCACCGGCACATATGTGATATCTACGCCATACCTGGAATACACATTAACTACCTTTACAACCAACTTGTATAACGCTATGAATGTTTCAGTACCCTTCATACATAGTAGCAATTTACTAAACAACTAGTTGTTACCGTATTTTGGATATTATTTATAAAACATGCATTTTGAACATATCAACCGTTTCGGTGTCGAAAAACGTTGACCTCGCAATTTGTTTTTGATGTTCGGGAATAAAAAGAAGTCATTGGGTGCTAAATTATGACTATACGGCGGATGACTTCAAATCGACGTTTTGAGCGCTCAAAAAGTCTTGTTCGAGCCAATGTGTGAGAGCTCACATTGTCGTAGTGAAGAATGATCCATCTTCGGCGAAACAAATGGTTGTGTACCTTTGGTTGTACCAATGGTACGGTTGAGACATGTCCAGTGGTTTGAGCACAAACGCCTTTTTACCTTCCGTCACCTTTAGAAAAGGAAGGTATTGTCTTTGGTCAAAAAATTCAATGATGAGTTTTTAGTGATTAAGCATGTTTTATGGTCCCTATAATACGATTTTACCATTTTTACGATGATGTCTGTATGTATGTATGTGTGTGTGTCTGTGTGTGTGTGACAAAAGTTCCGAATCGCATAACTTCAATACTACGATTCCAAAAATTATAATTTTTTCGTATTCCTCAAGTTTACATCCAGAAGAACAAGTGATTAGATTTTGGTTATAATTGGTGAACCGGAAGTAGCCTCATTTGAAGATATAACAGTTAAATATGATTTATTGAAATTTAACGTTATTATAACTTAAAGAATATATTATTCTCTATACGATTTGATTACATTTTATACTTCATATTCAATAAATATAGAATTTTAAAGAAATTAAATTTTATAAATCAGCCAACTATGCTAAACATGGAAACTACTAATATATTCATATGATTCAAATTCACAGATGTCAGTATAAATAAAATTTAAATTAATGTGGCAGAGATGTGGATGTTGAAGTAGATGTTGAGGAAGACACGGAAAAATAGTTAAGGAAATAACTCTAGTGTTACAAGTTCCTAGAAAGATACAAGCGAGATGAACACATTGGTTTGAGATTGACATGAGGAGTAATGAATATTGGATTGAGTGAAGAACAAAATAAAAAATAGCGACCCCTAACGAATGGAGAAAGCTAAAGAAGATGTTAGTGTCAAGTGCAATTTGCATAGTTTGTTTATGAAATTACTGGAAATTTATGTATGGAATTTATACATAATACATAGGATTGACGGAAGGTATTGTGCTGCCACAACAGATATTTTTTATTGTACCTATTCCGAACGAAATATAGGACAAATTATTATACTATATGTGGGTGAAGTGCTATACACATAAAAACGTTTGATACGGTATTTTTCCATCAAACTATTGATCAGTTTATAAAAAAATGATGAGGCTTTCCTAAAACCGTTCCACTATACCGTCTTCCCTCCCCTATCGATTTTCCACGCTTAAATATTTGATAGTTTTTATTCTGAATCTGGTGTAGGCATAAGAGTCAGGCACAATTCCACCGATAAATCGTTTCTACTTGAAATTACTATAGTAAAAATGTATGAGCCCCCTCCTTAGTGCTGGCCTGCGACGGCACGGCCTGCTTAATGTAAATTACGGTCCTGGATCAGATTTACGGGCCCGTAAAACACACGAGGAAAGGAGGAATGGGGGATGGAAAAGAGGAAGAATGTCAACGCAGAAATATAAAATTATAGCGGTTTGAGGAATATAATATACTCGGGAGTTATTCGGCTGATGTTGAGGAAAATCTATTTGACATTTTGTGTCGTTTTGGAGCAATATGGAAGAGAATTTACAAATAATGTTCTTCCACGTGAACGACGGTGGATTAAAGAGAAAAGAGAAAAGTAAAATATCAAAAATCGTTCTGATTTACAAGGAAAAATGTAGTTTGCCATTAGATTTAATTTTAAGTATTTGTTATTGTATCCAATGTTGCTACGTCATAATCACGTATGTTAAAGAGAGAAGAGTATGACCCGGAAATTTAAAAATCCAACATAATTACAGAGATAAGAACTCTCACAATGTACGAAACAGCCAACAGATAGCAATATAGCAGTACATTTTTTCAGAATGAGTTTAATTTTCTACATAACCGAATGCTTTACAGCATTACAGATGGTATCAAGTAAAATATACATCATATAAAGTAGTGGATAGTTTTTTCTGTACTTGTATTTCTATATGACTATAATTAGAAATCACAGAAATGCATACGAGTACATCCAAAATACATACATACATAAAATCACGCGTGTCCCACTTAGTGGGTTCGCACGAACAACATCAACATTATACAACAAATCCTTACTCTTAAAAATATTAAAGTGACCGATTTTCGGTAGCGAAATACCGCATCCGGATCACAATAATAGTTAGGAAACAATCATCCTTCGCCACACATTCCTATCTAAGCAGACTTCTTTCGCCTGGGCCACACTCATAATCGCATTCATACATTCTTCTCTTCATACTTGGAAACTCTCTTTAAGCACCCTACCAACCACATCCATCCACTTACACACTGGTCGGCCACGCAATCGAAAACTCTCAACTTCACCAAGGTATATACGCTTAACAAGCCGTTCACTCGCCATTCTCCACTAAATTTAGAATGAGGCCTTGTGATATATAACATTTATGTACATAATTACTAGCTATCATTCTGACATGGGCCCCCATATCTGCTTGTCAAGGCCAACAAAGTCACACGACTGCTCGCGCCCTAATGTATTTAACATATCTTGTATACCTACACTCTACACCAAAAATTCTACTTATATCTATTCCTTATATTTAGATTTTTTAAATTTAATTTTATTCTATGAAGAAATTTTCTCCTACTCTTCTAATGAGATGTTTCCAATTAATTGTCGGGAGTAACAGTATTTCTGAAGGGTATGTGTACTATACCTATAATATTAAATATTTAACCATTAATACATTAAGAAATAATGTATGTACTTCCCAGAAAAATGTCTTTAGTAATGTCTGGCACTGACAGTTATCTGTCAGTTACAAACAATTTAAATTTTCAACTATTTTCCATGGCATTCTTTCGGCTGTAAAATTTATTACAACAGATTATTTTATATATTATATTTATTTTATCTCTAAATCTATAGAATATATAATAAAATATTTATATGTATCAGATAGGGAATTTAATTTTCTTTAATTATAGCCTTTTCAGATCTTTCCATGAATGTCCCATTGGGAAATACGTAGTTAAACAAATATAAAGTCTTATAGTTTTTGAGTAATCCTTCCTCCAAAATCCCACATACACACGCACACACACACACAGACATCACCGTAAAAATGTTAAAATCAGATTGTAAAACGTGCTTATTCAATAAAATCTGGATATGCGATCATGAATCCAATACCTGTCTTAGCGAGAGGTAAAAAATCGGCTATACTAAATTAATCTAGTAGGGTGCATTTGAATGTTTACGTCTGTTGCGAAAAGGAAACAAATTTCATTTAAATTTTATCAAAATGATAGTACTCAAACAGTATAACTCGTTTTGTGTAGTGTGCATATTAGTAGACAAAAATAAAAGGAGTATAGCGCATAAATGTGTTTCAGCAAGAGCCCTGAAAACGAATATATTATAACAACAGCTGACTTTTATACTTTCTGTGTGTGTTTATTCCACAATTGTCCATACACAGTACAATTTCCACTTAAATAAAACTCCTCCTCGCTTATAAAACCTCCTATTGTTCTCTTCCGATTAAATTTCGAAACAATAACTACGATAAATGATGACATTTTTGCGCCATTTGGGCAACTTTTTGCAGCGCATAACTCATGCGCGTAATGGAATACTTAAAGTAATATATGGGGTACGAGGCGCGCAATATTAAAGTGAGAGGTATAGCTTGGGTAATCCGTGGATTATCTAGGGGCAATTACCCCAAGTTATGGGGGTGCATATGTGCATTGAACGGATACATCAAATGGATCGAATTGCAGAGGTAACTAATTTTAACGGGGGTGTTTATGTAGTAATAATAATAGGGGCTGTTATTGGAATAGTCAACATAACAGCAAAGCGATGGAATCGCGGTATAAACGTCTATAACAAAAGTGTTGAGAAAAAAAAATATTGATTGATCAGACATCTAGAAATAATAGAAAGTCAGGAATAGTAGTTAATATTACCACCGCGGAAATAAGTATTATAATTAAATTAGACGATAAATACAAAAAAAACTGTTGTGGTCATCAAAATACCTCTCGCGCCCTTTATATATATGGGGTCTCGTGGCCGTGTGCCTGAGTGTCTAGTCGCAAATTTGGGGACCAGGGTTCGATCCCGACACGCCAAAAATTACGTCGAATTTTGATGCATAAATTGACTCCTGTAGCGCACTCTCCACGCCAGAAATGAGTGCCCGTGAGGTGACGCCTGGAATACGACTACGGATAACTTATACAAAAGACCCTTGCGAAGAAATAAGGATATGAAAACGGAAATACGGATCGGAACATGGAACGTACGCTCTATGCTGCAACCAGGAAAGATGCTAGAAATTGCAGAAGAACTTGACAAATACAAAATGAACATCACAGCTTTACAAGAAATTAGATGGAAAGGCACGGGGAAGTTAGATAAACCCCAATTCACGCTATTCTACAGCGGAAACAAAGATAAACAAGGTGAAAGAGGAGTAGGATTTATAATAAGCAAGAATATGAAAAACTCCATAATAGGATTTGAACCATACTGCGATAGAATATGTAAGCTACAAATTAAAGGAAAGTTTTACAATACCACCATCATAAATGCCTATTCCCCAACAGAAAGCGCTAGAGATGAGGACCTAGATCAATTCTATAGTGATCTACAAGAACTAGTTGAAAAATCGAATAAACATGACGCTATCATCCTTCTCGGGGATTTTAACGCTAGAATAGGAAAGGAAGACATATGGAGAAGTATTGCTGGAAACCACTCTTTACACGAGGAAACAAGCAATAACGGAGAAAGACTATGCCAACTGGCAGCATCAATAAATATGGACATAAAAGGCACTTGTTTCCCACACAAAAATATACATAAGGGGACATGGACGATACCGGGAACCCAAGAATGTAACCAAATAGATCACATTCTTATCAATAAAAGACGAACCACGTCAATACGGGACGTCCGTGTCTACAGAGGAGCAAACTGCGACTCCGATCACTTCCTTGTGCAGGCAAGATATCAGCAAAGAATAGCAGCGGTACTAAAAACCAAAGGAGAAAAAGCTGTGAAATGGGACATAGAAGCTTTACAAAAAGAAGAAAAAGCAGAAGCCTATCGTGAAAAAATAAAAAAGAATCTGGAAGATATACAGAAAGAAACGATAGAAGAAGAATGGTCCCTAATCAAGAATGCAATAACAAATGCAGCAATAGAAACGATAGGCGAAAAGAAAAAGAGTAAAATTAACGAATGGTTCGATGATGAGTGTAGAGAAGTCATCAAAACAAAAAATGAGGCTCGAACTAGATATCTCCAAATTAGAACACGAGCAAACAAAACAGCCTATGACAATAAAAAAGGTATCGCCAATAAAATGTGTAGAAGGAAAAAAAGGGAATTACTAAATAAGGAAATAGAAAACATAGAATTTCAGAACACAAATAAGAACTACAGAAAATTCTACAAAGATGTAGGTAACCAAACAAAAGAATTTAAACCAAGATTAGGTATATGCAAAGATCGAAGGGGAGAAATCTTGACTGAAGAAAATGACATTATGACAAGATGGGAAGAATACTTCCAAGACCTCCTCACAACTATTGACCAAAACGAGATATTGGATAGCGCAACGTATCATACAGCAGAACCAGAAACCAAAATTCCAACTTATGGAGAAGTTGAAGCAGTAATAATGAGCATGAAAAACAACAAATCACCCGGTATAGATAGTATAAATGCTGAGCTGTTAAAATACGGAGGCGAACAATTATGGACTAAAATATATAACCTAATCGTGAAAATATGGAATGAAGAAACAATGCCGGACGAATGGAAAGTTGGAATAATTCACCCAGTACATAAAAAAGGAGACAAAGCCAACTGTAGTAATTACAGAGGTATCACACTATTATGTGTAACATACAAAGTACTCTCAAGCTTACTATATAACCAAATAAGTGAATATTCTGAAGAAATACTAGGCGAATACCAATGCGGGTTCCGTAGAAATAGATCGACTAACGACCAGATCCAAACAATGAGACAAATGCTGGAAAAATGTTATGAGCACAACATAACAATACACAACCTATTTATAGACTATAAGCAAGCATTTGATAGTATCCACAGGAATATGATGCTACAACAACTAAGAATTCTAGGTATCCCAGAGAAGCTCGTAAATCTAACCAAAATGACTTTGAATGGATCTAAAGCAACTGTTGCAATACAATCAAAATTCACAAGACAATTTGATATTAACACTGGAGTTAGACAAGGGGATGCCCTGTCGGCGCTTCTTTTTAATTTAACCTTAGAATCTACCATAAGAAAACTTAATATCCAAGGACTTATAAACACAAAAAGTAAACAATTGTTAGCGTATGCAGATGACATCGTTATCTCTGCAAGAAACTTATCAATACTCAAAGAAACATTTCTAGAGTTAGAAACGGAAACGAAGAAAGTTGGATTAAAAATTAACGTGGAAAAGACCAAATACATGAGGAATACTAGAGAGAAAGTGACCGAGCTGACTCAAATACAAATAAATGACCAAAGTTTTACAGAAGTCTCCTCCTTCACCTATCTTGGATCGGATTTAAATACGAACAACCGGGTCAGTACAGATATTAAAACTAGAATAGTTAAGGGCAATAGAGCTGGATTCGCACAGAAACGACTACTGAAATCAAAAATCCTAAGTCGCGGAACAAAACTCAAAATTTATAAGACTCTAATAAGACCAGTAATCACCTACGGCTGCGAGACTTGGACCCTCAATCAAAAAGAAGAAGACATGCTAAGAGTAGCCGAACGGAAAATACTACGACAAATATACGGGCCCATTAAAGAAAATGGAATGTGGAGGATAAGAATGAACCACGAACTAAATGACCTAATTGGAGGAGCTGACATAGTTAGATTCATCAAATCATTGAGATTAAAATGGTTCGGCCACATAATACGCATGGAAGAAGAGAGGGCAGCAAAGAAGATCACGAACTGGAAACCATGGGAGAATAGAGCTAGGGGAAGACCAAGAAAAAGATGGAAAGAAGATGTATTAGAAGATATCAGAATAATGAAGCTTAAGAACTGGAAGGATTTGACCGTAGACAGAAAGACGTGGCACAACATAACAGAGCAAGCCAAAACCCATCAAGGGTTGTAGAGCTATAGGAAGAAGAAGAGGTGACGCCTGGTAAGCGCTCGCACGGTACAAATATTCCATCATTACCGATATTTGTGTACACAGCAGATTGGCACACCCAGCAATGGGTAATATGCCGTGATGAAATATTTATTTATATATATTTATATTTACGTATTTTCTATAATTTTAAATTCTTTCTATGAGTTTTCTCCATTTCTTATAAATCTTCGATGTTTTTCCAATTCGCACAACAGGATTGGCGGTATCTCTGAAGGGTTCATGTAATATACCTATAATTTTAAATATATAATTAATAATATAATAAGTAATATTAAATATCGTTCCCAGAAAAAAGCCTTCACTACTATGTCTGAATTTTTGACACTAACATTAGTGACATTTATCTGTCAATTACAAACATATTAATTTTTTAAGTAGTTACCATGGAGATGTTTGAACTGGGAGATTTACTACAACAGATTATTTTATAGATTATATATCTATCTCTTTAAATCTATAGAAGGTATAATAAAAAATTAAATGCGTCGGATAGAGAATTTCGTTTTTTAATATTTGTAATAACATAAATTTTCAAAACATAATATTTAGAAGATTTTTGTTAAAATACTACTATTTCCGGTTGTACAATTATTACCAGAAGATTTTTGTTAAAATACTACTATTTCCGGTTGTACAATTATTACCAGAATCTATTCAACTCTTCCCATTACTGTTAGATTGAGGAATCCGTAGTTACACAGGTCTTTAATCTTATAGAATTTGTGAAATCGTACCTCCAACAACCTAACACACACACACACACATCCCACACACACACACACACACACACACACACACACACACACACACACACACACTAACACACACACACACACACACACACACACACAGATATCGTAAAAATGTTATTATCGGATCCTAGGGACTTTAAAACGTATTTATTAACTAAAATTTGGATATGCGATTTTTAGCATGATTCCAATACCTCCCTTAGCGATAGGTAAAAATAATTGAGTCCAATATACAAGGTCCATTTCCAAATTTAATTCATTGAATAATTTTGATGGAAAAATCTGTTGTGGCCATCAAAATAATTAGGAAAAACTATTGCTTGTAACATCATAAATATGATAATAATACATTTATTTATTTAATCCTAAACAATTACACATTACTAATAAATCTTCGATAATATACGAGTCCAAATTATGATAAAGCTACGTTCATAAACTACAACAATTTGAAAATGTAATTTTATTTCAGCGAACAAAATGCTAATAAATGAAATCCATAGAGGCTGTATAACTGAACATTTTATCCACTGTTTTTGTAATATAATTATAATTGTTACTGTGTTCACAGTTAATTTTATTTTAACCCCGTGTTTTATTGTCTGTAATGAATATAATTTACCACTTTGCAAAATAAAGTTAGACTCGTTTTTCATGCTCATAATTATATTAACTTCGGTATATGTCACAACTTCACAATTTTTTTTGTCATATTGGCAATAATTAGGCCGAGATTATAACCTTGCATGCAGTATTTAAAGAAAAACCATTTGACAAAAGTATTGAAGCAAATACATTATTTAGAAATGAAACAAATAAAAAATAATTAGTATTTTGATAAGATGAAAATCTGATCTTTAGTTTTTCTGTTTCTTCTACCGTCTATTACTATATTATTAATTCTTCGTCTAATATATTCTTCATCTCCCCTCATGACATGTTCAAACCAATGTAATTGTCTCTATTGTATCTTTCTAGAAACTTACAACACTCGAGTTATATCTCTTATTCTTTCATTCCGTACCGTATCTTTCCGTGTTTTCTCCAACATCTATCTTAACATCAAATAAATCTTTGTACAATTTATTCGTTGTCACTAAGAATAACTTTTAATTGTAGCAAAGGTAAAAATGAAATATTTAAAAGTTTCAAAATTTTGTCCGTCACTGTATATCCATCGTAAAATATAGCCGATAACTAGTAAAATATCTTTAAAATCTTTGATTTATTCCCGAATTTTTGTCATTTATGCTGCCCTAAATTCAAATTTATTGGCTAGTGAGGAAAAAATATTTTGATGTGTTTAGAATTTGCATATTCGCGGATTGTCTGCCATCAATCATATTTACTTCTTCGGATTTCTTTATGTAAATTGGGAAAATGTCGTGTTCTTTTACATTGCGTAGTCACATACATTAATATTATTTTTTGTTTACTTTCAATTACGTCGCTTTTTGACAAAAGCCGAACTGAGAACAAACAGGATTTTCAGGATTTCAGATAGCATCTTTGAAAGATGTTTTATCATTTATTTGACTATCCACGTTTTCAATTCCTGCTGCAACTGCTGTCAATCTCTCGCTACCTGCTCCCCACACCCGGTCTGCGACTTCGGTGGACTCCGGTAGGCTTCCGGCTGTCTGTACCCGTTCGCAGCACATTTAGATTCCGGGAGCGGACGGCGTAATTCAATAGCTGGCCGGCAGTAAAAGCCTGGCCACTAAATCTCTAACCCAACGTACACGCATACCAATATAAGAGGTATATAGGGAGAAGGTGTGTGAAAGGAATGGATTTTGTATGGAAGAGAAAAGAGCGAGTATTGAGTCGTAGAAGAAAGGTACAAAAAATAGTGTTGGTGACCAAATATCTGAGGTTTAAGAAGAAATGCCGATTCCTGTACGAGCCCAAACTCTTAATAGTTCAGCCGGTAGAAATATATACAAAAAATTTCGGTTACTTTAAATATAGACTTAAAACTGTGGGCCAAATTACGGGTGATAATAGTTCGACCGGCATTTTAACGATCCTTTTTACCTTCCGTCACCTCTAGGTAAGGAAGGTATTGTCTTTGGTCAAAAAATTCGGTGGTTAGTTTTCATTGAATAAGCACGTTTTAGGGTCTTTACAATATGATTTTACTATTTTTACGATGATGTCTGTATGTGTGTGTGTGTGTGTGTTCGTGTGTGTGTGTATGTGTGTGTGTGTGTGTCCCCGCCTTTTCGGACACGATATCTCCAATACTAGAATTCTAAAAATTACAATTCTTGCGTATTCCTCTTCCTTACAACCATATGCAGACCTGTTTAGATTTTGGTTATAATTGGTCAACCGGAAGTACCCTCATTTGAAGATTTTAATAGTTTTTCTTGGAAAACTCAGTTAAATGTTATTATAACATAAAGAATATATTATTGTCTATACGATTTGATTGCATTTTATATTTGTTATTCAACAGATATAGAGTTAAAGAAGAATAAAGATAATAAATTTGATATAAATTTCATAATTCAGCCAGCTATGCTAACTTAACCATGGAAACTGCTAATATATTCAGGTAATTCAAATTGACAGATGTCAGTATCAATAAAATGAAATCAATGAAAGAATAAGGGAAGTAACTCTAGTGTTAGAAGTTTCTAGATATAAGAGAGACGATTACATATTGGTTTGAACATGTCATGAGGAGAGATGAATATATTAATAGAAGGTGGAAGAAACATAGGAAGACCAAATATAAGATGAAAAGACGGTATTGCAGAAGACTTGAGAGAAAAGGAACCGATTGAGGATGACACGGAAAACAAAAATGAGTGGAAGAAGAAAATAAAAAATAGCGACCCCCTAACGAATGGGAAAAACTAAAGAAGAAGATGTCAGTGTCTAGTGCAATTTGCATAGTTTGTTTATGAAATAACTTTACTGGAAATATAGGATCTTTTGCAAGAAAATTTATTTATGGGGCCGCGTGCAGTAACATGATTTTGCTGACTTTGGCAAGCAGATATGGAGACCTGTGTCAAAATGACAGCAATTAATTATGTCCATAACTGACAAGTGTTATAATTTTTCATTCAAAATTTCATAATTTTCTTATTTCATGTGGTTTGTTTGTTATCATGAGAATGGAATTCAGTTGCCGAGAAAGAGACTCACATAATACCAAAAATTTAGAAACTTTCGCAAGAAAATTTATGTATGGAATTTGTTCATAATACACAGGATTGACGGAAGGTATTGTGCTGGCCACATCAGATTTTTTAGTTTAGACTTAGCTTCTACCGAGACCCTTCACTTTCGGCACAATGAAATACAACTTCGTAAAATATATAGGACAAAACTCACAGAAAAATTTATAATAATGACAATAATTAATAGGTGTTAACAATTACTCGAAAGTTCAGTCAAACAGCATTTATTTTTACTACCAACGTTTCGGTGCACCCTTGCACCTTCTTCAAGGTCTACAAGAATTATACAACAAAAATGTAATACATACAAGATAACATCGACATTATCACATTAAGGCCCGGTTGTTCAAAGTTCAGATAAAATAGCAGTTTACTATCTATTAGATAAATTTATTCTACCGTCTTAACTAGACAATAAGATTTTTGGGTTGCTCCATAATGTTTTATTCTCCGGATAGCTAACTGGCAGATTGCTATCAGAAATATTAAAATTGTGTTAGGGTAGGGTTAATTTTTAAAAGTTGGCAACTTGGCTATCACAATTGTAATAGAAATTTGGTTACTTTTTCGCTTGTCTGTGTTTTAGTGCAGTTCTAGTTTAAACCACAGTTCGAACATTTAAAAAAAATATAAATACGACTTGTAAAAATGAGTGGTGAAAATTATAAAGAGAAAGAGCAGTTTATTTTACTACCGCCGAAATAACTAATTTAATTAAATTATTCGACAAATATAAAAATATAATTGAGTCCAGGAAGACAGATTCCGTCTCTTGGAAAGGAAAAAGACATCATCTCGAATCAATTATAAATTATTTTAGTTTTAGTTGTGGCCAGTATCCACGATATATACCCTGTTGCATAAAATCGTAAAGCTATCAACAACTAGCATATCGACGATACAGCGCGATTCGTGATTCAGAAAAAAAATGTAGACAAATAAGTGTTTATTTCTCAAATTAAGCTTTTTTTTACACTTATCTAATAGATAAGAACAATATTTGGTCTTCAATTTTATATCTTCATCATCATTGTTGTATTGATTTATTATAATAATTATTAATATTAACAAACAGTTTATACCATCAAAACACAAACGTTCCATACCATCCGTTTCTCTTCACTTCCTGTTTCCATTCGTTTGCACTCGGTACGATATTCTTTGGATAAAATTCAAACTGATAGTTTGACTGTTAGTCGTTAACGAAAAATTATCTTACTGGTAACTTTTAACCGTAAGTGGAACAAAAAAAACTGAAATTATCAATAGAATAAATTTTAACCGAATATTTAACTGTAGATGGAACAACCGGCCCTACAAATTATTACAATTCATGTACTCAAAATACATTGGTACAAAACATGCAGTTAATTTATTAAACATCGTACCAAAAAATTCAAAGAGCATACACACATCCATTTGCTCTAAAAAACGACAACCGAGTAATACGGAAAATAGCCGGAAATATGTGTACAATAATAAAAATGTAGCAAGTTACATTTTATTTAAATTCCTACAACTTTAAACTTAAATGTTACAATTTTGTCACATCTTTTATTCGAGTCCTTTGCACACTTAAAATAATCTATATGTGTTTAGCAGTAAATCCTTTCTCACCTTTTCAAATTCAGATTTCCTCCTCCTATCGCATTTTTCACTAAATTTGGTATTCTCGCCGCGTTCGAGGCAATCTCATTCGATCAATTAAAAGGCAACGAAGCGCAAAATCTCTCCGCAGTTCGGCTCGTAGGCGCAACACCGAATAGGTAAACGTTTCTTCCCGGGTGGGTATATTAGGTGTCTTTGTAGCCACGGAATTGATACAAACGCAGTAATCGACGAATTAAAATTCGAGATACACAGGCAATTAAGATGGAAGTAAAACCCGCACAAGTTTCAATAAGTTTCTATTAAAAGGTTTAAGAACAAGGACTCATTGATTTTTACAAAGAATTTATGTAGGTTGGTTGAATGACAATTAGTAATTATGTACAGTAAAATTTTTGAAAGATGTCCGATCAAGGGCACTTGTATCACGAACGAATTAACAAATAGGCATACATTTATCTCTTTCTTTTGCAAAGGCTGTAAGACTGTGTGATAAGGATGGATATAACACGCTTGTCTTTCAAAAATTCATATTGTTTCGACTAAGTTAGGACATTCCATTTTTAAACGATGCTCGTTGTTGATAATACTTTCACTGTAACGTAAGTTTATTTATTAATACAGATACACTACCTGGATTCATAGCCGTACGTATAACGTTATATTCTGTCAGAGTCACTGACACTGACATTGTGTCAGTATCTTATTTTTAACATATTTGGTTTTACATCACGTAGTTAATTTATCACCAGGAGTGTGGAATTTACTTGTCGAGGAAAATAAACCGTATGGAATTGGAAAATCACTAAATTTAGAATGAAAAATTATATTTGTCATCTATGTATATAATTACTAGCTATCATTCTGACACGGACTCTAAATCTGTTTGTCAAAGCCAACAAAGTGACATAACTGCTCGCGTCCTATTGTATTTAACATTTCTTGTATACCTATACACCAAAAATTCTACTTATATCTATTCTTCATATTTACATTTTTAATTCATTCTATGAAGAAATTTTCAAGATGTTTCCAATTCATTGACAGTATTTTTGAAGGGTATATATAATCTATCTATAATTTTAAATATTTAACTATTAATACAATAAGAAATAATATAATGGTTTCCATGACATTATTTGGGCTGTGAGATTTATTACAACAGATTATTATATACCTCATATTTCTTTCTCTCTAAATCTATAGAAGATATAATAAAATATTTATATGTATCAGATAAAAAAATTACTCTTCTTTAATATTAGCAAGAACAAAAAATTTCAATAAATAATATTTAGAAGATTTTTTTGAGAATCTGCTATTTCCGGTTGTTCAATTATATCCAAAACCTTTTCAGCTCTTCCCAGTAATGTGCGATTGAGAAATTCGTAGTTAAACAGATATTAAGTATTATAGTTTTTGATAAATCCTCCTTCCAAGCTCCCCGCAGACACACACACACACATACATCCAAACACAGACATCATTATAATATAATATAATATTAAAATCGGATTGTAGGGACCTTAAAACGTGCTTAATCATTAAAATCTGGTTATGCAATTTTTAGCATGAATCCAATACCTCTCTTAGCGAGAGGTAAAAATTAAAAAGAAAAAATTTAAACAAAAATTTAAAATTTGTGAAATGACCTATTGGAAATAAAGTTGCAACAATACGTAGACAAAATTAATATTTAAAGTTATATATAAAATGTTTTCGTCTTCGATCCGATCTGCAATTAATATTGGTGACAATCCTCACAATTAGTGCTTATTGTCCGGGGTTCAAATCCGTTTTTCATTCCCTTTTTCGCTTTGTGCTACAATTGCAGTAAGCGAGCGTCTATGATTGCAATGGTCTAAAATGCAATTAATTTCGTGCTATGAAAAATGTAATTAATTACTTTGATAATTAATTTAATAAATTTTGTTTTTGTGTGAATAGATAATAGCAGATGAAAAATTAATTGAAAATTAATTTAAAACAATACATTTTTGTTTTGCTGCAATCAAATTAGAATTTGTGCTCCAATAATTTGATATTTCATCCTACTTTCAATATATATTATTATTATTATTGCTTCTATTTCTTATTCCTCCCTTTCTTTTTAATTCCTTTCCCCCTTCCCCTCGTACTCTTACCCTCGTGTTTGTGTATGTAAAGGTAAGAATTTGTAAAACACCCTCCCCCCTTCGGTGGTGTAATTTATCAGGTGGCGTCGCGCGATAAGCAACGCTGGGCCGACGGCCACGACGCCAACCGACGCTTATACGAGCGCCGGGTTGGGTTGGCAAGCGAGGCAGTCATCTGGAAAATAGCCACGCGTGGCAACGAATACAGATAGCATGACTTGGCAAGGCAAGGACGAGACTTACCTTTGAATTTTAGGGGGTGTGGGTGGGGTCTAAGGTAAGATGGTTATTGTGGTTAATAATACAGGAGAGTGTGTATGTGTTTGCGTAAATGTACCCATGAAGTTTGTATGTATATGTAGTACAATAACCTGTTTAAAATTTTAATACTACCGAATACATCTGGGGTTTAATTGTAGAACAAATATTGACATCTCAAAATTTTGGTACTGTAAAAAATCCATTTTATATTAATATTTAACTTCTTTTACACTTCAACGTATAAAAATTACAAGAACAAATTAAAATAATAAAATAAGCAAATTGATTTAAAGTTTGTCAAATTATTAATAAAATTAGACGAATTCGTAACTATTTATATTCAAATTAGTCAAATTGTGGAAAAAAATTAAAGTAAACCAATTCCATATATGATTACTTTATCGAATACTTATTAAACTTGATCAAATTATAAAGAATTATATCAAGTCAAATTCTGCAAAAATTAAACAATGTCAAATCAATGAACCGGTATATATAAATCAAGTTAAAATGTAAATAATTTAAACTAGTCAAATTAACGAACGGGCATTTTATAGTCTATTTCGGATTCCTGTTAAACTTAGTCCATATTATACAAAAATTAAACAAAGTCAAATTGTAGAAAAATTAAATTGTCAAATTTATGAAGGGGTATTACATAATCTATATCGGTTTCCTATTAAACTTAGTCAAATTGTACAAAATTAAACCAAGTGAAATTGTGAAAAAATTAAACTATGCCAAATTAATGAACGGGTTTTTTTATATGTCGATTTCCTATTAAAATTAGTCAAATTGTACAAAATTAAACCAAGTCAAATTATGAAAAAAATTAAACTATGTCAAATTAATGAATGGGCATTTTATAATTCATATCGGATTCCTATTAAACTTGGTCAAATTTTACCAAATTAAACCAAGTCAAATTGTGTAAAAATTAAACAATGTCAGATTAATGCATGGGTATTTTATAATCTATATCGGATTCCTATTACATAAACTTAGTCAAATTGTGAAAAAATTAAACTATGTCAAATTAATGAACGGGTATTTTATAATGTGTCGATTTCCTATTAAACATAGTCAATTTATACAATAATGAACTAAATCAAATTTTGAAGAAATTTAACAATGTCAAATTCCTTAGTACACTTAGTTAAATTATACAAAAATAAACCAAGTCAATTTGTGTGAAAATTAATTTATATCAAATTAATGAACGGGTATTTCATAATCTTTATGGGATTCCTATGAATCTTGGTCAATTATACAAAATTAAACCGTCAAATTGTGAAAAAATTAAACTATGTCAAATATATGAACGTGTCAAATTGTACAAAATTAAACCAAATCATATTTTGAAAAAATTATACTATGTCAAATTAATGGACGGGTATTTTATAATCTATGTCAGTTTCCAATTAAACTTAGTCAAATTGGACAACATTAAACCCAGTCAAATTGTACAAAATTAAACCAAGTTACATTGTGAAAACTGAAACTTTGTGAAATTAATGAACAGGTATTTCATAATCTCTATCGGATTTCTATTAAACTTGGTCAAATTATACAACATTAAACCAAGCCAAATTGTGAAAAAATTAAACAATGTCAAAATAATGAATGTGTATTTTATAATCTATATCGGATTCCTATTAAACTTGGTCAAATTGTACAAAATTAAACCAAGTTCAAAGTGAATTAAACTATTTCAAATTAATGAATGATTTATGGTTTAATTTTTTCACAATTTGACTAAGTTTAAAAGGTACCAAGTTTAGTAAACTTGTAAATGAATTATATATACTCGTATATAATATATAAATCTATAAAATCAAGCAAGGATAAGTATAGTTAATTTATTGACGGGTAATCGCCTAGATACACCAAGTACTATTAATCGGCTACAGTTATACACAAAGGAAAGAATTCTTATTCATAGTAACATTTTCTTTATTTCTCTTAGTATTTGTCGTACAATAAATCCACATAACTTACGTTTGGCTAATAATTGTAGTTTATTTGTGTGCATCCGTCGGTTAAATTGCCCGCAATATTAAAATTTAAATCTGTGGAATCGGGCATTATAAACAGCAGATTAAAATATTGTTCCACTCTCAACTCGCAGTTCTTGCTCGTGGTTTTCTCGAGATATTGGCTCGCCTTCGCCTTCACTTGGCGGGAAAAAGAAGACTCTCCATTAAAATTTCATGCTCGCTGCCTCACTGACAGATTAACCGGGAAGGAGAAGGAGAACAGCAAGCACAGTCGTTATTATAGCTAGAGATAGAAAACAGCTCTAGGGAAATGTGAATCGTCCGTGAACAAAAATTAACGGAGATTAACGATTCGTTTTTCTGATCCGTAGCAGTAGAATAATTGTATTTGTCATTGTTTTTGTACAGAAATGTATTAATTGTTAATGATAGACAAAAAGTTATAAATGATCGTGAAATATAGTTGAAAGAATATAATTTATATTGATGTAGGTCACTCAGTTTTTATGAACTATCTAATAGTTATTCTGTACTTTTATATATATTAATATTTTTGATATATTATCTAGTAACCATTAATGTCAACATTTCATAATAATTTTGACGATTAATGATTCAAGTATTTCATATTTTTCGTTGCAGAAATTCTAAAATTAAAAGCAAAAAAATCTGTTGTGGCCAGCACAATACCTTCCGTCATTCTCGTGTATAATATATAAATTCCATAATTTTTCTTACAAAAGATTCTAAATTTCCAGTAAAATTATTTCATAAACAAACTATTCAAATTGCACTTGACACTGGCATCTTCTTCTTCTTTAGCTTTCCCCATTCGTTAGGGGTCGCTATTTTTGCATGTCGTTCTCATTCAGTTCCTTTTCTCTCAAATCTTCCGCAATACAGTCCTTCCATCTTATCTTTGGTCTTCCTCTGTTTCTTTAACGTCCTATTACTAAACTATTAATTTTTGTTCCAATATAATTCTTCATTTCTCCTCATGACATGTTCAAACCAATGTAATCGTCTTTCTTGTATCTTTCTAAAAACTTGTAACACTAGAGTTATTTTCTTACCGTATCTTTCCGTGTAATCCCCAATATCTACTTCAACATCCTCATATCTGCCACATTAATTTACTTTTTATTGATACTGACATCTGTCAATTTGAATTATATGAATATATTACTAGTTCCCAAGTTTGGCATAGCTGGCTAAATTATAAAATTTAATTTCTTTAAAATTCTTTAACTCTGTATCTATTGAATATGAAGTATAAATTGTAATCAAATCGTATAGAGAATAATATATTCTTTAAGTTATAATAACGTTAATTGTCAATAAATCAAATTTAACTGTTAAATCTTCAAATGAGACTACTTCCGGTTGACCAATTATAACCAAAATTTAATCAGTTGTTCTTCTGGATGTAAACTTGAGGAATACGAAAAAATTATAATTTTTGGAATCGTGGTATTGAAGTTATGGAATCCGGAACTTTTGTCACACACACACAGACACACATACATACAGACATCATCGTAAAAATGGTAAAATCGTATTATATGGACCCTAAAACGTGCTTATTCAGTAAAAACTCATCATTGAATTTTTTGACCAAAGACAATACCTTCCTTAACTAAATGATTCTAAATTTCCAGTAATATTATTTCATGCAAATGGCACTTGACACTGACTTCTTCTTTAGCTTTTCCCATTCGTTAGGGTCGCTATTTTTTATTTTCTTCTACTCATTTCTGTTTTACGTGTCGTTCTCTTTCAGTTCCTTTTCTCTCAAGTCTTCCGAAATACAGTCCATCTTATTTTTGGTCTTCCTCTGTTCCTTCAACCTTCCATTACCAATAATTCTCAAAATCGCATTCGAAAGCTTACAATTTATTATTTAATTTACTCATGCTTCTCTTGTATCTTCGTCTCCAGTTGAATATTGCAAAGAATATTAAAGGAATCTAGCTAATAAACCTGTACCATGTACAAGTATTTCATAAGGAAACCCGCGATACGAACGTCAATAATAAAAGCACAGATATTTATCCTCTCGTATTTCCTATTATTAAATTTCCTTCGTTATTGTAGCGCTCCATTGGAACTCCTGTCAACAAATACGAATACCAAATTGAATATGTTTAAAATAACAAAAGACTCGGCACCGCAAGAGCGAGAAAGAGAGAGTGAAGGGGAGTATTGTTGGAGAGAAAGAGAGGGCGGATTCCATTCTAAACCCTGAACACTTGAGGAAAGCTATTTGCATATTAACATGGAGGAAAAACTGATTTGAGGTATTTACATTGCAAATTTCAAAACTACTCCAAATCACTAAAAACTTCATTATTACATTTTGGATATCAAAATTCAACAATGCAAGTTGCATATGATTAGTCCTTTTCGTATTGGTTCTATTTTGTAGCACTTTCTACCGTTTTTATACAAGAGCATATGTTTTTAGTTCGGTGGCCCATAAAGTCAATTTTTGCGGTCTCCGTGTGTAGTATTTGTATTGTAAGTGAAACAAGGAACCAGAAATACCTAATAAATTAGCATAACCTTCCAATATCAGAACTCTTTCCAAACTTTAAAAATTATTGAAATTCATCTGTTTCTGTGTTTCTATTCCTAAACATCCGGGTTGTATCATTTCATTAGCATAGCCACCCTGGCATAACCCTCTGGCAGAAGCCTCTGAAAGAACCCTCTACACCTGATGGAAATATTGCGTTTGAATAAAACCACTTTGGCCGCGTTTTGTGATCCTGGAATGCAAACAACGAACGTCTCTCTCCAGCAAATGGACAGAGCGATAAGTCTGTCTTCGTCTGGACTATCTGGAGTATGGAAAGGTGTTCCAGATTGCATATTGGAGAGGTGAATTTCAGGCGAAATCGACTGTTATTGTCCTTATTTCAAACAGGAATAGAAAGAGGTTAAATGCTGGTTGTTGTGGAAGGATATTAAGGGAAAGAACAGGATTTCTAATTTTACAAAAGGAAGTAGAATATCCACACAATATAATAATGTTCTTGCAGCTAATGACGATATATATATATATATATATATATATATATATATATATATATATATATATATATATATATATATATATATATAGGGTGTTTCACAACTTTGGATACAATGCTTAAAGGCAAATAGGCGGTGTGCAGTAGTCAGCGCCAACAGCAGACAAAAATGACAACTGTACATCCATAAAAATGAATAAAAACAAAAAACAAACCGATATATTTATTTTACAAACTATACTATATCTCCGTGAAGTCTCAACCATTTCTTTTGTAAAAAATATCGTGTCGGTTTTCTTTGAAATATCTCCGTATAAAATTCAAATTTTCGCGGTGTAGATTATTTCTTTACAAGTGCGGCTGGAGCTGAAATATTCTCCTTTCAGGCCTGAACGCCTGAAAGGGAAACCGAATGCAAAGTCGTCACTTTGCGATGCAGATTCTTGCGCAGGAAACAGAACAAAAGCCTGCAAAGAACAGGAAGCCACATCGCACAGATAAACAACAGATCAGGAGATATGAATCGCTAGTCGGGTGGAAAAAATAATACATGCACTACTGTACACTGTACACCTTTTTAAGTTTTCGTTCATGTACGAAATCGTTGACGATTTCATATTTTTGAACGAAACGTTCAACGTGCGTTACAAAAATCATATTCTTTAATTTTGCAAGATATATCTTTATAATTTTTTATCTTTAAATTCATTGAACATGAAGAGAAAATATAATCAAATCGAATAGAGAATAACATATTCTTTTATTTATAATAACATAAAAAGCTCAAAAAATGATATTTTCAAGAAAAACTGTTAAAATCTTCAAATAGGATACTTCCGGTTAACCAATCATAACCAAAATCTAATCAACTCTTCGTATGGACGTACGAAAGAGGAATATGAAAGAATTATAATGTTTACCTCTCGCTAAAAGAGGTATTGGATTCATGCTAAAAATCGCATATCCAGATTTTAATGATTAAGCACGTTTTAAGGTCCCTAATCTGATAATAACATTTTTACGATAATGTCTGTGTGTGTGTGTGTGTGTGTGTGTGTGTGTGTGAGGTTGTTGTATGAACGATTTCTCAAATTCTATAAGACTAAAGACCTGTCGAACTACATATTCCTCAATCTAACAGTAATGGGAAGAGTTGAATAGATTCTGGTGATAATTGGACCACCGGAAAATTTATGTTATTCAAATATTAAAAACCAAAATTCTCTATCCGACACATTTAATTTTTTTATAATACCTTCTACAGATTTAAAGATATAGATATATAATCTATAAAATAATCTGTTGTATCAAATCTCACGGTCCAAACATCTCCATGGTAACTATTTGAGATATTAAAATGTCTGTAATTGACAGCTAAATGACACTAATATCGGTGTCAAAAATTCAGAGATAGCACTGAAGGCTTTTTCTAGGAACGATATTTAATATTTCTTATTTTATTATCAATTATATATTTAAAATAATGGGTATATTACATGAACCCTTCAGAAATACCTCTAATTCCGTTAATGAATTGGGAAAACCTTGAACATTTAGAAGAAATAGTGAAAAATTACTCATAGAATGAATTTAAAATTATATAAAATACATAAATATACTTTTATATGTACACCACAATGGAAAGGGTGCGAGAGGTATTGTGATGGCCGCAACAGATTTTTGGAATTGTAGTATTGGAGAACTTTTTGTCACACATACACACACACACACACACACACACACACACACACACACACGCACGCACACACATACAAACATTATTGTAAAAACAATAAATTCGTATTGTAGGCACAATACCTTCCTTACCTATAGGTGACGAAAGGTAAAAATGTATTATTGGTCGATAAAAATGTCTGATTTTTTAATCGTTTATTGAGAGTATAAACAAGTACGAAAAATATTACATTATTCAAATTTTGCTTAATTACGGGTACAGCATTTTTATGGGTATAATTTTAAATGTATATTAAGGCTTCAAGTATTGAGTCCTCTTCACAATTTCATCCTGCAACTATTTCTATCTGGCCAGTTGATCCCTGTAGACTTCCATACTTATAATTGCTTCCCACGCCGCGATCGGATTCCAGGTTCCATATCCACATCCACATTCAGATCCTGAGGGAGCCGTTACACTCATCCAGGAGGTAACAGCCCTCTTGAGGGTCTCCAGGATAGCCTAACACCTGAGGGAACGAGGAGGATAGGAATGAGGAATATATGTGTACCTATATAGAAGGAAGAATGGATAAGCGATAAATTGAGGGAATTTTCTGAATATTTCAAGTTTGGTGCAAGATTTTTTCAGTCATGAAACCGTTAAGGAACCTCCTTCGTTTCACGAAACCCCAAATCCATTCTACATTTTTCTTGGCCATAATAAATCCAAAACTAACCTAAAATATGTTAAACTGATGATTCGTTGTTCATATTTACCAACTTGTTTCTAAAGTACTAGGTTTAGAGTGGAAATCTGCTTCCAAAATATGCTCAAGCGCATGCAAAAGTGTGGAAATATTAAAGAACAATATTTTGGAATAAAAGGGTACACCTTTTACACTTTTATACATTTTTATCAATCTGTTCGCAATTATACAATGGCCCCCTTCTTCTTCAATTACCCTTCCTGCCTATTCCTGGCCATCTCATCCCGCCCCATCTCGTGATCAAGTGATCTCTGGAAGAAGTGGAGCATCAGATGTCGTTACCAGCCACAGCCTCCTGGGACCGTGGCTGAGTTTACCAACTTAACTCGGAGCTAGACGGCCATGATTGCAGCAGATTATCTTGAGGAACACTGTTAGACAGTCGAGGGAAATCAGCTAATACTTACCCCTTGGCTTTAATATTTAAATACGGAGGGCAGTAGTCATTTACAAATTAAGTGAGGAAGAGAGAGATAAATGTTATTGTTTTTAAGAAGATTTAATGTGTGGCGATGATAATTTCTTTTTTTTTAATTCTGATATGGAGTAGAGATCTTATACAAATTATAAAATCTACTAACATTTTACAACCTAATAACAATGTTCGATTTTTAAATTTAACAACTTAAAACTAACAAATACTCAATAGACAACGATTCATATTCTACAATCTTGTAATATAACATAATAATTTTGCAATTATCTATTTGTACCTTTTGTATTTCATGAAATACGAGAACTAGATACAAGGCTGTCAATTTTATTCCCTTTAGACTTAAATATCAAACTAATTTTGAATCATAGATCAGTTCAGTTCACTTCAGTTCATTTACATTTGCTGATAATGAATCGACATTGTCTCAAAGGACCAAGAATTTAGATCTATCAGATCTATTATACGTTTTGAAATCCCCGAAGAACATTGTAACATATAATGTAACACCTTCGCTGCTATAGCGGACATTGTGATATTTTGTTGTCCACCAGCGTTTTGCATTGGTTTACGCCAAGACAAAATGTATTGAAAGAAGCATTAAATATATGTCTATTTTTGCACTCTAGGATATTTTGATTATCTTGGTTTTTCGATATGGCTTTTAGTAACAGTTTTAGAGATGCGTATTCGCCGATTCCGTCTGTGTTTAGAAGATTTATTTAGAATTTGCTACTTCCGGTTGTCCAGTTTTACCAAAACCTTTTCATATCTTCCCATTAATGTCCGTTTAGGAAATACGAAGTTAAACAAATATAAAGTCTTATAGTTTTTGAGTAATCGTCCTTCCAACATCCCACATACACACACACACACACACACACACACACACACACACATACATCCACACACACACACACACACACACACAGACATCATCGTAAAAATGTTAAAATCGGATTGTAGGGACCTTAAAACGTGCATATTAAATAAAATCTGGATATGCGATTTTTAGCATGAATCCAATACCTCTTTTAGAGAGAGGTAAAAACCAAAACAAAATTATGAATTAGTTGTTCATAATTCCTTGATTCAGAATTCAAAGTAATGAATTAGAAGATACGTTGATCAGCTTGATTCATTAATCAACTGATTATGAATCAACGGATTAATGGTGAATTCGGCCGAAGTTTTTTTTGCTTAATTTGGTCAGTAACCCTCAAAAAAATTACCCTTTTTAACATCCCGTACATGCGCTTTACAATACGTAATATTTTTAAAGGATTTTTACAAAGACATATATTTTGTATGTAAAAACCAATATTTTAATGGTAAATTGATCATACTACGACCAACGTCAGAAGTGGGATTTATGTATGTATTTATATTGAATATACAATTAAGTTTTATAAATCATATATGTACGAAATGGTTAGAAATTTCTACAAAAATCTTTCGGATACTTTAAGTATAGCCTTAAACTTAAAAATTCATTGTAGGTTTATAATAGTTCTACCAGCATTTTAAGTTCAGACTTAGTTTATGCCGAGACCCTTTACTTTTGGAACAATGAGAAACAACTTTGTAAAAATGCAGTGCGTATAGTAAAACCTACCTTGGAAGACTTATGGGACAATACAGAAAAAAATGCAAAAACTGTCCAATGGAATTAATGCTGGTATTACTAATAAAGGCGTTGCAAGTTTAAAATGTTTTAAATTAGTCAATAGAAACTTGTAGAAAATTCGCACCATTTGTGTAGGTTTTATATGTGTTTGTTGAAATTATAAACCGGCCGAAATTTTATGGTTTTCAGCTTGTAATTATTAGTGTGTATTGTCCAACATACAATATGTTCCTTTCTTCTTTTATACATTGTATCATTTAATATTTCTTTTCTTGTATTGTGTTCTTTTTCTTTACCTCTGGATTCTTGCTGTACTAATTGCCTTTTTTGTTGTAGATTGAGGACGCCATGCTCATGTTCGACAAACAGACAAACCGACACAGAGGTAAGTTCGACAATATCGACAACATCGACAAGAGTGACACGTTCATTCTTAGTTTTATTGTTTCTTTTGTTGAAAACGTAGTTCATTTTTGTTGTTTTCTATTGTTGGCATAAATGTGTTTCTTATGCGACATTTATAAGAAATATTATAGAATAGATACTAGTTAAAAGATAAAGATGTATTTAGAAATGACAGGCGGAAATTAATACATAAAAATAAATAAATATTGGACAGACAGCAATAGAGAAAATACTACAAAATATACTCGTATATAAGTTTCTTACTTTAGTTATTATGTATAAACATTTAGTTTTTCAACATCGTACAAGTAATTCAGAGAGCACATACACATTCATTTGCTCTCAAAATTGACAACAAAATAAATCGGCAAATAGCCGGAAATATCTTGCGGAAGAATTCTTAGTGACACCATGGATACGGTCTCTTATTAGTCGTCTGTACACCAATGTTTGTGTAGCATTGTTGTAGGAATTTAAATAAAATGTAAGGAATTTTCCAATACATCAAAAAATCTGTTGTGGCCAGCACAATACCTCTCGCCACTTCCTTTTTTTGGTTATATAAGTATAGGGCGCGAACAGTCATGCTACATTGTTGGCCTTGACAAACAGATGTGGGAGCCCGTTTCAGAATGATAAGTAATAATTATGTACATGGATGTCAAATGTCAGAATTTTTCATTAAAAATTTCAAGATTTTCTAAATTCACGTAGTTAATTTGTCACCAGGAGTGTGGAATTAACTTGTCGAGGAAAATAAACCACATGGCATTGGAAAATCACTAAATTTAGAATGACATACATAATTACTAGCTATCATTCTGACATGGGCCCTCATATCTGCTTGTCAAGGCCAACAAAGTCACATGACTGCTCGCGCCCTAATGTATTTAACATTTCTTGTATACCTACACTCTACACCAAAAATTCTACTTATATCTATTCCTTATATTTAGATTTTTTAAATTTAATTTCATTCTATGAAGAAATTTTGTCCTACTCTTCTAATTTTCCGAGATGTTTTCAATTCATTGTCGGAAGTAACAGTATTTCTGAAGGGTATGTGTAATATACTTACAATATTAAATATTTAACTATTAACACATTAAGAAATAATATAATGCATGTACTTCCCAGAAAAAGTCTTCCGGTTGTCCAATTGCTACCAAAACCTTTTCAGATCTTCCCATGAATGTCCGATTGGGAAATACGTAGTTAAACAAATATAAAGTCTTATAGTTTTTGAGTAATCGTCCTTCCAACATCCCACATACTCACATATACACACACACACACACACAGACATCATCGTAAAAATGTTAAAATCGGATTGTAGGGACCTTAATACGTGCTTGATATGCGATTTTTAGCATGAATCCAATACCTCTCTTAGCGAGAAGTAAATATACGCTGTTAAGTATTTGTTTATTAATTCTTGCAATGATGTTGCAATCATTCCTGATATGTATGTTTTTTGAAACTTCGAACACAGTATATCTGCGACACTGTCTAGTGTCAGTGTCCATCTGATATACACCGACCGGTAAATTTTCTTAACTTTGCTTTGAGAAATCTGTTGATGGGAAAGTTTCTTTTCTGGAAACATTAACGGAAGTCATCTGGAGTTTTCTGACCGGAAGTGACATAGATGGCCGGCGCCATATTACGGATGTGTTTGTTTCTCAATAAGACATCCTTCATAAAGTCTAACTGTCACTAAAGAAAGTTATTGGCGGGAAGAGTTATTAAGACTTTATTTAATGTCGTTGTCATTATTATGAAGGTAATTGAAAAGTTTGCGGTTTGACAGAGAGAGGGTAGAACTAGACGCTCAATTATTTTTTGAGGTTATGTGTTGTTTCCCCACATGGAACACCACATCATTTTTTGTCCAATAAAAACTAGACCTGGGATTACATTTTCAACAAATTATAAGCCTGATGGTCTCGTATATATATTGCTACGTGTGTTTGATTTGTGCATAAACTTTCCGTTGGCTCTTCAACTGCTGTACCTAAGCTCTATTTTGTATTGATGTTATGTATTGAAGTTATTCGATCCATAAGTTATGTTCCCTTCCTGTTTGATACTTGATGTATACGTACACGTCCATGTTTCAAATGATCCAAGTTCCAGGGTAAACTGTCAGAAAAATACGGCAACTTGAAAGCGTTATAAATATCCAGTCGAACAGAACTTATCCAAAATAAGCAGTAAAATTTTAGTTAAACTTTTCTCGAGTATTTGTATAGTTCTAGATAACAAACTAATTTATATTTTCTGCTAAATTTACTTCGCTTGAATGTTGAATATCATATCTGCAAGTGAGTTATTGTCTAAGTTTTAAATTGTATCCTTCCAGATATTTAATTATTACCAACAAGAGGCTTTCTTCTCTTTTTAAAACGCAGAAATGAAAAGTTGGAATTAAGTTTCTTTGATATCTCACAGAGAAATAAATATTTCGTTATGCTTTTTACCTTCCGTCACCTTTTGGGCACAAAATATCGATAACTCCAACACTATATTTCTAAAAATAATAATTCTTACACATTCTTTTTCGTTACATCCATAGAGTTCATTAGATTTTGGTTATAGTCAATATATATATATATATATATATATATATATATATAATGGAATTTTCCCCTTCAATGTACTCCCCTCCTCACGCCGCACACCATTCCATTCGTTTTTTTCCATTGGTCAAAGCAATGTTGGAAGTCTTGTTTTGTAAGAGCGTTTAGGAGGTCCGCCGATTTTCGCTTCACCACTTCCATGGACTCGAACTGGGTTCCTTTTAAGGCAGACTTGATCTTCGGAAATAGAAAAAAGGCACAGGGTGCTAAATCAGGCAAGTACGGCGCGTGTTTGAGCACTGGAGTGCCTCTATCGGCTAAATAACGCTTCACAGACAGCACGTTATGGGCAGGTGAAAAATCCACAACTCCGGTCGTTTCTTACGAACTCGTTCTCGCAGTGTTGCCAAAACGTTCAAATAGTAAGTTTGGTTTACAGTTTGACCCTCGGGAACCCATTCAGTCATCACGATGCCGTTGATGTCGAAAAAAACGATAAGCATGGCTTTAAATCTTCGGTGCTCTCACGGCCTTCAGAAAACCGTTTTACCATTGGAAACACGCGCACGAGATAGAGAATTCTCACCATAGGCCTCATTCAACAACTTATAGCACTCAGTCGGCGTTTTTTTTTAATTTAAGGAGAAATTTCACATTGATCCGTTGCTCGTGTTTTTCGTTATTGTGACACTACAGTCGAAAACTGTTACAAAACATCGTTTTAAAATTCGCATCTATCCCTCTATTTAGTTATATGTATATTATTATCATTTCCCTTGAGTTTACCCAAATTCTAATCCTACTCCCGGACTTCCAGTTGGCCGGGTCCTGATTCTTTTTAGTTGGGGTATCCTGCGGGTCAATCAATGATAGAATAGGGGTGTTTAACATGTAGAGCAGCGAGAGGAAGTAATGAGACACATCGAACAGCAAAGCACAAAGCGATCGCTGATACAGATGTAATGAACCGCGCAGACAATTTGAATTGTGATTGTGAAGCAAGCTATGGAATAAATGCTGATAGATGAGTTTTAAATGGTACCGGTTTCATTTTATCTAATTGGCCGCGTTCAGCAGTACCTAGCGCGATTAACGGTCTAGCGGGATGTGATGTCATAGTGTAGTGTCAAATTGACAGCTGTCATATGCCATTTTCATACATATTAGGAGGCATTATTGAGCTGCATCGCTAAATATAAGTGTTTTTCCGATACCAAATCAATGGTAAATAAAATGAATCTCGTCAACAAATGGTGTAATCGGTTACGTTTAGTAATCTTCACCTTTCTTTAAAAATATGAGCTTTTTTACAGTAAATTTTTTGAAAGATGTCCGATCAAGGTCATATACGAATTGTATGAATTCAGATTCCGCCCATTCTGACAAAATCAGTAGTGTCGTTTGCTTAGTTTTTATGAGGGTACATAAGATACTACTGTTATTTTATTATTATAAAAATATATGTTACAATAAAAGCATTCAAAATTCAAAAATAAGTCAACTGGTAAGCTTATTAGCAAATGTAAAACCAAATATGTGAAAAGTAAGATACTGATACAATGTCAGTGACACTGACAGAAAATAACATTAATCGGACGGCTATGAATCAAGGTAATGTATCTGAATTAATAAATAAACTTACGTTACAGTGAAAGTATTACCAATAACGAGCATCGTTTTAAAGTGGAATGTCGAAGCAATATGAATTTTTGAAAGACAAGCGTGTTATATCCATCCTTATCGTACACGCTTATAGCCATTACAAAGGAAAGAGATAAATGTATGCCAATTTGTTAATTCATTCATGATCCAGATAACCTTGATCGGACATCTAAAAAAAATACTGTAGCTAGGAAGGAATTGTCTTTGGTCAAAACATTCAGTGGTGTTTTCAATGAATAAGCACGTTTTTAGGGTCTCTACGATACTATTTTACTATTTTTACGATGAAGTCTGTATGGGTGTCTGCGTGCGCGTATGTGGGTGACTATACTTTCGGCCTCAATAACTCCAATACTTATATCTTCATATTCAATGGATACAGGGTTAAAAAATCTGTTGTGGCCAGCACAATACCTTTCGCCATTTTCATTTGATGTTGCATAGGGCGCGAGCAGTCATGTGACTTTGTTGGCCTTGACAAGCAAATATTGGGGCTCGTTTCAGAATGATAGCATAGATGTCAAATATTTTACTCTGTAAAGTGTGTCTAAAATGCGTGAGCATGTCTTAACCACAGATTACAGGGTCTAATATTCCGCTACAAAGTTTGTTTAAATATTTAAACAATTTGTGATTAAAAATTAGCTGCTTAACATTTGAATAGACTACTACAGTAAACAAATTGAAAGATGTCCGATCAAGGTCGTCTACGAATTGTATGAATTCAGATTTTTGCTCCGCCCATCATGACAAATTCAGTAGTGTCGTTTGCTTAGTTTTTATGAGGGTACGTAAGATACTACTGTTATTTTATTATTATAAACACATATATGGCAGTAAAAACATTCAAAATTCAGAAATAAGTCAGCTGTAAAACAAAATATGTTAAAAATAAGATAATGACACAATGTCAGTGACTCTGACAGAAAATAACGTTATTCATACGGCTATGAATCAAGGTAATATATCTGAATTAATAAATAAACTTACGTTACAGCGAAATCATTATCAACAACGAGCATCGTTTTAAAGTGGAATGTCCTAACTTAGTCGAAACAATATGAATTTTTGAAAGAGAAGTGTGTTATATCCATCTTTATCGCTCACTCTTATAGCCTTTGCAAAAGAAAGAGATAAATGTATGCCTATTTGTTAATTCGTTCGTGATACAGATGACCTTGATCAGACATCTTTCAAAATTTTTACTGTAGATTAAATATATTTTAAAAATTGCATGACCCAGTCGCTCAGAATTTGTTGTTTTCTGTCTAAATCTACCCTTGTAACTTGTAACAAAATCAAACTGCGTAACTCCTTTATCAATTGCTTATCCATTAACATTAACTGATTCCCCAGCACTTTCTAGGAACTTAGAAGTGTGGGTGACATAGGCTTAGAAACTTGTGGGTAATTGTGGCACTTTGGCGGCCGTAACAAGAATAGAAGTGAGCGTATTCCCGGCTAATGTGTGCTCCCGAACATCACCAATTATCCCGGGATTATCAAGGGATCGCCTGGCGCCTAGCGTATCCAACGGACGTGGTATCGGGAACGGCAGGGAGGCAGGATAAATAAATATATGGATAGAGGAAGATAGTATATATTAAATTTGCTCCACAAGGGGTTTAGTTTTTGATTGTGTGTATTGTAATTGACACTGACATTCTTTTTTAGCTATTCCCATTCGTTAAGGATCGCTATTCTTGATATACTTCCACTCATTTCTATTTTGCGTGTCGTCCTCATTCAGTTCCTTTTCTATCAAGTCTTCCGCAATACAATCCTTCCATCTTTTCTTTGGTCCTATGTTTCTTCTTCTGTTACTAAGCTGTTCATTCGTCTTTCAATATATTCTTCATCGCTCCTCATGCCATGTTCAAACCAATGTAATCGTCTCTCTTGTTCAAGGAACTTCTATCACTCGAGCCATTTCCCTTATCCTCTCATTCCTTATCCTTTCCTAACATCTATTTCATTTATTTTCATTGATACTGACATTTGTCAGTTCGAATTATATGAATTTATTATCAGTTTCCATCGTTAGTATAGCTGGCTAATTTATGAAATTTAATATATTTATAAATCTTTAACTCTATCAGCGGTAATAACAAACAAGGCCTTAAGTTTAGAATTGCTTCTTTTTAACACAGGAATAGCTATTCCTAGTTTATAACGAGCTTAACCCACAAGTGTATAATAATAAACTTGGAATAAGACATAACTCTAGAATAATTTCTCCATACACAGGGTTAAGAGATATTCTCGGAATACCTAATCTGGAAATAGGAAATTATTTATTATTACCACTATTAATGGGGTCTCGTGGCCGTGTGCCTAGTGTCTGGTCGGGAATCTGGAGACCCGGATCCCGACCGACGCCAAAAAATTACATCGCATTTTAATGGCACAAAATTGACCCCTGTGGCGCACTCAATGAGTGCCTGTGAGGTGACGCCTGGTAAGCGCCCACACGGTACAAATATTCCATCATTACCGATATCTGTGTACGAAGCAGATTGGCACACCCCAGCAATGGGTAATATACCATGATGAAATATTTATTTATTTATTTCTGTTTATATTTTTATAAATATTGAATATGAAGTACAAAATGCAATCCAGTCGTATAGAGAATAATATACTCTTTAAGTTAAGCGGCAAATGAGAATACTTCCGGTGGACTATTTATAACCAAAATCTAATCATGTCTGTATATGAATCTTTAGTTGAATAATAAGAAAAAAACATAATTTTTAGAATCGTAGTATTAGAGTTATACGATCCGAAACGATCGTCTCAGTCACACACACAAACATAAAACATCCTCCGATTTACTATGCCTTCCTGATATGTTTATTGAAAGATTTGTGACTACAGATTCGGTATGCATCTCTTATCAGCCTGTATCTGCGTTCCTATATTCCTGTCGCTGTGTCCTTGTCCGATCCCTTATGTGTTTATCCTGGTTGTTGGATGTGGCTTCCTGCCATGCCATGTATCATCCCAGGGCGCTCACGTGGCAATTACGTCCGGGCATTATCCTGTATAATCCCGCGGAATGGCCACATGCACAACACGTCCACCGGGAACGGTCAACCCAGCTACGAACGTCTGCCTAGGTTACGCCACCAGATATAGAGGTGTGTGCCATGCGGATACATATTGCCAGTGATATATGTAGAGGACAAGGGCTAATGGCAGGAAAATAGTGTTAAGGAGACATAGATTCTTTTTGCGGAATATAGAAATTATGCTGCCACTCTTTTGTAGTTTTGTCTAAGCGTGGTCAAGCCGCTCAGTAATATAACCCTTAAGATACAGCCTGTTTCGCGGAACCCCAACTCCATCTTACATTTTTATTGATCATTGTGAATCTAAAACCAGTACAAAATTATAAAACTACTCGCTAATGTGATTCGATTTCATTTTCTAAATTTATTCTTTGTTCGCCGAACCATACTTTGGGAATCAGTGTACCTAGAGTACGGCAGGTCTCCCTACATACTTGTATATTTTGCCTTTCAACGAACAGATATTTGATAGTCACAAAATACTTCAGTCATCCGACGCCATTTCACATAGATATGGAGTTAAAGAATTATACAGATATTAAATTTCATAAATCAGCCTAGCTGCTAACCATGGAAACTGCTAATATATTCAGATAATTCAAATTGACAGATGTCAGTATCAATGAAAAGTAAATGAATGCGGCAAAGATGAGGATGTTGAGAAAGATGTTGGGGGAGACACGGAAAGATAAGATAAGGAATTAAAGAGAAGAGACATGGCTCTAGAAAGATACAAGAGAGACGATTACATTGGTTTGAACATGTCATGAGGAGAGATGAAAAATATATTGGAAGAACAGTGAATAGCTTAGTAATAGAAGGCTGAAGAAACAGTGGAAGACCAAAGATAAGATGAATGGACTGTATTGAGGAACACTTAAGAGAAAAGGAACTAAATGTGAACGACACGCAATACAGAAATGACTGGAAGAACAAAAAAGAGTTTTGATTACAACAAAGAAATATTTGATTACAACAATGAATATGACTAATTTCACAATAAAAATATAATATTTGTTATTGTACGAATCATAAAATTGCACGTATTTGACGTAATTTGACATGAACATTTTTAATTTTTTTTTTGTGTGTTAATCCATAGCAAGCTTTATTACAAAAAAATAATTTTTAAATTTACATATCTCGCTTATACAAAGGGCTATTTTAATAATACTTCATGTGCTAGACGCAGAAATTAATTCTCTATTTGAAGCATTTATTTCTAAAATCAAAATTAAATCATTTTATTCAAAAAAAACTGTTAACAACTTCAAGTAATGTACCACTTCCGGTTAGCCTATTTTAACCAAAATCTATTATGTTATTTCGATTGACATAAAAGTCTTGTATACCAAATTTGAAAAGTTTTGGATTACATTTTAAAACAGTTTTTCATTAAAATCTATTATAGGCTTCATGTAAAGTGCCACTTCTGGAAATTGTGTAATAACCACAAAGGGAGGTGCACAACTAGATGTTATAGGAGTCCTAAATACAAAATTTCAACTTTCTACGGCTTACCGTTTTTGAGTTATGCGAGATACGTACGTACGTACGTACAGACGTCACGACGAAATTAGTCAAAATGGATTCAGGGATGATCAAAATGGATATTTCCGCTGAAATCTGAAAACCGAATTTTTTCGCGATTACAATACTTCCTTTACTTACGTACAAGGAAGTAAAAATAGCGAGCCCTAACGAATGGGAAAAGCTAAAGACGAAGATGTCAGTGTCAAGTGAAATATGCATAGTTTGTTTATGAAATAATTTTATTGTGCTGGCCACATCATATTTTTTATATGCATAATAATATTTGTTCCATATTTAATATCAAATTCTTTCTACGTTTGTTGTTGTGTAGTAAGCGCTGACAATTGTAGCAATTAAAATCTCGTTTTTATTCGGTTACGTTGCTTTTTACGATGAAGCGATAACGCAAACGACTAGGTGGATCCATACAGTGAAACGTAAAATGACATTTAGATTGCTTAGATTATACCACGAGTTAATCGCAGTTATATGTCCACCAAGAATTCAATTTTCTCGATTATACACGGATTAACGGCAGCATTTTTTGTATAAACTTATCAAGTTAGTAGACGTTAATTGAAAAATAAATAAAAACCATATGAAGCGTAAATGGAAATTGAAACATTAAATATATACGAGTACCTTATACGACGTATACAGTAAAAATTTTGAAAGATGTCCGATCAAAGTCATCCGTATCATGAACGAATTAACAAATAGGCCTATATTTATCTCTTTCCTTTGCAAAGGCTATAAGCGTATGCGATAAGGATAGATATAACACGCTTGTCTTTCAAAAATTCATATTGTTTCGACTAAGATAGGACATTACATTGTAAAACGATGCTCGTTGTTGATAATATTTTCGCTGTAACGTAAGTTGAGATATTAATTCAGATACATTACCTTGATTCATAGCCGTACGAACAACGTTATTTTTTGTTAGTCACTGACATTGTGTCAGTATCTTATTTTTCACATTTTGTTTTACATTTGGTAATAAACTTGTCAGTTGACTTATTTTTGAATTTTGAATGCTTTTATTGTAACATATATTTTTATTATAATAAAATAACAGTAGTATCTTACGTACCCTCATAAAAACTAAGCAAACGCCACTACTGAATTTGTCATAATTGGCGGAGCAAAAATCTGAATTCATACAATTTGTAGACGACCTTGATCGGACATCTTTCAAAATTTTTACTGTACGTAAGTACATCTACAGAATACAAATTTGAACAATAAGCATGATCAGTTATGAAAATACGTTGCTGTAGTGATAAATAAATAAATAAATATTTCATCACGGCATATTAGCCATTGCTGGGTGTGCCAATCTGCTTCGTACACAGATATCGGTAATGATATTTGTACCGTACGGGCGCTTACCAGGCGTCACCTCACGGGCACTCATTGCTGGCGTGGAGAGTGCGCCACAGAGGTACCATTTGATAACTGATGAGTTACAGAATCCTATCCCAGTTCTTATATATTTTCATGGTACTGCATCCAAATTTTCAATACCAAACTGTATATCTATCTTAGTTTGAGAATAACCTACTTTTCCATTTCTTATTTTGATGTTGGCGTCTATTGAATTTGCATAATTTCCCTGAATCTCGAGAATTCTTTGGCTGATACTTCGGGATTCTTTCAGGCCTGATCGGTTTCAGTTTCAACAGTATCATAGAGAGGCAAAGTGCTTACTCCCACGACACTATTACACTGGAAGTTATTGAGTTTTATTTATACGCGTACCAGTAACCAGGTAGCACAACGCACCTTGCCATTTACGTGGAATATAGACTATAGATTTTATCGAAGATATATTGGCTATAGACAGAGACTAGATACAAGCGGGTTCGATTTTAAATGTAGTGGAAATAGGAAGTTATTTCAGAGGAAATGTGGGTTACAATACAAAAAAAGTTGTAGTAAGAATATATTTTTATATAGTACATTTTGACAAAATTTTGTAAATAGACAAAAAAAAATGAACACTTAAAAAAAGGTTTTGTCGTCTTGAAACAAACAAAATATGGGTTTATTTGTTATTTTTTTGTTAAATTAAAATAACTGATCTGTAAAGTAAAATTAGAAAATAAAAAATCTGTTTTGGCCAGCACAATACCTTCCGTCAATCCTGTGTATTATGTATAAATTCCATACATAAATTGCAAAAGATTCTAAATTTCCAGTAAAATTATTTCATAAACAAACTATGCAAATTGCACTTGACACTAACATCTTCTTCTTTAGCTTGCCCCATTCGTTAGGGGTCGCTATTTTTTATTTTCTTCTTCCACTCATTTCTGTTTTACGTGTCGTTCTCATTCAGTTCCTTTCTCTTAACTCTTCCGCAAAACAGTACTTCCACCTTATCTTCCTACATGGGTCATCAATGCAATAATGAATTAATTTGTATAAGTAGAGAGATAATTGTAAATATCTGCTACTTAATGGCACCAAGTTCACTTCAGGCAATAAAACAGAATAATCGTGGGTAAAGTTAGGATATTGTCCATGTATTTTAAAATAACAATATTTGATGAATTTATGCTGGACAGATATATATTTATGATATATTGGATTCCAGACTTGTAGACAATATTCTAGCTTAGAGCGGACAAATGCACAATACAAGCTTTTTAGTGTAGTTGTTTTACAGACAGACCGACAATTTCTAATTACAAATCCAAGGTTTTTGTAGGTTTGTAATGAGGTACCATGGAGGATAAAATCGTCACAGACAGGCAGACATAAAAATAGTAAAAACGTGTTGTGGGGATCTTCCACAAACTATAGTGCATTTTGTAATGTTCAATCGAAAAATGTGTTCACCGATGTTGATTTTTCCATTATTGACAACATATCCCTCCTCCCCTCCGGCCTCTCTTGTTATGAATAATTTTTCACATCCATCAATTTTAATATTGTACGCCAAATAGACATAATAAACTGAAAACATTACAAATCCATCACGAAATAGTCTAACCACAGAATAAAATGCGATTTAACAATTAGTATTTTCGGCTTTAAAAAATGAAATTACTACTGACCAACAAAAAAGTCGCATCCAAATGATTTCAATGCATGAGAAAAATGTTTCAAATTGTGGAGTGCCCTTCGGCAACTAGGGATATTATGAATTTTCACTAGAATGATTTGGATGACTTTACTATTTTTACGATGATGTCTGCATGTATGTGTACTACAATTCAAAAAATTGCATTTTTATCGTATTCCTCTTCCTTACATCCATATGCAGACGTGATTAGATTTTGGTTATAATTGGTCAGCCGTAAGTGATAAAGATTCTATATTATATTTCCCAAAATGGGTAGAAAATGTTTTGTACCTTTGACATCTACATGTTAATACTAAAAAATCTGATGTGGCCAGCACAATACCTTCCGTCAATCCTGTGTATTATGTACAAATTCCATAGATAAATTTTCTTGCGAAAGATTCTAAATTTTTGGTATTATGTGATTCTCTTTCTCGGCAACTGAATTCCATACTCATGATAACAAACAAACCACATGAAATAAGAAAATTATGAAATTTTGAATGAAAAATTATAACACTTGTCAGTTATGGACATAATTAATTGCTGTCATTTTGACACAGGTCCCCATATCTGCTTGCCAAAGTCAGAAAAATCATGTTACTGCACGCGGCCCCATACATAATTTTTCTTGCAAAAGATCCTATATTTCCAGTAAAGTTATTTCATAAACAAACTATGCAAATTGCACTAGACACTGACATCTTCTTCTTTAGTTTTCCCATTCGTTAGGGGGTCGCTATTTTTTATTTTCTTCTTCCACTCATTTTTGTTTTCCGTGTCGTCCTCAATCAGTTCCTTTTCTCTCAAGTCTTCTGCAATACAGTCTTTTCATCTTATATTTGGTCTTCCTATGTTTCTTCCACCTTCTATTAATATATTCATCTCTCCTCATAACATGTTCAAACCAATGTAATCGTCTCTCTTATACCTAGACACTTCTAACACTAGAGTTATATTAGCAGTTTCCATGGTTAAGTTAGCATAGCTGGCTGAATTATGAAATTTATATCAAATTTATTATCTTTATTCTTCTTTAACTCTATATCTGTTGAATAACAAATATAAAATGCAATCAAATCGTATAGATAATAATATATTCTTTATGTTATAATAACATTTAACTGAGTTTTCCAAGAAAAACTATTAAAATCTTCAAATGAGGGTACTTCCGGTTGACCAATTATAACCAAAATCTAAACAGGTCTGCATATGGTTGTAAGGAAGAGGAATACGCAAGAATTGTAATTTTTGGAATTCTAGTATTGGAGATATCGTGTCCGAAAAGGCGGGGACACACACACACATACACACACACACACACGCACACACGAACACACACACACACATACAGACATCATCGTAAAAATAGTAAAATCGTATTGTAAAGACCCTAAAACGTGCTTATTCAATGAAAACTAACCACCGAATTTTTTGACCAAAGACAATACCTTCCTTACCTAGAGGTGACGGAAGGTAAAAACTTATCACTATCATTACCCCCTTGTGCTTAATAAATAAAATGGAAAGCACCTTAGGTGGACAAATATGCGAACCCTACAACAACGCAGGAATAAACCCAAAGAAGAATAAGTACTTTTTGTAGTAAACCAGCTTTGGACCGTCCTCGGTTCCAGCTATTTCCCGCTATCCTGGTTATAGTCGGTTTAGGTTTTTTCCAGTCATTAACTGATCAGGATCACGATGGCGTTGATTCTGGTCGTGGCATATGGCCGACGCTCGTTTATCATCCAGCCAGGGATTGGCGGCAACGCAGCGTCGCAACGCCTGACAAAAACAGCTGACGGTCGAATCGAAATAGGGACGAGGGGGAGGATATATACACACACATACACGCACACACAAAAGGGATATTAACAATTAGGTAGGCTGTTTTATTTTTATTAATATCCAAAGGTAATTGTCATTGTGGGAAATTACTTGGCTGTGATGTGGATAAGGTATTAAAAACTACTAGAAATCTCAGTCAAACAGCATTTACTCTTACAACAACGACGTTTCGGTGCACACAGGATCTGTAACAAATAATATAATAAAATAATACATACAAAATAACATGGACATTAGCACAATTACAGTAAAGTCTTACAAATTGTTACATATCAAGTACACAATAGCTATTTGTGTCCATTTGCGCTCGAAACACACACAAGATTTTTCCTACAGTAGCCACCATAACAAAAATTAATAAACTGTACACTTTGTACTTACACTACTACTCAATTAATAAGGATTAATATAAAGAAAAAACGTCTTGTATATTTAATTTTAATTTATCGTTATTTCCCATTCTTCTTGACCTATTGCTTCAATTTAATTTAAACATTTTATACTTTCGTTTTTGTAAATGAATGCCCTATTTTATTTTCACAATAGTGCGGCATTTTTACCTCTCGCTAAGAGAGGTATTGCATTCATGCTAAAAATCGCATATCCAGATTTTATTGAATAAGCACGTTTTAAGGTCTCTACAATCCGATTTTAACATTTTTACGATGATGTCTGTGTGTGTGTGTGTGTGTGTGTGTGTGTGTGGATGTGTGTGTGTGTGTGTGTGTGTGTGTGTGTGTATGTGTGTATGTGTGTGGGATGTTGGAAGGACGGTTACTCAAAAACTATAAGACTTTAAATTTGTTTAGCTACGTATTTCCCATTCGGACATTCATGGGAAGATTTGAAAAGGTTTTGGTAACAATTGGACAACCGGAAGTAGAAGATTCTTGAAAAAAAATCTTCTAAATATTATTTTCTGAAATTTTTTCTTGGTAATATTAAAGAAAATTAAATTCTCTATCTGATACAATTAAATATTTTATTATATATTCCATAGATTTAGAGATAAAAGAAGTATAATATATAAAATAATCTGTTGTAATAAATTTGACAGCCGAAAGAATGCCATGAAAAATACTTGATAATTTAAATTATTTGTAACTGACAGATAAATGTCAGTGTCAGAAATAATGAGTAATGAATTAAAAATGTACTTGTAGAATCCCTTAGTTCTTGATCTGTGACTATTATGGAGATGACAAGTCTAGGTTGAAGGACTTAAATTTGTTTCAAACATTATGGGACAATGTACACCAGTACTGTAGACTAGAGTAACTTTGAATTGCGAAAAAGCTATCAAATTCTTCTCAAGTAAGTTGTAAATATTGACAAAATCGGAGTGCAATCTATCCGTCACTTTATTAAAGGGAATTAAGGTTATTTAGATATAACAAGTATGAAAAAATAAAATGTAAAAGAAGATATATAAGAATAGATGCACAATCCAGATATATACATTTTAGACCGCCCAAAATTAATGTTTTTACTAGAAGAATATGAAGAGAGAGTAAACAAAGTTGTTCGAATTGAAAATTGCTGTTACCAGCCTAATATTTATATATGGTAAACTCTACTTTGTAATTTATTGTAACATAATTTATGGTAAAATATCTTCATGTTGAGACATGCTATTATTGAATAATAAAGAAGTTTATACGTCATAGATTTATATGAATATATTATTTGTATTTATAAAAATAATCTTTGCTTTATGCATACAGCCAGGTAAAATATACGGCGAGAGGTTATGTGCTGGCCACATCAGATTTTTTTGCTTATGTAATATACCGACAGAACAGTTATATGTCAGATTGATTTGTAAAGGTGGTAAATGTGTCACTACAGTGCCATTAGTTCCTGACTAAACGTTTCCATTAAGAATGTAGACAAGTGACATTTCTCAACATTGTATAGTTAGAAATTTAGACAGCGAGCGTTTTTTCTACTTTGTCGCGCTAGAGCGGCAAAGTGACATTTTGCGTTGACAAAAGAGAGCGCAAATGGCTACTTTCTGTGTAGACTGTAGAAAAAATACACTCGTACTAAACAGTTTTTACACGTAAAACAATTGTAATAGCACACACATATCCATTTAAAATCGACAAAAGAATAATTCATAAAATAGTCGTATCTTGCGAAAAAGCGGAAGGGTTGGTTCATCGATACGGACTCTTATTGATCGTCTGTACATCAATAATCGTATAGTTCTAGGAATTTAAATAATTTGTAAGGGATTTAATTGATCTCAATTTGGCTTGAAGTTTTCTTTTTCCTTTTTGAACTTCAATACAGCATAATATGCGTTTGTATATCAGTTCTTGCATTGATGTTGTTAACAATCATCCCTTATATGTAGCATTTGAAGTAACATTCGTTTGGAGTAATTCTGTTCTTCTTCCAAAATCTATAAAAGTTCAGTTAAATTCCTTACATTTTATTTAAATTCCTACAACATTACTACATAATCATTGATGTACAGATAACCAATAGGAGTCCGTTTCGATGGTACCACCAAGAATCCTTCCGCAAGATATTTCCGGCTATTTTCCAAATTATTTTGTTGCCTATTTTATAGATGTGTGTGTGCTCTTATTACCTTATGCAGTGAAATTCCTTCAACATAATATTCTTCAAAGAAAACAACACAGAACGCGACCTCATTAAAAATAATTTATGAAGGTCACCCTCCCAGTAGATTAAGTTACAATAACAACAATTAGCATGAGAATACAAACATAGTGTAATTATCCTCCGGGTGTTTCCTTCGCTCCGGATCTCTTGCAGAATCCGGGCAGTCCGGATCTGTTTCCCATCCACCCAGCGATAATACTCTAAATAAATTTCCCTAAACAAACAACGGCATGGGCCGGATTAAGGGGTTAAGAAGACAAATTGTGGGCCAAGGAAACGGCTTAATAACATACGACGTGGTAAGGAAGAGATAGGATACGGGAACTAAGCTCACGATACATACATTGCTATGGGTAAATATAAATGAGGGGGATTAAGTTTCTATGTGATATGTAGGTTGCAAAGAAGGCGAAATGCTCACCAGAATACACGATATACACATTTGTGATTATGTCTTACTATATTATAAGTTAAAAAATCATTGATCTCAATGGGACCCACAACCAATATTTCTTCTCTAATAAAACTCAAATCCCCCTAGCCTTAAATTCATAAACGAAAGCAAAATATGGCCGAATATCTCGACAGCACAATATTCCGTAATTAATGCATGAGTTAGCGTTTGTGACGTCATGTATACACAACAACGCCGCAACGGTACAATGCTACATCACCAATATTGTGACGTCAGGACATCAAGGGACATTAGCGCACATAACAGTGTGACAACATGACATAGGGGATAGTTTTTATTTGTGGTTACATTGAGGAATAATCTACGAAGAAGTAGAAACATCAGTTTTTTTACTTATTCATTTATTTAACTCGTGCGTTATGCATATTATTTCTACCTCCATGGTTTATTCCTATCATTTACTTCCTGGAGACACAAATTAATAGCTTTCGATCGTCTCAAAAGTTTTGTGCCTCAGTCTGCAGATGTTATCGCCAAATTATTCTCATATATTTTCTTGAAGGATAACTCTGAAAATTTCAGTTATTTTGGCGCTTAGTTATTGTTTGACAAATCGTTTGTGTCAGTCCATGTCACTCATGAAAGTGTTTTTGAAAAAATTAAACTAAATCAAGATACAAAATGTTTTGAGACAGAAAGACTATAAAAATTAATAGTCGTCAATTTCCTGGTGAACGTTTCAACAATGAACTATTAAAATTATTTATGGTGGTTTATATTTTTTCTGTAATATATTTCCTGCCCATAACAAATCTAATGACATTTGATATTATGATAAGCTAACTTAGAAATATATATAACTGCACATCATTTCATGTCCACGTTTTGAATTAATCATTTTAGCTATGATCCGGGCAACAATACTTTTGTTAACATTGCATTTTATACCAGGGAATTGTTTTTTTGTAAGTAAATTGTTATACATTATATTTTATTGTACAAGTGTCTCTGAAACAGGCAGACATGGTTTAACCAGAGATTTAACTAAACTTTAGCCAGTATTTTGCCTCAAAGTCCTTCTAAAAAAAATAATTTCGCCTGTAATAACGAAACGCTTTATTCGATTTGAATGAAATTTGGTATGTCAATCCATATGGTTGTAGTTCTTTAAACTGGTATTTGTTATTGTTGGTGAACCACCAGTGTATGAAAATTGGGAGTCACGACCATGAGTAAACCATAAGATTGTATACATATATAATGTTTTAGTTTTAAGTTACTTTAGTTTTGAAGATGCTATTGTATAGCGAAACTATAGTCTACGAAATAAAAGTATAAGTGAAACTAAAAATCGTGTAATTTTCAACCCTTCTTTAAATAATGGAATGCAAGTTTCACCAAGTAAGAGCTAAAACCATTGAAGAAATTATATCTAGCAATCTATGTAAATGTCAAACAACTAATTTTAATGACAGTAACAATAATTTATGTACCTAATTTTATTGTTTTTATAGAAAGGAAAACCACATATAAATATTACAAATGCGTACCCGTGTGTTGAATACCCAGACCAACCTATGACTAGCCATGCTGTTATAAGTAACTATAATAGTACTGCACAAACGATATCTGGAGATTTGAAATTCATAGATACTCTGGACAAATCTTATAAGGTCTGTAGTTATATTCTCCATAATTAATGGATGTAGTTTAAATTTTAACTGGACATGAATGGATAAACATAAAACTTCTTCAAAAACGATGTGTTTTGGGATGGTGATGGAAACAGAAGAATTTCTCGGACTCGCAGTCAATAATAAAATTTAGTCACGCCCTGAAGAAGACTATGGTATAATCAAAATGACGTTTGATTATTGATTGCAAGTCCTGTTTCCATAAAAATTCTCGAAAAACTGCATTCAAAGTTAAATAAACGTGTGTCTTATAAGTTTTGAAACAAATTTCAACAATATTTTTTTCTGTAATAAAAAGTGTATTTACTTCAAGTTTTGTAATACTTAATAATTAACTGTTTCATGATCAACCATATATTATATATTGATTTTAAGCAAGCGTTCGACGCGATTGATAGAAACAAAATGTATCAGATTCTAAAAGAATTCGGAGTACCAAGAAAATACGTTAGATTAGTAAAAATGACTTTACTTGAAACAGTTGGAAAGGTGAAGATTGAAGGAAGTCTCTCAGAACCATTTAACATAAAAAGCGGAGTACGTCAGGGAGACAGCTTATCTCCACTGCTTTTTAACTTAGTACTAGAGAAAGTAGTTAGAAACATCAAAAATTTGAATACTGGAGTCCGCATGAATGGGAAGCATCAGATATTAGCTTTCGCGGATGACATAGCAATAACGGCAAACAACAAAGAGGGAATTGCGGAAATTCTGCAAGAAATAGACAAAAAAGCAAACGAAATAGGACTCAAGATAAATGAAAATAAAACTAAATACTCTATAATATCTAGGAAAGTCTACCAAATGGAAAATATAATGGTCAATAACTACAATGTTGAATTGGTAGATTATTTTAAATATCTGGGTTCAATAATCTCATCTAAGGGTGAGATAGAAACGGAAATAAAATCAAGAATTGCTGCAGGATCAAGATGTCTACAATCACTGAAACCCTTACTAAAGTCCAAGGAACTGTCAAGGAAAACAAAAACGAACATATATAAAACAATAATCAGACCTATTGTAACGTACGGCAGTGAAACTTGGACACTTACTAGAACAAACCAGATGGCTCTAAACTGTTTCGAAAGAAGAGTACTACGAAAAATATATGGCCCAGTTAAAGAAAACGAAAACCTATGGAGAATAAGGATGAATCTGGAATTAAAGGCTTTGTATAACGAGCTGGACTTGGTTGCAGTAGCTAAAAAGAATAGGCTAAGGGAACAAGACCAAGAGGAAGACCGAAGTTAAGATGGTTCGATGACACCATAAGTGACATCAAGAAAATGAAGATAAAAAACTGGAGGAACAAAACGAAGGATCGGAAAGGTTGGAGAACAGCGTTAGAGGCGGCAAGTGCTCTTGAAGGGCCGTAAAGCCAATATGATGATGATCAACCAAAGTATCAAATTAAATTAAATAAAGATGGGTGTGTTTTTCCACAAAGCACAACTTTCTACGGACACCTAGCACTAGGTTTTGGTGTCATTTAAATCGAATTCTCAGACATTCCTGATTCCTGTATATTCCGCGTTGAAGGTCGTCTTCATTTTGGGCATCCTATCGAACATCGTAAACTTTTCGAGATAATAGAGTCCCAAAATAGTCTATGGGACGAACCTGGGGAAGGTTAGGAGGTAGGAGGATTGTCGTTTTGCGGAACAAATGGTACGTTTTGGTCTGTTAGCCAGTTTTGAGTTTGTCTTCTTCAATAAAATTAACCAATGTTGTTGGATGTACTTGTGTCTATCGAAGGCTTCATCTCATTAGGCCCACATAAGGTTTGGATACACCCCTTGTAGAAATAGAGCATCATAAAATAAAACAAATAGCCACGAAAATACATAATAATTTGCGCAACAACAACGAATATAACAATGGCCCGCAAATGGCGGACGAAACCCGAGCTACGTCATGGCCATACCCTGAGTATATAGGTACTTTAAATAAATGTATTTTTTTGCACAAATATTGTTGAAACTTGTGCCAAAATTATGGGACGTACGTTATTTATCCACAAAAAAAAAAACGTAAATCATTACAAGAAGGAATATTTTACACCCGAGTCGAAAGCAAATGTGCTAATGCTTCGCAAAAATATTTTTAGGTTCGAGTAGCTGTATACCGTTGGGTGAATAATAAATGGAAGAAGGATCTTCAGTTTGACAAAGATGATCCGTGCAATAGTATGAAACTAATAGCAGGGTCATTATACATAAAATTTCTTAATGCATGCGGAATCAAAGGATGTCCTATACCTCCGGTACTTACTTTTATTAATACTACTTTTCTTTTGTTTGTTTTGTTTTTCTTACAATTTATATGTTCAAAACGCAGTAGCAAATAACTCGTGGAAAATTAAAGTGACGATAGATAAGTCAAGTTTTTAAAAAAGAGTTAGTAGCACACGATGCCATTTTTTACCTGAATAGTACTGTAAAAATCTACGTAATTATTTCCAAGTATAACAACATTGTCATCTGTTGGCTACAGTGTAAAATATTCATGCTTCAGTATTTTAATAAAAAAAAATGATAATGAGTAGCACATTATCTTTCGTCAGTTGTATGTGGCATTTTGTACAAATTCCATACAGAAAATTTCCAGCAAAGGATTCTCCAGTAAAATTATAAAACAAACATACTATGTCAATTGCACGTGACACTGACATCTTTCAATTATAATTTTCTTAATATAGTAATGTTTCCATGGTTATAGTTTAGCTGGCTGCTTCAGAAATTTAATTCCTTTATATAGTTTCTTAACCTATATTCATTGAATCTGATGTTTAAAATGTAATCAATTTGTATAGAGAATAAAATATTTATAATAACATTAAATGTGAAAAAAATATATTTAACAGCGCTTTTTCAAATTGTTAAAACTTTCAAATGAGGGTACTACCGGTTGACCAATTATAATCAAAATCTAATCAAGTCTGCATATGGATGCAAGGAAGAGGATACGTAAAAGATGTAATTTTTAAAATTCTAGTACTGAAATTATCGCGGCCGAAATTATAGTCACACATAAGCACACACACATATACAGACATCATCGCAAAAACCGTATTGTAAGGATCCTAAAACGTGATTCATTCAATACCTTTCTTACCTAAAGGTGACGGAAGGTGAAAATTGACATTATATGCTACTCTTTTTTTACAAAAACATGATTGCACCATACTAATTTTTAAGGGCTAACTTATTGATCTTAAAACGCGTAAATTTAGAAGATTTTGTTGTATTAATACGTCTGTTATAGGGTACGTATTACAGCAAAGATTTCTATCTACCATTACAAAATATTCCAGTTGTATACGCAACAGGAAACTTTAAATTTTATGGTTCTTTAATCAAGAAACAAACTGGAGCTATAAATTTTTGTTTTACAATAGAAGCTGAGATAACTTTAGAAGAATAAGTTATAAAATGATTTAAGTAGTTTTGTTATGTTATTACTTATATGATATAATTAATAAATATGTATCTTAGTGTGCATTAATAAATAATTTATTTTATAATATTTATTATTATTACTATTAGAAACTATTAACAACAAACTATGCAAATTGCACTTGACACTGACATCCTCTTCTTTAGCTTTTCCAATTCGTTAGGGGTCGCTATTTTTTATTTTTTCTTCCACTCATTTCTGTTTTGCGCGTCGTTATCATTCAGTTCGTTTTCTCTCAAGTCTTCCGCAATACAGTCCTTCCATCTTAGCTTTAATCATACTCTGTTTCGTCTACCTACTACTACTATTAAGCTATTCATTCTTCTTTCAATATATTCTTCATCTCTCCTCATGACATGTTCAAACCAATGTAATCGTCTCTCTTGTATCTTTCTATAAACTTTTATCGCTCGAGCCATTTCCCTTATCCTTTAATACTTTATAATTCTTTAACTCTATATCCATTGAATATGAAATATAAAACGCAGTCAATTCGTATAGATAAGAATATTCTTTAATAATTAAAATAACATTAAATGTCAAAAAATAATATTTAACAGCGTTTTTTCAAGAAAACCCGTTAAAATCTTCAAATCAGTTGATCAGTTATAACCAAAATCTAATCATGTAAGGTAGATGAATACGTAAATACGTAAAATTGTAATTTTTGGAATTCTAGAGTTGGAGATATCGCGGTCGACATTATAATCACGCACACACATACATGCAGACATCATCGTAAAAGTAGTAAAATCGTATTGCAGGGAACATGCTTATTCATTGAAAACTCACCACCGAATTTTTTGACCAAAGACAATACCTTACTTAGAGGTGACGGAAAGTAAAAAGTTAATGTGAACATAGTGAACGTGAATTAAACACCCATATTTAATAAAACTAAAAATCGAGGAATAGTTAACACCTCGATAAACGATAATCAATCTTTAGTAGTTGTCTATATTTAGGTGTTATATCATTATTTGTTGTAGGTGTAGAATTACCAACACAAATATGAAAGACAGAGGGTTCACACATACGTTTTTTTAGCGTTCTCCAAATTTTGTCGGTGCGTGTAGTTTCTGGTTTATAATACGAAAATATTTTATCCCTAAATGCATATGTTCAAAATGAATACACTTTGTGATCCTCTGATTGGAAAACGCTGGCCCAACAATGTAGATAAGCGTGCAAAATTGAATCAACAATAAAAGAAACCATCACGAAATAAATCACTTGCGTTTCCTTCCTTTCAGTTTCAGATAGGATAACTATTATCCCTGTAAATTCTGTAATTCTGTAATCTCTACACAATGCCGCTATATCTTTCATTTCCTGTCGCCCATATTGTTCTATGCTCTGTCCAGGGCTTTAATTAATACAAGCATTAACGTTGAATTCGCCAATACTAAGAATAATGAATCCAATTACAATCTATAACATGGGCAATGTTGGATGTGTTGAGTGGAATGTGTGAGAAATATTACTGTTGTCTTTTCATTATGAAGCGAAAGGAATTTGGGAATGCGTTTTCGTATATTTCATCCAGAATGGAACAGAATGGAAGGTAGACAATGGAAGGGAAATGGAACAATGTATGGAAAAATATTACTGTTCAAATTGTTAAATTCTTTTTTTACTATGCCAGGGCCAGTTGCGATTTATAGTCACAATAAAATATAAAACCTAAGTTCGATTTAATTCGGTATAGAAGTCATGTATACTTATATAAAAATCTGATGTGGCCAGCACAATACCTTCCGTCAATCTTATGTATTATGTACAAATTCCATACATAAATTTTCTTGCAAAAGGTTCTAAATTTTTGGTATTATGTGATTCCCTTTCTCGGCAACTGAATTCCATACTCCTGATAACAAATAAACCACATGAAATAAGAAAATTATGAAATGTTGAATGAAAAATTATAACACTTGTCAGTTATGGACATAATTAATTGCTGTTATTTTGACATGGGTCCCCATATCTGCTTTCCAAAGTCAGCAAAGTCATGTCACTGCACGCGCCCCATACATAAATTTTCTTGCAAAACATCCTATATTTCCAGTACAGTTATTTCATAAACAAACTATGCAAATTGCACTTGACACTGACATCTTCTTCTTTAGTTTTTCCCATTTGTTAGGGGTCGCTATTTTTTATTTTCTTCTTCCACTCATTTTTGTTTTGCGTGTCGTCCTCATTCAGTTCCTTTTCTCTCAAGTCTTCTGCAATACAGTCTTTTCATCTTATATTTGGTCTTCCTATGTTTCTTCCACCTTCTATTAATATATTCATCTCTCCTCATGACATGTTCAAACTAATGTAATCGTCTCTATTATACCTAAACTTCTAACACTAGAGTTACTTCCCTTATTCTTTCATTGATTTACATTTTATTGATACTGACATCTGCCAATTTGAATTACCTGAATATATTAGCAGTTTCCATGGTTAAGTTAGCATAGCTGGCTGAATTATGAAATTTATTATCTTTATTCTTCTTTAACTATATCTGTTGAATATCACATATAAAATGCAATCAAATCGTATAGACAATAATATATTCTTTAAGTTATAATAACATTTAACTGAGTTTTTCAAGAAAAACTGTTAAAATTTTCAAGTGAGGGTACTTCCGGTTGACCAATTATAACCAAAATATAATCAAGTCTGCATATGGTTGTAAGGAAGAGGAATACGCAAGAATTGTAATTTTTGGAATTCTAGTATTGGAGATATCGTTGACGAAACCGCGGTCACATACACACACACACACACACATACACACGCGCACATACGAACACACACACACACATACAGACATTATCGTAAAAATAGTAAAATCGTATTGTAAAGACCCTGAAACGTGCTTATTCAATGAAAACACCACCGAATTTTTTGACCAAAGACAATACCTTTCTTACCTATAGGTGACGGAAGGTAAAAATTACGCATATCCCGCTTTGGCCGATTGTTAAAAGTTAACAGTAAAGGCGCGTATTCATTTGAACATGAATAGGAACGAGGCAAGGCGAGGCCGAACGAATGCCTCGTTTCTAAATTTGTTTGGTAGAATACGCGACCGGACGATGTCTGTCGAGGCAGCGTACGAGGCAGCGATCCGACTATGCGAACAAAACGTTTATTTCTATTTTATTAAACAGTCCACTGACAAACTGGCAAGAAGCGAGGCGAGGCAGCTGAAACGAGGAATTACCGTCCATATTTATTCAAATTTTTCTTTGAAGTACCGACTTCCATCGGATGGCATTCGAACTGCCTTGGACTATGCGTCGCACAACCGAATGCTATTTGCTGCGCCTCGATAATACGTACACATACGTATGCTCGTTCGGCCTCGCTTTGCGTCGTTCCCGTTCGTGTTCAGATGAATACGCGCCTTAAGATAAATTTTCGTTAACGACAAGACATAGTTTGTAGAGAAATAGCAATTTAAAAAAATACCTAAAGAATATCGAACCGATTGGACACGAATGAAAACACGAATTGAAGAGAAACAGGAAACGTAGTTATATACTGAACGGCCAATTATAAACAAAAATAATAAAATTCCAGCTGTGACTGAAATAGGACTATAAGTATTGAAATATTGTGACTCATACTCTGGGCCTAACTAACATCCTACTACGTTTCTGTGTTTCTGCCCTCTGTAACTAACGCATCTCATCAGTATTCGATCCTGCAGGCAGCAGGACAGCAGAGAATGGGGCAGGAATTAGGCCACATGTACATCACTAGAGTACAGGAGGATATTTTGACATTTGCTTTGCGTTGTTACAATGCCGGTTAGTCAAACTGTCTGTAGTATGTAACATTGCCGACGACAACATCCGATTCTCCGGTCGTGCTCATATATTCACTTTGTATTGGGGTGGCTATGAATAGTGACGTCACAGGGGAACTGCAAATAGTGTATAAAAAAGTGGGAAGTTATCCCTTTGTTGCATAACTATCCGAAAATACCACAAATAACTATCAGATTTGTGCGGTATAATTTATATCACTTTGTGATTGCTGACCAGGCCGCCATTTTGAATCCTGCTGAGTCTTCAGCCTTCAGCTTTCAGCGTGACTCGTCGTTGTTTTAATGTCAGCGCCTACTCGCATCATTTATATTCTCTTGAACACGCCCATACACCTTTCTTTGTTCTACTTAGATTAGACAAGGTGATAGATAAAGAAAGATATAGATAACGATAATGATTACAGGGGTATAATTATGAGAGATTAAAAAACACATATTCGTAATTCAAAATGTAACAGTAAATTCGAGATTATGCACGGTACAGAAAATTAATGTAGGTCGTTATGAGCCAACTTTTTGATACAATTTTAAGGTAGTTGTCACTCGAGTGTACCTATTGAAAAACTTGTTCTATGTTCAAAATAAAAATTAAGCTAATGCAGTTTATATTTGCAATAACTTATATTTTTTAACATTATATTTTATACACAGATTGCATCAAAATAGTTAAAATCTAATATCAAATACTGTAACAGATGAATTTTCTTTATTTTTCCGTAGAAAAGTTTTTTTGTAACTGTACCACTCGCACTAATACATACGCAAGTGTCGTATTTCAATGTTGAAAAATAACTGTGGCAACGTCGCATCTAGACATTTATTGGTACATTCGGGTATAAATAATGTAATACGATATTTTGAGATATAATACTAATTCTAAATTACAAGTCGGAAGTGCAAAACAAATTAATATATTTCTTTCTTATTACAATGCAGTATTATACTGTTTAAAGTTTTCATGCTTTTCACGTAAAATACCAATTTAAAAAACATTCCTTTGAATGTACGTCTGAAATTCCTTTAACCAAAGTCCACCTCTTATTCGCTAATGCCAAGCGGGCGTTGTTAACTTAACGATACTCCATCTGGAACGCTTGTACATGGTTGTCAAGTATTCTACCTATTTATCGTATCTTCAGATTATAATTATCTAACAATAAAATGAAATAAGGATGGTAAATAATTTTCAATTTTTTACATAAAATCCGCTAATTAGTTTTCTATAACAAACTAGTTTTTTGATTAAATATCAGTACGGATAGAATTTAAAATGTTGTGTTTATTTAGCCATTTCTTATTCTTCACGTGTTAAACACGCCAAATTTAACTGCAAATATCTCAGGTACCGCGTGGTCAATTGTTTTAAAACTTATACTTCAGTTGAGATGTACTTAAAATTTTCACAACGCATTAATATAATTTCTTGAAGAAATATTCAGAATCGATGTTAAATCATCCATCATACGCGTCATATACAAATTATTATAGCAATTAGTTGTGTTTACCTAAAAGTACTATACTAGCCAATCATTTTTATAAACTATTCATTGTTCGAAGCGTGTAATTTGTAACAATTATATACTTAAACAGTTACAATTGCCTTAATAATGACCTGAAGGTGTATTTAAATGTTTCTTCACGGTTGATTAATAACCAGAGACCGGTGGCTACGTTACAAGATCCGACTGTGTTTAATTACAACCAGGAAGTGGAATAAAAGATTCGAATCTAACGCACAATCGATTGGTAGAAAGAGCTTCTCATCTATATGGTAATCAAAGAGAATGATTTAGTACTTTACCTAGTTTTCTAAATAAAGCGATTGATTGGTAGGTATAGTTCATTAGTCTTTTTGCGGTCTACATAGTATAAACGCTTTTATAAATTACAAAATGTGAACTATCGTATGACCTAAAAGTTTTGGGATCTTGTATCCTGTTGGATCGATTTATTAATAAATAAATTAAAACGCAGGCGGTTTCTTAAGGGTCCTATGCCTGAAAAAGTTTGTGTGCCGCTGCTCTAAATCTAGACCAACTATGAGTTTACAGTATGTCATTAAATATTTTAGTATCTGTCTTCCGTGAAACAGATAATGAAACCACGACTTACATGAAAGACTGAATATGAAATATTCAACTGAATGTAACTACTAGACAAACATACGAACAGAAAATACAAAAGAATAATCCATGAAGCCATATGAAACGTTTTTTATTTGTTTGTTCGTCGCCATGAAATATACAATTGACAATCAATTATGCAAAGGAAAGTGATTAGAATGATTAACTCCTATTTTTAAAAATGTCCGATGAAGGACATCTACAAATTCCGCCCATTTTGTCAAATTCTGTAGTGTCTTTTACTTAGTTTTTATGAGATAAGATACTATTGTTATTTTATCATTCAAAATTCAAAAACAAGTCAACTGGTAAGTTTATTAGCAAATGTAAAACCAAATATACAAAAAATATAATACTGACACATTGTCAGTGTCAGTGACACAGGCAGAAAATAACGTTATTCGTACGACTATGAATCAAGGTAATATATTTGAATTAATAAATATACTTACGTTACAGCGAAAGTATTGTCAACAACGAGCATCGTTTTAAAATGGAATGCCCTAACTTAGTCGAAACAATATAAATTTTTGAAAGACAAGCGTGTAATATACATCCTTATCGCACACGCTTGTAGTCTTTGCAAATGACAGAGATAAATGTATACCAATTTATTAATTCGTTCATGATACAGATCTTGATCAGACATCTTTAATTTTTTTTACTGTAGTTGTTCAAATACCTAATGGCACAAATCCATTTCTTAGCGGGATTCGATCCCACAACCATCAGCATATGAATAATCAATTTTACAATATTTCCCCTCGTTCTCCGTTCCCCGGAACATTGTCCGCAACTCCGGGTATTGACTCGACTCCGGAGCTGACCATGCAGGTGCCGGACTCCCGGAGTCCGATTAATAGAACCGAAGGATTTATGGCTGTGATTGCGTGAGACCAGCCTCGTTTAATTATTTTCTACTAACGCTATCTCTCTCTAACGCAAGTTAGTCTTTATAGCAAATAGCAAATTCCACTGTATAGAATAGAAGTTTTAGTGCGATAGAAAAAGACAGAAAATAAATTGGATGAAGTGGTAGAAGTTTTCGATGATTGTAAAGATTGGAGACCTGCTACCTGTTTTAATTTTGAGAATATATATATATATATATATATATATATATATATATATATATATATATATATATATTTATTTATTTATGTGTTTGGCATATTGAAGTTGTACAAATGTGATATTCTTATGATGGGAAAATTTAGGATAGAATTAGTACGGCAGAAAAAATGACTGAATAAATTTCTAGTTGTAGTATCATAATTGGGTACTCTGAGATGAAATGATGATAATAATTCTGGTGAATCGACAACATTGTTAAAACGTTTATGTAAGAACGCAAGGTCGCTTAACTTTCTTCTAATTTCTAATAACAATTTTGGCCTGTATGTTGGAAACTAACGATTGAGAAATTTAAAATCGTTGAATCGCTTCAATACGATTTATATAAATATCATACCGTTGGTTCCAACATACAGAAGCAAACTCCAGTTGACTTCTATCAAGAGAGTTATACAATGTTTAAATAGTGCTTGCTCGTATAAGAAAGCTTAACATTTTGTAAGCCTTTTTAACAATATTGTCGATGTGAATGTCAAAAATTAACTTGTTATCTAATATTACACCTATATATTATATGATTAGTTTGGTTGATTACATTTCCTTCTTCCTTATATTGAAAGTTGTAGGTGTTCCTATTTGTTGTAAATTTTATATAACGTAAGATAGTTTTGACATGTTCGCGTTTGTATTTGTTTTAATTTGTTTGTCTAATCAAGTCGTCACCGACTAGTAATCGCGTAGCCTTTGTTTCACGTACAAGTGGTGTGATATTTTGACTATTTTTAACTATTTTAGTGTGTTACTTAATGTTTTATAGTGTGTATTTGATGTGTTAGTGTTATGAACATACAGAAAATGAAACGAGATGGAAATTTGATCCAGCTTTCGTAAGGTAATGATTTAATTTTGTTGATTATTTCTGAACAAATATTTTTGTGAAACCCAGGACTTTCTTATGTCTAATAGAATGCTCTTCCAATTCAACTACGAAGTATTTTGATTTGTTCAATGTAAACATAAGTATGAAGCAATCGCACAAAACTCCTTCATTCACGTAAAAATCTCAATATTATACAAAATGTAACACATATCACCTTCATCCACTTAGGTCTTCAATTATTAATTAATTTGTATAAGTAGAGAGATAATTGTAAATTTCTTCTGCTACTTAATGGCACCAAGTTCACTTCAGGCAATAAAACATAATAATCATGGGTAAAGATAGGATATTGCCCATGGATATTAAAATAACAATATATGATGAATTTATGCTGGACAGACTCAATATTAGATATATACTTATGATATATTGGATTCCAGGCTTGTAAATAATATTCTAGCTTGGAGCGGACAAATGCATAATATAAGCTTTTGAGTGTAGTTATTTTACAGAATGACCGACAATTTCTATGCTATCTCTTTATAAATTTACTTAGATGTTAAGCCCTTTTTGTGCAGGTATTTGATTATTTCACGATGCTCTATTTTCATTACTTTTAAAGAAGTATATATGTAATATGCCGCGATGTTTGTAATAAATATACAAATGTTACTCTCGTTTTAAAATGAAACAAATCTTGGATTGTTTGCTTATTAAATTACCTACTATACTCATTCTGTGTATTATTATTAACAACACATTATCCTATTATTCTATAGTATCTCCGCCCACTCATACTACATTTCCCAGTCTATAACCTAACCGAAGTAACTATCTATAGTAGTGTGCTAACTGCCGACCGCACATTGGAACTCCTATGTGGCCGTTTGGTGCTATGCGATCGCCTGGCCTGATCAATGCGACCGACACTTGGTGCAATGGCTCGTGAACCGTAGGAGACATACGGCGCAATTAGTGGCGAGAGATAAATAGCCTTGCGGCTACCAGAACGATGGGGGTAGCGCGAGATATAACATTGCTGGCAATTTAAATAAGGTGGATCGGTATAATGAATTGTAATAATTTGTAGATGGATGTTTGATGGAAAGAATCTTTCAATAAGCACATCGGCTGTCTTTTAAGTTTTGCATATAGAGCTGGAATAAAACAGTACATAGATTTTAAAGACTTTATTGTTTTTCGAAATATTCTCCACGAAGATTAATACACTTTTGCATGCGCTTGAACCAATTCTGGAAGCAATTATTCCACTCGTTTGTTGGTACAGTCAAAATGATGTTTTTGAAAGCGTCAGCTTCTTCTGCCGACTGAAACCTTTGACCGCACAGTCCGTTCTTGATTTTCGGAAAGGTAAAGGTCGGGACTGTACGGAGGATGGTTTAACAATTCGACATTTTGTTGCGTTAAAAATTCAATTGTCTTGCGAGTTGTATGCGAACTTTTATTGTCTTGGTGGAGGATGATTCGTCGTTCGGGGTTGATTTTTCGAAGCTCAGCGATGACTTCCGGCAAACAAATGGTTGTCAATCGGCAGTAACAGTTCTTTGATCTTGCAGAGGAATTGTTGCTACATGACCTGCTTTTGAGACAAATGTCGCGACCTTCTTTTTGGACACATTTCGAGAACGGATGATTGACGACTGGCGATTATTTTCGGGTTCATATGAGTAAACCCACGATTCATCATCACTGACAATGCTGTACACGTTTTTAGAGTTTCATGCGTCGAAGCGGTCTAGAGTTTTTTGACACCAATTGACCCTAGCTTCTTTCTGTTCTTCGGTGAACAGATGAAGTCTTTGAAATCCCCAATGATGCCTCAATCTCGCGATATGTCACATATCATCTTCCTTGATGAGCTTGCGCACATCATCGACGTTTTGTACAGTTTTTATTATTATTATTTTGCTAGCCAAGCTCGCGGTTTTCTCGATAGATGGCTCTGCATGTGGTTAGTTATCTCTGCAGGCTTAATATCTTTGTGAGATGTTTATCATCCGTCCGCTCAACCTTCTCAGTGCCTCCTAGAGACGTCAGTACACCACACTGAAGAGCTCCAATAAGAGCGAAACGCGTCTGTGGTTCTAGTTGAGTAGGCAAGTCTCTGATAAATGACCGAGACGTTGATTCAGAGACTGAAATCTTGTGAAATATGCCAAGTGTTTTAAATATTATAATTTATAATATTATTTAGAACAGTTTCACTAAGTGTCGTATAATTGTACTTTTTACAGTTTTATTATTACTAATACTGTAAATTCTATTTGAAATAATTCAAAAATAATATCATAACATACAAAATTTTTCAAATTTCCGTAGAACTTATACTATTTTAAATAAAAAAAATCTGATGTGGCCAGCACATAACCTCTCGCCGTATATTTTACCTGGCTGTATGCATAAAGCAAAGAATATTTTTATAAATACAAATAATATATTCATATAAATCTATGACGTATAAACTTCTTTATTATTCAATAATAGCATGTCTCAACATGAAGATATTTTACCATAAATTATGTTACAATAAATTACAAAGTAGAGTTTACCATATATAAATATTAGGCTGGTAACAGCAATTTTCAATTCGAACAACCTTGTTTACTCTAACTTCATATTCTTCTAGTAAAAACATTAATTTTGGGCGGTCTAAAATGTATATATCTGGATTGTGCATCTATTCTTACATATCTTCTTTTACATTTTATTTTTTCATACTTGTTATATCTAAATAACACTAATTCCCTTTAATAAAGTGACGGATAGATTGCACTCCGATTATTCTTATATTGATGTGTAATTTTGTCAATATTTACAACTTACTTGAGAAGAATTTGATAGCTTTTTCGCAATTCAAAGTTACTCTAGTCTACAGTGCTGGTGCACATTGTCCCATAATGTTTGAAACAAATTTAAGTCCTTCAACCTAGACTTGTCATCTCCATAATAGAGACAGATCAAGAATTAAGGGATTCTCCAAGTAAATTTTTCTTTCGTTACTCATTATTTCTGACACTGACATTTATCTGTCACAAATAATTACAATTTTCAACTATTTTTCATGGCATCCTTTCGGTTGTAAAATTAATTACAACAGTTTATTTTATATATTATATTCCTTTTATCTCTAAATCTATAGAATATATATATAAAAATATTTAAATTTATCAGAAAGAGAATTTATTTTTCTTTAATATTATCAAGAAAAATTTTCAAAAAATAATATTTAGAAGATTTTTTTTCAAGAATCTTCTACTTCCGGTTGTCCAATTGTTACCAAAACCTTTTCAGATCTTCCCATGAATGTCCGATTGGGAAATACGTAGTTAAACAAATTTAAAGTCTTATAGTTTTTGAGTAACCGTCCTTCCAACATCCTACATACATACACACACACACACATACATCCACACACACACACACACACACACAGACATCATCGTAAAAATGTTAAAATCGGATTGTAGGGACCTTAAAACGTGCTTATACAATAAAATCTGGATATGCGATTTTTAGCATGAATGCAATACCTCTCTTAGCGAGAGGTAAAAACTAATTTTTCCTACAAATAACTTCTGTAAAAGGACCTACTTTTTACAGTTAACAACTTGTACGGATCACACATACTCTTACAACGCCCCCCCAACATTTAGAATCCATTTAATTCGCAGATTGTCTACCGTGCCTTGAAGACATAGAAACATTTATTCCTCAACCCTTTCTTGTATTGTATTGATTGCCTCGTACCGTTGAATTATAAAACAACTTTAATTACAAATCTAAGCACCTTACAATAAAACTTGAATGTTGTTTTGCTAGGGCGGTTTTACTACCCTCCAAAATGTTCTGCCGCTGCTCGTAAAATAATAAATACAGCCCTTACTGTGAGTGAAAATTAGCAGAGAGAGTGGTAGTGGTCGTCCTACGCATAGCATGTTTATAGCCCCGGAAATTTATCAAGAGAGCTAAAATCCTGTGATGATGGCAAAATCGAAGAAAGAGGAAGACTTAAAATTTAAACATAGAAGGGGAAGAAATGGTAGTTAAGTTTTGGGACACTTTTTATGACCATGGTAATGTAATATCATAATGGTTTACAAAGTTTTATCGTGAAAGAGAAATTGTATTTAAATATACATACATGATATCATTACTGGTTTTATGTTTTTTGGTGTGAAACTTATCTAAAATACTGTATAAATTACAATTATTTTTAGGTTATTAACAACTTTACTTTAAGAGTTAATTCTATATACCAAAAGAATCAAAATTGTTGAAATAAGAGTGATACATTTGCGGCTAAATTGGAAGATAATGTCAGCCATTGGATAGGTTGGACATAGCTCAGTTGGTAGGGCGTTACTCAAGCAAAGTATTGGTTCAAATCCATGTATGGTTGACATCTTTTATATATCCCTTAAGTGCATAGGTAACAAAAAATTCCGTAAATGCAGATTACAATGAGCTTATATTATAAAACAGAGAAATGATATCTAAGGAGCTTTATTGTAGAAGTAAAAACAAATATTTTAATCCAAAACACATAATCAGAAAGTCATAACTGCAACCAAAATTTCTATTTTTACCTCTCGCTAAGAGAGGTATTGGATTCATGCTAAAAATCGCATATCCAGATTTTATTCAATAAGCACGTTTTAAGGTCCCTACAATCCGATTTTAACATTTTTACGATGATGTCTGTGTGTGTGTGTGTGTGTGTGTGTGTGTGTGTGTGTGTGTGTGTGGATGTGTGTGTGTGGGATGTTGGAAGGACGGTTACTCAAAAACTATAAGACTTAAAATTTGTTTAACAACGTATTTCCCAATCGGACATTCATGGGAAGATCTGAAAAGGTTTTGGTAACAATTGGACAACCGGAAGTAGAAGATTCTTGAAAAAAAATCTTCTAAATATTATTTTTTGAAAATTTTTCTTGATAATATTAAAGAAAAATAAATTCTCTTTCTGATACATTTAAATATTTTTATATATATTCTATAGATTTAGAGATAAAGGGAATATAATATATAAAATAATGTTGTAATTAATTTTACAACCGAAAGGATGCCATGAAAAATAGTTGCAAATTTAAATTATTTGTAACTGACAGATAAATGTCAGTGTCAGAAATAATGAGTAATGAAAGAAAAATGTATTTGGAGAATCCCTTAATTCTTGATCTGTGACTATTATGGAGATGACAAGTCTAGGTTGAAGGACTTAAATTTGTTTCAAACATTATGGGACAATGTACACCAGTACTGTAGACTAGAGTAACTTTGAATTGCGAAAAAGCTATCAAATTCTTCTCAAGTAAGTTGTAAATATTGACAAAATTACACATCGATATAAGAATAATCGGAGTGCAATCTATCCGTCAATTTATTAAAGGGAATTAAGGTTATTTAGATATAACAAGTATGAAAAAATAAAATGTAAAAGAAGATATATAAGAATAGATGCACAATCCAGATATATACATTTTAGACCGCCCAAAATTAATGTTTTTACTAGAAGAATATGAAGAGAAAGTAAACAAAGTTGTTCGAATTGAAAATTGCTGTTACCAGCCTAATATTTATATATGGTAAACTCTACTTTGTAATTTATTGTAACATAATTTATGGTAAATATCTTTATGTTGAGACATGCTATTATTGAATAATAAAGAAGTTTATACGTCGTAGATTTATATGAATATATTATTTGTATTTATAAAAATATTCTTTGCTTTATGCATACAGCCAGGTAAAATATACGGCGAGAGGTTATGTGCTGGCCACATCAGATTTTTTATTATGGCACACATTGCACATAAAACCTTCAACCTTTCTGTACTTTTCGCAAACAAAATTATCACAAAGCTTGCATATAATGCGTTATTTTTTGTCTTCCTTTCGAGGACACAAGTAGCAACTTCCCCGCTTTTTTAAGCTTGTTTCTTGTTGGTGATTGCGCATCTTTCACATATTTTGACATATTCCGAATTTTAACACGGCTTTCCATATTTTTCTGGGCGAGCTGCTGTCCTAGTTGCAAAAGAAACATTCAATTCCAAATTGTCTACCGATTCCAACACTATTTCTTCCAAAATCTCTGCATCGTCATCCATTTCAGAATTGTCGCCACCATATTCCACCGCCGAGTCGGATTTACCAATGCTTTCAGCTACTTTTCTTAGCTCTTCTTCTGTTAGAGGTTTATTTTTCTCCCAGTTAGCCATTCTGTGCAAAATTTGCAAAAATATGTGTACAATGAGATACTAAATATTAGGAACATAAATGCATACACTTACCTAATTCCTTGCTAACTTTGATCACAGCAACAATGTATTTCTGTAAACACATTAAACATAACCTAAATATTGACAGAAGCAAATAGCTGAACTCACAGTTCATTGATGGCGCAGCTGAATCCTTTGCGGACCCCACTCATGCATTTAAGATATATATATATATATATATATATATATATATATATATATATATATATATATATATATATTGCAGAATTCATGATTTGCCAGATTCCTGATTATATACTGGACACTGTTCTCGTCGTCCCTCTACCACTTTTTTAGCAGCTTCTGATACTAATCTTACTATAATTAAAAGACATGGAGGATGGAAGTCCTCTACAGTAGCAGAGGGGTATATTTTGAGAGTTCATTAGAAAAGAGAATTGTTTGCAAAATTCTTCCCACAACTTCTGCAAATACCGCAGTTCGCCACTTCAAAAAGAATGTTTTGTTATTAATTGTTTTAGTTTGTTGTATTTTCTAATTAATTAATAAGCGGATTAACATAAAACTTCGCACACCCTCGAAGAAATTTGAAAAACCTAGTTTGAATTTTTTATGAAATTCTGGCATTTTGCTGTTACGAGTAGTATTTAAAAAAAAAAAAACACCCTGCCAAATTCTATTTCAAACCAGAATTGTTCTATTCTCATTTCCATGATCTCACCTCTATAGTTATTTATTTATCTACCAATCCACCCACACACACACACACCCACGCACACACAAACACATTGATATCTCTCTGCACACCACATAGGGTGATGATAGCGTAGCAACCATGAGGTTTAAATTATAACAATCACAGAGTCGGGCAGCGCTCAGGGCATCCGGTATTCATACGTTCACGCAATATTTAGATTCCGCGTAATTTACGCCGCAGTAGGTGGTGCTCTGGGACACACAGTGGCGCACGTCAGGGAGGGGAGTTGAAGTTGGGGACATTGTCAGAATGAGGTGCCAACTCAATGAATTGGAGGGATAGAAAGGTCGTTTAAGAAGTTAAGAGACAAATATGAATTCAAGAAATAAGATGGGATACTCTTTTAAAATTAATATGCGGCGAAATATTTATCTTTTATTGTCAAACTTTTTAGGGGAGAAATGAACTTAATTTACCTCGTACTGAATTGAAGAAGTAGAAAATAAAATCTGTTGTATTACCTTATGTAATTTGTTTTGCCGCCTTAAATTATTTTATATTTCCAGTAAAATGAGTTCACAAAGATATGTAAATTTTATTTGACACTGACATCTGTCAATTAGTAATATTTGAATATTCTGGTGGAGCTTTTAGCAGCATTAGGTTGCAAGATTCGTTATTGAATATATGAAGAAAAAACACTGTTGTGGCCAGCACAATACCTTCCGTCAATAGGGTGTATTATGTATAAATTCCATTCATAAATTTCTTGCAAAAGATTCTAAATTTCCATTAAAATTATTTCATAAACAAACTATGCAAATTCGTTAGGGGTCGCTATTTTTTATTTTCTTCTTTCACTCATTTCTATTTTACGTGTCGTATTAGTAGTTTCCATGTTAAACATAGCTGGCTGATTTATAAAATTTAATTTCTTTAAATATCTTTAACTCTATATCTATTGAATATGAAGTATAAAATGCAATCAAATCGTATAGAGAATAATATCTTTAAGTTATAATAACGTTAAATGTCAATAAATCAAATTTAACTGTTAAATCTTCAAATGAGGCTACTTTCGGTTCACCAATTATAACCAAAATCTAATCAGTTGTTCTCCTGGATGTAAACTTGAGGAATACGAAAAAATATACAATTTTTGGAATCGTGGTATTGAAGTTATGCGATCCGAAACTTTCGACACGCAGACACACATAAATACATACATCATCGTAAAAATGGTAAAATCGTATTATAGGGACCCTAAAACGTACTTATTCACTAAAAACTCATCATTGAATTTTTTGACTAAAGACAATACCTTTATTACCTAAAGGTGACGGAAGGTAAAAATATAATTAAATCGAATGATATTCAACAGCGTTTTTTCAAGAAAAACTGTTAAAATCTTCAAATTAGAGTACTTCCGGTTAATCAATCATAAGCAAATTCTAATCAACTCTTCATATGGACGTACGAAAGAGGAATATGAAAGAATTATAATTTTTGGAATTGTAGTATTGGAGTTATTTAAATAACACAAAAATGATTTATGTGGTACTCTCTCCACGGTAGCTTTAAACGTTCGTGAAGTAATGCGTGGTAAATGCCCTCCTCTGAACAGATAAAACGTCAATGCCGAAATCTACAAATAGAAGTACTTTGCCAAGAGTTCCGTTAAATTTCAGAAACAATTAAAAGGAAATACATGTTTCATCTGATTAAAACCCCAATCTGTATCTTAATTCTTCTCTACATTTATACTTAAACAACTCGAATGCATTTTATTCGTAATCTCTCCCTTTATACTATTTCTCAATCCTATTACCGTCTATTCTAAACCTCTAACAGTCTAAACAAACGTTTCATCTACAAATCTCCGTCAAGTGTTGTCGTGCAAACATCGAATACATTTTCCAACTTCAACCCCTGGGTCAGAGGGGGGGTGATGTGACCACCAACCCCCTTTCGCACGGCTAGTTGACCGGTAAATGGAAAGCACAACATGAGAAGTGAATTTGAATTAAAGCTGGATCGCGCAAAGTCGGATTATGGATTGTGAAGGTTAATTTTGGTTCAATTGTGTTTAATTCGTTGTTGTTAGGAGGAAACTGGCCATTTTATATGAGAGTCGCGTAAGGATTAATCAGATTTTTTATTTAATAATATTGATATCTCTTTTTAAGCAACTATTACGTATTTAATATGTCCAGTGACAAAACTAAAGCAGACCTTAATTAGTAATAAAATTTGGAGCGTTCAATTTTTGCGTTACATCATTCTTTACCCTATTTCTATATAATTTAACACGAACCGCTTCAAATTTTAAATTCCTGCCCTGGTACACGTCCTCCATTAAAATGGAAAGTGTTTACCACTATCTATAACTCGTTGATATTCATAGCTCCTGCGTTCCTGGTTCACTTCTGCCTCGCTTCTGCGTTCCTGCATTCCAGCCACCTTTCCAATCTGCGATCACTCGAGACCTGGGCCATTTATCAACGTCCTCCTGCTGACGGATACACTCGCAGGATTAATCCTGCGAGGCCAGGAGTTTTTCCTGCTTCTAATCAGGAATTGATGATGAAATACCAAAATAAAATAATCTAATCGTTTACTCATTCCTAAATGGAATTTCTTACTGGCAGGAATAACCTCTATAGAAAATAGTTTTTATAGGAATAACGGGGTATATTAGAAATTGATTTTAGGGGAACATGAAAGAGTAAATAAATAACGAACCGCAAAAGGTGTTTAATAATAATAATAAAATAAATAAATAAATATTTCATCACGGCATATTACCCATTGCTGGGTGTGCCAATCTGCTTCGTACACAGATATCGGTAATGATGGAATATTTGTACCGTGTGGGCGCTTACCAGGCGTCACCTCACGGGCACTCATTGTTGACGTGGAGAGTGCGCCACATGGGTCATTAATGTGCGATGTAATTTTTGGCGTCGGTCGGGATCGAACCCGGGTACCCAGATTCGCGACCAGACACTCAGGCACACGGCCACGAGACCCCATAATAATAATAATAAACAACTTTACTGATAAACGTCAAAGGCGAGGTTCAGCCAAGGCTGTTCCACCATCTAACCAAAAGATTACACAGAAAAATATTACAAAAACAATTACAAAATAAAGGTTCAAAAATTCATACAATAATTGTAGTAATGTAGTATTACAACGAATAAACTAAAACAATATATATACTGAACTAATTATTAATTTAAGCAAAAATCTACATAAATATACAAAAGCTGTAGAAGATCAAACCATAAAGTTAAGCAAATTTAAAAATAGAAAAGTATTTAATAGAAAAGAAAATATTTAAATTTAAGTCAAAAATAGGAGTAATTATTTTAAGGTACGTAGCACTTCTTTCGCGTTATTTTTAAAAGAAACATAATTTTACCCTGTCTCATAAATACTTCAACTTACAGAAAACACAAAACTACAATTTTAACGGAAAAATTCCTACGAAACAAATACGTAATAGTCGCAACGCCGGACTATTACAATACTCTAACAGAGAACACCCCACCAAAATATTTTAAGCAATACCATGTATCAGTAGTGGATTTTTCTCTATTTACAATTTCCAGAGCCTGCTGAAAACACAATAAAAACTCGTCAACACACAATTCATCTGCAAATCCATAGATACAACAATAACGATATGATCCTGCATCGTATTTTGTATACCATGCATTTTGTATGATTCGTATATGTAGGTAATACGTATGTTGTGTAAATGTGTAGTATTTTTCCAAATCTCTTTGACAAATCTACGTGTATCTAGGGATATGCGAACAAACTGGGACTCGTGTAACTATAATTGCTAGTTATGCATCATCAGAGATCCCTCGGGATGTAGGTAAAGCCACAGCTGCAGGGATGGAATCGGGAAGAAAAAAATGGGGGAAAATCAGAAAAATGCAGGGTGGAATTTTGATTTCAATGAGACAACGTATTGATTATATATTGCCAGTAATAAATTTCATAAACAAACTATGTAAATTGTATTTGACACTGACATCTTCTTCTTCTTTAGCTTTTCTTTTTCATTCATTGCTATTTAGCGTGTCGTCCTCATTCAATTCCTTTTCTCTCAAGAATTCCGCAATACAGTCTTTCCATTTTTCTTTGGTCTTCCGCTGTTTGTTCTATCTTCTGCTACTAGGCGTCTCTATCACGAGCCATTTTTCTTATCTTCTCATTTTGTGTCTTCCCCAATATCTATCTCTACATCCTCATCTTCGTAACATTCATTTTCTTTCATTGACACTGTCATCTTGTCAATTTGATTTATCTGAATATATTAGCAGTTTTCATGGCTGATTTATGATATTTAATATCTTTATATTTTTTTAACTCTATATCTAATCAAACTGTATAAAAAATAAAAGTCTTTAATATTTATATAAACATTAAATCTCAATAAATGATGTTTTTTCAAGAAAATTTGTTAAAAGTTGTAAATGAAGGTATTTCCGGTTGACCAATTACAACCAAAATCTAATCACCTCTTCGTTCGGTTGTAGATTCAAGGAATACGAAAAAACTGTTATGGTATTGGACTTATGCGATCCGAAACGATGGTCACACACAATTTTAACTATATATACATACATACGAGGGTCATTCAATAAGTAAAGAGACAAATGGCTATAGCTCAAAAACGGTTTATTTCAATATTTCAAAATTAAGGCTATTTTTCAACATAATCACCCCCCACAGTTATGCACTTGTCTCATCTTTCTTGCAGCTTCCTAATTCCCTTGGCGAAGAATTCTTTCGATTTACCCCGAAGCCACTTTTGCACCGCTTCCTTAACTTCCTCATTGTTAGCAAATCTTTTTCCACGTAGGGCGTCTTTGAGTGGTATAAACAGGTAAAAATCAGATGGGGCGAGGTCGGGACTGTAGGCAGGATGAGGTAAGACCTCCCAACCCAATTCTTGAAGCTTATCACGGGTCAGCTGGGCTGTATGAGGGCGGGCGTTATCGTGCTGAAGAATGACTCCTTTTGACAAGAGTCCACGGCGTTTGCTCCTGATAGCTGGTCTAACTTTGTGTTCTAGCATCTCAGAGCATCAAATCGCAATAGACAGGACCCTGTGAGTCCCAAAAGATGGTCAGCATCACTTTACCGGCGGAAGGTTGAACCTTGAATTTTTTGCGAATTGGAGAGCTAGTGTGTTTCCACTCTATACTCTGCCTTTTGGTCTCAGGGTCGTAGTGATGGATCCAGACCTCGTTGCAGGTCACTATTCTTTTAAAAAAAGCTTCTCCTTCAATGACTGAGCGCTGCTCTTCTAAGGTGCAATCTTCTAGTGGACTTGCCATGGTGAACTGAAAATTTTGAGGTTATGTTGACATAAAATGATGAAACAGCTGATCAGAGCATATTCCAAGCTTGCCAACTAACACCCCTGAAAAGATTGTACACATTCATTGAATAGTTTTAAAATTATAGAATTTGTCTCTTTACTTATTGAATGACCCTCGTACATACATAAAATCACGCGTGTCCAACTTAGTGGGTTCGCACAAACCCGAAAACAATATGAACAACATCAACATCATACAACAAATCCTTACTCTTAAACATATGAAAGTGACCGATTTTCGGTAGCAAAATACCATATCCGGATCACAATAATAGTTAGGAAACAATCATCCTCCGCCACACATTCCTATCTAAGCAGACTTCGCCTCGGTTACACTCATAATCGCATTCATACATGCTTTTCTCTTCTTACTTGGAAACTTTCTCTCTTTAAGCACCCTTCCAACCACATCCATCCACTTGCACACTGGTTGGCCACGCAATCGAAACCCTATATATAAGAATGCGAAAATATATGCCTACCGCCAAACAGCCGACACAGTGTTTTAATGTTCTATAATTTATTAGGAAAAAAAAAAGCATTTTATAGATCTATAGAACTAACAGTTTGTCGACTACTGGTGAAGACCTGCTACGTCACTCATTAAATTCTTAACTTTAAAAACTCATATCTCGCTTATTGCGTAAAAATTTTAAATCGCGTTTACACTAAAATTCTTAGTTTATCCTTTTCTTCCAGATTTTTTTTTATACGTAGGACTCCTTTGAGCGCCTGACTACGTTTATGTTTTATATAATAGATTTTCGGTCCGGAACTGCTTGGCGAGAGGGAATTTGGATTCAAATTTGGAACGCACGCTGGACGATGGCTACAGACCCGTTTTAGCGGATGTAGACTTCCCCGGCAAAAGCGCACTTGCTTCCATAGACACTATCCCTTTTACGACCTTCGCTCGCCTCACAATACCATAATAAAACTAGGGCGTTTCGCCGCACCCTATACATACAACCTTTGCTCACCTTCACTTAACTTTTTTGATCAACAAAATAGCATTTAAAATTTCGCATCCACCATTTTGCACCTTGTGCCCATTAGTGTTTAATACTGCACGCAAATTTGAAAGAGCCGAATATTAAACTATGACATCCAGAAAGAAAAATGAATTGTCATCCGTTTAATCAAATCATCAGCCACCTTCGATCACCCCCTCCACCATGAGAGAGAGAAGGATTGATCATGCAGCAAGTCATTGTGCTAGACAAGGATGGAATGTCGAGCACACATCATCCGCACTTGCTCCTGGATTGATTCATTAAGGGATGGGGTGATTAATGACGTCACAGGTGGGAGGGATAAATTTGGGGGGAAATTGTGGGGAAGGTATCGACGTGTATTACAATGAAGGGTAACACTTACCACAATACCTACGCCGATGAAACCAACGCGAAAAATTCGCCATTTTGTTAATACGAGTTGTAAGATTTTTTTTTTGACAGTTGTCACGTATAGACCACGCGATTTAAGAATATGGAGAAGTATTCGAACGAACAACGTTTAATTATTGTAAAAACACATTACAAAAATGGTGAAAGTTTTGTGAAAACAGTTCGCCAATTACGTCAAGTTTTCGGTCGCAATAATGCGCTAAATGAATCGATAGTGAGGCGTTTAATTACAAAATTTGAGACCAAATTTACGCTGATGGATGAGAAGATCATTCTTCGTCGTCGTCCTTGTCGGTCACTCGAAAATATAGCCACAGTAAGGGAATCTGTGGCCGAGAATCCAAGAACTTCCATTCGGCATCGTGGTCAAGAATTAAACATTTCCAGAAGAACTATGCAACGAATTTTGGCCCGAATTGGATGTAATGGATTACATGTTTTTCCAACAAGACGGAGCGACCTGCCACACACCACGTGAAACAATGGTGTTACTGCAGACCAAGTTTCCAGGCCGTGTCATTTCTCGATTTGGCGATCAACATTGGCCACCAAGATCGTGCGATCTAACACCGATGGACTTTTTTCTTTGGGGCTATGTGAAGGAAAAGGTGTATGTGAATAAGCCTGAAACAGTTGAACATCTTAAAGAGGAAATACGGCGCGTTATTGGTGAAATACAGCCACATTTGTGTGAAAACATTCAAAATTTCAACAAAGAATAACCCTGTGGCCAGAGGTTTCGTGGTGGCCATTTCCCTGAAATGTTTGCTTAATTCAAACAATAAATGTGTTTTTCTTTAAAATTAAATTCGGCGCTCTAGTTGGGACACTCGCTATATATATATATAATATATGCATGTTTAAATTTGTACCACAAAACTTCTAATGGACATTTATAGCTGTTTTGTAGAGTGTCCCTCAAGGCACATCAAGGCAGATCACTTAAATAAATTTTATGAGGAATGAAATTTTATAGGTACAAGAGTTCTTTTTTACTATTTTTAGTCTATATAAACTAAATCTAATCCACCAGCCATCTTATTTAGTTTGCAGTACCATCTATTCAGTAATTCAGTAAAATGTAAACCAATTTCTGCTTCTGGTGGCTTTTCCTGCTATTGGAAAATGTGTTTGCATCGGCAGAATTCAATGTCAAATAATTTAGTGAAGTAATGGTTCTTATTATAAATTCTGTTTCGCTGAAGACTGCTATTAAATTTCGCGGGAAATTCTATACAAATATTTTGTTCATCAGCTACATCAGCACAAAATTAGGTTCTATAAACACAGCCGTAATTACGCCGTGGAAAACAGAAAGTTATATATGTTATATAAGAGCTTAGTTGCAGGAATTTTCTATGGATTAAAACTATTTGACTTTATACAAAATATAAGATGGGCGGGCTGTGAAACCTTCTTGTTTATTTCCTGAATTAAATTTCGGCTAAGTTTTTGTCTCTTCATTGAAATATAAAGTTAGTATAAAATTGGTGGTGTATTGAATATGTAAAGCAGTTTTTTCCATACATCTAATAAGAAAAGTATAACGCGTTCACAACGTCACGGTATTAATAAATTTGCATGTATATTACGGTGTGAAGTTAAGCGAAATTGTTTCTCCCGAGTGTACTCTGGCGCCCATTTCCATAACAAATTAGATAAACAATCTTTAATACAATAATGTTACACTAGCAAATACAGAGTTATATCAATTGAATTTTATGCTATGATGCACTTTACAATTAATAAATTTAATAAAAAAAAATCTGTTGTAACCAGCACAATACCTTTCGCCACTTTCGTTTTTGGTTACATAAGTCTAGGGCGCGAGCAGTCATATGACACTGACGACCTTGACAAGCAGATATGGGACCCCGTGTCAGAATGACAATTAGTAATTATGTACATGGATTTCAAATGTCAGAATTTTTCATTCAAAATGTCAAGATTTCTAAATTCACGTAGTTAATTTGTCACCAGGAAATTTTGGATGAAAAATTATATTTGACGTCTATGGACATAGTTACTAGCTATCATTCTGACACGGGGTCCAAAGCGTGTTTATATATATATATATATATATATATATATTTATTTATATAATTAAATAAAAAATAAGTTGTGGCCAGCACAATACCTTCCGTCAATCCGGTGTATTATGTATAAATTCCATACGTAAATTTTCTTGCAAAAGATTCTAAATTTCCAGTAATTTCATAAACAAACTATGCAAATTGCACTTGTTACTAACATCTTCTTCTTTAGCTTTCCCCATTATTCTTCCATTCATTTCTGTTTTACGTCTCGTTCTCATTCAGTTCCTTTTCTCAAGTCTTCCGCAATACAGTCCTTCCATCTTATCTTTGGTCTGCCTCTGTTTCTTCAACCTTCTATTATTCATATTTCATATTCATTCTCCATTTCTCCTCATGACATTTTCAAACCAATGTAATCATCTCGCTTGTATCTTTCTAGAAACTTGTATAGAGTTATTTCCTTACCTATCTTTCCGTATCTTCCCCAACATATACTTCAACATCTTCATCTCTGCCACATTAATTTACTTTTTATTGATGACATCTTTCAATTTGAATTATGTAAATATATTTGTAGTATCCATGTTTAGCATAGCTGGCTGATTTATAAAATTTAATTTCTTTAAAATTCTTTAACTCTTTATCTATTGAATATGAAGTATAAAATGCAATGAAATCGTATAGAGAATAATATATTCTTTAAGTTATAATAACGTTAAATGTCAATAAATAAAAGTTAGCTGTTAAATCTTCAAATGAGGCTACTTCCGGTTCACCAATTATAACCAAAATCTAATCAATTGTTCTTCTGGATGTAAACTTGAGAAATACAAAATAATATAATTTTTGGAAGCGTGGTATTGAAGTTATGCGATTCGAAACTTTCGTCACACAGACACACACATACATCATCGTAAAAATGGTAAAATCGTATTATAGGGACCCTACGCTTATTCACCAAAAACTCATCATTGAATTTTTTGACCAAAGACAATACCTTCCTTACCTAACGGTGACGGAAGGCAAAAAGATATTTTGATTGACCCGATTTTCAGTGTATATATAATTAACCATTGCGTACAAAATTAAATTGTATTTCCATATAGTATGTACATAAAACAATTATTTAGTATGTTACTTTACTAATGAATAATGTATCGCTGACCTCTGCCATAATCTTGTTGTATTACGCTGGTAATCTACCGATATACAATATGGATGCTAGTGGTAGGGAATGGGGTTGTGTATATTTAGGGTGAATTCGTATATTGATATATTATTAATGTCTGCATATTTGTTCCATTATCACTGTAAATAATGCGTTATTAATATTTGGACAAGAATAGTCAATCAAGCAATAAATTATACTAGATATGCATTAATTTACGAGAAATATCTTTCACTGTGACATGATATAGAGTAGAATCTCTCTTTGATTTCAAAAACCACTACACATTGTAAATAAAACACCTCCTTAAACAGGATTCGAGCTGGTTTAAAGATTTGTATTAAAATTGTCAAATATATTACTAAATAAATTACTTCTACTCCTCGCCATTAGAGACATTCTCTGCTGATAAATGTTCTAATTACGGTAGTCCTTTTTGACCAATCGTATTTCAAATTAATGTAACATTCGATACAGAAATTACCAATATGCGTTTACTTCTCCAGTATAAATCTCTATAATTCTCCGTACTTATAACGAACCGTTAGTTCCCGTACCAATTACCCAGGGGCTGTTCACATTAAGCATCCTAATTTACAAACTTTCAATTTCACGACCACAAATCACACGTAAATAATATTACCACCCGCCTTAATTGCACCAAGGATAGCAGATATTTCATGGCTTTATTAGCCAGGAAAGGACTGCCTAGTAAATTAACAAGGATGCTGTTTTCCTTCTTGTGATACATAAACGCAAAAGCGTTTGTACCAACATTTAAAGTATCTCTTTTTACCTCTCGCTAAGAGAGGTATTGCATTCATGCTAAAAATCGCATATCCAGATTTTATTGAATAAGCACGTTTTAAGGTCCCTACAATCCGATTTTATCATTTTTACGATGATGTCTGTGTGTGTGTGTGTGTGTGTGTGTGTGTGTGTGTGTGTGTGTGTGTGTGTGGGATGTTGAAAGGACGGTTACTCAAAAACTATAAGACTTTAAATTTGTTTAACTACGTATTTCCCAATCGGACATTCATGGGAAGATCTGAAAAGGTTTTGGTAACAATTGGACAACCGGAAGTAGAAGATTCTTGAAAAAAAAACTTCTAAATAATATTTTTACCTCTCGCTAAGAGAGGTATTGCATTCATGCTAAAAATCGCATATCCAGATTTTATTGAATAAGCACGTTTTAAGGTCCCTACAATCCGATTTTAACATTTTTACGATGATGTCTGTGTGTGTGTGTGTGTGTGGATGTGTGTGTGTGTGTGTGTGTATGTGTGTGTGTGTGTGTGTGTGTGTGTGTGTGTGTGTGTGGGATGTTGAAAGGACGGTTACTCAAAAACTATAAGACTTTAAATTTGTTTAACTACGTATTTCCCAATCGGACATTCATGGGAAGATCTGAAAAGGTTTTGGTAACAATTGGACAACCGGAAGTAGAAGATTCTTGAAAAAAAAACTTCTAAATAATATTTTTACCTCTCGCTAAGAGAGGTATTGCATTCATGCTAAAAATCGCATATCCAGATTTTATTGAATAAGCACGTTTTAAGGTCCCTACAATCCGATTTTAACATTTTTACGATGATGTCTGTGTGTGTGTGTGTGTGTGTGTGTGTGTGTGTGGATGTGTGTATGTGTGTGTGTGTGTGTGTGTGGGATGTTGGAAGGACGGTTACTCAAAAACTATAAGACTTAAAATTTGTTTAACAACGTATTTCCCAATCGGACATTCATGGGAAGATCTGAAAAGGTTTTGGTAACAATTGGACAACCGGAAGTAGAAGATTCTTGAAAAAAAATCTTCTAAATATTATTTTTTGAAAATTTTTCTTGATAATATTAAAGAAAAATAAATTCTCTTTCTGATACATTTAAATATTTTTATATATATTCTATAGATTTAGAGATAAACGGAATATAATATATAAAATAATCTGTTGTAATTAATTTTACAACCGAAAGGATGCCATGAAAAATAGTTGAAAATTTAAATTGTTTGTAACTGACAGATAAATGTCAGTGTCAGAAATCCAGAGACATTACTGAAGACTTTTTCTGGGAAGTACATACGTTATATTATTTCTTAAAGTATTAATAGCTAAATATTTAATATTATAGGTATATTACATATATCCTTCAAAAATACTGTTAATCCTGACAATTGGAAACATTTCGAAAAATTAGAAGAGGACAAAATTTCTTCATAAAATGAATTTAAAATTAAACAATCTAAATATAAGGAATAGATATATGCGTAAGTAGAATTTTTGGTGTAGAGTGTAGGTATACAAGAAATGTTACATATTTTCTCATTCTAAATTTAGTGATTTTCCAATTCCATGTGGAGCAGAATTAAATGTTACATATCTAAGGCATACGACAAGTAAATTTTAAACTCCTGGTGTTAAATTAACTACGTAAATTTAGAAAATCTTGAAATTTTAAAGGAAAAATTCTGACATATGACATCTATGTACATAATTACTAATTATCATTCTGAAACGGGCCCACACATCTGCTTGTCAAGCCCAAAAATGTAACATTACTGTTCGCGCACTATTCTTATGTAACCAAAAAAGGAAGTGGCGAGAGGTATTGTGCTGGCCACAACAGATTTTTTGGTTTAATATGTGTCGTATAGGTTTTCGGAAAACATTTATATTTAATATGGAGCTACTGGTTTTTTTCCAGAATTTAGTATTGCTTTAATTTTTATAATAACAAAATAACAGTAGTATATTAAGCGAGATATTTACCCTATAATAACTTTTCTTTCTTAAATAAAATATTGAGAACCACTGCTCCCGTGGCAATATTTCTAAGTGCACCTTTAGTTAATGGCCCTTCTGTGATTTTATATGACAGCTTGATATCCGGACAATTGACAATCGGCCTGGCCGGGTACGCGATATCGGATATTTAATTCGTTTCCCATTTTCCCAACTTGACAAGTACTGCTTATTGTTGACTTAATCCCTTAACAGACAAAGAAAATCCTTTCGCTGCAAATTAATATTGATTCTCTACCTCCGATTGCTAAAAGATTATAATACCTTTAAGTAGTTTCCGACCAGATTAGAATATGGATATAAATTGATGTCTATCGTCATCAAGAGGGTGAAGTTATCGAATGCAGGAAGATTGTGGTAATGAGGATTGATTCGAGAGACACTATAAGTTACTATAAACCAATTTAGAGCCCAGCTTAATATTCATTTGAACACATGAAGTGGTGTTTGTGCTAGTTTCAGTTTTCTATCGTTTCTAAGATTTGAGAAATAAGATAACAGCTATTTGTGTATTAAAAGCGCAAAATAGGGCATTGTCGATTGAGAGGTTGTTCTCTCGAAATCGACAATGTCCATTTGTGCTCGAAACACACACAAGATTTTTTCTACAGTCGCCACAGTGGGGTCCTCCACCATAACAAAAAATAATAAAATGTACACTTTGTACTTACACTACTACTCAATTTATAAGGATTAATATAAAGAAAAAATCTGATGTGGCCAGCACAATACCTTCCGTCAATCCTGTGTATTATGTATAAATTCCATACATAAATTTTCTTGCAAAAGATTATAAATTTTTGGTATTATGTGATTCCCTTTCTCGGCAACTGAATTCCATACTCCTGATAACAAACAAACCACATGAAATAAGAAAATTATGAAATTTTGATTGAAAAATTATAACACTTGTCAGTTATGGACATAATTAATTGCTGTCATTTTGACACGGGTCAAAGTCATGTTACTGCACGCGCCCCATACATAAATTTTCTTGCAAAAGATCCTATATTTCCAGTAAAGTTATTTCATTAACAAACTATGCAAATTGCACTAGACACTGACATCTTCTTCTTTAGTTTTTCCCATTCGTTAGGGGGTCGCTATTTTTTATTTTCTTCTTCCACTCATTTTTGTTTTCCGTGTCGTCCTCATTCAGTTCCTTTTCTCTCAAGTCTTCTGCAATACAGTCTTTTTATCTTATATTTGGTCTTCCTATGTTTCTTCCTCCTTCTATTAATATATTCATGACATGTTCAAACCAATATGTAATCGTCTCTCTTATATCTAGAAACTTCTAACACTAGAGTTACTTCCCTTATTCTTTCATTGATTTCATTTTATTGATACTGACATCTGTCAATTTGAATTACCTGAATGTATTAGCAGTTTCCATGGTTAAGTTAGCATAGCTGGCTGAATTATGAAATTTATATAAAATTTATTATCGTTATTCTTCTTTAACTCTATATCTGTTGAATATCAAATATAAAATGCAATCAAATCGTATAGACAATAATATATTCTTTAAGTTATAATAACATTTAACTGATTTTTTCAAGAAAAACTGTTAATATCTTCAAATGAGGGTACTTCCGGTTGACCAATTATAACCAAAATCTAAACAGGTCTGCATATGGTTGTAAGGAAGAGGAATACGCAAGAATTGTAATTTTTGGAATTCTAGTATTGGAGATATCGTGCCCGAAAACGCGGTCGTACACACACACATACACACACACACACACACACACACACACACACGCACACACGAACACACACACACATACAGACATCATCGTAAAAATAGTAAAATCGTATTGTAAAGACCCTAAAACGTGCTTATTCAATGAAAACTCACCACCGAATTTTTTGACCAAAGACAATACCTTCCTTACCTAGAGGTGACGGAAGGTAAAAACGTCTTTCATATTTAATTTATCGTTATTTCCCATTCTTCTTGACCTATTGCTTCAATCTATTCTAAACATTTAATACTTTCGTTTTTGTAAATGAATGCTCTATTTTATTTTCACAATAGTGCAGCATTTTTTTTGTTATATAATATACCGACAAAGCAGTTATATGACAAATTGATTTGTAAAGGTGATAAATGTGTCACTACAGTGCCATTAGTTCCTGACTAAACGTTTCCATTAAGAATATAAACAAGTGATATTTCTCAACATTGTATAGTTAGAAATTTGGACAGCGAGCGTTTTTTCTACTTTGTCGCGCTAGAGCGGCAAAGTGACATTTTGCGTTGACAAAAGAGAGCGCAAATGACTGCTTTCTATGTAGACTGTAGAAAAAATAATATTTCTTGTTTTGATCAGTAAGTACCTTCAAATGAGAGTACTTCCGGTTAATCAATTATAGCCAGAATCGAATCAAGTCGGATTTTTTGGAATTCTAGTATTACAGGGCCGACATTATAGTCACACACATACGCACAAACACATACACACTCACAATACCTCCCTTAACTAAAGGTGACGGAAGGTAAATACTGAAGTAAGATCTTGTACAGCGTGTATAAATATAATATGAAAGGTCCATTCAAAATGAAATTAAGTGCTTGAAAAAATAATTAAAATTATCGATAAAATTAATATGTGGTGCGTTAATTTCTTGAAGCATTGTAAGTAATAGATACTATCGACTGACCACCGACAATGATAATGATAATTAGATACCTCTCTTTTCAATAACAAATCGGGCGATAACTACAGAACCCAACTTCGCTCCTCCTTCTTATTGTCCTTTGATTTAATCCTCTGTTAAAGTCTTATCCTTGGTCCTTCTGGTTCTCATTTAGTCGGGGACGATCGGCGTTGGCTAACGACGTACTTGATCTAACGACGTCGCGCCCAACCGTTCAATTATTTTAAGTAGTGAAATGTTTTCTGGTGAAGAATAGATTTCGGAAACGCGCAGTAATCTGGGAGCGCCCGGTCGGGTCAATTCTCCAATATCCGACAGCGTGGTGGATAATTTATTGTGATTGACGGACAGAATTGTCCTTCAGTAGTGAGGTTTCTTCGGCAGGAAAACAGCGGTCCTCAAAAGTAAAGAATTTGGATGACTATTACAGGTCTTAGTGATAGTTTTTAAATCGTAGACATAGGCTAAGTAGGTCGAGGAGAAGTTAAATAAACGAAGAAAGAAATTGTGAAAATTTCATGGATCTCGCTGGGATTTGAACCCAGGGCCTTCCTATATCTAGTAGAGGTCTATGAGTTTTTAGTGAATACGCATGTTTTAGGGTCCCTATAATACGATTTTACCATTTTTACGATGATGTCTGTATGTATGTATGTGTGTGTCTGTGTGTGTGACAAAGTTTCGGATCGCATAACTTCAATACCACGATTCCAAAAATTATAACTTTTTCGTATTCCTCAATTCTACATCCAGAAGAACAAGTGATTAAATTTTGGTTATAATTGGTGAAGCAGAAATAGCCTCATTTGAAGATTTAACAGTTACATATGATTTATTGACATTTAACGTTATTATAACTTAAATAATATTTCGGCTGTTAGGCCATCATCAGAAGAACTACAAGAATACATTACAGCGGATTCTTTTACATCTAATTTAGCGGTGGTGATTAAGGGATTAAGGTTTCAAGAGTAGAAATGAAGAATATATAGGAAGAGAATGAATAGCTTAGTAAGATGGAAGGACTGTATTGCGGATGACTTGAGAGAAAAAGAACTGAATGAGAACGACACGCAAAAGAGAAATGAGTGGAAGAAGAAAATAAAAAATAGCGACTCCTAACGAATGGGAAAAGCTAAAGAAGAAGATGTCAGTGTCAAGTGCAATTTGAATAGTTTGTTTATGAAATAATTTTACTGGAAATTTAGAATCTTTTGGAAGAAAATTTACGTATGGAATTTATACATAATACACAGGATTGACAGAAGGTATTGTGCTGGCCACAACAGATTTTTTCATTACCAGTAGTATTAATAATAATAGTTTATTAGCCCAACAGAATAATCAATTTATAGGGTTACAATACAAAAATAATAGAGGAAAAATAGTACATTAACTATAAATTGATTGGACACAAAAATAAGAAATTATGAAAATATATCTTCATAATATTTCTCAGCACAACGACACATAATGCTGACAGGTGAACATTGAATAATAGCGCATTTCGTAGGAGGTCGGTAGAACATCTGTGGATGTCTTGATGCCAATTTAGGGACATTGAATTGAATACGGGATAGCAGGTCTGGAGCATCAATTCTCCAGTAATGACTTCAAAAACCTAGCGGTAGATTCATCTCTCCTGGAAAGTAAACAAGGCATGTCATGCAGTTCTAGAAGAGAGTCCTGCTCTGCTCCTTAGCGAGATAGACGCCTTCTAATTCTAGTATTCAAATATTTTCGTACGTACCACTAAACGGAAAACTCACTGACAATGGTTATTCTTCCATTAATCCACAGTCAAACTTTGTCATGACTTCCTGAAAATGCAGTAAAACCATCACTAAAACATGAAATTTATGCCAACGCTTCACATAAGAATTAAGAGAACTCATGTATTCAAATCCTCCAGCGTTTATTCCTTTCCACTGATTTTATTCTCCTTGTAAAAATAATTGTTCATTCTTCATTTAACTCTTTTGTATGTAGGTGTAACTTTTACGATTATTTCCATTCCGTCAGGAGTATATTCCAGGTAGTAACTCTTGTAATTCGCGTTTGTGGCAATTTGACTTGAGTGCTGTCCTGGTTTACTGTTCCAGGAACCTGGAGTAATAACTCCGGAGCAAGGGGATAAATCATGCCTGGAATATTCCAGTGTAATGACATGGATATCGGAATTGGGGGTTAATTCAACGTTATATGTAAAAGGAGATGGAAAACATATATACATACACACAAAATCACGCGTGTCCCACTTAATGGGTTCGCACAAACCCGATAACAATAAGAACAACATCAACATCATACAACAAATCCTTACTCTTAAACATATTAAAGTGACCGATTATCGGTAGCGAAATAACGCATCCGGATCACAATAATAGTTAGGAAACAATCATCCTTCGCCACACATTCCTATCTAAGCAGACTTCTTTCGCCTCGGCCACACTCATAATCGCATTCATACATGCTCTTCTTCTCTTCATACTTGGAAACTCTCTCTCTTTAAGCACTCTACCAACCACATCCATCCACTTACATACTGGTCGGCCACGCAATCGAAAACCCTCAAATTCACCAAGATATATACGCTTAACAAGTCGTTCACTCGCCATTCTCTCCACATGTCCAAACCATTTCAACTAACTCACACCAACTCTCTTAATCACATTGTTCCCAACAATATATTAAATTATTCCTCACGCGATACCGTCTGACATACCCACATACACCACGTAAATACCTCATTTCCACGGCAGTCACTCTCTTTTTATGCTTCCCCGTCCATGCCCAGCATTCGCTTCCATACATCAAAGCAGGCACTAGCACTCCATTGTATACACTTAACCGAGGATCCCTTGATACGTTAATGTTTCGTGCAAACGTACCCAGATCACCCATCAATTCGACCATCCCTCGACTTCATGCTACCCAAATATACAAACTCATTTACTTGCTCCAGTTTCACTCCATCCACCAACACATTGCCATCAATTTACTCCTTTCAAATACTAAAACTTTGGATTTATCAACATTCAACATTAGATTCATACTTCTTCCAACTACATGTATTCTCTCTATCATTCTCCTGAGTTGCTCTTCATTTTCTCCTAAAACGACTACATCATCAGCATACGCTAGCGCAGGCACTACACTTTAACCAATATGTACACCATCCATTTTACTCAAGAAAAAAAAAATAGAAACATATAACAATTATCTTAATAATTAATGATAGAGCTTTAGTTGAGCGAATTTTAATGTCACGAACAGAAAACCCTGCCAAAATCCAATAATTTTCTTATTCAACTTCACAACTATGCCAAACTTAGAGATTTCTTTTCGGCTTTCACTTCTCAGGTGTTTTTCTTGTAAAATATTTCTCCATGGTCATATGTGGAGGAATTCCAATCATTTCTAGTCTCTGGAGCCTGTTCCACCTCAGGTTCCATTCCGGGAACTTGTGCCATCCAATTCCGGGGAACAATCGCTCGGATCCGGGTAGAGACTCCGGGGCCCGGAGTTGCAAACTTAGAAGAGGAAAGTTTGCGGAGTTATCTTACAGGGATTTACAGAAAGTATGAATTAAATGTGCCAGAATTTTTATATCGAAAAGAGAGATAGCGAAAGATGTATTTAGTAGTTTACTTTAATGCATTTTATATTACAAAAAAAATCTGTTGTGGCCGGCACAATACCTCTCGCCACTTCCTTTTTTTGGTTACATAACTATAGGGCGCGAACAGTCATGTTACATTGTTGGCCTTGACAAGCAGATGTGGGGCCTGTTTCAGAATGATAAGTGATAATTATGTACATAGATGTCAAATGTCAGAATTTTCCATTAAATTTTTTAAGATTTTCTAAATTCACGTAGTTAATTTGTCACCAGGAGTGTGGAATTGGAAAATTACTAAATTTAGAATGAGATATTATGATATTTGACATCTGTATACATAATTACTAGCTATCATTCTGACATAGGCCCCCATATCTGCTTGTTAAGGCCAACAAAACTCGCGCCCTAATGTATTTAATATTTCTTGTATACCTACACTCTATACCAAAAATTCTACTTATATCTATTCCTTATATTTAGATTTTTTAAATTTAAATTTATTCTATGAAGAAATTTTGCCCTACTTTTCTAATTTTTCGAGATGTTTCCAATTCATTGTCGGGAGTAACAGTATTTCTGAAGGGTATGTGTAATATACCTATAATATTAAATATTTAACTATTAATACATTAAGAAATAATATAATGTATGTACTTCCCAGAAAAAGTCTTCAGTAATGTCTCCGGATTTCTGACACTGACATTTATCTGTCAGTTACAAACAATTTAAATTTTCAACTATTTTCCATGGCATTCTTTCGGCTGTAAAATTTATTACAATTTAATTTTCTTTAATATTACCAAGAAAAATTTTCAAAAAATAATATTTAGAAGATTTTTTTCAAGAATCTTCTACTTTCGGTTCTCCATTGTTACCAAAACCTTTGCAGATCTTCCCATGAATGTCCAATTGGGAAATACGTAGTTAAACAAATATAAAGTCTTATATAGTTACACACACATATACAGACATCATCGTAAAAATGTTAAAATCGGATTGTAGGGATCTTAAAACGTATTTAATCATTAAAATCTTGATGTGCGAATTTGAGCATGAATCCAATACCTCTCTTAGCGAGAGGTAAAAATGTTTCTCAATATATCTATCGTCACTCCAGTATCTGTATTTGTAGTGTAGAATGCGTTTACCAGACGTCACCTCTCTTGAACACTGCTATCGCCATCGTGATGATATTTTCATTTAGTATCAATGTTACATATTCCCTTTAGCGAAATGAAATTCAAACTCCTGTGTATTTTTGCAAATTTATCATGGTTGGTAATTTGCAGTGACAGCAGTGTATTTATTTTTCCATGTATTAATTTATCCCGAACGTCCCCCGTGCCCGTGCAGTGCGTCCCTGTTTTATACACTACACGGGAGAGAATGTGGATGTTCGGGATATTGAAAGGTCGCCTACAGGATTATTTATGGCTTATTATTTTTGGTTGTTACATCAAATGTTATATTGAAAACAAAAATCAACTACCAGTTCAAGTGTTCGCGATCAACACTGTTATATTTTGTGTATAATTATTATGTATGTATTTATTAAATCGATAAGTTTGATAATTTCAGTACGCGAATTTTGAAGTTTTAAATCCCATGGAATGTTTTTGAAGTGACAGTGTATTCAATCTTAGTCAAAATTTCAAATTGGTTGTTTCTTATCATTATTATACCCATAAATGGGTCGAGGTTTCACTTATTACGGATCTAATAGAATTTTACGTCTGAATCTACTAAGCAAAAATGATAAAATCCATGAACTCCTACCTATAGGTAAGAAATGTATTGTCTTCGGTCAAAAAATTCGGTGGTGAGTTTTTAATGAATAAGCATGTTTTAGAGTCCCTAAAATACGATTTTACTATTTATTCTCTATTTGAAATATTAGTGAAACTAGATCATCTACATCTATTGCAGTTTTTCCTGAATTATAAGTTAATAATGAAACCAATAAACGATCATTCCCATGATAATCTCTTTTTCCACTATCTCTTTTATATAATTGTCACACTTCCAGCGGAGCGCTGAGCGTTCGCAAGCTCGAAAGTGTTGATACAAAAAGAACAACAGAGTCCTCGTATCCTGCAGTGCAGTTCATGTGTTTATAGAGCGAGACTCATACACGTATAAATCGCTTTATAATTGCCAGTTGGGTGTTTCAGCAGCTTCAATATTTGCTGAAACTCTCAAGTGTCCCGAATGCCAACTGGAAAACCAAAACGAAGATTTATTGTAATTCTCTTCAAAAGAGACGAGTTAAGAGTTACTTTATGAGGAAGAGATTGTTTTTTGGTTTTATTTGTTGATTGTGATTAATACTTTGTATAGTTTATTTGGCTTATTCAATACGTTCATTGCGGAGAATTTTTTTCGATTTATATTGTATTGAAATTATTTACATACGATTGGAACAAAAATAACTAAGTCAAATTTTGCGGTGAGGTTCATTTTCTCCCTAATTTAAATATTTCTATCGAACTATGTATGTATTGACCAGAGACAAGAGGAATGTTTTGAAGGTTGTGGATTATTACGAGACGTTCAGATCTTACCGGATTTTTTTAACCTCTCCCTAAGAGAGGAATTGAATTCATGCTAAAAATAGCATATCCAGATTTTATTGAATAAGCACGATTTAAGATCCATAGAATCCAGTTTTAACATTTTTACAATGATGTCTGTGTGTGTGTGTGTGTGTGTGTGTTTGTGTGTGTGTTAGGATGTTGGAGATACGATTTCTCAAATAAAGACCTGTTTAACTAGGGATTCCTCAATCTAACATTAATGGGAAGAGTTAAATAGGTTTTGGTAACAATTGGACAACCGGAAGTGGTAGTTTCTGTGTGTGTGTGTGTGTGTGTGTCTGTGTGTGCGGATGTGTGGGTGCGTTAGGTTGTTGGAAACATGATTTCTCAAATTCTATAGGACTAAAGACCTGTCTAACTACGGATTCCCCAATCTAACTGTAATGGGAAGAATTGAATAGGTTTTGGTAACAATTAGACAACCGGAAGTGGTAGTTTCTAAAAAATGAAATTATTAATCTGACACATTTAATTTTTTTATTATATCTCGTATAGGTTTGAAGATATAGGATATTAATATAAAATAATCTGTTGTAATAAATCTCTTTGCTCAAAAAATAGTTGAGATATTTAAATGTTTTTAATTGACAGATATGTACATTACTAGCTGTCATTTTGACACGGGCCCCCATATCTGCTTGCCACGGCCAACATAGTCACATAACTGTTCGCGCCCTATGCAACATAAAATGAAAATGGCGAGAGGCATTGTGCGGGCCACAACAGATTCTCTTTTGTCGTATCACCTCATCGTATATAAATAGTATACCTAATATATATTTTCTTTGTTTCAGGTAAGAATTCGACCATCGTCAGTTGTTATGAAAATGTTAATCTTTCATCATTCTAAGGTAGGATCAATTCCTAATGGTTACATTTGTTTTTTTTTATATTAGAAACACATCTTGCTGTATATACAGCGTTTAGGTTTAGAAACTTGTCATTATAATTTATAATGCAAAATTTAACCCGAATTTCCACGAGTCAGATGATCAATAAATCATCGAATATGATCATGTAAGATGAACAGTGAATTTTTATTCATTTTTGATTAATCCTAGCGGATGAAGTCATAGTGTACATAAACATGCTCACTGCGCCCCTAAAACTGTCCCTGTTGGTTACTGTTTCGTCCAGAAAGGGTTTAGTAAATGTGTTTCTATAGTTCAGCATTTCTATAGATTTATTTAACAGTCCCATAAAATATTTTTCAAAGGTTTCATGTTTTGCCCACCCCTCTTTTCCATATTTTTCTCTTCACGAAATTTCCACATTCAACTAACAAATTATAACGACGACCACTTTAGAAAATAATAGATATTGCAGTTAAGAAAGATAAAAATATCGTACAACTTGCATGATATGATTGTATTAGCACAACCTTCTACGTCAAAAATTTAAGTCGTTCAATTATACATCTCCAGTTTCCAAAACTGCGAATTTATTTTAAACAATATATACCCTCTTACATAATTAATTAAACGTAAATAATTCGTCCGTATCTATTTATCTCGTCCACGCAATATCTCTTATTTAAATTACCCAGCACTTTGCCGGTAAATAACTGAGCTAAACACCTAAACGAACCAAGTGAGTTGTTAAAAATTCATTCCATTTGTCTGGCTACGTCACTGCTTATATATTGCAGGATTCCCACATAGTTATACGCGTGCGCCTCACGATAGAGACGGAGATATACAGCGGGCTGTCAGAAGGAGAGAGATAGACTTAGGAGAGAAATGATACGGTTACAGGAGCTTTAAATAAAAATCAACCTGAAAGTCTAGAATGAATCACTTTGCAGATAAATAGTTGCAACATTGAAACGAATACATTTACATATATTTCTGTAGCACAAACAAATTCGTATAGGCATTGCGGTTGCATGATCTAAAATTTTCAGAATAATATATCGTATTTTACTGTACGAGGCTCGAAATTAAAAGAAAAGCCTTCGTGGATCTTTGTTTCCGTCCTATTATAAGTAATATTTGAAGGTTTTTCACGCTTTTCCGAGAGTTGCGCTGAAAATTGTTATTAAAAGACCGTTGCATTTTTTAACAAAAAATCTTTATTTTTTTTCAAAATATTCTCCATTCAGACTATTACATTTATTTATTTATATATTTATTAATCAATCGATCCAACAGGATTCAAGATTCCAATTACAGGACGATCATATGACATACAAATACAATAATGAATGAGTTGAACAGTAATACATATAAGAAATTTAACAAGTGACTTATTACAAAAAATATTTTCTTAATATATTCTTAAGTTTAGATAAGGAGTCGCCAAATATGTCAATGTCAATAGTACATGATACACTGTTATATTTTAACTTTGAATTTATAAGATGTCTCGTTATTAAATAAAATTGACTTTTGGACTTCCATTATCTTTATTAACAAAAACACAAATTGTCACAACGTTTCGGTAGCTCATATCTGCTACTTTCATCAGGTGAACTGATACTAACTAATTCCTAATATTCCGAGTCTTATATCTAGTGTTATGAGGGTGGTCAAGCGTGGTTGGGAGTTCAAGTGTATCTGGTGATCCATGATTGGTTGTTGTCTCCTGTGCAATGGACTGTGGCGGTTCTTCAATTGGTGGTTCCCTGGTTACAATCTTCAATGAGGTGTTATGAGAAATGATCTTCTTCCAAAGTGGTTTGATTTCTACACTGGCATGGCTGAACACCTTTTCCCGGTTTATCATGATGTACGCGGCCTCTTTAAACTTTCGTTTGAAAGTATGATCCTCTTTGGAGATGATTTCCACGTTGTCCCATAAAATTCTATGATGGTTTTACCATGCGTGGTCTGCAATTCCGGATTTCGATGTTTCTCCTCTTGATATCCAGTTCCCTCTTAGTTTCGCCTATGTACACTTTCCCACATTCACAATCCACCTGGTAGATTCCGTTTTCTGATCCTGCTGATTTCGGAGGTGCCATGGAGGAGAGTAGGTTTTTCAGTGCTGTAGTATTTTGGAATCAGGTGGTAATTCCGTTCTTCTAATTTTTTCTGAAAGACCGTTGATATACGGAATATATAATTCTTTCTGGGTCTTCTCTTATTTCTGCCCTGGTGTGTTGTTGTGTTGGTGCCTGGTGATGATTGCTTTGATCTGTTTCTCGGGATATCCATTTTCTCTAAGGTTGTTCTCTATTTCTCCAAGTTCGACATTCGCACGGAAGAAAAATACAATGCTGGTATCCTAACTGTCTTTTATAGTCATAGAAAATCATAGCTCTAAAGGCAGTTCGCGGAATGCTCAAAAAAAACGTAACTTACAAAATTAACTACGTTTCACAAGGAAAACGGAACGTTTGACAATTGTGAGTAACGAATGTCAACTAATGCGACATTCAATTGTTGCAATTGTTTCTAGCTAATTGGGCTTCCATGGCCTGCTTCTAACTATTAACAGAGCATCCCTCGTATGAGTGAACTAACAGTGAACTTTCTACATAAAAGGTAAAGTTGCCGAAAAACAGAGAAGACCTTATCAGATATATTTCAACCAATCATCGCTCCATTTGCAACGGAAACTCTGAAGTTTTCCACATTCCATAAACTCATATTTAATAGCAGATTGAAATTCTATTGAGATTGATCGCAACACGACGTCACTAAGTGTGAAAAGATTAGACCTATATTATACGAATGTTTATTTATAAAGGATATTACTGATTCATTGAATTGATGAATTCTTTCTCAAGACAAGGAATATCGATGATTTATTTTGTACACACAAAAAAATTCTAATTATGATCTAGTTTTCTCCAATTTTTTTTAAATGTTCAAGGATCTTCCAATTCATTGACGGGATTGGCGGTATTTCTGAAGGGTTCATGTAATATACCTATAATTTTAAGAATATAAGTAATAATACAATAAGAAATATTAAATATACCAGAAAAAGCCTTAAGTACAATCTCTGAATTTTTGACACTGACATTAGCGACATTTATCTGTCAATTACAGACATTTTAATTTCTCAACTGGTTACCATAGAGATGTTTGGGCTGTGCGATTTAATACAACAGATTATTTTATAGATTATATATCTATATCTTTAAATCTATAGAAGATATAATAAAAAAAAATTAATGTGTCGGATAGAGAATTTTTTTCTTTAATATTTGTAACAACAAATTTTCAAAAATTAATATTTAGAAGATTTTTGTTAAAGTACTACACTACTTTCGATTATCCAATTGTTACCAGAACCTATTCAACTCTTCCCATAACTGTTACATTGAGGAATTCGTAGTTACACAGATCTTTAGTCTTATAGAATTTGAGAAATCGTACCTTCAACATCCCCCGACACACACACACACACAAACACTCACACACACACACACACACACACACACACACACACACACACACACACACACACACACACATACACACACACGCAGACATCATCGTAAAAATCGGATTGTAGGGACCTTAAAACGTGCTTTTCATTAAAATTTAGATATGCGATTTTTAGCATGAATCCAATACCTCTCTTAAAGAGAGGTAATAGTTATTTATGTATTAAGGGCAGTAAGTGCACCTTACCGGTAAGAAGCACTTAATGTCCGCAATGCTTATTATATTTCTTGCACGATCGTCCCAATAATAACAAATTAAAGTTTAGAATTATTTAAAAATTATTTTGACATTTTAAAAAAAATAGTTGTCATTTTTAAATAAGCTATGATCGTTGTTTTGTTATCGTTAAAGCTTTAAAAATTGTACATTTATTTTTTATTTATGTAATTTTCACCCCGTCCAGATCGGTAGGTAGTCACATCACTTACCGGTCAGTCACATCACTTACCGGTCAGTCACATCACTTACTGATCATTACCACATCACTTATTGATCAGTAATTTGCAAACAAAACTTACTGCCTTTGAAACCCTATCGGTAAAGTTTAAAAAAAACCTGATCGTGCAAATATATAATAAATTCCAATCCAGTATTATAGAATTCATTTGAACTTTGCAGCATTCCTAGAGCAAAAGCTCTTTCCATCTTCCCTTACAATTATTTATTTGTTTGGTGATGAAACAAGGCATTCAGCTCGTAATTCATTGCGTCATGACACAATGCTTTATTCTCACATAAAAACCGCGGGTATCTGAGTCTGAAACTGTACTGTGCTAGCGCCAGCAGAGGAGGTAATGGGATATATGAGAGTGCTCAGGTGCGACAAAATTCAACTCATACGCACGGCACACAAGATGGATTGAGATGTCGACAAGAAATAGAACACCAAGAAATAGAAATACCGTAATACAACACCAGACAAACACAGATACTCATAGATCAATGCTTTTATAAGAGCCCAAGCTCATAATAATTCGGCTGGTGCACACTATCAACAAATAAATTATAAAACCTGTGCAAATGTTGAGATATCTTACAAAAACTCAATATGTTATTCAAGTATTCCGCCAACTATAAATCTATTAGGCATTCTATCCCTAATTCCTTCACATTTTTCTGTAAGTCCCATATGTCTTGCAAAGTAGATTTTACCGTTTGCACTGGATTTTATCGAAGTTGTTTTTAATTGTACCAAAAATACAGGGTCTCGGTAGTAGCAAAATCTGAACTAGAAGATGACCCTTAAAATGTCGGTCGAATTATTATCATCCATCATTTGACATTCAGTTTTTACCTTCAGTCACCTTTAGATAAATTCGGTTGTTTTTCAATGAATAAATCGTTTTAGAATCCGTACAATACGATATACAGGGTGTCCCTTAACTTGGTGCACAAACTTTAAGGGCATATAATACTGATCAAAATGAGTAAAAAAAGCTCAGTCAAAATGTGTCCGATCTTTAATAGTTTCCCAGATATAACGCAGTGAAAAATGAGTTTTTACGAGATTTACCTTTGCTATCTCGAAAACTATAAGAATTACGATTTTGATTAATTGAGACTTTTTGTTTACCTTTGAGAGGTAATCTTAGATGGCCTTTTGTTATTTTATAAAAATCAAAAGTGAAATGTTGTGGCGACCTTGGTCAATATTTAATTTTCATATAACTACGTAACTATAAGAAATTGAGAAAAATGTTTCATATAAAATTTTATTGTTTTTTATAGTCTTTTTACTGACATAGACAAAATTTTATTCGATCGCTATCTTTGTCAGTTTTTCTTAGATTTTTCGCTTTTCTCGGAAACAGTTGAAGATCATTCCTATGTTGATGAAGCTTTTTTATTCATTTTGGTCAGTACTATATGCCCTTAAAGTTTTTGCTGGAAGTTAAGGGACACCCTGTATATGTGTATATGTGTGTGTGTGTGTGTGTGTGTGTGTGTGTGTGTGTGTGTGTGTGCGGCCGCGATAACTCCAATACCGTAATTCCAAAAATTACAATTTTTACGTATTCCGCTTCCTTACATCCATATGCAGACTAGATATTGATTATAATTGGTCAATCGAAAGTACCCTCATTTGTAGATTTTTATTGCCTGAGCGTCTGGTCGCGAATCTGGGGACCCGGATTCGATCCCGACCGACGCCAAAAATTATTTCGAATTTTATTGGCACAAAATTGACCACTGTGGCGCATTATCCACCCCAGCATTGACTGCCCATGAGGTGACGCCTGGTAAGCGCCCGCTTTCGACAGTATGAACTACTGCCTTCTTTAGTGATTAAACAACAAATATATAAATAAATAATAACAAACCCATTAGCAACAGGTAACCATGGTAACAAATTATAATATATTTAATGTAGAAAGCCATGCTTGACTAAGATCTAAATCGTCACAATGATTGAGATTATTATTATCTCAATAACTTCTCTAATTAACCTGTTGTTTAGGTGTGTTGGTTTCGCTAGTATTTTTGTTTCTTCGAATACGGTGGAATTCTTCCAGGGCATGCTCTGCAACTGAAGATTTTTCTGGCTGGTTCAATCTGGTCGAACGCTGGTGTTCATTCAATCTTGTTGAAATAGTTGTACCAGTCTGAGCAGTGTGTCCCGCAGACACATGGAATCTGGTAAATCCCTGATGACTGAAGAGGGAGGACATCTTTTTTTAAAATTCTAATTGATAGATGTCAGTGTCAAGTGCAATTAACATAGTATGTTTGTATTACAATTTTACTGGAAAATCTGGTTGGAATTTGCACAAAACACATAGAATTGACGGAAGGTAATGTGCTGGCCACATCAGATATTGAAATAATTTTATAGCAAAATCTTACCATTTGTGTAGGTTTTATAATTTGTTGAAAATGTAAAACGGCCGAAATAATATATCATCACGTCATATTACTCATTTCTGAGTGTGCCAATCTGCTTTGAGATATCGGTCATACTGGCGTGAAGAGTGCACAACAAGGGTCACTTTTGTTCCATTTAAAATAGTTTATTTTATTTTAAAATAGCAACAACATAACTCCTTCCTGAGAACACACACCAACCTCCTACTAGATGACATCTCCATAAATACATCTCTTACCCTGAGCCTTATTTCCTTGGTTGAAAATATATGGTGCATTAGGCCGTTTGCGGGTTTCGCTTTCCATTTTCTTTCTGTTATTCGGGGCTATATTTTAGGGAGGCAATTAGAATATCTTAAAGTGTCCACGAGGGAAGAAAGCGCGCGTAAATCTCAATCCTGCTCGGAGGTAGGTCTTTCTGTTCGCGGGACGTCCACGGCAAACAAAACAAGCCTGTAAGCGGTAAATCACACAACAGAGGTAAAGAAAAAGAAACGAGAAACAAAGGGGGTTAGAATAAAGAAAGGTATTAACATATACAAGAAGTATTAGAATGAAGTAGCGTGGTTGGCGGAGCTATATAATCGATTGTAAATTCAAATTTTTTTATACTATCACTCGAAAAATTTATCACTTCTTCACAATCTGCAGTCTGCTTAACTGAACGGATATATTTCGTATCTGTCCTAGGACTTCACCAGGATATGAACCCAGGACTTACTTGTGTCTAGTACTAGTAGAATGCTCTACGAAGTGAGCTATAAAATCTTTCTGAAGACTGAAGTCAGGGAATATACATTCACAACTTAGGACACAATCTTTAACTATATTATTTTCATTTCATGTTGCATAGGGCTCGAGCAATTATGTGACTTTCTCAGCGTTGGCATGCAGATATGGGGTCCCGTCTCAGAATGACAGCTTGTAATGTACATAGGTGTCAAGTATCATAATTTTTCATTCAAAACAATATGATTTTCCAAATCCATGCGGGTTATTTTCCTCGACATTCCATACTATTGACGACAAATAAACATCTATGTAAATAACTACTAGCCGTCATTCTGACACGGATCCTCATATCTGCTTGCCAAGGCCAACAAAGTTACATGACTATTCGCGCCCTATAAGTAACGAATTTAACATTTCTTGTACACACAAATAATTGAAATTGTATTTTTTCTTTCGTTCTATGAGAAATTTTGTCCTACTATTCTAATATGTTCAAAATTGTCAGTATTAGCAGTTTTTCTTAAGGATATATGTAATATTAACATATCTATAATTTGAAAACATATTTAATTACTAATACTACAATATATATTAAATGTACTCGTACCTGCCAGATATATTTGATTCTTGACACTGACATTTTGCATTTATCTATCAATTACAAACATTTAAATATGTCAACTGTTTTTTGGGCAACGAGATTTATGACAACAGATTATTTTATATTATTATATACTATACCTCTAAACCTATACGAGATATAATAAAAAAATGAAATGTGCAGATTGAGAATTTAATTTTCTTTAATTTTACCAAGAAAAATTTTCAAAAAATAATATTTAGAACATTTCTTGTCTTATAATTTTTCAGTAATCGTTCTTACAACGTCCCACACACATACACACACACACACATATATGTACACTGGCTTGCAAAAAAATCGCGTACACCTTAAAAATCAAGTAACCGAGTTTTTACCTTTTTTTAGCTATGTAAATACGATTTTTTGAAAATAGGTTAATCAACTGTCAATGAAGTTGTCACTGTCATGTCATTATTTTAGGTATCGTGGAGCAAGTTCTTCATTTTGCTAAATTGCTACTAAATTACAAATATATTCTAGAAAAATTAAAGAACAACCAAGTATTTATTTTAAATGGATTATAAATAAATAAAAATTATGACTGAAACAAATTATGGACGAAGTCCAGTACTTTATTTAATTTTAATGTTCTGCTATTGATCTGATTGACCACCCCTCTTCTAACTTAGAAAGTATTACAACTTTCTCGTTTTCTGATAATTTTGGAATTTTAATTGACACTAATGACACTGACTTGTGACACTGCCAAGTTAACAATCGAGACCGACTCAATACAGTAAAAAACAGGTGTACGCGATTTTTTTGCAAGCCAGTGTACATCCACACACACACAGACATCATCGTAAAAATGTTAAAATCGGATTGTTGTGACCTTATAACGTGCTTAATCATTAAAATCTGGATAAGCGATTTTTAGCATGAATCCAATACCTCTCTTAGCGAGAGGTAAAAAACTTAAACAATCATGACGCGTTATTTAAATACAAATAGAGTTGACTGTCCATCAGATTTTTTTCTGAAACTTCATCTAAACTAACATTTCATTTCTCGGGCATCAATTCCAATCTTTGTCACAAAAATTAATAACATCAATAGAAAGTTTGTTGAGTAGAAAGTTAGTGTAGTCAATCTCACACAATATCTGCACTTAACAACAAAAATACCCCCAACTATGTCTATTGTCACTCCGCAAAAACTCAACTCCGCTTTCTTCCATTCTTCTTCATTACAAAACATTGTATTTCCATTAAAATATAAAACTTAAAAACTCTGTCGCTCTCGTTACGAGATATAGGAACGGATAAATACAGCGACGGAAAGAAGTAAAAGTTTTAAAATCTTTTATTTCTTTTTTACTGAGAGGAATGTTTGGTAAATGATAACTTGCTGGTTATGAGAAAGGATATGTACTTGACTTTCTAATGAAAAACTTAAACTTACAACATCGCAAATAAGATAAATTATCTGCGAATATTTCCTTGATATTTTTGTTATTTGATTTCAGTTTAGCAAACTTATAACCTGCATTCGATTTCAAAGTCTTATTTTTTGCAAAACTATTTTTTAAAAGACTTCCAGTTCTGTCAACCTATATATTCGTATTGTACACCAATCACCCTTTCCTGTTTCCAATATGGTAATTATATTCGCATATTTACCCGGAATAACGTATGTAACAAAAGTTTTCGGAACAATTTCGTTGGCTATAAATTAAAACAAAAAACTTGGCATCTAGTTGTCATTGAAAACAAATATTTGTCGAATATTCATATAGTTATGTTGTACAAACTAGATATTCGAAAAAGTATATACAATTTGGTTGGACGGGTGTCAAACTCTGAAATATATTTAGAAGAAAAAATATTGCTGTTTCGACCATTTATAAAACTATATATGAATGTGAGGAAGGCATTCCATGTGTAAACCTTCCAAAAAGTGGAAGGCCTAAAGCTTTGACTAATGCCCAGTCAAATAGGTTGGTGGAAAGTGCAAAAGACCGGTTGGGAACTTCGACTCGAAAATTGGCTCGCCGACTTCGGGTTTCACACATGACAATCAGCCGAGAACTCAGCAGAAATGGACTTAAACATCGGAAGAGGAAGAAGTGTCTAAAATATACAGAAGATCTGATATGTTGCCGTGCATTAAGAAGATATCACTATACAGCTAACATCATGGATGATGAAAAATATTTCACGTTTTCTAATTCGGAAATTAAAGGTAATGATGGATTTTATACGGATGATATAGAAAATTGTCCAAATAATGTGAAGTATAAAACAAAAAAGAAATTTGAAGACAAGATATTGGTCTGGTGCGCCATATCAGCGGCAGGTATTTCACGTCCTTATGTTGGACATGTGAGGGGTGAGGCGGTTGATGCTAACATTTATACCGAGAGATGCCTCCTAATGATAATATTATATTTTGGCCGAATCTAGCATCTTGCCATTACGCTAGAATAACCAGAGATTGGTTAGATGCTCACAACATCCCATTTGTGCCTAAAAATGACAATCCCTCCAATGTTCCCCAGGCAAGGCCCATTGAAGAATTGTGGTCAATATTAAGTACAAAGGCTTACGATAATGGTTGGGAAGCCCCAAATGAAGAACAGCTACGACGTCGAATATTTCAAAAAATTCGCGAAGTAGACAATATCACCGTCCAGAACATGTTGCGACATGTTAATCAAAAATTGCGTGCTATTGAAAACAATGGACCTTTAAGTATTATTTAAATTATACATTCTGTTAATCATTTATTCTAAAAAAAAGTTGCTAAATAAATTATTTGAATACAGGATTTCTGTATTTTTAAATTACATACGTTACGAGTCCAAAGTTCACGCGCCCACGTTTGACAATGTCCAGCGTGCACGTGGCCGGTGTGTAGGCCGCGTGAGTCGCCCGGAGCCACGCCCGGAGCTCCGAGTTCTCCGGGCATTGATTCCGGAGCCGCGCGTGACTCTGGCACGCACCCCAACACCCGGAATTCACAACAATGGGGAAAGGTCTACTAGCATTCTAAGATTACCAGATTAGAAAGAGAGCGAACGACGAATACAATTTTTGGAAATTTTGAATTATGTTTAAATGTTTATATCCATATCTGGATACGGTAATATTGTAGTTGGTGTGAATTATAATCGCTAGGACCAGAGGTCTTAGTTATTTAGTATGCATATTGTTGGCCTAATGCGTAATGTCTCATTAATAATTAATCAATTAAGTGATTGATTGATTACTTAATTAATTAGTCATATTAATTGACCGATATAATTGGTAGATGTTAGCTATACCAATTTTTTTACCTCTCGCTAAGAGAGGTATTGGTTTCATGCTAAAACATGCATATCCAGATTTTAATGATTAAGCACGTTTTAAGTTCCCTACAATCCGATTTTAATATTTTACGATGATGTCTGTGTGTGTGTGTGTAATACGGAATATTTATTTCAAGACAATATGTTGCCTAAAACTAGTATCTAATTCTTGTTATAGTAACAGTGTTCTCTGTAATATTTCGTAGACTCCTCCTGCTGTTATATCCTGCATGGTGCGTCCAGGACATTTGGTTAGGTATAATACCGTGCAGGATATAATACGGCAGGAATAAAAGGCGCAGCTGAACGCCCCATAAAGCAAATGAAAAAGGGATTTATTATCATTGTCAGAACAACAAAGGTCTCGCGACTCGCAATCGTGGTCTGTCCGCGGCTCTCACAAGCTGACATTTCAACCCCCGCACTACTCGCGCCCTTAAAAACCACCCGCGGGGAAAAATCACAGACGGGTGGGGACGGATTTTCTTTAGTTTATAACAAATTTTTTTTTTTGGTGAAATTTAAAAATATAGAAACCATGTATTCAAATAATTTATTTAGCAACTTTTTTTAGAATAAATGATTTAACAGAATGTATAATTTAAATAATACTTAAAGGTCCATTGTTTTCAATAGCACGCAATTTTTGATTAACATGTCGCATCATGTTCTGGACGGTAATATTGTCTACTTCACGAATTTTTTGAAATATTCGACGTCGTAGCTGTTGTTCATTTTGGGTTTCCCAACCATTATCGTAAAGCTTCCTACTTAATATTGACCAAAATTCTTCAATGGGCCTTGCCTGGGGAACATTGGGGGATTGTCATTTTTAGGCACAAATGGGATGTTGTGAGCATCTAACCAATCTCTGGTTATTCTAGCGTAATGGCAAGATGCTAGATCCGACCAATATATAATATTATCATTAGAATGTGTACTAATAAAATCAACCAGTTTCGGGAGGCATCTCTCGGTATAAATGTTAGCATCAACCGCCTCACCCCTCACATGTCCAACATAAGGACGTGAAATACCTGCCGCTGATATGGCGCACCAGACCAAAATCTTGTCTTCAAATTTATTTTTTGTTTTATATTTCACATTATTTGGTCAATTTTCTATATCATCCGTATAAAATCCATCATTACCTTTAATTTCCGAATTAGGTAACGTAAAACTCTGTAAGCTGTAAAGTTCTTAATGCACGGCAACATATCGGAATTCTACGTAACTGATCTTCTGTATATTTTGGACACTTCTTCCTCTTCCGATGTTTAAGTCCATTTCTGGTGAGTTCTCGGCTGATTGTCATGTGTGAAACCCGAAGAAGGCGAGCCAATTTTCGGGACGAAGTTCCCAACCGGTCTTTTGTACTTTCCACCAACCTATTTGACTGGGCATTAGTCAAAGCTTTAGGCTGTCCACTTTTTGGAAGGTTTACACATGGTATGCCTTCCTCACATTCACTTATAGTTTTATAAATGGTCGAAACAGCAATATTTTTCTTCTAAATATATTTACTGTATCAGATTTTGATACCCGTCCAACCAAATTGTATATACTTTTTCGAATATCTAGTTTCTACGACATAATGTTTATATTCGACAAATATGATATGACATATTAAAATTTAAACAATATTGATCATTTGTTTTCAATGACAACTAGATGCTAAGTTTTTTTGAATTAATTTAGAGACAACGAAATTTTTCTGAAAACTTTTGTTACATACGGTATTTCGTAATTCATTTCAGAGACCGGCTACACACCCTTGGTTCGAGTCCCAGTAAAGTCCACAAAAAAGCATTTTTCATTAGGTACAGATGTATTAGTATGTCCATCATCTACCTTCCATAAACCTTGCGGCTTCGGGGAGGCTTGATGCTTCTCATTGCTTTGCGATCCACGTTTAATTGTCTGTTAGATGTTTCGATTCCGTCCGAGCAGCAATTTAAGAACTCGTCATTCGCTCGTAAAGCGGACAGTAATGATGTCATAAATTTCCCGCGCTCCCAACGCCAGAAGTGTCCGTTCGCGGGATCTCCACGTCACAACACACCTTCTCTTTTTAACACATCAAAAGGTGTATGCCTTCTCTCACTCTAGCATCGCTCGGTAAACATTACTCGAACGAGCGAAGGTGATTTTTTATTTCGGGTTTTCTGCCCAACTAAAAGTAAGGATTTTCACAGAATTGAAAATTATTTTTTGGGGAAAAGGTAATCAATCGATGTTTGGGGAATGCATTTTTTACCTCTCGCTAAGAGAGGTATTGGATTCATGCTAAAAATCGCATATCCAGATTTTATTGAATAAGCACGATTTATAAGGTACATAGAATCCGATTTTAACATTTTACAATGATGTCTGTGTGTGTGTGTGTTACGATTTCTCAAATTCTAGAAGACTGTTTGATTACGGATTCTTCAATCTAACATTAATGGGGATAGTTGAATAGGTTCTGGTACCAATTGGAAAACCGGAAGTAGTAGTATCTTAAAGAAAAATTCTAAATGCTTATTATTTTTTTGATTTTTTTATTATTAGTGTGCCTGAGTGTCTGGTCGCGAATCTGGGATCCCGACCGACGCCAAAAATTACATCGAATATTACTGGCACAAAAATGACCCTTGTGGTGCACTCTCCACGCCATCAATGGGTGCCCGTGAGGTGACGCCTGGTAAGCGCCCGCACGGTACAAATATTCCATCATTACCGATATCTATGTATGAAGCAGATTGGCACACTCAGCAATGGGTAATATGCCGTGATGAAATATTTATTTATTTTATTTGTTTAAAGAATGTAAAATTCTCTATTCGATACATTTTAAAATTCCATTATATCTCCTGTAGATTTGGAGATATAGTATGTAATAATATAGAATCATCTGTTGTAATAAATCTCGTTACCCAAAAAACTCCATGGAAACCAGTTGAAATATTTATATTTGTAATTGACAGATAAAATTCAAAATGTTAGTTTCAAAAATCAGCATTATTGGAAGATTTTTCTGGGAGGTACGAGTACTTTTAATATATATATATATATATATATATATATATATATATATATATATATATATATATATATATATATATATATTATCGAAACCGAATTCTATTTCAAGTTAGAAGAATTCAAAATACACTTGGCCACTTCAAAAAGAATGTTTTGACAATATATTAGTTAGACTTTCAAAAATAAATTAGATTAGTGTTATTTTTTGTGTAGATTATATTATTTAACTGTAGTTTATATGAGGGTAAAGTTTTTTCAAAAAAAAATTGTTGAAATTTGTACCAAAACTTATGGGACATACCCTAAGAAGTTTTTTGAAACATTGATATACCCTATTATACAGTTTCAGGATCTAGTTTTAGTATTATCATTCACCAACTAATTTAAACATCTTAAATCTTAGTAATAACAAAATGATAAGTATTACTGCACCCCTATAATTCCTGCTTTTATCCTACCATAATTTCTATTCCTGAGTTCGTACATAACCACCTGCGTAATGAATAACCGTTATGGTTAGCATAAAATCACATCTAACTCGGCAGCAGGAACGGTTGTGGAGCAGGAATTAGCGCCCTGCTACGCCAATGTAAATCCTGCTAAGTTTATGCACACAGTTCCTGCTCCGTTATCAGTCCAGTCGTAAATACAGCAGGAGAGGCAGGGGGATATAGCATTGTACACTCGCAAATAGTTGCAGGATTGGTGTAGTCAGACAAGATAAGCAAATCCGAAGTTATGACATGAAATTATTACAAACTAATAATATATGTGTTTGTTTTAGTATTTTTATACGTTTCTGGGTTGCTCCTATGTAAAATTTATCAATAAGTTTCTGTGATTATTATTATGGTTTAAGGGCTTTTAAGGTACGGTTTCCTAGACGCGACAAGCCGCGGCGGTCGGTCGCCGCGACTTTACTCCAATCGGTAGTCGCAGAGCACTACTGTTTTCCTAGACGCGACAACTGCAGTTCGAAATGAAGCGAATTATTTTACAAAATAATTATATTTTCCAAATGTAAATTTCAATTTATAGCAGCATTCATTTTTTTATATTATTTCATTTACATTCTCCTGATTTTCCTATTTTCTCTGCAACCTCCTTCCATATTTTGTCTATATATTACATGTTTATACTTATCATTGCTACTATCATATAAAACATTTTTTTCTCGAACTTCTTCAACTAATTTCTCATCATCTGCGGCTGAAAATGCTGATTTCGCCATCCGGTCGCCGGCGACTGTCGCGGAGTACTCCTCCCTATACCAGTCATTCGTTTGTCGCCGCGGCAGACGGCGATCGCGCCGAGGAAACCACTTCTTATAATTTGCCTATAAGCAGAGGTGTCGCGCAACTGGTCGCCGCGACTTTACCCCGATCGCTAGTAGCAGAGCACTACTGTTTTCCTAGACGCGACAGCTGCAGTTCGAAATGAAGCATATTATTTTACAAAATAATTACATTTTACAAATGTAAATTTCAATTTATAGCAGTATTATTTTTTTATATTATTTCATTTACATTTATCTGATTTTCCTATTTTCTCTGCAATCTCCTTCCATATTTCGTCTTTATATGTTATATTTTTTTACTTATCATAGCTACTATTATACAAAACATTATTTTCTCGAACATCTTAAACTAATTTCTCATCATCTGCGGCTGAAAATGCTGATTTCGCCATCCGGTAGCCGGCGACTGCCGCGGAGTACTCCTCCCTATTTTTCTTACAAAAGATTCTAAATTTCCAGTAAAATTATTTCATAAACAAACTATTCAAATTGCACTTGACACTGGCATCTTCTTCTTCTTTAGCTTTTCCCATTCGTTAGGGGTCGCTATTTTTGCATGTCGTTCTCATTCAGTTCCTTTTCTCTCAAATCTTCCGCAATACAGTCCTTCCACCTTATCTTTGATCTTCCTCTGTTTCTTTAACGTCCTATTATTAAACTATTCATTCTTGTCCCAATATAATTCTTAATTTCTCCTCATGACATGTTCAAACCAATGTAATCATATTTCTTGTATCTTTCTAAAAACTTGTAACACTAGAGTTATTTTCTTTCTCCGTGTATTCCCCAATATCTACTTCAACATCCTCATATCTGCCACATTAATTTACTTTTTATTGATACTGACATCTGTCAATTTGAATTATATGAATATATTACTAGTTCCCAAGTTTGGCATAGTTGGCTGAATTATAAAATTTAATTTCTTTAAAATTCTTTAACTCTGTATCTATTGAATATGAAGTATAAATTGTAATCAAATCGTATAGAGAATAATATATTCTTTAAGTTATAATAACGTTAAATGTCAATAAATCAATTTAACTGTTAAATCTTCAAATGAGACTACTTGCGGTTGACCAATTATAACCAAAATCTAATCACACACACACACACACACACACACAGAGAGACACACAGACACACATACATACAGACATCATCGTAAAAATGGTAAAATCGTATTATATGGACCCTAAAACGTGCTTATTCAGTAAAAACTCATCATTGAATTTTTTGACCAAAGACAATACCTTCCTTACCTAAAGGTGACGGAAGGTAAAAAAATGCCCAAGCATAGTCTTAACTATTGTAATCTAAAAATTTATTTCTTCTTGCTGTTAATATTTTTTTTTCAAGGGTATGAGTAAATTTTCTCGTATGTCCAAAACAGAAACTATATTTTCCACTTATTCCTATTTCTTCCTCATTTCTCCTCCTCTAGTACTGCTCTCCAGAATATGATAATCTTGCACATGCATCCCAGCGTGCTAATCACTTTGGAGCTAATTATCGACACATTTGCTAGTCGGTGCTGCTCTAACTTTACTAATTAACCCGAGTAGCTGCTGCGGAGAGATCTGCTTGAATCTACACAGCTACTTGGGGTCTTGATGACCCAACATATCCCGCACAGAGCAGAAAATCATGAGCGAGAGGAATTTAATTGCTATAAGATTTGTTTCGATTAAATACGGAGTGTTGTGTTAGCAAGTTGAGGAATAATGTTTACAGAGTTTAAAGGTTGAGAGATTAGCTTTGTTTAATTTAACTTTTTATTTCATTTTCGAAGTTTAGTCATTTTTATCTTCCGTCACCTTTAGGTAAGGAAGGTATTGTCTTTGGTCAAAAAAAATCGATGGTTTTGGGGTTACTAGAATGAATTTACCATTTTTATTTTGAATGAGGACGACAAGCAAAATAGAAATAAGTGGAAGAAGAAAAATCAAAAATAGCTACCTATAACGACAGTTTTGAGACAACTGTCATTGTGATATATATCAAGTATTTATATGTTTACACCAAATTGTACGAAACAATCAAAAACTCTGCTACCCCTATTAAAACTTTTATCACCGTGTAATCAGATTTTAAAATTTCAGCAATGTAAATTATGAGTAGGGTAATATATGGGGTATAAATTTAATATTCATTGTAAAACAAGGCCAATTTACGCTACCATTATTATTTTGTAATGTTGGTTGGTATAATTGTCATTAGTTTATTTAAATTTTAATTAATTTTATTGTTTATAATTTGACAAAGTTAATTTGTAATATATTTGTGGGAAATAAATCATATTGCCTGGTGTATGAGTACATGAAATAAATTGAAAACTAGACCGCCAACAGCAGTAAATAAACATTTCAATAATTTTATAAATAATAAATTGTTATGCCTTTTACAAGTATTCATACAAGCCCAAGGCCATAATAGTTCGGCCAGCTTACATTTTCAACTAATTATAAAACCCAAATAATTGGTAAGAAATTTCTACAAAATTATTTCGTTTAACTGCAAAGAACCTGTTGACCAAATGATGGATGATAATAGTTTGGCCGGCATTCTTGTGTGAGTGTGTGTGTGTGTGTATGTGACGTTCGTTTCGGATCGCATACCTCCAATAACACGATTTCAAAAATTATATATTTTTTCGTATTCCTCAAGATTAGATCCATATGCAGACGTAATTAGATTTTTTAATATAAATTATCCTTGTTCCAATTTCATATTCACACATGAAAAGTATTCTAGTATAACTATCCTAAAATCCTTTGGAGCATATGCACACATATATTCCTTCGTTATGCTCCTATCTTTCATTTTCCATCTCTGTCTTACCCACGGCTCTCACAGTATAACTAATTGGAATTGCAGATAGTTGAGAATTGATTAGGTAATTATGTCGGTCCCACCGAGGTCCTGGCATGAATAAGACGCTCTCCAGAACGTCCTGCATGTTTATGCATGCCTGGATATGGAAAGGACGGATTCAAACCGCGAATTACCAAATAGCGATGGTGAGGATGAAGAGGAAACGTTTTTAAAAAGTTTTTATCGACTTGAAACAAACTAAATATGGGTTTATTTGTTATTTTTTGTTAAAATATGAATAACTGAAATACTATTTATTTAGAAACAACTTGATAATACGTAAGAAGATTGGTTATTGGTTGGCAGCTTTTAAAAGTAGAAGAAAATAATGTTCAAGTGTATTATTCTTTCTCTTTCTTATCATATGTGCGCTATGTATAAACAAATTGTCTTTCTCTACAAATTTTCCTGGTTGTTTAAATCTAACAATGTTTACCATCTTGTTTTGCGTATATTCGGCGCACGAAGTCATGAAGTCAAGCTGTAAGCCAGCATTTTGCCGGCACTAAGTGGCGAAGAAAACTTGCCACTTCTCTAAGTTAACGTCGTCTCCCCTTATAATGTTACTGTAAATATTTACGTTACATGCGGCTTACACTTAACTTAGAGAAGTAACTTACAAGGATTAGGGCTCCCGGATTCTTTCAGATATTTACAATTAAAAGTTTCATCCTAAATATGGTAGATTCGTTTTTTTTATGTTTTTTCTTGTATCGATAAAAAAGTAAGGTTTTCGAACTTCGTTTGGTATCAGAAAGTGAATAATTGCAGACCTAAGGAAGAGTGAATTAAACGTAAGAAGATGTTATGTGATTGACATGATCTGTGTGATGGTTGTTCTCTTAACCCTGCGTCCGACACGTATAGTATATATTAAAGAAGAGCTGATGTGGCCATCACATTCCCTTCCATCAATCCTGTGTATTATGTACAAATTCCATACATAAATGTTTTTGTAAATATATTCCAGTAAAATTATTTCAGAGATCGCGAAATGACCGTGCATCTTAATAACTTTAAATCAAACCTGTTCACTGCTACCTCTGAGGTCCCACAAGGATCAAACTTGGGCCCACTATTATTCAACCTCTTCATTAATGACGTGGTGGATTGTGTTCAACATTCTCAAATACTTTTGTATGCCAATGACATAAAAATTTATAAAACAATCAACTCTATTAATGACTGTATTCTCTTACAAAACGACATCAACAACATGGTCCCACAACTCAAAATTGTTCTTTAATTACAGCAAATGCAAAATAATGAGTTACTTTGTTAAAAAATCACACATCACATGGAAACTAATTCGCTTGAGAAAGTAACTCAGTTTAAGGATCTTGGGATTATATTTGACACAAAACTAACATTTATGTATACATTGAGACTATTGTAAGATCATCCTACAAAAATCTTGGATTTGTAATTAGAAATTATCGGTCTTTCTGAAAAACAACTACACTAAAAAGCTTGTATTGTGCATTTGTCCGCTCTAAGCTAGAATATTGTCTACAAGTCTGGAATCCATCATAAATATATATATCTAAGATTATGTCCAGCATAAATTCATCAAATATTATTTTAAAATACATGGACAATATCCTAACTTTACCCATGAATATTCTGTTTTATTGCCTGAATTTGGTGCCATTAAGTAGCAGAAGAAATTTACAATTATCTCTCTACTTATACAAATTAATTAATAATTGTATTGATGACCCATGTAGTCTTGAGCTAATACCATTTCACGTTCCACGCGTCACTTCAAGAAATAAAGTACCATTTCATTGTGAGCTAGGACTAATTATGAATTGAAATCTCCAATAAGACAACTCTGTGTAGCATATAATATTGACATATATTTGGCGACTCCTTATCTAAATTTAAGAGTATATTTTATAATTTCTTCTTCTATTTTAGGGATCCCAAAACGTGCATATTCATTAAAAACTCACCATCGATTTTTTTTTGACTAAAGACAATACCTTCCTTACCTAAAGGTGACGCAAGGTAAAAATCGACAAAGATTTCTTCTTTTGTGAATTTCAGAAAGTTAGTTTCTTTTACATAAATAATAATACAACCATTTAGGGAAATCTTTTCAAGTGTTCTGAATGCCTTTCTAAAAACTAACTACAAATTGCCAAAAACCTTCTTTCGTTCTGTAATTCCGTAAATAATAAATGTACCTGCTGCCCTAGTTCGAAGATATTCAGTTCAGTCTGTGTAGAAGTAATCCCATTAATTAAAGAGTGTTTATAATAAAAGTAACGGTCCCGCAATCAGAGAGATCCTGTGTAATTTATATCCAAGTCTAACGTTCGCCGTAATGAAAGAAAGTTAGAAAAATTTCCACTTGCGCAGGAGCTTTAATGTTTTAATCCGTAGAAGTTAGAAAGTAGTTCAAGCAGACTAGCACAAGAATCTTGAAAAGTTTTAGGTTATATGGACACATATATTGATGATACAACTAGCATTTGAATTCGATGTATCGTCTTTACGTTGTAAAATTATTAAATATGTATAAAGTGTTTTACTTGAAACAATAACGATAGCTACAAGTTCTACTAGAGCTGTTCTCTTAATAACTAGTTGACTATTATTACATTTTCATTCTTTAAGTGATAATAACGTTAAATGTCAATAAATCAAATTTACTGTTAACTCTTCAAATGAGGCTACTTCCGGTTCTCCAATTATAACCAAGATCTAGTCAGTTGTTCTTCTGGATGTAAATATGAAAAAAATATAACTTTTGGAATCGTGGTATTGAAGTTATGCGATTCGAAACTTTTGTCACACACACACAGATACACAAACACACACAGACACACATACATACATACATACGAGGGTCATTCAATAAGTAAAGAGACAAATGGCTATAGCTCAAAAATAGTTTATTTCAATCTTTCAAATTAAGGCTATTTTTCAACATAATCACCCCCCACAGTTATGCACTTGTCCCATCTTTCTTGCAGCTTCCTAATTCCCTTGGCGAAGAATTCTTTCGATTTACCCCGAAGCCACTTTTGCACCGCTTCCTTAACTTCCTCATTGTTAGCAAATCTTTTTCCACGTAGGGCGTCTTTGAGTGGTCCAAACAGGTAAAAATCAGATGGGGCGAGGTCGGGACTGTAGGCAGGATAAGGTAAGACCTCTCAACCCAATTCTTGAAGCTTATCACGGGTCGGCTGGGCTGTATGAGGGCGGGCGTTATCGTGCTGAAGAATGACTCCTTTTGACAAGAGTCCACGGCGTTTGCTCCTGATAGCTGGTCTAACTTTGTGTTCTAGCATCTCAGAGTAGTATTGGCTATTGATAGTTCGCTGATCTTCAAGGAAATCGCAATAGACTGGACCCTGTGAGTCCCAAAAGATGGACGTCCACATCGGGGTTCATCATCTACACTTGTTCGGCCACTTTTAAACCGATCAACCCACTTGTAAAAATTCGCACGGTTCATACAACTTTTACCGTACTGTATTAACATTCTAGAAAAAATTTCACTTGGTTTTACACCTTCTGCGACTAAAAATCTAATGACTGAGCGCTGCTCTTCTAAGGTGCAATTTTCTAGTGGACTTGCCATGGTGAACTGAAAATTTTGAGGTTATGTTGACATAAAATGATGAAACAGCTGATCAGAGCATATCTCAAGGTTAACAACTAACACCCCTGAAAAAATTGTACACATTCATTGAATAGTTTTAAAATAATAGAATTTGTCTCTTTACTTATTGAATGACCCTCGTACATACAGACATCATCGTAAAAATGGTAAAATCAGATTGTAGGGACCCTAAAACGTACTTAATCACTAAAAACTCATCATTGAATTTTTTGACCAAAGACAATACCTTCCTTAATGATTGACGGTGAATGACTTTTCGTATAATTTAGTGACCAATGACTCGCCTGCGATCATTTTCTATCATGAGATTTATTTTAATTTTTGTAAACAATTCAAAGAAATGATATTAATTTTGGTATTAGACTAATGTAAACTTCAAACCAAATTAATAAATTAATCTGTCGGAAGATTTTTTGTTAACACACCCTGAATTGTACTTACAATTCAGTTTAAAGTCTGAATCTTTCTAATATTTAAAACTTACTAATATTCTCGGTTCTTTTTATTGTGTACTGAGTAAACGTTAGAGAGCTTTTTGTAAGACTTTTTAAGCACCATCTGCAGTATTGTAGGCGTCTGCAGATGAAAGAAGTTCTGTAAGGCCTGGTTGTAGATGTAATGAAGGCGTTACAGAGACGGACGCTTATTCGGATCATTAAACACTTCGCACGACGCTGCTTTGATCGTCTGGCGTCGATCAGCCGTTCTCAAACTGTAGCGCCACCGATATTCATAATATGATGATCGTTCTAAAATTAATACTTCTTTATCAATCGGGATCGAACCCGGGTCCCTAGAATAGGTATTCTCTTATTACTGTTAACAACCACTGTTACCGTCTTTCTTTTCTTTGGTGAATAAAAGCCGTAGTGCGAGCATAACTCACCGATGGCGCTGAGGGCGCTTTCCTCCGCTTCCTGCACTTCCGGTCAGCCGGATCCCTCCTCGACTTCCGGCCTCAGCCCTCCACCGGAAACAAGGCCAGTGATTCATGGGCCAACGAAAAAAGCCCTGTTATTTTAATTAAATTACCCTGATTTATATAGTCAGATTCCAGTAATGGAATATTCAAATCCTACCTCATTCAAATACAAATAATTAGGGTAGGCTACCAGCCTAGCGGTATTTAACAAGAAAATATATACGTGTATGAGAGCCTTTTTCTCTTGCATGGAATTCTATATTTCTGTAACAATACAAGTGACGTTAGATTTATTGATAATAAAACATTTGACTTGACTTGATACTCCGGTCGAGTTGACTACCTTGTAGTATTGTATCCTGAATATGCCAGGCCTACTCAGTTCTTTGGACACACACTAGTAGCCGGCCCTGCTCAGGACACAACGCAGAGTACACCTTTTCCATTTGTATTTCAGAGATAGTATTGTCTTGGTAAAAAAATTAAATGATGAGTTTTTACTGAATAAGCATGTTTTAGGGTCCCTATAATACGATTTTACCATTTTTACGATGATGTATGTACGAGGGTCATTCAATAAGTAAAGAGACAAATTCTATAATTTTAAAACTATTCAATGAATGTGTAATATCTTTTCAGGGGTGTTAGTTGGCAACCTTGAGATATGCTCTGATCAGCTGTTTCATCATTTTATGTCAACATAACCTCAAAATTTTCAGTTCACCATGGCAAGTCCACTAGAAGATTGCACCTTAGAAGAGCAGCGCTCAGTCATTAGATTTTTAGTCGCAGAAGGTGTAAAACCAAGTGAAATTTTTTCTAGACTGTTAATACAGTACAGTAAAAGTTGTATGAACCGTGCGAATTTTTACAAGTGGGTTGATCGGTTTAAAAGTGGCCGAACAAGTGTAGATGATGAACCCCGATGTGGACGTCCAGTGGAAGTTTCTGGTCCCTCGTTGGAATCGAGGATTGACGGACTTATTCGTGATAACAGAAGAATTACTGATGCTAGAACACAAAGTTAGACCAGCTATCAGGAGCAAACGCCGTGGATTCTTGTCAAAAGGAGTCATTCTTCAGCACGATAACGCCCGCCCTCATACAGCCCAGCTGACCCGTGATAAGCTTCAAGAATTGGGTTGGGAGGTCTTACCTCATCCTGCCTACAGTCCCGACCTCGCCCCATCTGATTTTTACCTGTTTGGACCACTCAAAGACGCCCTACGTGGAACAAGATTTGCTAACAATGAGGAAGTTAAGGAAGCGGTGCAAAAGTGGCTTCGGGGTAAATTGAAAGAATTCTTCGCCAAGGGAATTAGGAAGCTGCAAGAAAGATGGGACAAGTGAATAACTGTGGGGGTGATTATGTTGAAAAATAGCTTTAATTTTGAAAGATTGAAATAAACCGTTTTTGAGCTATAGCCATTTGTTTCTTTACTTATTGAATGACCCTCATATGTATGTATGTGTGTGCGTGTGTGTGTCTGTGTGTGTGACAAAAGTTTTGGATCGCATAACTTCAATACCACGATTCCAAAAATTATAAAAAGATAAGATGGAAGGACTGTATTGCGGAAGACTTGAGAGAAAAGGAACTGAATGAGAACGACACGTAAAACAGAAATAAGTGGAAGAAGAAAATAAAAAATAGCGACCCCTAACGAATGGGTAAAAGCTAAAGAAGAATGTTAGTGTTAAGTGCAATTTGCATAGTTTCTTTATGAAATAATATTGACGGAAGGTATTGTGTTGGCCACAACAGATATTTTAAAGATGTCATATGAAGGTAATTTTTGAATTGTGTGAGTTAAAAATTTAGATCCGCCTATTCTGTCAAATATGTGTCGTTATCTTAGTTTTATCGGGGTATGAATGCGATCATAAGCCGAGGCAAAAGAAGTATGCTTAGACAGGAATATGTAGCGAAAGATGTTTATTTCGTAACTGTTATTGTGATCCGGACATTTCGCTACCGAAAATCGGTCACTTTAATATGTAAAGAGGGAGCAATATTATTTAATAGTGATTGTATAGTTTTAACGTCAGAAGCCGGCCAGCAATTTGCTTTTTGCAGTTTGCACTTGTATAGTTTTAAGCTCTAAGTCGCATCTTCCTCTCATATGTGAAAGTTTCTAAAATAAGCTTCCCTTCGATTTGCTTATTTCCTGCCCGACATATTAATATCCCCTCCATACATCAACTCAGGCTTTTACAATGGGACCATCACTCTCTTCTGACAGATGACAAACTTTCTGATACTTATTCGCGCAGTAAAAGGCCGTCGTCTTTAATACTTCACGCCGCTGTCACTGTGGCGCTGTGGTTGTAATCACACGACCAACGATTGGAAATTATGTCGATGGGAAATACATCAAGAATGACAACAACAAGTTTGATTTTCTAATCATATTATAGGGGAAAAATTGAGGAATGTTTAGATTGACGTTTTGGAGATACAAACTTGGATGGTGATGGATTTTTTGACAAAGTTTTGATGATTCGGAGGAAAATTTGGTTTTTTATAAACTCTCAGAATACAACGATCTACTGAACTCGATATTAATAAGCTATTTAGTGAGATGCTGCATCAAGGATTCATGCTAAAAATCGCATATCCAGATTTTAATAATTGAGCACGTTTTAAGGTCCCTACAATCCGATTTTAATATTTTTACGATTATGTCTCTCTCTCTCTCTCTCTCTCTCTCTCTCTCTGTGTGTGTGTGTGTGTGTGTGTGTGTGTATGTGTATGGGAAGGTTGAAAAGACTATTTCTCAAAAACCATAATACTTGATATCCTTTAACTTTGAATTTATAAGATAATGTCTCGTTATTAAATAAAATTGACTTTTGGACTTCCATTATCTTTATTAATTAAAAAAAAAAAACACAAATTGTCACAACATTTCGGTAGTTGATATCTGCTGCCGTCATCAGGTGACCTGGTATTAACTAATTCCTAATATTCCGAGTCTTATATCTAGTGTTATGAGGGTGGTCAAGCGTGGTTGGGAGTTCAAGTGTATCTGGTGATCCATGATTGGTTGTTGTCTTCTGTGCAATGGACTGTGGCGGTTCTTCAATTGGTGGTTCCCTGGTTACAATCTTCAATGAGGTGTTTTGAGAAATGATCTTCTTCCAAAGTGGTTTGATTTCTACACTGGCATGGCTGAAGACCTTTTCCCGATTTATCATGATGTACGCGGCCTCTTTAAACTTTCGTTTGAAAGTATGATCCTCTTTAGAGCTGATTTCCGCATTGTCCCATAAAATTCTATGATGGTTTTCCCATGCGTGGTCTGCAATTCCGGATTTCGATGTTTCTCCTCTTGTTGTATGCCGTTTGTGTTCCTTCATCCTGATATCCAGTGGCCTCTTAGTTTCGCCTATGTACATAATTACTAAATGTCTTTACTTATGTAACCAAAAACGGAAGTGGCGAGACATTGTGTCGACCTCAACATATTTTTTTGTGAATTACTCATACTCCACAATTATTTTTTCCCACCTTGTCCTGTTTTCTTAAACAAGTCTCGTGATTAAATAAGTAAAACATTACGGATAAAACTGTCGTGTTTTAAATAACTTTATTTCCACACTTTACTAGTGTTTTTAAAGGTTTAATTTCTGAAGGGTCCGCTATGTCAACAGTTGATAACAAAAGGGTCCGCGGTTTAGAAAGGCTAAGAAACCTTGCTTTAGACTTTCAGTGAAGATACCAATTCCCTTTTACTAATTAAGAAACAAATTGTTTCTTCCAATTCAAACTGTATTTTTCTTTTCAAAGTTTTATTAACTTCTTATCGAATTTAGAACCACCGATTTAGAGTTTTATTAAATTGATCTTATTCTTAATTGAGTTAAGAAACAAACCAAGAATTAATTAATTTAATCTCAAACCCGCAACAACTAGATGAACCGAAAATTGCAAATTATATAAAATAACAGCGCGCCGTTCCAAACATCATTACCATTCCTGATTCCTGCAACTCTTTCAGTGTCCTGCTCGTTCTGTTTCCATTATTCAGGAATACGTAATTTGTTTATGAAGCGTAACATGTTTTCTAATTTGAATAAAGCACTCTCTTTATAAATATATTCTCTTTGCCATTATCAAACAGAAATTGAATAGAAATATTTATTCAATTATTAAATTTACCCTTAAAAAGTAAATTGGTAAGCTGAAATATTTACATAAAATAATAAGCATGAATTGGAGAATTGTAATGAAATAAGAAAATTACTTTTAGGGGAATATCAATTATATTTTGTCTCTTTCTACACCATAGAAACATGGTATAAATTGTAATTTTGAAATTCTGAAACAATATTGTATAAAAATCTGATGTGGCCAGCACATAACCTCTCGCCGTATATTTTACCTGGCTGTATGCATAAAGCAAAGAATATTTTTAGAAATACAAATAATATATTCATATAAGTCTATGACGTATAAACTTCTTCAATATACAATAAGAGCATCTCTCAACATAAAACAGTTTTCACATATTTTTACAAAATCTATAGGATATTTTACAATAAATTATGTACAATAATTTACAAAGTAGAGTTTACCATATATAAATTTTCAATTCGAACAACGTTCTTGTTTACTTTCTCTTCATATTCTTCTAGTAAAAACATTAATTTTGGGCGGTCTAAAATGTATATATTATGCATCTATTCTTACATATCTTCTTTTACATTTTATTTTTTCATACATGTTGTATCTAAATAACACATTAATTCACTTTAATAAAGTGATGGATAGATTGCACTCCGATTATTCTTATAACGATGTGTAATTAAACTTAAGAAGAATTTGATAGCTTTTTCGCAGTGCAATGTTACTCTAGTCTACAGTGCTGGTGTACATTATCCCATAATGTTTGAAACAAATTTAAGTTCTTTAACCTATACTTGTCACCTCCATAATAGTCACAGATCAAGAATTAAGAGTTCTCTAAGTACATTTTTCTTTCATTACTCATTATTTCGATGAGATACAATTTTTCTGTATTTTACGTTGCAGAGTGGAGACCATCTTCACTTTCATCTTGTGTTTATAACATTTACATATCGTCTTCCTTCGAGCTGTATTCTCGCTTATATCTATTCTTTACATTTAGATTTTTTATATATAAATTCATTCTATGAATAAATTTTGTCCTACTCTTCTATTTTTTCGAGATGATTCCAATTCATTGTTGGCATTAACAGTATTTCTGAAGGGTATGTGTAATATACCTATAATTTTAAATATGTAACTATTAATACAATAAGAAATAATATAATGTATGTACAGGATGCGGCAGAATTAATCTAGCAGTTTGGTGGGGCAGGTGTTTGGGCGGGGGCGGGGGTTGTTAAATTTTGGGAATCCCCGCTTTTTCTACATGTACAAACGTCATATATCACTATTGACTCTTCCTTTTCTTTCCTCTAAACCTATACATCTCTCTCCGTCTTCCACGTGTTCACATTCTTGTTTGTATCCTGACATTATTCTGGTCAAGGCCTCCTAGAATGTTTTTGGCCTCTTTAGCAAATGGTTTCAGTTTGATATCAACGTAGGTATATTTTTAATGTACCTTAGCCTGGAGTTCGTGATATATAGAAAGGCATATTCTGGAAAAGATTTTGTATTATACAAATGAAATTGGAAAGGATGTATAGGACTGGAACGGAAATATTGAAAATTTATTGATTTATATAAAGACATCAAATTTATTGTATAATAAAGTGATTCGTTTTTTTAAATTAATTCGGTTGGAGTCGGGAAATGTTTTCAAGAAAGAAAAAATATTTTGTAAGGAAGAGAATGAAATGATACGACTACAGAAAATATGTCCTACATACCGTATTTGGACCTTAAAATTGAAATAGCTACATGGTTTTGAGAAAAAATTTACTCCAAATTTTATACATAAAATCACGCGTGTCCCACTGATTGAGTTCGCACATACCCGAAAACAATAAGAACAACATCAACATCAGACAACAAATCCTTACTCTTAAACATATTAAAGTGACCGATTTTCGGTAGCGAAATACCGCATCCGGATCACAATAATAGTTAGGAAACAATCCTTCGCCACACATTCCTATCTAAGCAGACTTCTTTCGCTTCGGCCACACTCATAATCGCATTCATACATTCTTCTCTTCACACTTGGAAACTCTCTCTCTCTCTCTTTAAGCACCCTACCAACCACATCCATCCACTTACACACTGGTCGGCCACGCAATCGAAAACCCTCAACTTCACCAAGATATATACGCTTGTTCACTCGCCATTCTCTCCACATGCCCAAACCATCTCAACTGACTCACACCAACTCTCTTAACAACATTGTTCCCAACCATATACTAAATATTCTTCACGCGATCCCGTTTTATATACCCATATACGGCACGTAAATACCTCATTTCCACGGCAGTCACTCTCTTTTTATGCTTCCCCGTCCATGCCCAGCATTCGCTACCATACATCAAATCAGGCACTAGCACTCCATTATATACACTTAACCGAGCATCCCTTGATACGTTAACTTTTCTAACACCCATTACCTTACATCCCGCACTCATTCTCCTTTCTATCTCTCGATCAATTCAACCATCCCTCGACATCATGCTACCCAAATATACATACTCATTTACCTGCTCCAGTTTCACTCTATTTTCTTAAAACTTTTGTTACATACATTATAAATAAAACAATATATAGGTACAGTTCTGTTTAAATTCACAAATATATGTTCCTCTGAATTCTCATCTCGATTCTATATGAATCATTCCGGATTGTTTGTGTGTCGATACTAGTGCGTGTTGGTTTTCTCTCCGGGTGTGGAGTCCGGGTTCCGGACTGCTCCAGGTCTCGGGAGCTCTGGGATTGATGAGACTATTCCTCGACGCGGAGTGCCGTCTCGCGAGAGATTAATGCGCACACTGCTGGCACCTGCAAGTCTGCCAGCTTTTTCTACCGAAACTAAGGTAGTCAACAACACACCTACATACAATACGGAAAACTGCGAAAGGATTGCATTTATTTCGCATTTCGATTTTGAAAGGAGTTATCCATACTTGTGGTCATCAAGAGTTCTGATATTTCCATATTATTTGCAATCATTGAATTGTCTAAAATGGCATTTTATTTTATCGTTGAGTTATATATAGCTCATCTGGTATGTATGTCTAATTCGACCTGAATTCATAAAAGATGTGGAATTAAAATTATAAATTTATGAATTTGTCAGAAGGGTTAATATATCATTTAACAGAACACGAAGCGTAGGTATTTCTGGCATTATTCAGTGCCAAATGAAATACTGAATAATCTCTTCTATAATTGTGCTTAGTTGACAAAAAAGCTAAAAATCAATGATTCACCCTCGCATAAACCGCACGGTGGTTCCATCTTTCAGGAAGACTGAAAACTACGCCCAGTTATATTTCAACACAATATTTCCCGCCATTTACCTATGGGGTCTCGTTGCCGCGTGCCTGATGTCTGGTCACGAATCTGGGGAATCCGATTCGATCCCGATCAACGCCAAATAATTCGAATTTTAAATGGCATAAAATTAACGCCCGCACAATACAAACATGTCATCATCATTACTGAAATGTGTGTATAAATCAGATTAGCACTCCCAGCAATGGATAATATGCCGTGATAACATATTTATTTGTTTCTTTATTTAAATACATACCTGCATATTTACTAATGCTAGAAATTATGTATTTTAAGTACCTGTCCATAAAACAATTTTCCTTTTAAAACGTTACTATTATTAATTTGAAATGATTATTTTTTTGACAGTGACATTTATCTGTCAGTTAAATACATTTGAGCTGAACTATGCAACCACGGAGATGTGTTTAAGTTTAAAGCATACGCTCCGAGATATAATTTTTATATTACTTTATAAATTTATCCATAAAATATATAGAAAAAGTATTAAAGCAAACTTGTAGAAAGTGGAAAAATCTTTAATTTTTATAATAACAAATTGAGAAAAATTACATTTAAAGGTATTTTTTTGAAGAAAAACTATCTTGAGCTTCAAGTTAACTGCCAAATATAATGGCTTCTTTCCATATTAGAATAAGGTAGAAATACATGGTTTCAAAACTTTCTGAATGATAGTATTTGAGTTAGAGCGTAAAGAGGATATACACACACACACACACACACACACACACACACACACACACACACACACACACATACATACATACATACATACATACATACATACATACATACATACATACATACAAACATAAACATAGACATCATCGTGAAAATGTTAAAAATGCAATCTAAGGACCTTAAAACGTGGTCATTTCCCAAAATCTCGATATGCGATTTTTAGCACGATCCTTATACCTCCCTTACCAAGGGTAGCGGGAGGTAAAAAAATAGTCCTAATATTTCAAACGTTTGCTTAATTCATGTTGTTTAGTTAATTTATGCATAGTGATGCCGTGAAATCTCGCGTGTTCGAGATCTCGTCTCGAAAAATCGAGACGAGACGAGAGGAATGCCCTCGAGATTTGCTCGAGACGAGAGTAGGTATTCGAGATCTCGATTATACGATTTTTTTTTTAATATGTATATAATTAAAGATATACAATAAGAAAATTAATTATCAGTACAAATATTTTCATTGCCTGTTAATTATTTATTTATTCATTTTAAATTTATAGCGTTTTAGTATAAAGAATAGGAACAAGAGTGTTCCCTGTGATGTACTCTCCACGCTAGTATTCATTACCCTTGCTGCGAGTAATATTTGTTCAGTATTTTTTTACTTATGTTAAATGCCAGACTTAGTAAAAATAAAGTTTTAATCAGTAGTATCTACTTACTCCTTTATTACGTCCAAGTTGATGCTAATTTATTTTCCTGATAGATGTAAGTATAGAAAATTTATAACATGTAAGGGTAATAGTTAATGAATTTATTTTATATGTATTCATATACAAATAATAAATAATTAGAGCGTCACTGCGTCTGATCTGCCAACTTATGGAACACCCATATAGCTAATTATAAATTCGAGAAATTCGAGACTCTCGAGTCGAGATCGAGAATAGAGGATGAAAAATATGACGAGACGAGACGAAAACAAATCTCGTCTCGAATTTTCGAGACGAGACGAGAGTGAACTGTTTCTCGCCGTTTCTCGTCTCGCGGCATCACTATTTATGCATTACTTTTTTATAATTTTTACCCATCAGAACTATTGTCCAGTTGTATGTGAGTTTATATGCTTGTGTATGTGCGTGTGTGTATGTGTGTGTGTTTACCGGAGCGGTCATGGATGCCCGGAACTTCGGGGAACTCGAGTCCGTAGCCCCAAGCGATGAGTTATTGCCTATCTGTTGGTCTAGCTGCGGTAAATGGGAAGGAAAACTCCTTTCTACTCACAATCTTTTGGGGGGGGGGGGGGTAGGAGGAAAAGCTCAGGTTACACGAAAAAGCAAAGAGATAGTACGGTAAACTCTTGTAGGAGGGGGGATTGATATATAACCTCACAAAAATTGTGCGTCTAGTCCTGTCCTCTTTGTGACAGGCTGTGAACTTTACAAACTTAAAATTTAAATTCATATTCGACTCATGTCCACTATCCTTGTCTCCTTAATCACATCCTTCATTTATAATCCTTGCCATTTAGCTCAGTAATCCATTCTTCAGGTGTCGTGGCTTTCACGTTTCTTGACGCGTGATTATGCGCGTGATCCTTTGGCTGGACGACCACTCACGCTCGCAGGATTAACCACTCGACACTTTAGTCCTCCAGGCCTGGACAGGACGCAGGATTAGCTTGACAGGCACAAGTGACCGGGATCGAAGGATTAGAACCAAGTTATGATGTGTTTGAAATAGATAGAAGACTTTAGCGGGCGCTTAACAATTCACAAAAAGTTTTAAAGTTTATGCCGCCATTTTGTTAATACGAGTTGTATGGTTATTTTTTTTGACAGTTGTCACGTACAGACCACGCGATTTAAGAATTTAATTATTGTAAAAATACATTACAAAAATGGTGAAAGTTTTGCGAAAACAGTTCGCCAATTACGTCAAGTTTTCGGTCGCAATAATGCGCCAAATAAAACGACAGTGAGGCGTTTAATTGCTAAATTTGAGACCAAATTTACGCTGATGGATGAGAAGATCATTGTTCGTTGTCGGTCACTCGAAAATATAGCCACAGTAAGGGAATCTGTGGCCGAGAATCCAAGACCTTCCATTCGGCATCGTGGTCAAGAATTAAATATTTCCAGAAGCACTATGCTACGAATTTTGGATGTAATTGATGTGGAGGACATGTTTTTCCAACAAGACGGTGCGACCTGCCACATAGCACGTGAAACAATGGTGTTACTGCAGACCAATTTTCCAGGCCGTGTCATTTCTCGATTTGGCGATCAACATTGGCCACCAAGATCGTGCGATCTAACACCGATGGACTTTTTTCTTTGGGGCTATGTGAAGGAAAAGGTGTATGCGAATAAGCCTGAAACAGTTGAAAACCTTAAAGAGGAAATACGGCGCGTTATTGGTGAAAAACAGCCACATTTATGTGAAAACGTTATTCAGAATTTCAACAAAAGAATAACCCTGTGCCAGAGGTTTCGTGGTGGCCATTTGCCTGATGTTGAAATAAAAATGTTTGCTTAATTCAAGAAATAAATGTGTTTTTCTTTAAAATTAAATCCGGCGCTCTAGTTGGGACACCTTTAAATAGTCTAATATATGAATAAGAAGGAAAATATTTATTAAGGTTGGGCTCGTAGTTGAAATAGAAGGAATTTTTGAAAAAAGTTATCATATTAATATTTATTTATTCCAATCTGTATTCACCCTATATGTCATAGGTTGAGTTACAGTATTTCACGCGCACATTACTCACGTTGTAGGGAGCAACATTTTCATAATTCATTCACGCGAGAATGTCACGCACAAACGTGACTAAAGTCCTACAAACATACTCGTACACCAGAAAAGGTAGATATTCTGCATGATTGCCAATCAGGAGAATGGGCGATTTTTTACAGGAATACTGAAAAGTCACACGTGGAGTATATCAAAAATACGAGTTCTGAAATGGTGTAAATAATAATTCAAATCTTCCCAGTGGCGGAGCGTCAGATGAGGCATATATATATATATATATATATATATATATATATATATATATATATATATATATATATATATATATATATGTACAATTTTTAAAACTTTAACGATAACAAAACAACGATCATATTTTACTTAAAAATGACAACTATTTTTTTTTAAATGTCAAAATAATTTTTAAATAATTCTAAACTTTAATTTGTTATTATTGGGATTCAAACGTTCGCGCAAAAAATATAATAAGCATTGCGGGCATTAAGTGCTTTTACCGGTATCGGATATTAGTGCTACTAATCCTCAACCGGTAAGGTGTACTTACTGATACTTAAATAACCATATTATCATTGCATAAATCAAAGAAAATTATAAGTAAATGTCAATAAATATTTGTTTCAATATTTTATTATGTAATATAAAAATATTTACAACTGTCATTGTAGCCGAAAGGTTAGCATGTCTGCCTGTGGAATGAAAGAATTTTTGAAGGTTGGCGTTCAAATCTCCATCAAGCTAAACTTTTCATTTTTTTAATTTATATATATAGATGTCACCCACGCAGCTAATCACGGCACACGACTAACCCTACGTTTATTATGTAATCGAATTTAATGCTGATAATTTCAATCATCTTATGTTAAGGTGAAGTGTTCCTTTATTCTATTATCCAATTTCGATTTACCGTTTGGAAATGAATCCTATCATGTCGTATGTTCTTTGCTACAATCTTCATCTAAATTCTCTTATTTCGATATTACAAACTTTACTAAATTAAACGTACGGAAATATATTGAATATAACTTCTCTTTTTTACCTCTCGCTAAGAGAGGTATTGGATTCATGCTAAAAATCACATATCCAGATTTGATTGAATAAGCACGATTTAAGGTCCATAGAATCCGATTTTAACATTTTTACGATGATGTCTGTGTGTGTGTGTGTGTGTGTGTGTGTGTGTGTGTGTGTGTGTGTGTGTGGGATGTTGGAAGGACGGTTACTCAAAAACTATAAGACTTAAAATTTGTTTAACAACGTATTTCCCAATCGGACATTCATGTGAAGATCTGAAAAGGTTTTGGTAATAATTGGACAACCGGAAGTAGAAGATTCTTGAAAAAAAATCTTCTAAATATTATTTTTTGAAAATTTTTCGTGGTAATATTAAAGAAAATTAAATTCTCTATCTGATACATTTAAATATTTTATTATATATTCCATAGATTTAGAGATAAAAGAAGTATAATATATAAAATAATCTGTTGTAATAAATTTGACAGCCGAAAGAATGCCATGAAAAATAGTTGATAATTTAAATTATTTGTAACTGACAGATAAATGTCAGTGTCAGAAATAATGAGTAATGAAAGAAAAATGTACTTGGAGAATCCCTTAGTTCTTGATCTGTGACTATTATGGGAGATGACAAGTCTAGGTTGAAGGACTTAAATTTGTTTCAAACATTATGGGACAATGTACACCAGTACTATAGACTAGAGTAACTTTGAATTGCGAAAAAGCTATCAAATTCTTCTCAAGTAAGTTGTAAATATTGACAAAATTACACATCGATATAAGAATAATCGGAGTGCAATCTATCCGTCACTTTATTGAAGGGAATTAGTGTTATTTAGATATAACATGTATGAAAAAATAAAATGTAAAAGAAGATATGTAAGAATAGATGCACAATCCATATATACTTATTTTAGACCGCCCAAAATTAATGTTTTTACTAGAAGAATATGAAGAGAAAGTAAACAACGTTGTTCGAATTGAAAATTGCAGTTACCAGCCTAATATTTATATATGGTAAACTTTACTTTGTAATTTATTGTAACATAATTTATGGTAAAATATCTTCATGTTGAGACATGCTATTATTGAATAATAAAGAAGTTTATACGTCATAGATTTATATGAATATATTATTTGTATTTATAAAAATATTCTTTGCTTTATGCATACAGCCAGGTAAAATATACGGCGAGAGGTTATGTGCTGGCCACATCAGATTTTTTATATTTTGGAATATGGCTGGGTTGAATTTGATTCATTTGACTAAAGTGAAAAACATTTTTGTAGTTCACCTCTCCTCCCTATTCATTTGGATATGGAAATTCCATTACATAATTCCAATATTCAGAGTTATTTTTTACATTCCATCAATCTGCAAATACGCGTAATGCGATAAACTGAAAAATCAATGCTGAATGCTGTAGCCCATAGCGTTCCTTCATACTAACAAGATATAGGTAGGTGCGGTGAGTTGATATGATTTCACCGCTAGAGTGCAGCAGTATAGTCAGTCTGGAGGTCTGGAGGTATTTGTAATGACAATATTGCTGCGGATTCTGAGCACGTAACCAACTGTTCGTTTCAAACGTTGTACAAGGGTTTAGGAGAATATATAGACTGTAAATAGCAATCATGAAAAGGACTCAAATTGAGAAATAAGAAGTGTAAAATAGGATTTATTTTCGCAAGGTTTACCATTACTGTATATAACAACATTCGGGTTCAAATCTTATGTAATGTATGAGCGTAGTAGGGAAACTTTTTGGTAAAGTTTTAATTCATAAGGTGCGAACCTTAATTTCAAAAATTAATAACGTTCAGGGTGGATTTTTGCCTGAGAGGGGATGTGTCGATCAATTGTTTGCTCTTCGTATGATTGTTGAGAAGTCACTTGACAAGAACAAGAAGGTGTTCTGTGGCTTTCTTGATTTAAAGAAGGCGTATGATACTTTGTGGGATATACTCAGAGAGTACGGTGTGAATGGAAACTGGTTGGGAGCGATTCGAACGTTGTATGAGGGTAGTGAGGCTGCTGTGAGAATAGATGGTAGGTTGAGTGATTGGTTTCGTATAAATGTTGTGGTATGTCTCCGTGGTTGTTTAACTTGTATATGGATGTGTTATTGCGGAGAGCTTTGAGTGAAATGGATGGTGTACATATGGGTGAAAGTGTAATGCCTGCATTAGCGTATGCTGATGATGTAGTTGTTTTAGGAGAAAATGAAGAGCAACTCAATAAAATACATGTAGTTGGAAGAAGTATGAATATTGATAAATTAATAATAAGTGTTAGTATTTGAAAGGAGTAAATTGATGAGTCCAATGTGTTGGTGGATGGAGTGAAACTGCAGCAGGTAAATGAGTTTGTATATTTGGGTACCATGATGTCGACGGATGGTCGAATTGATCGAGAGATAGAAAGGAGAGTGAGTGCGGGATGTAAGGTAATGGGTGCTCTGGGTACGTTTGCACGAAACGTTAACGTATCAAGGGATGCTCGGTTAAGTGTATATATTGGAGTGCTAGTGCCTGCTTTGATGTATGGAAGCGAATGCTGGGCATGGACGAGGAAGCATAAAAAGAGAGTGACTACCGTGGAAATGAGGTATTTACGTGGTGTATGTGGGTATGTCAGACGGGAGCGCGTGAGGAATAATTTGGTATATTGTTGGGAACAATGTGATTAAGAGAGTTGGTGTGAGTCAGTTGAGATGGTTTGGGCATGTGGAGAGAATGGCGAGTGAACGGCTTGTTAAGCGTATATATCTTGGTGAAGTTGAGGGTTTTCGATTGCGGGGCCGACCAGTGTGTAAATGGATGGATGTGGTTGGTAGGGTGCTTAAAGAGAGAGAGTTTCCAAGTATGAAGAGAAGAAGAGCATGTATGAATGTGATTATGAGTGTGGCCGAGGCGAAAGAAGTCTGCTTAGATAGGAATGTGTGGCGAAGGATGATTGTTTCCTAATTAGTATTGTGATCCGGATGCGGTATTTCGCTACCGAAAATCGGTCACTTTAATATGTTTAAGAGTAAGGATTTGTTGTATGATGTTGTTCTTATTGTTTTCGGGTTTGTGCGACCCCACTAAGTGGGACACGTGTGATTTTATGTACGTATGTATGTATGTATGTATGTATGTATAAAATTTGGAGTGTAATTTTTTTCTCAAAACCATGTAGGTATTTCAATTTTATGATCCAAATACGGTATGTAGGACATCTTTTCTGTAGTCGTGTCGTTTCATTCGAGGCGAAAGAAGTCTGCTTAGATAGGAATATGTGGCGAAGGATGATTGTTTCCTAACTATTATTGTGATCCGAATGCGGTATTTCGCTACCGAAAATCGGTGACTTTAATATGTTTTAGAGTAAGGATTATGAGTGTGGCCGACGAAAGAAGTCTGCTTAGATAGGAATGTGTGGCAAAGGATGATTGTTTCCTAACTATAGTGACGAATGTGACGATAAGTTCAAAATATAAAAATTAAACGCCCGCCAAAAAAATCAGTCATAAAAACCGTCCATTCTCACGTAACTTCACTTCATCAGCATTCGCTGGCAGCAGCACTGTTCCCTCTCTCTGTTTCTCTGTCGCATTCTCTTCTCTCTTATCTCCATCTCTCTCCATGGCAGAGAAGAGATATCTGCATTAAATGTGTCAGATTATAAGCTATGAAACGCCATTTACATAATTGTGTTATTTGATATATACGCGTTCCAGAGGCTGGAAAAATAATATCCTCCCGCCGAGATCCAATTTAAATTGATTAAATTCAGCCGTGGAGGTTATTTCGATTCAGATGCGCCGCGTTTTTGCCGCCCGGAGCCCGGACTTTTAAACTTATGGAAATAAACACAGAAAGATAATATAAAAATTATAATATTAACTGCGACAAAATTCACGGACACTGAACACACTTTATATTTTGTATAAGCAGGCATTTTGAATACAACGATATAAATGTTGATTACAACAAATAAATTGCTGATTACAACAATTGAAAATGTTGATTACAATAATAGAAGCAGTTATTTATTTGTATTAAGGTCCTTTGACCTACCAGGCGTCTGTTTTTTTTATGGACCATAGGAAATACAATGGTAAAATATTCATATTGCTGTAAATTCGTCCTTATTAATTTTTAAAGTGTAAATACAATAATTAGAGTACTTCCGGTTGACCAGTTATAACCAAATTCTAATTGTCTGCATATGGATGAAAGGAACAGGAATATGATAGAATTGTAATATTTACCTCTCGCTAAGAGAGGTATTGGATTCATGCTAAAAAGACATATCCGAATTTTATTGAATAAGCACGTTTTAACATTTTTACGATGATATCTGTGTGTGTAAGAATCATAATTGCATTCATACATGCATATATATATATATATATATATATATATATATATATATATATATATATATATATATATATATATTATACAAATATTTCCAAATGTTTTGTAAAATATTCGTTTAACTCCCAAAATTCAAATTTGTTATTAAAATCGCACAAAAATGCGTCATATTTAAGCTTCACACAATACGAAACTTAAATCCTTCGCTATTCTATCTATTTCCCTCGTTCATTGTATAGCTCTCTTTGTCTCTCTCGTGTATTATGTAAATATGTGGGTAATTTATATGACATGATTGTTACAATTAGAGGACGGATGACGCTCTGCTGCTACATAATATCACCCTGCTTGTGTCGTTCTATCTCTCTCTTTCTCACATTGTGTTGGATCTTTTGTCCTTTACAAGCAAGCACTTATGACGCCGCCATGTTTGCTCCGTTGTTGGGGATGGTTTTATTGTGGATTTATAAACAAGGAAAGAAAATGCTGAAATATGTAATCACATTTTGGTTTTTGATGAAATACATATATTGAATGTGGTAATTCTGTTTATAGACATAAGAATTAAAATAGTTCTACAACAAGTAATGGAATGGCCCATATTCCACACGAGCAAAAAGTTTGTGGCGAGGACTACGGTTTGCTAGTGTGGATTATGCCATTCCAAACGTGTTGTAGACTATATTTTCTCTGACAAAATTTTAGAAATTATACATAAAATGTTTATTGATAATAACAATATATTATCATATACCATTAAATATATTTTTTTTTGTGCCAGTCCATAAATAGCTTATAATAACTCTATTCATATTTTTCTTTTGATTCCCTGTATCATTATAGCAATTTCCCTTATTTCTGGTGACGTACATTCCATATCTATATCTTCATTTCCACTTTATATGTTTTTCTACGGCATATTACCCATCGCTGGGTGTGCCACTCTGCTATGTACAGATATCGGTAATGATGAAATATTTGTACCGTGCGTGCGCTTACCAGGCGTCACCTCACGGGCACTCATTGCTGGCGTGGAGAGTGCACCACAGGGGTCATTTTTATGTCATTAAATGCGAAGTAATTTTTGGCGTCGGTCGGGATCGAACCCGGGTCCCCTGATTCTTGACCAGACACTCAGGCACACGGCCACGAGACCCCATAAAGAACTACGTATGTAGAAAAATAAAATATAGCATATGTTAACAAGCTTTTCTTTCAAAAATTCATATTATTTCGACTAAGTTAGAGCATTCCATTTTAAAAGGATGCTCGTTGTTGACAATACTTTCGCTGTAATCTAAGTTTATTTATTAATTCAGTGTTTTTCACATATTTTACTGTATGTAATTTATTGTTACCCTGTATAAACCATTAAAATGCAAGTAAAACTATCTTTAAAGTAGGAAAAATCCTGCCTCATGTTTCACGAGTTAAAGAAACTAATGTATGTTTGAAAATAACTTCTGCATTCAAAACTAAGCCTCGTAGACGCAACGATGAAATATATTTCATTTCCCTTTAAAAATGTTAATCGCAACAGTCATAACGTCGGCTCATATACGTATCCACCTCAAAATGCAGCAATCCTGCTAATACCGCCACCACAAAAAACTAAAACGTCCCTAGCAAGTTCCGCGTGACACGTATCTCATTACAGCGCGTCACAGCCAGCCAGCGCTGCCAACATTACAACAGTAAAAACACCAGATGAGGATGATTATAATAGCAGCCACCACCAGCAACATTAGAGAGTAGATCGGAATACACTCACTAGAATATTAATTTTCTTAATTGCGTTCATATTTAGCTGGCATACTGAGAGATATTTAAATATGTTTTTAATTAGGCATAACTTTTCAAAGTTACGCTGTTCTTTTTAACGCGCGCTGGACCGGTGCTCAGCATTCTCTTCATATTTAAAATGAGTTAGATTATAAAATTTTAAAGTGTAGTTTGTATTCCAACGAACGGAGTTTTAACGTGATTTTTATGGGGCTTAAATTTATGTGGGAAAGTTTAAACTGTTAAAAATTGCTCAGTCGTTTTGTGTAGTACGTACGGGTACAAGTCTCTTGGTTTTATCCACGATGGTTCTGGACTGGTTTAACAAATTTTAATGTTGGGAGGTCATTTTGAATAAGATTTCGTAACAGCTTCTTCAAGATGACGCTAATACATACTTTTGTCTCTAATTTGAAAATTACAATTATCTATTTGACGTGCACGAGCAATACAGACCTTCCATCTTATCTTTGGTCTTCCTCTGTTTCTGAAACCTTCTATTACTAAGATATTCCTTGATTTTCCAATATATTCATCATATCTCCTCATGACATATTCAAACCAATGTAATCATCTCTCTTATATCTTTCTAGAAACGCCCAACACTAGAGTTATTTCCCTAATTCTTTCATTCCTTGCCGTGTCTTCCTCAAAATCTATCTCAACATCCTCATTTCTGCCGCCATTCATTTACTTTTCATTGATACTGACATCTGTCAATTTGAATTATCTGAATATGTATTAGCAGTTTCCATGGTTAGCATTGCTGACTGATTTATGAAATGTAAAATAAAATAAATAAATATTTCATCACGGAATATTACTCATTTCTGGGTGTGCCAATCTGCTTCGTACACAGATATTTATAATGATGGAATATTTGTACCGTGTGGGCGCTTACCAGGCATCACCTCACGGGCACTCATTGCTAGCGTGGAGAGTAATATCTTTATAATTCTTTTATTCTATATCTATTGAATATGAAGAATAAAATGCAATTAAATCGTATAGAAAATAATATATTCTTTAAGTTATAATAACGTTAAATGTCAATAAATATTTAACTGCGTTTTTCTACAAAAACTGTTAAAATCTTCAAATGACGATACTTCTGGTTAACCAATTATAACCAAAATCTAAACACCTCTTCTTCTGGATGTAAACTTGACGAATACGAAAACATTATAATTTTTGGAATCGTGGAAAGTTATGCGATCCGAAACTTTCGTCATACATACACAAAAACACATACAGACATCATTGTAAGAATGGTAAAATCGTATTATATGGACCCTAAAACATGCTTATTCACTAAGAACTCATCATTGAATTTTTTGACCAAAGACAATACCTTCCTTACACCTAAAGGTGACGGAAGGTAAAAAGCCACATATATTGTATTCCATGGTATGGTCGTTCCAAGATATACGATTTGCGTTAATAGTAGAATGTTACTAAACTATTCAGCTACTTTATATGAGACTGGGTTGATTACAACATAGAAAATTTGATTACAATAATGAAAATGTGTAATTATGCAATTTTTTTTTTCATAGTATTAATCAGGGGGAGGGGTAGAAAATATATCGCATAGGGAGAGGCCCAAGAGATAAAAAAAAAGTGTAAAAAATTGAAGGTGAATTGTTTATTATTTTTCATTTAATTTTATTTTAGTAGCAGCCTTTGAATAGGAAATAAATTAATTCGTAATTATTTTTATTCTACAAAAAAAAAGAATTAAATGAAAAATAAGATACAATTTTTCGAATTTGGAAAAATTTTTTTGGATTGAGAATCAACACATCGAAAATACCCTCAATTTTTTACCCTTTTTTAAAACTCTGTATATACCAACTTCAATTTACGTATGTATGTACCTATGAATCCCATACTTTAACAAAGAAAAATAACGAAATAAAAAGCGCATACGTATACATACTGCCATTTCACAAACTCTAAACTTAAAATATAAATAACTTACAGTACATTGTACACTATCTTATCCTTCTTAAGTTTAAACATGAAAACAGAGCCATCTATCCTTTAGAAATAATTCGCTTATTTCGCATTTTGCATTTCCCGCCAAATGACAGTTGAATGTTGAATGCGACGTTGCAATACACGCCGTGGCGCACTTTTTGCTATGATCTAACTTTGTTTCTTTCTTGCAGGCTTCGGATTCGTGACATTTCAAAGCGAAGACGTCGTAGATAAAGTTTGCGAGATCCACTTTCATGAAATCAACAACAAAATGGTGAGTTTGTATGTAGTTTTGATAGTTGGATGCTGGATGTAAACATGTATTGTTGTAATCAGAGTGATGGACAAGTTTTTCGCTTTGGTGTCATTGGTTTGTAAAGTTTTGTGTGGGTTATTATTGTATTGCTTATAACATTTTTTGCGCGATTGGAATTTTTATTTTTTATTTTTTTCATTATGGTAGCTTTATAGTATGCTATGACTTTATTGTTTTGTTATGGTTTCATTGTTTGTTTATGCGTTTGAATGTCAAGAAATCAAGGTGTTATTTAAACTTAATTTAAACTATTCAACAAAGAAAAATAATTAAAATGAGTGACTCTGAGAGTGAGAATTTAAATATAGAAGAATCGTGGAATATCGGATGTTCGGCAGTAATACCAGAAAAATCCAAACTGCGATATGAAAATACTTACAAAATTTTCAAAGAATGGTGCAGTGCAAAGAATGTTGGTATAAACGAAAAAGTTATGCTAGCATATATGGCAACTAAAAGCGCCTGGAAGCTTATGGGCCGAGTATTCAATGTTAAAAATCTGATGTGGCCAGCACATAACCTCTCGCCGTATATTTTACCTGGCTGTATGCATAAAGCAAAGATTATTTTTATAAATACAAATAATATATTCATGTAAATCTATGACGTATAAACTTCTTTATTATTCAATAATAGTATGTCTCAACATAAAGATATTTACCATAAATTATGTTACAATAAATTACAAAGTAGAGTTTACCATATATAAATATTAGGCTGGTAACAGCAATTTTCAATTCGAACAACTTTGTTTACTTTCTCTTCATATTCTTCTAGTAAAAACATTAATTTTGGGCGGTCTAAAATGTATATATCTGGATTGTGCATCTATTCTTATATATCTTCTTTTACATTTTATTTTTTCATACTTGTTATATCTAAATAACACGAATTCCCTTTAATAAAGTGACGGATAGATTGCACTCCGATTATTCTTATATCGATGTGTAATTTTGTCAATATTTACAACTTACTTGAGAAGAATTTGATAGCTTTTTCGCAATTCAAAGTTACTCTAGTCTACAGTACTGGTGTACATTGTCCCATAATGTTTGAAACAAATTTAAGTCCTTCAACCTAGACTTGTCATCTCCATAATAGTCACAGATCAAGAATTAAGGGATTCTCCAAATACATTTTTAATTCATTACTCATTATTTCTGACACTGACATTTATCTGTCAGTTACAAATAATTTAAATTATCAACTATTTTTCATGGCATTCTTTCGGCTGTCAAATTTATTACAACAGATTATTTTATATATTATATTCCTTTTATCTCTAAATCTATAAAATATGTATAAAAATATTTAAATGTATCAGAAAGAGAATTTATTTTTCTTTAATATTATCAAGAAAAAATTTCAAAAAATAATATTTAGAAGATTTTTTTTCAAGAATCTTCTACTTCCGGTTGTCCAATTGTTACCAAAACCTTTTCAGATCTTCCCATGAATGTCCGATTGGGAAATACGTTGTTAAACAAATTTTAAGTCTTATAGTTTTTGAGTAACCGTCCTTCCAACATCCCACACACACACATCCACACACACACACACACACACACACACACACACACACAGACATCATCGTAAAAATGTTAAAATCGGATTGTAGGGACCTTAAAACGTGCTTATTCAATAAAATCTGGATATGCGATTTTTAGCATGAATCCAATACCTCTCTTAGCGAGAGGTAAAAAGCACAATTTTTGTTTATGAATCTATTGATATTTCCAAATTTGGTATTATTATTGCTTATCTTAAAAGAAAAATGTTGGCTATAGACCTAAGAAATCTAGTATTATAAAATAACTGTAATTATTGTAAAACCAAATATGTTAAAAATAAAATACTGACCCTGTGTGTATTTATTGTTATAATCAAGCATTTCTTTGTTGTAATCAAACATTTCTTTGATGTAATCAAACCCCCTTTGAATGCCGGTCGCACTATTATTATTTAAATAAATTTATAATTGTTAAATTTATATACTTTACTTACCGTCGTGTTAGTCCTAGCAACCAGTAAACATAACTTACTGTCGTGGAAACAGGCAAGGTAAGTTTATAAAAAAGAATAAGAGAAAAATATCGCATCGAACCGAGCAATAGAGTCCATAAACACTCTGTATAATTTTAATTATTTTGTTTTGCACTATTGTTTATTTAATAATATCCCCTTCCGTCTCTGTTTACCCCTAATTACCCCCTCCGTCTGATTGTCGATTGTCTACGCGTTGGGGATGTTTGTCACCCCCTTCCAACATTCTATGCATTGTTGCCCATTGTACACTGTTGCCAGATCGCTTTGTGTTGTCGCATATTTCGATTTGAATGCCCTGAACTTGGTTTTAGTTGGATATTGTATTGTTGAACTTGGATTTAGGTACGAATAGTTTCTTTAGACGTTCGATTGTTCTCCGTGTTATGACCTACTTTTGATTGTATAGTCATTTTGTTGATAATAGTTAGACAATTGATTATAAATGGTTGTCATGGAATGAGAAATTGATGCTTGAATTATAAACTGTCGGAAAATCAAAGTCTCTGATGCGGCGTATTCTATGTACTTTGAACAAATTCCATACAGATAATTCTTTGAAAAAGATTCTATATTCCCAGGAAAATTATAACAAGAGCATCTTGTTTTTAGCTATTCCCATTCGTTAGAGGTCTTTATTCTTAAAATTAACGTAGTTAACAGTCTACAGTAAAAATTTTAAAAGATGTCCGATCAAGGTCATCTGCATCACGAACGAATTAACAATTAGGCATACATTTATCTCTTTCTTTTGCAAAGGCTGTAAGACTGTGTGATAAGGATGGATATAACACGCTTGTCTTTCAAAAATTCATATTGTTTCGACTAAGTTAGGACATTCCACTTTAAAACGAGCTCGTTGTTGATAATACGTTCGTTGTAACGTAAGTTTATTTATTAATTCAGATACATTACCTTGATTCATAGCCATATTTGGATTTACATTTGCTTATAAACTTACCAGTTAACTTATTTTTGAATGCTTTTACTGTAATACATATTTTTATGATAATAAAATGACAGTAGTATCTTACGTACCCTCATAAAAACTAAGCAAACGATACTACTGAATTTGTCATAATGCGCGGAGCAAAAATCTGAATTCATACAATTCATAGACGACCTTGATCGGACATCAAAATTTTTACTGTATCATGTTCGAAATAAATTAAGAAAGTGTGAAAAGATGTCAGCCACATGGATTTGAACCATGGATCATTACTTTGCCGGAGTAACGCTCTACCAACTAAGCTCAGTCCCCAAACATTGTCTTCGATCGGCAAATTGTCCTTACCGTTCGTAATACTTAATATACTATTACTCTAAACCACATATTATAGTAAACGCCTTCGTTTAAAATCTTCCTGAAATTTGATTCCCAGGGGTCGAATTCCTCCACCCCCAAATGGTTATCCTTATCCAGGAATGTATCCTTGTCTTTGTAAGTGACAACGTTATTAATCTAGGCGAAAGGAGCAGCAAGGACGACCCATTGTGCGTGTATTTTTCTTTTCATCCGACTCTTCCATCCCCTTACCCTACTCGTCCCCTCGCAGTCCTGGGAAACACTCCAGTCTTATGCTAGATTATCTCAGGAGAATGGAATTCAATAATGCTTAGCAAGACATTTATAATGAGGACAGATATGGATTCATAAATTCCGACAAATTGACGGAGATTATCGCTGCTGAAAAAGCGGGATTTTATCGCTGTTTTAAGGGAGGAAAAGTTTTCGGTGTTGTGATGGGGTGATTGACAATACAGCCTTAAGCAAAACAACATACCGAAGAAAGATATTTGTGAAAAAATCTTGGATTTTCTAAATTCACGTAGTTAATCTGTCACCAGGAGTGTGGAATTTACTTGTCAAGGAAAATAAACCACATGGAATTGGAAAGTTACTAAATTTAGAATGCAAAATTATGATATTTGATATCTATGTACATAATTACTAGCTATCATTCTGACACGGGCCCCCATATGTGCTTGTCAAGGCCAACAAAGCCACATGACTACTCGCGCCCTATTATATTTAACATTCACAAAGGTGAAGGATTCAAAATATATTCTTTGATCAGACTCAGCTGATTAACAATCAAATGACGTTTGTTTAAACAATTTTGTATCCCGCGTCTTCCATTTGCAAGCTTTTTTGAATCTGATTGGTCAATCGATTTGTAGATCATATTGATTTTCTCCCATTTACACGATACAACAACGTACTTTGTTACAACAAAACATTAAAAAATAGTTCATAATTATCATGATAGATTACAGTAGTAGTCTCGTTTTGGATCAACAAATTCCAGAAAACTCATTTTCTGGCTAAACTAGCGACTTTTCGACAAAATTTCTAAATAGAAATTATTTTATAATTAAAAATAAAGGGGAGTTTTGTTGAAGCTTTATTTTATTTTCGCTTTTGTTTCAGAAATAATAAGTAGAACTGAAATTTGTTTATTATATCTAGGGAAAAGTTTATACAAAGAAATTTTCTAAATAAACTTGTATTATTTTTTAATTTTACATATGTTTTAGCTCATAATTTATTTTATTCATATTTTGTTTTTTGAGGAAATGATTTATTTATGTATGCATTTAAATCTCTACAGATTAAAACTTAATAAATAGAATTAATATATTAATAACTAAAATATGTTATTTTGAGTCAATTTTATTTGAAACTTTTTTCGATTTAATGCCTTAGTTTTGTGATATTAAATTCTGAAAATACATGTATAAATATTAACAAATGTCAGTGATTGTTTATAATTTTATGCAATAGATGGCCATACTGATATTGTATTGGATTTATTGATAAATAAAACGTTAATTTTTGGCTTTATTATTAGTTTTTTAAAAAAGTTTATTTGAAGAAAAATATTCAGAATTAAATGTTTCATTATACTATGTCAATATTTATTAATTATACCAAAATTTCTGTTAACATGAATACAATATCTCTCTTAAATAATATTTAACAGCATTTTTTCAAGAAAAACTGTTAAAATCTTCAAATGAAAGTACTTGCGGTGGATTAATTATATCCAAAATCTAATGAGAGGTCTGCATATGGATGTAAGGAAGAGGAATACGTAAAAATTTAATTTTTGGAATTATAGTATTAGAGATACAAACACTGACCACTGAATTTTTTGACCAACGACAATACCTTCCTTACCTAAAGCTCAACAAATCTCGAAAGATATAAATTTGTCTCGTATCTTTGTTTAATTCACCCTGGCTGAATTACACCTCCCCTAATTCCGCAACTCCCAATTTTTCGTGTACCAGTATTCTAGCTAGCATAACAATTAACTTCACTCTCTTCAATTATTCTTGGCTCGTTAATAGAGGCTTTATTAAAATGAAATCGTTGTGAGATTTTTCTGTCTTCTTCTTCCTTACTTCCTTGTTCCTTCTGCTGTGAATTCTCTTCAACCCCTAATGAATCACGGTCCGTATTCTAAGGGTGGACATGCATCTCACGATGGGGGTGGAAAGATGCTAATGCGGGTGACAGAAATAATTTGCAAGAAGGAAGGTATTTAAACATTATATTGTAAGATTTTGAAATGCTACGCGTATACGGATTTTTGTTTTTAATGGGAAACAGTTGAATAATTTAAATGAACTAATTTTATTTTTCTACATAATCTCACTTAATTCAATACATTTAGTCCACAGGTGCTCGAGGTTCTTTATTTCCTCCCGAAAGTGTCTTTCTTCAAGCCCAGTGATTCTCAAGTTTATTGGGCTCGTCGCCTCCTTTTCGAAAATATAATTCTCCAATGCCCCCTCAGAAAATTTGATCTAATCTACATGATTTTGAAGTAAATTACAAAGAAATCTCTTGGCATGTTTAATTAAAATTGCTTAATACTTGTAAGATTTTTACAAAATATGAACTTTGTATGTTTTGCCTCTATTTTTGGCACTTTCGCAACAGTATATACAGTATGCGGCAGAACCAATTGAGCAGTTTTGAAGAGTTATAAAAAAATGTTTTTATTTTTGAAATCATTTTGTACTCATTAATTTTTAAAAATAATGTCTTTAAGATGGCGGCCGTTAGCTGCAATACATTGCTGGAGCCGATTTCTGAAGTTTTGAACAGCCCGTTGACACATTTCGCGGGGTATCGCGTTTACTTCTTCAACAATCTGCTCCCTTAGCTCTAGCAGGTTTTTGGGGCTGTGTGGTCTGTAGCCCCATCCTGTTGGAACCAAAAGTCTCCTAATCCATCTTCTTCAACAACCACTTCCAATCGGGGCTGCAGAAAATTGTGCAACATTGAAACATAACGCCCGGATTCACGGTCACGGTCACGCCTCCCTCTTCCAAAAAGTACGGGCCTATAACGCCAAATTGTGATACGGCATACCACACCGATGGTTTAGGAGAATGTAGCGGTCTTTCGTGAACAATTTGAGGGTTGTTTTCAGCCCAGTAGCGAAAATTTTGTTTATTCACAATCCCGCTTAGGTGAAAATGTGCCTCGTCGCTGCAAGAATTTCCTCACACAGATTTTGGCGGTTGGCGTAGTCTGTTGGGTTCAATTCTTGAACCATCATTATTTTGAAGGGATGGAAATTCAAATCAAAATGCGGAATCCTCCTCAAACTGCGGTCTGAAACCCCACAGAACGTCTTGGCGATTGTTCGACTGCTGCTCTCACCAGCTCCAGATTTTCTGGTGTTCCGATGGATCTTCGTCGGCCATGTGTACCTATTCTTAGTGTGCTACCAGTTTCCTCCAACTGCCGAATCCAGGACCGAATTGTGTTTGCAGTAAGAACAGCATTATTGCGCGGAATGGTGAACCGTCGCCGAAAAGCTCTTTGCGTCGCAATCACAGATCGGTTGTTTTCATAAAACGCACGCACGGCAAAGTCATGATGTACATGTTGGGTACCTGCCCCTCCAAACTGCTTAATTGGTTCTGCCGCACCCTGCACTTATAACTTTTCTTTAACACTAATTTATCGTCTTCTTGTTCCAGGTGGAATGCAAGAAAGCCCAACCAAAGGAAGTCATGCTCCCCGCCAACCTGGCCAAAACCCGTGCCGCCGGTCGAGGGACCTACGGTGAGTTGCCCATGGGGTACCGCTACACCCCGTACCCGGTGCCAGTGGGCAGCGCGGGTGGCACCACCACTCTAGTACCACTGGTACATTACACTACCCCCGCTGCCCCTGCACCGCCCGCCCTCCCCACGCTGTATGACGTCACGGCTTGCAAGAGGGTCTTTGCGGTCAGGCCGCTAAGGGTGCCTCAAGTGCCCCAGGTTCAACCCCTGACGTACCCCCTGCAAGAGCTGCTGGGGGTGCAGGGGTTGGAGATTTATCCGCATGCGACGTTGCCACTGTCGCTACATTAAAAAATACCCTTATATCTGATAGAGTTTGCAAGAATTATATGGTGATTAAACTATGTCAAAGATTCTTACGAATTTTTTTAATAGAACATGTCTAATATGTATGAGGATTAATTCAAGAACAACCTATGTTTCTGCAAAAAAATATTCATCAGATAAATATTGTTCATAATTTTTATAAAATCATTTTTTTATTGTAAAGATACATCGAGATTTATGTGATCTACAGATTTAGCAAGAGTGATCTTTAATACACTAACGGTCGCTGAAATCGGAACCCCAAAAGAGGTTGTTAATTATTAGAAAAATAAATTTTTAAAATTTGTAATCGCTAAGAACATTCGTTCAAAAAATATGCAGGTTTAAACTTAACTTTGAAGCAGATTCCTCATGGACGTAGCCAGTTGCGATGAGAAGATCGATTGATCGATCAAAATGATTACAAACTACATTTAATAGATCATAGATTTGATCGTTATGGATCACAGATGATCGATTTTGATCGAACAATCGATAAGATCGATCAAATAACCAAAAAACTATATTTCACCCCCACAGCCGCTCACTGAGCAATGGTCTGGGTTCCGTGGCAGTTGGTAAAAGAAGACACCACAGTTACTTCAAATATGATATAATTTAACTAATGACAACACTTACGTTAACAAAATATTGTTATATTAAAAGTTATCAATTATAATTCAGGGTGTGTGGCAAGGTAGCAAACAAAAATGGCCACCCCTTCCACACCTTTTTTTCCTCGTTCGTTTTGAAGGCTGGATTCCTTCCCCGAAATTTAGCGTATTCCAGCCTCAATCTAGTGGACTTCTCGGCGTCCGGTCCACTTGTAGGTTGACTGTTGGGTCTGCTTCCAACGAAACGTTGGGTCTTCTACCTTAGTTGTTGCTTCGCCAACCGTCAGCCTCTCCCTGCCAACCATCCGGGTCACGCCCTTCCCGCCATCTCGATGCAGCCCACTACCTTGTCGACACACTGACATACAATATTTAATTCTATAAATAACTACTGGATGGACCTGTCACAGATACACTTCGAAAACAAATTAATTATTGTAATCGATATTTACATTGTTGTAATCAATAGTTTCTTTGTTGTAATCAACAATAGTATTGTTGCAATCAATAATCTACATTTTTATAATAATTTTTTATGCATTTAATTATCAAAAGACATAGTTTAATCACCAATAAGTCTCTCGGAAACTCAGTCAATATAACCAGCAAACCTCCCCTTCCTATAAAATAATTAAAAAATCTATATATCAATGTTTCTCATATATGAATGTAAACATTTATTCGTACTACTTAAGTCTTCGATTACCTTCTCTCATCCATGATGTCATGGCCACGACAAATTTGTAGGTTAGGTTAGGTTAGGTAGCAGGTTAGCTAGACAATTCTCTCATATATTTTTGAAAACCATATACTGTAGAAACGATCATTTGACATATCTTAAGTTATTACACCTGGTAGGATTGAAATTCAATATAAGAACCAGGGATTTACTGTGATTCTAGCGTAGATTAGAAAGGGGTGTTACTAGAAAGATAAAAATGCGTTAGATAGATTATAGAAATGTACTTGTTATCATTACATAAGGATTGTTTCGATTTATATTAGTGGAGATCTTGAGGCGATGAAAAATTGGAGGCCCTCTTTCATAAAATAAAAATTGTGCGTGTATTTGTTTTTGATTAATGCCTCTAAAACTCATATACACCCATATATTTACATTGTTAGACATTTTAGCTTCAATTAAAGATTTTGTAACTTCTTTCAAAAAGTTTTTTTTTAATTAGGGGGTGCTTAAGTCCTTACGTTAAAATGAAACAAAAAAGTTTGTTTACAAAATAAAAAGGGATTTATTTGATTAATTATTAAAAAAAACAAAATATTATTCGAAAAAAAACTCATTTTGATGCAACATACAGTAAAATTTTTGAAAGATGTCCGATCAAGGTCATCTGTATCATGACGAATTAACAAATTGGCATACATTTATCCCCCTCCTTTATAAAGGCTTTAAGCGTGCGCGATAAGGATAGATATAACACGCTTGTCTTTCAAAAATTCATATTGTTTCGACTAAGTTAGGACATTCCACTTTAAAACGATGCTCGTTGTTGATAATACTTTCGCTGTAACGTAAGTTTATTTATTAATTCAGATACATTACCTTAATTCATAGCCGTACGAATTACGTTATTGTGTCAGTATCTTATTTTTCACATATTTGGTTTTACATTTGCTAATAAACTTACCAGTTGACTTATTTTTGAATTTTGAATGATTTTATTGTAACATATTTTTATAATAATAAAATAACAGTAGTATCTTATGTACCCTCATAAAAACTAAACAAACGACACTACTGAATTTGTCATAATGCGCGGAGCAAAATCTGAATCAATTGTCGGGGTGCTAATTAAAAATCTGAGAGTGCTAAGCAACCCCAAGTACCCCCTAACTATGCTTATGCGACAAACACTTAGCGGAATAGGTCGAAACAATTACAGATAATCTATTATTCTATCTTTCTAGTAAGTCTCTGCAAATTGTTAGCTTTCTTTACGTACAAATACCAAGACTGGTTTTTTGTAGAGTAGCCCATAGCTTTTATACTTGTCGTGACGTCATACTTCTGTACATACCCCATACGGGGTGTAAAGATAGATATACGAGCCCTCTTCGATCTAGTTTTGCTTCACTATGACGTCATAATCAAACCGTCTAGTGACGAAAAACTAGGTGATTATATTTTTCCAAGGTAGCGTTGTGGCTTAGTATAGTATAGTGCATCACATGACACAAAAAAAGAAGTGTCTATGCTACACAGGGCTACAATGTGATCATAGTAATAGTGCAGAGATGTACATGTATATATTAAGATTTGTAACTTTTAGATAGAGTCATATCCCAACCATTTTTCAACAATAATAGAAAAATGTTACAAAGGTATACAATTTTTGACAGTTCTAAACAATTTTACCAGAATATTATTTGTACCTTTGTTGAAACAAGAAAACTATGTCAAAATTTGGATACTTTTTGACCAATATAGGCCCAAAATAACAGGTCGTTTTGTCATATTTTTGTTCCTAAATCATCACTTATTTTGTTGTTCATTAATTTCTTTGTTGCAATCAATAAAAAAACAATATCAATTTAAATAATAATAAATTTTTAAAAATCAACAAAATTTGAATAGAATTATATGATTTTAATGTACAGTTGGGATGTGAAATAATAAAGTATATAAACCTCTTTTCACTCTTAAGCAATATAGGGTTGTTCCAACCCTTAGGATATTATAGGTAGATAGTAAGGTAGATATCAGGGAGTTAGGTGACGCGTAGAGGACAAAAGAAATAAAAAAAAACGATAAGCAAACCTCAAAAAGAATTTTTCCAAAATTCAAGAAACTGTTTCTTATTTTTCATCTAATTCTTTTGTACTGCCAACATGAAATTTTTATTAATTTAAACATACCTACAGTATAAATTTTGAAAGATGTCCGATGAAGGTCATCTGTATCACGAACGAATTAACAAATAGACATACATTTATCTCTTTCTTTTGCGAACTCTATACGAACGTGCGATAAGGATGGAAATAATCTTTCAAAAATTCATAATGTTTCGACTAAGGACATTCCACTTTAAAACGATGCTCGTTGTTGATAATACTTTCGCTGTAACGTAAGTTTATTTATTAATTCAGATACATTAACTTGATTCATAGCCATACGAAAAAGGTTATTTTCTGTGAGAGTCACTGACACTGACATTGTGTCATTATCTTATTTTTAACATATTTGGTTTCACATTTGCGTATAAACATTGGATGCTTTTACTGTAATATATATTTTTATAATAATAAAATAACAGTAGTATCTTACGTACCCTCATAAAAACAAAGCAAGCGACACTACTGAATTTGTCAGAATGGGCGGAGCAAAAATTCATACAATTCGTAGAAAACCTTGATCGGACATCTTCCAAATATTTTACTGTACTTTCCATGTAAATATTGTTTTAGTTAGTATTTTTTTTTCAAAACTTTACTATTATTATTTTGAAATGATTAGTTTTTTGACATTTGTCTGTCAGTTACATACATTTGAGATGAACTGTGTAACCTAGGAATTGTGTTTAAAACATAGGCTCCGGGTTTTAAATTATAGATAATTTTTATAATAACATAAATCTCAAAAAAATAACTTTGAAAGGTATTTTTCGAATAAAAACTATTTTGAGCTTCAAATAAAGCTATTTGATTTATATCAAAATCTGATGGTTTCTTTCCATATTAAAATAAGGTAGAAAATACATTTTTGACAAAAAATCTATAAATTCTTTCGTTGTCCTCTGCGTGTCGAGTAGCCAATAACCCTAGCATAGTCTCTAAGTCAACTTTGTCCTATCGGGACGTTTGGACTACTAAGTCTGCGTTATTCGCCTAGTGTAAGATTCTCTCTATGTACATGTTAAAATAATTTTGTTGACAGCAGTATATCTTCGTGTGTGGGATATGTGGAAAGGTTATCTGTCAGAATTCTATGTAATGTAGATTAAGTAGATGCATTATCATATAAACATAATTTTATAGAATTAGAACAGGTGTTTAAAGAGTATTGTAGGGTATAGGGTAGGCAGTGACAGAAAGAAATTACTTTTTGAAGATATGAGCGATTAAGACTGCTTTGAATTGTGTGTAATTTTGGAATCTATGTCCGAGAAAAATGTATTTATTTAAAGTTTTGTAATACTTAATAATTAACTGTCTCAGAAACAACAAAATACATACATACATAAAATCACTCGTGTCCCACTTAGTGGGTTCGCACAAACCCGAAAACAATAAGAACATCAACAACATACAACAAATCCATACTCTTAAACATATTAAAGTGACCGATTTTCGGTAGCGAAATACCGCATCCGGATCCCAATAATAGTTAGGAAACAATCATCCTTCGCCACACATTCCTATCTAAGCAGACTTATTTCGCCTCGGCCACACTCATAATCGCATTCATACATGCTCGAAAACCCTCAACAAGATATATACGCTTAACAAGCCGTTCATTCGCCATTCTTTCCACATGCCCAAACTATCTCAACTGACTCACACCAACTCTCTTAATCACATTGTTCCTAACCATACATTCTTCATACCTTATTTCCACGGCAGTCACTCTATTTTTATGCTTTCCCGTCCATGCCCAGAATTCGCTTCCATACATCAAAGCACTCCATTATATACACTTAACCGAGCATCCGTCGATATGTTAACGTTTCGTGCAAACGTACCCAGAGCACCCATTGCCTTACATCCCGCACTCACTCTCCTTTCTATCTCTCGATCAATTCGACCATCTCTTGACATCATGCTACCCAAATATACAAACTCATTTACCTGCTCCAGTTTCACTGCATCCACCAACACATTGTACTCAGTCACCAATTCTTTCAAATACTTACACTTTGCATTTATCAACATTCAACACCAGATTCATACTTCTTCCAACTACATGTATTCTCTCTATCATTCTCTTCAGTTGCTCTTCATTTTCTCCTAAAACAACAACATCATCAGCATACGCTAACGCAGGCACTACACTTTCACCAATATGTACACCATCCATTTCACTCAAAGCTCTTCGCAATAACACATTCATATACAAGTTAAACAACCACGGAGACATACCACAACATTTATACAAAACCAATCACTCAACCTACCATCTATTCTCACAGCAGCCTCACTACCCTCATACAACGTTCGAATCGCTCCCAACCAGTTTCCATTCACACCGTACTCTCTGAGTACATCCCACAAAGTGTCTCGAAGAACGCTATCATACGCCTTCTTTAAATCAAGAAACCCATAGAACACCTTCTTGTTCTTGTCAAGTGACTTCTCAACAATCATACGGAGAGCAAACAAAATTATGAATCTAAATTAAATAAAGTTGACCATGTTTAGCGTGGCGTACAGGTTGGACCGAAATGCGAGCGGGCAAAATAACAATTTTACTAACCCCGTGCCAGACGTTACCAACTGTTATTACGTAGATAGACAAATGACAGACTCTACATCTAAAATAAAACATAATTCAAATAAAACAAATAATATTTATTGAAAAAATTAATTTAATATTTTTTCTGTCACTGTGAAATTCTAACTATTGGTATTCATATTCTGTTGAGGTTTTCCATAACACAACACGGTTCAAAAATTAGACTTCTAGGAATCGTCTAGGATTAGGATGTGTCTAGGACTAGGATAGTCTAGAGTAGTGTTGAAGTAGATAGGTCTAGACTAGATATATAAGTTATCTCTGCTAGTATAGCGTGATCACTAATAGATGTCGTAGTGTAGACACTTTTATTTTTGATGGCAAACAATGATATTTGTTTTAAATTTTATTATTTGAATTATATAGTGTGCTATACACACTGATCCATTAAATAAAATAAATAGTATGAACCGTGCAAATTAAAAATTAAAGGTTAGTCCAGTTTTTGTTGCAATATATTTTGTTTAAATATATGTTATACACTTAAAACTTCGACGTATAAGTTAACATCAGTTTACATATACAAATCTTTGTTAAAAATTGAAGAGCTGAGGGTGAAAACAACCTTAGTCCCATATAGCTTCATACTTTTGCAGATTTAAGAAATAAAAATATACAATATATAAAAATATATATAAATATATAATAATATAACTGCATCAAGGCGCTTTTTACACACGAAGCGGCACTGGCCCTAAGAACAATATTTATTTTGAGTGAATTTTTCATTCATTTGGTTCAATACATAAGAATATAGAACGAACTGGCTGTAGCTGCTTAACTGAGTGATTATCAAGAGCGTATCAATCAGAATATATGTATCATTTCAATTCTATGTGCGCCTTTTAACAGGCGTCTGAAGCCAGTGGCGGAAATATTTTGCCGCCTATTCTCAGGGGCGGATTTAAACTTTTTTGGGCCCTAGGCAAAATCTTTATTTTGGGCCCCTACGTAAGAACAAAAATATATTTAATACATGTATATAAATAGTTCGAATTCATTGCCTCTTTAGCCTAGGCCAAAGTCCGCCCCTGCCTATTCTTGTCAGAAGGGTAAGATTTTGGCACATTTTTGAGCCTTTCTAATTCTCCTGTTACCTACGAATATTTACTAAGGTAAACATCTGAAATATATTTAAAATTGGATATAAAACAAAGCAAATATAAAGTAAAAAAATTAAACTTTATTAAAATTATAAAAGACAATAACATATGACATAAAATAAAGGAACAAACGGCCGAATTCACCATTCCTTAATCAAGGTTTGATCCACTGATCAACCAAGAAGTACAAATCGTCAAGAAATCTTCTGGTTTAGACACGTACGTGAACGTTCGCTTATGGTAGATAGAATCATAGAACATGGGTAGTCCATGAGCACATGTGCACACGTACGCGTGCAAATAGCATAGGGAAAGTAAACATATTTACAATATTTGGACTATGGTTGTTTTTGTCCTAAGTTCCTCAATAGGTTCCATCCAAATTATTATTATACTAACAACAAAATAATCCATATATTTGGGAAGTATATAACAATACTCTAACATATCAGTAACAATAACATCTTGTATTGTTGTTTGCCATCCGTGTTCATGTCTGTGGTTCCATGTCATCACCCTCAGCAAACATCCTTGCTATATCCCTGGCAATTCCTTGCTGAATCCTTGCTGAGTCCTTGCTCTTGTCCGCATCACTCACATAATACTAAACGCCGCTGTTTTCTGCATTTCTAGATTTTATGTGGTCCTTGGGCGCACTCCCTGATGGTAAGTTGAATACATTATCCACTAGTGTGACTTTGGGATGGGTAGAAAAATATACTAACATTTAATGGTGGAATAGTAATAGAAAAATGTAGTGAAAGTATTTATTCTAATATTATATGTAGTTCAAGTTTATGTTTATTAATGCTAGTAGCATACTAATTTGTTTAATATGCTAATACTGCTTCGATATGTCCAAATATACATACATAACACTACAACGTAACTTTAATATTAATACAATTCACATTTACACATAATTACTACAGGTGCGGCAGAACCAATTGAGCAGTTTTGAAGAGTTATAAAAAAGAAACCAGAGTATATATGAAAAAAATGTCTTTAAGATGGGGGCTGTTAGCTGCAATACATTGCTGGAGCCGATTTCTGAAGTTTTGAACAGCCCGTTAACACATTTCGCGGGGTATCGCGTTTACTTCTTCAACAGTCTGCTCCCTTAGCTCTAGCAGGTTTTTGGGGCGACGTTTAAACACTTTTTCCTTAAGATATCCCCAAAGAAAGAAGTCGCATATGCTTAAATCGGACAGTAGACGTCCAGGAAACATTTCTCTTAAAGCATTTAGAAAATTTCAGGCTGTGTGGTCTGTAGCCCCATCCTGTTGGAACCAAAAGTCTCCTAAACCCTCTTCTTCAACAACCACTTCCAATCGGGGCTGCAGAAAATTGTGCAACATTGAAACATAACGCCCGGATTCACGGTCACGGTCACGCCTCCCTCTTCAAAGTACGGGCCTATAACGCCAAATTGTGATACGGCACACCACATGGTTTAGGAGAATGTAGCGGTCTTTCGTGAACAATTTGAGGGTTGTTTTCAGCCCAGTAGCGAAAATTTTGTTTATTCACAATCCCGCTTAGGTGAAAATGTGTCTCGTCGCTGCAAGAATTTCCTCACACAGATTTTGGAAGTTGGCGTAGTCTGCTGGGTTCAATTCTGAACCATCATTATTTTGAAGGGATGGAGATTCAAATATAAATGCAGAATCCTCCTCAAACTGCGGTCTGAAACCCTCAATGCAATAGCGTGTCTTCGAGCAGAACGTCTTCGCGATTGTTCGACTGCTGCTCTCATTAGCTCCACATTTTCTGGTGTTCTGATGGATCTTCGTCGGCCATGTGTACCTATTCATAGTTTCCTCCAACTGCCGAATCCAGGACCGAATTGTGTTCGCAGTAGAAACAGCATTATTGCGCGGAATGTTGAACCGTCGCCGAAAAGCTCTTTGCGTCGCAATCACAGATCGGTTGTTTTTATAAAACGCACGCACGGTAAAGCCACGATGTACTCCGGTCCAAACCATGTTGGGTACTAAAATGGAGATGCCGACAGAACAAAAGGAGCCCTCCCCCTGCCACCGCCCCACCAAACTGCTCAATTGGTTCTGCCGCATCCTATATATGGAACTCCACCACGACGAAATTCTAAGATTCTTTAATGATTTCATTGATACATTTAACAATTTTATCTAGATCTACAACACTAAAACACATGAGCATCCTCTAATTTCTAGAAATATGTTACCACACACAATGTAGACACTGTACTCATTTTGTTAAATATTCCACCATTGTTTATAATAAATGTATACATCTCAAAGTCACACATTTACATATTATAAGTTCCCTGATTTCCCGCGCTTGGATAGTCTCCGTGTTGCTTTGACTGAGTCCAAGGCATTGCTTCATTTTTGGGAAATTTTTATGGGGATTTAAATCTGGCCGCTGCTTTTCCTGCTTTGCAGCGAGCTTGCGGGGGATTAGCTTCCAGAAATATTTAATGGGGTAGTTCAGAAACTCATATGTATTTGGAAATATAGAAAATGTATTTTAATTTAAACCAAATAATATTTCCTACATTTTAGATTCATACTTTTTTGTTGAACTTTTCTTAAATAGTCATACAGTAAAATTTAGGTATACAGTAGTAATTTATTCTAAACAGATCTTTGTTTAGTATATAACATATACATCAAATTAGAGGATTAAAATTTTATTGATTGATAATTTTTTAATGAATATTATACATAGATATTTTATAGTTATTTTTGTTCTAAAATTATTGTATCTGAATCTAGCATCATTAAGAATTTAAAGGTACTTATTTACAAAATGATTCAGTTTTACTATTGCAAAATAGTTATTTAAGTATTAAGGGCAGTAAGTACACCTTACCGGTTGAGGATTAGTTTGGAGATCTCCAATACATCCGATACCGGTAAGAAGCACTTAATGCCCGCAATGCTTATTATATTTTTTGTACGATCGTCCCAATAATAACAAATTAAAGTTTAGAATTATTAAAAAAATATTTTGACATTTTAAAAAAATTAGTTGTCATTTTTAAGTAAGCTATGATCGTTGTTTTGTTTCGTTAAAGCTTTAAAAATTGTACATTTTTTTTATTTATGTAATTTTCACCGCCTCCAGATCGGTAGGTAGTCACATCACTTACCGGTCAGTCACATCACTTACTGATCAGTACCACATCACTTACTGATCAGTAATTTGTAAACAAAACTTACTGCCTTGGAAACCCTACCGGTAAAGTTTTAAAAAAACCTGATCGTGCGAAAAATACCTTTAGATTATTAATGGTACTATTATTCATTCGTATTTTGAATAACCAAGAAGGAATATAGGTATATGTTAGATTGCTCATGACTAGAATATATTTTTAATTAAGTTTTTGGTATTTTTGGTTAATGTAGTTGAATAAGAATTCGGAAACCTTAACAGCTAAAAGAAAAGGTCTTTAAATCTAAGTCTAAAAAAACGACTTAAATTTTCTCGCTTAAAACTTTGGTAAACTTTAATAAAATATAAAATCTAAAAACTGTCATACAAAATTAATGAATTTATAACAGAATAGTATTTTCCTTTTTGGAGCAATCTAGCACCATATCTCCTGCTCCCCAGTTGCTCCCCCATGTACTACAACCCCACTGTATATGTTTCAGGTTTCCCAGCAGCCGCATATGCCGCGTATGCGGCCGGCCGCGGTTACTCGGGCTACCCGAGTTTCGGGCTGCCGTACCCCACAGGTAACCAGCTGGGTGTGGCGCACGCCACTCACCCCCGCACCCACCCTCTTGCCCCGCTGCTCCCCTACCCATTAGAGCTGTACGGGGCGGCGGGGGTACACTCCATGCCTCTGTGAATATGGGGGGAAGCGAAACGTCGAAACATGACGTTTCGCGAATAGGGGGATACCAAATGGTTGCGAGTAGAGATGGACACACCATATTTTGGGGATGGGGGTGGAGATTGCTTTCCAATTGGATTTAAAATAAACCTTGATCTACAGTGAACATGAATTAAACAACCATATTTAATAAAACTAAAGACCGAACAATATTTAACACCTCGATAAATGATAATGTTGTAGATATATATATATATATATATATATATATATATATATATATATATATATATATATATATATATCTTTCAGAACTCATATTTCAATTCAAATAATACAACCTTTTTTTAGTTTTATTTCTGTATATTTATTTAAATACCAACGTTTCGGCAGTATTAACTACTGCCTTCTTCAGGGAATGAACAACAAATATATAAATAATAACAAAAACATTAGCAACAGGTAACCAAGCTGACAATTACAACATATTTAATATAGGAAGCCATGCACGACTAATATCCAGACTGTCACAATGATTCAGATTATTACTCTTGGTTTTGAAAATCTCAATGGCTTCTCTAATTAACCTGTTGTTTAGGTGTGTTGGTCTCTCCAGTATTTTTGTATCTTCGAATTTAATACGGTGGAATTCTTCCAGGGCATGCTCTGCAACTGAAGATTTTTCTGGCTGGTTCACTCTGAAAAACCATTCTTCATAAAATACTCTGGAAGAAGAAATGAAAGAAATTAAGAATATTATTATGAAGAATGGATTTTCTAAATCATCTATCGAAAAATGCCTGAAACCGAAAAGACCTATAAACAATGCTAATGAAAGAGACGTATTGTTTGCACTTCCTTATGTCAAAAATGTCACGGACAAAATTGGTAGAATATTTCATTGGCCAGACTGGTAGAACCATTTCTACAAGATTGAATGAACACCAGCGTTCGATCAGATTGAACCAGCCAGAAAAATCTTCAGTTGCAGAGCATGCCCCACCATATAAAATACGAAGAAACAAAAATACTGGCGAGACCAACACACCTAAACAACAGGTTAATTAGAGAAGCCATTGAGATTTTCAAAACCAAGACTAATAATCTCAATCATTGTGACGGTCTAGATCTTAGTCGTGCATGGCTTCCTATATTATATGTTGTAAATGTCACCTTTGTTATTATTTTTATTTATATATTTGTTGATTTGTTATTCATTCCTTTAGAAGGCAGTAGTTAATAATGCCAAAACGTCGGTAATTAAATAAATATACAGAAATAAAACTAAAAAAAAGGTTGTATCATTTTAGAGGGTTTATACTTTTTCAAATACATATCTTTTTGGCGTTGCCGTAATTTGGCCGGTGTTTGTATTACAGCAAAAATATTTAAAAACTTACAGAATGTTAAGTCTCTACTGGCAACCATGTATACAAAAAACACATAGATAATGTTTAAAAACGGTTCTTATATTACTAAAATTAAAAAACCGTACCACCATGAAGACATTTTAATGTTTTTTACATTTTACTTTGGAAAGAAATGAAACATTAAATTTTCGTACTTTGAAAACTATAAAATAAATACAGTTTGATTATAAGTATAAAAAGTAACAGAAAAAATGAAGGAAAATAAATTGTCAATTGAAAATATCGAAAAGAAAAGATAAAATAAATGTTTTAATTTTTCTTTTACAAAAATGAAAATCAAAATAACTTTTATATTATTATGTTTTATATATTTTATATATCATTTCTTTTGAAATGATATTAGTTCAATTAGCAAAATTACAAAATATGGTACAAAAAATTAACAAATTTTTTTGACCATATTTTAATTTAAATAAAAAAATCAAACATGTTGACACATGTTTCGTATACGCACCTCTAGTTCCCCTGAGGTATCTAGATCTTTAGATCTATAGATCTCTAGATAATCGCTAGCGCTCTTTCTGCTATAACGTACGTGTTAATAATATAGATATTATAGATATAGCCGTATTCTAGTTAGTATCGATATCAAAGGCTGGAGACTGCTAAATTACAATATCGAGTAGATAAAAATATAGATTTTTTTAGGGGTTTATAGATAATTTCTACGAAAAAACAATAATAAAAATATAGATAGATGTAGTTCAAAGACAATTTATAGACAAGCCTTTTGAATCAAAACCTTACAAATCCATTTCAGTAAAATTTAAAAATAAAAATGGATTTATTAATCATCTGTGTCATGAATGTGAATTAACAAATTGACATACATTTATTTCTCTTCTTTGTAAAGGCTATAAGCGTGTGCAATAAGGATAGATATAACACGCTTGTCTTTCAAAAAATTCACATTGTTTCGACTAAGTTAGGACATTCCACTTTAAAACGATGCTCGTTGTTGATAATACTTTCGCTGTAACGTAAGTTTATTTATTAATTCAGATACATTACCTTGTCAGAGTCACTGACATTGTGTCATTGTATTATTTTTCACATATTTGGTTTTACATTTGCTTATAAACTTACCAGTTGACTTATTTTTGAATTTTGAATGCTTTTACTGTAACATATATTTTAATAATAATAAAATAACAGTAATATCAAAGTAAATATACTTCGAATTATAATATTATAATACTGTTAGTTTTGACATATTTATTGAATTGATTTATTATTGCGAAACAAATCCATCGAAAGTGGATTTTAAAGTTTTTGATCCTAATTGTTTGTATTTGTGATAATTTTTTATAATACTAGCAAGTACATAAAATTAGATTTTTATATAAAAATATCAGAATTTTTGTCTTGCTTTTAAGCAGTCTCCATGTCTCTTCGTGTAGTCCCTTTGACATTAGCTAGTTGTACTATTAGCTAGATTTGTTATATATCTGAAAAAGTACTTATAGATAGTATGTATTCACAAAGGTTAGGTTAGGTTAGTATTTAAGGCTGTATCGTAGTTTAGGGTTCTTCAGTGTAGTGTGTAATGTACATCTTCAGTCCTGAAGAAAAGGTAGTGAAGAAGATGAGACACAGATTTGAGAAAAGATAATGATAGTTTCTTTAAACCTTGTACAAACTTAACACAATGTACCTAGAAATTCCCCAATTCAAATAATCGAAATACGTGACCGCTCAATCTAAAACAAGCTTCGGATATAACTTGTCTTTAATAGCAAACGTCAATTGTTTCTTTATCTGATCTGTAATAAAACAAGCGTCACTGAATTACTTGAAAATTTTCAGTTGATATTCCCAAATCTGTGCCTCCTCTTCAAGAATCATCGCCTTTCCTCAGGCACCTTCGCTTGCTTTAGTTGTCCCTGAGCTTTCCAAAGCTCTGTCCATACAGATCTCTGATCTGGTTGTTGTTGTTGATTCGTTATTTTTCTATGTCTAAGCCTACTTTCTAAACGTGTCTAATCTAAAGTTTGTACAAAGCCTCTATTTATAACTGCGTTACGCTTGTGCCATTCAAGTTTGGATTTCATAACACCAATATTGCCTGTCGGATACCTGATACGTGATAGAATAATTTAAGAGGGAGGCTTACCCCCACGCCCGCAACAAAGAGGATGGTGTTCTTTCCATGATAACTTTAACAGGCCGTGAGGTTTTTTCGTCACTGGCTAAATCTGCGAAAAAGCAAATTGGTACACCTAAAAATGGATAGTTTCTTAAAAATTTGGCCAACTTTTATGACAAGGGATATTTCAAAAATATTTCACAAAATAATAGACACTTCAGATGTATTTATTAATTACTTATTAATATACACCATTTTGAATTGACGAGGATGAAAAATATCGTCTGCAGGCGTCTCGGGTATTGGGACGGTTATAATATAAGATTTGTTAGAAAAGTATCAGACCTTTGACCGGGGAAAAAAACTGGAAACCTAATCACCCACAAAATAGTGTCCTTGGGACTCCACACACTTTTCCCGGCGGTGCCGCCATTGTTGGAAGCATTCCGGGAAAGCCTCTTTCGAAATGGAGTTTAGCTCGGCTGTCGTTGCAGCCATAATGTCTAAAATCGCGTTCCTTTCAATGTCCTTTTGAGTTTGGGGAACAGCCAGAAGTCACAAGGGCCATATTAAAAGAGTAAGGAGCCTGTTGAACCACAGGAGTCTTGTTTTTCGCCAAAAAAGTCTGAATCAGATGCGAGGAATGTACTAGAGAATTGTCTCTTGCGCCGCACAGCATCACGTAGGCGACGGAGGACATCCCTGTAATACTCTTTGGTGATTGTTTGACCCTGTGGTGCGTACTCGTGGTGTACCAAACCGCGGGAGCCAAAGAAATCAGTATTTAAACCGGTTGTACCACTCCTTAATCTGTGTAATGCCCATAGCATCGTCAACGAAAGCCGTCTGAATCTTCCGAATGGTTTTCCTTGCAATGAAAAATCGACGAGAGCACTACACACTACCTCATTCAAATGCTGCTTGCCAGCAACAGACGCTATCGACAGGCGGGAAAAAATTCACCCATGCTTACGAAGGTTCAAGGTCGGCTCATGCAAGCGCGCTTGATTCAAATCCATCAGGTTTTGGCAAAAAATAAGATCGGATACTTTTCTAATAGACCTCGTATATCATTACAGCCGAGGGCTTATTTATTTTACCAAAAGGCGTCATAGTTGAATACATACATTAATACGGTTCATCGCCAAAATAACAACTATTGCGGGTTTCCGCGGGTACCCGACCCGATGCAGGTATGAAAAGAAGAAAAAAGAAGTGTATTACTTATGAAATATCTGTCGTATTTCCGAAATTTGCTTCTTTGTAATCCAAATCTGTAAAACAAAATTATATGAACTAATCTGAAGAAATGTTTATCTGGATCTGGATACAAAATCGTCCTCTTTGTTGGGAGTGTTGTGGCAAAGTTTTCTAAAGTCAATTCCGTTATATTTGTTAATGTTTCGCTTCCTGCTGTGGTTTGAAACGGAACCACGGTGGTGTTTCCCGTCCTCTGCATTCTTCCATCCACCTGCGTTGCTGATCTGCGTCGCTCAAGTTCTTTATTGTGTTGATTGACAGCGCAACACGGTCTTTCGAACGGTCAAAATAATCTTAATGATAAGAAAGGAATCGCTTGATCTTTTAAATATTAATATACGACATTCATTGGCTCTTCTCTGATAGTTTGGTTCACAAAAGATGGCAATACAGTCATATTACTTTCAGAAAAATCATTCCATATCGTGTCCAAAAGCTTGTAACAAGTATTTTTTATGCGTAACGTGTGTAACAAAAGTTTTCGGAATTTTTATTTGGTGAAATTTAAAAATATAGAAATCATGTATTCAAATAATTTATTTAGCAACTTTTTTTTAGAATAAATGATTAATAGAATGTATAATTTAAATAATACTTAAAGGTCCATTGTTTTCAATAGCACGCAATTTGTGATTAACATGTCGCATCATGTTCTGGACGGTGATATTGTCTACTTCGCGAATTTTTTGAAATATTCGACGTCGTAGCTGTTCTTCATTTTGGGCTTCCTAACCATTATCGTAAACCTTCCTACTTAATATTGACCAAAATTCTTCAATTGCCTGGGGAGCATTGGGGGGATTGTCATTTTTAGGCACAAATGGGATGTTGTGAGATCCGGCCAAAATATACTATCATTAGGATGATGTGTATTAATAAAATCAACCAATTTCGGGAGACATAAATGTTAGCATCAACCGCCTCACCCCTCACATGTCCAACATAAAGACGTGAAATACCTGCCGCTGATATGGCGCACCAGACCAAAATCTTGTCTTCAAATTTCTTTTTTGTTTTATATTTCACATTATTTGGACAATTTTCTATATCATCCGTATAAAATCCATCATTACCTTTAATTTCCGAATTAGAAAACGTGAAATATTTTTCATCATCCATGATCAAAACTCTGTTAGCCGTAAAGTGATATCTTCTTAATGCACGGCAACATATCAGATCTTCTGTATATTTTGGACACTTCTTCCTCTTCCGATGTTTAAGTCCATTTCTGCTGAGTTCTCGCCTGATTGTCATGTGTGAAACCCGTAGTCGGCGAGCCAATTTTCGAGTCGAAGTTCCCAACCGGTCTTTTGCACTTTCCACCAACATTAGTCAAAGCTTTAGGCCGTCCACTTTTTGGAAGGTTTACACATGGTATGTCTTCCTCACATTCACTTATAGTTTTATAAATGGTCGAAACAGCAATATTTTTTCTTCTAAATATATTTACTATTTCAGATTTTGACACCCGTCCAACCAAATTGTATATACTTTTTCGAATATCTAGTAGAATATCATAACTATGTTAATATTCGACAAATATGATATGACATATTAAAATTTAAACAATATTGAACATTTGTTTTCAATGACAACTAGATGCTAAGTTTTTTTTTTTTTGAATTTATAGACAACGAAATTTTTTCAAAAACTTTTGTTACATACGTTAAAGGCGATGTAATCCAATATTAAAAGTTTAAACTAGTCGAAAGAAATTTGTAGAAATTTTTCACTATTTGCGTAGGTTTTATAATTTGCCGTAAATCAAAAGGTTCACACATCCATAAATAAACTGATTAGTTAACATATTATTTCTATAAGTTATTGTCCCACTTAGTAAAGTGTTCTAACTTAGAAACTTAGAAACGTAGCTAGTCCCCTTTACAAATAATTATAATATTTATAGTTACTAAACCAAGATGTTTCGTACTAATTGTTCTTAGTCACCCTATTGTCTTTAGTTCTAGTACTGACTTAACATAGTCCCCCAAGCGTCCCAGCGTGTCCTAACTCGTTCTAACTTTCTAGTAACCCTTTGGTGTCACTAACAGTCTTCTTTCTCTTCTTCTTCTGAGTCTGATTTCTTTCTTCAGGTGTGGTGGGCGTGGTACCAAATGCTGTTGAGAACCGTGTTCTCTTGGGGGACTATGTAAACGTAAACGTGGTTGGCCAATCCTCATAGGCCACTTCCTGCCATTGGCTGACCCCATCACCCTTGTATGACCGAGAATGAATGCCAGAAGATCAAACAGTATTACATATTTTATAATGTAATAGAAAGTCGATAAGTTGTGTACAAATTTTTACCCAATAAATTATTGTTTTCGAAAGGGGTCGTCAATATTTTAATAACTGTCTATTGTACTAACATAAGGTTTAGTTAGTAATGTTTTTGAGAATGCATAGACTCATGCGAGATATGTAAAGTCAAACAAGGGTATACACATTTAATATGTGGATGGGTAACGGTTTGAAAACACTATACATATAGTTTTTAAAATAGTTCTTCTATTCCATTGATTTTAGTCAAAAGAACACAGTGGTTATTCTTGCATTAAGCCGCATCTATTTTTAAAGCCAAATATAATTTGTAGGCATATTCCAACGACTCCTAAATTATGGTATAGTTTATACCATTTATACATTTTATTATAATTTATTTAATAACTCCAATTAAAATATATCATCTACTGGTATGTTGATACGTAGATACACTCATACCACTACTCCTAAATTATGGTACAATTTTATACCATTTCCCAGCGACACATTTTATTCTAATTTTTTTAATAACTATTCGGAATTAAAATATATCGTCTACTTGTATTAAATTCAGCAATTATTTTATCATAGTTGATACGTAGGTACATTCATACACCTACTCCTAAATTATGGTACAATTTTATGCCATTTTTCCGTGGCCCATTTTATTTTAATTTATTTAATAACTAATCAAAATTAAAATATATCGTCTACCTACTGGTATTTAATCACCATCATACGTTGATATGTAGGTACACTCATACACCTACTCCTAAATTATGGTACAATTTTATGCCATTTTTCAGTGACTCATTTTATTTTAACTATCCAAAATTAAAATATATCGTCCATTGGTATTTAATTTATCAATGATTTTATCATACCTGATACGTAGGTACACTCAGACAACTATTCCTGTAGCTATGGTATAATTTTTATACCATTTTTAAGTCATGCATTTTATTTTAATTACACATTCAATATCTTTAAAATTAAAGTATCTTATCTATAGGTATTTAATGAACCAATGTTTTAGTCAAATAACTACTCCTAAATTATGGTACAATTTTATACCATTTTTAAGTAATGCAATTTTATTTTATTTAATATCTCTTTTAAATTAAATTAAAGTGTACGTCACCTACAATTGACCACTTGTCATAATTGATAGGTACTATAGAGTGAAGCAGAAAGGTACACGGTTGATACTAGGATGGGTGACCACCTGGGAGCACCGTGTACATTTGATTTGTGGCTTATCTCGTTCAATTTTATGGGTGCTGCTGTCTGCACTTGAACTGGGACTGCCCATACTTAATAAATTATTGGTTTTTAATTGTTAAATAATATTTTCAGTTGGTGTAATAAGACATTTATTTATAGAAATTTAATATACAAAATGTCAATATTCACAGAGGTTATGGAGTACCCTCAAATCATGATAAAATCACCCTACAATTTTATGTCAAATATTATCCCTAATCCTTATATACATATATCATATGTCGTGCAATTTTTCACATAATATTGTATGCTATACTTGCTTGCCATATTTGTTTCTGAATGGTGCTACATATAAAAATATTACATATCTGAAAATATAATATGTATGTATAACTCAATAAAATTTGAAAAAAATTAAATGATATATTTATTATACAAAATTTGGCTTAATTTTAAACAATTGTGTTGATGTAAACGGCTATTAAAGTTTCTAAAAAAATGTGATTTTTAGAGTCAAGCTCATTTGTGCGCAGTTAATACCTGTATGGGTGACCATCAAATTTTTTGAATACAATAAATTGTTGAAATATGGTCCAATGCTACTTCAAAACAAAATATATCATTTGCTTACAAATAACTTCCAATATACGATAAAATATGAAGCACCATTCTTCTGTAACTATCCCCTGCCCGTTCAAGATGGCGCCGAGTATACTCGGCTCCGTCCCTCACCGTGTTGTGCGTCAAAGTCCGACCGATATGTACATGATGTGAATATGAATGCCATTAGTGTGTAAGAGCGTGTGTGTATTGTACATTGTAAGCCTAATGTTACTCATATGTTATTGAGACTGCTAATTTTGATCGTTGAAGCAATATGTAAAATAAACGAATCTACCATGCGTGGATGTGTTATTTACCTGTGATTGGTGGGATTGTTATCACGTGATGATCCCACCGCAATGTAATTGGTTGGATTTAAACGTAAGAGAGAAATCCCTCAGTTTGATTGGTTGGAAATTTCCCCCACTTTTATTCATCAAAATTGAGGGGGATATTTGCTTTCTTATTGGTGGATATTGAATAAAAAGTGGGGATGTCTTGCTTATGATTGGCCAAATTGGAAGAATTATTCATCATTAGTGTTTCTTATTGGTGGAAATTAAGAAAAAAGTGGGGATGTCTTCCTTGTGATTGGTCCAACTAGTGATAAAAAATATACTGTATACTCTACCACTCGGAATATCAAAACACTGTAAACTATAACTATTTCTGAATTATAACGTCTTTTTAATCTAGTATAGGCTAGAAATTAATAGATAAATAGTTTTTTTCAAATTAGAACAGTGTCTAAATATATTATCGAATGGTAGATGATACCAAAAGGACAACTACACATTTGCCACAAAATAACTGAAAAATGGTAATATTAAAATAAATATTAATACATGCTTTCGTCTTTCAACTATTTTTTTCATGATATTTTATTTAAAATCATTTTAAAGATTGGATGTTCATACGAAAAGATGAAACCTATTTAGCTAATATTTTCTCTTGTCTACACATATAGCGTATTCACTGTGCAAGACAAAATACGCTTTTAAAAAAAGATAGAAAACTTGCTTGAGATCAAACATCGTTGAATGTCTTCCTCTTCTGCATAAATTTGCTATGACGAATACCCATAGCTTTCTAATTTTTTTTTATAAAGGTATGTCTATTTATACTGTTTTTGAGATACAGTCTGACCATGGACCGATTAGCTCAGATACGTAAGCCGTGTTCCTTCGGGCTGTGATTCTGAATTTATAAATCCTGATTAGTTTAGTAGCCTGGCCTTAAAATTATGGTGAGGATGTCGGTCTCCTCCTAGCAGCAGTAGAGTTAACATCAAGAAAGTGAATTCTGAGGCAGAAGTATGGGGTTCAAATCCAAACTCATAAAAAAAAAAAAAAATTCCGTATCATTGAATTTTCTTCGGGTGTTCTAACGAATTTATAAATAAAAACACAACAATACAATTCAAATATTTGGAGGAAGATTCCTTCCTTTGTGGATGTTTGGCGTGTGTTTTTCTTGGGTCAAAATGTGGCAAATGTGGTTGTGTGTCCTGATTCTTCCAACACTAGGGTAGGCCAGCGCGTGTATATAACCCACGCCAGAGGCTGCAACAGGATCTCGGGGCGAGTAACGAGTATTAGTAGGACTAATAGCCGTTCTAGCAGTCGTGTCTCCAGTTATACTGTGTTAGACATAGGGGCTTTACCATAGGGACAATAAATGGGACTATAGGCAGGGATGATTGGTTGGACAATCCATAGGAACATACGAGAAATATAGAATATAAAACTTTACCACCCCCCAGGAAATTATTCGAGTTATTTTTGAGTGTCCCCTTCATGAATCTGAAAAAATAGGTGTCATACGAGGTCTGGCTATTAAATAATGAGACTGCTTATGAAAAAGAGTTTTATTTTAAAAATTATTTTATAATCGAATGCTCCCCTTCAATGTACTCCCCTGCCCTCGCCACACACCGTTCCATTCGTTTTTTTCCATTGGTCAAAGCAATGTTGGAAGTCTTCTTTTGTAAGAGCGTTTAGCTCCTCTTCCATCGACTCGAACCGGGTTCCTTTTAAGGCAGACTTGATCTTCGGAAACAGAAAAAAGTCACAGGGTGCTAAAGCAGGCGAGTACGGCGCGTGTTCGAGCACTGGAGTGCCTCTAGCGGCTAAATAACGCTTCACATACAGCGCGTTATGGGCAGGTGCAAAATCCACGACTTGTTTTTCCACAACTCCGGCCGTTTCTTACGAACTCGTTCTCGCAGTGTTGCCAAAACTTTCAAATAGTAAGTTTGGTTTACAGTTTGACCCTCGGGAACCCATTCAGTCATCACGATGCCGTTGATGTCGAAAAAAACGATTAGCATGGTTTTAAATCTTCGGTGCTCTCTCGGCTTTCAGAAAACCGTTTTGGAAAACACGCGTACGAGATAGAGAATTCTCACCATAGGCCTCTTTCAATAACTTATAGCACTCAGTCGGAGTTTTTTTTTTAATTTAACGAGAAATTTCACATTGATCCGTTGCTCGTTTTTTTTCGTCACACATTGTTATCGGCACGAGAAAAAGCACGTTCGTTTTTAACCTCTATAGAAAAATACTTCTACAGCGACAAAAACGTGTTTTCGTACCGGAATAGTAGACACTTCCAGCAATCCAACGCTGCATTCGTTTCCCCCCCTATCCTTCTAGGACGCCTTCTGCGCGCGCAGTCTCGTTATTTAATAGCCAGACCACGTAAGTGACGTCACAGTTTTACTGCTCTATTATTAAAAATGCTATCGAAGTCATCCCTTAAATTATGCATCATACGACACATTTTCTTGTACTCAAACCTCTGTAAAATTTGTTTTTTCGGCCATTTGTCCAACCAAATATTCCCTGTTTTATTCTCTCGAAAATAGTCCCTCGGTAAAGTTCCCAATAGACATCGTAGATCAGCATAGTCAATATAAAATTGTAATAGTTAATCTACTTATAGTTAGCTTTAGCTATCAGTCATAGCCTAGTCTTCAAGTCGCCGTGATAGTCCTAGACAATAGTCAACAATGTACTTTTGTTAGTCCTTCTCTAGCCTAGTTAGTCCTAGAGAAGGGTCCTATAACTTTATAAAGTAGTCTAGTGTAGTCATGAGTGAGTGTTGTGTGAGTGGATAGAATAGAATAGTCCTAGTATAGTCCTACATAGGCTATATAGTCCTTTAAATTGTGCCTTATTAGTCCTGTAGTTTAGCAAGGGGACTATAACCCTTGTAGTATCGGTGTTAGTAAGTGTTAGTATTAATCGGTTGCTCAAAGAAATGTTCTTCATTCTTTTAAACACAAAACAAAAATTATATATTAATTATACTTATATTAATACAATAAAAATCCTAGGAACTCTTGACCATAAACAAGACGTTTCGGATTTATTGAACTTTTTTTTGTAAATTTATTACATATATATATATATATATATATATATATATATATATATATATATATATATATATATATATATATATATACCAAGCAAACCTTGACCTAGGCGTTTAACATGGGAAAACAATTTTTTGCAAATAATGCTATTTAACATAATAATAGTACATTAACTCCTGTACGTTTTCGAAAAAACTTTATTCTGAATTTTTAAAAGACAAGCGTATTATATCCATCCTTATCTCGCACGCGTCAATGCAAATTTGACAGAGATAAATGTATGCCAACTTGTTAATTCATTCTACAGATGACCTTGATTAATCGATGGCAACCAAACAGAAAAATATTTTTGTTCGTTGACTATCGTCGTCGAAAGAATGAAACATTATTGTTAGAGACTGCCAATAGGGTCTAAATCTTAAAACCTTATGTGGGAAAAGAAATTTTGAAGATCCGAAATGGTTTGTTTCCGGACATGGGACAAACACACGAAACAAACTAATAAAAATTTGAAAGAATGGAGAACAGAACTATTTTATTTTCTATTTCGTCTTTTCTTCTCTGAGCAACCGACGTTTTCTGTCGGCTGCGGGAGATATATATCGTTTTTTATTAATGTTTTGTAACATTTATCTTGAAATGTTTATTAATAACATTCTGCCTCGAAGGATGTTACGTTTAAATTCGGTTTAGAATTTGTATAAATTGATGTACTGAAGGATAGTTGCAGGCTAGTATAGCTTGGAATTTATGGAGAGCGGACACAAATTTTTGGTTACGTATCTGTAAATCTACATTTTATTTTTATTATTTTAAGTACATATCGGGTTGACGATTTGTAATCCTGGATGATACATGTTACAAATTTATAGGGTATGTAGGGGATGGAAAATAAATTTACTTTTATATATTTTAGTTATTAATTCAGTTATTTTAAGTTTTTAAATAATTTGATTCATTTTTCAATTGTTCAAAATAACGACAATGCATGCACCGTCGGAACATATTTTGATATATTTGTTGAAAAACCCAAAAACGTCAAATTTTTTTTGAATTTCTTGTTCTGCCGTACACTCGGTTGTGTAGTAATGCCATGTTAGAGTAATCGCGAACAGTGTCATATCACGCCCAACTAAATTTAAGGTAGATAATTACTCTTTTAAAATGAGTTTATTAGTAAAAGTCTATTTTGCATCTCGTGTCCTACATACCCTATAAATTTTTAACACGTATTAAAATTACATCCATTCATAGACAATATATAAACAATCTACACATTTTCAAAATAAACTACTTATTCTGAATAAGAAAATGAATTAGAAAAAGTAATTTTGTTAGTATTTTTATACAATTTTATCTTTTTGAATGTGTACATTACATAAAGGTATTAAACAACCGAAAATTTCTACTATTATATGTGAAGATTTTGTCAATCATACACTTTTATAATTGTTAACAATTACTCGAAAGTTCAGTCAAACAGCTTTTATTATTATATCAACATTTCGGTGCACCCTTGCATCTTCTTCAGGGTCTACAACAATTATACAACAAAAATACATACAAAATAACATGGACATTATCACACTTATAGTAAGATCTTACAAATTGTTACAATTCATGTATACAAAATATATTGGTATAAAACATTCAGTTAATTTATTAAACATTGTACAAAAAAGAGCTTACACACATCTATTTGCTCTAAAAACGACAACCGAATAATACGGAAAATAATAGCGGTTTGACTGAACTTTGGAGTAATTGTTAACACCTAATCTACATCACAGTCGAGAAATTACCCACAATGACTTGTATAATTTTAAATTATCTTCAAAATTCAAGATGATATATTATTTCTTAATAAGTTATTGATGCCGCAGTATATTTACAGATATGTAGTAATTTAGATTTGTTAACCTCCTTCTTAGTTAAGTTACCATATTGGTTTTTAGTGGTAGCTAGACTCCCATAAAATGTATATAATCAGAAAATTCTTTTGCCATACACAACACGGAGAGAAAACACTTCAAAACTTAGAAATATTTAATTTTTGATGGCTTTTGAACAAAAAACCTACACAAGTGGTGAGAAGTTTCTGCAAAATTATTTCATTTGTCGATCTTCCAGAATCATATCGTGGACTTTATACATAAATTCCGGTGTGGTAGGCGTTTTTGATCGACTTGAACGTGGTTCGTCGCATTATGATCTCCATTGCTGTCCCCCTTTCAAATGAAAAATCTTGATCACCGCACGAATTTCGTTTTTATCCATTACCGATTTAAGGCTAGGTAGATCGACACAGACAGTTGTTACGATTAGACCGATTGCTCATAGTTCATATGAAGAGTTAAATAAAAGAAGAAGATAAGGTTGCCTTCCAAAATCCAAGGCCTTATCTGTAATTCCAGAAAGTTTTCAATTCACCCTTATAGTCCGCGAGCCAGCAACAGATTTTCATGACCAAGTTTCTCTCGGGCGATAACTTGTAAAATGCTTCAGAGAGTTGTATCATGAAGCTCCGTGAACGTCAGCTGCGGTTCGGTGGGTGGGTTAAGCAGCGGTAGCCTCCCCCGCACGTTGAACAAAAAAATAATTTTAATCATTTCCTCCCGATTGAAAATTTATCAAATTATAGCTAATCCAATATCTTAAAGAAAAAAAAAGTCAGCTGACTATAAAGTGGTGGATAATACGTCAGGTGGTCACACGAACATGATAAAAATATATATATGTTCAGTCATTTCTTCTCAATTGAAAATTTATCAGATGACAGTTTATATGATATTGTGAATAAATAAACATGACAGCTGGCTATATCTCGGTGGGAAGATTGTTAGCTTATGCTCTGAAGGGTGTAACGCAGGAGCCAGACAGGAGCATCTATCGCCTATTTAAATGCACCAGCTGACGAGTTTTCCCTCGGCATATTGCTAGCTGACGTATCTAAAGTTATTCGACATTATGCTTCATGCTTTAACTGAAAGATATAATCTTTTTTATATATATTTTTATCATGTTCGTGTGACCAGCTGACGTATTATCCACCACTTTATAGTCAGCTGACTTTTTTTTAAGATATTGGATTAGCTATAATTTGATAAATTTTCAATCGGGAAGAAATGATTAAAATTCATTTTTTTTTTCAACGTGCGTGGGAGGCTACCGCTGCTTAACCCACCCACCGAACCGCAGCTGACGTTCACGGAGCTTCATGATACAACTCTCTGAAGCATTTTACAAGTTATCGCCCGAGAGGAAATGATTGACCAAATTTGTACCCTGGCTCGCGGACTATTATATTGGTGGATTCGTCCAGTACACCAATACACTTTTCACGATATAGTTGCTATACGTTCCCTTTACTACTCATTGGTACGGACCAAATTAGAATACTGCCATATCATTTGGAACCCGATTTATGAGGTACTACTCCGTTTCTTACTATGACCTTCTGTCTATTTTCAATCTGAAAATCCTTTTTGTACGTCGAGAAAATGGTCATGTTTTACACTTGTCTAAACTTATCAATGGCTGTATTGATGATCCCCGTTCTCTTTCCTGTCTTAATTTCCACGCTCCTTCTACTAGAACCATAAATACCTTCACCTTTTATTCACCCGCTGCTAGAACTAAATGCCTTATGATGTCACCTATTTATAGAATGTGTCATATTTACACTATTAAGTTCTCTAAGATGATATCTTCCAGTTAGAGTTTAGAAAATTCTCAAACTATATCACCAAATTTTGTTAAATTTGTTGTTCTTTACTATCCTTTATTTGGGCTTGGCCTGTTGGGTGGTTGTAACTAAATAAATAAATAAATCTGAGCCCGGCTAACACAAGAATGTGTGGTATTTTAAACTAGTCGAAAAAAATTGTAGAAACTTCTAACCATTTGCGTAGGTTGTATAATCTGTTGAAAATTTAAACCGGTAGATACCTAGTAATGTTTTGAATCTATAAACCATTTTTTGATGCATAAATCTTTCGTATGGTTTGTAGATTCAAACAACAGTGTCTTCTTTCTTGTTGTGTGGGCGTGTGTACATAAATTCCTTCCTAGTTAGCAGCTATCTCTCAGTCTAGTTCTCAGTTCTAGACTTTAGATCAATAGTAGTCCTAGATATACTCTCCCGTTGCCACGGTGGACGCTACTCGGATAGGACACAAACTTATGTTGTTGGAGTGTGTGGGTAGAAAGACTAATGTATGTTGTTTCTGTGTTGCAGTCGATTTGACCAATGGGCAGCTCACTCCAAATAACAATACGCCGTTGTTGACTCAGGCCTTATCAGGTAAACATTATGGGAGTTTGGGGACTGTTTTTGTGGTTGGGGACCCAACGAAAAATTTTTATAAACCCACTAGACAGATACATACATACATACATAAAATCACGCGTGTCCCTCTTAGTGGGTTCGCACAAACCCGATAACAATAAAAACAACATCAACATCATACAACAAATCCTTACTCTTAAACATATTAAAGTGACCGATTTTCGGTAGCGAAATACCGCATCCGGATCACAATAATAGTTAGGAAATAATCATCCTTCGCCACACATTCCTATCTTTCGCCTCGGCTACACTCATAATCGCATTCATACATGCTTCTCTTCATACTTGGAAACTGTCTCTCTTTAAGCACCCTACCAACCACATCCATCTACATACACACTGGTCGGCCACGCAATCGAAAACCCTCAACTTCACCAAGATATATACGCTTAAGAAGCCGTTCACTTGCCTTTCTCTCCACATGCCCAAACCATCTCAACTGATTCACACCAACTCTCTTAATCACATTGTTCCTAACCATACATTCTTCATACACCACGTAAATACCTCATTTCCACGGCAGTCACTCTCTTTTTATGCTTCCCCGTCCATGCCCAGAATTCGCTTCCATACATCAAAGCAGGCACTAGCACTCTATTAAATACACTTAACCGAGCAACCCTTGATACGTTATCGTTTCGTGCAAACGTACCCAGAGCACCCATTACCTTACATCCCGCACTCACTCTCTTTTCTATCTCTCGATCAATTCGACCATCTCTCGACATCATGCTACCCAAATATGAAATCATGGAACCGCACCGCAAAGCGGGTAACCCGCGGGTTTCCGCGGGTGCCCGACCCAAAGCAAGTCTCTAGTCTAGACTTAAGTTTAGCTTTAACCAATATAATCTGTTGGTACTACATATACCATCTACTCTTTTATATTCCTTGTACCATCAACAATCTTATTCATTTTTCTATTAGGTAGAACATTCTGTTGGTGATGATATTAACTAACCTTCCTGTTCCCCTTGCATGCGTTGCAGTAATGAACAACTACCAGGCGGCGGCTGCGGCTGCTGGTGGCTTCGGTCCGCCGGCGTCGCCGCACGCGGGTGGTACTCGCGCCGGTTTCCCGGCAGCTAACTCCCCGGGGCCCACCATCGACATGTACAGCAGCAGCGCCGACACGGTGGCCGGATATGTACAGGCCGCCTCCCCGCAGCCCTCTGGATTCCCGGCTATCGCTGTCAGTCGTGCGCCCCTAAACTACTCACCGGTAAGAATTCATTTGTTTGTTTGTTGTTGATTGTTTATGTGGAAGGGTGTTTTGTTTGGGGAACAATGCCAGAGATATGAAAACATTCTAATGGTTGAAATATAGTACTATTACGAACCATTAACTAGATATATATCACCTCTGGTGAGAATGTGTTGCGTCTGAATTATTTGTACTATTTATAATGTTTCAGTACCTTTGGCATTCTCACCGTAAACAGAATAAACACACACTTTTTATTTATTTAAAAAGTATATGCGGTTATTTCGGACTTTTATTTTCAAATTACTACAAAACAAAATTATTTACAATCAAACCAATAGTAGCGCTTTTCTAACTCCCAAAATATGGCACTTATATACTGGATGGTATGCGAAGGGACTTTCAGGAGTAAATAGCAAATTTCTATACTATTCTTTTATCGATATTCAAGAGCCAATTTTTTTAAAAACATTAAGAACCTATAATAACTTGTTATTTTAATATTTAATCATATTATATTGATATCTTTTATTTTGTGATTTTCTTCTTGGGTTTAATGCGTTGTCGTCTTTTTGATGGTTATATAATTTGTAAAGTATTTTTCAGAATTTTCTAAATTCTTCCTTTTTTTCGTCGTTTTTATCGTGTACAATTGGTAATCGTTAGTGCTGTCAAAAACTAAAACATAGCCGATTGGCAGTTGTTACTAGTGATGCAACGGTTAATAAATTGGTCAGATACTGGATAACCGGTTTACTTTTTCGTTACAGTTATGTTTGTCATTTAGTGAACAGTTTAATTTTATAAAGACATCTGATCAAGATCATTTTCGAATTGTATGAGTATGAGAAATTACTTCTTCCAGATGTTCTTTCTTCGTTCGATGATGAAGGTTGGGTTCCTTTCCCGGAAATTGGCGTCTTCTAGTCTTAATCTAGTGGACTTCTCGGAGTCTGGCATATTTTCTATTTTGATGCCCTTGGGCCTTTTCCACCCTCTCGCCAAACGAGTCACGCCTTCCCATCAACCATTGCGGCCCGCCATTTCCACCATCTCTCTTCAATTCACTACCTGACATACATTTTTAATTCTACTAATAATCAATGGAGGGACCTGTCACAGTATTAACCTAGTCGAAACAATATGCATTTTTGAAAAACAAGCGTCTTACGACGTCTGGCTATTAAATAACGAGACTGCGTATGAAAAAGTTTTATTTTAAAAATTATTTTATAATCGAATGCTCCCCTTCAATGTACTCTCCTCCCCTCGCAACACACCGTTCCATTCGCTTTTTCCATTGGTCAAAGCAATGTTGGAAGTCTTTTTTTGTAAGAGCTCCTCCGATTTTCGCTTCACCTCTTCCATCGACTCGAACCGGGTTCCTTTTAAGGCGGCTAAATAACGCTTCACAGAAAGCGCGTTATGGGTAGGTGCGTTGTCCTGGTGCAAAATCTACGACTTGTTTTTCCACAACTCCGGCCGTTTCTTACGAACTCGTTCTCGCAGTGTTGCCAAACTTTCAAATAGTGGTGTGGTTTACACTTTGACCCTCGGGAATCCATTCAGTCATTACGATCCCGTTGATGTCGGAAAAAACGATTAGCATCGCTTTAAATCTTGATTTCGACATCCTTGCTTTTGTCATTCTTGGCGATGCAGGAGTTTTCCAGTGCATCGATTGTCGCTTAGTTTCAACATCGTATTGGAATATCCAGGTTTCATCGCAAGTGATGATGTTTTCCATCAGTTCAGGCTCTTCATCTAACCTCTCAAGAAAATCTGAGCAGATCTGTTGACGGACGAGCTTTTGGTCAGGGGTCAAATTTTTTGGGACTGTTTCTTTATCGGCGTTTAGAGTCTCAGCAATCATCCGAATGCTCATACGACGATTTCCGCGCACAACTTCATTGATTTTGGTCACTGTTTGCAGAGTTGAAACAGAGACAGGTCGTCCTGGACGTTGGTAGTCTCGTTATTTAATAGCCAGACCCCGACCTCATATGGCGCGCCCTTCTTAATTCGGATATTGGTGACGTTGATCAGACATGTTTAAAAGAATAAACTGTATTTACGAGTATTGTTAGTATTTAGTATTACTAAATAAGATCTTATAAGACAACTGGATGTCCGTTGCATCTCTAGTGATTACTAACCGTGACTCATTAAACATTCAACCGATTTTCTATTTCTTCTCATTAACCGCTTAATAGTTTAACCGTTAACCGTAGTATTTTGACAGCACTAGTAACTGATTTATTGTTGTTTTTGTCGTTACTATAGGGGTACTATTTGGGTAGCCTGTCTCTATGACGTGGGTATCTTAACTTCCAGGGCCCGCTGATTCCAGCAGCATTCACCAACGGCTACCACTGAGCAGTCTGCGCGTACGTACCCCCACCACCGCACTGTACATTCACCCCTACCCAACTCCTACCCCTCTCTCACTGACTACCCAGCCCCTCTGCAGTCGCAGTCTGCCTGCACTCGTTGTTGTTGTTAATGTTCGATGTTCTGTAGCCGATTTCCTAACCCCCTCCCACCCCCTCAGACTACCCCTGACCTATGACCCCGTCAAACAAAACGTGAAGCAGAATCAGCTATGTTTAGTTATGTTTGGATTAGTTATTACCGTTTTGAGTAACGAAACCGGTGACTTAACACCAGTGTAGACTGGGAGATTCAAAGCTGTTTGATGTGAAAAATGAAGCCAATATAATTATTAATTTTTTATATTTTATGCATCCAAATATACATTGTATTCTTAAAGACGTTACCAGTGTCATATTTTGTATAATTTTATGAGGTGACGCCTGGTAAGCGCCCGCAATATAAAAGCAAATTGGCACACCCATAAAAGGGTAACAAGCCGTGGTCGTTAGAAAAATTGGTGCAACCCCTAAAACAGTAGTGATAAAAAAAATATTTGGGTCACCTAACTAAAATGTGTAAAATAATAGTTATATATGTGTTAATAGTGACATATTATTTTGTGAGAAGGAAGTTTGTAAAACGACGCGAAGCGGAGGGGTCCAAAGGGCCGAACAAAATAAAATCACTTTTACGTATAACATACACTAATATTTCTTTTAAATTTGTATTTCTAAAAAAAGTTGACATAAAAAAGACGATTTGTTGTTCCATTCGTCAATACCAACATAATTAACTCTATTGTATTACAATGGTCCTTATTGTAATACTTAAAGTACGAGTATTACAAATGTATATTATGAAAGAAATATTAAAATATCCAGGTTGGTAAAATTGACAGTTTCAATAAACATGTGAAATTTATTTTAACATTTGACACTTTGACAAGTTACAAGTTAATTTATAGTTAAAATCTATATTTATTATTTTATGAACCTACAAATAAATTGAAATATAATTTACAAGAATACTAATTGCAGTTATTTTTCATGAGTATTGACAGATAATGTCAACATTTATTTGACACTTGGACTAAGTTACCAACTTAACAATTTAAAAAATCCCTAAAAAATATTTGTACAAAAATTTTCAGTGTAACAGTGTGAACGCGAAATAGGAAAATATATTTTTGATTTCATTAGTGAAAAAAAAAGAAACAGTTTCTAATTTTATTATTTTATTTAAATAACACTATTGTTTTAAGGGGCATCAATTGTTTTAATTAACCCTACAATATTGTATAAAAATAATAAAAAAAGAAACAGGGAACCGGAAGTATATGGATTACAAAAATTCAGTTAAAAGAAGGGTGTATTTATGGCCCTCATTATTTTAGAACATGAGGCTATAAACTCGTACTTACATACTTGGTACATAAATACTCGGTATTCGTTATATACTTATATGAGTATTTTTTTCAGTTATTGAATTTTTAAATATTTTTGACAGTTTTTCAGGTGACGTCTTTTATAACAAAAAATACAATTTAATACTTATACGTAATGTCAATATAATATCAAACATATATTATTCGTACTATATTATAAATAATGTATAGACTCAAGCAAAAATGAGTGCGGTTACTATTTGGATGGGTAACCATAACTACAGATATAACAATAATTTTTATCTTGGCTTCACTTTTACCTGGTTCTCTCCCGTCTATATTGCCCGTAAGTCATTGTATGTATTACAGGGTATCTCGGATACATTATCCTCCATAACGCGTATATTAATTATTATTGTATATTAAGGACCAATGAGGTAATGGACAGTTGATAGACGTTGCCTCGGTGACATTGTTTACACTTCGTTCGCTGTATTTTATTTATCGATATAGAGTTGTTTTTATATTAAATTTTATTTTAGCAAGTTAGAATATTATTTATATACGATAAGTGCATTGTGAATATATAAGTACCAAATGTTTGAGAAGCACAGGGAAATGCACTCTAATACCACCAGGGCTTCAACAGAATGCAGAAGGTACCCCGATGTAATGTTGGTCTATGTATTTTCTCTACACCAACTGGGGTTGAAAGTGGCGGCAGCAAATAGGGAGAGGGAAAATATGCCACACATTGGATTGGACAGAAAGATACTGAAATTTTGATAGTACTATTATGTTTATAAAATTTGGTGGTACTACCTTTTGTAGGGCTCATTTTGTTGTGTATTTCGTAGTACAACCAAAAATAATGTATTATATTTACAAAATTTGCTAGTACAACCATTTAAGTGCCACTAAGAGTGATACAAGTTAACAATAAAATGGATCAGTATATAAACGAATATTGTTACAACCAAAAAAAATTAATTGTCTTTATAAAAATTGGTGGTACTACCTTTCTAGGGCCATCAGAAGTGATACAAATTAAGTAACATTAAAATAGTTTAGAATACAATATACAATTTTGATGGTACTATATTCTAGGGCTCATTTTGTTATGTTATTTATGCTCCTCTATGACAAGAGTTAAACAAATGAAATAAAATTAATTGTATAAAATTTTAATGGTACTACATTTTCATGGCCTGTTTTGGGTACTTATAATTTATTTATTATAAAATATGGAAGAACTCAAAAGTATATCTACGTAAAAAAAAATAACGTACAAAATAATACGGAAATACAGTACAAGGTATGTTAATATGGTCTATCCAAAAAATAATTCAAATATTTATTATTATGGTACACCAACAAAATGAGTTCTTTAACATAGTACTTCAATCGTATTTATACTATCCATCAACCCCGTGGTTCTATCTGATTGGCTGTTAAAAACAGCGCGAACTCACATCCCCACTTATTTGTTTCTGATAGGCCGTCAGTTTGGCGCGCTTTTCCCCATCATCTCTCTGATTGGCTGCTAAAAACCGCGGGAACTTATGATAGGCCATTCATTGGCTGCGGCACACAGTTCCCCTCTCCCTATTATCTGTTGACCTTGACGTGGAGCCCTGCGATTCGCCAATCGTCCCCACCTCGCTCCCACTCTCTGTAAATACTTCCTGTCCTCACCGAGTACACTCGTATCGTCTATACTATACTATGTGTAACGTAAGACCGACCCTGTGTACATCTTGTCATCATTGTTAGTGTAGTAGAACAAGAAATCAATCTAAAATACTATATATAGGTTATACATAATTATTATAATATATATTATGATATTGAATAATACTATATCAATGTTTCCTGTTAATAAGTGAAATTCTATGGCCGGTCAAACGAGGGTGATGATACAGATCTCCCGCACAACGATGACACCCTAGGAGGATTTGTATCATCAGGGGGGTTGCTGCCCACGGTAAACCACAGTTAGAATTTTGGATTAACAACCTATTTGTATGCTGAACTACCATTTAAACCATTTAAAATTTAAACCATACTTTTATTTTTTAATTATGAGGTTGTGGTACACTCTCCATACCAATGAATAGTACCCACATTTAACATTTAGGGTTACAAGCCATTTGTACACTTAAACATTATTTGTACCATTCAGTCTTCAAACCATACTTTCATTCTTGACTTATTGGTTTGTGGTGCACTTTCCATATCAATTAAGAGTGCCCACCGTAAAAGTGGTGTAATTATACCTATAATATATTATATATTTTGCACGCCAGCGAAAAATGCTCACAATAAATGGTGGTGCATACTTTAATAATTGATTTATAAATGGTATATATTGCATAGTTTATGGTGCACTCTCCACACCAGATCTGAGTGCCCGTATTCTGTACGTACAACATATTAAGGATCTTGGGATTATTTTGACACAAAACTAACATTTAATGTACATATTGAGACTACCGTAAGATCATCCTACAAAAATCTTGGATTTGTAATTAGAAATTGTCGGTCTTTCTGTAAAACAACTACACTCAAAAGCTTGTATTATGAATTTGTCCGCTCTATGCTAGAATATTGTCTACAAGTCTGAAATCCATCATAAATATATATCTTTATTCAGTTTACAACAGTTTGGTGTTGTTTAATAAACTACTTTTTTATGGTACAAAAATATTACTGCAATTTATGAATAAAAGCATATGGCATCGGCTTGACAATATATTTACCTATATTACGTCTATGGTACAAATAAAACTACATTAATACTTATAACACACCAATGAAAAATATAAAATAAAACATATTTGGTTCGATAGCTACCTACGAATGGATTTCAATTTAATTTGGTACACCAAAAACTGTGTAAAATATAAAATTGAACCATATTACCATACAAAAGGATATTAATCTAATTTGGCACCAAAAAACAATTAAACCATACAAAGTATGTAATTTGGCACACCAAAAGCTGTGCAAAAAAATAAACCAAATTCCTGGTGGCTACCATACAAAAGGATGGTGACCCAAAACACCAAAAACTATTCATCACTCGTATGGTACAAATAAAAATAAGTTTTTATAAGTTACGTATAGAAAAATGGCACACCAAAAATATAAACCATATATTTGGTGGCTATCATACAAAAGATTGTTAACCTAACTTCTGGTTTTCTGAGGGCGGCCACCCTATTCTTGTTAAGTTGTTTTCGGGTTAGGTCCGTACAGAAGGGCAGCTATTCGACGATAATAAATGTGATATAACGTTTATACGGCATTTCGAAGGGAAACATACCCTCCTTTGGCCAGGCAGCACGAGACCTTAAATAAACAAAATCACATGGTGAAGTATATGTATATGATTTTATATTTTTACGTTAATTATTAATTATAGATTTGCCAAAGGGCTTGTTATGTATTATGATTGTTGCCTGACTGTATACAACTGCTTATATCCTCAGTACAAAACAATTGAGGGCTGGGATTGGCCACAACACCTCGGCAACTAAATTCAAGGATTTTGTTTCCAAATTGTTATGTCCAAATCCAGCCTATCACAACAAACTTTCATATTTCGTAGAATGTGTGGTGACGTCATTGGTGTGACGTCACTCTTGCACGATGTGTGAGTGCATGTATGAACACTTGCACGATCTTCTAATGTTTCTATGAATGTGCACATCTTGTTTCCTATTGGTCGGTATGCCTACCACTCATATATTGGTATTGGACACCCCTTAGACTATTTTCATATTAGTTTCGGGTGGTGGGTGTACCGAAGTCTCCTATGTTCTTCTGGAGATGGGGAGAAGAAGGGGGTTGGATTCTACGGGGGGACTATGGTGCAGGATTGGACACTAGGGGACAATATCCTTATTTGAATAATTTTGCCGAATATTATTCAGTACAACAAATTATACATTTAAAACAAAAAAAAATTGGTGGCCAAATGACGGACGATAATAGATGCCAATTTATTAGACATGTTGAAAATGTTATAACGGGCAACACCGCGGGTCAGGGGAGGGTGCGAAAAAGGGAAAAAGTTGAGCATCAATCCTCATTGGACGGCGACTGTAATAGAATTAATTATGTAACCCAATATTAAATGGCGGAATACTTGAATGACTTATTCAGTATCGATAGAAATTTGTAAAATTTCTCTTTATCTATGTTTTATAATTTGTTGAAAATGTAAATCGCCTGAACTATTAACGTATGTAGCAAAAGTGTTGAGCAATAGTTAAACCACTTTATCAAATAAAAAGTATTTTTTTATTAAAACATTTACTTAAGGAGTTGTTCCTATACACTAAGGAAATTGTATCATTTGACTGCGGATGATATTATATAGTGAAAATAATTAAGCAGAGGACTCATGTCCTTTTATAAAGTGAAATATAACTTGTGGAGATTATTGGGTGTTATCAATTTTTAAAAGAACAAAAAAGTACTAGTATTAAGTAATGTATATATTAATATTTACAATTATTTCCAAGTCAATTCCTTTTACGGAATATAAAATTATTTGAAATAATTGTAGTTTATTTGCGTACCATACGTTGGCACTACTAAGAATGATCATGTTGTGTCAAATAATTTTATATTCCGTAAAAGGATTGTAAATTAATTAATATATACGTTTCTTTAATACTAGCATATTTTTTCTTCTTTTTTTAAAAACAACTAATAATTACTACAAGTTATATTTCTTTTTATAAGGTTTTTTCAGTTTGATAAAGTGAGTCTCCTGTCTAATCATTTCCACCATAGATATTAAGGATACAAGTTTGATATAGCGTTCATAATAAAACGCGTAGGAGGCGATGAGCCGAGTGCTTTAATCACGCATGTTTCATTATTAGGCTAACAGCTTAATTCATCATTCGTTAATCATGAGTTGATCCATAGATCAACTCTACAATTCACCATTGAAAATCAAGCTAATCTACTGATCAAATTCAATGATCAACTATTCGTCATATTTCATGAATCAAGGACTGATCACATCTTTGAATCCTAATTTTAACATTTATAGCTGTCAGGATTCTGGCTGTTGTACTACATCAAAATAATAATATATATTATTATAGGAAAATTATAAAATATATTTTATAAATAAATTAAAAACTAACATATTAATACCTTTTTAATGAAAGTACAATTACCACGAATAAAATTACATGTCAGTTACTTTAACTGTCAAACACGAAAATAAAACTGTGAATCTGTTGAGCATGATTCCTTGATTTAGAAATCAAGTTGGTGATTTAGAACATACGTTGATCTATAGATCAGCTTGATTCTTTAATCAATGGATTTATGGTGAATTCGGCCGTATATCAAATGATCCTTCAATATTTTATCTACGACAGTTTAAATTGATATTAATTTTTGACATAATGACAAACATTGAAATGTTCATTCGTAGCCTACGTGATACTTATAAGTGATTTAATGACATTCAAATTGATGTACTAATTACATATTAGCGCACTTAATATTTCGTGTCTTATACTGCAACATAGGTCCAATCAAAGTTTGGTCAACGGTACAATAACATTTACAATCAATTTGTTGCCTGATCAATTGGATTTCAATTTTGATTGTAAATATATTGTCAGTTTCTTCTTTCCATCTCCTGTGTGAATGATGTATGGTCTAAACTGTGAAATATGTCAATACTAATGTCAATATAGTGGCTTTTTTTTCGTTGCCCACTTACCACATACGAGAAGTCAATCGAGGAGCAATACGAGACGATTCCCGGTTATGCCGGGGCCTTTCTTTTATATATTTTGATAAACATAAACTGTGTTAAGATTATATTGAACGCATGTATATTTAAAATAGGGATTTATGACACTGTTCTACGATGATCGTTCGTGTATAATATTAGCATATTAAAAGACACCAGCATACTGAGCTTTAATCATTGTGCTAGAATGCTATGCTGTTCCGTGCTTTTAAGTTCAGCGTATATGTTTTCATTATGAGAGTAGATCGGGAGGATGAGATCTTCAAAGGAATGGCCAAATATTTTAGGAGAATTGTTTAAAACTATAAACCTCTCTTGACATTGACAAAAGGGTTTCACGGCTTGACTTGATATTCAAGTTACTTGACTTGACGACCTGAAATCAAGCCAAGCTCAAGTCAAGTAATAGTAGCTGAAAGTCAAATAGTTACAATTTCAAGTACTTGAAAAATCAAGTAGTAATTTTTCAATTACTTGAAAAATCAAGTAGTTATTTTTTTAATCACCAGAAAATTAAGAAGTTTTTCAAGACTACATTTCATATAGTTCCTTATGTTTCATAACAATATCAATAATATACCTTGACATATAAACTTTTATTTATAAAAATAAATCATACATTCAAATTTAAAAATTTAAAAAAAGAAAAGTATAATATATGAATTAACATAAACTGTTATGTATTATGGTTGACCTTAAAAGGGAGCAAAGCGAATTTTAACCGGACCGCCGTCTAAAGTGGTTCCAAATATATATATATATATATATACAGAGTGGAAACGAACTTTATGTCTTAAATTTAAGGGTGAGTAGTATGACATGTGTAGATTACGAAACTGAAAGATTTTTTTTTAAATTCGAAAAACGAAAATTCGACTTTTCTTAAGGAATTTTTTTTTACTGCTGCTTTAATTCATATTTCATTAAAAATATGGTTATCAAAAATACATTCAAAATTAGTTGTATAAGATATTATTCTTAATAATTAAATTAAATAGCATTTTAACGAAAATAATTGTGTAATAGATAAAATAATGCAAATGCGTTGCCAGTGGTCCAGTGGTACCAAAAATGTTAGTTTCATGAAAACTACCCTTAAATATGCGAATTTTTAAAAAATTCTTTCTGTTTCGTAATCTACATATGTCATACTACTCACCCTTAAATTTATGACATTAAGTTCGTTTCCACCCTGTATATATATATATATATATATATATATATATATATATATATATATATATATATATATATATATATACTGGCAATGATTCCGCTTAATTTTAATATTTGACCGTGTCTAAATGTACTTGATTTTTTCCCATTTAAATAACATTCGGTTTTGGCATTATTTTGGAACTTTATTTTTCTCCGCGATGTTAAGAGGTTTCAAAAATCCATTCATTATTGGAATATATACTAGAACCATCTACAGTTATCTTAATAATAATGATTAGGACTTCAAATTTTGTCGACATATTCTCGGGTCATTCTAGTATATATTCCAATATTGAGTGATTTTTTAAACCTCTGCACAAGTACTTGTAGTAGTGAATTCTGATTTGCGCATTTTCGTACATAATCGGTTCGTTATCAAGTAGCTTGAATTTGCTTGAAATTGCTTGATCAAGTCAAGTAGTAACGATAGAAAATCAAGTCAAGTCAAGTAATTTACAAAAACATCAAGCTACTTGACTTGATGAAACCCTAGACAAAAGCTTTGGAGCTTTGACAGCCTGTGAGGTGACGCCTGCTAAACGCCTTTAACAGTACAATACATCAGTATCAAAATCTGCAGATAATAGTAGACTGGCATACTCAAATATGGGTCTTATATTTATAGTACATTTTAGAACTTCATATAAACGCCTATTCAGAAACAAAAATTTACTAAATGTTTAAACTTTATTTAAAATAAACGTGTAGTCTTGAGCGAATACCATTTGGCGACTCCTTATCTAAATTAAGTTACTTGTGGATTAATTTATAAAGAAATAAAAAGATAAAAATAATAAGAAGAAGACATAAATTATTATGAGGACGATATGTAACGTATACAACGAACTGCACTAACACTCTGACAAACAGAAAACAGTGAAACTATTTCGGCCACTACCATAAATTTAAAATGTAAAAAAATATAACACTGTCTAAAAAATGTTAAAAATGAACGAAATGTTTAGCTTAAACACTGTTTAAATTTTTGTTTCTGAATAGGCAAAAGTTTTATCTTCAACAAATACTTGTTTCGCCACTTAACATTAAAGGTATCATTTTACAGCCTTCAGCAGAGAAAGTATAATTTTATTGCCTTGTTACTGTAATAATAATAATACATAATAACCCTCATAACACCAACAATGGAAATTATGCACTGTAAGTGCAGGGCGGCAATAAATTTACTGTTTTAAATTCTATCTAAGAGGCCATGGTAATACTTAACTATCTCTCTCTTCGAAGAGGATATCTTTGTCTAAAGAGGTTACTTCATAACTCAATAAATAGCAACAATAAAATTGCAACAATTACGAATTGAAAAATACAAAAACTGTCTACAAACTAAATTGTAAAGGACAGTATATACACTCCATTTTTGGCTAGTCCTTCGAAGACCCTTTCTTCCCGTTGTTAGGATCCCTGATACATGTCGTGTTGACTGACCGCAAGCAATAATCCTAGCAGGACCTCCAAGTCCTGCAGGAGAGCATGTCTTCCTGGATTCCTCCCTAGATATCCTCTCTGTATCCTGGACATCCCGAATTTGCATTTGGTACCGTGTAAAGACACATTGGAGACACCAGAAATTATAGACAAAAAATTGGATAAATTATTTGAAATGTTGGATGTGAGTTGGATAGAGAAAATGATGCACTCTACAAAACAGCTAGAAGTGCCCGCAAGGTACAGTTAGTGTTTCAAAATTAAATAATTTGTTAAATTGTAATGTTATATTTATTTCCAAAAAGAGATATTTTAATATACAAGAACCGAGAGGAGTACAAAAAGTAGTACTTTTTCAAAGTGTAGGATTAATGTGAAATTTTTATAACATTATAAAGATGGTAAAAAATTTGGCTAAAATTTCTGGTCATAAAATATTATACATATATTTTTACTTACTGTAGAGCGAACACCATGTATTCAAATGCTCAAATTTTGATCCAAAATGGCATTATGAATACACTGTATAAACCGTACCAGTATTATACTTTTGTTAATATTACAATTTTCTTTTAAATTTAACAATGTTCCTTTATATTTAAGCTTAAGTTAATTTTACTATTAGAAGAATAGAAATATAACTATTCTATTATTCAAAATTAGTTCAATTTAATTATACAATAATATAAAGTATACTGGTATATATTATAATATATAGGTTCATTTTGGACCACCCTATATATGTTATAATTATATAATATTTAATATATAATCAAAAAGTATCAAAGATTTATGTAGCCTAGTCTAATAGTTATTATAATTAATATATACAGTCCATACATATATTTACTCGTGGTTTTTATAATTATAAAACAATTATTTTAGTCCACCAGGTTAAAAATTTAATTTATATATTTATAATAGCATATACTTACCATATTTTTTTAATCAATAGATAACAAAATTTTAAAAACATTTTATTTCTGTACCAATTCAAAAAAAGAATAGAATGAAATTTTGATTTTGTAAATGGTTTGACTCGAGAAAACCATTTCGTTCTTCTTTCAATATAAAAATCAGTAATATGGATAGAACTAGTAGCTAGTATATAATTGACAGCTGTCACGGCTGTCACTTGTTTAAATTTTGTCGGCAAATGTAAGCCACTAGCTTATTGGTGAGTAGTTTTCTGACGTCATCAAGCGACAGAAAAAGCGACAATTTAAATACTTCAGAGACAATGTTCTCTTGAATAAAGAGCAAAGAAATAAAAAATGCAACATCTCATTATGGAAATGAAGTACTTCATCTGTCCTAAATAATGGTATACATTACAAGTTTTATATGCGTCCTAAATTCTCAGAATGCCAATATATTTATTTAATTATTTATGATTCTAATTATTTTACCGAATAATTAAATAAATATATAAATTAAATTTTATCCTCTCACCAGATATTTCTGAACCACGAAACCTCCCTATTATAAGGGGTATATCTCATAAATATAACACCACCTCCCTGTGTCTCTTAACGGTACCTCCCTCTATTGCTCGCTACCCATTCGGTGGAGAACCCTAGTCCTACCCTCCATCCCTCGGCTGCGGAACCCACAGTGGATTCGGAACCCTTTAAATGGTTTCTGAGTCTATTAAGTGGGTTCAGTATTTGGATTAGCAAATATGTACTAACGAGTACTTTAAGGTTGCTTTACCTAGCATGTCATTGTACGCCGCTACAATTCGAATGGGGACGACGGTTCGAACTATAAGTGGTAGTGATTGGTTGTACCAGATAATATGGAGTGATGTATCCTCTACTGTAGTGTGAATTATTTTTATGGTAGCTCTGAGCAAAATTTTGCAACAATGCCCAAATTCTGGTACAAATTAAATAAAAATAAAATAGGCATAAAATTTTACAATATTTAATATCATTTAATATTGAAAACATTATTCGTACAACCAATCACACCATCTGTATAGTCCCTAAACAATACACAATCACCATATCTCCCCATTCGACGATGTTCAATTGTTCAATGTGCTTCTTTGTTCGATGTCAGCCTTATATGTCCAGGGCCAAAAATTGTTCATTTTCTTTCTACAACGAATTTTACTTATTACAGACCTGTGTATACGTACGGATATATCCTTTCTAGAATATTTTTGGCCCTTTGTTCTTTCGGGATCGGGGCGACGTTGCCAAATTGGGCATTAGAAAGAAATTAGCTAGGAGACGAGTAGTATAGTGTTGCAGGATTGATAAGAAATATGAGATGAATAGATGAATTCGAAGGGTTTTAAATTGTAGGATTACACTTTCCACAACAAATATATCAAATTAATGACACTTTTTAATGCTCCCAAATTATGGTACATTGTTATACCATTTTAAAGTCATACATATAATTTTAAATTATTTATAAAATAAAAATAATTTCAATACAATGACATATTTATCAAAGTTCCTAAATTATGGTACATTTCTGTGCCATTTTAAATTTTGTTTTAAAACAAATATGTATACTCAAAGTATTTAAAAATTGTACCATTTGAAAGTATTTACATCATCTGGTATCTGCTTCAAATATGGAAACAAGTTTTGGTACATGACCTTAAGGAAAGCAGTTTTGACAACATTGAAGGAAAATTTTCGAACATATCAAATGGTATATAACTATACTCATGTCCAATTTGGCAACAACGTTTTCGTTCCCGATCTATCCGTTAGGTGTCTCTTATGTAGCGGTGTTGCAAATTAATGCGCCAATTCAATAGGCCATTTTGTCATAGTTTGTGACTAGGGTTTATATGACTTTGTTTATCAAAAATAAAATATTTAAAATATAAAAACAAAAAAAATTCTAAATGGAAAATTTATCACGACAATATTAAATATATTTTCAGTTGTATAATTCAAACTTTATATCGTGGGCCTTAATATACACTGAAAATTATAAATTGTGCTGTCCATATTGACTTATTTGAAGGTCGGAAGGGCCTGAGACACTGAATTTTTAGAGGTTTAGACATTTAGACAATTTTTGAGGCAAAGTAATAAATCTTTTAATTATGTACCTAATTTTGTTGGTACCTACGGACAAAATAATTTTCATCCATTCCCATTATAAAGTTGTTAAGTTCCCAATCTTCGTACCATTTTTTGGGAAGGATGAAAACTCAGTGTCTCTGCCCCCCCGCCTCTCTTCAGCTGGTATGCGTGATATGCGTGAGCTCAGAACTATCCTGCATGTGAATGGGTTGCGCCGTCCCTAAATGTACCCAAATTCCCCCCTGCGTTCCCGGTAGATAGCGTCTAGGTTCTAGATTCTAGTTTTAGTTCCGTTTCATGTTACTGGCTTGTGTTCTAGATGGTTCTGAGCGGTTCACAGTTGTAGGTATAGGGGGGTTTTGAAGTGTCTGCTTCGGAGGGGGGAAGAAAAAGGGGGGATTTAGTCAATGTAGACAAGGTAGTTTTAAGTTTATCGTTTGATCACGTAATAATGGTACGATAGTAGTGATTGGAAAGGGGAGGGGGATTTAGTTACTGTACAAAATTTCAGGTAATTACAAACTAATCGTTTCAACCCCTAAATTATGGTACAATTGATATAACTTATTTAATGTTATCATAATTTGACAAGACTAATGTATTTAAATTCTTTTGTTGTCAAGCTTGTATAAACACAGTCAGTTCTTGGATGGGTAACCCTTAGGTACATATTTTTTGTTATTTTGTATAATAAATATCTCGCTTATTTATTAAGTTAGTAATTTCTTTCATATAACATGATTTATACAGCAACATACAAGCTACTTGATGACGAATGTACATTCATGATACCACTTCCGGATTATTAGTAATTAATATAACTTTTAAATTTCTAATGGAACATACTATATTTTTTTACAAATTTGAAAAGTACATCAAATTTGCTTTACAATCATGTAAAATAATCCATATGTTACATAATTAAAAAGTAAAATGGCGGGCACTTTTTTATACACCTAGTCGAAAAGAGAATAGTGAGCCATGACTGTGGCTTGAAATAAAACAATGAACTAAAACATAATAATGAAGACAATAAGAATAAGGAACACTTAATAACAACAAAATGATTTTACAACAAATATTCAAAATGACTCTCAGCCTCTTCAATACATTTTTCACAACATTGTGAAACCGAATAAGTAGCCTTTTCTATTTGGTCTGCAGATAAAGATTCAATTGCCACTTCAATTTTATTCTTCATTTCGTTTAATGTGTTTACTGGTTCTTTATAAACAAAATCTTTCACGTAGCCCCATAAAAAAAATCAAGTGGGGTCTTATCGAGAGAACGAGCAGGCCACCGAATTAAACTAGTTGTATAAAAAAGTGCCCGCCATTTTACTTTTTAATAATGTAACATATGGATTATTTTACATGATTGTAAAGCAAATGAACTTTTCAAATTTGTAAAAAAATATAGTATGTTCCATTTGAAATTTCAAAGTTGATATTAATTACTTATAAACCGGAAGTGGTATCATGAATGTACATCCGTCATCAAGTAGGTTACATATTGCTGTATGAATCATGTTATATGAAAGAAATTACTAACTTAATAAATAAGCGAGATATTTGTTGGGTCCATTAAAATATAATTCAGCTTACCCCATTCCTACTTCAGCCGTTATAGCTTTTAGATAGGTCAATTTTATATCGTAAGCCAAATTTTCTGCTCTTTATACTCACGAATTCATTTATTACTTGCGTTTTCCAACTGGTAGAGGGTGAGACTTGGGGTTCAAATCTCAGTGTTGCCTAACCTATAACCAAACATACCAGTAATTCGTAACCCACTACAAACTGTAGGTTCCTTGGATTTCGGTATTTTTTTGAGAATCTGCCATATGCTAAATATGGATTTATCTTCTAATATATGAATAAGATTTAACAAATACTATAAAATTTATGTTTTTAATATCATCAATACGAAATCTGCGATTAGAAACAGAATGGCATAAAATTTTAATCATTTGAAACAAAGACTTTTATTTTAAGTTCACCAGTAAAAATGGGTCTTATCAAAAAAAATACATTTTGGGGAAACAATTAAACAAATAGATAGTGAATATTATGGGATGCTTTCCCTCTCGAAGCAGTCACCCCAAATCTACCCCGTCCCCTAAATTTCGGCCAAGTTTAGTCGATCACCATGATCCCAACTGATTTTGTTTTTTATATACGTATTAATTTAAGAACTTACTGTACACAAAATGTTGTATATATTATATAATATACATTATACATAACTAATATTATATTGTAAGGTTTAATCGGTGGCTCGCATACCATACGTTAAGCATCCCTTACCTTCATTAGCCTCCTTAGCTCCCGTTTGGTTCAAGCTGTGGCATATGGTTCAAATGGTTCAGATGGTAGAATGGTTGGCGGTGGTACACGCCAGTATTTAGGAAATTGTTTGGGTGTATGACTAGCCACTTGGAAATGGCACGCGGTTTAAATCCCAGAAAATGGTACAGTCACTTATATATGGTACTAAAGGAATTTAAAGTACATAACATACATTTGAAATGGTATGGATACATGTATGGTATAATATATAACCTAAAGAATGGTTTTAATTACCTGAAATATGGTACGAATTAAACAAAAAATTGATAATAATGGTTGTCATTTTTTTAAATATACTTTTTATGGTACTATAATATAGCAGTACTTTTAGTATGGTACATAGTAATTGTAAAATGGTACATTATATGTTTTATTGTTGTTATATATTTTATGCCCAAAATTTTATAAAAGGGCCCAATTATGCTATATTAGTTTTAGAGGAAAAAATTGTACATACAAATAATTATAACATACACGTAAAAAAATGGATGAAATATATTTATTACAACAAAATGTATGTACATTTTTTTTAATTGTTACATGTTTTATATATATTTACAAATGATAAAATGTATATGGTGTATGATTTTTACATAAAACAATATAATTATGAATATTAGTATAATTTTAGTTAGTACAAAGTTAATTTATTTATTATTAAAAATCATATACCATATACTATGTACTTTTGAATATTAATAATACAATTTTTATATTGGTTATATAAATAATAATTCGTGTCTTTTGCTTCGATTAAGAATAAAGTTAAATATAAATATATTATTATAATAATGACTTAAGTAAAAAATAGATAAATTAAATTATGGTTCATATATACCACCCATACATTTTTTATAAATAAATAATCATTTGCGAAGATTTTTTATTGAAATTTGAACATAGTTATGGTTTGGCTAACAAATACAAATATTTAAATAAATTATTATACTCAAAAATAATAATTATGGTACTCCATTATGTGTGGTACAGCAGTTATGAATATAAGTGTATGTCTTTATAATATATACCTTTGGAATTCTTCAGATATTAATAGGTATGCAAAATTATTATATTTTACAGGTATTATTGGCGAAATTTTGATATTATTTATGGAATTATGGAAACGAAATTTGCACAAAATTTGGTATGCGTAGTACCACAGGAATTTTCGCATTTTTTATGGAAGGTTTTCTAGATAAATTTAGGTATTACTCTAGGTATATGGAATTCCTAAGGTATTGTCAAGTGGCATAAACAATTCATCAGTTGTACCTTATAAATTCATGATATTTATTTATTGTTTATGTGTGGTGTACCATATATAAGTGATTGTCTACTTGTACAAATATATCTTGATAAGATAGTAGTCATATTTAACGAGAAAAAAAATGCGTATTAAAGTTTATATTTAAAACGAACAAGAAGGCGTACAAATTTTCGTTGAATACGTGCAAGAAAGAACCATTTGAACCCACACAATATCCCGTTGTAGTTGTAACAAAATGTAGTTACTCTAAATAAATTCTGGCGGGAAATTTGAAATATGCCACTAGCGCATAAATAAATTAGCGACTAATGAATCCTATGCACATTTGCTCCACCGATAAATGTACTTTACAAGCCGTTTTGGCTTCGCAATAAAATAAACGAGCAATAACCAATTCCTGGATGCTTTGACTTGACTAAAGATATTCAATTATTGATAAAGATTACTTGTAAGTAAGTACGTATGATATATCAAGATTTTACACTATGATTATAAGAAGGAAAGAGTAGTGAATGAACTACTGATTAAAGTTGTACTGTACAGATAAAGTTTGTAACATAAGAACAATACTTATAACTTGTTTATTATGTAATGGTGTTCGGGTTCATGCCCGTTGTCCGTATGTATGTATACACGACTCTATACAATGTACATATAATATTACAGTGGTAAGACAAGGTTCACAACGTGCCGTGTGTTTGTGGGACAAAATAATATGGACATTGTTCAAAACATATAAACAATAATTGTTTTATTTAATACATATTTTCTACTTTCCCGTCATATTCCTCGTTTTTATTTCAGAGATATTAGCAGTTATTTTCAGGTGCTGGAAGGTAGGTGTACCTATTTAATAAATATTTTAATAGAAACACTATACCTACTATAAATTTAAATACCAGGTTCGACCCCACCGACGGCTAAATATTTCAAATTTTAAATGGCACAAAAATGATCCCTTTGTTGTACTCTACACGCCTAGTAAACGCTCGCACGGTACAAATATGTCATCCTCGTTCCCAAAATCTGTGTAAAAAACAGATTGGCACACCCAGCCACCGACGTATATATGGGGGGGGGGGTTTAGGGGGTTCAAACCCCCCCATCGGTTATATTTTGCCACGTTTGATATTAAGCTGGATATAATTTTCTTACAAAATTGGGAGATTATGTACCTACTTAAAATGAAAACGAAAAATGGGCCGCAATGCCGGTGGGAACACGATTGCCAGGCGGGACGTATATTCGGGATTGTCCCCTATTTCAGCTAACATTTGAGCGTCCCGTAAAGTACTGTTCGGTACGCCCATTTGTCGCGTATTTTGTGAGGAACGCAATTTAATTAACATTATTATACTGTTTATTTTGAGCAATTCAATAGAATAATGATATTGCTACTACTCAGTAATATAATATATTAATTTAATGCAACATTGTATTTTCTGTTTTTGTAGTTATTGCTTATGCTCCCATCTCGCATCATAAAGTCTAGTAGAAGGGGCAACTATACGCTTTTGGAGCGTACATACGCGTTTTCGTCATAAAATATGGATTTTAATTTTTAAAAATTTGTTAAATTTGCTTCATTGTAAAGAACTCTATATTATCTTACATTGCATTAAAACACGTTTGACCTTGAAAATTTTCAAAATATATATATATATATATATATATATATATATATATATATATATATATATAAATGCAACCAGTGGTTCTCAAACGGTAGAATAAAATTATATTTTTTTAAATGGCAACCTATATAAATTTTTTGTCCATTAGATAGAGTTTTTTTCTGATTTCAACGATATAAATATGATATGGGGTTGTATAACAATTATTTCGAGAAAAATGATATTAAAAATCAGAAATAATTCTACAATATTGAAGTAGGCTATGCAATAAACAAATGCAAACAAATGATACAGGTGACAGATAGTTTTGTTACTTACGTTATTAAGTGTTTGTACTATTATTTTTTGATATTTCTTCGTTATGTAGTTCATTTGTTATTATGAATTTCTTAGTAAAACAAGTTATTTTAGATATAAGAAAATAATATACTATCGTAACCTAGGCAATAGTCGTATTAATAGTTGTTTATTGCATAGCCTACTTCAATATTGTAAAATTATTTCTGATTTTTAATATCATTTTTCTCGAAATAATTGTTATACAACCCCATATCATATTTATATCGTTGAAATCAGAAAAAAATCTCTATCTAATGGACAAAAAAATTATATAGGTTGCCATTTAAAAAAATATAATTTTATTCTACCGTTTGAGAACCAGTGGTTGAATTTTTTATTTATTATTCCTCATAAATTAAGCCCTTTTTCCTGGTAATTTTTTGTATATAACATTTTTCTCTAAAGTCATTAGTTCGCCCAAAAAAGCGCTGGTTATTTTAAAGGAAACACGCTGTATATATATATATATATATATATATATATATATATATATATATAAACATCATCGGGAAAATGTTAAAATTGGATTCTAGGGTCGTTGTGATTTAACAAAATCTCATATACAAATTCTATACATAAATTTTCTTGCAAAATATTCTATATTGACGGATGGTAATGTGCTGGCCACATCAATTTTTTTTAACTCTATATCAATTGAATATAAAGTATAAAATGAAATCAAATCGTATAGAAAATCAAATATGTTTTTATTTCTAATAATACAAAATATCAAAAAATTATATTTAACTGCCCTTGTTCAAGAGAAATTGTTAAAAGTTGCAAATGAGGACACTTCCGGTTGACCAATCATAACCAAAATCTAATCACCTTCACACTCCGAAACGGTCGTCACATACATACACACGCACACACACACATACATTGTCGTAAAATGATAAAATTGTATTCTAGATGTCCCAAAACGTGCTCATCATTAAAAATTCACCATTGATTTTTTGACCTTATCTAAAAGCGACGGAAGGTAAAAATCAATAAAATAATCTTCATTTTGCAGTTTTAAAATGTCTAAGCAAACAAAAGAAAATTAAAATAAGCATAGGAACACCATAGAAGGCTGGAACAAAGTTTTTTTAACCAATAAATCAAATTTAAAGATTTTTAGACAGCAAAATAATAAATAAAATAGTAGACAAACACTTTTAAACTGCTTAAACTATAACTTAATTGTCAAATTAAAAAATATACTTCATTATTTATTTGTTCAAAATTGTTAAAATCATAAAATTATCAATATAAGTTGATATTTTCAAAAAAATACTATGTAATTTAAATATGTATTGGTCCGCGATGAAATAGTTTTGGGTGCACTGTTTTGTTAACAACAAATGCATGTGAAATTAGTTGTAGGTGTCAAGTGATTTAAATGGTGGACTGTTAAGCGTTCTTTAGTGTTTTTCGTGTAAATTAAGGACTTTGAGTGTTAAAATAGACTGAAATAGTGCATTTCAACTTTATTAAAGTGCTGTGCTACATAATGTAAGTATTTGTTTTATATATTAATAACATTTATAAGTATAATTTAACATTTACGTTATCTGAAAGTTTGATTTAAAAGAAATATGCTATATGACAAGTATGTTAATAAAAAAATGGACATAAAAGTTAAAAATATGTTCAATAAATAATAATTTATATTGTTTTACATAACATTTTAATCGAAAAAGCTATGAATTAAAAATTTATTCACTATTTTACGCACAATTATTAGTGTCCTCAGGAATGCATCGTACCCTAGTATCATCATCCTCAGATGGAGATGTAATAATTAATTCATATTTACTATATTTTGTAAATAAAACTACCGTAAAACGGAAATCCATTCTTTTAATAAAAAAAACAAACTTTTCTACTCTTTTAAAAATATATTGGTTGTGCCAACAACCCGGCTGTTATTCGTCTTTTATAGCATATATTATGAAGTATTCATTTTATAAACTCTTGTTATTTTAAATCCTGATCAAAATAAATATGAAGTCTTTAATTTGAAGTCATTTTGGTACATGATAAAACTTATTCTTTTCTTAGCTAAGTAAGTAGTCTAAAATCCCACCGAAAAGATTCTCATTGCAGTTTGGAATGACTTATTTTCCAACCTCTGAAAGGTTAGGAATCGACATATTACTGTAATGATAGTGTATAAAGATAGTTTTCTAGTCGGTGCCATTCTTACGTGGAGGATAATACGAGGTCTGGCTATTAAATAACGAGACTGCTTATGAAAAAGAGTTTTATTTTAAATTTTATAATCGAATGCTCCCCTTCAATGTACTTCCCTCCCCTCGCCACACACCGTTCCATTCGTTTTTTCCATTGGTCAAAGCAATGTTGGAAGTCTTCTTTTGTAAGAGCGTTTAGGAGCTCCGCCGATTCTCGCTTCACTTATTCCATCGACTCGAACCGGGTTCCTTTTAAGGCAGACTTGATCTTCGGAAACAGAAAAAGTCACAGGGTGCTAAATCAGGCGAGTGTACGAGCACTGGGGTGCCTCTAGCGGCTAAATAACACTTCACAAGTCTGTTGCCAAAACTTTCAAATAGTAAGTTTGGTTTACAGTTTGACCCTCGGGAACCTATTCAGTCATCACGATGCCGTTGATGTCGAAAAAAACGATTAGCATGGCTTTAAATCTTCGGTGCTCTCTCGGCCTTCAGAAAACCGTTTATACCATTGGAAAACACGCGCACGAGATGGAGAATTCTCACCATAGGCCTCTTTCAACAACTTATAGCACTCAGTCGGAGTTTTTTTTAATTTAACGAGAAATTTCACATTGATCCGTTGCTCGTGTTTTTTGTCACACATTGTTATCGGCACGAGAAAAGAACACGTTCGTGTTTTCGTACCGGAATAGTAGACACTTGCAGCTATCCAACGCTGCATTCGTTTCCCCCCCTACCCCTCTAGGACGCCTTCTGCGCGGGCAGTCTCGTTATTTAATAGCCAGACCTCGTATATAAATAAGCACAGCAATGGAATCAAACCCTATTAATATTGATATATATATATTTATTTCCATATCCATGATTTCTAATCTATCCCTAACTCCTGGTATATTTTCAGGATTTAAAGACGTCGACTCAACCCATCTCTTCCCTTGTCAATCAACAAAACTCAATGGTAAGTTCTACTTGTTTAATTCATTAGCCATGATGTTTCCTCTGACAAGCTGACCGGTTCATGCTTGATGTGGCTGACCGGTAACGGTTAGGCTGGTTGGCAAAAGCACAGCTTTCGCTTTACCGATTCGGAAAGCTGGGGTAGCTTAGAGCTTACGTATAACATAGGATAGAAGGATAGGGATGTATGTGTATTTGTATATACAAGAATAATCAATGATGAGTTTTAATTAAAATGAGCTAATCAATTAAAAATATATGTTTTTAAAAGCACTATTAAAAGTAGGCTTTATAGCGTTTGTTTCTAATGTTAAAAATCTGATGTGGCCAGCACAATACCTTCCGTCAATCCTGTGTATTATGTACAAATTCCATACATAAATTTTCTTGTAAAAGATTCTAAATTTTTGGTATTTCATGATTACTTTCTCGGCAACTGAATTCCATACTCCTGATAACAAACAAACCACATGAAATTTTGAATGAAAAATTATGACACTTTCAGTTATGGACATGATTAATTGCTGTCATTTTGACACGGGTCAATATATTTTCTTGCAAAAGATCTTATATTTCCAGTAAAATTATTTTATAAACAAACTATGGAAATTGTTCTTGACATTGACATCTTCTTTAGTTTTTCCCATTTGTTAGGGGTCGCTATTTTTATTTTTTCTTCCAATCATTTTTGTTTTGCGTGTCGTCCTCATTCAGTTCCTTCATATTCATCCTCATGTTCAAACCAATGTAATCGTCTCTCTTATATCTTTCTAGAAACATTAGAGTTATTTGCCTTATTTTTTCATTCATTTACTTTTTATTGATACTGATATCTGTCAATTTGAATTACCTGAATATATTAGTAGTTTCCACGGTTAAGTTAGCATATTATCTTTATAATTCTTTAACTATATATCTGTTGAATATGAAATATAAAATGCAATTAAGTCGTATAGAGCATAATATATTCTTAAGTTATAATAATAAAACTGTTAAAAACTTCAAATGAGGATACTTCCGATTGACCAATTATAACCAAAATCTAATCAAGTCTGCATATGGTTGTAAGGAAGAGGAATACGCAAGAATTGTAATTTTTGGCATTCTAGTATTGGAGATATCGTGCGCGGTCACATACACACACACGCACACACTTGCATACAGACATCATCGTAAAAATAGTAAAATCGTATTGTAAAGACCCTAAAACGTGATTATTCAATGAAAACTCACCACCGAAATTGTTGACCAAAGACAATACCTTCCTTACCTAGAGGTGACGGAAGGTAAAAAGGTTGTATCATTATAGTTTTTCATTTACCCTAGTCTAAACTAGAATATTTTCATTTCGGTTTGTCCTGAAACCTATCTACAATAGTAACAATAATTATCCACTAGCATTGCCCAATCCAGCACAACATTACACATTCGGTATTTATTTGTATCCAAGTTGGTCATGATTTTTGCCGCGTGTAATACTTTAAGCTTCGCTAGTATCCCCCACGAGTTACGCAGACCGGATGTGGATCTGTCGCTGTGGGGGTGAAGTGAACCGGAAGTGAAGATTACCGCACTAACGTGAATAAATTGCCCTGACCGCCGCCAGGACCAGACTCGCGTATATTTCACTAAACGGATGCTCGGTGCTACAAAACGCAGAGATAAAAACCAGGTTTATTTTTGATAACTCGAAAATATGTTTAAATATGGTGGGATATGTCTATTATCACAGTCACGAGTTTTATACATTGTTTGAGGACTTTCGTTCATTCATACGACAACTGTTTTCTCAATTTTTAGCGTTTTAATTTCATCGTTTGTTAGATAAACAAAATGAAAGTATTAAATTGACTTTTGGACTTCCATTATCTTTATTAATTAACAAAAACACAAATTGTCACAACATTTCGGTAGCTGATATCTGCTGCCGTCATCAGGTGAAGTGATACTAACTAATTCCTAATATTCCGAGTCTTATATCTAGTGTTATGAGGGTGGTCAAGCGTCGTTGGGAGTTCAAGTGTATCTGGTGATCCATGATTGGTTGTTGTCTCCTGTGCAATGGACTGTGGCGGTTCTTCAATTGGTGGTTCCCTGGTTACAATCTTCAATGAGGTGTTTTGAGAAATGATCTTCTTCCAAAGTGGTTTGATTTCTACACTGGCATGGCTGAAAACCTTTTCCCGGTTTATCATGATGTACGCGGCCTCTTTAAACTTTCGTTTGAAATTATGATCCTCTTTGGAGATGATTTCCGCGTTGTCCCATAAAATTCTATGATGGTTTTCCCATGCGTGGTCTGCAATTCCGGATTTCGATGTTTCTCCTCTTGATATCCAGTGGCCTCTTAGTTTCGCCTATGTACACTTTCCCACATTCACAATCCACCTGGTAGATTCCGTTTTCAGATCCTGCTGATTTCGGAGGTGCCATGGAGGAGAGTAGGTTTTTCAGTGCTGTAGTATTTTGGAATCTGGTGGTAATTCCATATTTTTCACCTGTTCTTCTAATTTTTTTAATAACGAGACATCCTATAAATTCAAAGTTAAAAAGAAAATGAAAGTATATTCAGCTCTTCTGTTTTTCGTAGATATAAATTGAATAAACATGATTTTTCTTGCAATATTTCCAGTAAAATTATTTCATAAACAAACTATGCAAATTGCACTTGACACTGACATCTTCTTTGGCTTTTTCCACTCGTTATAGTGGTCGCTATTCATGCAATACAGCCTTTCCATCTTATCTTTGGTCTTCCTCTGTTTCTTTCCCTTCTATTAATAAGTTATTCATTCTTCTTCCAATATATCCTTCATTTTTCCTTATGACTTGTTCAAACCAATATAATCGTCTCTCTGGAAACTTCTATCACTCGAGCTATTTCCTTTCTTCTCATTCCGTATTCTACTTTTTCGTGCCTTCTCCAACATCCATCTCAATATTCTCATCTCTCTTCCACATCTGTCAATAAAAAAATTCTTAATAAAGTAGCTGTTTCCATGGTTATAGTATAGCTGGCTGATTTATGAAAATTAATATGAAGTATAAAGTGAAATGATATCGTATAGATAATAGAATATTCTTTAATAATTATAATGTCAAAAAAAATATTTAACAGCATTTTTTCAAGGAACACTGTTAAAATCTTCAAATAAGAGTATTTACGGTTGACCAATTATAACTAAAATCTAAACCTTGTCTTTCAAAAATTCATATTGTTTCGACTAAGACAGAACATTCCATTTTAAAACGATGCTTGTTGTTGACAATACTTTCGCTGTAACGTAAGTTTATATATTTGTTAAGATATATAATATATCAACGTTCAAGTTTATATATATATATATATATATATATATATATATATATATATATATATATATATATAGTAAACACAATAAATACTTTTAATTTTACAACGTAACTATATTCTTTTTAAAGCCAAAATACAAATGGATCCAGATAAAGTAGACATCGTAGTTAAATGCGTTTGTCTTTTGCATAACTTAATCATCAATGAGGAAGGTCTTACTTCCCTTGTTCTTCCTGAGATGGAATTTGAACCCCTAATAAAACCAAAATCGAGCGTTATATATTAATTCAGATATATTACCTTGATTCATAGGCGTACGATTAGTGTTATTTTCTGTCAGTGTCACTGACACAACTACAAAAACGTCCTATAAAAATATGTAATTATTATGTAATTGCTCAAAAATATTTATTTTCACCTCCCGCTACCCTTGGTAAGGGAGGTATAGGGATCGTGCTAAAAATCGCATATCGAAATTTTGGTAAATGACCACGTTTTAAGGTCCCTACAATGCAATTTTAACATTTTCACGATGATGTCTGTTTGTATGTGTGTGTGTGTGGGTGTGGATCCTCTTTACGCTCTAACTCAAATACTATCATTTAAAAAGTTTTGAAACCATGTATTTCTACCTTATTCTAATATGGAAAGAAGCCATTAGATTTTGGTGGCAAACCTGAAATGGCAGTTTACTTGAAGCTCTTTTTTTCGCAATTTGTTATTCCATTTTCGACAGGTTTGCTTTAATACTTTTTCTGTATATTCTATGGATAAATTTATAAAGTAATATAAAAATTATGCCCCATAGGTAAATGGCTGGAGGTATTGTGTTGGTCACATCAGTTTTTTTATATTTCTTAACAATTAATATGATCCTGAGTTAAATTGGACTAAGGTTATTTTGCTGAGAACTCCTCTTTTTTAACCTTATGCATTTTTATATTTTCTTTTGCTTCAATCTCCTTATTGTCTCTATCCCTTTCCTCCCGTCCGTATCTTGAGCCCTTGAGCAGAACTGCTGGCAACCACTTGACTTGCGGAGCTGAGCTCGGCTGTAGTGTAGTGGTCGAGGCGTCGGCGTCACTGCCGACGCTCGTCGCCGACGTCGACGTCGCTTGACGCTTGAAGCTTGACGCGGCGTCTAATGCCTAGCCACTTCCCAATCCGATTTCAATCTCTTTGTTTCTCGGGGGGGGGGGGGAGGCGGGTGGATTGTACAGAGTAGGAATACAACGGAATTTAGGATGATGGTATAATATTCGTGAGAAGTGATGGAATATTTTTTCTTTAATTAACAGAGTTAACAGTCTATTGGGCCTATTCTGTAAATCAGTGATTAAATTTTTTATCCAATAGATATTGATTTGACAACTGACAAATGTCTGATTTATTTTCCTCGGCAACTGAATTCCACACTCCTGATAACAAATAAACCACATTATATAAGAAAATCATGAAATTTTTAATGAATAATTATGACATTTGTCAGTTATGGGTATAATTAATAACTGTTATTATGACACGGGCCCCCATATTTGCCTGCCAAGGTCTGAAAAGTCACGTGGCTGCCAGCGCCCTATTCTGTATAAATTCTATACATAAATTTTCTTGCAAAATATTCTAAATTATTTTTCCAATTGTTAAGAGTCGCTATTTTTTAATTTCTTCTTCCACTCATTTCCTTTTCTCTCAATTCTTCCGCTATACAGTCCTTCCATCTTATCCTTGGTCTTCCTCAGTTTCTTCAACCTTCTATTAATAAGTTGTTTATTCTTCTTCCAATATATTCTTCATCTTTCCTCATGACATGTTCAAACCAATGTAATAGTCTCTCTTGCATCTTTCTAGAAACTTTATCACCCGAGCCAATTCCTTTATCTTTTAGTTCCTTATATTATCTGTCCATGTCTTCTCCAACACCTATCTTAACATCCTTATCTCTGCCACATTCATTTACTTTTCATTGATACTGATATCTGTCAATTTGAATTATCTGAATATATTCGCACTTTCCATGGTTATATCAATAAATAATATTTAAGACCAAAATCAAATCACGTCTGCATATGGATCTAAGCTAGAGAAATACAACAAAATTATATTTTTTGGAATCGTTATATATACACACGCACACACATACATACAGACATCATCGTAAAAATAGTAAATTCGTATTCTAAGGATTCCAAAACATGCTTATTCATAATAAACTCACTATTTAATTTGTTGACCAAAGACAATACCTTCCTTACCTAAAGGTGACGGTAGGTAAAAATTGGCATTGTACCTCATTTGTTTGATGTGCAAAACTGTTCGATCAACTATCTTCCTCTCCCTCAATGCTGGTCTAATTTGTGTGGAGAGTGATGCCCAAATCGCGCGTTACGGCCCCTGGGAAAGCATTCCTGCTTGGCTTGCAGGAAAGCAGGATGAGAGCAGGAGCTGACTGCTGGTCTCAAGTGCGTTCAGTTCTAACGCATTAGCACATTTCCCTACACCCTTTACCGCAATGTCTGGAGTGTCTACTATGTCTACAGTCCCCAAGGGCTAACATACATACTGATATATATTTGTACCATGAAAGATTATCTTATGTTCGTCTGAAATATCTTTACTGTTATATAGGTGTACTTAATATATTATTATAGACACTGACGAAAGATTTTTGTGATAAAATCATTTAGGTAAATTCTCCAAAGTGGGTAAATGGAGTAAGTGCGTTAATGGGGTAAGTGCGTTCATGTCCTGTAGTTCTTTATATCAATATACTCACATCAAATTTAATACGACGATGTATAAACATACGAATATAGAGTAAGTTTGCCGACTTTTGCTTGAAGCCCAATCTTTTGCATATATTCATTGAAAACAAAAAAAAAAAAAAACATATTTATGTCGTACAAACTAGATATTTGAAAAAGTATATACAATTTGGTCGGGTGTCAAAATCTGAAATAGTAAATATATTTAGAAGAAAAAATGTTGCTGTTTCGACCATTTATAAAACTATAAGTGAATGTGAGGAAGGCATACTATGTGTAAACCTTCCAAAAAGTGGACGGCCTAAAACTTTGACTAATGCCCAGTCAAATAGGTTGGTGATAAGTGCAAAAGACCGGTTGAGAACTTCGACTCCAAAATTGGCTCGCCGACTTCGGGTTTCACACATGACAATCAGCCGAGAACTCAGCAGAAATGGACTTAAACATCGGAAGAGGAAGAAGTGTCCAAAATATTCAGAACATCAGTTAGGTAGAATTCCGATATGTTGCCATGCATTAAGAACTTTACAGCTAACAGAGTTTCACGTTATCTAATTCGGAAATTAAAGGTAATGATGGATTTTATACGGATGATATAGAAAATTGTCCAAATAATGTGAAATATAAAACAAAAAATAAATTTGAAGACAAGATTTTGGTCTGGTGCGCCATATCAGCGGCAGGTATTTCACGTCCTTATGTTGGACATATGAGGGGTGAGGCGGTTGATGCTAACATTTATACCGAGAGATGCCCCCCGAAACTGGTTAATTTTATTAATACACATCATCCTAATGATAATATTGTATTTTGGCCGGATCTAACATCTTGCTATTACGCTAGAATAACCAGAGATGCTCACAACATTTGTGCCTAAAAATGACAATCCCCCAATGTTCCCCAAGCTAGGCCCATTGAAGAATTTTGGTCAATATTAAGTAGAAAGGTTTACGATAATGGTTGGGATGTTCAAAATGAATAACAGCTACGACGTCGAATATTTCAAAAAATTCGCGAAGTAGACAATATCGCCGCCCAGAACATGACGCGACATGTTAATCAAAAATTGCGTGCTATTGAAAACAATGGACCTTTAAGTATTATTTAAATTATACATTCTGTTAATCATTTATTCTAAAAAAAAGTTGCTAAATAAATTATTTGAATACATGATTTCTATATTTTTAAACTTTTATTACATACATACGTTAGTATAACCTAACCTAACGTACAAAATTATATCAAATATATAATTTTAATTATAATTGCTATTAAAACGTCTTTCACTAACAAATATATCTGTCTCTGCTCATTTCAAATGTCCTATACTCGTTATGTAGAATTAGAATCGTCTACTCTACATCTACAACATATAACAAAAGGTTTGATTTAGCGTATGTGTAATTTGGTTGGGACAATCTGTATCATTTGGTGTGTGAATGCGACGTAACAAATGGAATAGAATAGCGACGCGGTCATCCGGACGCCAGGCCGGGCGTCATCATCAGCATCGCGACACTCGCTTACCAGCTGCTGACTGTGCTCTCTCTGCGACGACGGCACATAGGCGTCGAGCACAAAAAAATAAAGGGGTACCTACACTCTGAACTTTTATGGCTTAGTGGATTTCTTGTCAATTCGATACAAGTTCTCTGTTGTCAGAGACGACTTAAGGCCTTGGGAGATTTGTTTTGTTATTTAGACACGGAAGGGCACCACCAGAAGTGGAGCCTGCGGCTTAATTTGACTAAACACGGGAAACCTCACCAGGCCCAGACACTATTTTATAATATACACATATTTCATGATTTATTTACCCTCCGACTACATAAAATAGTATATTCTACAAGTAATGGAATGGCCCATATTCCACTCGAGCAAAAAGTTTGTGGTCCGAGCCGAACGCGAGGACTACAAACGTGTTGTAGACTATACTTTCTCTAACAAGATTTTAGAAATTATACATAAAATGTTGATTGATAATAACAATGGGTTTTCCAATAAGAGGTGTTATTTTGATATTCAAAGAAAAATGCCATTTTTTAATATAAATGATCGGATGTTTATTTCATTATAAAGAGGAAGGTATGCCGTTAATAGTGGAAAATAACATCAGGCAAATGACCACCACGACCACGCTGACAGGACAATATCCTTTTCATGAAATTTTCCATAACCAAATCGCAAAGTGGCTGTCCTATGTCCTCGATAGCCTCACGAATTCCATCTTTGAGGTCTTGAGTCGACGCTGGGCAGTTGGCGTAGACCTTCTCTTTCACGTGGCCCCAAAGAAACAAGTCGCAAGGTGTTAAATCACAAGATCTCGGTCACCAATTGTGATCATCTCTTCGAGAGATAACACGGTCCGGAAACTTTTCCCGTAAAAGATCAATGGTTTCGTTGCTTGTGTGGCACGTAGCGGCGTCTTGTTGAAAGAAAACGTTGTCCAGATCAATACCATCCAATTCCGGCCATAAAAAATCGTTAATCATCTCTCGATAGCGCAATCCATTCACCGTAACTGTTGCTCCAGTCTCATTTTCGAAAAAGTAAGGTCCAATGACTCCGCCGGACCATAAACCGCACCAAACAGTCACACGTTGAGGATAGAGAGGCTTTTCAACAATAACTCTTGGGTTTTCTGAGCCCCAGATGCGACAATTTTGTTTGTTGACGAAGCCACCGAGGTGGAAATGGGCCTCATCACTCAAGATGATTTTTTGATTAAATTCCGGATCATTTTCATGCATTTCAACGACCCAATCAGCAAAGACACGACGTTGTTGATGATCGGCCGACTTGAGTTCTTGTGTTAACTGGACTTTATAAGCCTTAAGACCCAAATCTTTATGCAAAATACGGTGTAATGACGTTTGTGTAATGACTAATTCCAAAGAACGACGAGGAATGGACAAACCTGGGTTTTCTTCAACACTTTCGGCTACAGCAGCAATATTCTCGGCTGTTCTTGAGCGACGTACACGGGTTTTATTCTTCACATCACTAACTTGTCCCAACAGCTCGAATTTTTCCACCAATTTCTGTATTGCGGTCCGACAAGGTGCTTCACGACGACCCAAAAATTGTCGAGTTTTACGAACCGTCTCTGCCAAATTTTCACCATTTTTATAGTGAATTTTAATAATTTTAATGCGTTGTTGAAGCGTGTATCGTTCCATTTTTATTAATGGCGTAGTTTCTACTTGTCAAATGTCAAAAAATGACAGCTTCAAAAGCGACATCTACCGAAATAGCGGGCTATTCAAAATAACACCTCTTATTGGAAAACCCTTTATTATCATATACCGTTAAATATTTTTATAATATTCATATTTTTCTTTTGATTTATTTGGTAATAACTGGCTCCCTGTATCATCACCAAGTTACCTTATTTCTGGTGACGTACATTCCATATCTATATCTTTATTTCCACTTTATATGTTTTTCTATAAAATGTCTTCAGTTAATTTTCTAAGTAATATATTATTTCGGTTGTCCAATTATTACCAAAACCTTTTCAGCTCTTCCCAGTAATGTTTGATTGAGAAAAACGTAATTAAACACACACAGACATCATCGTAAAAATATTAAAATCAAATTGTAGGGACCTTAAAACGTGCTTAATCATTAAAATCTGGATATGCGATATTTAGCATGAATCCAATACCTCTCTTAGCGAGAGGTAAAAATTCTCATCTTTCATCTGCTACCCCAACACAATTAAAGACATTATAAGATTGTTAGAATTCGACATGAAGTTTTCTTTCCTATCATGTATTTGTACCAGTGCTTCGAACCTGAACCAAAACCAGAACCAAACCGTAATGTTTTAGTGAACCCAAACCCAAAACCGAACTTCTAATATATTTTTCATTGACCCCGAGTCGGAACCGAACCGGGTATTAAAATTCGGGTTCGGGGTTCAGCTCCGGTTCAGGTTCATTTTGAATTCGAAACGTAATCGTAATGCAGCCGATAATCGACGCCTGTTTTGTCTGTTTATGAAATTTGTATTCGGGTTTTTGTCTTGCGTAAATTGCGGCTTGCATTTTAAATTATTTCTATATTTATGATTGTTATATGTTTGAACCAGAACCGCGCCCGAATCTGTTGTGGCCAGCACAATACCTTCCGTCAATCCTGTGTATAATGTATAAATTCCATACATAATTTTTCTTGGAAAAGATTCTAAATTTCCAGTAAAATTATTTCATAAACAAACTATTCAAATTGCACTTGATACTGACATCTTCCTTTTTAGCTTTTCCCATTCGTTAGGAGTCGATAATTTTGCGTGTCGTTCTCATTCGGTTCTTTTTCTCTCAAGTCTTCCGCAATACAGTCCTTCCATCTTATCTTTGGTCTTTCTCTGCTTCTTCAACCTCCCATTACTAAACTACTCATTCTTGTTCAAATATAATTCTTCATTTCTCCTCATGACATGTTCAAACCAATGTAATCGTCTTTCTTGTATCTTTCTAGAAAATTGTAACACTAGAGTTATTTTCTTACCGTATCTTTCCGTGTTTCCCCAACATCTACTTCAACATTCTCATCTCTGCCACATTAATTTACTTTTTACTCATACTGACATCTGTCAATTTGAATTATATGAATATATTAGCAGTTTCCATGTTTAGCATAGCTGGCTGAATTATAAAATTTAATTTCTTTAAAATTCTTTAACTCTGTATCTATTAAATATGAAGTATAAAATGTAATCAAATCGTATAGAGAATAATATATTCTTTAAGTTATAATAATATTAAATGTCAATAAATCAAATTTAACTGTTAAATCTTCAAATGTGGCAACTTCCGGTTCACCAATTGTAACCAAAATCTAATCACTTGTTCTTCTGGATGTAAACTTGAGGAATACGAAAAAAATATAATTTTTGGAATCGTGGTATTGAAGTTATGGGATCCGGAACTTTTGTCACACACACACAGACACACACACAGACACACATACATACATACATACACGTCATCGTAAAAATGGTAAAATAGTATTATAGGGACCCTAAAACATGCTTATTCAATAAAAACTCATCACTGAATTTTTTGACCAAAGACAATACCTTCCTTACCTAAAGGTGACGGAAGGTAACAAATTAACCTGAACCTGAACCGAACCCAGTTTTTGGCGGGTTACCCTGATTTGTACGATTGTTGCTGAGGTGTGGTTAGAAGGTTCGTAGAGAAGGAATTAAACCTGTAGAGATATGGTGAAAATTCTTGTTCGCCGTCTATGCGTCGCGCTCTATTCTAATTTGCGGTAACGTACAACGTAAATTTGTGTCTAGTAGTAGAATAAAATAAAAATAAGAGTGGAGTCCGAACAGCGTGTTTTGGCTGAGTAACGTCGCTTTAAAATTCATTCTATCACTGCCCACTCTGCCTGCAGCTTGTCACGAAATATATTCATTATATTTTTAAGTGATTTTTAAAAAGTGCCTTGGATGCATAATTATTTAAATGGCGCAAGGCCAGGGCAATTTATACCTACACGTTTTTGAATATGCTGATTACTTCCTTTATTAATTTTCACAGGAATTTGGTACTGAAACGCTTATGATATTAACATATTCGCACAATATTAGCTAATTAAAACAAGGGCGATAAAAATATCACCTATTTTCGGAAAATAGTGTATGCATGTGTTATCAACAGTCCAGTACGGATATTTTAATTTAACGCTTGGAGTTTAAAGAAAATTAATTAATTTAAGTTTTCCTGCAAAAGATTCTATATTTCTAGTAAAATTATTTCATAAACAAGCTACATAAATTGCACTTGACACTGTCACCTTCCTCTTCTTTAGCTTATTCCATTCGTTCAGGGTCGCTATTTTTGATTTTCTTCTTCCACTCATTTCTGTTTTGCGTGTCGTCCTCATTCAGTTCCTTTTCTCTCAAGTTTTCCGCTATACAGTCTTTCCATCTTTTCTTATATCTTCCTCTATTCTTCTACCTGCTCATTCTTCTTCCAATATATTCTTCATCTTTTCTCATGACTTGTTCAAACTAGTGTAATTATCTCGTATCTTTCGTGTCTTTCCCAACATCTATCTCAACATCCTCATCTCTGTCACCTTCATTTTAGTTTATTGACACTGACATCTGTCAATTTGAATTATCTGAATATATTAGCGGTTTCCATAGTTAGCATTTAATATCTTCAAATTGTTTAACGCTACGGAGATGAATAAAAAGACGCAATTTGACCGTATAGATAATAATAGTATATTCTACAACTAGTAATGGAATGGCCCATATTCCACACGAGCACAAATTTTGTGGCCCGAGCCATTCCAAACGTGTTGTAGACTATACTTTCTCTAACAAGATTTTAGAAATTATACATAAAATGTTGATTGATAATAACAATATATTATCATACACCATTAAATATTTTTTTGACGCCAGTCCATAAATTGCTTTATAAGAACTCCATTCATATTTTTCTTTTGATTTATTTGGTAATAACTGACTCCCTGTATCATTAGCAAGTTCCCTTATTTCTGGTGACGTACATTCCATATCTATATCTTCATTTCCACTTTATACGTTTTTCTACAAAATGTCTTCAGTTATATATTATTATTTAGATAAATTTATTACTCTGGACAACTCCAAAAACCTGTAAAACTTAACAAAAAACTCTAAAAATGTTCAAAACTTTAAAACGTCGAACACGAATACAGAAATAAATAAATATAAAACATCATAACCATAACAACCGAAACAAGATATTTGATATACCGCGCTAATATACGGCTAAATAGATTATGATTCGTCGAAAGCCGTGCGGAATTATTCCAAACGGCGTACGGAATTATTCCACACGGTTTGTTGGACTAATATTAATTCCAACATAATTTTGAGTTGTGGAATGTGTATTTCCAAAATAGTGTTGGAGAAAAACTTATACTACAGATTTATACATACATACATAAAATCACGCGTGTCCCACTTAGTGGGTTCGCACAAACCCGATAACAATAAGAACAATATCAACATCATACAACAAATCCTTATAAACATATTAAAGTGACCGATTTTCGGTAGCGAAATACCGCATCCGGATCACAATAATAGTTAGGAAACAATCATCCTTCGCCACACATTCCTATCTAAGCAATCTTCTTTCGCCTCGGCCACGCTCATAATCAGATTTATAGACATTTTAATTTAAAATAAACTTCATTGGAAACTTTGTTCCATAATATTTAAAGTAATCGAGTTATTAAAAAAGACCAGATCAATGAATCGCCCTTTTCGATAAGTTTTTTTTAAGTATTATTAATAAATCACGTAAATCAACATGAGTCATATTTATAATTTTCTTAGAAAATTGAAAAATCAGTTTCTCTTTGTTCATATTTACATTGTCTTCCCTCCCCCATCCTACAAATTTAAATTTCAATAATGAATCTTTAAGAAACTTTTGTCGGTATAATTGTATAAAATTAAGAAAGAAAGTAATCAAAAATTTATTAAAAATTATTGTACACATGAAATAGCTTTCAGGGCTAATTTAAATCCTCGGAAACAATACAAAGTTTGCGGAATCGAAGCCGGGAATATAGAAATGTTGTTGATGGCGATGGCGATGGCGATGGCGATGCCATGGCTCGCGGAATAAACCAATTTAAGTTTGAAAGAAACTCGATTATTTTTCTGCGTTCTGTTTATAACTTAATTAATGTAGCCGCGTCGTGGTGTATTGTGATAAGGGCACAATAAAGAACTTACTCCTTCCCGTTTGCCTCAGCGAAGGACTAAGGAGTATACACTTTATCACACCACCAGTTTAGAAATTTGTATTTTTAAATTAACGTCATTAATTTATTAAAGTGTGGTGGCTTTGTTCGTGTAGTGTGAAACCGTGTTATGTGGAACTTGGGCAGATGGTTACAGACTTTTTATTTTGCTTGAATTTCGACATCCTTGCTTTTTACCTCCCGCTACCCTTGGTAAGGGAGGTATAGGGATCGTGCTAAAAATCGCATATCGAGATTTTGGTAAATGACCACGTTTTAAGGTCCCTACAATCCAAATTTCACATTTTCACGATGATGTATGTGTGTATGTATGTATGTATGTGTGTGTGGATCCTGTTTACGCTTTAACTAAAATACTATCATTCAGAAAGTTTTGAAACCATGTATTTCTACCTTATTCTAATATGGAAAGAACTGATTAGATTTTGCTGGCAATCGGATAACCGTAAATGATAGTTTACTTGAAGCTCAAGATAGTTTGTCTTCAAAAAATACCTTTAAATGTAATTTTTTCTCAATTTGTTATTATAAAAATTAAAGATTATTCCATTTTCTACAAGTTTGCTTTAATACTTTTTCTATATATTATATGGATAAATTTATAAAGTAATATAAAAATTATATATATATACAGGGTGTTAATAAAAAAACTTTACACACTTTAGCAGGTGATAGTAGAGATGAAAACAAGAAAAAAATTCTAATACACTTAGGTCCAATACTCATTGGTTTTTAGAAAATTTATGTATGGAATTTGTACATAATACACAGGATTGACGGAAGGTATTGTGCTGGTCGCATCAGATTTAACAACTAAGGACTCTAGGTGTTTACGATCAAGTGCGTGAGTCTCTTCGACGACGGCTGCAACTTTGTTTACAATTGATCGTAAACACCTAGAGTCCTTAGTTGTTAAATCTGATGTGGCCAGCACAATACCTTCCGTCAATCCTGTGTATTATGTACAAATTCCATACATAAATTTTCTAAAAACCAATGAGTGTTGGACCTAAGTGTATTAGAATTTTTTTCTTGTTTTCATCTCTACTATCACCTGCTAAAGTGTGTAAAGTTTTTTTATTAACACCCTGTATAGGGACTGTGTTGGTCACATCAGATTTTTTCATTCTTGGCGATGCAGGAGTTTTCCAGTGCATCGATTGTCGCTTAGTTTCAACATCGTATTGGAATATCCAGGTTTCAGGTTCCATCAATTCAGGATCTTCATCTAACCTCTCAAGAAAATCTGAGCAGATCTGTTGACAGACGAACTTTTGGTCTGGGGTCAAATTTTTTGAAACCAACTTCGCACAGACTTTCTTCATGTTCAATTCGCCATGTAATTTTTTTCTGACAGTTTCTTTATCGGCGTTTAGACGATCTCCGCGCACAATTTCACACCGTTCCATTCGTTTTTTCCATTGGTCAAAGCAATGTTGGAAGTCTTCTTTTCTAAGAGCGTTTAGGAGCTCCGCCGATTTTTGCTTCACCTCTTCCATCGACTCAAACCGGGTTCCTTTTAAGGCAGACTTGATCTTCGGAAACAGAAAAAGTAACAGGGTTCTAAATCAGGCAAGTACGGCGCGTGTTCGAGCACTGGAGTGCCTCTAGTGGCTAAATAATGCTTCACAGACTGCGCGTTATGGGCAGGTGTGTTGTTCTGGTGCAAAATCCACGACTTGTTTTTCCACAACTCCGGCCGTTTCTTACGAACTCGTTCTCAGAGTGTTGCCAAAACTTTCAAATAGTAAGTTTAGAGTCTCAGCAATCATCCGAATGCTCAAACGACGATCTCCGCGCAAAATTTCATTGATTTTGGTCACTGTTTGCGGAGTTGAAACAGAGACAGGTCAACCTGGACGTTGGTCATCTTCGGTGCTCTCTCGGCCTTTAGAAAACCGTTTATACCATTGGAAAACACGCGCACGAGATAGAGAATTCTCACCATAGGCCTCTTTCAACAACTTATAGCACTCAGTCGGAGTTTTTTTTTTTAATTTAACGAGAAATTTCACATTGATCCGTTGCTCGTGTTTTTCGTCACACTTTGTGAGAAAAAAACACGTTCGTTTCTAACCTCTATAGAAAAAATACTACTACAGCGACAAAAACGTGTTTCCGTACCGGAATAGTAAATACTTCCAGCTATCCAACGCTGCATTCGTTTTCCCTCCTTCCCTCTAGGACGCCTTCTGCGCGCGCAGTCTCTTATTAATAGCCAGACCTCGTAGATATAGAATATTTCTCGGACCACCTCGTTCAACTTTTATTTGAGTTTCCAATTTGCAAACATCCATAATTCCGGCTATTGGAGAGAATTGTTAAGCGGAAAGAAAATATATACAGCAACATCTAACTCGATTATTTATTCTTGAAATTTCTGGCTAGGATAAATATTTAGTCAATTAAGAAAAATCTGCTCGTAGCTTGTTGGCCGTGCTGTAAAAGCCGGGAATTTCAATTCAAAATGAATCTGCGAGAGCGAGTAAATGAATATTAAAATATGCCACTAATTACACGAACCATTTGTTCACTTTATCACAATTTAATTTCGGATTTTCCTTGTAGTTCAAGGAGGGAATTCCTAATTTCCATTCGCGAGATGAGGCACATGTTTATCAAGAATTAAAACAGAACGTTTTTGAAAAGAAAAAGTCAGAAATTGTAGATTAGCTAACACTAACAATAATAACCAACAATCACAGTTTTTTACTGTCAAGTTACTGTAAAATTTGTCTACTTACTTTTATCATGTTTGTTTCAAATTTCAAATTAAAAGTCTGTAGAAATTTATGTGACATTGTTGGCCTTGACCAGCAGATATGGGGTCCGTGTCAGAATAACAATTAGTAATTATGTACATAGATAAATTAAATATTTCAAGATTTTCTAAATTCACGTAGTTAATTTGTCACCAGGAGTGTGGAATTTACTTGTCGAGGAAAATAAACCATATGGAATTGGAAAGTTACTAAATTTAGAATGAAAAATTATGATATTTGAAATCTATGTACATAATTACTATCATTTTGACACAGGCCCCCATATCTACTTGCCAAGGCCAACAAAGTCATATGACTGCTCGCGCCACATTGTATTTAACATTTTTTTGTATATCTACACTCTACACTAAAATTTTTAAATTCATTCTATGAAGAAATTTTGTTTTCATCTAATTTTTCGAAATGTTTTCAATTCATTGTCGGGATTGACAGTAATTTTAATTAACTATTAATACAATCAGAAATAATATAATGTATGTACTTCCCAGAAAAAAACTTCAGTAATATCTCTGAATTTTTGATATTATTTGGGCTGTGAGATTTATTACAACAGATTATTATATACCTTATATTTCTTTATCTCTAAATCTATAAAATATATAATAAAATATATGTATCAGATAGAGAATTTGCTCTTCTTACTAGCAAGAACAAAAAATTTCAAAAAATAATATTTAGAAGATTTTTTTTAAGAATCTGTTACTTTTTCAGCTCTTCCCAGTAATGTCTGATTGAGAAATACGTAGTTAAACAGATATTAAGTAACGTTTTGGAGAAATCGTACTTCCAACATCCCTACACACATACACATACAGACATCATCGTAAAAATATTAAAATCGGATTGTAGGGACCTTAAAACGTGCTTAATCATTAAAATCTGGATATGCGATTTGTAGAATGAATCCAATACCTCTCTTAGCGAGAGGTAAAAAAATCTGTTGTGGCTGATTTCTGATGATGGCTCCATTGGAGTTGACTCAGAAGTTGTAAGTTGTAACCTGGTAAAACTAAACATAACTTTGTAATTTTTATTTGTTGACAATTAAGTATTGTACACCAAAACCTAATGCTAGATATCCGTTGAAAATGGAAGAACCATTTAATTTAACTTCATAATTTTTTGTTAAGAAAACAGTTAATTATTAAGTTTTACCAAACAGTTGAAATATGTGTCAAAACTTTTAGAACATACGTTACTCCAGAATACTTAGAATTCTTCCTCTAACTTTTTCTACTTTATAATCAACACATCCTCATCTTCTGTGTTTGATAAAGTTGCCCCAGTGTTTTATATGTTTAACTGTGATAGAATCACCCCCTTGACATAAACAGAACAAAATAAGCGGGTTTATAATAAATTTCACGGGCGAGAAATTTCTTTCTCTACTGCTCCTTTCCTTCGTTTCGCGAATCGCGATCCATATTCGTCTTTATACGCGCGCGGCACGGCAAGGTCCAACAATAAAACCGTTACGTCCTGGAGTTGGAGTTGAGTTTCTGCAACGCAACGCTCGGGGTTCCAAAGACGACCTGCCGTTCCTGCTCCGTTACACAGATGTGTTGACAATCAAAGACGTTTAACGCATTGATTTTATTAAAATATACCCCAGAAGGAATGTAAGGGAATTGACTGAAGAGGTGACGAATGACGATTCAATACAATACAAAAGATTTTCGTTTGGTAACAGATTAGTGTGTAAGTGGATGGATGTGGTTGGTAGGGTGCTTAAAGAGAGAAAGTTTCCAAGTAAGAAGAGAAGAAAAGCATATATGAATGCGATTATGAGTGTGGCCGAGGCGAAAGAATTCTGCTTAGATAGGAATGTGTGGCGAAGGATGATTATTTCCTAACTATTATTGTGATCCGGATGCGGTATTTCGCTACCGAAAATGGATCACTTTAATATGTTTAAGAGTAAGGATTTGTTGATATTGTTCTTATTGATATCGGGTTTGTGCGAACCCACTAAGTGGGGCACGCGTGATTTTATGTATGTATGTATATATGAAACTTTTAATTCTCTACAACTTTGCAGTCCACTTTTTGCCGTACAATGATTAGGAGAGCAGGAAATTGAATAAAAATAAAATTCCATGTATATTATTATTCTTCTATATATTTTGGACAAGCTTCTGAGGCGAAAGACAATGTAATGTCGCTGAAATAGGAATTTAAAGTTTCGCTTTTTATTTTAAGGTCTTAATTAAAAAATCTGATGTGGCCAGCAACCAGCACAATACCTTCCGTCAATCCTGTGTATTATGTACAAATTCCATACATGAATTTTCTTGCAAAAGATTCTAAATTTTTGGTATTTTATGATTCCCTTTCTCGGCAACTGAATTCCATACTTCTGATAACAAACAAACCACATGAAATAAGAAAATCATGAAATTTTGAATGAAAAATTATGACACTTATCAGTTATGGACATAATTGCTGTCATTTTGACACGGGTCCCCATATCTGCTTGCCAAAGTCACTGCACGCGTCCTATACATAATTTTTTTACGAAAGATCCTATATTTCCAGTAAAATTATTTCATAAACAAACTATGCAAATTGTACTTGACACTGTCATCTTCTTGTTTAGTTTTTCCCATTCGTTAGGGGGTCGCTATTTTTTATTTTCTTCTTCCACTCATTTTTGTTTTGCGTGTCGTCCTCATTCAGTTCCTTTTCTCTCAAGTCTTCTGCAATACAGTCCTTTCATCTTATATTTTGTCTTCGTTTCACTGAAGAACTTTCTTTCTCTTAGTAGAGAGTGTACTACATCATCCATCCACTTACATACCGTCACACGAGGGGGGGGGTTACAGAGGCTTATTCTGGTAGTCTTGCACTTCTTCTTTTACCAACGATGACCATGACTTTATTAACCGAAGGACGAACTTTATTTACACATATTATTTACATTTAAACTAATTTATTATTAATATATTACACTAGACATCATCAAACAAATAAACTAAATAGTTACGTTTTACATTGTAACTCTGCGTAGTAGCGTCTACTACGCGCTCAAACTAAAACCCGAGACTACATGTCTTCACACTGAGTTTCTAAGACAGACTATCTAAAAACAAAACGTTAACTTCGTGAGAGGCTTATCTCTGAGGGGTTGAAGAGGGTACCATATGGCAACCATATCAAAATATCAGCCCTGCAGGTTGGTTTGCAATAACTTCTAGACTTGTCAACAAATAACTGTCCAATGTCTCTGACAGCTAGACTAAACAGTCAGTTAATAAAAGATGATAACTATTTCTAAACAGAATTTTGACTAACTATTATTGCTCGCCTTGTCACAATACTTGGAAAATCAGACAACTTCTCAAATGAATATTTATATTTTATTTTATAACTAATTTGTACCTCTGCTGATTTTAATGAAAATTGTCGATCCCTCTCTGCGTTCTGCCGGCCCATTAAATCGAATCGCGCATAATTTGCCTAAACCCATCCGCATTATCCTACACTGTGTGACGTTAAACGTAACGGTAACGCAAATCAACGTAACGTATCGAACCGTGACGTCACCCTCCCCCGCCCCTCCGCTCCACCCCCTCCGGAGCCGGATTGGATTCATCCCTTTTATAAACTTGTTTGTTGCAATTTACACTAATCCATGTTGTTTATCCTCGCTGTTTGTTTTTTATTTTTCCAGCAACACAATATTTGAGTTAACGGGGATTTTTAATTCAGATTTTTAATGGAATGTTTACACACGTGACTGGATGACGTCATAGGAAATATGTGTTTATTCCCGCATTCACGGCTTGCTTGATTTATAAGGGATGATGGTAATCTTGGAAGTTTACGGGATTTATTGTGTTTTTATCAAACAAGGGAAAAATAAGATGTAAACTTCTATTGTTTAATATTAATATTTAATGTTCCAATTGTACAATTCTTCAAATTAATTCCGCTTGACGAGGCGAGGCTATCAGGTGTACTGGAATGGTTTCTTGATAAGCACAAGAAGTATTGGTCACTTATGAAGTAGGTTGAGAAATTGGGGACGACTAAGATATTATTAGAATTAAAATCATACAACCTTTTTAGTTTCAGTTCTGTTTAATAAAACGTTTCGGCAGCATGAACTACTGCCTTCTTTGGACAATAAGCAACAAATCAACAAATATATAAATAAACAATAACAACAGGTCTGGCTATTAAATAACGAGACTGCCTATGAAAAAGAATTTTATTTTAAAAATTATTTTATAATCGAATGCTCCCCTCGCCACAACCGTTCCATTCGTTTTTTCTTCCATTGGTCAAAGCAATGGAAGTCTTCTCTTGTAAGAGCGTTTAGGAGCTCGGCCGATTTTCGCTTCACCTCTTCCATCGACTCGAACCGGGTTCCTTTTAAGGCAGACTTGATCTTCTGAAACAGAAAAAAGTCACAGGATGCTAAATCAGGCGAGTACGGCGCGTGTTCGAGCACTGGAGTGCCTCTAGCGGCTAAATAACGCTTCACAGACAGCGCGTTATGTGCAGGTGCAAAATCCACGACTTGTTTTTCCACAACTCCGGCCGTTTCTTACGAACTCGTTCTTGCTGTGTTGCTAAAACTTTCAAATAGTAAGTTTGGTTTACAGTTTGACCCTCGGGAACCCATTCAGTCATCGCGAAGTCGTTGATGTCGAAAAAAACGATTAGCATGGCTTTAAATCTTCGGTGCTCTCTCGGCCTTCAGAAAACCGTTTACACCATTGGTAAACACGCGCACGAGATAGAAAATTCTCACCATAGGCCTCTTTCAACAACTTATAGCACTCAGTCGGAGTTTTTTTTAATTTAACGAGAAATTTCACATTGAACCGTTGCTCGTGTTTTTCGTCACACATTGTTGCACGAAAAAAAACACGTTCGTTTCTAACCTCTATAGAAAAAATACTACTACAGCGACAAAAACGTGTTTTCGTACCGGAATAGTAGACACTTCCAGCTATCCAACGCTGCATTCGTTTCCCCCCTGCCCCTCTAGGACGCCTTCTGCGTCGTATTATTCTTGGTTTTGAAAATCTCAATGGCTTCTCTAATTAACCTGTTGTTTAGGTGTGTTGGTGTCACTGGTATTTTTGTTTCTTCGCATACGGTGGAATTCTTTCAGGACATGCTCTGCAATTGAAGATTTTTCTGGCTGGTTCAATCTAATCAAACGCTGGTGTTCATTCAATCTTGTTGAAATAGTTCTACCAGTCTAGCCAATGTGTCCCGCATACACATGGAATCTGGAGGGATGACGCTTTTACTTATCTCAACATATGTCGAATTTTAACATTTAATTATGGACTTAATACATAAATAACTATTGTAGAACTACAGATAAGTTTAATAAATAAATCTATGATCAACATATTACCTCCAAATATTAAAGTCAAGCAAGTCATGAATATCACTTTTTGTTTTATTATACAAAATCAAATTTTGAAATTTCACTTTGACATGGTGTCTTGTATCAGTCAAATATGTCAGTATTTCGCGTCGTATTTAGGCTAACAATTTGGATTCATGTGTTCACACTAGCTTGTTTTGTAAGTATATTCTACTCATTTATAAAATATTACCTATCCCATTATTTCTAGGCACCTACTGACAGATATAAATTTGGGGACATTCTACATAGAGATAGGAACCTACCTGATGTTTTTAAGTTGTTAAATGTAAATATAACCAAAGAAAAAGAACCCAAAAAGATTGATTTAGATGATATCAATTATTTTGATTTGAAGGTAAACAAAAAATAAGAAAATTAAAAGACATAGTTAAGTATGAATTATTTTAGGAAGAAGAAACGAGATTATTGTTACCAATATTTTTGAATGAAGATGAAAAGAGAATTATTTCTGAAAGATTGTAAACTAATTATCAATAAAATATGTTACTGGAAAAATATTTTTCAATATGTTTTTGGGCATGGTAAGTGTGTTCTAAAAAAACCTAACGCGGAGCAGGCAAAATATTGTCAAAAATCTAAATAAATCAAAGCTATTCTCCTTGAATATTACTTTAGCAATAGAAACAAATTAGAAACGGGCGACTGGCTATTGTATATTTTATTATTTTTTCAACATTTCAAGATCAATTTTAACAACTTGACTTTTGAATTAAATAACGATCAGGCAAACGTTTCTCTGTTTATAGCCAACACCGAATTAGGTTTTTTTTTTATTGAACATACTGTATTTCTCCGCGCGACCAGTAGTAAAAGTCTAATCTATGGTATCTTTAAACTTGAAAGAAGTACACCTGAAAAATTTGTCTATAAATAATAATAAAAAAATTTGATGTGGTCAGCACAACACCTTCCGTCAATCCTGTGTATTATGTACAAATTCCACACATAAATTTTCGTGCAAAAGATCCTATATTTCCAGTAAAATTATTTCATAAACAAACTATGCAAATTGCACTTGACACTGACATCTTCTTCTTTAGCTTTTCCCATTCGTTAGGGGTCGGTATGTTTTATTTTCTTCTTCCACTCATTTCTGTTTTATGTGTCGATCTCATTCAGTTCCTTTTCTCTCAAGTCTTTCGCAATACAGTCCTTCCATCTTATCTTTGGTTTTCCTTTGTTTCGTCTACCTTCTATTATTCATATTTCATATTCATTCTTCATCCAATATATTCTCCATTTCACCTCATGACATTTTCAAACCAATGTAATCATCTCGCTTGTATCTTTCTAGAAACTTGTAACACTTGTAACACTAGAATTATTCCCCAACATATACTTCAACATCCTCATCTCTGCCACATTAATTTACTTATTATTTATACTGTCATCTATCAATTTGAATTATATGAATATATTAGTAGTTTCCATGTTTAGCATAGCTGGGTGATTCATAAAATTTAATTTCTTTAAAATTCTTTAACTCTATATCTATTGAATATGAAGTATAAAATGCAATCAAATCGTATAGAGAATAATATATTATTTAAGTTATAATAACGTTAAATGTCAATAAATCAAATTTAACTGCTAAATATTCAAATGAGGCTACTTCCGGTTTACCAATTATAACCAAAATCTAATCAGTTGTTCTTCTGGATGTAAACTTGAAAAATTATAACTTTTGGAATCGTGGTATTGAAGTTATGCGATCCGAAACTTTTGTCACACACACACACACATACACAGACACACACACACACACATATATATATATATATATATATATATATATATATATATATATATATATATATATATATATATATATATATATACAGTGTGTTAATTAAAAACCTGGCCATAGGCGTTTAACATGGGAAATCAGTTTTTCCTTGCGCAAAAGTTCCCAAATTATTTTAGGCAAAAATACTTCAAATAAATGTTGTAGAGAATTAAATTCTGCATCCAGTTTAGTAATAAGATTTTATTTTAGACGTTTCATAACCGAGAAAATCAATTTCAAAGTCTTTCGAAAATTGCTGATTTATAGCGATAGCCATGAAACTCAAACAAAATTACAAACAATTGTATGACATTGACACAATGAATTAGCCTAACTTAATGTATAAAACAAATATGTTTCTTAAATACATGGTTTAATTTTAGAATACATAGCTGTCAACATATACAAAATAAAATAAAAATGAAAACAAGAATAATGTATTTATTTAAAAAGAAAAACAGAAAACTAGAATGAATATAATTTTATATTAAATGCTCAAATAACCCTCCATTTTGCGCTAAGCAATACCCAAGTCTATTATAAAAGCCATGTCGAACATTATGCAGCTGTCTGGCATTTATTTTTCTACATTCATTGGAAATTACAGCTTTAAGTTTTTTTAATAAAAGATTCTATTGTGGTTTTACTTGGAATTTGTCGATGTGACCACATTACACTTATTAAATCACGTATTTTTCTATAGCTTTGTCCACAGTAACACCATTTTATAATCTGAAGCTTTTCTTCATGAGAAAACTGTTCCATACTTCCAAAAAAATATGTTACTGAACGAAAATCACAAAACACAAACTTTCTTTGACAGTTAAGATGTCATACAATTGTTTGTAATTTTGTTTGACTTCCATGGCTATCGCTATAAATCAGCAATTTTCGATAAACTTTGAAATTGATTTTCTCGGTTATGAAACGTCGAAAATAAAATCTTATTACTAATCTGGATGCAGAATTTAATTCTCTACAACATTTATTTGAAGTATTTTTGTCTAAAATAATTTGGGAACTTTTGCGCAAGGAAAAACTGATTTCCCATGTTAAACGCCTATGGCCAGGTTTTTAATTAACACACTGTATATATATATACATACATACAGACATCATCGTAAAAATGGTAAAATCGTATTATATGGACCCTAAAACGTGCTTATTCAGTAAAAACTCATCATTGAATTTTTTGACCAAAGACAATACCTTCCTTACCTAAAGATGACGGAAGGTAAAAATGAACCCATAGTTGCATAATTTTGATTTTGCCAGCAAACAATTTATACATACATACATACATACATAAAATCACGCGTGTCCTACTTAGTGGGTTCGCACAAACCCGATAACAATAAGAATAACATCAACATCATACAACAAATCCTTACTCTTAAACATATTAAAGTGACCGATTTTCGGTAGCGAAATACCGCATCCGGATTACAATAATAGTTAGGAAACAATCATCCTTCGCCACAAATTCCTATCTAAGCAGACTTCTTTCGCCTCGGCCACACTCATAATCGAATTCATATATTCTTCTCTTCATACTTGGAAACTTTCTCTCTTTAAGCACCCTACCAATCACATCCATCCACTTACACACTGGTCGGCCACGCAATCGAAAACCCTCAACTTCACCAAGATATATACGCTTAACAAGCCGTTCATTCGCCATTCTCTCCACATGCCCAAACCATCTCAACTGACTCACACCAACTCTCTTAATCACATTGTTCCTATCCATATACTAAATTATTCTTCACGCGATCCCCTCTGACATACCCACATACACCACGTAAATACCTCATTTACAATTTATATTTGTAAAAAACCAGTGAAACACATTCTTAACCATCCATCACTTGTTCCCTTATTTCATCTTTCCATCATTCCATTCGTGTTTCGATTCCAATCCAAGAGTTGTATCGATTGAGCATTCTGCGTTCTGATAGCAGCTTACTTCCAGGCTGTTAATTCGGTAGCTACTACAGGAATATTAAAGGCTTAACTATACACTTTCATCCAGAAATACACTCCTGAACAATATTGAAAAAGGCGGTGAGACTGGAAATGTAAATGAGAAAAGATACAGCTGAGGCTGAGAATATGACAGAAGACAGTTTTATGAGGATTTCACGATTCGGGTGGGATGGGGTGGTTGGTGATTCGATTAACGCGGTACAAATTGAAAGAAAAATACGGCAGAATTTAAGGAAAATATTGATAAATATTTGTTCAATCAAAATAAATATAATACGAGGTGGATTGAAAAAAATATGTGCTATAAGTTGTATTCGCGCAACGAGATATAGTTATTTAAGTATTAAAGGGCAGTAAGTGCACCTTACCGGTTGAAGATTAGTTTGGATCCGATACCGGTAAGAAGCACTTAATGCCCGCAATGCTTATTATATTTTTGCACGATCATCCCAATAATAACAAAAGTTTAGAATTATTTAAAAATTATTTTGACATTTTAAAGTAAGCTATGATCGTTGTTTTGTTATCGTTAAAGCTTTAAAAATTGTACATTCATTTTTACCTCCCGCTACCCTTGGTAAGGGAGGTATAAGGATCGTGCTAAAAATCGCATATCGAGATTTTGGTAAATGACCACGTTTTAAGGTCCCTACAATCCATTTTTAACATTTTCACAATGATGTCTGTGTGTATGTATGTATGTGTGGATCCTGTTTACGCTCTAACTCAAATACTATCATTCAGAAAGTTTTGAAACCATGTATTTCTACCTTATTCTAATACGGAAATATCTGATTAGATTTTGGTGGCAATCGGATAACCGGAAATGGCAGTTTACTTGAAGCTCAAGATAGTTTTTCTTCAAAAAATACCTTTAAATTTAATTTTTTCTCTATTTGTTATTATAAAAATTAAAGATTATTTCATTTTCTACAAGTTTGCTTTAATACTTTTTCTATATATTGTATGGATAAATTTATAAAGTAATATAAAAATTATATACATAGATAAATGGCGGAAGGTACTGTGTTGGTCACATCAGATTTTTTATTTATGTAATTTTCACCGCCTCCAGATCGGTAGGTAGTCACATCACTTACTGATCAGTACCACATCACATACTGATCAGTAACGTGTAAACAAAACTTACTGCCTTGGAAACCCTATCGGTAAAGTTATAAAAAAAACCTGATCGTGCAAAAAATTATATAACGCACCCTAGATGGTTTGGTGTGCGGCCACCAGCTTTTAAACAGTGGAGACGGGCAGGGTTGAAACCACATAAGGATTATATAAGGGATGAAATGTACCACATATTTTTTATCCGGAAAATTACAAATAGGACGGTACCAAAACAATATATAAAAATAATATTACCTACCGTAATTGTTGCCTGAAAACGACTGAGGGTTGATAAATAAAAAATCTGATGTCTCCAACACAATCCCTCCTGTTTATTTTTATTTTTATTCATGTAAATACTTAAAATTAAATTAAATTTAAATACGACCGACGCCAAATATTTCGAATTTAAAATAGCACAAAAATGACCCCTGTGGTGCACTCTCCACGCCAGCAATAAGCGCTCGTGAGGTGACACCTGGTAAACGCCCGCACGGAACAAATAATATGTAATCATCCTTACCGAAGAAATCTATGTACAAAGCAGATTGACAGACCCAGCAATGGGTAATATGCCGTGATGATATATTCATACGTAATATAACAAGTGATATGATTATCATCGATGCTATTCTCGAGTGAAACCGAGCTGCAGATTTCACGAGTCCGAAGGACGAGTTGAAATGTGCTGCTCCGGTTTCACGAGCAATATCTTCGATTATTAATTTTGTTTGAATTATTGTTATTATTTATTTTTATACTCAAAATTAACTGTCAATGTCATAAATAAAGAAAACAAATCCCTTAGTAACGACTATAAATACGGTGTTTATTTCCTTGTTTTTTTATCATCGCTGTGATAAACGCGTAGCTAGGGAGATTCTGAATGTTGATTGGCGGAAAACATGTCACGTGACTAAGGAATTATATTCTCATTTATATACTTACCTATATTCATTGCTAGCACCACAGGGGTCAATTTTGTGCCATTTCAAATTCTAAAATATTTGGCGTCGGTCGGAATCGAACCTGTTCCCAAGATTCGCGTCATTATTAATGACATTTGTGTACAAAGCAGATTGGCTCACCCATCAATGGGTAATATGCCGTGATGATATATGTTTTTATTATCTTACCTATATTTTTATATATTTACTTATGCTGGAAACTGTATTAAGTTCATTTCCATATAATTATTGTTCCATTTACTATTTTCTTTTTAAAATGTTACTGTTTGTAGGTCCTAGATTTCTATTTTCGCTTCATTTGACAATATATTTAATCCCTTACTAAAGCATGTTCGCTACGCCGCTAATTTATCTACCTGTGTCTTACCGTGAGTTTGTTAGTCATTTAAGTAGTTGATCTTAAGTGTAACGAAACTTTATGTTGTGGATTAGAAGTTGGATTAATGACTACGTATATTTTTGGGTAATATATCGCATGAACTATCAATCAAGATTAAGATGTGTTTATACAGGGTGAGAATAATTCAGTAGCGTTGTTTACTTAGATTTGACGTGAAATTTGCTTTTCCTTTTTGAACTTTCCCAATACACCAAAATATACGTTGTTAAGTCTAATTTTTACAACTTGCTACATTATTATTGGTTTACAGACGATCCCCAACCTACTGTATTAGAATCTTTAGAGATTTATAAATCCTAACCCTCTTCTTCTTCCAACTTATACAAATACCTCCTGTTCTCTGTTTCAATCGAAGCGTGTAGATGATCCCTCATCCTCATCGTTTCATAGCTAGTGTTGCTTGCATTCATCCTCACGCGCTCACGTGCGTCACGCGCACCAGGCGTCTTGCCACGTGCTGCACCACGCTCCAACGCACTTTCAACTCACGCTTCGGTTCACGCTGCCAAGCTCAAGCTAAGTCGCAAGTCTCAGCCAAGCCAAACCAAGAAGCAGATACAGAATAGAGTTACAGGACCATAAGCTACATACAGCCGAACATACGACTTTAACTTGTAAAATCAGATTTTCGTAATTTCCTGATTTCCTAATTATTTTAAGTAAAAATCTGATGTGACTAACACAATACCTCCCGCCATTTACCTATGAGGTCTCGTTGCCGCGTGCCTGATGTCTGGTCGCGAATCTGGGGAATCCGATTCGATACCGATCAACGCTAAATAATTCGAATTTTAAATGCCATAAAATTAACCCTTGTGGTAAACGCCCGCACAATACAAATGTGTCATCATTATTACCAAAATGTGTGTATAAATCAAATTAGCACACCCAGCAGTGGATAATATGCCGTGATAATATATTTATTTGTTTCTTTATTTAAATGCATACCTGCATATTTATTAATACTAGAAATTATGTACTTTAAGTTCCTTTCCATAAAAATAATGTTCTATTTACAATTTTCCTTATAAAACGTTACTATTATTAATTTGAAATGATTAGTTTTTGACAGTGACATTTATTTGTCAGTTACATACATTTGAGCTGAACTATGTAACCACGGAGATGTGTTTAACGCATAAGCTCCGAGATATAATTTTTATATTACTTTATAAATTTATCCATAAAATATATAGAAAAAGTATTAAAGCAAACTTATAGAAAATGGAATAATCTTTAATTCTTATTATAACAAATTGCGAAAAAATTACATTTAAAGGTATATTTTGAAGAAAAACTAGCTCCAAGTAAACTGCCATTTCCGGTTATCCGATTGCCACCAACATATAATGGCTTCTTTCCATATTAGAATAAGATAAAAAATACATGGTTTCAAAACTTTCTGAATGCTAGTATTTGAGTTAGAGCATAAAGAGGATCCACACACACACACACACACACACACACACACACACACACACACACACACACACATAAATACACACACACATACATACATACATACATACATACATATATACATACATACATACATACATACATACATACATACATACATACATACATACATACATACATACATACATACATACATACATACACACAGACATCATCGTGAAAATGTTAAAAATGGATTGTAGGGACCTTAAAACGTGGTCATTTACCAAAATCTCGATATGTGACTTTTATCACGATCCCTATACCTCCCTTACCAAAGGTAGCGGGAGGTAAAAAAGCTTCAAATAGAAGTTTTATTTCCTGTAACTGCAGATATTAGGTATGAAAAGGTTAAAAATCACCTCAAAAATAGCAATAGCCATGGAATTAAGACAAAATAAATAACAAATGTCTAACAGTTTATCTGTCATGTTAGGACATACGTTACATGATTGCATCACGGATTTTTCAGTATTTTCAGACGTTCTGAAAGGCGAAAGATGTCTTGGTTGAAGGTCAATTTCAGTTCATACTCGACCACTTTTAAGCTCAAAGCTGCATCCCCGTAAGCCCTCCGAAGTATTGCGTCAGTTTCCACTTCTGATTTCGCTAGCAGGAAACACGCAGACATCGCTTATGACAAAAATCACAATGACCATTTAGAAGTTTCCCTAAGGATGACCCGTCAAAAAATAATTTTCGCTTTATTTTGGGTACCCCTCCAGCGACCATAGAGGATACCCAGTGAAAAACGTTCCAATTGCAAATACTCTGATGACTGCGATTTTCTTGGTTTGAAATTCCCCTTCTTATATGATAATCCAACTGTTCCTCTTCCGTATTCCAAGTCAATCTCATACACGTTAAAATTAATGCGTGCATTTTGTCGTATGTGCGTCTCTGGAGCGCCGCGGTGCTTGTCGCGGCGTTTGAGCGTCGTAAAGCGGCGCCAAACACACACACAGGCCTGCTAGGATATTAAGTAGATACAGCAGGAACACTAACAACAGACGGTGCAGAAGTATACATATACTTACACAGGGAAGTAAGACAAGAATACTATATGGCTAATGGAATTGAGTCTATACGTACATCCAATCCGTCTAGGCATACTTTAAATGCGAAGTGCTAACGCTAATATTATTCTCATTATTACAAATTTTAGACAAAAGCCGATCGACCTGTCAAAGTTTTGACAATGATGCCTGGCAGCCCTTAATAATACCTCTCATTTGACACCAAACACGACGTATTTCTGACAATTTTATGCCAAAAAACAATAGCCGATCGAACTGTCATGTTAAAATAATAACGTACTACAATTTATTTTCGCGTAGTTAAGACTCTTAATGAAGGAGGAAAATGTTTAACATCAGTCCATATTTATTTGCCGACTATAGTGAAAATATTGCGACAAGGCGAGCAATAACACATAAATAACTTTTATACATTCTTGTAAATTATAGTTTCAGGATTAATATTTCAAGTTTGTTATCTTTGTTAGTCAAAATTCTGTTTAGAAATAATTATCATTTGTTTAGAATGACTGTCAACGGACTAGACAGTTATTTGTTGAAAATAAACCCAAGCCTACGTGCAGGGCTAATATTTTGATATGCATGCCATATGATACCCTCTTCAATCCCTGAGAAATAAGCCTCTCATGAAAGTAACGCTTTGTTTTAGATAGTCCATCTTAGACACTCATGTCGGCGAAACATGTAGTCTGCGTTTAAGTTTTTGGCGCGGGCTAAACGCCTGCCTGCTGAGTTACAATGTAACTATTTAGTTTATTTCACTTAGTTATGTTTAGTCATCAAAGTTAAGTGTAAGTGTATGTGTGTTCGTCCTTCGGTTAATCAAGTCGTGGTCATCGTTGGTAAAAGGACAAAACCACCACCATCATTAGAGCCTCTGTAACACCCCCCCTCGTGAACATAGCAGATTGACACACGCAACAATGGGTAATATGCCGTATTTAAATTCCAAAGTATATCGTTTCCTTCCGTATTTATTAATACCTCCACGATTCCAAGTTTCTTGTATCGTTTTAGTCGCAGAGTATATCTGTTCACTGTCCTGTGTCGTTTCTGGGCTTATGTGTCTTTTAAATCGAATAATGTTTTGTGAGCGAAGTTGGCAATCGCTTTTGTATTTCACATGTCGATAATTCACTTCCTTAACGCGCCATTGAACTTCAAAAGTTGCTACTTACGTTGTGCAAATGGCTCCGAGATTGTACTTTTAGTTCCCAATGCCCCTAATATTTCTACAACTTTACAGATTTGATAGATATGTCAACCTTGACAAATGTACCCAGCATACCTAAACTATTTTCATACATTGTTGAAAACAAGATACGCGAGCGAATACTTTAAAATTATTCCCAGCTCATAACATATATAACAAGAAGAAAAAGGAAAAATAGAAAGTTTAGAAAATACACGCATACATATTTAAAACAATCTTTCAAAATTTGTTTCAATTCGTTTATTGAAGCATTCAAAAAAATTATAATTTTCAGAAATACTTCAGTCAAATCTGAACTAGAATATGACTCTTAAAATAGTTTTTTTTACCTCTCGCTAAGAGAGGTATTGGATTCATGCTAAAAATCACATATCCAGATTTTAAAGAATAAGCATGTTTTAAGGTCCCTACAATCTGATTTTAACATGTTTACGATAATGTTTGTGTGTGTGTGTCTGCCTGTGTGTGGATGTATGTGTGTGGGACGTTGGAAAGACAATTACTCAAAAACTATACATACATACATAAAATCACGCGTGTCCCACTTAGTGGGTTCGCACAAACCCGATAACAATAAGAACAACATCAACATCATACAACAAATCCTGACTCTTTAAACATATTAAAGTAACCGATTTTCGGTAGCGAAATACCGCATCCGGACTTCTTTCGCCTTGGCCACGCTCATAATCGCATTCATACTTGCTCTTCTTCTCTTCATACTTGGAAACTCTCTCTCTAAGCACCCTACCAATCACATCCATCCACTTACACACTGGTCGGCCACGCAATCGAAAACCCTCAACTTCACCAAGATATATACGCCTAACATTCTCTCCACATGCCCAAACCATCTCAACTGACTCACATCAACTCTTTTAATCACATTTTCCCTAACCATACATTCTTCATACACCAAATTATTCCTCACGCGATCCCGTCTGACATACCCACATACACCATGTAAATACTTCATTTCCACGGCAGTCATTCTCTTATTATGCTTCCCCGTCCATGCCCAGCATTCGCTTCCATACATCAAAGCAGGTACTAGCACTATAAGACTTAATATTTGTATTTCCCAATCGGATATTAATGGGAAGAGCTGAAAAGGTTTTGGTAACAATTGGACAACCGAAATTAGCAGATTCTTGAAAAATTCTTCTAAATATTATTTTTTGAACATTTTTCTTAGTAATATTAAAGAAAATTAAATTCTCAATCTGACACATTTAATTTTTTTATTATATCTTGTATAGGTTTGGAAATATAGTACATAATAATATAGAATAATCTGTTGTAATAAATCTCGTTGCCCAAAAAACAGTTGAGATATTTAAATGTTTGTAATTGACAGATAAATGCAAAATTTCTGTCAAAAATCAGATTTTTCTGGGAGGTACGAGTACATTTAATATATATTATTGTATTATTAATTAAATATGTATTTAAATTATATGTATGTTAATATTACATATATCCTTAAGAAATACCGCTAATACTGTCAAAGAATTTGAAGAATTTTTAACAAATTAGAATAGTAGGAGAAATACAATTTCAATTATTTGTGTGTACAAGAAATGTTAAATTCGTCACTTATAGGGCGCGAACAATCATGTGACTTTGTTGGTCTTGGCAAGCATATGAGGATCCGTATCAGAATGACGGCTAGTAGTTATTTACATAGATGTCACAATTCAATGTCAACAAATCATACTGTTATGATACTTGACATCTATGTACATTATTACTAGCTATCATTTTGACAAGGACCCCCATATATGCTTGCCAAGGCTAACAAAGTCACATACAGTAAAAATTTTGAAAGATGTCCGATCAAGGGCACGTGTATCACGAACGAATTAACAAATAGGCATACATTTATCTCTTTCTTTTGCAAAGGCTGTAAGAGTGTGTGATAAGGATGGATATAACACGCTTGTCTTTCAAAAATTCATATTGTTTCGACTAAGTTAGGACATTCCATTTATAAACGATGCTCGTTGTTGATAATACTTTCGCTGTAACGTAAGTTTATTTATTAATTCAGATACATTACCTGGATTCATAGCCGTACGTATAACGTTATATTCTGTCAGTCACTGACACTGACATTGTATCAGTATCTTATTTTTAACATATTTGGTTTTACATTTGCTTATAAATTTACTAGCTGACTTATTTTTGAATTTTGAATGTTTTTCCTGTAATATATATATATATATATATATATATATATATATATATATATATATATATATATTTATAATAATAAAATAACAGTAGTATCTTACGTACCCTCATAAAAACTAAGCAAACGACACTACTGAATTTGTCATGATGGGCGGAGCAAAAATCTGAATTCATACAATTCGTAGACAACCTTGATCGGACATCTTTCAAAAATGCATCATAAAATGAAAATGGCGAGAGGTATTGAGTGGCCACAACAGACTTTTTTCTTGCCGAAGTATTATGGGTTTGGGCATAGCCATAAATTTTTAAAATACTCGTCAATGTATACGAACTATGTTAACAATTCCAAATTATTTCTTAAAATTACATCATCATCTTATGAACAAATTCTATAATAGCGTAGATGGCAAAAAGAAAATTCTAAAAAATATCTACAATGTTTTATTTCAAATAATACTAGATTGACCTTCGCACTCGGAATTCCATTGTACAATCTAAGAAGTTATCCATTGAATCCATAATTTGAAGTTGTGTATTTTGCTTGAGTGATGATTGTGTTGTGGCCTTAGTGATTTCTTGCGCTGTAAATAGACACATTAGCGGGCGATATTTCATCGAGTAATGGGCGCAATAATACTCCGTCAAATGCACAGGATGGGCGCGCCTAACAGTGGAAATCCAGAGCAGGATTTACAATTCCAATTAACTCAGTCACGCAAAAAATATACATCAGATTACTCACATACAATTGAATAATATACTGTGGAAATAGTTATACAGAAAGCCGTGATAACGTTGGAATTCACAGAATATATTATTCTATCTTTTTACAATCCTTCCATATAGTCCGAGATACAATATCTGGGAAGCTTTATTAAAACATCCAAAACACCATCTCTCCTCATTTGTCGAATGGCTTGGGTAACGACAGCATGAAGCTCTTCCAGAGACGGAAAATGATGTCCACGCAAAGACACTATACGTTTTGGCGGGACCGGTTGACCGAGACGGCAACTTATTGTTTAAAATGAATGCGTTAACACCGATGCGGTTGCGGTCCGGTTGCCGGATACTACCGCAGCATGTTGCGGTTTGACGGGACGGTCAATTTGCCGCATCAACTACAACACGTTGAAAATAATGCAAGCGTTCACATTTGTCCGGTTTTTACCGCAGTTGTAATATAATATAAAAATCTAATGTGGCCAGCACAATACCTTCCGTCAATCCTGTGTATTATGTACAAATTCCATACATAAATTTTCTTGCAAAAGATTCTAAATTTTTGGTATTTTATGATTCCCATTCTCGGCAACTGAATTCCATACTCCTGATAACAAACCACATGAAATAAGAAAATCAGGAAAATTTTGAATGAAAAATTATGACACTTGTCAGTTATGGACATAATTAATTGCTGTCAGCATACATAAATTTTCTTGCAAAAGATCTTATATTTCCATGAAAAAACAAACTATGCAAATTGCACTTGACACTGACATCTTCTTCTTCTTTAGTTTTTCCCATTTGTTAGGGGTCGCTATTTTTATTTTCTTCTTCCACTCATTTTTGTTTTGCGTGTCGTCCTCATTCAGTTCCTTTTCTCTCAAGTCTTCCGAAATACAATCCTTCTATCTTATATTTGGTCTTCCTATGTTTCTTCCATCCTCTATTACTAAAATATTCATTTTTCTTCCAATATATTCATCCTCATGACATGTTCAAACCAATGTAATCGTCTCTCTTATATCTTTCTAGAAACATTGACTTCGTTCATCTGTTGATGTTTTCGGCATCGTTTATTAGTTTTGATCATATTGTACGACCTATGATCTTCAACAATCACAATACCCAAGACACCTGCAGGCTCCATTTTGAACTGACGTTTGCGAAAAACAGATAACGCCATAGTTGAAAAGAAAACATACGCTGCTTCCTCAAGCCTACTACAACTGACGTAAATGTCATCCAATTCGCAATGTTTCCAACCTGTGCGACCCTTGTATGTTCGAGAAATGTACATGTAATTAAAATATTAAAATTTTGAATATATCAGAAAAGTAGGAGAAAATTCCTCATAGAACGAAGGAATAAATACAATTTGAATTATTTTTATGTACAAGAAATGTAAAATTCGTTAATTATGACCCGGATTTGACCCCGACCGACACCAAAAATTACTTCAAATTTTAATGGCACAAAATTGACCCCTGTGGTGCACTTTACACGACAGCAGTGAGTGCCTGGTAAGCGCCCACACGGTACAAATATTTCATCATTTACCGATGCGTACAAAGCAGATTGACACACCCAGCAATGGGTAATATGCCGTGATGGTATATTTATTTATTATTTTTACCTCTCGCTAAGAGAGGTATTGGATTTATGTTAAAAATCGCATATCCAGATTTTATTGAATAAGCACGTTTTAAGGTCCCTACAATCCGATTTTAACATTTTTACGATGATGTCTGTGTGTGTGTGTGTGTGGATGTGTGTGTGTGTGTGTATGTGTGTGTGTGTGTGGGATGTTGGAAGGACGGTTACTCAAAAACTATAAGACTTAAAAAAAATTTAACAACGTATTTCCCAATCGGACATGCATGGGAAGATCTGAAAAGGTTTTGGTAATAATTGGACAACCGGAAGTAGAAGATTCTTGAAAAAAAATCTTCTAAATATTATTTTTTGAAATTTTTTCTTGATAATATTAAAGAAAAATAAATTCTCTTTCTGATACATTTAAACATTTTTATATATATTTTATAGATTTAGAGGTAAAAGGAATATAATATATAAAATAATCTGTTGTAATTAATTTTACAACCGAAAGGATGCCATGAAAAATAGTTGAAAATTTAAATTATTTGTAACTGACAGATGAATGTCAGTGTCAGAAATAATGAGTAATGAAAGAAAAATGTACTTGGAGAATCCCTTAATTCTTGATCTGTGACTATTATGGAGATGACAAGTCTAAGTTGAAGGAATTAAATTTGTTTCAAACATTATGGGTCAATGTACACCAGTAGTAGACTAGAATAACTTTGAATTGCGAAAAAGCTATCAAATTCGTCTCAAGTAAGTTGTAATTATTGACAAAATTACACATCGATATAAGAATAATCGGAGTGCAATCTATCCGTCACTTTATTAAAGGGAATTAGTGTTATTTAGATATAACATGTATGAAAAAATAAAATGTAAAAGAAGATATATAAGAATAGATGCACAATCCAGATATATACATTTTAGACCGCCCAAAATTAATGTTTTTACTAGAAGAATATGAAGAGAAAGTAAACAAGGTTGTTCGAATTGAAAATTGCTGTTACCAGCCTAATATTTATATATGGTAAACTCTACTTTGTAATTTATTGTAACATAATTTATGGTAAAATATCTTTATGTTGAGACATGCTATTATTGAATAACAAAGAAGTTTATACGTCATAGATTTATATGAATATGTTATTTGTATTTATAAAAATATTCTTTGCTTTATGCATACAGCCAGGTAAAATATACGGCGAGAGGTTATGTGCTGGCCACATCAGATTTTTTTATGTAGCATAAAATGGAAATGGCGAGAGGACATGTGTTGGCCACATCATATTTTTTTGTATTGTATTATAGTATTTGTGTTTTGTTAGATTGACTTTTTAAGTAAACCATGCCTTGTGTAGTAGGCCTTGTTAAAGCGATTTAAATAAAACAAGCTGAATTTTTGCACCAATTTTTAACTTTTGATGATACTTGAATCCAGAAAATTATTGGTGAACCTGCGTTTTAGATGGATTACAGATTAAAAAGAGTCTGAATTTGACCAAAAAAATACTTGTTACTTATTAGAGTAAAAACTTATTTCCTCTTCGTACATCTCTATATATTCCATACTCGTACTATAATTACAGCGTTGGTCGTTGATATGATATGATCCCTGTTGTATCCCCCACCCCTATGTATCGTACCTCTGCTAGTATGGCATGTCAGCGGTAGAAATGGCCCTCCCTTGGCCTGTTAACTACCCCCGCGATATGGCGGTTATTGAAACGTGAATAATGTATCACTTTATAACGCGCGGCGGTTATGTGTTATGTGTGTTCTGCTGTGCTGTTCTGCTATACAACACCTGCACACGTCCAACAACTTTTAATTCGACCGAATGGACTGACGGAGTGGTGCGACTGAGTTGGATACAGGACAGGGAAACACTAGGGGTGGATGAATGTATAATGGTTTGAAATATTTGGAGAACATATAGAATTTATAGAATACACAGTCATAGTTATTTATATGTTAAACACATAATTAAAAGTTTATAACAAAGTATCATCAAATTGCCAGTATTTCAAGAAAAGATAAAACTTTAGCGTAGGGATCAGACACTATTGTCAGTATATTCATTCAATGAACACGAGAGAACAAAATATTGAACTTTTAAAAAACTGTAATCTCTTGTACCCCAGCCGTCCCATCCTTCGCCTTCATCCCTTTTTTCATAAATCCTGAATTATCTGTAAGTCCTGAGTTAGTTTCATTCCCAGGCTCATTATGATAATTAAAAAAGCGGCGTATCGTGCCGCGGAAGTGGTTTAAAAACACATTTCCGTCACGCTAATCAGGTTAAGATAAGTTGCGCCGACTGGCCGTTACCGCTGATGTCGGCAAGTAATGGAACGCTTGCCGACATTCGGACCGGTTGCCCGGCTCGCTCAGTGGAAAACAGAATGGGGTTATTACGTTTCAGATGGTTATTGCCACTGGAATTCAAGATGGAAAGTTTGGTGGTTGATGGTTTTTAATATTTTAATGAAAATGTCTTGGATGAATTGATACAGAAATTCACAAAAGGCCATGTTTTTGTATGATTTGTGATTTTACCTTCCGTCACCTTTAGGTAAGGAAGGTATTTAGTGATGCCGCGAGACGAGAAACGACGAGAAACAGTTCACTCTCGTCTCGTCTCGAAAATTCGAGACGAGATTTGTTTTCATCTCGTCTCGTCATATTTTTCATCCTCTATTCTCGATCTCGACTCGAGAGTCTCGAATTTCTCGGATTTATAATTAGCTGTATGGGTGTTCCATAAGTTGGCAGGTCAGAGCGTGTTTGTATGGTTGAAGGTAGCAAGCAATGACGCTCTAATTATTTATTATTTGTATATGAATACATATAAAATAAATTCATAAAATATTACCCTTACATGTTATAAATTTTCTATATTTACATCTATCAGGAAAATAAATTAGCATCAACTTGGACGTAATAAAGGAGTAAGTAGATACTACTGACTAAAACTTTATTTTTACTAAGTCTGGCATTTAACAGGTAAGTAAAACAATACTGAACAAATATTACTCGCAGCAAGGGCATTTAATACTAGCGTGAAGAGTACATCACAGGGAACACTCTTGTTCCTATTCTTTATACTAAGACCTTATAAATTTAAAATGAATAAATAAATAATTAACAGGTAATGAAAATATTTGTACTGATAATTATTTTTCTTATTGTATATCTTTAATTATATACATATTAAAAAAAAATTCGTGCAATTGAGATCTCGAATACCTACTCTCGTCTCGAGCAAATCTCGAGGGCATTCCTCTCGTCTCGTCTCGATTTTTCGATTTTCGAGACGAGATCTCGAACACGCGAGATCCCACGGCATCACTAAAGGTATTGTCTTTTGCCAAAAAATTCAATGAGTTTTTAGTGAATAAGCATGTTTTAGGGTCCTTATAATACGATTTTACCATTTTTACGATGATGTCTGTATGTATGTGTGTGTGTGTGTGTGTGTGTGTGTGTGTATGTGAGACGAAAGTTTCGGATCGCATAACTTCAATACCACGATTCCAAAAATTATGTTTTCCTCGTATTCCTCAAGTTACAAGATACTCGTACATCCAGAAGAACAGCTGATTTAACAGTTAAATTTAATTTCTGAAATTTGACGTTATTATAAGTTAAAGAATATATTATTCTCTATACGATTTGATTGCATTTTATTCTTCATTTTCAATAGATATAGAGTTAAAGAATTTTGAAGAAATTAAATTTTATAAATCAGCCAGCTATGCTAAACATAGAAACTACTAATATATTTATATAATTCAAATTGACAGAAGTCAGTATAAATAAAAAGTAAATTAATGTGGCAGAGATGAGGATGTTGAAGTAGATGTTGGGGACGATACGTAAAGATGGTTTCTAGAAAGATACAAGCGAGATGATTACATTGGTTTGAAAATGTCATGGGGAGAAATGAAAAATATATTGGAAGAAGAATGAATAACTTATTAGTAATACAAGGTTGAAGAAACAAAGGAAGACCAAAGATAAGATGGAAGGACTGTATTGCGGAAGATTTGAGAGAAAAGGAACTGAATGAGAACGACACGTAAAACAGAAATGAGTGGAAAAGAAAAAAAAATAGCGACCCCTAACGAATGGGGAAAGCTAAAGGAGATGTTAGTGAATATTTTGCAAGAAAATTTATGTATGGAATTTGTACATAAATCACACGATTGCCAGACGGTAATATGTTGTTTTTGTTATAAACAATTGACTTTACGCTTCAGATTGCATCGGATCAATCCGATTGACTTTACGCCTTATGCAAACAACTATCACATTCTATCTGCTTTCATTGTTAATAGCCTATATTATCAATACATTATCTGAGCATCCGATATAATAATTTCCTAATATAGTAAACATTAAACAAGCAGGCTTGTGCGGATGGCGTGGCGTATGAAATCTCCCCCAACGCGGCGATATGGGGAGTTATCTGGTGTTTCCGAACCACTGCATATATGCTAGTGACATGTGCATGCATTGATAACAACAACGGGGGCATGAGAGATATTATAGTGATTTACAAAGAGATCGCATCGATTACAAATCAAAGAGGGTGGATAATCTATTAATGGAGAAATAATTAGGGTACAAAGGTATTGCTCATTTTGTGGTCAACGTAATTATGTTGGACAAAAGATTCATCCATAGTATCGGACATAAATAGAGCAACTCCAAAGGAACTAATAAAAAATCTGATGTGGCCAGCACAATACCTTCCGTCAATCCTGTGTATTATGTACAAATTCCACACATAAATTTTCGTGCAAAAGATCCTATATTTCCAGTAAAGTTATTTCATAAACAAACTATGCAAATTGCACTTGACACTGACATCTTCTTCTTTAGTTTTTCCCATTCGTTAGGGGGTCGCTATTTTTTATTTTCTTCTTCCACTCATTTTTGTTTTGCGTGTCGTCCTCATTGAGTTTCTTTTCTCTTAAGTCTTCTGCAATACAGTCTTTTCATCTTATATTTGGTCTTCCTATGTTTGTTCCACCTTCTATTAATACATTCATCTCTCCTCATGACATGTTGAAACCAATGTAATCGTCTCTCTTATATCTAGAAACTTCTAACACTAGAGTTACTTCCCTTATCCTTTCATTAATTTACATATTTTATTGATACTGACATCTGTCAGTTTGAATTACCTGAATATATTAGCAGTTTCCATGGTTATGTTAGCATAGCTGGCTGAATTATGGAATTTATATGAATTTTATTATTTTTATTCTTCTTTAACTCTATCTGTTGAGTATCAAATATAAAATGCAATCAAATCGTATAGACAATAATATTCTTTAAGTTATAATAATATTTAACTGAGTTTTTCAAGAAAAACTGTTAAAATCTTCAAATGAGGATACTTCCGGTTGACCAATTATAACCAAAATCTAATCAAGTCTGCATATGGTTGTAAGGAAAAGGAATACGCAATAATTTTAATTTTTGGAATTCTAGTATTGGAGATATCGCGGCCGAAACCGTGGTTACATACATCATCGTAAAAATAGTAAAATCGTATTGTAAAGACCCTAAAACGTGATTATTCAATGAAAACCCACCACCGAATTTTTTGACCAAAGACAATACCTTCCTTACCTAGAGGTGAAAATAATCAAAACAAATGATACATCAGGTAAAAGTCAAAATATTTTAGGCTCGTCCTTGTTCACTTGTCTTGTTTATTTCTCTAATTATTTGTTGTCCATGTCCATCATTTTCGTACAATTCCTTATTTTCCCACCTGTACCTACATCCTACCTTCCACTTTTCGCTATTTTCCCATTTTATTCTTCTTTCCTTAGTCCTGTTCCTGGTGTGAGCAAAGCTCAAGGATTCCGTGGGGTCACGTCTTCGCTACACTTGTCTTAACGGCCTCCGCCTCCGTATGATTAATACTGGAGCTAATTGCGGAGCGCCGCCCCTCACCCGCTGTTAGTACCGTGAGCCCCAAACCCCAAATCACAATCGGACGAAGGATACATGATGGAATTGTTAGGGGATCATGGGAAAATCAAAGAGAAGAAATTATTAGTGCAAGAAATGGTTAAATTGGTAAACAATGATGGGTTAATAGTTAACGCGGCCATTTACTGAGCAGGAGAATGAGGTTTGATTCCTGCGGTTGATTGAGAAATCAACTTGAATATTCATATTTTTACCTGCCGCTACCCTTGATAAGGGAGGTACAGTAAAATTTTTGAATTGTATGAATTCAGATTTTTGTTCCGCCCATTCTGACAAATTCAGTAGTGTCGTTTGCTTAGTTTTTATGAGGGTACATAACTGTTATTGTTTATAAAAATATATATTTCAGTAAAAGCATTAAAAAATAAGTCAACTGGTAAGTTTATAAGCAAATGTAAAACCAAATATGTTAACAATAAGATAATGACACAATGTCAGTGTCAGTGACTTTGACAGAAAATAACGTTATTCGTACAGCTATGCATCAAGGTAATGTATCTGAATTAATAAATAAACTTACGTTACAGCAAAAGTATTATCAAGAACGAGCATCGTTTTAAAGTGCAGTGCCCTAACTTAGTCGAAACAATATGAATTTTTGAAAGACAAGCGTGTTATACCCATCCTTATCGCACATGCTTATAGAGTTTGTAAACGAAAGTGATAAATGTATGCCTATTTGTTAATTCGTTCATAATACAGATGTCCGATCATAAATTTTACTGTAATTTGTTTATTGAAAATAATAACTGATCAAATTATACGAGTATGAGATTTTTATGTTGGTATACTCGTATGATTTTGTCTGCTGTGATAAAAACTAAATCCAATCTTCTTGAAACAGACTATACATCCAAACATAAACATATCCCCCCTTTGATATATTTATTGTCAATTTCATCTTCATTATATAAATCACCAAATTACATCGTTGCTTGTTGCTGTTCAGTTACAGTTCCAGTTTCAGTAACATCCTCTGGTTGCAACCCTTGTAACCCAGTACCCTGATAACTGTTATGTGGAGGGTGTGTATGATGGACTGCCGTGGCCGAGGGCTGCAGGTGACGGCCTCTCACCCCCGCGCACGCCCACGCACCACCGCGGTATTTATGATTGCTATAATTTCAGCACAAGCCGTCCTCTGGAGCTGGAGGCTGATTTAGGGGGGTTTTTATGCGAGAGGTGTGGACAAGATTCCGAAAGGGAGATGGTGAACGATGTAAACGGTTGTGTTCTGAAAAGGTGTTCGCATATTCATAGTGTCCAGAAAATTATTATTGTAAAAGGTGTCCCAACTAGAGCGCCGGATTTAATTTTAAACAAAAACACATTTATTTTTTGAATTAAGCAAACATTTTTATTTCAAAATAGTTCCGATTAAACGTGAAATACAACATTCTTTTGTTGAAATTTTGAATAACGTTTTCACATAAATGTGGCGGTATTTCACCAATAACGCGCCGTATTTCCTCTTTAAGATGTTCAACTGTTTCAGGCTTATTCGCATACATCTTGTCCTTCACATAACCCCAAAGAAAAAAGTCCATCGGTGTTAGATCGCACGATTTTGGTGGCCAATGTTGATCGCCAAATCGAGAAATGACACGGCCTGGAAACTTGGTGTGCAGTAACACCATTGTTTCACGTGCTGTGTGGCAGGTCGCACCGTCTTGTTGGAAAAACATGTTCTCCACATCAATTACATCCAATTCGGGCCACAAAAAACGCCGTTAACATTTCGCGATACCACACACCATTAACAGTTAGCGCATTTTCAAAGAAATACGGCCCAATCACTCCGCCAGCCCAAAATGCACACCAAACAGTTACTCGTGGTGGATGCATTGGTTGTTTGAGTATCACACGAGGATTTTCAGCACCCCAAATCCGACAGTTTTGCTTGTTTACGTATCCGTCGAGTTGAAAATGTGCCTCATCTGAAAAAATGATTTTCTTCGAAAAATCCGCATTAATTTGATGATGTTCCAACACCCAATCAGCAAATCCACGGCGCTGCGCATGGTCCCTTGGCTTGATTTCTTGCACCAATTGAACCTTGTACGCGTGCAAATGCAGATCTTTTACCAAAATTCGTTGCATAGTGCTTCTTGACCACGATGCCGAATGGAAGTTCACATATTTGCCCGTAGATTATTGTTAAAATGATAAATTTAGGAAATAATATTATATTTAAAACCAGTATACTTTATTAATACATAAAATTAAAAAAATGCCCAAATATAGTATTAACTATTGTAATCTAAAAATTTATTTCTTCTTGCTGTTAATATATTTTTTCAGAGGGTACGAATACATTCTTATACAGACATCTTTATGAAATACTTTTTTACTTTCTTTCAAAGTTGTAATTGTATTATGCATTTGTGTTTGAAAAGTGATTTTCGCATATCTGTGTTTCATTGAAATTTAATTTGAAACATCCCGATCCAGTAGAAAACGCTGAAAAGTCACGTTTCACATTCATTTCACAAATAAGAAATATTCCACTCCGAAACCGATAAGTGGTGATTAAATTTGAAGCGACCGAACTGAACTACGACTTTTCACTCTCCACAAATTGTTTTATTTAATTTGTTTTGTAATTATTTTTCTGATTTGTCTTTTTATATTCACTGACGGTATTAGCGGTATTTCTTAAGGATATATGTAATATTAGTATACTTATAATTTTAAATATTTAATTAATAATACAATAAGAAATTTTAAATGTACTTACTTCTCAGAAAAAGCTTTCTGTCACTTATAAACATTTCAATATCTCAACTGGTTTCCATGGAGTTGTTTGGGCAGCGAGATTTCTTACAACAGATTATTCTATATTATTATATAATATATCTCTAAATCTATAGAAGATATAACATAAATTTAAAAAAATAATATTTAGAAGATTTTTTTTAAGAAACTACCACTTCCGGTTGTCCAATTGTTACCAAAACTTATTCAACTCTTCCCATTAATGTTAAATTGAGGAATCCGTGGTTAAACAGGTCTTTAGTTATATAGAATTTGAGGAATCGCACCTCCAACATCCTAACACACACACACACACACACATCCACACACACACGCACCCATGTACACACACAGCCACAGACATCATCGTAAAACTGTTAAAATCGTATTCTAGGAACCTTAAAACGTGCTGATTCAATAAAATGCGGATATGCGATTTTTAGCATGAATCCAATACCTCTTTTAGCGAGAGGTATAGAATTGTAGCAAAATAATTTTTATATTTCAAAAACTTATCAATCAAGATCAACAAGATCATTTCTTTCGTTTGGGAAATTGACTACATATTATAATATTCCTTTACCACCTCTATACTTTCTATTTGTTATGTAAATGACTTTTAAACATACCCACCTACCACCCTATAGTTGCATATTTAACCCTATCGAAAGCAATCGCAATCTGGATCCAGCTCCAATCAGTGATTAGAAATCCAAATGCCCATCAAGATTCGTACTCAAATCCTCAGCTAGCTCCTGGTCTATTCTCCTGCCGCCTGCTGCCCGCTGTTCTGAGTGTTAATTTCCTGCTAACCACAACCGATCCTGCAGGGTGGGTGGAAGCAGCAATGGAGAGAAAGGGGTAGGAATCAAGAGTTAAATACTAAAATATATCATCTACGACTATAACAGAAGTGTCTAAGAATTCTTAACGTTTTTTACCTCTCGCTAAAAAGGTATTCATGCTAGAAATCGCATATCCAGATTTTAATAATTGAGCACGTTTTAATGTCCCTTCAATCCGATTTTAATATTTTTACGATGATGTCTGCGTGTGTGTGTATGTATCTGTTTAACTATGTATTTCTCAATTGGATATTACTGGGAAGAGCTAAAAAGGTTTTGGTAATAATTAAACAACCGGAAGTAGCAGATTTTTTTAAAAAATGCTAATATTAAAGAAGAGTAAATTTTCTCATATCTTGCTTGTCGAGGCCAACAAAATCACATGATTGCTCACGCCCTATTGTATTTAACATTCTACACCAAAAATTCTACTTATATCTATTCTTTATAGTTAATTTTAAATTCATTCATGGGGTGTGCCTGAGTGTCTTGTCGTGAATCTGGGGACCCGGATTCGATCCCGACCGACGCCAAATATTACTTCGAATTTTAATGGTACAAAATTGACTCCTGTGGTGCACTCTCCACGCCAGCTATGGGTGCTCGTGGGGTGACGCCTGGTAAGCGCCCGCACGGTACAAATATTTCATCATTACCGATATCTGTATACAAAGCAGATTGGCACACCCAGCAATGGGTAATATGCCGTGATGATATATTTATTTATTTATTTCTATGAAGAAATTTTGTCCTACTCTTCTAATTTTTTGAAATGTTTCCAATTCACTGTCGGGATTAACAGTATTTTTAAAGGGTATATGTAATATACCTATAATTTTATATATTTATAACTATTAATACAATAAGAAATAATATAATGTATATACTTCCCAGAAAATATCTTCAGTAATGTCTCTGGATTTTTGACACTGACAGATTTTTATATACGTTATATTTCTTCATCTTTAAATCTATAAAAGATATAATAAAATATTTATATGTATCAGATAGAAAATTTACTCTTCTTTGATACTAGCAAGAACAAAAGTTTTCAAAAATTAATATTTAGAAGAATTGTTTTAAGAATCGGTTGTCCAATTATTACCAAAATCTTTTCAGCTTTTCCCAGTAATGTCCGATTGAGAAATACGTAATTAAACTGATATTAAGTATTATACACACACACACACACACACACACACACACACACACACACACACACACACACACACACACAGACATCATCGTAAAACTATTAAAATCGGATTGTAGGGACCTTAAAACGTGCTTAATAATTAAAATCTGGGTATGCGATTTTTAGCATGAATCGAATACCTCTCTTAGCGAGAGGTAAAAACTGGACCTCGTTCGTCGAACTAGAATTATATAATAATTATGTTTATTTCTCATAATGTACTACAACTATATATTTAACAATTTAGTTAAAACGATTTATATTCAACAACTTGTTTACTTTTATGTCCAATTTTAAGCGTCAGCTTCCATTTTCCTCTAGCAAACTTCTTCTCGTTAACCACTACCTATCCCCTAACATCGTTGGGTAATTTATTAACCATCCTGAACTATACTGTGTGCGTGTATGTGTGTGGGTGTATAAGTTGAATGCATTACAAATAGCTAAGCAATGCAAGTTGAATTAGTCTGGCAACCAGTTGTAAACCTCAGAGTAATAATTAAGCTATCGGTCAGTCTGCTAGCTCATGCAACATTCAACCGGAACCTATTACAGGAAGAAGATAACGGAAGGCAAGTTTCAGATCAGCCACCAGTCAATTTAAAATGGACACTTGTTACAACCCGTATGTTTAACTCCTGAAAGTAGGATTTTAAAATGTAAAATCATATTTTGTAATTTCCTACTTCCTTAATTATTTTAAGTAAAAAATGTTTAATTAAAAGTTGTAGAGCTTAAAATTTTACATCTGAATCAATAAACGATAATTAATTGCCCGTGCTTTGTAACGACAGAAATTAGATATAGAAAATATCTGCAAAAATAGCTATAGTCGAAGAATTAAAACAAATAAATTTGACACTTTTTAAAACAGCGTGGTACCAGCACCAGCCAATGTCTGTGAAATAATTTTACTGGAAATACAAGAAACTTGCCGTATGGAATTTATATAAAATATATAGAAATGTTGGAAAGTATTGTGCTGACCACATCAGATTATTAATCTGCTAGGGAAAGATTAAAGTGGTTTCTAAATGGAACAAATTTAACTTAATTTATTTCAAATTCCACAAGTTAATTACATTAATTTCTTTCATAAAACTCATAAAGAACGGATTTTGTATATTTTTATACTCTTTGATGTTTTATTCACTAACATTTAGCCATATAAAAAGATTTACTAATATCTTCTTTATTAAAAATTTAATATAGAAAAACATTCTTTCAGGGATTCATTGAAAATTTCAAGAAATATTTCAGTTTTATTTATGTTCTTTGGAGCTTAAATATAGGTATAAATATTATTAGACATACATTTAATTTATATGTATATATATACAGGGTGTTTATTAAACATAGGGCAAAAATTGAAGGGATTATTCCCTGGACCATTCTAAGACGATTTTGTCCTTTGATGTTTTTTAAAAAGCCGCTTTGTTTCGAAGATACAGGGCGAAAAAAAATTCGACAAAACCTGATATTTTTCAAATTATTAATCTAGTAACAGCAGGCAAGTTATGTGTCAAATTTGTTGAGACGTTTGGCTGTTTGACGTGTGTTTTCTGTCTATAATACTTAAATTTTTGTTAGTGAAGTCCTTTTTATCATGAATAGCTATACGAACGCCGAGATGACTGACATGCATTTCATTTATGGACTTGCTGATGGCAATTCATTACAAGCTAGGTGGATTCTTGCATCGTAGCTGGAGGTAGTCATTTTCAACAGTACTTGTAGATTAAGAAACTTTACATGTAATTTTTGGTATTAAATGTTGTTATTGTCGAAAATTTTTTTCGCCCTGTATCTTCGAAACAAAGCGGCTTTTCAAAAATCATCAAAGGACAAAATCATCTTAGAATGGTCCAGGGAATAATCCCTTCAATTTTTGCCGTATGTTTATCCACTATTTCTATCTCGGGAACTATAAAAATTATGAGGTCTGTTAAATTAGCAAACAATAGTGCTATTATATTGTCATACTTTTCTTTTGTTTCCTATTATAACAATAAATATTTATAGTAACGTTTTTGTTTGTTACAGTGAAATCGTGGCCAATCAGAACAGGACTCAAAATATGTTCGACGTTGAATTAAGGTAGGATATTATTTATTATATATGGTGCATACTCTTATAGAAGAAAATAACTCCTGTGGTTCACTCTCCACTCCAGTGATGACTGGCCGTGCGGTGACGCTTGGTACCTAACCAAACTGAACGATATCTGATTGGTACGCTTAGCAATGAATAATATATCATGATACTATATTTATATAATTCCTAATAAATCAAATTAAAAAATAACGCGCGTAGTGATCAAACATATTTAGAGATATTATCCTTAATAATATTCTTTTTAAGTCTTTATTAAGAATATATTTTGTGCGCGTCTAATTTTTTTCGTCTTTGATAAATTTTCATCAATAATTTAATTTTCGCGTTCCTCATTGTAAGCAAAAGACGGATTATGATTTTTTTCTGATTCAGAGGAAATTGGTTTGTCTTTATCTCGAGAAATGTGATTTCTTTGAATCGGAAATGAAAATGCTTCACTCGAATGTCTCATTTTCATTTTGCGTTATATTTATGTAAAGATAGAAAAACATTTCTTCAGTAATAATTATTATTGGTGTGCTTCACTATTTTTATGAAATTCTATATTAAAAAATCTGATGTGACCAACACAACCTCCCGCCATTTACCTATGGGGTCTCGTTGCCGCGTGCCTGATGTCTGGTCGCGAATCTGGGGAATCCGATTCGATCCCGATCAACGCCAAATAATTCGAATTTTAAATGGCATAAAATTAACCCTCAAGTAAACTGTTATTGCCGGTTATCCGATTGCCACCAAAATCTAATGGCTTCTTTCCATAAGGTAGAAGTACATGGTTTCAAAACTGTCTGAATAATAGTATTTGAATTAGAGTGTAAAGAGGATCCACACACACATCAGTACCACATCACTTACTGATCAGTATTTTGTAAACAAAACTTACTGCCTTGGAAACCCTATCGGTAAAGTTTAAAAAAAACCTGATCGTGCAAAAATATCTTTATACCATCAGCATATAACAAGATATGAGAGTGCTGGACTGAATTAACAATGTCATTAATAAATAATAAAAATAATAAGGGAACTAAGTTCGAACCTTGAGGAACACCAGAAGTGGCGGTAAAAAGTTTAGATACTATCTATAATATTTCTGGTATATTTATCGTCTATTACAATAATGTCCTTTCCGTTTTCACGCTTTGGCGCATTCTTTTATCTTAGTTCCGGGCGAGTATCACATCACCGGACGTTCTCCGGGTGATCCGGTCCCAAGTCCGGACCGCTCCAGGCGACCGGACTCTACTGTGGTTAATCATCACTAACGAACACTGATAAAGCTCCACCAACCAATGAACTGGACAATTGTCGCTTTCACTTACAGATACAAATGGAAATATAGATAATAGACTTACTTTTTTTCAAAAAATTAAATGCCTCTATATGCAATAGTTTTGCCAAATTTTAGGTTAATCAAGTAAGTCCATTCCAATGTGTGTGTGTATATGTGTGTATGTGGGATGTTGGAAGGACGATTACACAAAAACTATAAGACTTTATATTTGTTTAACTACGTATTTCCCAATCGGACATTCATGGGAAGATCTGAAAAGGTTTTGGTAACAATTGGACAACCGGAAGTAGAAGATTCTTAAAACAATCTACTAAATATTAATTTTTGAAAATTTTTCTTGGTATTAAAGAAAATTAAATTCTCTATCTGATGCATTTAAATATTTTTTATATATTCTATAGATTTAGAGATAAAAGAAATATAATATATAAAATAATCTGTTGTAATAAATTTTACAGCCGAAAAAATGCCATGGAAAATAGTTGAAAATTTGTTTGTAACTGACAGATAAATGTCAGTGCCAGAAATCCGGAGACATTACTGAATACTTTTTCTGGGAAGTACATAAATTACATTATTTCTTAATGTATTAATAGTTAAATATTTAATATTATAGGTATATTACACATACCCTTCAGAAATATTGTTACTCCAGACAATAAATTGGAAACATCTCGAAAAATTAGAATGAATTTAAATTTAAAAAATTTAAATATATGGAATAGATATAAGTAGAATTTTTGGTGTAGAGTGTAGGTATACAAGAAATGTTAAATACATTACGGCGCGAGCAGTCATGTGACTTTGTTGGCCTTGACAAGCAGATATGGGGGCCCATGTCAGAATGATAGCTAGTAATTATGTATATAGATGTCAAATATCATTCTAAATTTAGTGATTTTCCAATTCCATGTGGTTTATTTTCCTTGACAAGTAAATTCCACACTCTTGGAGACAAATTAACTACGTGAATTTAGAAAATCTTGAAATTTTTAATGAAAAATTCTGACATTTGACATCTGTGTACATAATTACTAATTATTATTCTGAAACGGGCTGCCACATCTGCTTGTCAAGGCCAACAATGTAACATGACTGTCACAACAGATTTTTTAACAAAGTAACTCATTATTTTACATTTGCTGTAATTAAAGAACAATTTTGAGTTGTGGGACCATTTTAAAATGTTGTTGACGTCGTTTTGTAAGAGAATACAGTCTTAATAATATTGAAGAGAAGAGGGCCTAAATGTATACAACTATCAAATATATATAAATACAAAATCCAATATAATTGCATATTCGTATGTATGGTGCTTGTATATGTTTGTACGTTTCAGTTTAAAATATTTATATTTTCACATTTTTGTATAATCTGTGTTTCGCAATTCTCGTCATATCGTTTATAAATCCCAACTTTTCCATTTATAAAATATACAATTTAAATTACCTGCAAAATTCATTTAAAAGTGCACAAATGTTAAAAAGCATGTTTTTTCCATCATCCGCACAAAAACACGCCAAAGTCGCCTCTCGCCTCGCCGTTTGTAAACACAGGTATTTTTATTTTGTAGTTAGCAGCTTCACTAATGAATGCAAATATTTAAAAATGGAATTATTTCGGAATCCCGGCGTTTATTTAAAGCTGGATTGCATTCCCTTGCGCTAATCTGTTGTAATGAACTGAGAACGGACAATAAACGGCAAAACAAACACATGTCGGACTTTATCAAACGGTAACGGGACGCTGGACGCGAACGGGAAAAACGAAACGGTAACTCGGTTATAAGATAAAAAACATGGAATAGGTAATTAAATAGAGGTGACGGGATAATCGTGTTTAAGAGGTGTGAAATCACAATTTATTCTTCAATATACATTCCTTCTAAATGGAGCGGCATTACATAAAATAAATTGTATATACATTTTGTTTTTCTTTAATCCCTTTTAGTCCTGGTTGATATTTTTATTCTCTAGCGTTTACTATAAATGCTAAGAATGAAAACGATGCTCTACAGAGCTGCAACAAACAAAAAAATATTGTGTTCAGTTATTTTATACAAAAAAATATAATTTCCGTGAATATAAAAATCTTACAGCAGCAAAGCTTTCCATACATAGGACCATTAATCCACCCACGGTTAACTCCACTTTTCTTTCAGATTGTGACATAATCATAATTAAACCCATACGAATCTTACTATCATGATAATTGGTCCATTTGCATTCGTACGCTGCTTTCCCTAAATTTGTCGCCTAGAACAGACACATAGTAATACATAAATTACAAGAGTGAATCGAATAAAAACAGGACTGATTTTTTTTTAATTCCGCAGGGGTCATAGACCCGCATGGAGTTAATTAGTAGGTAGTTTGGCCTGTTAGGAAGGGTGTAGACATGACCCCAATTCGCTTAAGTCTCTCTAGTATTAAAGAAAACCATGAGCGAACAAAAACGGCATGTCTCCGTGGAGCAACGAATTATTGTCAAGTTTTTGGCCAACCGAAATTTTGCGGGGCTGAAGGCCCAGTGCGGGGACAACACGTTTTTAAGTACCCGTGTCTTTGCTTGGCATAAGGAATTCTCTGAAGGGTGAGAATCAGAGGCATGATTGCCGCCAAAGGATGAGCGTTACCGAAGTCAACATCGGGGCGGTTCGGAATCTCATGAACACTGATAAACGTATAATGATCAACGCACATTTAATGCGTAATATTATTGCAACTTACTGGATGCCGCAAATTGTCCTATCGAAGGAAAAGAAAACGCAAACTGTCAAAAGTGTCATTTTGCTACATGACAACGCCATGCCCCATACAGAATAACAGAATTGGCTGAGAAACGTTGGATCCCAATTCGCTTAGGTCTCTTTAGTATTAAATAAAACCATGAGCGAACAAAAACGGCATGTCTCCGTGGAGCAACGAATTAATATCAAGTTTTTGGCCAAGGAAGGCGTAAGTCCAACCGAAATTTTGCGGGGTTGAAGGCCCAGTGCGGGGACAACACGTTTTTAAGTACCCGTGTCTTTGCTTGGCATAAGGAGTTCTCTGAAGGGTGAGAATCAGAGCCACCATTGCCGCCAAAGGAAGAGCGTTACCGAAGTCAACATCGGGGCGGTTCGGAATCTCATGAAGACTGATAAACGCATAATGATCAACGCACATTTAATGCGCAATATTATTACAACTTACTGGATGCCGCAAAATTGTCCTATTGAAGGAAAAGAAAACGCAAGCTGTCAAAAGTGTCATTTTTCTGCATGACAACGCCAGGCCCCATACAGAACAACAGAATTGGCTGAGAAACGTTGGACCCCAATTCGCTTAGGTCTCTTTAGTATTAAAGAAAACAATGAGCGAACAAAAACGGCATGTCTCCGTGGATCAACGAATTATTATCAAGTTTTTGGCCAACCGAAATTTTGCGGAGATTGAAAGCCCAGTGCGGAGACAACACGTTTTTAAGTACCTGTGTCTTTGCTTGGCATGAGTTCGCTGAAGGGTGTGAATCAGAGCCACCATTGCCGCCAAAGGATGAGCGTTGCCGAAGTCAACATCGGGGCGGTTCGGAATCTCATGAAGACTGATAAACGCATAATGATCAACGCACATTTAATGCGCAATATTATTACAACTTATTGGATGCTGCAAAATTGTCCTATCGAAGGAAAAGAAAACGCAAACTGTCAAAACTGTCAATTTTCTGCATGACAACGCCAGGCCCCATACAGAACAACAGAATTAGCTGTGAAACGTTGGACCCCAATTCGCTTAGGTCTCTAGTATTAAAGAAAACCATGAGCGAACAAAAACGGCATGTCTCCGTGGAGCAACGAATTATTATCAAGTTTCTGGCCAAGGAAGGCCTAAGTCCAACCGAAATTTTGCGGAGATTGAAGGCCCAGTGCGGGGACAACACGTTTTTAATTACCCGTGTCTTTGCTTGGCATAAGGAATTCTCTGAAGGGTGAGAATCAGAGCCACGATTGCCGCCATAGGATGAGCGTTACCGAAGTCAACATCGGGGCGGTTCGGAATCTCATGAAGACTGATAAACGCATAATGATCAACACACATTTAATGCGCAATATTATTACAACTTACTGGATGCCGCAAATTGTCCTATCGAAGGAACAGAAAACGCAAACTGTCAAAAGTGTCATTTTTCTGCATGACAACGCCAGGCCCCATACAGAACAATAGAATTAGCTGTGAAACGTTGGACCCCAATTCGCTTAGGTCTCTAGTATTAAAGAAAACCATGAGCGAACAAAAACGGCATGTCTCCGTGGAGCAACGAATTATTATCAAGTTTTTGGCCAAGGAAGGCCTAAGTCCAACCGAAATTTTGCGGAGATTGAAGGCCCAGTGCGGGGACAACACGTTTTTAAGTACCCGTGTCTTTGCTTGGCATGAGTTCGCTGCAGGGTGAGAATCAGAGGCACCATTGCCGCCAAAGGATGAGCGTTACCGAAGTCAACATCGGGGCGGTTCGGAATCTCATGAACACTGATAAACGTATAATGATCAACGCACATTTAATGCGTAATATTATTGCAACTTACTGGATGCCGCAAAATTGTCCTATCGAAGGAAAAGAAAACGCAAACTGTCAAAAGTGTCATTTTGCTGCATGACAACGCCAGGCCCCATACAGAACAACAGAATTAGCTGTGAAACGTTGGACCCCAATTCGCTTAGGTCTCTAGTATTAAAGAAAACCATGAGCGAACAAAAACGGCATGTCTCTGTGGAGCAACGAATTATTATCAAGTTTTTGGCCAAGGAAGGCGTAAGTCCAACCGAAATTTTTCGGAGATTGAAGGCCCAGTGCGGGGACAACACGTTTTTAAGTACCCGTGTCTTTGCTTGGCATAAGGAATTCTCTGAAGGGTGAGTATCAGAGGCATGATTGCCGCCAAAGGATTAGCGTTACCGAAGTCAACATCAAGGCGGTTCGGAATCTCATGAATACTGATAAACGTATAATGATCAACGCACATTTAATGCGCAATATTATTGCAACTTACTGGATGCCGCAAAATTGTCATATCGAAGGAAAAGAAAAACGAAAACTGTCAAAAGTGTCATTTTGCTGCATGACAATGCCAGGCCCCATACAGAACAACAGAATTAGCTGTGAAACGTTGGACCCCAATTCGGTTAGGTCTCTAGTATTAAAGAAAACCATGAGCGAACAAAACGGCATGTCTCCGTGGAGCAATGAATTATTATCAAGTTTTTGGCCAAGGAAGACGTAAGTCCAACCGAAATTTTGCGGAGATTGAAGGCTCAGTGTGGGGACAACACGTTTTTAAGTACCCGTGTCTTTGCTTGGCATAAGGAGTTCTCTGAAGGGTGTGAATCAAAGCCACGATTGCCGCCAAAGGACTTTAGCGTTACCGAAGTCAACATCAAGGCGGTTCGGAATCTCATGAAGACTAATAAACGCAAATTGTCAAAAATGTCAATTTGCTTTAAGCAAACACTACGTCTTGGGCCCCTCAAAGAAGCGATGGGAGGCCATCGATTCGACAACAACCGTGCGATGGAGGAGTTTGTGCTCCAATGGCTATGTTTTTGTATACTTTTTAAAATAAACTCAGAATTGATAAAAAAAATAGCCCCGGTTTATATTGATTATCGTCATATAATAGTAATAAACTCACAGCATCTTGTACTATTTGTCCAGCCGTACAATACGCTAGTATCTGACTCATAACAGTTAGATAAACACAAATGAACATAATTTTGTCAGAACTAAAAATAGTAATATATTAGTGATTTTTAAAATGTCCAATGTTTTTATAAGTCTTACAAAGCACCTTCAGAAATAAAACCCAACATATTAATAGTAGCGATGATTACATTCGAAGCTACTGTTGGTAGAAATAATCTTGAATATACTGTGTCGAAACCAGCTACAAATCTAAAATATATTTCAAAATTCATCATTTTTGTGATATTAATTTTGGGTTACACAATTTAAAATTAGCGCCCTGAAATGTACTTAAAGTATAAAAAGTAATTAAAATACCTTAATAATAAATTATGATGTATAACACTTTCTCTCAAAAGCTTATAATCTTCTTCTTTATTACAATTTTTTCCTATTGCCGAAATTTTCAAACCAATCATAGAAAATTGTATATAAACTAATGCTATCATAACTATGAATAGTTTGTCTAGTTGAACTACAGATATATAGACTCCTAACGTAATTACTATAGTCTCTACTAGTAAAAACATTTGATAGTATGGTGTTTGTAATAATATGTCTTTATGTGGTACCCATACTTCCATTATTAGACCTCTAGAAAAAAACATCAAGTATTTTTTGATATTTTAGTCTTTTTAAATTTAAATTCTTCAATATATAAAAATTAGTACCTATCAGAAAACAATATTGTTTGAAAAATTATAGAATAAACAGCAGATATAGCGCCACAACTATATATAAATGTTAATATGTTGACCATTTTATATAAGTCCAAAAAAGTCTGTTTCGCCTTTAAATCCAAATGGTCCAAAGTCCAAAAATGGTCCCAAGTAGTCCTGACCATAGTCTTCAACGTATGTTTTTGTTGAATTGCTGTGTATTGCTTCACAGTAATCTACAAAATTATACAAATGTAAAAAAGATGTCCGTGCTTTCAAATTTGGAATCTATAGTGAAAAAATAATTTTTGATTACCTGCATAAAACCAATTATAATAATTAAATCTTTGACTAATGCCCCAACGTTTGCTCTGGGATATTTTAAATTGTCTATGCTCATAAATACAACAAACAAAAATATAATAATTATGTAAAAATATCCTAAAAACTTAGCGAACTTGGAGTTTTTCATAGGATTTGTGCCACTTAACGACATTAACTTGATGATTTCTTCAGTCATTTCTTTGGATGATATCTATAAGAACATATAGTTATTCTCAAAACTATAGATTTAATCCCGAATCCCGATATTATTCCTTTCATTACCTGTTTCTTTTTACTAAACATGATTGTGTTCGTTCATCAATACAAAGATTCTATACACAGTGCGAGTTGGCAAAGGTGAAATTCATTTCTAAAGTTGGTTAAATACGTGCAGAAAATAAAAATGCAGTGTAACATCTGTCCATTCACTGAAACTTAATTTCAAGTTGTCCAAAACTAGTTTCAAACGCTTCAACTTTAGAGAATATTAACTAATTCATATTAAAATAGAGAAATTATTCATGTACACTCTCTCTGCGTACTTTGTTAATAACTGTTTGATCTTAATTTGAATTATGTCAACTAAAAATATACACTACATTATCACGAGTTGATAATTCAACGGTGATCACATTTTAGCATGTACTTACAGTAAATTTTTTGAAATATGTCCGATCAAGGGCACCTGTATCACGAACGAATTAACAAATAGGCATACATTTATCTCTTTCTTTTGCAAAGGCTGTAAGACTGTGTGATAAGGATAGATATAACACGCTTGTCTTTCAAAAATTCATATTGTTTCGACTGAGTTAGGACATTCCATTTATAAACGATGCTCGTTGTTGATAATACTTTCGCTGTAACGTAAGTTTATTTATTAATACAAATACATTACCTGGATTCATAGCCGTACGTATAACGTTATATTCTGTCAGAGTCACTGACACTGACATTGTGTCAGTATCTTATTTTTAACATATTTGGTTTTACATTTGCTTATAAACTTACTAGTTGACTTATTTTTGAATTTTGAATATTTTTCCTGTAATATATATTTTTATAATAATAAAATAACAGTAGTATCTTACGTACCCTCATAAAAACTAAGCAAACGACACTACTGAATTTGTCATGATGGGCCGAGCAAAAATCTGAATTCATACAATTCGTAGACAACCTTGATCGGACATCTTTCAAAAATTTTACTGTACACAGTTTTTAGAGAAAATAGTATATTCTACAAGTAATGGAATGGCCCATATTGTGTTGTAGACTATACTTTCTTTAACAAGATTTTAGAAATTCTACATAAAATGTTGATTGATAATAACAATATATTATCATATACCATTAATTTTTTTTTTGACGCCAGTCCATAAATTGCTTATGACTCCATTCATATTTTTCTTTTAATTTATTTGGTAATAACTGACTCCCTGTATCATTAGCAAGTTTCCTTATTTCTGGTGAAGTACATTCCATATCTATATCTTTATTTCGACTTTATATGTTTTTCTACAAAATGTCTTCAGTTAATTTTCTAAGTAATATATTATTATTTAGATAAACTTATTACTCTGGACAACTCCAAAAACCTGTAAAACTTAACAAAAAACTCTAAAAATGTTCAAAACTTTAAAACGTCGAACGCGAATACAGAAATAAATAAATATAAAACAAAGAGTCATAACCATAGCAACCAAACCAAGATATTTGATATACCGCGCTATTATGGGGCTAAATAGATTGTGATTCGTCGAAAGTCGTGCGGAATTATTCCAAACAGCGTACGGAATAGTTTCCAAAAAACTGGGGGGTTGAATGTTGATAAATGCAAGATGTTAGTATTTGAAAGGAGTAAATTGGTGACTGAGTGCAATGTGTTTATGGATGGAGTGAAACTGGAGCAGGTAAATGAGTTTGTATATTTGGGTAGCATTTTGTCGAGGGATGGTCGAATTGATCGACAGATAGAAAGGAGAGTGAGTGCGGGATGTAAGGTAATTGGTGCTCTGGGTACGTTTGCACGAAACGTTAACGTATCAAGGGACGCTCAGTTAAGTGTATATATTGGAGTGCTAGTACCTGCTTTGATGTATGGAAGCGAATGTTGGGCATGGACGGGAAAGCATAAAAAGAGAAAGACTGCCTTGGAAATGAGGTATTTACGTGGTGTATGTGGGTATGTAAGACGGGATCGCGTGAAGCATAATTTAGTATATGGTTGGGAACAATGTTGTTAAAAGAGTTGGTGTGAGTCAGTTGAGATGGTTTGGGCATGTGGAAAAAATGGCGAGAGAACGGCTTGTCAAGCGTATATATCTTAGTGAATTTGAGGGTTTTCGATTGCATGGCCGACCAGTGTGTAAGTGGATGGATGTGGTTGTTAGGGTGCTTAAAGAGAGAAAGTTTGCAAGTAAGAAGAGAAGAAGAGCATGTATGAATGCCCCTGTCACTTTAATATGTTTAAGAGTATGAATTTGTTGTTTGATGTTGATGGTGTTCTTATTTTTTTCGGGTTTGTGCGAACCCACTAAGTGGGACACGCGTGATTTTATGTAAGTATGTATAAATAATATTTAAAGGTATTCTATATAAGAGTAGGGCAGAAATACAAGGTTTCAAAATTTTCTGAACGATAGTATTTGAGTTAGAGCATATAGAGGATCCACACACACACACACACACACACACACACACACAAACACACACACACACACATACACACACATACATGCACACATACACACAGACATCATCGTGAAAATGTTACAATTGGATTGTAGGGACCTTAAAACGTGGTCATTTATCAAAATCTCGATATGCGATTTTTAGCACGATCCCTATACCTTCCTTACCAAGGGTAGCGGGAGGTAAAAATAAACAAATGAATAATGTAACAATTGTGTACAATATTTATGAACATATTTTCCTTGCGAAATAAGTGCAGCAATGCCGATATTTGAAACCGTAGCTTAGCTTGCAAATAGCGCGACATTTAAGGAAGGCGCTGACATTTCCCTCCAGTGGCATGCGTGCCCTTCTGCCCCACTTGCCCACCCCACATGACATTTGCATCCCAAGCCGCATGAATCAAATTGTCACAAGGGGGCAGAATTAAAACTTCATCATGATATTTACTTTTTATTGTCTCTATGTCACTATTATAACAGCGATGAAATTATCACCAATTTTCCTCTTTCTATTTCCATCTTAATAATTCACTAACGCCTTAATGAGTGGCCGCCCTCCTGGAACTATCCTGGAACTTCCTGGAAAGTTTCTAACTTGGACGTCAGGTGTGCTCCAGGATTTTTACTTCAGCATTTTAATGGAATCGTGAAAGTTGGACCTTCTTGTTACGACTCAAAAATCTCTCCAACTTCTGATGTTTGCTCAAGAACGGATATTAATCACTGTTAAATGCAGGCACGGTTCAGTGAGTTTTCCAAGGATAATGGAGAGAGAATACTTGGTTTAAATCGGGGGATTAAGGATAGTATATAGACGAAAAGATTTAGGGATCAAATAGAAAATACAAATCTATAATTTCTGGACTTATCAACAATATGCTATAAACTTTACTCTAGAATAATAGAAAACAAATTAAGTTTAGAATAGAAATAATAAATTAAAAGAGGAACGGTCAAAAAATAATAATAATTTATTACCTAACAGTACTCCCATTACAGGGTAAAATACAGTAATAACTTAAAGGAATACAAAAATAATAATAAATACAGTAAATTATAACACAATTTTTGTTTAACTGACAACAAAACAATAGTTGTCCATAAGCCTTACGATCTTTGATTTAATTATTTTTATCTACAATAGTGCGTAAAAACACACATTCATACAGACATCATCGTAAAAATAGAAATTCGTATTCTATGGACCGCAAAATATGCTTATTTATTAGGACCTCACTATATAATTTTTTGACCAAAGACAATACCTTCCTTACCTAAAGGAGACGGAAGTTAAAAAATCTGATGTAGCCAGCACAATACCTTCCATCAATCCTGTGTGTTATGTATAAATCCCATATATATATATATATATATATATATATATATATATATATATATATATATATATATATATATATATAATTATTTCATAAACAAACTATGCAAATTGCACTTGACACTGACATCTTCTTCTTTAGCCTTTCCCAATCGTTCGGGGTCGCTATTGTTTATTTTCTTCTTCCACTCATTTTTGTGTTTTTCCTAACATTTATTTCAACATCTTCATCTCTGCCAAATTCATTTACTTTTCATTGATACCGACATCTGTCAATTTGAATTTTCTGAATACCTATATTAGCAATTTCCATATATATATATATATATATATATATATATATATATATATATATATATATATATATATATATATATATATATATATATATATATATATTGAATATGAAATATGAAATGCAATTAAATCGCATAGAGAATAATATATTCTTAAATTAAATAAATAACTATTTCATCACGGCATATTATCCATTGTTGGGTATGCCAATCTGCTTTGTATACAGATATCGGTAATGATGGAATATTTGTACCGTGTGGGCGCTTACCATGCGTTAAATAATAACATTAAATGACAATAAATGATATTTAACTGTTAAAGTCTCGTCTTCAAATGAGAGTACTTCCGGTTGACCAATGATAACCAAAATCTAATTACCTCTTCTGCTGGATGTAAACTTCAGGAATACGAAAAAAATATAATTTTTTGGAATCGTGGTATTGAAGTTATGCTACCCGAAACTTTTCTCACACACACACACACACACACACACACATACACACAAACACAGACAGACACACATACATACATACATACATACATACATACATACATACATACATACATACATACATACATACATACATACAGACATACAGACATCATCGTAAAAATAGTTTAATTTAATTTTTGAACCAAAGACAATACCTTCCTTACCTAAAGGTGACGGAAGGTAAAAACAACTTAACTTTTTAAACGTCAGTAAAATCATATATTTATTTAATTTCGTGATTTACTCCAACCACATACAAATTTTCTTTACAACACAAATTCAATCCACAATTCGAAATATATTAATAATTCCATCCTCAATATTCCACATTCACATTCCACAATAACTAAATCACAACAAAACAATATCCTAGCCTCTGTCCTGCTGCATTGTTCCCGGTGTGAATACAGCAGGCAAATGGCCCATCCCGTCCCGTCCTGCAGGCTTGCTGTCCTGCTGTCCGGCTTTCCTGCAGCACAGCTAGTGTCAGCAGTCACAGACTCCGACAGCCAGTGTTGTCCTATAGTTTGCTCCGCGTTCGTGGCATTGGTGTTTCATTTGGAAAAACGATATTGTCGATTAATTAAAATGTCACACTGCAATAATTGGAATTCCTGCATATGTATGGATGCTCGGGTAGCGGACAGTGGTGGAGGAAGGGGAAAATTATAGGAAGGAGCAAATTTTTGTTGTGCCGGCCCAAACCCATAATATTTCGTCCGGTTTATATTTTCAAGAAACAAATTATGAAACTTTCGTAAACAATGTCTATAAATTTCTTTCAACTAGTTTAAAATATAGATTTTAATCTGTCAAAAATTAAATATGTTGCAAGTATTCTGCCATTTAATATTAGGTTACATCGCCTTTATGTAATAATACCAATTATAATTCTAGAGCCATATTAACGTTTGCTCAGGAACATGTTAACTGGTTACAGGCCGATTGGGCTAATGTTATGTTTAGCGACGAGTCCAGATTTTGCCTTAATAGCAGTGATAAACGGATGCGTGTATACAGACGGCCAGGTGAACGTTATATGCAATGTAACATTGTTCCGACTGTTATGTTTGGTGGAGGTTCGGTTATGGTGTGGGGCTCGCACGCAGTTGGTGGTCATACCAAGAGGGAGCAATACGGCAGCAAATATAGAAAACATTTTAGAACCATGTGTAATGCCTTTTGCGCCTTTTGGGGGAAACGACTTCATCTTTATGCATGATAATGCAAAACCCCGAATACTGCAACAATATTTTGCCGAAGTGGATATCACCACAATGCAATGGCCAGCCAGAAGCCCGGATCTTAATCCCATAGAACACCTTTGGGACACGATGGGTAAACAACTTAGAGCACTTCCTCGGCGTCCAAACAATCAAGAAGAGCTCGGGCAAAAATTGCAGGAAATTTGGGAAAATATTGACCAAGAGCAATAATTAGCAGTATGGGCCGTCGCTGCCAGGCAGTTATCCGAGCAAGATAAAGTGTTTCTCTTCATTTTTCTTACAATTTCATTAAGTTTTTATTGTTTCATTGTCTTAATTCTTACCATAAAAGTAAAATTATAAAAATCAATGATTAAAATTTGAAGAAAATAAAAATATTCCAATATTAGCTGAGTTTATAAAAGTGATGCGTTAATTTTTTTCGTCAGTGTATTAGGCATTGTATCGTACAATTTTTTGTGAGAATTACCCCATAATGTCTTTCAATGTAAGCTTTAAGCGCTAACCGCTTTTGTCACTGCGACCTGTAAGTTCTTTTGTAACATGGCCCTATCTTAGTTTTCTGGAAATAGTTCCAGAGTTCTTAAGAATCCAATTACTGCTCCAAGAGTCAGTTTCCCGATCTCATTTGCCGCGAAGTATCTTTCACCAAGATGATTAAGTCTAATTACGGTCATAGCTAGACGTTCACAATGTGTTCCGAAGTTTCTTCGTCCTCTTTGCAGAGTCGACAGATATTGTTTTCAGCTATGATCAGTAAAGATACCTGTCATAGTTTTAAGGTCGTTCTTGCTGAGATCTAATAGCTCTTTGCCGTTTGTCAACGAAGGTGAAATGAATTTCGTCGACTGATGAGGATATGGCTGCTTCCTCCCAGTTTTTGATTCTTTATATGTCTTTTCAAGAGTCCACAAGAAGATTCAGGTCCATAAAACGGTAGTTTAGCTCCCTTTTTAGCGAGCACATCTGCTTTTTCATTACCTAGACATGGTTATTTTTGGCCATTTGACAATATGTTTATTGTTACTCCTTTGAGACCTTTGTTTAGGTTTATTTGAGCACAGAGATTTATTGCGTAGATCTCTGCTTGAAATATGGTGAGACTGATGCCTGTGGATTCCTTTATTTGGTAACCAGGACCAAATACACTCACTCCAGTTTCTCCTGATTTTAGTTTTGAACCATCCGTAAACCAGGACAATAAGTCTCTTAGGAAGTGTGGCCCTCCTACTGGCCACTGAAGGCGATCACCAATGATTACTTTATACGTCTGGTCAAAATTGTATCTTGTCCATTTCATCTAGGCGTATCTCCCTTAGAATTTCTAAGTGGCCTACAAGATCCCCAGGTTTGAAATGTTTTGTCCCACTGCGTGTGAGTGTCTGCAGCTTCCCTGCACCTCCGTCCCTGGTAGTTCATTGGCGTGCTGTGATATATTCGTCTGTATCGTTCCGATAGAGAGGCCGTAGAGTGCACAGTGTATGTGTATTAGTGTGGGTGCTACCACACACGCCGACGGATTATAAAAGTTATTGGCAACTGTGAAATATTGTCAGGGTGTTAGGATTCTGCTGGTTGGTGAATAAGGGAGAAGTTATCGTTATTTGGGGTGCGAAATAAATGTTTATAATTATTTTAAGTGGGGGGATATAATACCTACCTTCAAATAAAGTGCCACTTCCGGTTTATCAAGTTAAGTCAAAATATAATATGTTGTTCCCCTTGATATAAAAGTCTTAAATACTATAATTGGATAGTTTTTGATTATATTTTAATATAGTTTTTCATTAAAAACTGTTATGGGCTTCAAGTAAAGTATCACTTCCGGTTTATCAATTTTAGTCAAAATCTGATATGTTATTATCCTTGACATAAAAGTCTTAAATAGTAAAATTGAAAAGTTTTGGATTATATTTTAATATAGTTTTTCATTAAAAACTGTTATGGGCTTCAAGTAAAGTATCACTTCCGATTTGTCAATTTCAGTCAAAATATAATATGTTGTTCCCCTTAATATAAAAGTCTTAAATACTAAAATTGAAAAAAAATAGATTATATTTTAATACAGTTCTTCATGAAAAACTGTTGTGGGCTTCAAGTAAAGTACCACTTCCGGTTTGTCAATTTCAGGCAAAATGTAATATGTTGTTTGCCTTGATATAAAAGTCCTAAATACTAAAATTGAAAAGTTTTAGATTATATTTTAATATAGTTCTTCATGAAAAACTGTTATGGGCTTCAAGTAAAGTACCACTTCCGGTTTGTCAATTTCATTCAAAATGTAATATGTTGTTCCCCTTGATATAGAAGTCCTAAATACTAAAATTGAAAATTTTTAGATTATATTTTAATATAGTTTTTTATGAAAAACTGTTACGGGCTTCAAGTAAAGTACCACTTCCGGTTTGTCAATTTCAGTCAAAATATAATATGTTGTTCTCCTTGATATAAAAGTCCTAAATACTAAAATTGAAAATTTTTAGATTATATTTTAATATAATTCTTCATGAAAAACTGTTATGCGCTTCAAGTAAAGTATCACTTCCGGTTTATCGATTTTACTCAAAATCTAATATGTTGTTCCCATTGATGCAAAAGTCTTAAATACTAAAATTGAAAGATTTTAGATTATATTTTAATATAGTTCTTCATGAAAAACTGTTATGGGCTTCAAGTAAAGTACCACTTCCGGTTTGTCAATTTCAGTCAAAATATAATAAGTTATTTTCCTTGATATAAAAGTCCTAAATACTAAAATTGAAAAAAATTAGATTATATTTTAATACATTTCTTCATGAAAAACTGTTATGTCAATTTTCCGAAATATTAATTTTTTATAGTTTTCCTACAAAAATACACTATATCCCGGACTACAATTACTTGTCACCGAGATATGCTGCGGACTTAACACTATGTTTCCCAACAAAAATTACAGTAAAAAGAAGAGTCCATTAAAATGAAATAGTTATATATTTCGCTCTCTGTCTTACAAAAAATAAATATTTGCGAGTAAGTGTACAATCCTGTTTGTTATTATTCTATGACATGTTGTCTCTGTCTTACAATGTATAAGATAAATATGTTGTAAGACAGAGACAACATGTCATAGAATAACAACGAACAGGATTGTACACTTACTCGCAAATATTTATTTTTTGTAAGATAGAGAGCGAAATATATAACTATTTCATTTCAATGGACTCTTCTTTTTACTGTAATTTTTGTTGGGAAACATAGTGTTAAGTCCGCAGCATATCTCGGTGACAAATAATTGTAGTCCGGGATATAGTGTATTTCTGTAGGAAAACTATAAAAAATTAATATTTCGGGAACGGGAAAAGACATCTATATATTTTTTTCAAATATAAACACAAAAAGATTAACCAAATGGAACAACATATTATTTTTTGACTGAAAATGACAAACCGGAAATGGTACTTTACTAAAAACCCGTAACAGTTTTTCATGAAGAACTGTATTAAAATATAATCTAAAAATTTTCAATTTTAGTATTTAGGATTTTTATATCAATGGGAACAACATTATATTTTGACTGAAATTGACAAACCGGAAGTGGTACTTTACTTGAAGCCCGTAACAGTTTTTCATGAAGAACTGTATTAAAATATGATCTAAAAATTTTCAATTTTAGTATTTAGGATTTTTATATCAAAGGGAACAACATATTATATTTTGACTGAAATTGACAAACCGGAAGTGGTACTTTACTTAAAGCCCGTAACAGTTTTTCATGAAGAACTGTATTAAAATATAATCAAAAAAATTTCAATTTTAGTATTTAGGATTTTTATAACAAAGGGAACAACCTATTAGTTTTTGACTGAAATTGACAAACCGGAAGTGATATTTTACTTGAAGCCCATAACTGTTTTTCATGTAGAGCTGTATTAAAATATAATCTAAAAAATTTCAATTTTAGTATTTAGGACTTTTATATCAAGGGGAACAATATATTAGATTTTATCTGAAATTGACAAACCGGAAGTGGTACTTTACTTGAAGTTCATAACAGTTTTTCATGAAGAATATTAAAATATAATCTAAAATTTTTCAATTTTAGTATTTAAGACTTTTATATCAAGGGGAACAACATATTTTATTTTGACTGAAATTGATAAACCGGAAGTGATACTTTAATTGAAGCCCATAACAGTTTTTACAGTGGCCAATAAAAATGTAGGATAGATTTGGGTTTCTGCGAAATACCAGCGGTTACTTAAGGGTTGCAAAAGTTTAGGAATCATCTGTCCTATTCTCAATAATTCAATCGTAACGTTGGTATTATATTTAGTTTGTTTATTACCCATATAAATTCAATTTATATTTACTTTTCCTTACATAACATACAATTTTCATATACAATTACCTTTTCTTGTCCACGTGATTGTTCCTTCCATACACGTGTTTTGCACTGTACACGTGTTTACCATGTGCTCACATTGTGCCCCTATTGAGTCTGTATTGGCGAACAATATCTGTAATGAGCTGTCGGTTATGTTAGGCTTCGCTCAATTAACTGTTCTGTTTCGAAAGACGTGTTATGCAGGCACTTTATTTTACGGATAGCAGGACGGCAGGATTGCAGCCGCAGGAAAAATGTAAAGTTTTAATGCTGCTGAACTGAAGGCAACTATTACAAAGTATTTACATAATAGTGTTATGGAGGGATTTTATGGTATGAATATGAAAATGGTGTGTTAATAGCCAGATTGGTAAGAAAATTGGAATGTTTATTAGCTGTTATTATGGCTCTTAAAAAATGAATGCAGTTTGATATTCAGTAACTCCGAAATATAGTGAGAAATCGATTTAAATTTTTTATCTCTTACAGGCAAATGGTCGAAAAATATTACCACCCAATTTTTAATATTTATGTTAAAAAGACATGTGAATAGATTTTCTAAATTCACGTAGTTAATTTGTCACCAGGAGTGTGGAATTTACTTGTCGAGGAAAATAAAATAAAAAATTATGATGTTTGACATCTATACACATAATTACTAGCTATAATTCTGACATGGGCCCCAATATCTGCTTGTCAAGGCCAACAAAGTCACATGACTGCTCGCGCCCTAATGTATTTAACATTTCTTGTATACCTACACTCTACACCAAAAATTCTACTTATATCTATTCCATATATTTAGATTTTTTAAATTTAAATTCATTCTATGAAGAAATTTTGTTCTACTCTTCTAATTTTTCGAGATGTTTCCAATTCATTGAAGAAAGTAACAGTTTTTTTGAAGGGTATGTGTAATATACCTATAATATTAAATATTTAACTATTAATACATTAAGAAATAATGTATTTACTTCCCAGAAAAAAGTCTTTAGTAATGTCTGACACTGACATTTATCTGTCAGTTACAAACAATTTAAATTTTCGACTATTTTCCATGGCATTCTTTCGGCTGTAAAATTTATTACAACAGATTATTTTATATATTATATTTCTTTTATCTCTAAATCTATAGAATATATAATAAAATATTTAAATGTATCAGACAGAGAATTTAATTTTCTTTAATATTACTAAGAAAAAAATTCAAAAAATAATATTTAGAAGATTGTTTTTCAAGGAAGTAGAAGACTCCCGGCTGTCCAATTGTTACCAAAACCTTTTCAGATCTTCCCATGAATGTCCGGTTGGGAAATACGTACAGTAAAATTTTTGAAAGATGTCCGATCAAGGTTGTCTACGAATTGTATAAATTCAGATTTTTGCTCCGCCCATCATGACAAATTCAGTAGTGTCGTTTGCTTAGCTTTTATGAGGGTACGTAAGATACTACTGTTATTTTATTATTATAAAAATATATATTACAGGAAAAACATTCAAAATTCAAAAATAAGTCAACTAGTAAGTTTATAAGCAAATGTAAAACTGTTAAAAATAAGATACTGACACAATGTCAGTGTCAGTGACTCTGACAGAATATAACGTTATACGTACGGCTATGAATCCAGGTAATGTATCTGAATTAATAAATAAACTTACGTTACAGCGAAAGTATTATCAACAACGAGGATCGTTTATAAATGGAATGTCCTAACTTAGTCGAAACAATATGAATTTTTGAAAGACAAGTGTGTTATATCCATCCTTATCACACACTCTTACAGCCTTTGCAAAAGAAAGAGATAAATGTATGCCTATTTGTTAATTCGTTCGTGATACAGGTGCCCTTGATCGGACATCTTTCAAAATTTTTACTGTAGTTAAACAAATATAAAGTCATAGTTTTTGAGTAATCGTCCTTCCAACATCCCACATACATACATACACACACACACACACACACGCAGACATCATCGTAAAAATGTTAGTATCGGATTGTAGGGACCTTAAAACGTGCTTATTCAATAAAATCTGGATATGCGATTTTTAGCATGAATCTAATACCTCTCTCAGAAATAAAGAATTATAAAGAAATATCTTGCAACCTAACGCTGCTAAAAGCTGAACCACGGAAACTAAGTTAAAATATTCAAAATTTACTAATTGACAGATATCAGTGTTTTAAAACTAGATTTGTTATCCTCATGTCAATTGTCTCAATAAAACTTTCTATTTGCTGAAGAGATCTGCCGTTTTCCGAAAACATTTGTTACATAGGTTATATTTCATCTTTCCTTTTCTGTAGGTACAATTACCCCTGTAATGAATAACTGTGTCCTGGTCTGATTCTCATATCCTGGTTGTATTGTGTATTTATACCAAGCATGCGTACTCATACTCGTATATATGCTACTCCAGCTTCAGTAGGGGTATTATGCCACAGTTACATACTGTATCCTGCCTGAACTGTTCTGCATATCCGCACATCTAGTCGCCTGCGCCTGACGCTTTGCTGTTGAGTTATTAGCGGAATAATTGCCACGCACACACACCCACACACACAAACAGTCACACTCACAATAGATGGCTGGAGAAAGGAAAAATCAGAATTATTATTATCAAAATATTATAGTTTTATACAGGTCAAAAAATCTGATGTGACCAACACAATACCTCCCGCCATTTATGTATGGGGTATAATTTTTATATTACTTTATAAATTTATCCATAGAATATGCAGAAAAAGTATTAAACCTGTAGAAAATGGAATAATCTTTAATTTTTATAATAACAAATTGCGAAAAAAATACATTGCCATTTCCGGTTATCCGATTGCCACCAAAATCTAATTGCTTCTTTCCATATTAGAAAAAGGTAGAAATACATGGTTTAAAAACTTTCTGAATGATAGTATTTGAGTTAGAGTGCCCAGAAGATCCAGACACACACACACACACACACACGCATGCATACACATACACACAGACATCATCGTGAAAATGTTAAAATTGGATTCTACGGACCTTAAAACGTGCTCATTTACCAAAATCTCGATATGCGATTTTTAGCACGATCCCTATACCTCCCTTACTAAGGGTAGCGGGAGGTAAAAAGGCGATTAATATTAAAACACCTTGGTTAAAGTCGAATAAGAGAAAAAAAATCTGAAGGGGCGCAACATTAACGCAAAAACAAAAAAAAAATACCTTCCGTCAATTCTACATATTTTGTATAAATCCAACACAGATTTTTTTTGCAATCTATTCTACGGGCGATTTCTTTTTAGGGGTTTTACCTCGTACTGAACTGAACCGAACTACTCCTAAAAAATCTGATGTGGCCAATACAATACCTTCCGTCAATCCTGTGTATTATGTATAAATTTCATACAGTAAAATTTTTGAAAGATGTCCGATCAAGGGCACGTGTATCACGAACGAATTAACAAATAGGCATACATTTATCTCTTTCTTTTGCAAAGGCTGTAAGACTGTGTGATAAGGATAGATATAACACGCTTGTCTTTCAAAAATTAATATTGTTTCGACTAAGTTAGGACATTCCATTTATAAACGATGCTCGTTGTTGATAATACTTTCGCTGTAACGTAAGTTTATTTATTAATTCAGATACATTACCTGGATTCATAGCCGTACGTATAACGTTATATTCTGTCAGTCACTGACATTGTGTCAATATTTTATTTTTAACATATTTGGTTTTACATTTGCTTATAAACTTACTAGTTGACTTATTTTTGAATTTGGAATGCTTTTCCTGTAATATATATTTTTATAATAATAAAATAACAGTAGTATCTTACGTACCCTCATAAAAACTAAGCAAACGACACTACTGAATTTGTTATGATGGGCGGAGCAAAAATCTGAATTCATACAATTCGTAGACAACCTTGATCGGACATCTTTCAAAATTTTTACTGTACATAAATTTTGTTGCAAAAGATTCTAAATTTTCAATTATTTCATAAACAAACTATGTAAATTGCACTTGACACTGACATCTTCTTTAACTTTTCCCATTCGTTAGGTGTCGCTATTTTTTGAGGGCTCATAAGATACTACTGTTATTTTATTATAATAAAAATATGTTACAGTAAAAGCATTCAAAATTTAAAATTAAGTCAACTGGTAAGTGTATCAGCAAATGTAAAATCATATATGGGAAAAATAAGATACCGAACAACGTCAGTGTCTATGATACTGACAGAAAACAACGTTATTCGTACGGGTATGAATCAAGGTAATATATCTGAATTCATAAATAAACCTTACAGGGAAAGTATTGTCAAAAACGAGCATCGTCGTAAAATAGTATGTCTTTAATCAAAACAATATGAATTTTTGAAAAACAAGCGTTTATATCTATCCTTATCGCACACGCTTCAAGTGAGAGAGATAAATGTATGCCAATCTGTCAATTCGCTCATGATACGGATGACCTTGATCGGACACCTTTGAAAAATTTTACTATATATTTGAGGCGTTTTCTGAAAACTTACCAGGAATTTTCATTAAATATCTTCACAGGTACCTATTCCTATTCTCAATCAACTAAACTTCCTCCTTCCGGTGTTATTATCTGGCAGATACCAAATGGCTCTAATACATCACTTTGCAATTAAAACCACAGTCATATACTCGAATACCTTTTCGGTCCGGGATCAAATACCTTTCAAGACTAGATGAATAATGTAATTTATAAAGATCTGTTACTGTCGTTCGCAGATGCTTGCCAGTGAAATGTTTAAAACGGAAAGATGAAGAATAATATAAGAGTTTAATATAAATAAATATACAGGTGTCGCAATAGCAAAAAAACTGATGTGGCCAGCACATTACCTTCCGTTAATCCTGTGTATTATGTATAAATTCCATACATAAATTTTCTTGCAAATGATCCTATATTTCCAGTAAAATTATTTCATAAACAAACCATGCAAATTGCCCTTGACACACTGACATTGTCTTCTTTAGATTTGCCATTCGTTAGGGGTCACTATTTTTTATTTCTTCTTCCACTCATTTCCATTTTGCGTGTCATCCTCATTCAGTTCCTTTTCTCTATTCATTCTTCTTCCAATATATTCTTCATCTCTCCTCATAACATGTTCAAACCAATGTAATCGTCTCTCTTGTATCTTTCTAAATACTTCTATCACTCGAGCCATTTTCCTTATCCCTTAATTCCTTATCATATTTTCCGTATCCCAACGTCTATCTCAACATCCTCATTTTCTTTTCATTGATACTGATATCTGTCAATTTGAACTATTTTAATATATTAGCAGTTTCCATGGTTAACATAGCTGGCTGATTTATTATCTTTATCAATCTTTCTGTATATCTATTGCATATGAAGTATAAAATGCAATCACATCGTATAGAGAATAACATATTCTTTAAAATTCTCGGCGAGACGAGAAAGCTATTCCGAGGTATTTGAATAATTACCTTCCGTCACCCTTAGGTAAGAAAGGTATTGTCTTTGGTCAAAAACTTAAATGATGAGTTTTTAGTGAATAAGCATGTTTTAGGGTCCCTATAAAACGATTTTACCATTTTTACGATGATGTCTGTATGTATGTATGAGTGTCTGTGTGTGTGTGTGTGTGTCTATGTGTGTGACGAAAGTTTCGGATCGCTTAACTTCAATATCACGATTCCAAAAATTATATTTTTATAATATTCCTCCAATTTACATCCAGAAGAATAAATGATTAGATTTTGGTTATAATTGGTGAACCGGAAGTAGCCTCATTTGAAGATTTAACAGTTAAATTTGATTTATTTATATTTAACGTTATTATAAGGAATGGGAAAAGCTAAAGAAGAAGAAGAAGATGTTAGTGTCAAGTGCAATTTGCATAGTTTGTTTATGAAATAACTTTATTGGAAAGAGTATTTTGCAAGAAAATTTATGTATGGAATTTATACATAATACACAGGATTGACGGAAGGTATTGTGCTGGCCGCAACAGATTTTTTTAATAACAATAATTTATTTGTTTTTCTACACTAATTAAATGAATAAATAATTCGTTATGATTTTTATTTAAATTTCGTGTCGACCAGTGAAACTACAAATCGGCTCTTAACAGACAAGTTCGAGCTAATATTAAGACCGGTGTTTGTTGTTTATTATTGCTGTCTTTTGTCAGTGTATTTGTTACCTACAAATGAGAATGTCTTCTGCTCGTATTAAGTGCAATTGTCGTGAAAAACTTCTGTTGGGGGAGTTAAAATAGTATATATTTGTTTCTTTTAGTGTAAAACTATCTTTCGTGATATGAATTTTTAATGTGTGATGGTTATCAGTGGACTAAATAGTGAGATAATTGAATTTTTGTCCCAATAAACGTTCCTAGTCGCAGTGATAGTGATTTCCTGAGATGCTGAGATCTTCGATGCCTCTGTTGACCAAATTGGATTGATAGTAGGCGAGGTTGGTCCAACATTTATCTCATTTTATTTTATAATTGTTCTACAGCTTATTAATATTAGTTAATGTATCAATAATAATAGATTGTCTCACCGAGAATAGAATATAATTATAAAAATATATGATCAATTTGACAAAGTTTATTCGTCTCAAAAATTTGACTAAGTTTAAAAATTATTTCAAGTAATATAGGTGTAAAATAGATAGTGAAGAAAATAGTTATTTGACTAATTTTTTAACCACTTTGCGTATTATTTATATGTATTTACGATTATGTATATAGTATATCAAAATAAATTGCATATTGGATTTATTAGTAAAAAAACATCGAGAAATCTCGTTGAGATTCTCGGCCGAGACGAGACTTAATATCTTATCTCCTAAACGAGACGAGATGAGACAATATAGTTTCCCGTCTAGTAGTAATATCGAATTATTTGACCAAAGACAAAATCTTCCTTACATAAAGGTGACGGAAGGCAAAATCCAAACAACAAAAAAATGCTGATTGACAAATACTTTTCAACAATACGTTTAATAATTGCAAAATCTTTTAAAAATCCCCCTATTTGAAACCGCTTGATCATCAGTATCGCAAATCAATAGCCTATGAATTATCACCCTCATGTTTGCATGCCTTGCGGGGTATTGTTCGCTTGGAGTGGCACTTGAGAGCACGTGGGAGGCTCCTCTCTACGTCTGCATCTCTACTGGTGCTGCTTGTCCTTGTTACTTTCAAGTGCGAGCGAACTACGCAGCTATTGTGTTGAAAGAAACTAATTTGTACCACGCGAAAGACAGGGAGACAAGGATACACAATATGTAGGTTTCGCATAACCAGATGTTGATGAATAAGCACGTTTTAAGGTCCCTACAATCCGATTTTAACATTTCTACGATGATATCTGTGTGTGTGTGTGTGTGTGTGTATGTACGGTATCTTTTTTTTAAAGATGTCCGATCAAGGTTATTTGTATCATGAACGAATTAACAAATTGTCATACATGTATCCCTCTCTTTTGCAGTCTATAAGCGTGTGCGATAAGGATGGAAATAACACGTTTGTCTTTCAAAAATTCATATTGTTTCGACTAAGTTAGAACAATCCACTTTAAAACGATGCTCGTTGTTGATAATACTTTCGCTGTAACGTAAGCTAATATATTAATTCAGATACATTACCTTGATTCATAGCCGTACAAATAACGTTATTTTCTGTCAGTATCACTGACACTGACATTGTGTCAGTATCTTATTTTTCACATATTTGGTTTTGTATTTGCTAATAAATTACCAGTTGACTTAGTTTTGAATTTTGAATGTTTTTATTGTAACATATTTTTATAATAATAAAATAACAGTAGTATCTTATGTACCCTCATAAAAACTAAGCAAACGACACTACTGAATTTGTCAGAATGGGCGGAGCAAAAATCTGAATTCATACAATGCGTAGATTACTTTGATCGGACATTTTTCAAAAATATTACTGTATGTGTGTGTGTGTGTGTGTGGCTGTTGGAAGGACATCTCAAAAACTATAATACTTAGTAATCATTTGCGCTCTCTTTTGTCACCGCAAAATGTCACTTTGCCGCTCTAGCGCGACAAAGTAGAAAAAACGTTCGCTGTCCAAATTTCTAACCATACAATGTTGAGAAATGTCACTTGTCTACATTTTTAATGGAAACGTTTAGTCAGGAACTAATGGCACTGTAGTGACACATTTACCACCTTTACAAATCAATCTGACATATAACTGCTCTGTCAGTATATTACATAGGCAAAAAAAAATGCCGCACTATTGTGAAAATAAAATAGGGCATTCATTTACAAAAACGAAAGTATAAAATGTTTAGATTAGATTGAAGCAATAGGTCAAAAAGAATGGGAAATAACAATAAATTAAAATTAAATATAAAAGACGTTTTTTCTTTATATTAATCCTTATTAATTGAGTAGTAGTGTAAGTACAAAGTGTACATTTTTTATTGTTATGGTGAAGGACCCCACTGCGGCGACTGTAGAAAAAAAAAATTGTGTGTGTTTCGAGCGCAAATGGACATTGTCGATTTCGAGAGAACCTCTCAATCGACAATGTCCTATTTTGCGCTCTTAATACATAAATAGCTATTGTGAGTTCATGTATTGTAGATTTATATTACTTCAATACATTTTAATGAAAAATGAAATAATAAAATTTTACAAATATACTGGTAGCATCTATTCCACAATGGCCGAAAATAAATTTCAAAAAACAATAGCGCAAAAGTAAATATGCAAAACGCTATAAGATTCGAATCTACTTAATATCAATTGTCATTTATTATTAGTTCAAATTAACAACAAATAACCACTATCCTTCAATCCTTCCCATCCTTGTTCTATTTAATTATCCTGATTTACTCGTTGCAATCACCGAATTCTTCGCCTTGGACATTAGTTTAATACATCGTAAAGTCCGGACCAAATCCTCGCACCCCGGTAAAGCACTTGAGCGACACTGTGATCCTTTTCTCTATCCTTGTCTTCCTCCTGCAGGACTCGCAGGATGTCTGTCTCTATCACGCAGAGAGGAAATGCTTGCTTATCAATATTCTCGAAGCTCCGAGCACTTGACGAGGTCTGGAGAAGGAGTAAACCTTGAAGAGATAGAGACGCATATATAGATAAAAAGAGCTAGACATTAAGAGTTAATTTATAACTTTTATAAAAATAATATGTAGCAGGATACTAGGCATTTTTTAAAATCAAATCTATTAAGCGTTAGAAACATTGTTAAAATCGTATTCTAGGAATCTTAAACCGTATGTATTCAATAAAATGCGGATATGCGATTTTTAGCATGAATCCAATACTCTTGTAAACCATTTCAAACAATGCAGTAACATTGCTGTTATCCCTTTATCTTTATCAGACCACGAAATAAAATTTAAAAATTATAAAGAAAGGTTTGGCTTTCGTGTCTCGGTGTACTTAACATCAGTCAGTGTTTTGATATGATCTACTTGGTAATTTGAGCATTTTAACTAACACATTAGGGACGTGTTGAAAGAAACATAGGTGATAAAAACATTTCATTCCACTGAGGACAAATTATTTGAGATGTTTTTTCACACCAGAACATACTATTATATACAGATCGAATACTACGATAGGGAGAGAGGGATATAAATAAAAAAATTATATACAGCATATTATAAATTTGTTATACAGTTGTATCAAAAGTAATGTACATGCTTTTTGTATTACGGAAAACTTGAGAGAAAAGAAACTGAATGAGGATGACACGCAAAACAGAAATGAGTGAAAGAAGAAAATAAAAAATCTGATGTGGCCAGCACAATACCTTCCGTCAATCCTGTGTATTATGTACAAAATCCATATATAAATTTTCTTACTAAAGATTCTAAATTTTTGGTATTATGTGATTCCCTTTCTCGGCAACTGAATTACATACTCCTGATAACAAAAAAATAATAATAAGAAATTATGATATTTTGAATGAAAAATTATAACACTTGTCAGTTATGGACATAATTAATTGCTGTCATTTTGACACGGGACCCATATCTGCTTACCAAAGTCAGCAAAGTGATGTCACTACACGCGCCCTATACATAAATTTTCTTGCAAAAGATCCTATATTCCCAGTAAAGTTATTTCATAAACAAACTATGCAAATTGCACTAGACACTGACATCTTCTTCTTTAGTTTTTCCCATTCGTTAGGGGGTCGCTATTTTTTATTTTCTTCTTCCACTCATTTTTGTTTTCCGTGTCGTCCTCATTCAGTTCCTTTTCTCTCAAGTCTTCTGCAATACAGTCTTTTCATCTTATATTTGGTCTTCCTATGTTTCTTCCACCTTCTATTAATATATTCATCTCTCCTCATGACATGTTCAAACCAATATGTAATCGTCTCTCTTATATCTAGAAACTTCTAACACTAGAGTTACTTCCCTTATTCTTTCATTGATTTCATTTTATTGATACCGACATCTGTCAATTTGAATTACCTGAATATATTAGCAGTTTCCATGGTTAAGTTAGCATAGCTGGCTGAATAATGAAATTTATATCAAATTTATTATCTTTATTCTTCTTTAACTCTATATCTGTTGAATAACAAATATAAAATGCAATCAAATCGTATAGATAATAATATATTCTTTAAGTTATAATAACATTTAACTGATTTTTTCAAGAAAAACTGTTAATATCTTCAAATGAGGGTACTTCCGGTTGACCAATTATAACCAAAATCTAAACAGGTCTGCATATGGTTGTAAGGAAGAGGAATACGCAAGAATTGTAATTTTTGGAATTCTAGTATTGGAGATATCGTGTCCGAAACGGCGGGGATACACACACACATACACACACACACACACACACGCACTCACGAACACACACACACATACAGACATCATCGTAAAAATAGTAAAATCGTATTGTAAAGACCCTAAAACGTGCTTATTCAATAAAAACTCACCACCGAATTTTTTGACCAAAGACAATACCTTCCTTACCTAGAGATGACGGAAGGTAAAAACAGCGAACCCTAACGAATGGGAAAAGCTAAAGAAGATGTTCGTGTCAAGTGCAATTTGCATAGTTTGTTTATGAAATAATTTTACTGGAAATATAGGATTATATATAATAAGACAAAGTTTAACATGAACAAAGCTTTGTCAGTAAAAATTACTACTTATCCAAAATATTTAATTTTTAATTACGGTGGGCCTTATTTGCCTCCATGACCTTACATATATAACTTTCGACTCCAATGTCTTGTGCCCTATTAGTGCACACGACCACGTACCCCACAAATCACGTCATACACATAACATTTCTTCTTCCTCTTCGCCCTGGCGTTGCGACGTCTTCCGTCGCTTAGCGTCGTGTCCCCGACGCTTCTGATAAGAAATTATAAATACGCGCGCCGCGACGAGAGCGGGAAATTAATTTACAACCCGCAAGCTGCAGCACCTAGATTGTTGTTAAGGAAGAATAAATGTGTAAAAAGATTGCGATATAAATAATAAAGAAGTAAGACGGTATTTGTTGAAGTAGAAATATAGTATCATAATATTGAGCTTATGTTTAAAAGCAGTTTTCGTTGTATTGTCTCCATTTAGTTAGGTCGGAAAATTTTGACACTTACCTATATTTTCAGATCCAATAATAACAAGAAAAAATCTGTTGTGGCCAGCACAATACCTTCCGTCAATCCTGTGTATAATGTATAAATTCCATACATAATTTTTCTTGAAAAAGATTCTAAATTTCCAGTAATATTATTTCATAAAATAACTATTCAAATTGCACTTGACACTGACATCTTCTTCTTCTTTAACTTTTCCCATTTGTTAGGGGTCGCTATTTTTGCGTGTCGTTATCATTCAGTTCCTTTTCTCTCAAGTCTTCCATCTTATCTTTGGTCTTCTAGTTCCTTCAACATCCTATTACTAAACTATTCTTCTTGTTCCAATATAATTCTTCATTTCTCCTCATGACATTTTCAAACCAATGTAGTCATATTTCTTGTATCTTTCTAAAATCTTGTAATACTAGAGTTATTTTCTTATCGTATCTTTCCGTGATTTCCCCAACATCTACTTCAACATCCTCATCTCTGCCACAATAATTTACTTTTTATTGATATTAACATCTGTCAATTTGAATTATATGATTAATAGTTTCCATGTTTAGCATAGCTGGCTGAATTATAAAATTGAATTTCTTTAAAATTCTTTAACTCTGTATCTATTGAATATGAAGTATAAAATGTAATCAAATCGTATAGAGAATAATATATTCTTTAAGTTATAATAACGTTAAATGTCAATAAATCAAATTTAACTGTTAACTCTTCAAATGAGGGTACTTCCGGTTCACCAATTATAACCAAAATCTAATCACTTGTTCTTCTGGATGTAAACTTGAGGAATACGAAAAAATTATAATTTTTGGCATCGTGGTATTGAAGTTATAGGATCATCGTAAAAATGGTAAAATCGTATTATAGGGACCCTAAAACATGCTTATTCAGTAAAAACTCATCATTGAATTTTTTGACCAAAGACAATACCTTCCTTACCTAAAGGTGACGGAAGGTAAAAACTAACAGCCGTATAGTAACAGGCTAGGTTTAAAATAGGTCTAACTAACCTGACGGAAGGTAAAAATCATCATCATACATTTATTTATCCATTCTATCTCAACAATTTTCCAATATCTCATCAATACTTCCACCAACTAAAAAATAGTGTCTCTCCCGCTTGCAGAGAGAGACATCCTCTGTGGTCTACGTGCACAAGAGAAAGATAGATTTATGTGCAGTGGTGCTGTGCATTTTGCCTCTATTGCCCTACCATAAGTGGACAGTTTTTGTAAACAAGCGGTGGCAATATATTGAAGTTGATATATGTATGTACCGGTGCTACATCACAACGGAAAAATGTATTTGTGCTCCGTGGAGAGAAAGACCACGTACAAGGATTTGTTGTAGTGGAAAAGTTAGTTTCATTGGCAGGTTGACATCAAGGGAACGGGGAAGTTGAAGAAGACAACAGATAGTTGGAGTTTCATTGTAAAATATATGGGTTGTTCAATTAAAATTATTGAACGACTGATTTTAGTTCTAATTGAAGTTGGAATTAGTAGTGGGATCCAAAAACATCCGGATATTCGGATAATTGAATGTTAAACTATCCGGATTACAGATCCAAATCTCAGTATCGGATTTTGGATTCGGATCTGAGTATCGGATTTTGGAAACGTTTATCTTAAATTCGAATATGAGTATCTCATATTAATACGAAGGTCATTCAATAAGTAAAGAGACAAAAGGCTATTTTTCAACATAATCACCCCCCACAGTTATGCACTTGTCCCATTTACCCCGAAGCCACTTTTGCTTCCTTAACTTCCTCATTGTTAGCAAATCTTTTTCCAGAGCGTCTTTGAGTGGTACAAACAGGTAAAAATCAGATGGGGCGAGGTCGGGACTGTAGGCAGGATGAGGTAAGACCTCCCAACCCAATTCTTGAAGCTTATCACTGGTCAGCTGGGCTGTATGAAGGCGGGCGTTATCGTGCTGAAGAATGACTCCTTTTGACAAGAGTCCACGGCGTGTGCTCCTGATAGCTGGTCTAACTTTGTGTTCTAGCATCTCAGAGTAGTATTGGCTACTGATAGTTCGCTGATCTTCAAGGAAATCGCAATAGACTGGACCCTGTGAGTCCCAAAAGATGGACGTCCACATCGGGGTTCATCACCTACACTTGTTCGGCCACTTTTAAACCGATCAACCCACTTGTAAAAATTCGCACGGTTCATACAACTTTTACCGTACTGTATTAACATTCTAGAAAAAAATTCACTTGGTTTTACACCTTCTGCGACTAAAAATCTGATGACTGAGCGCTGCTCTTCTACGGTGCAATCTTCTAGTGGACTTGCCATGGTGAACTGAAAATTTTGAGATTATGTTGACATAAAATGATGAAACAGCTGATCAGAGCATATCCCAAGGTTGCCAACTAACACCCCTGAAAAGATTGTACACATTCATTGAATAGTTTTAAAATTATAGAATTTGTCTCTTTACTTATTGAATGACCCTCGTATATTACTTTATGTGTAATAATACAAATTTGTATTTTTCTATTCATCATTTACTAATAGGACTCTGTAAATGTATAAATCCTTTTTCTTTACATTTGCACAAACTATCTGGCTATTTAGAGGGCTTTGCCTTCACATTCAAAATAAAGAATCGGATCTATAATTAAAATTTGGATCCGGATCCGTACACAAAACATCGATTCCGTATCAAAGTCCAAATCCGGATCCAATTTAGCATCCGGATCCAAATCCAAATTAAATTTACGAATATTCGCTTCAATATCCGAACATCGGATATCCGAAGAACCAGATATTTTGAAATCCGGGTACTCGGATCCAAGTTATGTCGGATCCTCACAGCACTAGTTCGAATCTGATACATATGTGGCGGATCAAGCCAGTTATGTTTACCTCCCGCTACCCTTGGTAAGGGAGGTATAGGGATCGTGCTAAATAACTACGTTTTAAAGTCCCTGGAATCTAATTTTAATATTTTCACGATGATGTCTGTGTGTATGTGTGTGTGCGTGTATGTATGTGTATGTGTGTGCGTGTGGATCTTCTAGGCGCTTTAACTCAAATACTATCATTCAGAAAATTTTAAAACCATGTATTTCTACCTTATTCTAATATGGAAAGAAGCCATTAGATTTTGGTGTAAACTTTAATGTACATTGATACATACATACATAAAATCACGCGTGTCCCACTTAGTGGGTTCACACAAACCCGATAACAATAAGAACAACATCAACATCATACAACAAATCTTAAATATATTAAAGTGACCGATTTTCGGTACCGCAATACCGCATCCGGATCACAATAATAGTTAGGAAACAATCATCCTTCGCCACACATTCCTATCTAATCAGACTTCTTTCGCCACAGCCACACTCATAATCCTTACTCTTAAACATATTAAAGTGACCGATTTTCGGTAGCGAAATACCGCATCCGGATCACAATAATAGTTAGGAAACAATCATCCTTCGCCACACATTCCTATCTAAGCAGACTTCTTTCGCCACGGCCACACTCATAATCATTACTCTTAAACATATTAAAGTGACCGATTTTCGGTAGCGCAATACCGCATCCGGATCACAATAATAGTTAGGAAACAATCATCCTTCGCCACACATTCCTATCTCAGCAGACTTCTTTCGCCACGGCCACACTCATAATCCTTACTCTTAAACATATTAAAGTGACCGATTTTCGGTAGCGAAATACCGCATCCGGATCACAATAATAGTTAGGAAACAATCATCCTTCGCCACACATTCCTATCTAAGCAGACTTCTTTTGCCTCGGCCACACTCATAATCGCATTCATACATTCATCTCTTCATACTTGGAAACTCTCTCTCCTTAAGCACCCTACCAATCACATCCATCCACTTACACACTGGTCGGCCACGCAATCGAAAACCCTCAACTTCACCAAGATATATACGCTTAACATTGTTCACTCGCCATTCTCTCCACATGCCCAAATTTTAATTTTATTATGAAATATTTAAAGGTTGTTTATTTATAATATTGATTTAGTTAATTTTGGTTCTATTATTATGTACGGATGGTTCAAAACTAGAGTCAGTAGAAACTGGAGTGGGTGTATTTGGTCCAGGTTACCAAATAAAGGAATCCACAGGCACCAGTCCCACCATATTTCAAATATATAAATCTCTGTGCTCAAATAAACCTAAACAAAGGTCTCAAAGGAGCAACAGTCAGTCAACATATTGTCTGACAGCCAGGCTGCTTTAAAGGCACTAAATGCCTTCACCTGTTAGTCAAAGCTAGTCTGAAATTGCATAAACACCCTTCAACAACTGGCCAGAGATAATCAACCATGGCCTCATATTGAAGAGACATCTCGCGCCTTAGTCAGTCGAAGAAATTCATTTCACCCAAAGAGCTATTAGCTCTCAGCAAGAAGGACAGTAGAACTTTTTTTATATGATAAATATTGTCCTCTGAAATACCATCTATGTAAGATTGGTATAGCTGAAAACAATATCTGTCGACGCTGCGAAGAGAGCGAAGAAACTTTAGACTAAACCATCTTGGTAAAAAGTACCTCGCGGCAAATGAGATCGAGAAACTGACTCCTGGAGCAGTAATTGGCTTCATATGAACTCTGGAAATACTTCCAGAAAACTAAGATCAGGCCATGTTACAACAGATCTTATATAGGTTGCAGTGACATAAGCGGTTAGCGCCTAAAGCCCTCAACGTAATGAATGAATGAATGAATTTTTACATATTTTATGTCCATTATACTAAACATATTGTAACAACATTATAATTTTAATTGGAAATAATTTCATTCCACTCATTTATTGGCCATTGGTATTTGATGGCAATGACTTTTAATTTAGTAATCATATGGAATTTATAGATTATATATTAATAATTGTTCAATATACAATCAATGTATCACCTGAATATATACATAAATATGAATTGATAGATGGCAGTACAAACGCACTAACTTTACGAAGCTAATGAAAATTCATTGCAATGCATTGCGTTTGAATTTGAACTGTATTTAAATTATTAACAATTGCTCAATTTAACCGCGGTCGCCAATTTAATACGAGAGCCAAATTTAACATTTCATAAAATTGTTAAAACTCAATAATAACTTCTGTTTTCGGAAAGTACCTTGATTACAAAAATTAGAAAATTTCGTGTTATTTATAGAACTTCAACCTCTTGTATTTTGGTAACTAGAAGGAATAGGACCTATGTTCATATGACATGGCTCAAAATTACCTCAGGAATAAGCTGTTAAAGTTTGTTACACTAGTCCTGAAACACCCTGTATAGGCAGACATAATAAAAAAATCTGTTGTGGCCAGCACAATACCTCTCGCCACTTCCTTTTTTTGGTTACATAAGTATAGGGCGCGAACAGTAATGTTACATTTTTGGGCTTCACAAGCAGATGTGTGGGCCCGTTTCACAATGATAATTAGTAATTATGTACATAGATGTCAAATGTTAGAATTTTTCATTAAAATTTTTAAGATTTTCTAAATTTCGTCAATTTATCACCAGGAGTTTAAAATTTACTTGTATGCCTTAGATATTTAACATTTAATTCTGCTCCACATGGAATTGGAAAATCACTAAATTTAGAATGAGAAATTTATACATAATTACTAGCTATTATTCTGACATGGGCCTCCATATCTGCTTGTCAAGGCCAACAAAATCATATGACTGCTCGCTCCCTATTGTATTTAACATTTCTTGTATACTCTACACCAAAAATTCTACTTACGCATATATCTATTCCATATATATTTAGATTGTTTAATTTTAAATTCATTTTTGATGAAGAAATTTTGTCCTCTTCTAATTTTTCGAAATGTTTCCAATTCTATTAATACATTAAGAAATAATATAATGTATGTACTTCCCAGAAAAACTCTTCAGTAATGTCTTCGGATTTCTGACACTGACATTTATCTGTCAGTTACAAAAAAATTAAATTTTCAACTATTTTCCATGGCCATTCTTTCGGCTGTAAAATTTATTATAACAGATTATTTTACATATTATATTTCTTTTATCTCTAAATCTATAGAATATATTATAAAATATTTAAATGTATCAGAAAGAAAATTTATTTTTCTTTAATATTATCAAGAAAAAATTTCAAAAAATATTATTTAGAATATTTTTTTTCAAGAATCTTCTACTTCCGGTTGTTCAATTGTTACCAAAACCTTTTCAGATCTTCCCATGAATGTCCGATTGGGAAATACGTAGTTAAACAAATTTAAAGTCTTATAGTTTTTGAGTAATCGTCCTTCCAACATCCTACATACATACACACACACATACATCCACACACACACACACACACACACACACACAGACATCATCGTAAAAATGTTAAAATCGGATTGTAGGGACCTTAAAACGTGCTTATTCAATAAAATCTGGATATGCGATTTTTAGCATGAATCCAATACCTCTCTTAGCGAGAGGTAAAAAATGGTAAAATCGTATTATATGGGCCCTAAAATGTGCTTATTCTCTAAAAACTCATCATTGAATTATTTGACCAAAGACAATACCTTCCTTACCTAAAGGTGACGGAAGGTAATTATTAAATTTATTCAAATTCTTATTAATATTGACAAACAATTGTTATAAAATATTTGTAACAAATTCATTTATATGATATGTATTACAAACTTTAAATACTACCCCTCACATATTTATTAATTTCCCATTTCTTCCGATACAATTTGCCCCACTTCTGTCCACCCTTTTCACATCTTCCCTCCTTTCCACCTATATCCGCGAGTTTGCTACCTCGTACCTTATCCTCATGCAGGATCGCTGCCGTCGTTGTCAGCGCGTTTATAAAATAATTTAGTGGTTTCCGTAAGCGGATTTTATTATAAACTCCTCTCTGTACTCGTATAGCTCGGTGGCAGTAGCAGAGCTATAATCTACCGAGTGTCACTACTAATCTACTCGTTTTTCATACCGAGTGCTGGGGTGGCTTTCGTTGCGATTGTGCAGGGAAGATAACACAGGAATTAAAAGAGTGAGAAGTGGGCTATTGTTGCAAAATAATGCACAATACAATGGGAAATTATTGTATGCAGATAAATATAAAATAATTTCTTCAAAATCATACAGAGTGTTACCCTACATAGGTCCCACATTGCAAAAATAGCAAATTTAATTTTAAACAGTAAGAATAATGTCATAGTGTCATTTCGAACTACCAATAACCTAGGCATGCACATAAAAAACGTAAAAGAAAAATCTGATGTGGCCAGCACAATACCTTTCGACAATCCTGTGTATTATGTACAAATTCCATACATAAATTTTCTTGTAAAAGATCCTATATTTCCAGTACAGTCATTTTTGTTTTGCGTGTCGTCTTAATTCAGTTCCTTTTCTCTCAAGTCTTCTGCAATACAGTCTTTTCATCTTATATTTGGTCTTTCTATGTTTCTTCCACCTTCTATTAATATATTCATCTCTCCTCATGACTTGTTCAAACCAATGTAATCGTCTCTCTTATATCTAGAAACTTCTAACACTAGAGTTTCTTCCCTTATTCTTTCATTGATTTACATTTTATTGATACTGACATCTGTCAATTTGAATTACCTGAATATATTAGCAGTTTCCATGGTTATGTTAGCATAACTGGCTGAATTATGAAATTTATTATCTTTATTCTTCTTTAACTCTATATCTGTTGAATATCAAATATAAAATGCAACTAAATCGTATAGACAATAATATATTCTTTAAGTTATAATAACATTCTTTCAAGAAAAACTGTAAAAATCTTCAAATGAGGGTATTTCCGGTTGACTAATTATAACCAAAATCTAATCAAGTCTGCATATGGTTGTAAGGAAGAGGAATACGCAAGAATTGTAATTTTTGGAATTCTAGTATTGGAGATATCGTTGACGAAACCGCGGTCACACACACACACACACACACACACAGACACACACACACACACACACACACACACACACACACACACACACACACACACACACACACACACACACACACACACACACACACACACACACACACACACACACACATACAGACATCATCGTAAAAATAGTAAAATCGTATTGTAAAGACTCTAAAACGTGCTTATTCAATGAAAACTCACCACCGAATTTTTTGACCAAAGACAATACCTTCATTACCTAGAGGTGACGGAAGGTAAAAAAAAAATAGAAAATAAATCAAGTGTATATAAATTAAAATGTAACGACTGTAATGCTGTGTATATAGGCCAATCAGGACGTAATTTCAAAACTAGAATAACAGAACATGAAAAATCATTTATTAAAAATAAATAGACTCCACATTCGCTGAACACCTACTAGAATGTAATCACACAAGTAGCTTTGAACCCGAAATTTTTCATTTGAGTTAGAGCATAAAGAGGATCCACACACACATATACACACAGACATCATCGTGAAAATGTTAAAATTGGATTGTAGAGACCTTAAAACGTGGTCATTTACCAAAATCTCGATATGCGTTTTTTGCACGATCCCTATACCTCCTTCAAGGGATGTTTAGAGACTTTTTAACGTAGCCAGATTTTCGTTGACAAAATTGTTGACAAAATGGCACAGTGTTTCACATTTGCCTCAACAATGTTAAGTTTCATATTTACTCTAGATGACCTTAAAATTTATACTTATGCAGATGATCTATTCATTGCCACACTGTCTGCTAACATCGGGGATATTTTAACACAAGCTTTGAGCTTTACTGTTTATTTCTCATTAATTTCTCTAAAATCGTGAAAACTTTATCTGTCCCCCTCGTGACAGTTTCTGCGAAATATCAATATAAAGCAAAACAAAAACTATCCGTGTGTCATATCAATTTTTCCAGCATTTAAAGTAACAACCGAACGTCAATAGACAATAAAACAACGTCTTCCTGACGCCTGATATTCGGCAGGGCAGACTTGACGCTCAGGCCTGTCACTGAAGGAAGTAAAGACAACATCATAGCTACCTGTCTCTTTCTATCCCATTACGGGAAGTTGTTTTTGTCAAGCTGTCTTTTTCTTTCATAAAGTTACAGATTTTGAAGTTTTTATTAAAATGTATAGAAGGGAAAATGCTGCACTGGAAATGGGACGACAGCGGACAGCTACATACAATACTATTAAATTAAATGCTACGGAAAATTTTATTGAAAAGATTAGAGATATTGGCTAGGTATTATTGTTATTATTCTATGTTGGCCTATTGGGTACCTACATTAAAACGTTATAAAGGGTTTTTCATTAAGAGCGACGCATTTTGTTTTTTATTCATGCTAAAAATCGCATATCCAGATTTTATTGAATAAGCACGTTTTAAGGTCCCTACAATCCGATTTTAACATTTTTACGATGATGTCTGTGTGTGTGTGGATGTATGTGTGTGTGTGTGTGTATGTATGTAGGATGTTGGAAGGACGATTACTCAAAAACTATAAGACTTTAAATTTGTTTAACTACGTATTTCCCAATCGGACATTCATGGGAAGATCTGAAAAGGTTTTGGTAACAATTGAACAACCGGAAGTAGAAGATTCTTGAAAAAAAATATTCTAAATAATATTTTTTGATTTTTTTTTCTTGGTAATATTAAAGAAAATTAAATTCTCTATCTGATACATTTAAATATTTTATAATATATTCTATACATTTAGAGATAAAAGAAATATAATATATAAAATAGTCTGTTATAATAAATTTTACAGCCGAAAGATTGGCCATGGAAAATAGTTGAAAATTTAAATTGTTCATAACTGACAGGTAAATGTCAGTGTCAAAAATCCGGAGACATTACTGTAGACTTTTTCTGGGAAGTACATACATTATATTATTTCTTAATGTATTAATAGTTAAATATTTTAGATTATAGGTATATTACATATATCCTTCAAAAATACTGTCAATCCTGACACTGAATTGGAAACATTTCGAAAATTTAGAAGAGGACATAATTTCATCATAAAATGAATTTAAAATTAAACAATCTAAATATAAGGAATAGATATATGTAAGTAGAATTTTTGGTATAGAGTGTAGGTATACAAGAAATGTTAAATACAATAGGGCGCGAGCAGTCATGTGACTTTGTTGGCCTTGTCAAGCAGATATGGGGGCCCATGTCAGAATGATAGCTAGTAATTATGTATATAGATGTCAAGTATCAAAATTTCTCATTCTAAATTTAGTGATTTTCCAATTCAAGTAAATTCCACAGTCCTGGTGACAAATTAACTACGTGTATTTAGAAAATCTTGAAATTCTGAATGAAAAATTGACAATTGACATCCATGTACATAATTACTAATTATCATCCTGAAACAGGTCCCCACATCTGCTTGTCAAGGCCAACAATGTAACATGACTGTTCGCGCCCTATACTTATGTATCCATAAAAAGGAAGTGGCGAGAGGTATTGTGCTGGCCACAACAGATTTTTTAATTAAAAGACTTGTGGGTTAGTTATTAAAATGATTTTTATTTCAAATGAAAGTACAATCGATGCCATTATTTATGGAATACGACATCGTTTAAATGTCCACCGCGGAAGCGCTGGCACGAATGAATACGCTGGACCCAATTTTCCATGACTCGAGCACACAAATCGGCCGAAATACCAGGAATTTCGCGTTCGATGTTGGCCTGCAGCTCTTCTAACGTTGCTGGTTTGTTGGCATAGACCAGCGATGTAAGGTAACTCTAAAGAAAAAAGTCTACAACGAGGCGACCATTCGCGAGCACCGTTGCTCGCCGAACTTGGTCTGCAATAATTCGATTGTGTCGTACGCTGTATGGCACGTTGCGCCGTCCTGTTGGAACCACATATCGTCCACGTTCATAGCGTCGAGCTAGTCCCAAAAATACTCCGATATCATGGCCCTGTAGCGATCGCCGTTGACGGTTGTTGGCGCGCCGTTTTCATCAAAAAAGAAAAATGAGCCGATGACGCCGCCGGAATGAAAACCGCACCAAACAGTTAATCTTTTCGGATAAAGTTGTGTCTCGTGCATCACTTCAGGCTGCTCACTCGTCCAAATGCGACAATTTTGCTTGTTGACAAAACCATCGAGCCAGAAGTGAGCTCCATCCGAAAAGATGATTTTCTTGTGAAAGTCGTCGTCAGCTTGCATCTGGTCCAGAGCCTAATTAGCAAATGTGCGACGCTTGTATCTCTCCATGATTAAATGGCATAGACTGACGTTTCAAAATGTGAAAGAATTGCGAAGCCAACTTCACTAATATTTGAGAAGTGTCAAAAATAAAATGCGTCGTCCGTGTTGAAAAACCCTTTATTAGACGTATTAATATTAATTCTGACGTGCTTTAAACCAGGTCTATATAGGGTAACTTTATATACAGGGTATGGCCATGGGGCAAGATCGCCGCCATAAGCGAGCCAAACATACTGATAATTCATTTCCCTATTTATTTGTAAGAAATGTGATATTATATTATACAGGAATATTAAATAATCACACTATGAATCTATAAAGGTGATAAAAATTCATTTATTTAAGAGATACACAATTATTATTATGACATAGATTTAGAGGTTATGTAGAGCATATAATATTGTAGGTTGTTATTATCACATCAAATTTAATAACTAGTTATTATTTGCATAATAAGTATATATTTTAAACTTACCTTTTAAAAATGTAGATGTTTGTGCTTAATATTGGTAATTTTTATGTGTTTTCAATATTGCCAGTCATCGTAGTCAGTATCTCAAGAAAATACACAAATTAGTAAAATAAAACTATTACTTACACTTTAAATAAACATTAGAAGTATATTTAAATGTGTTTTGCATTAAAATAAAACAAATAACCACGAAAATACATAATAATTTGCGCAACAACAACGAATATGACAGTGAACCGCAAATAGCGAACGAAACGTGAACCACGTCATGGTCATACCCTTAGGACTAAGGTTTTTCTTTCTTCATAGTAACGGTGACTTAAACCTACTCCTAGTTTAGACTATCCGACAAAACTTGCATCCGAGAATCCGGATTTCAAAATATCCGGATCCGCGGATATCCGAAAATTTAATTAGAATTTGGATCCGGACTCGATATTTTGTTTACGGATCCGGATCCAAATTTTAATTCTGGATCCGATTCGTCATTTTGAATGTGAAGGCTAACATCTGGAATTTCGAATTCAATCTTCAAACCGTTAAAGTGGGCTTGTTTATCTTTACAGCGGTCTGTAAACATTAGAAATAAACAGTAATACATTTTGTAATACCCCTCTAAAATAGCCAAGTAGTTTTTGTAAATGTAATTACATAATTAATAGCTGTCATTCTGATACGGGCCCCCATATCTGATTGTTAAATATATACTGCATTATTTGATATTTTGTGCTTTGAAAAATAACTTTTATTCTGAAATGCATGTAGAATCAAAAATAACAATTTTCTTAGAAACACACTTTAGAAATAACTATAATTTTTATAATGACTTGAAGTCGATACTATTATTCCCTAATAGTATTTAAAACAAATCGTCTGATACGAGAATGTCGTAGCGATTGAATCCAGAACCCACCAACCTGCGGTACGGTTAGGTAAAACGTAAAAGTTTAAGCTTAGTGTAGCGTCGCCTGGAAGATGATTCCGTAATATCCTCCAAAGTGCTGGTCTCCATTTTTCCAAGCGGCAAAGCAAGGGCAGGAGAGCTGTCCAAAGTAAAAGTTCTTTGAAGTCAGCCGGCTTATTTTCTTTCAAGATTTATAGCGCACCGCTACTTAAAAATTAATATTTCCTGTATCGGAAAACCCTTTCGTATTTACTATCTATTGTAGCAGAAGCCTTGCCAGAGAATTTTAATTAAAAATTCTTACACCAGGCATAAATTAATACCTTAGAACAAGAGGACGAGGACGAGGACGAAGCTTCGAGGACGAGTTAAAGGATCTGGGGAATATTTTACGACGAACAAGACAAGAAGGATTTTTTTTTTAAAAAATGCACGAGAAAGTATTTCAGTTTGAATATATATATATATATATATATATATATATATATATATATATATATATATATATATATATATACGTGTTTTTAAGTGTTTTATAGTAACTTGCACTTTAGCTGCGCCGCCGAGGGCACCACGGAGGGCCCCCAAAACCTTGTATTCTCCGAAAAATAGTGTATTTTGTCATATTAGGCCGTAATCAATCGATTTCCATCGATACCTTACGTAGGATAAGTTGTTCTTACAAATCGTTCATTTCAGACCGTGAAACGGCTAAATATGATGTAAAAACTGTTTCTCATCCGTCTCAAAATCGCTTAAAAAGGCTGTTTCTAAGCGAAATACGTGTTTTTAGATGTTTTACAGTAACTTCCACGGCACTTTAGCTGCGCCGGCGAGGGCACCACGAAGGGCCCCCAAGTATCATATCCAATGTCCATAGAATCCAATATCCATTGTTATATATATATATATATATATATATATATATATATATATATATATATATATTGTATTTAACATTTTTTGTACACACCAAAAATTCGAATTACACGTAATTACGTATTTTCTATAATTTTAAATTCATTCTATGAGCAAGTTTTATCCATTTCTTTTAAATGTTCGATGTTTTTCCAATTCATTAACGGGATTGGCGGTATTTCTGAAGGATTCATGTAATATACCTATAATTTTAAATATATAATTAATAATACAATAAGAAATATTAAATATCCCAGAAAAAGCCTTCAGTACTATCTCTGAATTTTTGACACTGATATTAGTGACATTTATCTGTCAATTACAGACATTTATTTTCTCAAGTAGTTACCATGGAGATGTTTAGGCTGTGAGATTTACTACAACAGATTATTTTATGGATTATATATCTATATCTTTAAATCTATAGAAGGTATAAAAAAAATTTTAAATGTGTCGGATAGAGAATGTTGGTTTTTCAAATTTTAATAATATTTAGAAGATTTTTGTTAAAATACTACTACTTCCGGTTGTCCAATTATTGTTACCAGAATCTATTCAACTCTTCCCATTACTGTTAGATTGAGGAATTCGTAGTTACATAGGTCTTTAGTCTTATAGAATTTGACATCATCTTAAAAACGTTATTGTCGAATTGTAGGGACCTTAAAATGTGCTTAATCATTAAAATCTGGATATGCGATTTTTAGCATGATTCCAGTACCTCTCTTAGCGAGAGGTAAAAATATAGAAGCTAATTTAACCATGTATAAAGTACCCTTTCCTCCGCTTACGTCTGCATCCATATTCATGAATGCTTACCCGAACTGCGCGCTGCTATTTAAATCCAAATACCAACACATTTGAATTGAGTAAATCTAACATCTAACCTTTGGCCTCAAGCATATACAGCCATCCACATAGAGATAGACATACGACATGCACGTACAGCATACAGTCAGTAAATGAACAGGGAAATGGAAGGATTTCACGTTCACGTCGTCTATTTCCGGTGATCCAGTGCACGTGTGACGTCATGCGTCACGTGTCACCTGGAGTGACACGTGGATGACACGTGACAAGCGGCAAAACGCCAATTAATACAACTATGAGGAGAGGAAATATATTTTGTAGGGGTGGATTGGCGGTTTACCGGTTGAAAATATCTTTGGAAATATACTACAAATCCATATAAATACGAGTAAGAAGATAATTATGCTTACTTTAACGAGGGGGTATTGTTTTTAACATAAAAATCTGTTGTGGCCACAACAATACCTCTCGCCACTTCCTTTTTTTGGTTACATAAGTATAGGGCGCGAACAGTCATTCACGTAGTTAATTTGTCACCAGGAGTGTGAAATTTACTTGTCGAGGAAAATAAAGCACATGGAATTCGAAAATCACTAAATTTAGAATGAGAAATTATGATATTTGACATCCATATACATAATTACTAGCTATCATTTTGACATGGGCCCCCATATCTGCTTGACAAGGCCAACAAAGTCACATGACTGCTCGCGCCCTATTGTATTTAACATTTCTTGTATACCTACACTCTACACCAAAAATTCTACTTATATCCATTCCTTATATTTAGATTTTTTAAATTTTAATTCATTCTATGAAGAAATTTTGTCCTACTTCCAATTCATTGTCGAGAGTAACAGTATTTCTGAAGGGTATGTGTAATATACCTATAATATTAAATATTTAACTATTAATATATTAAGCAATAATATAATGTATGTACTTCCCAGAAAAAGTCTTCAGTAATGTATTTTCCATGGCATTCTTTCGGCTGTAAAATTTATTACAATAGATTATTTTATATATTATATTTCTTTTATCTCTAAATCTATAGAATATATAATAAAATATTTAAATGTATCAGATAGAGAATTTAATTTTATTTAGAAGATTTTTTTTCAAGAATCTTCTACTTCCGATTGTCCAATTGTTACCAAAACCTTTTCAGATCTTCCCATGAATGTCCGATTGGGAAATACGTAGGTAAACAAACATACACACACACACACATACATACATCCACACACACACACACACAGACATCTTCATAAAAATGTTAAAGTCGGATTGTAGGGACCTTAAAACGTGTTTATTCAATAAAATCTGGATATGCGATTTTTAGCATGAATCCAATACCTCTCTTAGCGAGAGGTAAAAATTGGAACTAGTTCGGCGAACTGGAATCGGCATCCATGCTTTTAGTATTACAGTACTCATTTCCAAAATTTCGATGTATTGACATTGGTTGTTTTGATGTCGGAAATAACGATATAACTGTACCACTGAGGGTAGTTAGTAGACCTACAAAAGGTAATATTTCATTCGCAAACAGTGGCAAAGAAAGAATGTAGAATACAATTTATTAATTGCGAAAAGAGTTACACAATAACTAGGCCATTTTGAAATTGTGTCTGTAAATAATAACACATGACAATGACAATAAATCTTTTGTTGCGAGTGGCACTGGTTCGCCGTGCCATAACGAACAGTTGCAGCTGTGTGGAGATATATATTTGACGAATTAATGAGCAATAATAGTCCGCAAAAACGCTGTGATAATGTGGCCGGATATGCGGTATGTCATTCTGACGAGTGTGTTTCATATTCAATCCAACTCTTTGTCACATAAATCACAATCATCAGGAGAGGAGGAATTCAAGTATCCATAAGTTTATACTCCAGTTAAAATTACGAAAGATGCAGAGAATTTGTTATGTATTTTCAAAATCACATTCCTTTTGACCTATTATCGGCGTCCATCTTCGACAAACTCATAGATTCGTTAGCGTTTCGGACCGGACGCGTTTGCCTTAGTAATATAAAGTACGAGGTCTGGCTATTAAATAACGAGACTGCTTATGAAAAAGAGTTTTATTTTAAAAGTTATTTTATAATCGATTGCTTCCCTTTAATGTATCCCCCCCCCTCGCCGCAAACCGTTCCATTCGTTTTTTCCATTGGTCAAAGCAATGTTGGAAGTCTTATTTTGTAAGAGCGTTTAGAACCTCTTCCATCGACTCGAACCGCGTTCCTTTTAAGGCAGACTTGATCTTCAGAAACAGACAAAAGTCACAGGGTGCTAAATCAGGCGAGTACGGCTCGTGTTCGAGCACTGGAGTGCCTCTAGCGGCTAAATGTTTTTCCATAACTCCAGCCGTTTCTTACGAACTCGTTCTGGCAGTGTTGCCAAAACTTTCAAATAGTAAGTTTGGTTTACAGTTTGACCCTCGGGAACCCACTCTGTCATCACGATGCCGTTGATGTCGAAAAAAACGATTAGCATGGCTTTAAATCTTCGGTGCTCTCTCGGCCTTCAGAAAACCGTTTATACCATTGGAAAACACGCGCACGAGATGGAGAATTCTCACCATAGGCCTCTTTCAACAACTTATAGCACTCAGTCAAATTTTTTTTAAATTTAACGATCACATTGATCCGTTGCTCGTGTTGAGAAAAAACACGCAATGTTGGAAGTCCTCTTTTGTAAGAGAGTTTAGGAGCTCCGCCGATTTTCGCTTCACCTCTTCCATCCACTCGAACCGGGTTCCTTTTAAGGCAGACTTGATCTTCGGAAACAGACAAAAGTCACAGGGTGCAAAATCAATGACTTTTTTTCCACAACTCCGGTCGTTTCTTACAAACTCGTTCTCGCAGTGTTGCCAAAACTTTCAAATAGTAAGTTTGGTTTACAGTTTGACCCTCGGGAACCCATTCAGTCATCACGATGCCGTTTAGTCGAAAAAAACAATTAGCATGGCTTTAAATCTTGATTTCGACATCCTTGCTTTTTTCATTCTTGGCGACGCAGGAGTTTTCCAATGCATCGATTGTCGCTTAGTTTCAACATCGTATTGGAATATCCAAGTTTCATGTTCCATCAATTCAGGATCTTCATCTAACCTCCCAAGAAAATCTGAGCAGATCTGTTGACGGACGAGCTTTTGGTCAGGGGTCAAATTTTTTGGGACCAACTTCGCACAGACTTTCTTCATGTTCAATTCGTCATGTAAATTTTTTCTGACATCGGCGTTTAGAGTTTCAGCAATCATCCGAATGCTCATACGACGATCTCCGCGCATTCATTGATTTTGGTCACTGTTTGCGGAGTTAAAACAGAGACAGGTCTGCCTGGACGTTGGTCATCTTCGGTGCTCTCTCGGCCTTCAGAAAACCGTTTATACCATTGGAAAACACGCGCACGAGATAGAGAATTCTCACCATAGGCCTCTTTCAACAACTTATAGCATTCAGTCGGAGTTTTTTTTAATTTAACGAGAAATTTCACATTGATCCGTTGCTCGTGTTTTTCGTCACACATGAAAAAAACACGTTCGTTTCTAAGCTCTATAGATAAAATACTACTACAGCGACAAAAACGTGTTTCCGTACCGGAATAGTAGACACTTCCAGCTATCCAATGCTGCATTCGTTTCCCCCATCCAGCACGCCTTCTCGTTATTTAATAGCCAAACCTTATAATGATCGAATTAACCTCGTTTATATATCAAGCAATTACCTTGAAAAATATGTATACAGGGCGTTATAATACTAATACACCTTTGATTTTAATCCCCATTTCATTGTAATTACATATAGTAATCTCCACCTCCGTTTTCCATGTATGTAGTGTCCGCGTTTAAGTTGATCCATTTACCTCTGGTGTGGATTTGGTTTAGGCGGGTGTGGATCTTTGTTTAAATTGACCCCTCATTAAATAACAAAGCGAAAGCGGCCGACGGCGGAGGTGGAACGAACGGGCCGAATGCCTCACTTTTAGTTATTACATCAGTACAGTGCTATTCATTACATCTACACAAGCAATTCTAACGTAACGTGTGTAAGAGATTTACATAATTGAGGCCAATGAGTACAATATAATGTTTAGGGAAGATTTAATATGTAATTACAACGAAATATGGCAAGAAGTCAAAGGATTTCACCTGTCAACGTAATATAAATATACTTATAATTACAAAATTTAATAGTAGCGTATATCCTAAAAGTTGCTAAGAGAGGTATTGGATTCATGCTAAAAATCGCATATCCAGATTTATTTATTGTATTTATTAATCAATCGATACAACAGGATTCAAGATTCCAATTACAGGACGATCATATGACATACAAATACAGAAACAAATTAGTTGAACAGCAAGTACATTTAACAAGTGACTTACTGCAAAAAATATTTTGTTAATATATTTTTAAATTTAGATAAGGAGTCGCCCAATATGTCAATGTCAATAGTACATGATACACTGTTATATGCTACACAGAGTTGTCTTATTGGAGATTTCAATTCATAATTAGTCCTAGCTCACAATAAAATGGTACTTTATTTCTTGAAGTGACGCGTGGAACGTGAAATGGTATTAGCTCAAGACTACATGGGTCATCAATACAATTATTAATTAATTTGTATAAGTAGAGAGATAATTGTAAATTTCTTCTGCTACTTAATGGCACCAAGTTCACTTCATGCAATAAAACAGAATAATCATGGGTAAAGATAGGATATTGTCCATGTATTTTAAAATAACAATATTTGATGAATTTATGCTGGACAGACTTATAGGCCTATTCTGTAAAATCGAATCGTTATCATAACGAAATCGTTATTATGAAAATCGTTATGTCTACTTAACGATAATCGTTATGTTTGTATCCGTATTATGTAACACATTTTGAAAAATAATAACCTTGGGATCAAGTTAAGAACTTTATTTCCTAAAATCAAATTATAATTTTAATTGAAATATCTAAAATAATTCAATATAACTCACAAAACTTCTAGGTTAGATTAATTCTGCTGTCAACCTGTCAGCTGTCGGACCATTATTTTTCTATTTGTAGGTTATGCTAGAGCAACTACTACCATCTGTAGACAAATTGAGAAGCTTGCGCTAGGCGCTATGAATAAAAACTTATTAAATTATTTTAATATTACCTTGCAGAAAACTGTAATATGACTGGTTTTTGAGATCACTATTCAACATAATAGCAATTTTATTTTGACATGAATTAAAATCCTGAATTATTGACAAAACGTTTAGATAACGAATGATTTTTCCAATCGTTAAGAAATAACGATATCGGTATCTTTTTTTCGTTATGTAGACTTAAATTAATGTTTACAGAATACCACTTTAACGATTATCGTTATGATAACGATTTAACAATGAAAAATGTCATAACGATCGTTTACAGAATAAGCCTATTAAACGATTTTCGTTATTACCATGACGATATAACGTTTTACCGATTCGTTATGTCATAACGATCTTACAGAATAGCCCTATTAATCTTAGATATATATATATATATATATATATATATATATATATATATATATATATATATATATATATTTCAACATTGATTAAAACTATCGCACTTTATAACATTTGATGGAAATATATTCTAATCTATACTATCAATTTAAAATTTCATATACAACGTTTTTTAAGTCAATGAGATATTAGATTCACCCACCACCAAAACTTTTTCTCAGTTACTTCTTTCTCTTTAGTTAGAACGTGTCTAATATGTTTATGTTCCCAACTGCACAGATAAAATCATGGTAAATAACATAGCAACGAGTAGAAGTACCAAGTTCTCCAGCTAGCATCGTGCCGAGAGTAAGCTAAGTGTTTTACTACGGAATATATGAAGCTGATAGTAACTATTCGCTAGGTAGATAGGTCACTATCTAGATCAACAGGGAGTTATATGTATGGTCTCACCTATGCAGAAAACAGAAAACAGAATGCGAATGCTGAAGGAGAAACATATATAATATTCTGATATTATTAAATAAACACAACTAGTGTGGTTATAAAGATTTAGGACTGATTTCTAGCTGCATTGAAGTTCGTCGTCATTTTGAACTTTCCAACCACCTTCGTAAACTTTTCAAGATAAAAGACCCCAAAAACCTTCTATGGGGCGAATCTAGGGACGGTTATGGGATTGTCGTTTCGCAGAACTAATGGTACGTTTTAGTCAGCCAATTTCTTTTCCTTCTTTTCCTTCGATAGGACAATTTGCGGCATCTAGTAAGTTACAATAATATTGCGCATTAAATGTGCGTTGATCATTATGGGTTCGGTAACGCGGCAATTGTGGCTCTGATTCTCACCCTTCAGAGAACTCCTTATGCCAAGCAAAGACACGGGTCGTTAAAAACGTGGGCCTTCAACCTCCGCAAAATTTCGGTTAGACTTACGTCTTCCTTGGCCAAAAACTTGATAATAATCCGTTGCTCCACGGAGACATGCCGTTTTTGTTCGCCCATGGTTTTCTTTAATACTTAAGAGACCTAAGCGAATTGGGGTCATGTCTACCCCCTTCCTAACAGCCCAAGCTACCTGCTAATAAACTCCATACGGATCTATGATCCCTCTGGAATTAAAAAAAAATCACTCGTGTTTATATTTGATACATACATACATACATAAAATCACGCGTGTCCCACGTAGTGGGTTCGCACAAACCCGATAACAATAAGAATAACATCAACATCATACAACAAATCCTTACTCTTAAACATATTAAAGTGACCGATTTTCGGTAGCGAAATACCGCATCCGGATCACAATAATAGTTAGGAAACAATCATCCTTCGCCACACATTCCTGTCTAAGCAGACTTCTTTCGCCTCGGCCACACTCATAATCGCATTTATACATGCTCTTCTTCTCTTCACACTTGGAAACGCTCTATCTTTAAGCACCCTACCAATCACATCCATCCACTTACACACTGGTCGGCCACGCAATCGAAAACCCTCAACTTCACCAAGATATATACGCTTAACAAGCCGTTCACTCGCCATTCTCTCCACATGCCCAAACCATCTCAACTGACTCACACCAACTCTCTTAATCACATTGTTCCTAACCATACATTCTTCATACACCAAATTATTCCTCACGCGATCCCGTCTGACATACCCACATACACCACGTAAATACCTCATTTCCACGGCAGTCACTCTCTTTTTATACTTCCCCGTCCATGCCCAGCATTCGCTTCCATACATCAAAGCAGGCACTAGCACTCGTATATGACATTATTAGGAACAATTAATTGCCCTTAATTTCGGAGGTGTTCCAATTCATTGTCGGAAGTAACAATATTTCTGAAGGGTATGTGTAATATACCTATATTATTAAATATTTAACTATTAATACATTAAGAAATAATATATTGTATGTACTTCCCAGAAAAAGTCTTCAGTAATGTGGATTTCTGACACTGACATTTATCTGTCATTTATAAACAAATTTTCAAATATTTTCCATGGAATTCTTTCGGCTGTAAAATTTATTACAACAGATTTATATATTATATTTCTTTTATCTCTAAATCTATAGAATATATAATAAAATATTTAAATTTATCAGATAGAGAATTTAATTTTCTTTAATATTACCAAGAAAAATTTTCAAAAAATAATATTTAGAAGATTTTTTTTCAAGAATCTGTTACTTCCGGTTGTCCAATTGTTACCAAAACCTTTTCAGATCTTCCCATGAATGTCCAATTGGGAAATACGTAGTTAAACAAATATAAAGTCGTATAGTTTTTGAGTAATCGTCCTTCCAACATCCCACATATACACATACACACACACACATCCACACACTGACACACACAGACATCATCGTAAAAATGTTAAAATCGGATTGTAGGGACCTTAAAACGTGCTTATTCAATAAAATCTGGATATGCGATTTTTAGCATGAATCCAATACCTCTCTTAGCGAGAGGTAAAAAATTGTTGAAATTTGTACCAAGACTTTTAGGACAAATATTATATATGTACAGTAAAATTTTTGAAAGATGTCCGATCAAGGGCACCTGTATCACGAACGAATTAACAAATAGGCATACATTTATCTCTTTCTTTTGCAAAGGCTGTAAGAGTGTGTGATAAGGATGGATATAACACGCTTGTCTTTCAAAATTTCATATTGTTTCGACTAAGTTAGGACATTCCATTTATAAACGATGCTCGTTGTTGATAATACTTTCGCTGTAACGTAAGTTTATTTATTAATTCAGATACATTACCTGGATTCATAGCCGTATGTATAACGTTATATTCTGTCAGAGTCACTGACACTGACATTGTGTCAGTATCTTATTTTTAACATATTTGGTTTTACATTTGCATATAAACTTCCTAGTTGACTTATTTTTGAATTTTGAATGCTTTTCCTGTAATATATATTTTTATAATAATAAAATAACAGTAGTATCTTACGTACCCTCATAAAAACTAAGCAAACGACACTACTGAATTTGTCATGATGGGCGGAGCAAAAATCTGAATTCATACAATTCGTAGACAACCTTGATCGGACATTTTTCAAAAATTTTACTGTAACCATATCATTGTAATCCTCTTAAAACAGTGATTCCATTCTTCTACATATCTTCCACTTATCTTTCATTTCATTCTATGGCAAACAGCATGCGCAGCGTCTCTGGTGTCTTCGGTGGTGCGTGTCGGTTTGTACACACCACGGGAAATCAGCGCTGTAATCAGGTTAGCCGTGACTCGGCGTCGAGACGACGTGCGTCGCAGGAGTAGCAGGAATTGCAAGAGGATTGTGGAACTGGAGAAGCAGGAGATGTATACAGGGAATTACAATAGATAGAAAGAAAGGATAGACGAAGATAACATGAAGTGATGATGATGGATAAATAAAGTCCAGGCTCATAATAGTTCGGCCGGTCCAGCTGTTGCTTAATCGAACTGCTTCAATCTTATCGGCGTTTCTGCTTGTTGCGGGGCGGTTACTCTTTGGGTCATTTTTGTTATCATCTCGTCCATTACAAAATCGCTCTTTCCAGCCAAAAACGTTGCAAGGAGTCCATGAAACATCTCCAAATGTTTTTTATACTGAAGCAAACGATTAGTTCTTTGTGGAAAGGAACACAAAATTTGACTGCGACCCGCTGTTCGACAGATACTTCCATTCGAGTCAAATTTAAGAGATCAAGAAACTACACTCATATGAGAACTGTACTGAACCCATATTAATTTTAACCAGTAATAGAACTCGTCCAGTGTAACAATATTTCCTAATAACTTTTTCAGCAGGCTTAAAGGACCCATGATCCCGATGTTGACCTACATGTACAAAGGTGCATATATTTGGAAGATGACGATTCGGAAAATGTTCCAAAAAAATTTGTTGAGTTTGGGCAGCGTTTCCTTGAGCTTCGCAACGTCTGTATAGTCGTTATCCGTAAATGTAGGCATTTTAACTAATAACTTTTATAATAATTATCAATCGATTTATTTGTCAAAAACAATTGTTTCCTTGTTATAGCTACTAGATCAAATTATTATTTATTTATTTATTTATTTATTAATATTTGGGAAGCCAACAGTTACCCAATAATAGGCTTCCACGATTTATACATAAAGAATTAATATAAAATTAATAATAATACACAAAACAGATGAACAGTTATAGTTTATAATAGTTGTAATGCAGTCTTAAATTGACTAAGTGAGAGGCTAAAGAGATCTAAATGCTGAAAATTCTTATTATATGTTATCATTATTCTATTCATAGGGGAATTTTTTAAATTATTTGAGTTAAATTTTTCGACATAAAATAAATATTTATTGCGAGTGTCTTTCGATGGAGCATGAAAATGTAATTTATCAATTATATTATGGTTGTCAATATAATTATTAACAATTTTAAATAAAAACAGCATGTCAGCGTTTAATCTCCTTGTCTCAAGTGATTTTAAATTATAATTTATCAAAATCTCTTCGTAAGTTGAGTTAAGAGAGAACTTATAAATTAGTAATGAAATAAATTTCCATTGTACAGATTCGACTCGAATAATATATTTATTATATTGCGGGTTCCAAATCTGAGATGCATATTCGAGTATAGGCCGAACAAAGGAATTAAATAACAAAATGAAGGATTTTATGTGATTAAAACGTTTAGCTGATCTAAATATAAAGCCTAAAGTTTTATGTTTTATGAAAATACTTAAACGACGAGATTTCGAAAAAAAGGTTATTAGGAAATATTGTTGCTCTCGACGAGGATTTTTTCAGGTATCAACAATAAAATCTGTAGCGTATATAGCCATAATCTGAAAATATTTACAGGGAGTGAAATTATGGAAATCTGCTATGAATCTTTTTGCCTCTCTTCGTCTTTATTAGCGAGTGCATATAATTTAATAGACGGTAGTTGACTTCCCGCGCGATTTAAATGAAAAAAGCGCGTTCACGTTCACGTTACAACTTTTTTAATTAAAAATACTGAAAGACCTTTGAAGTATTTTTATTCTCCGGCAACACCTTTCAGCTGATTAATGTCGCTGTTTTAATAGATTAACTAATTTAATACTACCAGCACCAGCAAAACTTCTACTAGAATAAGAACAAGAATCCTTCATTGCATTTTATTTCATTAAAACGCGAAGCTTTCATATGCAGATTTTTATAAGAAAGAATACCAACAGATTTAATTGGATTAGCTTTGCAAATATTTTTAATTCTTTTCTAAATATATTTCATCACGACTTATTATCCATTTCTGGCTTACCAGGCATTTAGTTTCGGTTAACAGTATAGTTAATAAGTACGTTTCTTTTTCAAAAATAATTGTAGTTATTTTTGACAATACGAGGTCTAGCTATTAAATAACAAGACTGCTTAAGAAAAAGAGTTTTATTTTAAAAATTATTTTATAATCGAATGCTCCCCTTCAATGTACTCCCCTCCCCTCGCCACACACCGTTCCATTCGTTTTTTCCATTGGTCAAAGCAATGTTGGAAGTCTTCTTTTGTAAGAGCATTTAGGAGCTCGATCCGCCGATTTTCGCTTCACCTCTTCCATTGACTCGAACCGGGTTCCTTTTAAGGCATACTTGATCTTCAGAAACAGAAAAAAGTCACAAGGTGCTAAATCAGGCGAGTACGGCGCGTGTTCGAGCACAGGAGTGCCTCTAGCGGCTAAATAATGCTTCACAGACAGCGCGTTGTCCTAGTGCAAAATCCACGACTTGTTTTTCCAAAACTCCGGCCGTTTCTTACGAACTCGTTCTCGCAGTGCTACCAAAACTTTCAAATAGTAAGTTTAAAGTCTTAGCAATCATCCGAATGCTCATACGACAATCTCCGCGCATAATTTCATTGATTTTGGTCCCTGTTTGAGGAGTTGAAACAGAGACAGGTCGACCTGGACGTTGGTCATCTTCAGTGCTCTCTCGGTTTATCACGAGATAGAGAAGTCTCATCTTAGGCCTCTTTCAACAACTTATAGCACTCTGTCGGAGTTTTTTTTTAATTTAACGAGAAATTTCACATTGATCCGTTGCTTATGTTTTTCGTCACATTATTATACGTTCGTTTCTAACCTCTATAGAAGAAATATTACTACAGCGACAAAAACGTGTTTTCTTACCGGAATAGTAGACACTTCCAGCTATCCAACGCTGCATTCGTTTCCCCCTCTAGGACGCCTTCTGCGCGCGCAGTCTCGTTATTTAATAGCCAGACCTCGTAAAATTACTCCTGGAACAGTAACTAGTTTCTTAAAAACTCTGGGGCCCTTATGTGACTGCCATAAGTTTGACAGTTTTGAAATGGCGGGTAAATTAAAATTGCTGTTGCAATTAGGACATATTTATTAAGTTAAAACAAACAGTTATTGATTATGTATGACGATTAAAATAATATATAAAAGATAAGAGTATTATGATAATGTACCTAAATAAATCATCCCCTCTGTTTATATTATTAATTAGCTCAATTGAAAGAAATTAAAAACTGCTGAATTTATAATTAATTTAGCCATTAAATGTCGCGTCTGGCAGTAATTATTTTCATTTGTTTACTCAGTGGTAACTTTGATCAAATTACTGATAAATAAATAACAATTTGCATTTTTGCTTTATATTATTGTAAGTAATTAAATAAATGTCATATTGTAATTAAAAAATAATTCAATTTAAAATAATAAAACAGATCTCCCTAATTAAAAGTCAGTAAAACAGGTAATTCAAAAACCGATAAATAATTGACCACTCATTTGAAAACGGTAAAATAAGCAATCATTTTCTGGGCTGTATTGACCAACAAAAATTTGATCTTTATGATGATCTCGTCATATCTACCAGGGCCCGTGAAACAGGCACCTAAAATGTGATGAAATTTTAAACTAAAACTATACGAGGGTTGCGCTGAAAATTGTTAGTTATTAAAAGACCGTTGCATTTTTTAAAACATTCGAAAAATTCATTTTCTGAAAGGTTCTCAAAAATTCTTTGAAATTCTGTAATTGTAAAAAAAGTCGCACGGCGCAAGATCGGGGCTAAACGGAGGATGAGTTACCAATTAAATTCCCGAATCTTTCAAAAAATCCATTATTCTAGCAGCAGTGTAGGAGGATGCGTTGTTATAATGGACTGAGATATTACGCAAACCGGCTGTAATTTTGCAAACATCTGTGGTAAACCCACTTGGCCGTACCATTCAGAATTAACAGCTCTGCGATCTTCAGGTGGAATAACAACAACAGGACCACTTCGGCGGAAAAACAGCAATCATTTTCTTATTGAAGCTTCTGCCACGAATTACTTTTGTAGGCGCTAGATTGCTGTTTAGTTTCAGGGTCGTAACTGTATACCTGTTACAATGTATGCCACTTGGTTGGAAGCTCCTCCGTCAAATTTTTGCAACATAAATTTACACCAGTTTACTCGATCCTGTTTTTGACTTTCTGAGAACAAATGCGGTATCCAACGGCTTGCTAGCTTTCTTACCCCGAGATGCAAAATGGTATTCACCGCCGAGGATCCAATCTTCACTTCCTCCTTCCCTATAAGTAATATTTCGATTGGACTGAATCAAGCTTGTCACACGATCAACATTTTCTGATCTTGCTTCGTCTTCTAGCAGCTCTTGCCCTCGTCGAAATTCGCGGAACCAATGACTAACAGCCGATAATGAAGGGGCAGCATCGTCAAAAGCTGCTATTAAATTTTCATGGCTTTGCTGGTATCCTAACTGTGTTTTATAGTCATAGAAAATCTTACCTCTAAAGGCAGTTCGCGGAATGCTCATTTTAACTGAATTAAAAAAATCTGTTGTGGCCAGCACAATACCTCTCGTCATTTTCATTTTATGTAGCATAGGGCGCGAGCAGTTATGTGACTTTGTTGGTCTTGCCAAGCGGATGTGGGGGCCCGTGTCAGAATGAGAGCTAGTAATATACATAGGTGTCAAGTATCATAAGTTTTAATTCGAAACATTATGATTTACCAAATCCATGTGGATTATTTTCCTCGACAAGTATATTCCATGGATGACAAATAAACATCAGAACATTTTGCAATTTTGAATGAAAAACTATGACATATGACAATTGTGACATCTATGTAAAAACTACTAGCCGTCATTCTGACACGGATCCTCATCTGCTTGCCAAGGCCAACAAAGTTACATGTCTGCTCGCGCCCTATAAGTATACACAAATAATTGAAATTGTTTCTCTTCTTTCGTTCTATGAGAAATTTTATCCTACTATTCTATTATGTTCAAAATTCTTCAAATTCATTGACGGTATTAGCGGTATTTCTTAAGGATATATATAATATTAACATATCTGTAATTTAAATATATAATTAATTAATAATACAATAATATATATTAAAGTACCTACTCTTACCTCCCAGAAAAATCTGACACTAACATTTTGCATTTACATGTCAAATACAAAAATTTAAATATCGCAACTGTTTTTCGGGCAACGAGATTTATTACAATAGATTATTCTATATTATTATATACTATATCTCCAAACCTATATGAGACATAATAAAAAAATTAAGTGTGTCAGATTGAGAATTTAATTATCTTTAATATTTTTTTTTTTATAAACTACCACTTCCGGTTGTCCAATTGTTACCAGAACCTATTCAACTCTTCCCATTACTGTTAGATTGAGGAATCCGTAGTCAAACAGGTCTTTAGTCTTATAGAATTTGAGAAATCGTGTCTCCAACAACCTCACACACACACACATTCACACACACACACACAGACATCATTGTAAAAATGTTAAAATCGGATTCTATGGACCTTAAATCGTGCTTATTCAATAAAATCTGGATATGTGATTTTTAGCATGAATCCAATACATCTCTTAGCGAGAGGTAAAACTACTTAACTTAAAAAACTAACTACGTTTCACAAGGAAATCGGAACGTTTGACAATTGTGGGTAGCGAATGTCAACTAATACGACGTTCAATTGTTGATTTTTTCCTAGCCAATTGAGCTTCCATAGCCTGCTACTAACTATTAACAGAGCATCCCTCGTATTTAACATTTTATTAAACCGGAATCAAAAATCGAAGCCATTTTCGCAAAGTCGATCGGATTGATCCGATGCAATCTAAAGCGTTGGTAAAGTTAATCTGACGCGTTTTTAAACTCGCTCCGATCAATATATTTGCAATCATTCTCTTAAAATGTTTTTATGTCTTTATTTCCACATACGTGATTTCACACTCTCATTGTGGCTACCTTCTTCTGCAGCTGTTATTTTTTACGACCTCCTCCGCATGGCTTATAGCCCGGGACCACACGTCCCAGTTATTGGTTCCGGGATAAATAATTCCTCCGGGGGCTATGATGGGCCATGAGGCTCATTATCCCGCGCGCCCGCCGGAACTAACAGCAAGAATCCGGGGAAATAGTCCGGGTAACTGGGACAGCTTATGAAGTGTAAAGGTTAATAAGTAGAAAAGGAGGAAATGATATAAGATGGGGTGAACCAGTTAGTAAGATATGAAGAATTAATTTGAATGATATGTGCAAGAACAACCAATCTTAATATTTTGTAGGATTGGGAATCCTACGTGCCTGAGTGTCCAGTCGCATATCGGGAAACTTGGGTTCGATCTCGACCGTCAACAAAAATTATTTAGAATTTTAAATGAACAAAAGTATCGCTTGTTTTCACGCCAGCAATGAGTGCCCGTGTTGTGCCTCCTGCAGGGAACAAATATGTCACCATCATTGCCGATAATTGTATACAAAGCAGATTCGCACACCCAGCAAATGATAATATGCTGTGATGATGGACAAATCTTTGGTCAAAAAATTCAATGATGCATAACTTCAATACCACGATTCCAAATATTATATTTTTTTCGTATTCAAGTTTACATCTAGAAGAACAAGTGATTAGATATTGGTTATAATTGATCAACCGGAAGTAGCCTCATTTGAATATTTTAACAGTTAAATAGTTGTTAGTAAATAGTTAATTATCTATAATGAGACGTGCGCCCCTGAGAGAAAAGTATGCTTGCGCCGCTACTGATAGCATGTTCGCGAACAATGACGTAATCCCTTCGAAAGAACGCACCAGAGCGATGATGCAATCCCCGCGACGCTAGAGGTTAACTACGCCGTGACCCATTTCTTTTGTATACAGGTCATTGTCGCTTGAGAGGCTTCTAGAAGTATATAAGCTGTATAAATACCCGCCGAAAGAAATCGGAGAGATAGTCTGATATATATAAGCAACGAGCAATGAATGATATAAATATACAGTTTACCAGTTGTTAACATAAATAAATGTAGTTTTTAAGCAGTGTTTATAATTATTTAATCATAGTGTTAGTTGTTTTTATTATCTTTTAATATTTAATCCTTAATTATTTATCATTTAATAAACGTATTCTTTAGTTAATAATATTTGTCTGTGTTTTACACTTCACCCATATAAATAAGAACGTTACAATAAATTATTATTCTAATTCGTCATAAATTCTAGTGCACCTATATTAATTAAATTTAATTACACAAATTTTACAACCACTTTATGCATCCCATAGATTATAATCCCTTCACCTTTTATTAAACGACATACATCCTATCTTTATACCTATTGGTCCTCGGGTGCAATGGCAATGTGCCTCCACTTCCACCCCCATATATTGAAAGGGTGCACACGTGCTCATGACAGAGAGATTGTGGATGACACGTGACTGCCCTGGCTATTATATCATGCTGCTGACATCTGTGCAGGATTCAAGGATCAAGCTAGGGAATGGGACAAATCGGCGAAGGATAACCAGGGACACCTGCTCAATTACGAATCAAAATTGGGAACAGAACACCTGGAGGATGAATTTAATAGGGGTGGTAATTCTCGTAGGCGATAGAGGAATGTTTTTAAAACATCCGTTAACCAATAAAATATCTGCTGCTTAATGTCAGAGAAAAGTGAAAAAAACTTCACCCAATATTTTTACAATAACATTTTTTAAAGATATGTGATATAAGGCTAGATGTAACTCGCTTATCTTTAAAAAAATCTGATGTGACCAGCACAATACCTTCTGTCAATCCTGTGTATTATGTACAAATTCCATAGATAAATTTTCTTGCGAAAGATTCTAAATTTTTGGTATTATGTGATTCTCTTTCTCGGCAAGTGAATTCCATACTCATGATAACAAACAAACCACATGAAATAAGAAAATTATGAAATTTTGAATGAAAAATTATAACACTTGTCAGTTATGGACATAATTAATTGCTTTCATTTTGACACAGGTCCCCATATCTGCTTGCCAAAGTCAGCAAAATCATGTTACTGCACGCGGCCCCATACATAAATTTTCTTGCAAAAGATCCTATATTTCCAGTAAAATTATTTCATAAACAAACTATGCAAATTGCACTAGACACTGACATCTTCTTCTTTAGTTTTTCCCATTCGTTAGGGAGTCGCTATTTTTTATTTTCTTCTTCCACTCATTTTTGTTTTCCGTGTCGTCCTCATTCAGTTCCTTTTCTCTCAAGTCTTCTGCAATACAGTCTTTTCATCTTATATTTGGTCTTCCTATGTTTCTTCCACCTTCTATTAATATATTTATCTCTCCTCATAACATGTTCAAACCAATGTAATCGTCTCTCTTATATCTAGAAACTTCTAACACTAGAGTTACTTCCCTTTTTCTTTCATTGATTTACATTTTATTGATACTGACATCTGTCAATTTGAATTACCTGAATATATTAGCAGTTTCCATGGTTAAGTTAGCATAGCTGGCTGAATTATGAAATTTATATCAAATTTATTATCTTTATTCTTCTTTAACTCTACATCTGTTGAATAACAAATATAAAATGCAATCAAATCGTATAGATAATAATATATTCTTTAAGTTATAATAACATTTAACTGAGTTTTCCAAGAAAAACTATTAAAATCTTCAAATGACGGTACTTCCGGTTGACCAATTATAACCAAAATCTAAACAGGTCTGCATATGGTTGTAAGGAAGAGGAATACGCAAGAATTGTAATTTTTAAATTCTAGTATTGGAGATATCGTGTCCGAAACAGCGGGGACACACACATACATATACACACACACACATACACACACACACACGCACACACGAACACACACACACACACATACAGACATCATCGTAAAAATAGTAAAATCGTATTGTAAAGACCCTAAAACGTGCTTATTCAATGAAAACTAACCACTGAATTTTTTGACCAAAGACAATACCTTCCTTACCTAGAGGTGACGGAAGGTAAAAATCATATTAGGACATTCCAGTTTAAAATGATGTTCGTTGTTGACAATACAGTATGTATGATAATCTTACAAAAGTCCGACTCCAACTGTGAATAATCTTTTGGCGATGAAATAACGTAAAGAGCAGCACGTATGCGTTGATCAGCTTACATCTCCATATCTTCTCAGTGTTCTACTCTACTCGTAGCGAAGGGAGGCTAACAAACTGAATGCTTGCAGTGGAGCAGAATGACGAAGTGTCGACACGAGAATGGGGTGGAATACCAACTAACACATTCACTACCGAGCATTCATTCACTCGCAACTACACCAAGACGTGGCTAGCAGGGTAGCTGGGATATTCAACGTACCTACTTACATTAGATTATACATATACGAGCCCAGATTCATAATAGTTCGACCGGCTTATATTTTCAACACATTATAATACTTACACACCCAGATGCGGTTAAAGACATACACACGCACACACTCACATACAGACATCATCGTAAAAATAGTAAAATCGTATTGTAAAGACCCTAAAACGTGCTTATTCAATGAAAACTCACCACCGAATTTTTTTACCAAAGACAATACCTTCCTTAGCTAGAGATGACGGAAGGTAAAAAGGCATGCAGCATTGGCATAAGTGTATTATTTCGGAAGGGGCCTACTTTAAAGCCAATAAAATAAATTTGGATGAATAATGCATATTTTGTGTTTTATTGACCAATTTGCGGTACTTTTTACCTTCCGTCACCTATAGGTAAGGAAGGTATTGTCTTTGGTCAAAAAATTCGGTGGTGAGTTTTCATTGAATAAGCACATTTTAGGGTCTTTACAATACAATTTTACTATTTTTACGATGATGTCTGTATGTGTGTCAATACTAGAATTCCAAAAATTACAATTCTTGCGTATTCCTCTTCCTTACAACCATATGCAGACTTGATTAGATTTTGATTATAATTAGTCAACCGGAAGTACCCTCATTTGAAGATTTTAACAGTTTTTCTTGAAAAACTCAGTTAAATGTTATTATAACTTAAAGAATATATTATTGTCTATATGATTTGATTGCATTTTATATTTCATATTCAACAGATATAGACTTAAAGAATAATAAAGATAAAAAAGTTCATATGAATTTCATATTTCAGCCAACTATGCTAACTTAACCATGGACACTGCTAATATATTCAGGTAATTCAAATTGACAGATGTCAGTATCAATAAAAAGCAAGTAATTGAATGAAAGAATAAGGGAAGTAACTCTAGTGTTAGAAGTTTGTTATGAGGAGAGATGAATATATTAATAGAAGGTGGAAGAAACATAGGAAGACCAAATATAAGATGAAAAGAATGTATTGCAGAAGACTTGAGAGAAAAGGAACTGAATGAGGATGACACGCAAAACAAAAATGAGTGGAAGAAGAAAATAAAAAATAGCGACCCCCTAACGAATGGGAAAAACTAAAGAAGAAAAAGATGTCAGTGTCAAGTGCAATTTACATAGTTTGTTTATGAAATAACTTTACTGGAAATATAGAATCTTTTGTAAGAAAATTTATGTATAGGGCGCGTGCAGTGACATGACTTTGCTGACTTTGGCAAGCAGATATGGGGACAGCAATTAATTATGTCCATAACTGACAAGTGTTATAATTTTTCATTCAAAATTTCATAATTTTCTTATTTCATGTGGTTTGTTTGTTACCAAGTATGGAATTCAGTTGCCGAGAAAGGGAATCATAAAATACCAAAAAATTAGAATCTTTTGCAAGAAAATTTACGTATGGAATTTGTACATAATACACAGGATTGACGGAAGGTGCCAGCAACATCAGATTTCTTTACATAGTAGTATACAGAATTCCAGAATCTATATTCTCCATAAATGCAACTCCTAAAGACAACTTTCTTTCTTTTCTCCATGCCTGCCCTAAAATCTTCAACCTCCATTCTCTCCATTGCTGATTAGGGACAATGACAAATCCTTTGCGGTCTTCGGGGCCTGTATTAATAAAGACGAAGTATCGCGGGTGGCCTGGAGTAATAGACGCGTCGCTGGACTTGATTTAATTTCCCGCAACTCTGCACTAGTGATAGATCGTTACTGCTTTGCCCGCAGTACGAGAGCAACGGGCCAGTGAAGTAATGAGTCCATGAAAGGACTCAGGTGCTGGAAAACGGGGAAAGAGTTGTTTAATTATTGTGGAATTTGAGAGAAATGTACAGGCAGTTGGATATTATGAATAAATTGGGAGTAATTTCTATGATTAGGTATTCAATGGTTGTATTTCATTCTAAATACGAATCTATTAAGAGAAGAGTGTTTAATGAATTGTCGTTATAAGTAAATGTACATTCTGTTTCATAAATTAGGGGAATGGTTTTTAATTATTATAGAGAATAATGATAATATAATAAAAATCTGATGTGGACACCACACGACTTCCTTGTACGATTATTAAACTATACATATTTTTTTAATAAATAAATTACAAAATATTAATTTTAACTTCAAAACAGTAAGATATATAGCGACCATAATCTAACCCGGTTCTTTTTAAAGAGAGTTTTGATTACAACAAAGAAATATTTGATTACAACAATGAATATGACTAACTTCACAATAAAAATATAATATTTGTTATTGTACGAATCATAAAATTGCACGTATTTAGCGTAATTTGACATGAACATTTTTTTTATGTTTTTGTCCTAATCCATAGCAAGCTTTATTATACAAAAACAAAAAGTATATAATTTTTAAATTTGCATATCTCGCTTATACAAAGGGCTAATTAAATAATACTTGATGTGCTAGACGCAGAAATTAATTCTCTAAAACTTTTATTTGAAGCATTTATTTCTAAAATCAAAATAAAATCATTTTATTCAAACTATTAACAACTTCAAGTAATGTACCACTTCCGGTTAGCCTATTTTAACCAAAATCTATTATGTTATTTCGATTGACATAAAAGTTGTATACCAAATTTGAAAAATTTTGGATTATACTTTAAAACAGTTTTTCATTAAAATCTATTATAGGCTTCATGTAAAGTGCCACTTCTGGAAATTGTGTAATAACCAGAAAGGGAGGTGCACAACTAGATGTTATAGCGGTCCTAAATACAAAATTTCAACTATCTACGGCTTACCGTTTTTAAGTTATGCGAGATACGTACGTACGTACAGACGTCACGACGAAATTAGTCAAAATAGATTCAGGGATGATCAAAATGGATATTTCCGTTGTACTTACGTACAAGGAAGTAATAATAATTTCTAATAACAAATCCTAGCATCCTCATAGCCCCATTGTAAATGTCCTATATATGATCGGAAAAAGTGAATTTTGAATCAATAATAACACCTAGATCTTTTACTTTATGTGATCGTGATAAGGAAACATCTCGAATGGAGTAATGTTAAAGGCGACAATTTACGACAGAATGAAATAACCGTACATTTACTTAAATTTAGATTATTAGTTTTGCATCAGTCTGACTGCATAAATAATTACCCATCTGTCTAAATGACAATTGTTAAATATGACTGCCATACATTTCACAGTTTCGAAATGGCGGGTAATTTAAAATTACTGTTACTCTTGGGGCATCTTTTATGTAGATCATGTTGAACAACACACAAAAACATTTTATGCTCCATCGTTTCAAGTTTCAGTTTGAGTCCATTTCTTCATTCATTACAATAATCCTTCCATCTTATCACAATCGCTATACAGCTGCAATGTGTCTGAGCTTGGCTTCAGCTTCAGTTTCAGCCCGACTGAAGGTCGAGAGTTGGGCGTTCGCTATTCGCGTAGCTAATAATTATAAAGCGAAACAAGGAGAACGCAAGGATTTTAATGATTAATTGAAGGAAAGCATTTGATTATGAAATTGGAAGTGAACATTTTGGCTTCAACTTAATCAAATTTACTCCCGGAGTTTACTTTACTCTAATCGGTTTTAGTTTTTGGAGTCGGGGAGACTTTAAACAAGAGTGAAGGGTTGTGCATTTCGGTTGGAACTTGGTGAAAAGTAGCTGCTAATTAGAAAATATGTTTCCTTACCAAATACGACACGATTTGATTGCATTTTATGCTTCATTTTCAATGGATATAGAGTTAAAAATCTGTTGTGGCCAGCACAATACCTTCCGTCAATCCTTTGTATAATGTATAAATCCCATACATAATTTTTCTTGCAAAAAATTCGAAATTTCATAAACAACCTATTTAAATTGCACTTGACACTGACATCTTCTTCCTCTTTAGCTTTTCCCATTCGTTAGGGGTCCCTATTTTTGCGTATCGTTCTCATTCAGTTCTTTTTCTCTCAAGTCTTCCGCAATACAGTCCTTCCAACTTATCTTTGGTCTTCCTCTGTTTCTTCAACCTCCTATTACTAAACTACTCATTTTTGTTCAAATATAATTCTTCATTTCTCTTCATTACATGTTCAAACCAATGTAATCATCTTTCTTGTATCTTTCAAGAAACTTGTAACACTAGAGTTATTTTCTTCTACTTCAACATCCTCATTTCTGCTACATCAATTTACTTTTTATTGATACTGACATCTGTCAATTTGAATTATATGGATATATTAGCACCATAGCTGGCTGAATTATAAAATTTAATTTCTTTAAAATTCTTTAACTCTGTATCTATTGAATATGAAGTATAAAATGTAATCAAATCGTATAGAGAATAATATATTCTTTAAGTTATAGTAACGCTAAATGTCAATAAATCAAATTTAACTGTTAAATCTTCAAATAAGGCTACTTCCGGTTCACCAATTATAACCAAAATCTAATCACTTGTTCTTGTGGATGTAAACTTGAGGAATACGCAAAAAATATAATTTTTGGAATCGTGGTACTGAAGTTATGGGATTGTCACACACACACAGACACACACACACAGACACACACACACACACACACACACACACACACACACACACACACACACACACACACACACACACACACATACATACATACATACATACATACATACATACATACATACATACATACATACATACATACATACATACATACATACATACAGACATCATCGTAAAAATGGTAAAATCGTATTATAGGGACCCTAAAACATGCATATTCACTATAAATTCATCATTGAATTTTTTGACCAAAGACAATACCTTCCTTACCTAAAGGTGACGGAAGGTAAAAAAAGTTAGTGTTTAATTTATGAAATTAATTTTTGTGATTAATACGATTAAATGTTTCACCAAGTGCCAACCACAAAGTCAGTTCAATAAATTGTAGTATCTATATTATTATGAGATATTATTTCTTCAGGGTGAACTGAATCATCAGTGTAAACTTTAGAAAAATAATCAGCAATCATTACAAGTATATTCCACTAAATCTGTTATACACAACACCATACATTTATTAGCTTACAATACCTCCGCATTACCTTTCTGTATTTAAACCTTCCACCACAATATACAAACCTTGGTAGTCATAGGTTAGTAAAGAACTATTACGGTAGCTACATTCTACATTTGCGTTGCAGAGCTCGTACTCTTACTCGTATCTAGAGTTAAGCCCATTGTGTGTCTGAATAACATTGCGCGAACCGGTAAACTGAACCGGTGGCAGTTCAGCTGCACAATCAGCAAGCCGCACTGACTGCAAGTGGTGCAAGGCAATGCACACCAAGCAGAATACATTCAATAACGGGGATATAATTGCGGAGAAGAAAATGAGATCATGAAGATGAAATTGTAAATATTATGAAGGAGGAAATAATATGCATTGTGTGGCTATAAAGTTTTAGGAATTCTCTTATAATCTAATTGATTGAATCCGTCGTTGGCACTAGGTGAATTGTTTTAATAAAGTTTTATCGCGATTTCGGCTTTTACGCCATCTTCAGAAGACTCGAGAAATGTACCAGAGAATTATATTACTATATACAGGTTCTTATATTTTAGTGGACCCAGCAAATATCTTGCTTATTTATTAAGTTACTAATTTCTTTCATATAACATGATTTATACAGCAACATGTAAGCTACTTGATGACGGATGTACATTCATGATACCACTTCCGGTTTATTAGTAATTAATATCAACATTGAAATTTCAAATGGAACATACTATATTTTTTACAAATTTGAAAATTATATCAAATTCGCTTTAGAATCATGTAAAATAATCCATATGTTACATTATTAAAAAGTAAAATGGCGGGCACTTTTTTATACACCTAGTCCTAGACGAAAAGAGAATAGTCAGCCATGACTGTGGCTTGAAATAAGCTTGAGCTTCAAGTAAACTGCCATTTCCGGTTATCCGATTGCCACCAAAATCTAATGGCTTTTTTTTATATTATAATATTAGAAATATGGTTTTAAAAAGTTCTGAATGATAGTATCTGAGTTAGAGCGTAAAGAGGATACACACACACACACACACACACACACACACACACACACACACACACACACACACACACACACACATACATACATACATACACATATACACACAGACATCATCGTGAAAATGTTAAAAATGGATTCTAGGAACCTTAAAACGTGGTCGTTTACCAAAATCTCGATATGAGATTTTTAGCACGATCCCTATACCTCCCTTATCAAAGGTAGCGGGAGGTAAAAATCTAAATGTAAAGAATAGATACAAGCGAGAATACAGCTCGAAGGAAGACGATATTTAAATGTTATAAACGCAAGATGAAAGTGAAGATGGTCTCCACTCTGCAACGTAAAATACAGAAAAATTGTATCATCGAAATAATCAGTAATGAAAGAAAAATGTACTTGGAGAATCTTTTAATTCTTGATCTGTGACTATTATGGAGGTGACAAGTCTAGGTTGAAGGATTTAAATTTGTTTCAAACATTATGGGGCAATGTACACCAGCACTGTAGACTAGAGTAATATTGAACTGCGAAAAAGCTATCAAATTCTTCTCAAGTAAGTTGTAAATATTGAGAAAATTACACATCGTTATAAGAATAATCGGAGTGCAATCTATCCATCACTTTCTTAAAGAGAATTAATGTGTTATTTAGATACAACATGTATGAAAAAATAAAATGTTAAAGAAGATATGTAAGAATAGATGCACAATCCAGATATATACATTTTAGACCGCCCAAAATTTTTACTAGTAGAATATGAAGAGAAAGTAAACAAGAACGTTGTTCGAATTGAAAATCCCTGTTACCAGCCTAAAATTTATGGTAAAATATCCTACAGATTTTGTAAATATATGTGAAAATTGTTTTATGTTGAGACATGCACTTATTGAATAATAAAGAAGTTTATATGTCATAGACTTATATGAATATATTATTTGTATTTCTAAAAATATTCTTTGCTGTATGCATACAGCCAGGTAAAATATAGGGCGAGAGGTTATGTGCTGGCCACATCAGATTTTTTGTATAAATTTTATTGTTCATCAGCTTACTTAAAGTGTTATTATTGTAATAAGCCTTTTTAAGATTGGTGTATCTAAATTTATTTTTAATATCTCTATATTCTCTATTAATTAGGTTGTATAGCATAAAAGTTTTCATTTTGTTTTATAATAAACGGGCAACAATATTTACGTTAATACTTAATTCTAGAGTATTTGAATTCCTCAAAGCATTACTTAACTTCAACCCTCTTCTTTTTCTTTTCAAAGTTAAACTGGAGATTATTTATTTAGTCCGTCAGTCAGGTGGTGCGTCTCCCACTGACAGTAGTGACATCTGTGCGTTACTCACGCACTTATTCAAACTTTCAAGGGAATCCCTTTTTCCTTTTTTCTACTGTGTACACTATAGCGCGTATGCCCTTGAGACCTGACACACTATACTAACATACACACAAGACAAAGAAACGAAAATGGATGGAATAAAATATTAATATTTAGGGGTGAAAATTCCAAAATATGGAAAACACGCACATACATTAGATTAGATTAGAAACTCACTATCGAATTCTTTGACCATAGAAACTACCTTGCTTACCTAAAGGTGACGGTAAAAACCATAATCGGATACAAACTGTGGATGTTGGGGATGTATTTAAAGTAAAGTATTTGTAACTGTATTTGTAACAAAAAGGTAATTCTCCGGGTAATTCAAATTAGAAATAAAAATAAAGTCAGGTCAATCAGCAATAAAATCTTTACTGCATATTTCGATACTTTACCCGTACACCTCGTTGTTTACGGCCCTTTATTTTTACTACGTCCAAGGGGTTGCTACATTGACACAAATTGTTACAAACTTAGACAAATTAAAGATTACAATAACGCATGCCTCAGAAGTTTTGGCATTTTTTTTGTGATGAAAATACATTTAAATATAGTGAAAATGGAAGATATAATAGTTGAAAATAGTAAAACTAATGCGTCTAAATAAAGGTAAAGAAGAAGGATGAAACAAAGATACAAATGGGTACAACAGCCAGAATCCTAAAATAGCTATAAATTTCAAAATTTGGATTCAAAGATGTGATCAGTCCTTGATTCATGGATTATGACAATATATATATATATATATATATATATATATATATATATATATATATATATATATATATAAAGGGTTTTCCAATAAGAGGTGTTATTTTGAATAGCCCGCTATTTCGGTAGATGTCGCTTTTGAAGCTGTCATTTTTTGACATTTGACAAGTAGAAACTACGCCATTAATAAAAATGGAACGATACACGCTTCAACAACGCATTGAAATTATTAAAATTCACTATAAAAATGGTGAAAATTTGGCAGAGACGGTTCGTAAAACTCGACAATTTTTGGGTCGTCGTGAAGCACCTTGTCGGACCGCAATACAGAAATTGGTGGAAAAATTCGAGCTGTTGGGACAAGTTAGTGATGTGAAGAATAAAACCCGTGCACGTCGCTCAAGAACAGCCGAGAATATTGCTGCTGTAGCCGAAAGTGTTGAAGAAAACCCTGGTTTGTCCATTCCTCGTCGTTCTTTGGAATTAGGCATTCCACAAACGTCATTACACCGTATTTTGCATAAAGATTTGGGTCTTAAGGCTTATAAAGTCCAGTTAACACAAGAACTCAAGCCGGCCGATCATCAACAACGTCGTGTCTTTGCTGATTGGGTCGTTGAAATGCATAAAAATGATCCGGAATTCCATCGAAAAATCATCTTGAGTGATGAGGCCCATTTCCACCTCGGTGGCTTCGTCAACAAACAAAATTGTCGCATCTGGGGCTCAGAAAACCCAAGAGTTATTGTTGAAAAGCCTCTCTATCCTCAACGTGTGAGTGTTTGGTGCGGTTTATGGTCCGGCGGAGTCATTGGACCTTACTTTTTCGAAAATGAGGCTGGAGCAACAGTTACGGTGAATGGATTGCGCTATCGAGAGATGATTAACGATTTTTTATGGCCGGAATTGGATGGTATTGATCTGGACAACGTTTACTTTCAACAAGACGCCGCTACGTGCCACACAAGCAACGAAACCATTGATCTTTTACGGGAAAAGTTTCCGGACCGTGTTATCTCTCGAAGAGATGATCACAATTGGTCACCGAGATCTTGTGATTTAACACCTTGCGACTTCTTTCTTTGGGGCCACGTGAAAGAGAAGGTCTACGCCAACTGCCCAGCGTCGACTCAAGACCTCAAAGATGGAATTCGTGAGGCTATCGAGGACATAGGACAGCCACTTTGCGATTTGGTTATGGAAAATTTCATGAAAAGGATATTGTCCTGTCAGCGTGGTCGTGGTGGTCATTTGCCTGATGTTATTTTCCACTATTAACGGCATACCTTCCTCTTTATAATGAAATAAACATCCGATCATTTATATTAAAAAATGGCATTTTTCTTTGAATATCAAAATAACACCTCTTATTGGAAAACCCTTTATATATATATATATATATATATATATATATATATATATATATATATATATATATATATATATATATATATACAGTAAAAATTTTGAAAGATGTCCGATCAAGGGCACCTGTATGACGAACGAATTAACAAATAGGCATACATTTATCTCTTTCTTTTGCAAAGGCTGTAAGAGTGTGTGATAAGGATGGATATAACCCGCTTGTCTTTCAAAAATTCATATTGTTTCGATTAAGTTAGGACATTCCATTTATAAACGATACTCGTTGTTGATAATACTTTCGCTGTAACATAAGTTTATTTATTAATACAGATACATTACCTGGATTCATAGCCGTACGTATAACGTTATATTCTGTCAGTCACTGACATTGTGTCAGTATCTTATTTGGTTTTACATTTGCTTATAAACTTACTAGTTGACTTATTTTTGAATTTTTAATGTTTTTACTATAATATATATTTTTATAATAATAAAATAACAGTAGTATCTTACGTACCCTCATAAAAACTAAGCAAACGACACTACTGAATTTGTCATGATGGGCAGAGCAAAAATCTGAATTCATACAATTCGTAGATAACCTTGATCGGACATCTTACAAAAATTTTACTGTATATATAACTGTGGGCGCCTTTTTACAAAAGGCGCCTGGAGCTCTGTTCCTTTGCTCCATATCACCGCACGGCCCTATATGTCATGAAGAGAGATGAAGAATATATTGGAAGAAGAATGAATAGCTCAGCAGTAAAAAGTTGAAAAAACAGAGGGGGACCAAATATAAGATGGAAGGACTGTATTTCGGAAGACTTGGGAGAAAAGGAACCGAATGAGAACGACATGCAAAACAGAAATGAATGGAAGAAGAAAATAAAAAATATCGACCCCTAACGAATGGAAAAAGCTAATGAAAAAGATGTCAGTGTCAAGTGCAATTTGCATAGTTTGTTTATGATATAATTTCACTGGAAATTTAAAATCTTTTATAAGAAAATTTATGTATGGAATTTGTAGATAATGTGTTGGGTTCATATTTCTTGTAGTTCTTTAAAATTGATTTATTTAAATTAATTTTCAACAAACTGTAATATGCCGTGATAATATATTTGTTTAATTATTTATTTAATAATGTATGAATGTTAATATTTCTTTCAATAACTTGATAATGGATAAACAAAAAACTGTCAATTCTTAATTTTCAATTTGTTTTAATTGAAACAAATTCCAATAACACGGGCATCACTTTTACGTGTAACACATATTTGTCAATTAATACGAATATGATATATACATCCAAATATGTGTGAAATGTAACATATTAAATTGAATACCCCGGTAATATTACTAATAATTAGCATCCTGCAATACTATATTTGTCAAAATAGATCATGAGTCGCAAAATAATATTAATTATTAGTTTATTAAATGTTATTAGCAGGTAAATATTATGCTAATTCATGAATATTAAATACGTTTAGATTTGGAATAGAATTATTTATGCACTTGTACCGAAATGGTATTGCCACGGCAACGCATTTCGCGTTTCAAAATCAACATAATCATTTTCATAATTCTCGGTATTAACATAATGTACAAATAAATACATCTGTATCTAGTTTCAGGAGAAATGAAACTATTAAATAGAACTTATGTTTGGGCTATTGCACAATAAATAATGCAAAACGATATGGTATTAAATTGGATTCGATTGCAAAATCTACGATTATTTTCTTTATAAAATTTATACATAATTATGTCTGTTTATGGATCTAAACTTGAGGAATATGAAAAAAATAAATTTTTTGGAACACACAAACACACAATCGTAAAAATAGTAAATTCGTATTGTAGGGATCTCAAAACGTACTTATTCATTAAAAATTAACCAGGGCAACGAACCCGAGTAAAACTAGGTTCGGTTCAAGTTCAGCTTAATTTGTTTTTTGAGAGATGGGTTCGGGTGCGATTCTGGTTCAAACATTGTCACAATTTGTGGTTTTGTTCCGGGTTCAGGTATTGGGTTCAGGTTCGGTTCGAACTAATGAAAATTGAATGTTTTTTGAATAACAATCTTTATATAGATAAAATTTAAAATGACAGCCGGACTTTACGCGAGACAAGAACATGAACACAATTTTCAAAACAGATACTCGCATTTTAATAGCCGGTTCGGTTTCCACTCGGGTTCAATTTAAAATAGCTATTTATGTATTAAGAGCGCAAAATAGGACATTGTCGATTGAGAGGTTGTTACCGCGCGACAATGTCCATTTGCGCTCGAAACACACACAAGATTTTTTCTACAGTCGCCACAGTGGGGTCCTCCACCATAAAAAAATAATAAAATGTACACTTTGTACTTACACTACTACTCAATTAATAAGGATTAATATAAAGAAAAAATCTGTTGTGGCCAGCACAATACCTTCCGTCATTCTCGTGTATAATGTATAAATTCCATAATTTTTCTTACAAAGGATTCTAAATTTCCAGTAAAATTATTTCATAAACAAACTATTCAAATTGCATTTAACACTGGCATCTTCTTCTTCTTCTTTAGATTTTCCCATTCGTTAGGGTTCGCTATTTTTGCATGTCGTTCTCATTCAGTTCCTTTTCTCTCAAATCTTCCGCAATACAGTCCTTCCATCTTATCTTTGGTCTTCCTCTGTTTCTTTAACGTCCTATTACTAAACTATTCATTATTGTTCCAATATAATTCTTCATTTCTCCTCATGGCATGTTCAAGCCAATGTAATCGTCTTTCTTGTATCTTTCTAAAAACTTGTAACACTAGAGTTATTTTCTTACCGTATCTTTCCGTGTATTCCCCAATATCTACTTCAACATCCTCATATCTGCCACATTAATTTACTTTTTATTGATACTGACATCTATCAATTTGAATTATATGAATATATTACTAGTTCCCAAGTTTGGCATAGCTGGCTGAATTATAAAATTTAATTTCTTTAAAATTCTTTAACTCTGTATCTATTGAATATGAAGTATAAATTGTAATCAAATCGTATAGAGAATAATATATTCTTTAAGTTATAATAACGTTAAATGTCAATAAATCAAATTTAACTGTTAAATCTTCAAATGAGTCTACTTCCGGTTGACCAATTATAACCAAAATCTAATCAGTTGTTCTTCTGGATGTAAACTTGAGGAATACGAAAAAATTATAATTTTTGGAATCGTGATATTGAAGTTATGGAATCCGGAACTTTTGTCACACACACACACAGACACACATACATACAGACATCATCGTAAAAATGGTAAAATCGTATTATAGGGACCCTAAAACATGCTTATACACTAAAAACTCATCATTGAATTTTTTGACCAAAGACAATACCTTCCTTACCTAAAGGTGACGGAAGGTAAAAACGTCTTTTATATTTAATTTTAATTTATCGTTATTTCTCATTCTTCTTGACCTATTGCTTCAATCTAAACTAAACATTTTATACTTTCGTTTTTGTAAATGAATGCCCTATTTTATTTTCACAATAGTGCGGCATTTTTTTTTGTCATTTAATATACTGACAGAGCAGTATATATGTCAGATTGATTTGTAAAGGTGGTAAATGTGTCACTACAGTGCCATTAGTTCCTGACTAAACGTTTCCATTAAGAATGTAGACAAGTGACATTTCTCAACATTGTGTAGTTAGAAATTTGGACAGCGAGCGTTTTTTCTACTTTGTCGCGCTAGAGCAGCAAAGTGACATTTTGCGTTGACAAAAGAGAGTGCAAATAGCTACTTTCTATGTAGACTGTAGAAAAACATATTTGAGTTCGGTTTTGGGTTTGGGTTCACTAAAATGTTACGAATTTTTTGACCAAAGACAATACCTTCCTTACCTAAAGGTGACGGAAGGTAATTCCTACGCTGTATTTATGTACGATACTGTACGTCTTATCAAAAATACAAATCAACCCTTTCAGTATCTTAATCTTCAGTGAAACATCTAATACCTCAATGAAATGTTGAAACCTTAGACAAATAATTTTCTGGCTTTCGTGGCTTGGCTAGCTACGTAGCCAGCATTGGATTAGTTCACATGTGCAGATGACACATGGCTCGTATAATAGTCGAATGGGGCATTTGTATTTTTATTGGAATTATCTAATTTTACGTGTTGGAGATTTATCTAACTGACCGAGCAATATTGGCGGCGGTGGCCCACTGCCAAACGATATCGCCGAAGGGGCAAGACATATGGTAGGAATTAGCCATAGGACCAGGGCAGCAGGAATAGACCAGCAGGAAGGATATTCATACTGTAATATGGGAAATTCATACATTATATTTGACTGTATGTTGTAAAAGATTATAATATAAGATATCACGAACTATGCAAATTGTACTTGACACTGACATCTGTCAATAATATTTATTATTTCCATGGTGAGCTTGCAGCAGCATAAGTTGCAATATGAAAATTAATTTCCTTATAATTTTTTATCTCCAAATATTTTGAATATGAAGAAAAAAATACAATCAAATCGTAAAGATAATAAAATATTCTTTAATGTTTAGGATAACGTAAATTGTGAAAAAAAATATTTAACTTCGTTTATTCGAAAAAGTTGTTAAGGGAAGAGTACTTCCGGTTAACCAATTATAGCAAAAATATAATCAACAGTTCATACAGATGTACAAAAGAATATGAAAGAATTATAATTTTTGAAATTGTAGGTAAAAATTCTAACGCATTAAGGATATCAAAAAAGAGGGTTAAAATAACACCTAAACGCATTGAGCTAAACAGATAGCATGCACTGTATTTTTTATGAAAACATTCTAACATACGTCTCAACTGTATTAATAACAAATAATTCCAAGATTCATAGGAAATTTTTCTTCGAAGAATATAAAAAATTCCATTACATTTCTCAATATTATATTCTAATCAATATAATTGTAATTAATAATGGATGATTTCTTTTAATTTTAAATTATATTTCTGTAGTATAATAATACTACGGCCTGTATTTAATGGTCTATATACGTGTGTATGCCTGTGTAGGTAGGTATACGAGTGAATTTTTATGCCATACAGAGTGTTCAGTGTACACGTTGTAAATAATTAAATATCATGCTGTAATATCTTTATGTAATATCTGGACGCGATGTTCGCCATAAAATGAAATTTCAATCATCATTTGCTAGTTTCACCAGCGTTTATTACACGAATTCCTACATAGTTATTAGCGGACGAGGACGAGATATATGAAATGCAATTTTTCGCAGCGAATATCACAAAGTATATGACTAAATATTTGCTGGTATTTTAATGACCGACAGTGTGATCATACGCTGATTTTTGTCGTAAAAATTTGTGCATCCTAATAACAAAAGCATGTCTAAAGTTAATATATTGTTCGCCAATTGCCAAATCCCAACTGTGTGAAAGAAACTACAAGATCCGATCTTTTTTACCTTCCGTCACCTCTAGATAAAGGTATTGTCTTGGGTCAAAAAATTCGGTGGTGAATTTTGAATGAATAAGCACGTTTTAGAGTCTCTATATTACGATTTTACTATTTTTACGATGATGTCTGTATGTGTGTGTGTGTGTGCGTGTGTGTGTGACCGCGGTTTCGGCCGCGATATTTCCAATACTATAATTCCAAAAATTACAATTCTTACGTATCCCACTTCCTTACATCCATATGCAGACTTGATTAGATTTTGGTTATAATTGGTCAACCGAAAGTACCTTCATTTAAAGATTTTAACAATTTTTCTTGAAAAAACACTGTTATATATTATTTACACATTTAATGTTATTATAAATATTAAAAAATATTCCATTATCTATACGAATTGATTGCATTTTTATTTCATATTTAATGGATATAGAGTTAAAGAATTATAAAGAAATTAAATTTTATAAATCAGCCAGCTATGCTATAACCATGGACACAGCTACTATGTTAAGAAAGACACGAAAAGATATAGCTATCCGGAGAATAAAATATCATGGGGCAACCCAAAAATCTTATTCTCTAGTTAAGAGGGTAGAATAAATTTATCTAATAGATAGTAAACCGGTACTTTATCTGAACTTGGAACAACCGGGCCTAAGTCTCAATTTTAAAAAACAAAAAATATATCATCTACTGAGATTTATTTAATTTCCAATACCGCATTCAAGACTAAAGCTATAAACCTTGATGACGTATTTATTAATATACAGAATCTTATTAAAATCCTGCTCTTCCTTAATGAATTTTGGTGTAATATTCCTGTATACACACACATACACCTTCTTGTATATAAGTGACCATTCCCTGCTGCTCCTGTGTATATCCTTGCAAGGACCTCTGGGTCGTAAAGCTGGAGGGCTTCAAGTACAACAATAAAGTGTCGTGCGCCTAAACAAGAATTATTACAGCGGTGTAAAGTCATGTTACATCACGTGTTACAAGACAGATATGGCGCACCAAGTAGAATAAAGATATACACAGGGATAGAACTACAAAATAGAAATAGTTATAGTTAAATTTGGTAATAGTTTTGAGTAAAATTTATTTTTGTTTCATAGATCTGTTTTACATTAGAATTCAATAATAAAAAATCTGTTGTGGCCAGCACAACATCTCTCGCCATTTTTATTTACATAGGGCGAGAGCACTCATGTGACTTTGTTGGCCTTGGCAAGCAGATATAGAGGCCCGTGTTAGAATGAAAGCTATTAATAATGTACATAGGTGTCAAGTATCATAATTTTTTATTCAAAACATTATTTTCCAAATCCCTGTGGATTATTTTCCTCGGCAAGTATATTCCATACTATTGATGACAAATAAACATCAGAATATTTTGAAATTTTGAAAGAAAAATTATGACATCTGGCAATTGTGACATCTATGTAAATAACTACTAGCCGTCATTCTAACACGGATCCTCATAATATCTGCTTGCCAATGCCAACTAAGTCACATGACTGCTCGCGCCCTAAAATTAACGAATTTAACATTTCTTGTACACATAAATAATTGAAATTCTATCCCTTCTTTCGTTCTATGAGGAATTTTGTCCTACTCAAAATTCTTCAAATTCATTGACGGTATTAGCGGTATTTCTTAAGGATATATGAGTATGTAATATGAACATACCTATAATTTAAATACATATTTTATTAATAATACAATAATATATGTTAAATATTATTAACTGCTGATTTTTGACGTTTAGCATTTATCTGTCAATTACAAACATTTAAATATGTCAACTGTTTTAGAAACTACCACTTTCGGTTGTCTAATTGTTACCAGAACTTATTTAACTCTTCCCATTACTGTTAGATTGAGGAATCCGTAGTCAAACAGGTCTTTAGTCTTATAGAATTTGAGAAATCGTATCCCCAACAACCTAACACACACACATCATTGTAAAAATGTTAAAATCGGATTGTAGGGACCTTAAAACGTGCTTATTCAATAAAATCTGTATATGGGATTTTTAGCATGAATCCAATACTTCTCTTAGCGAGAGGTAAAAAACCCCAGATATTGAATATCCATTGTAATATTTGTCCAGTCCACACAGCAACATTATATCATAAAGTAAACAATACATTCCATCGTCATGTGACGTATTGAAGGGATAATTGTCATTTAAAAATTAATACACCGTTTCACGTATGAAAGAAGTCACTTTGATACAATTTTCTCACAAAGCAAGCCTGCTTGTTATAATTGTCGGAATCATAAACTGTAACTCCGCATTTCCTCTCGTATTATTTAATACCTTTGTGTGTTGCGCGTTTGTCCTGCAACCGTTGTTCCTGGAGACAGAGAAGAAGCGATACAGATTGTACAAGTGCGAGAGAGATAGCCAAAGGACGTGTTTTCAATTTAGTGGTGTAATTTATGTATGTCGACGCACGGAGCTGATAGGTTTTTTTAAATTATTGAATTGTAACGGAAGTGCAGTTTCATCTGTGAGAGTATTTTTAGAAATGAAAACCATTCTTTCGTATTTCGACTATTGTGTGCTGAAGGAAAAAAGAATATTAACTCTGGCAATCTGATTGGAGGCAATTATTTATGGACTAGAACTACATGAAGGGGAATGTACTCTCCAGTACAGCTATGAATACCTATGTGGTGTCGTTTGGTACACACCTTTCTTAAATATTATTAGGGCACGAGCAAACACGTCCCTACAATCCGACTTTACCATTTTTACGATGATGTCTGTATGTATGTGTCTGTATCTGTGTGACAAAAGTTTCGGATTGCATAACTTCAATACCACGATTCCAAAAGTTTACATCCAGAAGAACAACTGATTAGATTTTAGTTATAATTGGTGAACCGGAAGTAGCTTAATTTGAAGATTGAATAGTTAAATTTGATTTATTGACATTTAACGTTATTATAACTTAAAGAATATATTATTCTCTATACGATTTAATTACTTTTTATACTTCATATTCAATAGATACAGAGTTAAAGAATGTTAAAAAAATTAAATTTTATAATTCAGCCAGCTATGCGGAACATGGAAACTACTAATATATTCATATAATTCAAATTTACAGATGTCAGAATCAATAAAAAGTAAATTAATGTGGCAGAGATGAGAATGTTGAAGTAGATGTTGGGGAATACACGGAAAGATACGGTAAGAAAATAACTCTAGTGTTACAAGTTTCTAGAAAGATACAAGAAAGACAATTACATTGGTTTGAACATGTCATGAGGAGAAATGAAGAATTATATTTGAACAAGAATGAGTAGTTTAGTAATGGGAGGTTGAAGAAACAGAGGAAGATCAAAGATAAGATGGAAGGACTGTATTGTGGAAGACCTGAGAGAAAAATAACTGAATGAGAACGACACGCAAAAATAGGGACCCTAACGAATGGGAAAAGCTAAAGAGGAAGAAGATGTCAGTGTCAACTGCAATTTGAATAGTTTGTTTATGAAATTACTGGAAATTTAGAATCTTTTGCAAGGAAAATTATGTATGGAATTTATACATTATACAAAGGATTAACGGAAGGTATTGTGCTGGCTACAACAGATTTTTCTTCATTGTTAAGACTTTACCTTATAAATGACAAAGGTTTCTTGAACCCATACCAAACTCTAAACTATTCGATTTAATATAAACTTAAATTTTATAGGACGTTTAAATCTTAAATATCATTGGACGCTAAATCTTAGTTTATAATTGGTATTCATTCACCTGTGACTCCCATCCCTATATAATCCCAGTTCTCTTCTTTGTTTTTCAGAATTGTTAGGACCTCTGGCATGGTTTACATGTTGAGTAATCTTAGCTACTTCGCTTAAATTTGTACTACTGCTGATGACAGTTCTCGAAATACGTATATAGTTTATTTTATAATTTTAAGTTTAATGGGTAATTGTATTAGTTTTAGTTACACTATTACGTACTCAAAATAAATTGTACCTTAGCTATAAAAACTAATTAATAAAGAAAAAATCTGTTGTGGCCAGCACAATACCTTCCGTCATTCTCGTGTATAATGTATAAATTCCATAATTTTTCTTACAAAAGATTCTAAATTTCCAGTAAAATTATTTCATAAACAAACTATTCAAATTGCACTTGACACTGGCATCTTCTTCTTCCTTAGCTTTTCCCATTCGTTAGGGGTCGCTATTTTGCATGTCGTTCTCATTCAGTTCCTTTTCTCTCAAATCTTCCGCAATACAGTCCTTCCATCTTATCTTTGGTCTTCCTCTGTTTCTTTAACGTCCTATTACTAAACTATTCATTCTTGTTCCAATATAATTCTTCATTTCTCCTCATGACATGTTCAAACCAATGTAATCGTCTTTCTTGTATCTTTCTAAAAACTTGTAACACTAGAGTTATTTTCTTACCGTACCTTTCCGTGTATTCCCCAATATCTACTTCAACATCCTCATATCTGCCACATTAATTTACTTTTTATTGATACTGACATCTGTCAATTTGAATTATATGGATATATTACTAGTTCCCAAGTTTGGCATAGCTGGTTGAATTATAAAATTTAATTTCTTTAAAATTCTTTAACTCTGTATCTATTGAATATGAAGTATAAATTGTAATCAAATTGTATAGAGAATAATATATTCTTTAAGTTATAATAACGTTAAATGTCAATAAATCAAATTTAACTGTTAAATCTTCAAATGAGACTACTTCCGGTTGACCAATTATAACCAAAATCTAATCAGTTGTTCTTCTGGATGTAAACTTGAGGAATACGAAAAAAATATAATTTTTGGAATCGTGGTATTGAAGTTATGGAATCCGGAAGTTTTTTCACACACACAGACACACATACATACAGACATCATCGTAAAAATGGTAAAATCGTATTATATGGACCCTAAAACATGCTTATTCAGTAAAAACTCATCATTGAATTTTTTGACCAAAGATAATACCTTCCTTACCTACAGGTGACGGAAGGTAAAAAAATTGCTACTTTTGTTCATTTTTCTGTTTCAGTAACTTTTTACCATATTTTATTTCAAGAAGATAAAAACATTTTTTAAGTGTCCGGTTTTTTTGGCTACGAGTGTAATTTGATTTGTCCATTACATTATCCCAAACATTCTTCATTCTTTCATATAGTTTTCCAGAATTAAACCATAAATCCTCTGTCCACTATTCAGTATATCTTTCCAATTGCTAGCAATAAACTGTTCAATATTAGCAGCACAGTATATAATTCCATTACAAATTGTCACCACTCCGGTCTGTGTGGTGTAAATACTCCTACTGCTGTTCCTATTCCTGCCTCGCCGTCCTGCTTTAAACTGCTGTGCCGATCGATTCCACACATTCATCCTGCTGGTAGCCGAGCAGGAGTTGACAACACCACTTCCCTAATAAAAATGGCCCTATAACTAAACTAAAATATCAACCCGTACCGAGCCAATGTGATTTACAGGATGTGTTTCGCGAACGGTTTAAAACGGGAGTAGATATTGGGAAATTGAAAGCAAAGGAGAAATGGAGAACCAATCAAGTTGAAGGTTTTAAATGTTTAATAATCATTGAGACACCTGAACACGATAATTCAACGATATGTAGGCAACACAAAAAAATCTACGTATTTTGTATAAATTACATACAGAATTATTTTGCCAACTATTCTATGGAAGTTTTCATTTTAGGGGAGAAATGAACTATATTACTTCGTACTGAACTGAACTGAACTACTTAAAATAACACAATGTTTTTACCTTCCGTCACCTCTAGGTAAGGAAGATATTGTCTTTGGTCAAAAAATTAAGTACATTTTAGGGTCCATACAATACGATTTAACGATGATGTCTGTATATATGTGTGACTATAATAAAAAGATAAGCCATTGTGATTATCAAAACCAATAGTAATAATCTCAATCATTGTGACGGTCTAGAGATCTTAGTCGTGCATGGCTTCCTATATTAAATATGTTGTGATTGTCACCTTGGTTACCTGTTGCTAATGTTTTTGTTATTATTTATTTATGTATTTGTTGATTTGTTGTTCATTCTCTGAAGAAGGCAGTAGTTAATACTGCCGAAACGTCGGTATTGAAATAAACAGAAATAAAACTAAAAAATCTGTTGTGGCCAGCACAATACCTTTCGTCATTTTCGTGTATAATGTTTAAATTCCATAATTTTTCTTACAAAAGATTCTAAATTTCTAGTAAAATTATTTCATAAACAAACTATTCAAATTGCGCTTGACACTGGCATCTTCTTCTTCTTTAGCTTTTCCCACTCGTTAGGGGTCGCTATTTTTGCATGTCGTTCTCATTCAGTTCCTTTTCTCTCAAATCTTCCGCAATACAGTCCTTCCATTTTATCTTTGGTCTTCCTCTGTTTCTTTAACGTCCTATAACTAAACTATTCATTCTTGTTCCAATATAATTCTTCATTTCTCCTCATGACATGTTCAAACCAATGTAATCGTCTTTCTTGTATCTTTCTAAAAACTTGTAACACTAGAGTTATTTTCTTACCGTATCTTTCCGTGTATTCCCCAATATCTACTTCAACATCCTCATATCTGCCACATTAATTTACTTTTTATTGATACTGACATCTGCCAGTTTGAATTATATGAATATATTACTAGTTCCCATGTTTGGCATAGCTGGCTGAATTATAAAATTTAATTTCTTTAAAATTCTTTAACTTTGTATCAATTGAATATGAAGTATAAATTGTAATCAAATCGTATAGAGAATAATATATTCTTTAAGTTATAATAACGTTAAATGTCAATAAATCAAATTTATCTGTTAAATCTTCAAATGAGACTACTTCCGGTTGACCAATTATAACCAAAATCTAATCAGTTGTTCTTCTGGATGTAAACTTGAGGAATACGAAAAAAATATAATTTTTGGAATCGTGGTATTGAAGTTATGGAATCCGGAAGTTTTTTCACACACACAGACACACATACATACAGACATCATCGTAAAAATGGTAAAATCGTATTATATGGACCCTAAAACATGCTTATTCAGTAAAAACTCATCATTGAATTTTTTGACCAAAGATAATACCTTCCTTACCTACAGGTGACGGAAGGTAAAAAAAATTGCTACTTTTGTTCAATTATAATTTTTGGAATCGTGGTATTGAAGTTATGGAATCCGGAACTTTTGTCACACACACACAGACACACATACATACAGACATCATCGTAAAATTGGTAAAATCGTATTATAGGCACCCTAAAACATGCTTATACACTAAAAACTCATCATTGAATTTTTTTGACCAAAGACAATACCTTCCTTATCTAAAGGTGACGGAAGGTAAAAAGGTTGTATCATTTTAATACTTTTATTATTATTCGTATTATTATTTGTTAACAGATCCCTTCACCCGGGTTACAAAGTGATTGCATTAGTTTACAATAACCTGTCTTAGGGGAGGTTACATTTTTTTACCTTGCATTACCTGTGGGTAAGGAAAGTATTGTCTTTGGTCAAAAAAATCGATGGTGAGTTGTTAATAAGTGTGTGACGGATCGCATTGAATACTTGAACAACATATTCAATTTTTGTAAGTTTACCATCTATATTTTAAACTAGATGAAAGAAATTTGTAGAAATTTCTCATCATTTGAGTATGTTTTATAAATTGTTTGTTGAAAACCAACCGAACTATTATGAATATGAGCTCGTGACAAATACAATTACAATAATTATAATTGTTTTATTTATACAACTGGAAACAAACTTCTCATCTATTGTTATAAAACAATATCCCACCGCATCAACCGTTACTTTCGTAAATATTTCAACTTTCCCAACTAAATCGTAACCATTTAACCATCACAAACAAATACTTGGTTTGCTACTGGAAATATAGCACGAGTATTGCGGTTTGGTTTATGCTATAGCATCAGCGTCTCCGTCTCTCCAGGTTTCCAGAGCTCTCCAGTTTCTCCAGAACGTTCCTGCGTCGCCCGCAGGATCACTCTAAACGGTTTATCTACTTCCGCTTCCTGTCACGTGTGAGACAGAGATGGAAAGATCAAAGGAAAGAGATGGGGAATCGGTGATTGTAATAATTGTAACAGTTATGATTTTCAAGTTGGCGATGCTAATCATTGTTTTATTGTGTAAATAAATATATAGGTACAGTAAAAATTTTGAAAGATGTTCGATCAAGGTCATCTGTATCACGAACGAATTAACAAATAGGCATACATTTATCTCTTTTTCTCAGATTGTTTCGACTAAGTTAGGACATTCCACTTTAATACGATGCTCGTTGTTGATAATACTTTCGCTGTAACGTAAGTTTATTTATTAATTCAGATACATTACCTGGATTAATAGCCGTACGTATAACGTTACTTTCTGTCAGAGTCACTGACACTATGTCATTATCTTATTTTTAACATATTTGATTTTACATTTGCTTATGAACTTACCAGTTGACTTATTTTTGAATTTTGAATGCTTATACTGTAATACATATTTTTATAATAATAAAATAACAATAGTATCTTACGTACCCTTATAAAAACTAAGCAAACGACACTACTAAATTTGTAAGAATGGTGGGACAAAAATACTTATGTAACCAAAAATGGAAGTGGCTAAAGGTTTTGTGGTGGCCACATCAGATTTTTCAAAATGAATGACCCTCACAGTTCCATTTTAAAACAATTTTATAAAACATAAAATGAATTGTTCTCTTATATGTAGCTTTCGTAATAGCCTTCCCATCTTCTGTGAACTTAGTTGATGCATTGTTACCATCTCTGGCGGGAACAAAGACCGGGTACACAACTATTCGCAACTCAGAAGGGCTGAGAAAGTTTTTTAATATCTCTTGTTGTAAATTATACCAGCATTTTGGCTATTTAACCCGCTCATTATGCCGCAAACTTCCACTTCAATATCTACTAAGTGTTAGTAGAAGTAGAGTCTACATCATGAAGGGATGCACAAAGATTATATAGATGAAGAATTTTATACTCTTCGTTAGTCGAATTATGGCAGACAAGAGATATCGTTTATAAACCAAAAGTCAACGTACGTTCTAAACGTATTGGCATAAATTAATAAAAATAAATTATAATATAAAATGCATTTACTTAAAATTCAAATATGTCATCATTATTATCGAAATCTGTGTACAAAGCAGATTGGCACAACACAGCAATATATTTTATTTTTACCTCTCGTTAAAGAGGTATTGGATTCATGCTAAAAATCGCATATTTAGATTTTAATGATTAAGCACGTTTTAAGGTCCCTACAATCCGATTTTAATATTTTTACGATAATGCCTGTGTGTGTGTATGTATGTGTGTGTGAATACGTGTGTAGGGAGGTTCGAAGGACGATTTCTCAAAAAATATAATACTTAATATCTGTTTAACTACGTATTTCTTAATGAGACATTACTTGAGAGTTGAAAAGGTTTTGGTAATACTTGTACAACCGGAAGTAGCAAATTCTTAAAAAAATCTTTTAATACTTTTTTTGAAATTTTTTGTTCTTACTTGTATTAAAGAAGAACAAATTCTCTATCTGATACATATACATATCTTATTATATCTTTTATAGATTTAGATATAAAGAAATATAAGGTCTATGATAATCTGTTGTAATAAATCTTACAGCAATTCTATGAAGAAATTGTGTCCTACTCTTCTAATTTTTCGAAATGTTTGCAATTCATTGTCGGGATTAACAATATTTCTGAAGGGTATGTGTAATATAACTATAATATTAAATATTTAACTATTAATACATTAAGAAATAATATAATGTATGTACTTCCCAGAAAGAGTCTTCAGTAATGTCTCCGGATTTCTGACACTGACATTTATTTGTCAGTTACAAACAATTTAAATTTTCAACTATTTTCCATGACATTCTTTCGGCTGTAAAATTTATTACAACAGATTATTTTATATATTATATTTCTTTTATTTCTAAATCTATATATAATAAAATATTTTAATGTATCAGATAGATAATTTAATATTCTTTAATATTAGCAAGAAAAAATTTCAAAATATAATATTTAGAAGATTTTTTTTTAAGAATCTTCTACTTCCGGTTGTCCAATTGTTACCAAAACCTTTTCAGATCTTCCCATGAATGTCCGATTAGGAAATACGTAATTAAACAAATATAAAGTCTTATAGTTTTTGAGTAATCGTCCTTCCAACATCCTACATATACACACATACATCCACACACACACACACACACACACACACACACACACACACAGACATCATCGTAAAAATGTTAAAATCGGATTGTAGGGACCTTAAAACGTGCTTATTCAATAAAATCTGGATATGCGATTTTTAGCATGAATCCAATACGCTTAACGAGAGGTAAAAGGAAAGAGGCAAGCAAGAATATTCGAAGTAAATAAGTATTCATCTGCGACTTAATGCATGCACAACAATTGAAGCTGACAGGGATTTGTTACGACGATGTAACATATACTTAAACCATCGTGACGACGGTATTAAACAGTATCGCCACAGCACTTACCTTAGTGCAATAATTTGATTTCTTGTAAAAACAAAAGCACATCAGGTTGAAAAACATCCTAACATCTTTCATGATGATAATATGCACCCTTCTCTTTACAAACACCATTCCATCTATTGGACATTGTCAACACCATTAAGAACATCTCATTCCTACGTAGTATTTTAAAATACACCTTCCCTTATGTAAGTTATGTAAAACACCCCCATCATTAAAGAATTTTTTCCTGTATACAACCCCATCCCGGTGTCTGCTGCATCCCTGCATGCAGGTGTTAATGGAAAGCGTCAGGAAATAAAAGAGCGTCGCGATGCATTAGTGCTGACGAATGCTGGTCGCATGGCCGCCCGCGACGCACGGAAAAACAACTGAAAATCCCAGCCCCAGCCTGCATTGTGATTGGTAGGGTAATGAGAACAATGAAATGCTAATGTGGGGATGGATTAGAACTGCAATTAATGAATTAATTTTGTTTTGGTTTTTTGATTAGATATATGATATCGATTATTTTTCATCTTTCGCTAAGAGAGGTATTGGATTCATGCTAAAAATCGCATATCCAGATTTTAATGATTAAGCACGTTTTAAGGTCCCTACAATCCGATTTAACTACGTATTTCTCAATCGGACATTACTGGGAAAAGCTGAAAAGGTTTTGGTAGTAATTGAACAACCAGTTCACGTCCAGGAAACATTTCTCTTAAAGCGTTTAGAGAATTTCGGGCTGTGTGGCCTGTAGCCCCATCCTGTTGGAACCAAAAGTCCCGTAATCCCTCTTCTTCAACAACCACTTCCAATCGGGGCTGCAGAAAATTTTGCAACATTGAAACATAACGCCCGGAATTCACGTCTAGTGTCTTTGAGAGGTGACGTCTAGTATCCTGCGCGGTCGCCCGATTTAAGCATATGCGACTTCTTTGTTTGGGAATATCTTAAGGAAAAAGTGTTTAAACGTCGCCCCCAAAACCTGCTAGTGCTAAGGGAGCAGATTGTTGAAGAAGTAAACGCGATACCCTGCGAAATGTGTCAACGGGCTGTTCAAAACTTCAGAAATCGGCTAACGGCCGCCATCTTAAAGACATTATTTTTAAAAATTAATGAGTCAAAACTGCTCAATTGGTTCTGCCGCACCCTGTATATAAGCAGTATTACCCATATTATTGTTCGTTGATTGTTTTATTTATAACAATATGTAATAGAATTGTCTTCGTACGTATAGTAGATTATATGTAATGTATTTTGTTTGTTACAGTGAAATTTGTGGAAAACCAGGACTGGGCTTCAATCCATAGGACCAGGACAAGATTCAGGACAAAATGAGGGATTAACAAAGTAAGTTTTTTTATTATATATATAATACACTATACATTGAAGGTTATAAATAAGTTTGAAATAGTATATTTTAAATTCAAAAAAAATGTTTAATCAAAATTATATATTCAATAGTGTTATGGTATACGTTTTACTGGAAATAAACTAATAAATTTTTACCTCCCGCTATCCTTGATAAGGGAGGTATAGGGTTCGGGCTAAAAATCGCATATCGAGATTTTAGTAAATGACCACGATTTCAGGTCCCTAGAATCCAATTTGAACATTTTCACGATGATGTCAGTGTATATGTGTATATGTAAATCCTATTTATGCTCTAACTCAAATACTATCATTCAGAAAAATTTTAAACCATGTATTTCTACTTTATTCTAATATGGAAAGAAGCCATTAGTTTTTGGAGTCAAATAACTCAAAATAGTTAATGAAAAATACATTTAGATAATATAATTTCACTCACAAATATATATGTATATATTCTTAATTTTTCAATACTTTTCTCAACAATCCCTAAGTCCCCCTCTGTAATATTTGTCGCTATAAATCTTGGGGCGTTTTGTATAACGCATGTCGTGTTGAACGTCTCTACCCTGAATCCCAGGTCCTGAAGCGAGGTCCTGGGCGTCTATTCTACGTATCCTCTCGTATCCTGGCCTTAAAACAGGACCGTAACGACTATGGTCTTCAAGTGATTTATATCCTCAACAAGGATGCAATTATACACAGAACGGACACTTACATACAGGCTGGTATTTAGGGGGTTACGTGTTTTTGTTTGTCTACGCAAACACTACAGTTAGAGGATAATTTTCGTGCTATTTGTAATTTGGATATAATTTTTAACGTTGCTGTCTCTATTAGATCAAAATGCTATATAGGAACAATTATTAATAAATTTATTGAAATTTTTAAATTTTATCAATGCATCTCGTTAACATATGAAACGTGCGGGTTAGAAATTTGGAAGCAAATATATTTATTTTATTTATTTACAGTAAAAAAATTGAAAAATGTCCGATCAAGGTCGTCTACGAATTGTATAAATTTAGATTTTTGCTCCGCCCATTATAATAAATTCAGTAGTGTCGTTTGCTTAGTTTTTATGAGGCTACATAAGTACTACTGTTATTTTATTATTATAAAAATATATATTATAGTACAAGCATTCGAAATTCAAAAATAAGTCGACTGTTTAGTTTATAAGCAAATGTAAAACCAAATATGTTAAAAATAAGATAGTGACACAATGTCAGTGTCAGTTACTCTGACAAGAAATACCGTTATTCGTGCAGCTATGAATCAAGGTAATGTATCTGAATTAATATATAAACTTACGTTACAGCGAAAGTATTATCAACAACGAGCATCGTTTTAAAGTGGAATGTCCTAACTTAGTCGAAACAATATTCATTTTTGAAAGACAAGCGTATTATATCTATCCTTATCGCACACTCTTATAGCCTTTGCAAAAGAAAGAGATAAATGCCTATTTGTTAACACGTTCGTGATACAGACGACCTTGTTCGGACATCTTTCAAAAATTTTACTGTATACACTTACCTATATTCATTACTGGCGTGGAGAGTGCACCACAGGGGTCAATTTTGTGCCAAATTCTAAAATATTTGGCGTCAGTCGAGATCGAATCTGGTTCCCCAAATTCGCGTGAAGTGACGCCTGTACGGTACAAATTATGTCATTATTATTACCGACATCTGTGTACAAAGCAGATTGGCTCACCCAGCAATGGGTAATATGCCATAATTATATATATTTTTATTATCTTACCTATATTCCTACATATTTACTTATGCTGGAAATTGTATTACGTTCCTTTCCATATATAATATTAGTATTTGACATGATTAGTTTGTTGACAGTGAAATATATCTGTCAGTTACATACATTTGACATATGAACTGCGTAACCATTCATCCATAAAATACATACAAAAAGTATTAACGCAAACCTGTAGAAAATTTAATAATCTTTAATTTTTATAATAACAAACCTCGAAAAAATAACATTTAAAGGAATTTTTCGAAGAAAAACTATTTTGAGCTTCCAGTAAAGTGCCATTTCTGGTTATCTAATTTACACCAAAATCTAATGGTATCTTTCCATATAAGAGTAAGGTAGAAATACAAGGTTCTGAACGATAATATTTGAGTTAGAGCGTAAAGAGGATGCACACACACACACGCACACACACACACAAACACACACACAATCACACACATACACACAGACATCATCGTGAAAATGTACGATTCCTATACCTCCCTTACCAAGAGTAGCGGAAGGTAAATAATAAACAAATGAGTAAACTAACAATTGTTTGTAATATCTATAATAGTATATATTATAAAAATATCCAACAACTGATGTGTGTGTGTGTGTGTTTATTTAAACACTGTAATAAATTAATCACTTTGTTGATTGTAGAAATAAAGAAACAAGTATAAATATTATTGTGTTTACTTTAAATTTAATAAAATGATTTATTTATTTTCCAAATGGATGGTGCAGTGTGTTGTTTTTCTGCTAACATTAATCTCAATATTATAGTATATTAATATTCATTCTCTCGGAATTGCACTGAGGGTAATTAAAACGAATCTAAAATAAATTGTTTCATTAAATTCTCCACAGGATTCTAGATTCTGGGGAACAAACCAGTCCACTCGAAGGACATGTACAGGACAATAACATCTAGGAATTATAAGATTCTATTGTTCCAGGAACTGTAATTAAGGCATGAAATTAGTAGCAGCCATTTTCTTCTCTATTAAGAAAGAACAAGGAAACTTAAATTCATTCTTTTAATATACATAATATGTACATACTTTTGTGTTATATTACTGTTGAAATTAAATGCAAAAATTCAGTGGTTCCGGTATATACGACCGGCATAATATTTTATCTTAATGACATCACGGAAAGTGAAATCATTTTAAGTATTAAGAGCAGTAAGTGCACCTTACCGGTTGAGGATTACATCCGATACCGGTAAGAAGCACTTAATGCCCGCAATGCTTATTATATTTTTTGCACGGTCGTCCCAATAATAACAAATGAAAGTTTAGAATTATTTAAAAATTACTTTGACATTTTAAAAAAATTAGTTGTCATTTTTAAGTAAGCTATTATCGTTGTTTTGTTATCGTTAAAGCTTTAAAAATTGTACATTTATTTTTTATTTATGTAATTTTCACCGCCTCCAGATCGGTAGGTAGTCACATCACTTACCGGTCAGTCACATCACTTGCTGATCAGTACCACATCACTTACTGATCAGTAATTTGTAAACAAAACTTACTGCCTGGGAAACCCTATCGGTAAAGTGTTAAAAAAACCTGTTCGTTCAAAAATAACTATTGGCTACTTCATAACTGCAGAAATAAAATTTGAAAATTCACGGAATTACAATTTAATAGTATTAGCCATGGAATTAGAAACAAGAGACGAACAAAAGCGTAACGTTTTATTACGTCAGTGTCAAAATAATGATTTTCGGTAGCGAAATATCGCATTCGGATGATAATAATAATTGGCATTAATATTATTCCTTGTAATATTTTTTATATTAAAATATTTGTAACTGACAGATAAATGTCAGTGACAGAAATCCGGAGACATTACTGAAGACTACTTCTGGGAAGTACATACATATATATTTAATCCCGACAATGAAGTAGAAACATCTCGAAAAATTAGAAGAGTAGGACAAAATTTGAAAAATTTAAATAAGTAGAATTTTTGGTGCAGAGTATAGGTATACAAGAAATGTTAAATACAGTAGGGCGCGAGCAGTCATATGACTTTCTGGCTTTAACAATCAGATATGGAGGCCCGTGTCGGAATGATAGCTAGTAATTATGTACATAGTTGTCAAATATAATTTTTCACACTCCTGATGACAAATTCAGATATTTGACATCTATATACTAATTAGTAATTATCAACACGGGCCCCCATATCTGCTTGTTGCCAACAATGTCACATGACTGTTCGCACCATATTCTTATGTAACCGAAAATGGAGGTAGCGACAGGTATTGTGCTGACCACAACAGATTTTTTTATTAGTTTCTACGGACTCTATTTATGCCCAATGTTGTACGTTACAAAACAATCCCAATATTTTATTTGTAAATAGAGGGTTTTCCAATAAGAGGTGTTATTTTGATATTCAAAGAAAAATGCCATTTTTTAATATAAATGATCGGATGTTTATTTTATTATAAAGACGAAGGTATGCCGTTAATAGTGGAAAATAACATCAGGCAAATGACCACCACGACCACGCTGACAGGACAATATCCTTTTCATGAAATTTTCCATAACCAAATCGCAAAGTGGCTGTCCTATGTCCTCGATAGCCTCACGAATTCCATCTTTGAGGTCTTGAGTCGACGCTGGGCAGTTGGCGTAGACCTTCTCTTTCACGTGGCCCCAAAGAAAGAAGTCGCAAGGTGTTAAATCACAAGATCTCGGTGGCCAATTGTGATCACCTCTTCGAGAGATAACACGGTCCGGAAACTTTTCCCGTAAAAGATCAATGGTTTCGTTGCTTGTGTGGCACGTAGCGCCGTCTTGTTGAAAGTAAACGTTGTCCAGATCAATACCATCCAATTCCGGCCATAACAAATCGTTAATCATCTCTCGATAGCGCAATCCATTCACCGTAACTGTTGCTCCAGCCTCATTTTCGAAAAAGTAAGGTCCAATGACTCCGCCGGACCATAAACCGCACCAAACAGTCACACGTTGAGGATAGAGAGGCTTTTCAACAATAACTCTTGGGTTTTCTGAGCCCCAGATGCGACAATTTTGTTTGTTGACGAAGCCACCGAGGTGGAAATGGGCCTCATCACTCAAGATGATTTTTCGATGGAATTCCGGATCATTTTCATGCATTTCAACGACCCAATCAGCAAAGACACGACGTTGTTGATGATCGGCCGGCTTGAGTTCTTGTGTTAACTGGACTTTATAAGCCTTAAGACCCAAATCTTTATGCAAAATACGGTGTAATGACGTTTGTGGAATGCCTAATTCCAAAGAACGACGAGGAATGGACAAACCAGGGTTTTCTTCAACACTTTCGGCTACAGCAGCAATATTCTCGGCTGTTCTTGAGCGACGTACACGGGTTTTATTCTTCACATCACTAACTTGTCCCAACAGCTCGAATTTTTCCACCAATTTCTGTATTGCGGTCCGACAAGGTGCTTCACGACGACCCAAAAATTGTCGAGTTTTACGAACCGTCTCTGCCAAATTTTCACCATTTTTATAGTGAATTTTAATAATTTCAATGCGTTGTTGAAGCGTGTATCGTTCCATTTTTATTAATGGCGTAGTTTCTACTTGTCAAATGTCAAAAAATGACAGCTTCAAAAGCGACATCTACCGAAATAGCGGGCTATTCAAAATAACACCTCTTATTGGAAAACCCTTTATATGTCTTGCAACAATCTCAAAACAATATTTCAATTCATATCTTTTTCAAATTTGCAATACAAGCACACCGTCATCATCTTCTCCTTCCGGTACGATTTCTTAATCCCGGCATCATCTAACAAGTAAGTTCTCAGGAAAAATTAAAAAAGCAATATTTCATAAAGCGTTTAGGAGGGCGAAGACGCGGGCTTATAAGATTGTTAATATATAATAAAGAACGTTATCTCGCCCGCACAATTCTTCCTCGGAGCTGCTGTGGCTCTGAGACGTAACCGAGCGACCAACTTTATGGAGAATAAAACTTAGCCGTGGCTCTCACCCTGATATCGAAAAAATGAAAGATATCAAGGGTTGGTATTTTGAGGGATGCTTTTATGGTTTTCAATTATGATAAGTGATGAAAAAATGTGGATGGGGTTATCTATCTATAACCAAATTGTAGGGTAAGTGTATCATCGTGTTTTTTATGGTTTAAAACATTTCTGTTTAAACAGATCTTATCATATGAGCACTATGCGAAAATAATTGAACATAAGAATATTAGGTAGGCTGGGAAAATTTGATATTTATGTACATATTGTACTAGTTGTTTTTGGCCCCCATACATGCTTGTCAAGGCCAAATACGTCACATGACTGCTCGCGCACTACACTTATGTAACCAAAAAGGGAAGTGGCGAGAGGTATTGTGCTGGCAACAATAGATTTTTTTTTACCTTCCGTCACCTGTAGGTAAGGAAGGAATTGTCTTTGGTCAAAAACTCAATGATGAGTTTTTAGTGAATAAGCATGTTTTATAGGCCTATTCTGTAAGATCGAATCGTTACCATAACGAAATCGTTATTATGAAAATCGTTATCTCTACTTAACGATAATCGTTATCTTTGTATCCGTATTATGTAACACATTTTGAAAAATAATAACCTTGGGATCAAGTTAAGAACTTTCCTAAAATCAAATTATAATTTTAATTGAAATATCTAAAATAATTCAATATAACTCACAAAACTTCTAGGTTAGATTAATTCTGCTGTCAACCTGTCAGCTGTCGGACCATTATTTTTCTTTTTGTAGGTTATGCTAGAGCAACTACTACCATCTGTAGACAAATTGAGAAGCTTGCGCTAGGCGCTATGAATAAAAACTTATTAAATTATTTTAATATTACCTTGCAGAAAACTGTAATATGACTGGTTTTTGAGATCACTATTCAACATAATAGCAATTTTATTTTGACATGAATTAAAATACTGAATTATTGACAAAACGTTTAGATAACGAATGATTTTTCCAATCGTTAAGAAATAACGATATCGGTATCTTTTTTTACCTCTCGCTAAGAGAGGTATTGCATTCATGCTAAAAATCGCATATCCAGATTTTATTGTATAAGCACGTTTTAAGGTCCCTACAATCCGATTTCAACATTTTTACGATGATGTCTGTGTGTGTGTGTGTGTGTGTGTGTGTGTGTGTGTGGATGTGTGTGTGTGGGATGTTGGAAGGACGGTTACTCAAAAACTATAAGACTTAAAATTTGTTTAACAACGTATTTCCCAATCGGACATTCATGGGAAGATCTGAAAAGGTTTTGGTAACAATTGGACAACCGGAAGTAGAAGATTCTTGAAAAAAAATCTTCTAAATATTATTTTTTGAAATTTTTTCTTGATAATATTAAAGAAAAATAAATTCTCTTTCTGATACATTTAAATATTTTTATACATATTTTATAGATTTAGAGATAAAAGGAATATAATATATAAAATAATGTAATTAATTTTACAACCGAAAGGATGCCATGAAAAATAGTTGCAAATTTAAATTATTTGTAACTGACAGATAAATGTCAGTGTCAGAAATAATGAGTAACGAAAGAAAAATTTACTTGGAGAATCCCTTAATTCTTGATCTGTCTCTATTATGGAGATGACAAGTCTAGGTTGAAGGACTTAAATTTGTTTCAAACATTATGGGACAATGTACACCAGCACTGTAGACTAGAGTAACTTTGAATTGCGAAAAAGCTATCAAATTCTTCTCAAGTAAGTTGTAAATATTGACAAAATTACACATCAATATAAGAATAATCGGAGTGCAATCTATCCGTCACTTTATTAAAGGGAATTAGTGTTATTTAGATATAACAAGTATGAAAAAATAAAATGTAAAAGAAGATATGTAAGAATAGATGCACAATCCAGATATATACATTTTAGACCGCCCAAAATTAATGTTTTTACTAGAAGAATATGAAGTTAGAGTAAACAAGGTTGTTCGAATTGAAAATTGCTGTTACCAGCCTAATATTTATATATGGTAAACTCTACTTTGTAATTTATTGTAACATAATTTATGGTAAAATATCTTTATGTTGAGACATGCTATTATTGAATAATAAAGAAGTTTATACGTCATAGATTTATATGAATATATTATTTGTATTTATAAAAATATTCTTTGCTTTATGCATACAGCCAGGTAAAATATACGGCGAGAGGTTATGTGCTGGCCACATCAGATTTTTCGTTATGTAGACTTAAATTATTGTTTACAGAATACCACTTTAACGATTATCGTTATGATAACGATTTAAGAATGAAAAATGTTATAACGATCGTTTACAGAATAAGCTTATTAAACGATTTTCGTTATTACCATGCCGATATAACGTTTTACCGATTCGTTATGTCATAACGATCTTACAGAATAGCCCTATTAGGGTCCCTATAAACGATTTTACCATTTTTACGATGATGTCTGTATGCATGTGTGTCTATGTGTCGTGTCTTGTGTGTGTGTGCGACGAAAGTTTCGGATCGCATAACTTCAATACCACGATTCCAAAATTTATATTTTTTTCGTATTCCTCAAGTTTACAGCTAGAAGAACAACTAATTAGATTTTGGTTACAATATTCTAAGATGGGCCTAATAAGGGTATTAACTAATTTCAATTTTAGGGCAGATGATAGAACGTGTCTATATTGATATAGTTGTTTAAATATACATTAGACTAAACGGACTGCGTTGCGGTGGAAATAGTAAGAATCTTTGATTTTTCAGTATTTATTAGTAGGCCATTGTTTTCAATCCAATCTTATAGTATAAGTATATTCTATCACACCACCCCATGGCTTGCAATTGCTACCCCCAAGTTGAAATTACTTGAAGTTTGGCGGCTCAATAATGAAACAGCAGCAGCCAGGGTATTATGGGATCTCAATATTAATTAATTCCAGGCCGGATGGTAAAAAGTGAGGAGTTGATTACATTCTCGGGCGAAATGCGCGAGCAGCGAGCACTCAACACGATACCCGCACAATCAAATGTATTAGCTGTCAAGATACACGCCGCCGATATTGTTCATTTTTTAACGGTGACATTCCAGTTAATTAACTCGGAATTTCACACTGATAAAGTATTTGACAAGGCGACAGGGGGGAGGGAGGAGAGACTGTAATGATAAGAAATTGGGACACTTGCTTCTTCCAAAATAAAATACAAGAACAACAAGCTAAACTTATTGGCAATTTTAGAAAAACAAAGTAACATTCAAATAATTTCGTTACCTACGCAAGGGTCACTCCAATATTATTGAGAATAAGATATTTTTTTAAAAAATGTTTCTTCAACTTTCGATTATTAACTATTCATTCTTCAAACCAATGTAATCGCCTCTCTTGTATCTTTCTAGAAATTTGTAACACTAGAGTTATTTCTGTACCGTATTTTTCTGTCTTTCCCAACATCTACTTCAACATCTTCATCTCTGCCACATTTATTTACTTTTCATTGATAGTAACTAACATCTGCCAATTTGAATTATCTGAATATATTAGCAATTTCTATGGTTAGCATAGCTGGCTGATTTATGTAATTGAATATCTTTATAATTCTTTAACTCTATATCTATTGAATATGAAGTATAAAATGCAATCAAATCGAATAGAAAATAATATACTCTTTAAGTTATAATAACGTTAAATAAATTAACCAAAATCTAATCACTTGTTCTTCTGGATGTAAACTTGAAGAATACGAAAAAAAAGTTATACGATCCGAAACTTCGTCACAAATAATATATTATTTAAGTTATAATAACGTTAAATGTCAATAAATCATATTTAACTGTTAAATCTTCAAATGAGTCTACTTACGGTTCACCAATTATAACCAAAATCTAATCACTTGTTCTTCTGGATGTAAACTTGAGGAATACAAAAAAAATATAATTTTTGGAATCGTGGTATTGCAGTTATGGGAACCGAAACTTTTGTCACACACACACAGACACACATACATACATACAGACATCATCGTAAAAATGGTAAAATCGTATTATAAAGACCCTAAAACATGCTTATTCATTAAAAACTCATCATTGAGTTTTTTGACCAAAGACAATACCTTCCTTACCTAAAGGTGACGGAAGGTAAAAAAGTAAATTTAGAGGTTCATTTTTGTATCAAGCATCCAAATTATATAACGATATTCCAAATTTATTAAAAACTCTATCATTAAATAACTTTAAAATTCATTTAAAAAAATTGTTAAACTGATGCATTGTCTGAATTGTTATATTTACGCATGTCTGTCTATTATTATATATTATTGTGTACTGTTCGCAAAAAGATTTGTTATTGTATTCTGGGTTAGATGGAAGAACAATCTTTGGTTGAACCTCGCCTTTGAGTGGGTCTCAATAAAGCTATAGTAGCTTTGAATATATAATACATATAATAACAGCAACGCATATGGCCTAGCACGATACTATATCTGTCTCTTTTTATTCACAAAATTATTATAGATAGCTTGTGACCTACCACAAAACTATGAACTACGGTAAATCGTGCTGACAGCATTGCCAGATACTATTTGTTAGAGGTATTCAATAATCAATCATTCAAAAATATTGTTTCATAATAACCAGATAATTTGAATCTTCAATGTACATGTATACTTGTTTTACAGTAGCAAACTTAAAAACCTTTATAAAATTTTAACTTGCTGTTCTAGCTACGTGGCAACACTGTGCAACATCCACCTATTATGTATTTTTTGAACTAACTCAGAAATAATTCGTATACGGAGGGATAGATGGCACCTTCTCTCGAAATATTTAATCTAAATACATTACGTTGCCGTTATATGTATTATATATTCAAAGATAGTAGTATAAAATTATCAGCTCAGCAGGAATACTTCCTGCCCATATTCCATATACAAGTTGCAAAAACTAATACAATAATATAAATAGTGCAAATTGCGTTTCTTGTAAGTGATAGAGTTATAATACAGTTCCCGTTTTGAGTATTTTGGATGATAAATAATTAAGGAGCACTATCTTACCTTATCTGGTGGTATATATTGAGTCGCGTCAATACAAATTCCAATTTCATTCCACATGTAAATCCTCCCGGATTTTATGTTCATCCGTCTTTGGAAGTGCAGAGAGAGAGTTCCAACTCCAAGCTTCTAGTTCGCATTCACCAGGCTGTAAATACTGATAGGCCCCGGCAACGTCTCGGGGCATTCACACAAATGTGAATGAGAATTAAAAATATATCATCGCCATGAGTATACAGACACACACACAGAGAGAGATGTTCTTAATAATGTAGAAGTAAAATTGAGATATGAGTGAATGCGTTTATTTACAGGCTAACATAACATTTCTAATAAATTACAGAACCTACACAAATGGTAAGAGATTTGTAAAATTTGTTTTTACCTCTCGCTAAGAGAGGTAATGGATTCATGCTAAAAATCGCATGTCCAGATTTTATTGAATAAGCACGTTTTAAGGTCCCTACAATCCGATTTTAACATTTTTACGATGATGTCTGTGTGTGTGTGTGTGTGTGTGTGGATGTGTGTGTGTGTGTGTGTGGATGTATGTGTGTGTGTATATATGTAGGATGTTGGAAGGACGGTTACTCAAAAACTATAAGACTTTAAATTTGTTTAACTACGTATTTCCCAATCGGACATTCATGGGAAGATCTGAAAAGGTTTTGGTAACAATTGGACAACCGGAGGTAGAAGATTCTTGGAAAAAAATCTTCTAAATAATATTTTTTGATTTTTTTCTTGGTAATATTAAAGAAAATTAAATTCTCTATCTGATACATTTAAATATTTTATAATATATTCTATAGATTGAGAGATAAAAGAAATATAATATATAAAATAGTCTGTTATAATAAATTTTACAGCCGAAAGATTGGCCATGGAAAATAGTTGAAAATTTAAATTGTTTGTAACTGACAGATAAATGTCAGTGTCAGAAATCCGGAGACATTACTGAAGACTTTTTCTGGGAAGTACATACATACATTATATTATTTCTTAATGTATTAATAGTTAAATATTTAATATTATAGGTATATTACATATATCCTTCAAAAATACTGTCAATCCTGACAATGAATTGGAAACATTTCGAAAAATTAGAAGAGGACAAAATTTCTTCATAAAATGAATTTAAAATTAAACAATCTAAATATAAAGAATAGATATATGTAAGTAGAATTTTTGGTATAGAGTGTAGGTATACAAGAAATGTTAAATGCAATAGGGCGCGAGCAGTCATGTGATTTTGTCGGCCCTGACAAGCAGATATGGGGGCCCATGTCAGAATGATAGCTAGTAATTATATATATAGATGTCACGTATCAAAATTTCTCATTCTAAATTTAGTGATTTTCCAATTCCATGTGGTTTATTTTCCTCGACAAGTAAATTCCACACTCCTGGTGACAAATTAACTATGTGTATTTAGAAAATCTTGAAATTCTGAATGAAAAATTGACAATTGACATCCATTACATAATTACTAATTATCATCCTGAAACAGGCCTCCACATTTGCTTGTCAAGGCCAACATGTAACATGACTGTTCGCGCCCTATACTTATGTAACCAAAAAAGGAAGTGGCGAGAGGTATTGTGCTGGCCACAACAGATTTTTTACTAGGTAATTATAAATACAGACTTTTAGCATGAATCCAATACCTCTTTTAGCGAGAGGAAAAATCAATGTTGTCCAATAATATTTTCTCTTTTTCAATGTCTCTGAACGTTGTCATTTCCTTATGGTGGCTAGCATATTCGATAGAATGTCGGACGTAGAGGATATTGGCCACTGGAATGATTTATTGCAGCGCGTTGGGGTGAAATATCTATTGATATCGCCATTTATCTCTAATATCAAATAATTACACTCCTCGCCAGAGATATGGCTACAGTCATGTGAGCTTAATAGCAGCTTAAGCTTGAATATTTTTCAGGAAAAAGAGAGTTGGAAAAAAATGATATCAAAAAATAAAAAAAATATTACGATGGTTAGCTGAGCAACAGAAACATAATATTTTTGCAAGCTTAGCAGGCATACAATTAGGCAATTTTGCATATGATTCATTTTTCCGTATCCTTTTCAGGATAACTTTCGGCCAATAATAGTCGTCATGATATAATTTTTTTCTTTATTAGATACCCTGTTCCCCTGAATTATTTAACCAAATGATATTTTTTGTATTGTATATTAATGTAACAATCATTTTGCATATGATTCGTTTTGTCCGTATCCTTTTCAGGATTAGGAATTAATATATTTTTACCTTCCGTCACCTTTAGGTAAGGAAGGTATTGTCTTTGGTCAAAAAATTCAATGATGAGTTTTTAGTGAATACGCATGTTTTAGGGTCCCTATAATAAGATTTTACCATTTTTACGATGATGTCTGTATGTATGTGTGTATGTGTGTGTGTGACGCAAGTTTCGGATCGCATAACTTCAATATTACGATTCCAAAAATTATATTTTTTTTGTATTCCTCAAGTTTACATCCAGAAGAACAACTAATTAGATTTTGGTTATAATTGGTGAACCGGAAGTAGCCTCATTTGAAGATTTAACAGTTAAATTTGATTTATTGACATTTAACGTTATTATAACTTAAAGAATATATTATTCTCTATACGATTTGATTGCATTTTATACTTCATATTCAATAAATATAGAGTTAAAGAATTTTAAAGAAATTAAATTTTATAAATCAGCCAGCTATGCTAAACATGGAAACTACTAATATATTCATATAATTCAAATTGACAGATGTCAGTATCAATAAAAAGTAAATTAATGTGGCAGAGATGAGGATGTTGAAGTAGATGTTGAGGAAGACACGGAAATAACTCTAGTGTTACAAGTTTCTAGAAAGATACAAGCGAGATGATTACATTGGTTTGAAAATGTCATGAGAAGAAATAAAGAATATATTGGATGAAGAATAAATAGCTTAGTAAAAGAAGGTTGAAGAAACGGAGGAAGACCAAGGATAAAATGGAAGGACTGTATTGCGGAAGACTTGAGAGCAAGGAACTTAATGAGAACGACACGTAAAGCAGAAATGAATGGAGGAAGAATATAAAAAAGCGACCCCTAACGAATGGGGAAAGCTAAAGAAGAAGAAAAAGATGTTAGTGTCAAGTGCAATTTGCATAGTTTGTTTATGAAATTACTGGAAATTTAGAATCTTTTGCAAGAAAATGTATATATGGAATATATACATAATACACAGGATTGATGGAACGTATTGTGCTGGTCACAACAGATTTTTTCACAATTAAAACTAACACTAACCAATATTTCCAATCAGACTGCTCCAATCTTTACCCTAACCAAACACCCTTAATCCAAGACACCTCCCTCCCCCCACCCTAACTATTCTCACCTCTTGACGTTCTTGTCACCGGTAGCAGGGTGTCCAAGAGCGTCTTAATTAAATCCCCAGGCGTCTGGTGCTCGCTAACCTAATTGATCGGGCGATAGGGCTGAGGGTTGAAGACGCCCTGCGTCGCCTTGTCACACGGCCAGATTAAAATCTGTCACGGTGGACACACAGCAAGGGGAAGGATGGAGGGATGGTAACACAAGGGTGGGGGAAGAAAGGGGAAGTAAGAAGTTTGGAAGGATGAACTATTAAAAGAATGAGAAACAGACAATGACAACTGATATGAGGTAGTGTGGTTTGTGGCGTGATCGGTTGTAATTTTTATGACTCAGGTTCAAAACTGACTTTATGTTTTCCATTTATACACACATAAACAAACTATGCAAATTGCACTTGACACATATCTTCTACCTCTGTAGTTCTTCTACCTGCTACTACTAAGCTATTCATTCTTCTTCCAATATATTTTTCATCTCTCCTCATGACATGTTGAAACCAATGTAACCGTCTCTTTTGTATCTTTTTAGAAACTTCTAGTACTCGAGTTATTTCCTCTATTCTTTCATTCATCCTTATCTCTACGACATTCATTTTCTTTTCATTGATACTGACATCTGTCAATATGAATTATCTAAATATATTAGCAGTTTCCATGGTTAGTTTGGCTGATTATGAAATGTAATATCTTTATAATTCTTTAACTCTATATCTATTGAATATGAAGTATAAAATGCAATCACATCGCATAGAGAATAATATAGTTCTTAAAATTTATAATAACATATTTAATTGTTTTTTCTCAAGAAAAACTGTTCAAAGTTGCAAATGAGAGTACTTCCGGTGGACCAATTATAATCAAAATTTAATTATGTCTGCATATGGATCTATCGTGGAATACGAAACATTAATAATTTTTGGAATCGTGGTATTGGGGTTATGCGATCCGAAACGATCGTCGCATACACATATACAAACGCAAACACATTTGCACCCACACACATACAGACATCATCGTAAAAATAGTAAATTCGTATTCAAGAGACCCCAAAACATGCTTATTCATTAGAAACTCATTGTCGATTTGAACGAAGACAATACCTTCCTTACCTAAAGGTGACGAAAGTAATAAGATTTTTAGTTGTCATTTTGAAAGTAAGCTTTGATCGTTGTTTTTATTTACTTAGTCGCCATCCGCAGTCGTCAATTTTTGCGTTAAGTTTTTAGTAAGTCGCTGAATAATCCTGTGGCTGAAAAAAATGATAAATGTAAAGTAGAGGCTTCAAGTTAAATTGCCATGGATTGTCGTGTTGATTCTGTATTTATTTATTTGTTTATTTATTTAAGCAAATTTGTCTAAATAGATAAACACAATTTCTTTCTAACTTCAGTTAATCAAAAGATAGACAAAGACACATATTGGATACTGTAAAATTACTGGCAATACAAAATACATTTATTTCTTAATACTATTTTAAGACATTGCTGTTTTTTTTGTAATTTTCCTCTACGCAATTTTTGTTTACCCTCATCCCCTGAAAGAATATAAGCTACTGGGAATGACACAGCAGCAATACACTAGTGGCAATGACGTGACGACGCCTGAAGGAAATGTCAGTCAGCTCAGCTGAAGTCGTGACCTCCCAGTGACCTGTGAAGAGGTCACGCAGTCATCAGGGAAAACACGGGCATATTGACATAGGGAAAGAATAGTAAAACTTTGATTGAGAAGTATTAAAGTAGTTATGATAAAAGATTTTTTTTTATTACTTTTTCCGTTAAGATTAGATGCATCCATATTTTTAGAAGTATTATATTTTAGTATTCAATGTTTAGTTTATATATGCGAATTTGACTTTTTGTTTATATTTGACATTATTAGGGACCTATGAAATATTGTCAGTATAAAAATGTTAGGTGTCTGTTGTTGCTAGAGAAGCAGTTACTTATTAAGTATTATAAAACTTTAAGCAAATGCATTTTATATTACAAAAATTTGTTGCGCTCAGCACTATACCTTACGCCACTTCTGGTTTTTGGTTACATAAGTATAGGGCGGGAACAGTCATGTAACTTCGCTAATTTGACACCAGGAGTGGGAAATTTACTTGTCGAGGAAAATAAACCATATGGAATTGGAAAATCACGAAATTTAGAATAAAAAAATTTATTTGACATCTATACACATAATTAGTAGCTATCATTCTGATACGGGCCCCCATATCTGCTTGCCAAGGCCAACAAAGTCACATGACTGCTCGCACTGTATTGTATTTAACATTTCTTGTATGTCTACACTCTACACCAAAAATTCTACTTATATCTATTTTTTATATTTAGATTTTTTAAATTTGAATTCATTCTATGAAGAAATATTGTCCTACTCTTCTAATTTTTCGAAATGTTTCCAATTCATTGTTAGGATTGACAGTATTTTTGAAAGGTGTGTAATATACCTATAATTTTAAATATTTAACTATTAATACAATAAGAAATAATATATGTATGTATTATTCGCAGAAAAAGTCAGTTGTTTTCCATGGCATTATTTTATATATTATATTTCATTATGTCTAAATCTATAAAAGATATAATAGAATATTTATATGTATCTGATAGAGAATTTAATGTTCTTTAATACTAGTAGGAACAAAAATTTCCAAAAAATAATATTTAGAGGATTTTTTTAAGAATCTGCTACTTCCAGTTGTCCAATTATTACCAAAACCTTTTCAACTCTTCCGAGTAATATCCGATTGCAGTTAAAAAGATATTAAGTATTATAGTTTTTGAGAAATCGTCCTCCCAACATCAATACACCGTAAAAATGTTAAAATCGGATTGTAGGGACTTTAAAACATGCTTAATCAATAAAATCTGGATATGCGATTTTTAGCATGAATCCAATACCTCTCTTAACTGTTGAATATTGTGCCAAAACTATTAGGACATACAGTAAAATTTTTGAAAGATGTCCGATCAAGGTCGTCTACGAATTGTATGAATTCAGATTTTTGCTCCGCCCATTATGACAAATTCAGCAGTGTCGTTTGCTTAGTTTTTATGAGGGTACGTAAGATACTACTGTTATTTTATTTTAAACTTACGTTACAGCGAAAGTATTATTAACAACGAGCATCGTTTTAAAGTGGAATGTCCTTTAGTCGAAACAATATGAATTTTTGAAAGACAAGCGTGTTATATCCATCCTTATCGCACACTCTTATAGCCTTTGCAAAAGAAAGAGATAAATGTATGCCTATTTGTTAATTCGTTTATTTTACGGTACGTTAGTAGAATTAAATAACAAATTTAGAAAATCGCTATTTCGTTTTTAAAAATAAATGCTTGAAATTTGCTGGGAATATTCTTCAACACTGTCTATAAGAAATAAAAATTTGAAATCTATATCTCAATAATATTTGGGAGTTATGCAGTGTCAAACAGTATTCGTTTTTTAATAGCCCACCGGTATTTATCGTATTAGCTATAGCCCTATAGGTGTGATAGAAATTATATACGTTTTTATTAGTTTTGCGTGTGAATGTATCAAAAGACATTCGTATCGCTCAAGTTTTTCCAGGGTAAAAGCATCTGCCTAAAACAACTAGTAAGTGAAGCAGAACCCGGAACTGCATTGCTCTTTAAATCAATAGAATTAAAAGCCTTCCTCCAGTAATAATATTTTTCAACTTAAAAACCTTTCCAACCAATCAATAAGCGGTAGTTTCCAGCGAAACTAACTTAAATATACATAAGCAAAACACAAGGATCAAGGAAATGGTGAAACGGAAATGGAGTGCTACAAATAAGTCATTGTGATATAAAAAGAATATAAAAAAATCTAATGTGGCCAGCACATAACCTCTCGCCGTATATTTTACCTGGCTGTATGCATAAAGCAAAGAATATGTTTAGAAATACAAATAATATATTCATATGTCTATGACGTATAAACTTCTTTATTATTCAATAAGAGCATGTCTCAACATAAAACAATTTTCACATATATTTACAAAATTTATAGGATATTTTACCATAAATTATGTACAATAAATTACAAAGTAGAGTTTACCATATATAAATTTTAGGCTGGTAACAGGGATGTTCAATTCGAACAACGTTCTCTTCAGTAAAAACATTCATTTTGGGCGGTCTAAAATGTATATATCTGGATTGTGCATCTATTCTTACATATCTTCTTTAACATTTTATTTTTTCATACATGTTGTATCTAAATAATACATTAATTCCCTTTGATAAAGTGATGGATAGATTGCACTCCGATTATTCTTATAACGATGTGTAATTTTGCAATTTACAACTTACTTGAGAAGAATTTGATAGCTTTTTCGCAGTGCAATGTTACTCTAGTCTACATAGTTGGTGTACATTGTCCCATAATAGTCACAGATCAAGAATTAAGAGATTCTCCAAGTACATTTTCCTTTCATTACTCATTATTTCGATGAGATACAATTTTTCTGTATTTTACGTTGTAGAGTGGAGACCATCTTCACTTTCATCTTGTGTTTATAACATTTAAATATCGTCTTCGTTCGAGCTGTATTCTCGCTTATATCTACTATTTACATTTTGATTATTTATATATAAATTCATTCTATGAAGAAATTGTATCCTACTCTTTTAATTTTTCGAGATGATTCCAATTCATTGTTGGCATTAACAGTATTTCTGAAGGGTATGTGTAATATACCTATAATTTTAAATATTTAACTATTAATACAATAAGAAATAATATAATGTATGTACTTCCCAGAAAAAATCTTCAGTAATGTCTCTGGATTTCTGACACTGACATTTATCTGTCAGTTACAAACATTTTAAATTTTCAACTATTTTCTATGGCATTCTTTCGGCTTTAAAATTTATATATCTTTTATCTCTAAATCTATAGAATATATAATAAAATATTTATATGTGTCAGATAGAAAATTTAATTTTCTTTAATATTACCAAGAAAATTTTTGAAAAAATAATATTTAGAAGATTTTTTTTTCAAGAATCTTCTACTTTCGATTGTCCAATTGTTACCAAAATCTTTTCAGATCTTCCCATGAATGTCCGATTGAGAAATACGTAGTTAAACAAATGTAAAGTCGTATAGTTTTTGAGTAATCGTCCTTCCAACATCCCACATACATACACACAAACACACACACACACACTCAAACAGACATCATCGTAAAAATGTTAAAATCGGATTGTAGGGATTTTAATCATTAAAATCTGGATATGCGATTTTTAGCATGAATCCAATACCTCTCTTAGCGAGAGGTAAAAATTCTTCCTATTAGTAAAACAGTCCCAACCGTGTGCTCTCTTGCTAAGCGGTGGTAAAAATCTGCTTTATTTTTGACTGACCTACGTATAGACTTTCTGTTATCTATTGAATCTATTCTATTCTATCGCATGAACATGATATATCTAACATTGTAACATTTAATATTTGGTGCATTCTTGGCGGGTTGGATTCCTTGCTGATATTCCTGCTATAGTCCTTGGTGGTATTAAATGAAAGGACGCGGCTGGAGCAGGAGCAGAAGGCAGCACAAGGACAACAGGGACAGCGAAATGATGAATGGCGACACGGAATTCTAAATTCCAGGAGCGGGAATGCATCAAGGACATACGGGATGGGGTAGTAGGACTAGCAAAGAGTAGCAAGGAGAATGAGAAATATTGATGAAGTATATTTTTAAAGGTACTAAATATTTTTAAGTGTAAAAATGTACCATACCATAAAAAAATACACTTAATTCTGTTTATTATTTGATAACTGAGAGCTGACAGTTACTTTAGGTAAGGAAGGTATTGTCTTTGGTCAAAAAATTCAATTATGAGTTTCTAGTGAATATGCATGTTTTAGGGTCCATATAATACGATTTTACCATTTTTACGATGATGTCTGTATGTATGTATGTATGTATGTGTGATTCCAAAAATTATATTTCTTTCGTATTCCCCAAGTTTACATCCAGAAGAACAACTGATTAGATTTTGGTTATAATTGGTCCACCGGAAGTAGCCTCATTTGAAGATTTAACAGTTAAATATTATTTATTGATATTTAACGTTATTATAACTTAAAGAATATATTATTTTCTATACGATTTGATTGCATTTTATACTTTATATTCAATAGCTATAGAGTTATAAATCAGCCAGCTATGCTAAACATGGAAACTACTAATATATTCATATAATTCAAATTGACAGATTTCAGTATAAATAAAAAGTAAATTAATGTGGCAGAAATAAGGATGTTGAAGTAGATGTTGGAGAAGACAGGGAAAGATAGGTAAGGAAATAACTAGTGTTACAAGTTTCTAGAAAGATACAAGCGAGATGATTACATTGGTTTGAAAATGTCATGAGGAGAAATGAAGAATATATTGGATGAATGCTTAGTAATAGAAGGTTGAAGAAACAGAGGAAGACTAAAGATAAGATGGAAGGACTGTATTGCGGAAGACTTGAGAGAAAAGGAACTGAATAAGAACGACACATAAAACAGAAATGAGTGGAAGAAGAAAATAAAAGCGTACTAAAGAATTATATATACAAATAACTGTGTTTGGATTTTTTAAAACTTTACAGAGTCGAAATATGAATCCCGTACAGTATGAATCTTTCTTGATGGCGTCAATATGAGATGTCATGAAAATTTTAGGATCAAAGAGTACACTACATCTTTACTTGCAGAGGAACATTATTAATATTATAATTAAAGCTGATTAAATTGCGATTTCTAATGAAATTCATAACATAACATTTAGATGAATTAAGATGTAAATAATTATACATACATACATATATAAAATCACGCGTGTCCCACTTAGTGGGTTCGCACAAACCCGATAACAATAAGAACAACATCAACATCATACAACAAATCCTTACTCTTAAACATATTAAAGTGGCCGATTTTCGGTAGCGAAATACCGCATCCGGATCACAATAATAGTTAGGAAACAATCATCCTACGCCACACATTCCTATCTAAGCAGACTTCTTTCGCCTCGGCCACACTCATAAACTTTACTCTTAAACATATTAAAGTGACCAATTTTCGGTTGTCAATATATATAATTATGAAACAGTTACTTATTAAGTATTACGAAACTTTCAGTAAATGCATTTTATATGACAAAAACATTGTTGAAATTTGTGCCAAAAGGATATACGTTAAATAGATCGCTACAGTTTCGTTGACGTTTACGCGATAATTTCGCGCCAGAGTAGAGACTATCACTCGTCACTCAGTTTCGCTATCACTGCGAATATTTCGCGTTGTTTTACAAACTCCAGGGCTTGTAAAATTCAATCCATCCTCGTCTCCCAAAAAATCAATGAAACGTCAAACGAATTGAATACCGGACTTGGTTAACCATCTAGAGTAGAAAGTACACCACAAAAGTGATTACTTTTCAAAACTATCCCTTAGCTAACCACACACTACCCCTTATCTCCTAATTGAAACTTCCATACCCTCTAAACATCTATTAGTTTATCCTATCCTATCGTATCTATTTAAACTTGATTTCATCGCACATTTAACTTTCTACATCTCAAAGACGTTTGAAGGAGCCGATACTCAATCCTCGATACTTGATGCTCTGATGTCTGATGGACAAGTCACGTGACCGAACTTAAACCAACGCCAACTTGGAAAGGAGTAGGATAACATCAAGGATGAATAGGGAGTTTCAAGTTTGTAGATAAATTATTTTGATTAAACTGAAGTTGGAGTGAATTATTTCGGTTTAGTGCTGCTGTTAACTGTTTCAGAATATCTGAGTCATGTGCTTTTTGTTTTTATAGTTTGAACTATAAATATAGGGTGGACCGATCCTTTTTACCTTCCGTCACCTTTAGATAGGAAGGTATAGTATAATAAAAACTACAAAGTTACGTCTAGTTTTACAACTTTTGACTCAACTTCCATGAAGCCATCGTCAGAAGTCGGCCAACACAAGTAACCACAGACGCGTTTCGCACTTATGGTGCTCTTCAGTGTGGTGTAACCTGTAGTCTCTGTCCGGTCCACAGTGAGTTGACTCCTGGAGCAGAGACAATGACTTCTGACGATGGCTTCATGGAAGTTGTAAACTAGTGACACTAGACGTAACTTTGTAATTTTTATTACGAGTGTCATTCAATAAGTTAAGAAACAAATGGCTATAGCTCAAAAACAGTTTATTTCAATCTTTCAAAATTAAGGCTATTTTTCAACATAATCACCCCCCACAGTTATGCACTTGTCCCATCTTTCTTGCAGCTTCCTAATTCCGTTGGCGAAGAATTCTTTCGATTTACCCCGAAGCCACTTTTGCACCGCTTCCTTAACTTCCACATTGTTAGCAAATCTTTTTCCACGTAGGGCGTCTTTGAGTGGTCCAAACAGGTAAAAATCAGATGGGGCGAGGTCGGGACTGTAGGCAGGATGAGGTAAGACCTCCCAACCCAATTCTTGAAGCTGGGCTGTATGAGGGCGGGCGTTATCGTGCTGAAGAATAACTCCTTTTGACAAGAGTCCACGGCGTTTGCTCCTGATAGCTGGTCTAACTTTGTGTTCTAGCATCTCAGAGTAGTATTGGCTATTGATAGTTCGCTGATCTTCAAGGAAATCGCAATAGACTAGACCCTGTGAGTCCCAAAAGATGGTGAGCATCACTTTACCGGCGGAAGGTTGAACCTTGAATTTTTTGCGAACTGGAGAGCTAGTGTGTTTCCACTCCATACTCTGCCTTTTGGTCTCAGGGTCGTAGTGATGGATCCAGACCTCGTCGCAGGTCACTAGAAAAAAATTCACTTGGTTTTACACCTTCTGCGACTAAAAATCTAATGACTGAGCGCTGCTCTTCTAAGGTGCAATCTTCTAGTGGACTTGCCATGGTGAACTGAAAATTTTGAGGTTATGTTGACATAAAATGATGAAACAGCTGATCAGAGCATATCTCAAGGTTGCCAACTAACACCCCTGAAAAGATTGTACACATTCATTGAATAGTTTTAAAATTATAGAATTTGTCTCTTTACTTATTGAATGATTCGTTAGCGAGATTTTAATCTTTACATCCTTATGAAGATTTTGCGTGTAATTAGTCAATCAGAAGTACCCGTATTTAAGGATTTTAACAGTTTTTCTTGAAAAAAACGCAGTTAAATATCATTTGTTTGACTTTCTATGTTATTATAAATATTAAAGAATATTTATTCTCTACACGGTATGATTTCATTTTATACTTCTTATTCATTGGATATAGTTATATAACTAATTGGATCCGTTCGCAGTTCTGAAAATTATACAGATTCCCTCTGTATTTATTTTGAAAGAATAATAAACAACAAGAATATTTGACGTTCAATTCTGAAAACTGTTTAATGAAAAGATTTTCCTCGAACAGTTTTCGGACTTTCCCAGAATTTTCAATCAATTGCTTGATATTTCTGCTATATTAACAAAAAAAATCAAAAGTGAATGATGACCAATTTACAGGGAATACAATAATAAGTAAATAAATCTGATGTGTCCAGCACACTACTTTCGTCAATCCTGTGTATTATATACAATTTCCATACATAAATTTTCCTACATATATTGCTAGTAAAATTATTTCATAAACTATGCAAATTGCACTTGGCATTGACATCTTCTTCTTTAGCTTTTTCCATTCGTTAGGAGTCGTTATGTTTTATTTTCTTCTTCCACTCATTTCTGTTTTGCGTGTCGTCCTCATTTAGTCTTCCGCAATACAGTCCTTCCATCTTATCTTTGGTCTTCCTCTGTTTCGTCTACCTTCCATTACTAAGCTATACGATTCTTCCAATATATTCTACATCTGCCCTTGTTACACGTCTCTCTTGTATCTTTCTAGAAATTTATATCACCCGAGCCATTTTCCTTATCTTTAATTCCTTGCGCTATCTTTCCGTGTCTTCCCCAACATCTATCTCAACATCCTTATTTTTGCCGCATTCATTTTCTTTTCATTGACACTGATATCTGTCAGTTAGAATTTTCTTCATATAGTAGCTGTTTCCATGGTTATAGCATAACTGGCTGATTGTAAAATTTAATTTCTTTATAATATGAAATATAAAATGCAATCAATTCGTATAGATAAGAATATTCTTTAATATTTATAACATTAAATTTCACACCCTAAAACATGCTTATTCAGAAAAAACTCATCATTGAATTTTTTGACCAAAGACAATACCTTCCTTATATAAGGTAACGGAAGGTAAAAACGATACACTATCATTGCACAAACCAGCATGGTAAAATCTGTGTTTCCCCCTAGGCGACAACGACAAGACGAATGTCTAGAATCGAAGACCGGGATTCAATTTCTTTCTGGGCTTTCTTTTTAATTGTAATTACTGCCCGGCAATGTTAATTCCGAATGCTAATTCCAGCCTGACGGCCCGACGGTTTGAGCCTTATAGCTTTGCTTGTGCTACTTGGAACAGAGACAGCGTCAGGGTAAAGTAAACGCAGTTACTGTTGCCGATTCTAATTGCCTGGAAGAGAGAAAGGAACCAGTGCCACATGGCCGAGAAAGAGTAATTTAATGTTTGCCGGCTGGAAAAAAGAATCCGAATTAAAATGGAATGGAACTGGGAATTTTATGCAGATAATTGGGAGAAACCAGAGGAGAATTTGTTTATAAATTGGTTTCCATTCTGTGTGGAACATGGGAAGCAATATTTAATGACAGTGATGTGGCCAGCACAGTACCTTCCGCCAATCCTATGTATTATGTATAAATTCCATACATAAATCTTGTTGCAAAAGATTCTAAATTTCCAGTAAAATTATTTCATAAACAAACTATTCAAATTGCACTTGACATTCCCATTCGTTAGGGGTCGCAAGGGTTTTCCCCCGCCGAGGTTTACGTCAACGTCGGGAATATTCGCACACTCTTAAGTCAGGGACACACGTTATAATATTCGCAGTTTCCATGCTAGCATAGCTGGCTGCTGTATGAAACTTAATATTGTTATAATTCTTTAATTTTATATCTATTGAATATGAAGTATAAATCAAAACACACTTTAAAATCTGCTGTAGAAAAAAATATTTTACCTATAAAGACTAACTACTCGTATTTATTTATTTATGTGCAAGTTGAACAACATTTTTCTTTTTACCTTCCGTCATCTCTAGGTAAGGACGGTATTGTCTTTGGTCAAAAAATTCAATGATGAGTTTTTACTGAATAAGCATGTTTTAGGGTGTCTATAATACGATTTTACCATTTTTACGATGATGTCTGTATGTATTTATGGATGTGTGTGTGTGTGTGTGTGTGTGTGTGTGTGTGTGTGTGTGTGTGTGTGTGTGTGACGAAAGTTTCGGATCGCATAACTTCAATACCACGATTCCAAAAATATTTTTCGTATTCCTCAAGTTTACACCCAGAAGAACAACTGATTAGATTTTGGTTATAATTGGTGAACCGGAAGTAGCCTCATTTGAAGATTTAGCAGTTAAATTTGATTTATTGACATTTAACGTTATTATAATTTAAAGAATATATTATTCTCTATACGATTTGATTGCATTTTATATACTTCATATTCAATAGATATAGAGTTAAAGAATTATAAAGAAATTTTATAAATCAGCCAGCTATGCTAGACATGGAAACTACTAATATATTCATATAATTGAAATTGACAGATGTCAGTATCAATAAAAAGTAAATTAATGTGGCAGAGATGAGGATGTTGAAGTAGATGTTGGGAAGACACGGAAAGATATCTAAGGAAATAACTCTAGTGTTACAAGTTTGTAGAAAGATAGAAGAGAGTTGATTACATTGGTTTGAAAATGTCATGAGAAGAAATGAAGAATATATTGGATGAAGAATAAATAGCTTAGTAAAAGAAGGTAGTCTCATTTGAAGATTTAACAGTTAAATTTGATTTATTGACATTTAACGTTATTATAACTTAAAGAATATATTATTTTCTATACGATTTGTTTACAATTTATACTTCATATTCAATAGATACAGAGTTAAAGAATTTTAAAGAAATTAAATTTTATAATTCAGCCAGCTATGTCAAACTTGGGAACTAGTAATATATTCATATAATTCAAATTGACAGATGTCAGTATCAATAAAAAGTAAATTAATGTGGCAGATATGAGGATGTTGAAGTAGATATTGGGGAATACACGGAAAGATACGGTAAGAAAATAACTCTAGTGTTACAAGTTTTTAGAAAGATACAAGAAAGACGATTACATTGGTTTGAACATGTCATGAGGAGAAATGAAGAATTGTATTGGAACAAGAATGAATAGTTTAGTAATAGGTCGTTAAAGAAACAGAGGAAGACCAAAGATAAGATGGAAGGACTTATTGCGGAAGATTTGAGAGAAAAGGAACTGAATCATAACGACACGCAAAAATAGCGACCCGTAACGAATGGGAAAAGGTATAGAAGAAAATGTTGCATAGTTTGTTTATGAAATAATTTTACTGGAAATTTAGAATCTTTTGCAAGAAAATTTATGTAAGGAATTTATACATAATACACAGGATTGATGGAAGGTATTGTGCTGGCCACAACAGATTTTTTATCTTAACATTAAACACCCTCTACTCCTATCAATCTTATATCTTATTACGACGGCCGCAAATCGTCTCCATCTCTGCATTCAACAGAGACAGTCATATGTAAATAGGCTCTCAGTTTTCGATTGAATGTCTCTCTATACATCTATAGCAAGTTCTCAGAACGCTCTTTCAAATTGCGAAGTCTCTTCGGGCATCTAACTCACACCCGACAGACTTACACAGACCCCATTACTTTGAGGGATTCAAAATACTACCAAATACGCGTATCCAGAAGTGAATTGAAAGTATATGGCCTATATTTATTTTATTTATACGCACATAAAATAATTCAGATTATAACTACGAATCTTGTATTTATTTATATGTATATTCAACCTCAATGTTGGAAATAATAGAAACAAATTAACCTCCTAGCGTCTTGAAGTGTCTCCCTCAATCACTTATCCTCGCTCTTATCCCTTAATTAAGCCTTAATCCGTGGCCAGCTAATCCTTCAATCTGCAGGATCTTTGTTGCGATGTCCTGGTCTTGGTCCTGCTCAAGGACACTGGAGCCTAGCGTGAAGGAAACAGGAGCAACAGCAGCAATAGGAGTTATCGGTCCTTGCACGGTTTGTTTGTTTTAATTACAGTCCTTGTGTGGAGACTGCAAGGCCAGTCACACGTGAAAGGATCAAGGATAAGATGAAAGATAGAAAGAAAGTGGTCGAGAGGTTAAGGATTTGTAATTGGAACTAGGAATTTTGTTTTATTGCCATGGTTTTTACTATTAGTATTATACTTCATTTCATGTAAGAAAATAGTGGTGGTTTAGATAGGGATATAAATTCTGCTGTTTGATTGGTTAGAATACAAACATAGTTCAAAAAATCTGTTGTGGCCAGCACAATACCTTCCGTCATTCTCGTGTATAATGTATAAATTCCATAATTTTTCTTACAAAAGATTCTAAATTTCCAGTAAAATTATTTCATAAACAAACTATTCAAATTGCACTTGATACTGGCATCTTCTTCTTCTTTAGCTTTTCCCATTCGTTAGGGGTCGCTATTTTTGCATGTCGTTCTCATTCAGTTCCTTTTCTTTCAAATCTTCCGCAATACAGTCCTTCCATCTTATCTTTGGTCTTCCTCTGTTTCTTTAACGTCCTATTACTAAACTATTCATTATTGTTCCAATATAATTCTTCATTTCTCCTCATGACATGTTCAAGCCAATGTAATCGTCTTTCTTGTATCTTTCTAAAAACTTGTAACACTAGAGTTATTTTCTTACCGTATCTTTCCGTGTATTCCCCAATATCTACTTCAACATCCTCATATCTGCCACATTAATTTACTTTTTATTGATACTGACATCTGTCAATTTGAATTATATGAATATATTACTAGTTCCCAAGTTTGGCATAGCTGGCTGAATTATAAAATTTAATTTCTTTAAAATTCTTTAACTCTGTATCTATTGAATATGAAGTATAAATTGTAATCAAATCGTATAGAGAATAATATATCCTTTAAGTTATAATAACGTTAAATGTCAATAAATCAAATTTAACTGTTAAATCTTCAAATGATACTACTTCCGGTTGACCAATTATAACCAAAATCTAATCAGTTTTTCTTCTGGATGTAAACTTGAGGAATACGAAAAAAATATAATTTTTGGAATCGTGGTATTGAAGTTATGGAATCCGGAACTTTTGTCACACACACACACAAACAGACTTCTTGACATTCAAAGGCATAAATAAACAATGAAACCGTAACAAAGTCATAGCATACTGTAAAGCTACCTACTATATTCAGTTTCAATAATACTTATAATGGAAAAAATTAAAAATGAAATAAAAAATATAAAATTTAGCGAACTCCAATCGCGCAAAAAATGTTATAAGCATCACGAACGTCAAGGAATTACCGTTCCTGATACTTAATATACTATAATAGTATAAATAAATTACTTAAACATTCATTTTGCGTACATATCTTGATAAAAATCATGAAATAATTCATATTATTATTACATGTCAATGTCAACTGCGTATACCTAAAAAGGTAGCGTACGTAATCGTACAAGCTTACAGGCATTTGTTTAACAGTAAGATGGCGACCAGTTATACATTGAGTTTTACTGCTTGCTTTTTATGTTAAATAATGTTTAAATAAAGTGTTTCTACTAGTTTTAATAGCGTATAAAAGGTGATTAGACATTTTCTTAAAGTTTTTTATAAATATATTAAGCAATTTTAATCATATTCTTGTTTGTTAAATGTATTTATATTAACATGAAGTAGCATTGTTCACGAATGTATAATAGACTATATGTAATGTATTTTGTTTGTTGCAGATTTGCAATTTGTGGAAAATCAGGACTACGCTTCAATCTGCAGGACCAGGACAGGATTCAGGACAAAATGAAAAAGCATCAATGTAAGTTTTTTTTCTTATCCTATAACCTTGAGCTTTACAACGCGTATAAAAAAAATGTGTATATATGTTTCTGATCGACTAGTGCCCAAATTTTTTGCGTTGATCCAAACACATTAATTTAAAGAATATTATATTCTCTATATGGTTTGATTGCATTTTATACTTCATATTCAATAGATATAGAGTAAATTCGTAAATCAGCCAGCTATACTATAATTATTCTAACAGCAACTACATTAAGATAATTCTGATTGACAGATGTCAATGTCAAATGTAATTAACATAGCACGTTTATGTTATAATTTTACTAGTAATATAGAATCTTTTGCAAGGAACTTTCTGTATGGAATTTGTACAAAATACATAGAACTGACGGAAAGTAATGTGCTGGCCACATCAATTTTCTTTGTATTTATTTGACCAAATAATAATAATAATATCAGTAGATATTATTGCAATCTGTCGTTACAAAACGAAGCGTTATATTTTGTATGCATTTCACAGAAAAAATCTTCAGTAATGTCTCCGAATTTTTTATACTGGCATTTATCTGTCATTTACAAACATTTTAATTTTTCAATTGGTTTGACATTATTTGGGCGGTGAAATTTATTACAACAGATTTTTATGTATCTTATATTTTTTTCTCAGTACCTACTAGCAAGAACAAAAAATTTCAAATAATATTTAGAAGATTTTTTTAAAAATCTGCTACTTCTGGTTGTCTAATTATTACCAAAACCTTTTCAGATCTTCCCAATAAATATTAAGTATTATAGTTTTTGATTATAAAAATATATATTACAGTAAAAACATTCAAAATTCAAAAATGAGTTAACTGTTAAGTTTATTAGCAAATGTAAAACCAAATATGTGAAAAATACTGACACAATGTCAATGTCAGAGACTCTGACAGAAAATGACGTTGTTCGTACGGCTATAAATCGAGGTAATATATCTGAATTAAGTATTATCAACAACGAGCATCGTTTTAAAGTGGAACGTCCTAACTTAGTCGAAACAATATGAATTTTTGAAAGACAAGCGTGTTATATCCATCCTTATCGCACACTCTTATAGCCTTTACAAAAGAAAGAGGTAAATGTATGCCTATTTGTTAATTCGTTCGTGATACAGATGACCTTGATCGGACATCTTCCAAAAATTTTCCTGTAATTTATTAGAAATATGTGTTTCTTTTTAAATAATGCCTTTCTCAAAAATTTTATATAAACCATGGAATAATAATTTGATTTAAATGTCAACGTCACTAGGTAAACATTAACACATAGGGCAGTGTAGCAAATAATTAGATATCTGTAACTCTAAGACATATGTCATTATTATTTGTATTATGTAGACATTGTTGTGTATTCTTTCTTCGAACAAGTGACCTTGAATAGTCATCTTTAGTGAAGTAAACATACATACATACATACATAAAATCACGCGTGTCCCACTTAGTGGGTTCGCACAAACCCGATAACAATAAGAACAACATAAACATCATACAACAAATCCTTACTCTTAAACATATTAAAGTGACCGATTTTCGGTAGCGAAATACCGCATTCGGATCACAATAACAGTTAAGAAACAATCATCCTTCGCATTCCTATCTAAGCAGACTTCTTTCGCCACGGCCAGACTCATAATCGCATTCATACATTCTTCTTTTCCCACTTGGAATATTTTTCACCAACCACATCCATCCACTTACACACTGGTCGGCCACGCAATCGAAAACCCTCAACTTCACCAAGATATATACGCTTAACAAGCCGTTCACTCGCCATTCTCTCCACATGTCCAAACCATCTCAACTGACTCACACCAACTCTCTTAATCACATTGTTCCATTGTGAAGTAAACAATAAACACATATCTCTTGTACCTGCATTCAAACGGAACGCCTTGGTAATTAAATTAGCAAATAACAGATAAAGCAAATACGTATAAATTTCTGCTCATACTCATACGTTTGACCCATCACCCCTCCGTATATTTTCTCTAATTTTCGTCAGATTGTGAATCCTTTTCCTCAAGTCAATTAAGCATCGTCTACATCTCTGGAAGCTAATTACTCCGCAATTATAAGTTGGAAAACCTCGCCGACAACCCGGTCCGTGTTTATCCTTCATAACTTTAAAGAAATTGTTTATCTGGAGATATATCTTCATTACCATTGTGTTTGTGAAAGTTTATAAAGTTAAGTGAAATTTATCTTTGGTTCGATTGTCATTTGGACGAGGAAAAACAACGCACCGTCTCGCGTATGCCACCGTGTTTTAACAAGATGAATATCGAGGGAGGAGGGGGCGGGTTGAAATGTAGAAAGACCCTTTCACACTCACACTAGATGGCAGGAATGAAATGTTTTGGCGTTCATGTCAGGGTCAATGGTAATCGTTTTCATCGAGAACTCTACAAGGTTTTATAAAAAAATGTGAGTACCACCCTGTTACTGTCATTTCAAATGAATAAAGCATCGATAACATTATAACTTAAATAAAAATCTGATGTGACCAACACAATACCTCCCGCCATTTACCTGTGGGGTCTCGTTGCCGCGTGCCTGATGTCTGGTCACGAATCTCGGGAATCCGATTCGATTCCGATCAACGCCAAATAATTCGAATTTTAAATGGCATAAAATTAACCCTTGTGGTAAACGCCCGCACAATACAAATATGTCATTAGCACACCCAGCAATGGATAATATGCCGTGATAATATATTTATTTATTTCTTTATTTAAATACATACCTGCATATTTACTAATGCTAGTAATTATGTTATTAAGTTCCTTTCCGTAAAACTATTGTTCTATTTACAATTTTCCTTTTAAAACGTTACTATTATTAATTTGAAATGATTCTTTTTTTGACAGTGACATTTATCTGTCAGTTACATACATTTGAGCTGAACTATGTAAACATGGAGATGTGTTTAAAGCATAAGCTCCGAAATATAATTTTGATATTACTATATATATTTATCCATAAAATATATAGAAAAAATGTTAAAGCAAACTTGTAGAACATGGTATCTTTAATTTTTATTATAACAAATCGCGAAAAAATTACATTTAAAGGTATTTTTTAAAGAAACCTATCTTGAGTTTCAAGTAAACTGCCATTTCCGGTTATCCAATTGCCACCAAAATCTAATGGCTTCTTTCCATATTAGAATAAGGTAGAAATACATGGTTTCAAAACTTTCTGAATAATAGTATTTGAGCTATAGCGTAAAGAGGATCCACACACACACACACACACACACACACACATGCATACATACATACACACAGACATCATCGTGAAAATGTTAAAATTGGATTGTAGGGACCTTAAAACGTGGTCATTTACCAAAATCTCGATATGCGATTTTTAGCACTATCCTTATACCTCCCTTACCAAGGGTAGCGGGAGGTAAAAATCTAATGTGGCCAGCACAATATCTTCCGTGAGATACATAAATTATTTTCTTAAATAACAATACCTATTTATTCCGGATTTGGAATCGTAGCAAGCCTGGCTTTGCCTGTTCGCGCTAAGCGTAGCCGATCGTATTTTGTCAGTTGTAAACAAACAGTCATAATGTCGCGTTCGTGTCCGATTTTTTTCATAATTTTTCGCGAAATATAAATGATTTCATTATAAATGTTGTTATTAACAAACTCTGGATGACTTTGTGCGTGTGTTTATGTATAATATGTGACTGAAACTGTAAAATGTGTTTTAAAAACTGTTGAAGAAAATTGTGTGGTTCCTGGTACGAGGTCCATGATGACGACTTTCAAGGTGGGATGATTTTTTATTTATATTATTGTAATATTTTATTGTTATTACTTCGACATATGAAATTTGAATATATTGTATATATTAGTACGATATTAGTGAACATTTGTTTCAAAAAGTAATATTTATGTATCAATATTAATGTCACTATAAAACCTCTTGAAAAATGAGGTTAAAATAACTATCCACCTTTTTAAAAGTCATATATCGTCATATTGTGAATAAAATGTAGTTTTGAAAATAATATCAGCCAAGTGATGTCCGTCATTGCCCAAAAACTATTTCGCAATTTTTTTTTTCGTGATTTCTTGGAGTATACGACGAATATCTGGTGCGAGTTGCCTCCTTCGACTTACACATTATTTATTTTTTATTTATTTATTTCAATAATTATTCTACAGGAAATAAAAAAAACCCAATTACAGAATATGTAACATACAGAGATTATAAATAAAATCTAAGATTACCCAATTATATATTACATGAAATATATATACCAAATGAAAGTAAACTAAGATAAATGTATAGTGAGATTTCTAATAATTCAAAAAATAATATTTAACAGTGTTTTTTCGAGAAAAACTGTTAAAATCTTCAAATGAAGGTACTTCCGGTTAACCAGTTATAACCAAAATCTAATCAAGTCTGCATATGGATGTAAGGAACAGGAATACGTAAAAATTGTAGTTTTTGGAATTCTAGTATTGGAGATATGGCGGCCGAAATTATAGTCACACACACACACACACACACACACACACACACACACACACACACACACACACACATCATGGTTAGCATATGTGCCTGATTTATGATATATCTTTTTTGCACGATCAGGTTTTTTTAAAACTTTCCCGATAGGGTTTCCAAGGCAGTAAGTTTTGTTTACAAATTACTGATCAGTAAGTGATGTGGTACTGATCAGTAAGTGATGTGACTGACCGGTAAGTGATGTGACTACCTACCGATCTGGAGGCGGTGAAAATTACATAAATAAAAAATAAATGTACAATTTTTAAAGCTTTAACGATAACAAAACAACGATCATAGCTTACTTAAAAATAACTAATTTTTTTAAAATGACAAAATAATTTTTAAATAATTCTAAACTTTAATTTATTATTGGGACGATCGTGCAAAAAATATAATAAGCATTGCGGGCATTAAGTGCTTCTTACCGGTATCGGATGTATATAATTCTTTCTCTATATCTATTGAATATGAAGTATAAAATGCAATCACATCATATAGAGAATATAATTCCTTAGTCAGGTGACATGTTTTCCGCCAATTAACATTCAGATTCTACCCTAGCTATATGGCTATCACAGCGATGATAAAAAACAAGGAAATTATCACCGTATTTATAGTCGTTACTAAGGGATTTGTTTTCTTTATTTATGACATTGACAGTTAATTTTGAGTACAAAAATAAATAATAACAATATGTATATCAAAAGTTAGGTTAGGTTAGATTGCAAAAATTCATTATATTCTCTCATTAAATATAAGCTCGTGATATGATTAATAATCGAAGATATTGCTCGAGAATATCATCGATGATAATCATATAACTTGTTATATGTCAATAAATGATATTTAACTGCGTTTTTCAAGAAAAACTGTTAAAAGTTGCAAAAGAGGGTACTTTCGGTGGACTAATAACCAAAATCTAATCAAATGAGATTTCAAATTTCAACTTCCCGTCTTTATGTTACCTTTCCGTGTGAATGTGGCTTTACCTGACCGTCGCGTCCCGTGGCCATGATTCTCCCGCTGTTTTCCTGCAGGAATATCATATTTTTAGCCGCGTTCCCGTCCCGTGGAATGGAATTGCAGGGAAGAGAAATAGGTTAATTGATTCCCGTGTAGTGCTGACTGCTAACAAAACAGGAACTGCTACTGCTACCTTGTTTACTTGCATTCTTTATAGACCGAATAGAAAAGTTAAAAGCACGCTACTGTATTACACTAATACACGGAGGGTGAAGGGACGAAGACTTATTTACGAAATGGAGGAAAGAAAAATAGAAATATCAAATTGAAAATTTTTAAGGAGTGGAGATATTTATGTCACATTTAATATATTTTTAATTCATACTCTCTTTATATTTTTTATAAAGATCGTTGCATGTTAAGTTTGGGACACCAAAAAATTCAAATAAAAAAAATCTGTTGTGGTCAGCACAATACCTCTCGCCATTTTCATTTTATGTTACATAGGGCGAAAGCAGTCATGTGACTTTGTTGACCTTGACAAGCAGATATAGGAGCCCGTGTTAGAATGACAGCTATTAATAATATAAATAGATGTCAAGTATCATAATTTTTCATTCAAAACATCATTATTTTCCAAATCCATGTGGATTATGTTCCTCGACAAGTATATTACATACTATTGATGACAAATAAACATCAGAATATTTTGAAACTTTAAAAGAAAAATTATGATATATGACAATTGTGACATCTATGTAAATAACTACTAGCCGTCATTCTGACACGGATCCTCATATCTGCTTGCCAAGGCCAACAAAGTCACATGACTGCTCGCGCCCTATAAGTAACAAATTTAACATTTCTTGTACATACAAATAATTGAAATTGTATATCTTTTTTCATTGTATGAATATGTTCAAAATTCTTCAAATTCATTGACAGTATTAGCGGCATTTCTTAAGTATATATATATAATGTAATCGTACCTCCCAGAAAAATATGATTTTTGACGCTGACATTTTGCATTTATCTGTCAATTACAAACATTTGAATATCTCAACTGTTTTTTATGCAACAAAATTTATTACAACAGATTATTCTATATTATTATATACTATATCCTCAAACCTATACGAATGATAAAAAAAATAATTGTGTCACATTGAGAACAAAATTTTCTTTAATATTACCAAGAAAAATTTTCAGAAAATAATATTTAGAAGATTTTTTTCCGGTTGTCCAATTGTTACCAAAACCTTATCAGGTCTTCCCATGAATGTCCGATTGGGAAATACGTAGTTAAACAAATATTAAGTAATCGTCCTTCCAACGTCCCACACACATACGAGGTGTGTTCAAAAACTATCGCGAATTTTGAATTTTCGCGGGTTACGTATATTCGAATTTCGATCTTTTTGTGGCTTTATGTTGGTACTCATGTCTCTCACTTATGTCGACAAGCTCGGCCATTTTGAATGTTCACTTACTTGTTGACAGCTGCTTTGCTTGCACGTGTTTTGGATCGTCTTCGATTTTTACCTAATGTGCTTATTCGTTAAAAACTGACTATGAATTTTTTGACCAAGACAATATCTTTCTTATCTAAAGGCGACGGAACGTAGAAAAAAATAATTCATTTAAAATTTGTCATTGTCATAAAATGTTTTTATCAAAGAAGTTATTTCATTTCTACTCGTAGCACATTAGGTAAAAATCGAAGACGATCCAAAACACGTGCAAGCAAAGCAGCTGTCAACAAGTAAGTGAACATTCAAAATGGCCGAGCTTGTCGACATAAGTGAGAGACATGAGTACCAACATAAAGCCACAAAAAGATCGAAATTCGAATATACGTAACCCGCGAAAATTCAAAATTCGCGATAGTTTTTGAACACACCTCGTACACACACACACATACAAACATCCACACTCACACACACAGACATCATCGTAAAAATGTTAAAATCGGATTGTAGGGACCTTAAAAGTGCTTAATCATTAAAATCTGGATATAAAAATTATAAAATCCACACAAATGGTTAGAAATTTCTATAAAATTCTTTCGGTTATTTTAAACATAGACCTAAAACTTTAAAAAAACTGTGGACCAAATGACGGGTGATAATAGTTCGACCGTTATTTTAAGGGGCATCTTTTAGTCCAGATGTAGCTTTGGTATTCATAATAAAGGCGATGTAACCCAATATTAAATGGCGGAATACTTGAATAACATATTCAGTTTTTGCCTTCAGTTACGGACTTATGTCATCAAATAATCATACACTTTTTTACGCAACGCCATTCTTACGTGAATAAATCTATACTGTAGATAATGCATCAATTTTCAAGTTTAAAAGTCGATCGAATTCCCGACCATCAAAAACCAAAATTAAATATCTATCATTATTAACCAATTTTCTTACAATTCTCTTCCCCCTGTTCTTACAGTTATCTAGCGGAAAAAATCTATTTAATCTATTCCAATTTAGCGAAAAAGCGCCCATCCCAATCGGATTTTACAATCCGCAATCCAGTAGCATAAACCAAGTCCTCCGTCCTCCATATACAACCCTAAGCCTTTTAAGAGCCTGCAATCAGTGTGATCTGACTGAGGCAGTAGGCTTGGTTTGGTTGGAGACAGAGGACAGAAGAGCATCGCTCCCCCCCACCACTGGCCTTGGAATGTAGGAGGGGTGGGGGTGAAAACTTCCTGTCGATTTTGCTGATGGGAGAATCAGGTTTCTGTTTGAGGTCCTGACATTAGAAAGAGGGATGGGAATGTGGAATATTGGTGATAGGTTGTGGGTTCAAATCTTGCACAAAAAAAATAGTCAAAATGTAGCACAATACCTCCCTCCATTTAGTTTTTATTAATTTAAATACTCGGACAGTAATTTTTTTAAAGATATCCGATCAATGTCGTCTGTATCATGAACGAATTAACAAATTGGCATACTTTCGCTGGAATATAAGTTCATTTATTAATTCAGATATATTATCTTGATTCATAGCCGTACGAATAACGTTATTTTCTGTCAGTGTCTCTGACACTATGTCAGTATCTTATTTTTCACATATTTGGTTTTACATTTGCTAATAAACTTACCAGTTGACCTAATTTTGAATTTTAAATGCTTAACGTAGATGACCTTGATCGGACATCTTTAAAAAAATTACAGCATTAAGTTTCTTTGCATATAACTATTGTTCAAATTTTTAATGAATTATCAATATTTTCTTCTGCAGAATCTTGCCGTTACATTAATTCAAATCAAGCATGATCTTATTTTCCCCAATCCAAATAAACCCACTTAAAAAACCCATAAAAACCCCATAAAACCCAAATTAGCTATTTATGTGTCTGCCACATTTATTTACTTTTCATTGATACTGACATCTGCCAATTTGAATTATCTGAATATATTAGCAGTTTTCATGGTTAGCATAGCTGGCTGATTTATAAAATTTAATATCTTTATAATTCTTTAACTGCATATCTATTGAGTATGAAGTATAAAATGCAGTCAAATCGTACAGAGAATAATATATTCTTTAAGTTATAATAACGTTAAATGTCAATAAATCATATTTAACTGTTAAAATTATCAAATGAGAGTACTTCCGGTTTACCAATTATAACCAAAATCTAATCACATGTTCTTCTGGATGTAAACGTGAGGAATACGAAAAAATTATAAGTTTTGGAAACCAGGGCACGAAACCGGTTTTTTTAACCGGTTTTAAAAACCGGTTAACCGGTATTTTGGGTCTAAAATTTTGATTTTTAACCGAAACCGATATTTTTAATTACTAAAAAAACCGGTAACTGTAAACAAAATTAATAAAACCGGTTTTTTTAAACCGTTTCTGAAAAGGAGTAAAAACTTTTTTAAATAAAAGAATCAGTTAAAAAATACGTTTTTAACGTATATAGATAATTAATATATACTTGATATTTGTTTCCTGCATGCTTTCATTAATCGCTTAATCTAACTGGTTTAGTAAACGGTTAATAAACCGATTTACAAACCAGTTAACCGGTTAATGTAACCGGTTTATCTAACCAATATAAAAACCGGTTAAGTAAATAGTAAATCGGTTTTTGAACGAAAACCATTTTAAAAATTAAGTTCTCGATTAACCCATATTGTTTTCGGTTTCATGCCCTGTTGGAAACGTAGTATTGAAGTTAAGCGATCCGAAACTTTCGTCACATACACACATACATACAGACATCATCGTAAAAATGGTAAAATCGTATTTTAGGGACCCTAAAACATGCTTATTTACTAAAAACTCATCATTGATTTTTTTGACCAAATACCTTCCTTACGGAAGGTAAATATTTAACATTTTGTTCATAATAATTATCTAATAAAACCTGAAAAAATCCACTGGGTCTGTTTTTACCCTGGATATTTAGCAGCTATGCTATTTTGTATTTATAAATTCATATTTTAATATTTTCTTCATAAAACTATACCATTATTATTAATTTGAAGTGATTTGAGATCTGAGAGTTGTGATTATTTTTAAAATATAGGCTCCGGGATTTATAAAATAGATTATTCTAGTTATCTAGCTCAAAAATAAAAATATGTATATTTAGTACTCATAATATAATAAAATTCGTAGAACAATCATTTTACATACTATACATACATAAAAATGTCAATGTCAGCTCCGTATACCTCAACAAGTACTTCACCAAATTGTACAGGCATTTGTTTCAACATTAAGATGGCTACCAGTTGTCAATAAGTTTCTGTGCGTGATTTTTATGTTCAATAATGTTTAAATATAGTGTTTTTACTAGTTTTAAATGTGTATAAAAGGTATTTAGACATTTTTCTTAAAGTTTTAAATAAATATATTAAGAATATTAACCATATTCTTGTTTGTTGAATGTTATATTAACATGTAACATTGTCTATGAATGTATAGTAGATTATATGTAATGTATTTTGTTTGTTACAGTGATTATGGAGAACCAGGACTCGGCTTCTATCTACAGGACCAGGACACGATTCAGGACAAAATGAAAAATCATCAATGTAAGTTTTTTATAAACTATTACATAGAACCTATAACTTTGAGGTTAAAATGAATGTTTATTGATATGTTATATTATATGTAGAAAATAGATTTTTTAATACCATTTCCTCATCTGTCTATATCTACGTCATACATTATTCTATATTCCAAATTCTCCCTACTTTCAAATTTTCTGCTATCGCCTTTTTTAAATATGTTGAATCCATTTTCAAGTAAAAAATTGGTATACAGGATATTAAAAATGAAAAAAATTAAGGGCACATACGAACCCAACCCCAAATATATTAACAGCAAGAAGAAATAATTTTTTAGATTACAATAGTTATATTTGGGTAATTTTTTTATGTATTAATAAAGTGTACCGGATTTAAATATAATGTTATTACCTAAATTTATCATTTTAACAATAATCTACGGGCAAATATATGACAACAGACAATATTTTTTAGTAAAATTATTTGCAAAGTGATATTTATTTATTAAAGTACCACCTACAATTATATTAAAAACAAGAATAAATAAACTTCTGGATGATTATTACTCCAATTCAACAAATTTTAATATGGTGTATTAATAGAGTGTATAGAACTTCTTGTAATAAAATATCTTAGCGGGAAGTAAAAATATTACGGCTTAACGAATGACAATTAAAAATTTCTAGAGCTACAGTTTGCTTCCATTTTAGATGTAGTTTCATAAAAAATAAAATAGGGCACTCCCATTATACAGGGTGTTTATTAAACAAAGGGCAAAAATTGAAGGGATTATTCCCTGGACCATTCTAAGATGATTTTTAAATAGCCGCTTTGTTTCGAAGATACAGGGCGAAAAAAATTTCAACAATAACAACATTTAATACCAAAAATTACATGTAAAGTTTTTTAATCTACAAGTACTGTTGAAAATGACTACCTCCAGCTACGATGCAAGAATCCGCCTAGCTTGTAATGAATTGCCATCAGCAAGTCCATAAATGAAATGCATGTCAGTCATCTCGGCGTTCGTATAGCTATTCATGATAAGAGTACTTCACTAACAAAAGTATTATAGACAGAAATACACGTCAAACAGCCAAACGTCTCAACAAATTTGACACATAACTTGCCTGCTGTTACTAGATCAAATACAAAATCATCTTAGAATGGTCCAGGGAATAATCCCTTCAATTTTTGCCCTATGTTTAATAAACATAGAAACAATAATTTTATTTTTACAATCGGTAGCTATACCCGTTTTTTTACGTTATTGTGTGTACATACAATACTACTGTTTATTTTGTAATTAACTAAATGATTAAAAATTTCTTTCTTTAAAAACTTAAGAAACCAAATAAATCTTAGAGTAAATTAAACAAATCCAAGAACGGAAAAGTAAAAAATATTTATATTTATTATCTTCTCGGTTAATAAATTCTTTGGTAGTAGGAATTTCACGATTTTAATTTCTTCCGGCTGGTAAAAACTTAATCGTCGCAAAAACTATAAGATGAATTTGTTTTCATTAGGGGGAGTGAGTCTTTGCTCTTGCAAGAGCAAGACTACAATGTAATTCTCCTAGTTAATGAAACATTTTTATGTGGCTAATTAATCTTTACCCTCATTTGCTTTAAAGATAAAACTCACCCCGGACGGAACGCAAGCTCGACTCAGGGCACTTATTCTCTCCATATTCATTTACGCAAAAATCATAAAAATGCTCGTTTTGTTCGCGGTTTGGTTACTGAGGGTAGTTCATAAAGATTGTAGTTATAGTTTTTCACAAACAGGAAAATAATTAGCTAACTAAATGCGGAATTAATTATGAAATTTATTAACTGTAATATAGAAAATATTAGTATTTACATTGATTTGAAAAAATGTTTTTATAATTTTAATATGTGTAGGAACACCTACAATTTTCAATATAGGGTAGAAGGAAATGTAATCATATAAAGGATTTAGATGTGATATTAGATAATAAGTTAATTTTTAACATTCACATCGACAATATTGTTAAAAAGGCTTACAAAATGTAATAAGAGCAAGCTCTATTTTTAGACATCCATCCACTATTTTAACATTGTACGAGATCTGGCTATTAAATAACGAGACTGCTTATGAAAAAGTTTTATTTTAAAAATTATTTTATAATCGAATGCTTCCCTTTAATGTACTCCCCTCCCCTCGCCACACACCTTTCCATTCGTTTTTTCCATTGGTCAAAGCAATGTTGGAAGTCTTCTCTTGTAAGAGCGTTTAGGAGCTCCGCCGATTTCCCCTCCCCCCTTCTTTCATCGACTCGAACCGGGTTCCTTTTAAGGCAGACTTGATCTTCGAAAACAGAAAAAAGTCACAGGGTGCTAAATCAGGCGAGTACGCCGCGTGTTCGAGCACTGGAGTGCCTCTAGCGGCTAAATAACGCCTTGTTTTTCCACAACTCCGGCCGTTTTTTACGAACTCGTTCTGGCAGTGTTGCCAAAACTTTCAAATAGTAAGTTTGGTTTACAGTTTGACCAGTTTGACAATTTTGGTCAATTTGGTTGGAAGGACGATTACTCAAAAACTATAAGACTTTATATTTTTTTAACTACGTATTTCCCAATCGGACATCATGGGAAGATCTGAAAAGGTTTTGGTAACAATTGGACAACCGGAAGTAGAAGATTCTTGAAAAAAAATCTTCTAAATAATATTTTTTGAAATTTTTTCTTGATAATATTAAAGAAAAATAAATTCTCTTTCTGATACATTTAAATATTTTATAATATATTCTATAGATTTAGAGATAAAAGAAATATAATATGCAAAATAATCTGTTATAATAAATTTTACAGCCGAAAGTATGGCCATGGAAAATAGTTGAAAATTTAAATTGTTTGTAACTGATAGATAAATGTCAGTGTCAGAAAACCGAAGACATTACTGAAGACTTTTTCTGGGAAGTACATACATTATATTATTTCTTAATGTATTAATAGAATTGGAAACATTTCGAAAAATTAGAAGAGGGCAAAATTTCTTCATCAAAAATGAATTTAAAATTAAACAATCTAAATATATATGGAATAGATGCGTAAGTAGAATTTTTGGTGTAGAGTGTAGGTATACAAGAAATGTTAAATACAATAGGGCACGAGCAGTCATATGTTTTTGTTGGCCTTGACAAACAGATATGGGGGCCCATGTCAGAATGATAGCTAGTAATTATGTATATAGATGTCAAATATCATAATTTCTCATTCTAAATTTAGTGATTTTCCAATTCCATGTGGAGCAGAATTAAATGTTAAATATCTAAGGCATACAAGTAAATTTTAAACTCCTGGTGATAAATTAACTACGTAAATTTAGAAAATCTTGAAATTTTTAATGAAAAATTCTAACATTTGACATCTATGTACGTAATTACTAATTATCATTCTGAAACGGGCCCACATATCTGCTTGTCAAGCCCAAAAATGTAACATTACTGTTCGCGCCCTATACTTATGTAACCAAAAAAGGAAGTGGCGAGAGGTATTGTGCTGGCCACAACAGTTTTTTTTTATCGTTCTGTATCAAAATGTATTTATCATTTATCGTTCGCCATATATGGTATCGCAATAGTGCCGTATGAAAACCCCCTTACTCTTTGTATTTAAAACCACTCCATCCTCCAATGAAACAAAATAACATCCTGCAGATTTCGTTTGTCATTTCGTGTACTCTATAAAGTTTCCCATCAGTACACTGCACGTGCAAGAAGTGTTGTGTAGTGCCCGCGGTGTGTGTAAGACACGCTTCAGTTTCAGCTTCAGTTCGGCTCGGCTTCAGTTTCAGCAATCGATACCTGCAGCTGAAACCCCAAACTCCACTCTCACCAAGAAATGACACGTGGATTTCTCACGTGCAAACAAAAAAAAGACAGAGTGCTTCATTGCAATACTATTTTTTGAATTGACATCTGATAATATTAAATAACAGGTGTAATAATAAAATATCGGATTAAAATAGATATAAAAATGTAATATTTAAATCATTCGCCATTGTATTTTATATGTAACACGAGGGGGGGTGTTACAGAGGCTCTGATGATGGTGGTCTTACACTTCTTTTACCAATGATGACCACAACTTGATTAACCGAAGGACGAACACACATACACTTAACTTTGATGACCGATGATGATGACTTACTAATATTACTAACTTCTTTATTTACACATATTTACACTAACACTAATCAATTATAAACTATTAAACTTATTATTATTGATTACTAAACTAAACATAACTACATCAAACTAAATAGTTATATTGTAACTCAGCAGGCAGGCGTTTAGCCCGCGCCAGAAACTAAAACACAGACTACATGTCTCGTCGACATGAGTGTCTACTTAAAACCAAAGCTCTTCGTGAGAGGATTATCTCTGAGGGGTTAAAGAGGGTATCATATGACATCCATATCAAAATATCAACCCTGCACATAGGCTTGCAATAACTTCTAGACTTAATTGTCAACAAATACCTGTCTAGCGTCTCTGACAGCTAGACTAAACAGTCAGTTTCTAAACAGAATTTTGACTAACAAAGATAACAAGTTGAAATATTATTCCTGAAACTATAATTTAGAAAAGATTATAAAAAGTTATTTTTTTGTTATTGCTCGCCTTGTCACATATAATAATATAGCATATGATTGTTTTTATATTATTGGGAAGATGCCCCCCCCCCTTTAACTTTTTTATTATTAGAAAATAATGGCTCATATAAACGTTACGTCACTGCACGCGCCCTATACATAAATTTTCTTGCAAAAGATTCTAAATTTCCAGTAAAATTGCACTTGACACTGACATCTTCTTCTTCTTTAGCTTTTCCTATTTGTTAGGGGTCGCTATTTTTTATTTTCTTCTTCCACTCATTTCTGTTTTGCGTGTCGTTCTCATTCAGTTCCTTTTCTCTCAAATCTTCCGCAAAACAGTCCTTCCATCTTATCTTTAGTCTTCCTCTGTTTCTCCAACCTTCTATTACTAAGCTATCTTCCAATATATTCTTCATCTCTCCTCATGATATGTTCAAACCAATGTAATCGTCTCTCTTGTATCTTTCTGGAAACTTGTATTTCCTTACCGTATCTTCCCCAACATCTACTTCAACATCCTCATCTCTGCCATTCATTTACATATGTCAATTTGAATTATCTGACTATATTAGCAGTTCCATGGCTAGTATAGCTGGTGATTTATGAAATTTAATATATTTATAATTCTTTAACTTTATATCTATTGAATATGAAGTATAAAATGCAATCAAATCGTATAGAGAATAATATATTCTTTAAGTTATAATAACGTTAAATGTCAATAAATCAAATTTAACTGTTAAATCTTCAAATGAGGCTACTTCCGGTTCACCAATTATTACCAAAATTTAATCAGTTGTTCTTCTGGATGTAAACTTGAGGAATACGAAAATAATATAATTTTTGGAATCGTGGTATTGAAGTCATGCGATCCGAAACTTTCGTCACACACACACCGACACACATACATCAGACATCATCGTAAAAATGGTAAAATCGTATTATGGGGACCCTAAAACATGCTTATTTACTAAAAACTCATCCTTATCTGAAGGTAACGGAAGGTAAAAAGACCAAACCGATGAATCACCGTGTAGATGCGTTTACCCATCTACAAAATAAACTACACATACCCCAGCTTAACTTGTATCAAATATGAATTGTATAATTTGAACACATTTATATTTATTAATTATCTTAAGCTCGTCATACAATAATAATAATCTTTCTCGGCTGTTTTCTTCGTCTTCTTCTTAATATTTCCCCATCCTGAATCTTATTGAGTTGCTTGAAGTTCTTTGTCGTTCGTCACGTTTGGGGTGAGTGGGTGTCAGTAACAGACCGAAAGGAAACAAAACAGGGGTGCGTGCTCTCGACATAGTGACAGTGTCATTGGGTTAGCGTTAGCGAGAAATCCTTTCATTAATTGTCAACTTACAAGCGTCACCCTGACACATGCAGATGTGGACGATTTTAATCACGAGATTTCTTAAGAGTTACAGTTGGAGAAATGATAAGAATTAAGATGAAATGGTTAAGTTTTGTACATAGATACTTTAATTTTAGAGTACCAGACATATTTGTAATACATAATGAACAAATATTGTAAAACTAATAATAACTAAAATGGTTCGTATTTGTTAGAATTTTACTTTAAATATATTTAAAATATGTAGTTCTCTTTAACAATCATTCTTTCCTTCAACTTCTTAAAAGCTCAAAACCAATCTTTTAAAATGCTTTCCAAAAAAATCTGTTGTGGCCAGCATAATATCTTCCATCAATGCTGTGTATTATGTATAAATTCTATACATAAATTTTCTTGCAAAAGATTCTAAATTTCCAGCAAAATTATTTCATAAACAAACTATGCAAATTGCACTTGACACTAACATCTTCTTCTTCTTTAGCTTTTCCCATTCGTTAGGGGTCGCTATTTTTTATTTTCTTCTTCCACTCATTTCTTTTTTGCTTGTCGTTCTCATTCAATTCCTTTTCTCTCAAGTCTTCCGCAATACAGTCCTTCCATCTTATCTTTGGTCTTACTCTGTTTCTTCAACCTTGTATTACTAAGCATTCATCCAATATATTCTTCATTTCTCCTCATGACATTTTCAAACCAATGTAATCATCTCGCTTGTATCTTTCTAGAAACTTGTAATACTAGAGTTATTTCCTTACCTATCTTTCGGTGTCTTCCCCAACATCCTCATCTCTGCCACATTAATTTACTTTTTATTTATACTGACATCTGTCAATTTGAATTATATGAATATATTAGTAGCTTCCATGTTTAGTATAGCTGGCTGATTTATAAAATTTAATTTCTTTAAAATTCTTTAACTCTATATCTAATGAATATGAAGTATAAAATGCAATCAAAACGTATAGAGAATAATATATTCTTTAAGTCATAATAACGTTAAATGTCAATAAATTATATTTAATTGTTAAATCTTCAAATGAGGTTACTTCCGGTTCACCAGTTGTAACCAAAATTTTTGGAATCGAGGTATTGAAGTTATGCGATCCGAAACTTTCGTCACACAGACACACACACACTCACACACACACAAACACACACACATACATACATACAGACATCATCGTAAAAATGGTAAAATCGTATTATAGGGACCCTAAAACATTCTTATTCACTAAGAACTCATCATTGAATTTTTTGACCAAAGACAATACCTTCCTTACTTAAAGGTGACGGAATGTAAAAATCTGTTGTGGCCAGCACAATACCTCTCGCCATTTATGTTTTTGATTACATAAGTTTAGGGTGTGAGTAGTAATATGAAATTGTTGGCCTTGACATGCAGATATGGGGACCCGTTTCAGAATGATAATTAATAATTATGTACATAGATGTCAAATTTCATTAAAAATTTCTACATTCACGTAGTTAATTTGTTACCAGGAGTGTGGAATTTAAACCACATGGAATTGGAAAATCATTAAATTTAGAATATTTGGCATCTATGTACATAATTAGCTATCATTCTGACAAGGGCCCCCATATCTGCTTGTCATGGCAACAATGTCACATGACTGCTCGCGCCATTACTTATGTAACCAAAAACGGAAGTGGCGAGAGGTTTTTCAATATATGTATTTATTGATTTTATTTTTGGACTAACTAATAATTCATACCTCTAGCCCTAGGTGTGAATACAATATTAAATTAAATCATTTTCCGAATGAATTAAAATAGTCGATACACTCATAAATATAATAAATGATCTGTTAATATCTCATTATACATGTTTGAAATGACATATAGAGCATTAATTTTTAAATAGCCTTTTATACAACTTTTAAATTATGAGTTATTTAATTTTATATTGCACTACATACTTTATTACAACACAGCGAAGAGAATTAAAAATTAATTCAGCTTATATGCATATATTTCACAGAATAAAATGTAAATTATATAGAGGTATTTTATTGTACGAATCATATATTTTATTATTCGTAAAAGTTAATGTTTGTGTTTAAAATGTACTGTAATATGCATTTTTATTAACGTTATATGTAATCGTGTTCCGAGAAAGCATATGTAGGAAAATAAACTTTATTTTTCTAAGTAATATGCTAAGGAATAAGTTTCATTTCTGTAGAGATATAAGCTGCAGTACCTTCTATACTATATGAATTTAGAATAAACGGGAATAATATACATATAAATAAATATAAAATTATGATTAACTATATTTTAAAAGTATTTCTATCATATTTTAATATTTTAAAGATTATGTCAGTCATATAATTGCATATTCAAATATTGTAAACAAAAAAAATAGAGACCCCTTAATCCGTATCCACTTTAATCCGAACGTCCAGTAATCCAAACTTGGAGTAGAAGGTAACCCTAACAAGGACCCTATAATCCGAAATATGGAATAAAATATTACCCAACAATGGGTAATATACCGTAATTATATATGTAGGAGTATGGAATTTACTTGTCGTTAAAATAAACCACATAGACTTGGAAAATCACGAAATTTAGAATGAAAAATTATGATATTTGACATTTATATACATAATTATTAGGTATCATTCAGACATGGGCCCCCATATCTGCTTGTCAAAGCCAACAAAGTCACATGACTGCTCGCGCCCTAATTTGTTTAACATTTCTTGTATACCTACACTCTACACCAAAAATTCTACTTATATCTATTCCTTATATTTATATTTTTTAAATTTAAATTCATTCTGTGAAGAAATTTTGTCCTACTTTTCTAATTTTTCGAGATGTTTCCAATTCATTATCGGAAGTAACAGTATTATTTCTGAAGGGTTTGTGTAATATACCTATAATATTAAATATTTAACTATTAATACATTAAAAAATAATGTATGTACTTCCCAGAAAGTCTTCAGTAATGTCTCCGGATTTCTGACACTAACATTTATCTGTCACTATTTTCCATGGCATGCTTTCGGCTGTAAAATTTATTACAACAGATTATTTTATATATTTCTTTTATCTCTTAATCTATAGAATACATAATAAAATATTTAAATGTATCAGATAATTTAATTTTCTTTAATATTACCAAGAAAAATTTTCAAAAAATATTATTTAGAAGATTGTTTTCAAGAATCTTCTACTTCCGGTTGTCCAATTGTTACTAAAACCTTTTCAGATCTTCCCATGAATGTCCGATTGGGAAATACATAGTTAAACAAATATAAATTTGAGTAATCGTCCTTCCAACATCTCATATACATACACACACACAGATATCATCGTAAAAATGTTCAAATCGGATTGTAGGGACCTTAAAACGTTCTTAATCATTAAAATCTGGATATGCGATTTTAGCATGAATCCAATATCTCTCTTAGCGAGAGGTAAAAAATTCTAAGAGCAGACACACATCCATTTGCTCTCAAAATCGACAACAGAATCTGACAAAAACTATTATCCCTTGTTAATGCCTATGTCACGAATTTTCGTACTCTCCCTGTATCGAGGACTACGTACATTTCGGTAATATAGACAATCCAATCCCAAACACGCTGACACTCTAGTATGACTTTGCGCACACATTATTATATGAAATAATAATTATTATGACACGGCGTTCAGTAATTGACAGGTTGCGATCCCCAGTAATTGAAATATCTAATTACGATGGCATTACCATCGATAATGCGACTAATACAAATTAATTTGACATGTTTTATTCGATAGTTAGGGCTAGGGGAGATTATTTTCAAGTCCAACGCGACAGCTAGCAAAATTAGAGCAACGGACAATGAAAAAAATTGGAGATTTAATATTTAATTCAAAATGCAAAATTTGACACACTTGTAATGTAGATATTGTTCCATACATAAAATGGAGTGGCGTGTAACCAAAAGAGCACTACGGAAAGTGCAAAGACATATATTTATTTTACCCATCTAACTTAAGAAAAATATAGTGAAATTGCATAAGTATAGGGCGCGAACAGTCATGTTACATTGTTGGCCTTGACAAGCAGATGTGGGGCCCGTTCAGAATGATAATTAATAATTATTTACATAGATGTCAAATGTCAAAATTTCAAGATTTTCTAAATTTACATAATTAATTTGTCACCAGGAGTGTGAAATTTACTTGTCGAGGAAAATAAACCATATGGAATTGGAAAATCATTAAATTTAGAATATTTGGCATCTATGTACATAATTACTAGCTATTATTCTGACATGTGCCCCCATATCTGCTTGTCAAGGTCAACACAAAATCACATGACTGCTTTAACATTTCTTGTATACCTACACTCTACACCAAAAATTCTACTTATATATATTCCTTATATTTAGATTGTTTAATTTTAAATTCATTCTATGAAGAAATTTTGTCCTATTCTTTTAATTTTTCGAGATGTTTCCAATTCATTGTCGGGAGTAAATATGCCTATAATTTTAAATATTTAACTATTAATACAATAAGAAATAAAATGTATGTACTTCCCAGTAATGTCTCCGGGTTTCTGATACTGACATTTATCTCTAAATCTATAGAATATATAATAAAACATTTAAATGTATCAGATAGAGAATTTAATTTTCTTTAATATTACCAAGAAAAATTTTCAAAAAATATTATTTAGAAGATTTTTTTTCAAGAATCTTCTACTTCCGGATGTCCAATTGTTACCAAAACCTTTTCAGATGAATGTCCGATTAGGAAATACGTTAAACAAATATAAAGTCTTATAGTTTTTGAGTAATCGTTCTTTCAACATCCCACATACATACACACACACACACACACTCAAACAGACATCATCGTAAAAATGTTAAAATCGGATTGTAGGGACCTTAAAACGTGCTTATTCAATAAAATCTGGATATGTGATTTTTAGCATGAATACCTCTATTAGCGAGAGGTGAAAATAGGCTTAATCATTCCCCACAGTCACCGGATTTTAACTAGATTGAGAAAATGCGGAAAATTCTTGAAAGAAACAATAATATAAATCAATAAAACTAAAAAATAATTTAATGCTAATTACAAGAATGGCAAAATATATCGATGACCAAAAATTTGGTAGAATCTACTGGTGGAAAAACCATCAAAATATTATTTTTATGATACATAAATAAATGGTTTATTATTTAAATGTTTTGGTTATCATACGGTGAATATATTTTACAGGAATTTAATTTTGCATTGTATGTGATTATTATAAATATTAAAATAACATCATTACGTATTGTTTCACACTGATTAGTGTTGTCTATTGCGTAACGAAACACGTTCGATTTGGTGAGACATTGCGATATATCGACGTGAAGCAGACGATTTGCAGTAATATTTAAAGTTAAATATGAGTATTTTCCGATGTTTTTCTATTAATTGTTAAGTTTCATCATTTACCCTATAAAATATCTATAGGTAAGACGCTTTATAGGTTCGTGGCGTAATAAACGTACTCGAACACATTATTCGTTATATTATATGCATCTTCTAACACCCTAGCATAATTCAAATGCACTATATATTCATGCAATAGTCTGTAATCCAGATCTCTAAATTTTATAAATCAATTTTAGTGATTAACTCGAAATTTCTTTGAGCGTATAAGTATTTATACTTTTTAATTGATTGACCAATGATCCAATTTTGTATAATTTATTTTGCTTGTATTTTAATTCAAAGGATCGTCAATTATTCTACATTTAAATAAAAATATGCAAAGATGTGGCAATGTATTTATTTGTTTATTTATTTTTGTTACAGATATTGAATTGCTGAGCTGCGTTTATCTTTAGAATCCGGAACATCAAAATAAATGTGAGTAATATTTTAATAATTAAATATTTCTTATATCTTTGATATATAATACAAGAACAACCATTGTCAATTACTGAAATGAAAATATACCTAATAACTTTTTTATATATATTAAAATGGCTATAAATCTGCGCTATAGATTTATCTAAAGGTGTTCCATTTTTACGTAATGGTATGCACAGTAAAAATTTTGAAAGATATCCGATCAAGGGCACCTGTATCACGAACGAATTAACAAATAGGCATACATTTATCTCTTTCTTTTGCAAAGGCTGTAAGACTGTGTGATAAGGATGGATATAACACGCTTGTCTTTCAAAAATTCATATTGTTTCGACTAAGTTAGGACATTCCATTTATAAGCTCGTTGTTGATAATACTTTCGCTGTAACGTAAGTTTATTTATTAATTCAGATACATTACCTGGATTCATAGCCGTACATATAACGTTATATTCTGTCAGAGTCACTGACACTGACATTGTGTCAGTATCTTATTTTTAACATATTTGGTTTTACATTTGCTTATGAACTTACCAGTTGACTTATTTTTGAATTTTGAATGTTTTTCCTGTAATATATATTTTTATAATAATAAAATAACTGTAGTATCTTACGCACCCTTATAAAAACTAAGCAAACGACACTATTGAATTTGTCATAACTGCTCGCGCCCTATAAGGAGCGAACTTAACATTTATTGTACACATAATAATTGAAATTGTATCTTCTTACGTTCTATGAGGAATTTTGTCTTACTCTTCTAATATGTTCAAAATTCTTGACAGTATTAGCGGTATTTCTTAAGGATATATGTAATATTAACAACTATAATTTAAATATATATTTAATTAATAATACAATAATATATATTAAATGTATTCGTATCTCCCAAAAAAAACTGATTTTTGACACTGACATTTTGCATTTATCTGTCAATTATAAACATTTAAATATCTCAACTGTTTTTTAGGCAACGAGATTATTTTTGTACAACAGATTATTCTATATTATTATATACTATATCTCCAAACCTATACGAGATATATTAAAAAAATGTGTCAGATTGAGAATTTAATTTTCTTTAATATTTTTTTTCAAGAATCTTCTACTTCCGGTTGTCCAATTGTTACCAAAACCTTTTCAGATCTTTCCGCGAATGTCCGATTGGGAAATACGTAGTTAAACAAATATTAAGTCTTATAGTTTTTGAGTCCTTCCAACATCCCACATACATACACACATACATCCACACACACACACAGACATCATGGTAAAAATGTTAAAATTGGATTGTAGGGACCTTAAAACGTACTTATTCATTTGAAAATCTGGATATGTGATTTATAGCATGAATCCAATACCTCTTAGCGAGAGGTAAAAATACAATGGTATAAGGCACTTACCAGGCATCACCTCACGGGCACTCAAAGTTGTAAAGGAAAGCACACACCTAGGGAGTTAAGGTCACTTGATAAATAAAATAAAAAATGTAAAATATTTTTGTTTATTGCTTCTTTTCAACAAACTTTGATTATACATCGTGAAATATACAAATATCATATTCATATCTAGTAGTTACCTATTTTATACAAATAAAATACAGTTTTAACAGTACACTAATAGCGTGCTTCAATTTAAATTATATAGGTATGGCGTGTATCTTACAAGTATAGGTACGTTCGAAAATCATTCAGTAACTATAGTAGCATTTTCTTTATTTACTTATTGAACGACCTTCGTACAAATTTCTAGTTAATCTAATCGGTTAGTTAAATGCATTTAACTAAATATAACTATAGTTATTGTCCCATAAAATGATATATAGTCTATCCAGCTTTCATTTTCGATGAAATCGTACTATATATTCAAACTCTACACGGTAAAAATTCTAATTGACACCCACTAATTTAGTAAACATTTTCAAAATTTAACAACATATATTTTTTGTCAATTTTCGTTGAGTTTTTTGTATTTTTACCGTGTAGACTCGACAGCAAAGGCTTGAAGATGAAATTGACATAAAACATTTATAATCTACAACGGTTAACAACATTAACAACAGGAAACATAGCTTGTCATGTTAGAAAAATAATGTACAAATGAAATACAAGCAGCAAAATTCATCCAAAACATGAATTTAGAAATAATTAAATAAAACTTTGTCTAGACAAATTTAAGATTTGGAAATGGGTTAATTTATATTTTAAACCCCGTAGAACACGAATTTCGTGTTAATTTGAAGATAATTTATACCGTTGAGGAGTTATGAGCAAAAGAAAATGCATGTTTTTGGAGCAATTTTTTTACAAATTTTCTATCTTATTTTCTGAAATTCCTAAAGCCTTTTTGGCATTTTAAAAATATTAATATATCAAATTGACCCTCCAAAGTTCATTTTTGCAAGAATAAACACTCTGTCTTTAACCGAAATCGAGATATTGGCCGATTTTTAACCTCACATTTTTGGCCAAAAATGTACAATTTTTGAACCCGGGTTTGAGGAGTTTTTAACCAGAAATTTAACCTCTTTTATACTGGACATATACAAAACAACCCTCTAAAGTTTATTTTTGCAAGAATAAACACTCTATCTTTAACCGAAATCGAGATATTAACCGATTTTTAACCTCACATTTTTAGCCAAAAATGTACAATTTTTGAACCCGGGTTTGAGGAGTTTTTAACCAGAAATTTAACCACTTTTATACTGGACATATACAAAACAACCCCCTAAAGTTCATTTTTGCAAAAATAAATACTCTATCTTTAACCGGAATCGAGATATTGGCCGATTTTTGACCTCACATTTTTAGCCAAAAATGTACAATTTTTGAACCCGGATTTGAGGAATTTTTAACCAGAAATTTAACCACTTTTATACTGGTCATATACAAAACAACCCCCTAAAGTTCATTTTTGCAAGAATAAATACTTTATCTTTAACCGAAATCGAGATATTGACCGATTTTTAACCTCACATTTTTAGCCAAAAATGTACAATTTTTGAACCCGGGTTTGAGGAGTTTTTAACCAGAAATTTAACCACTTTTATACTGGACATATACAAATCAACCCCCTAAAGTTCATTTTTGCAAAAATAAATACTCTATCTTTAACCGAAATCGAGATATTGGCCGATTTTTGACCTCACATTTTTAGCCAAAAATGTACAATTTTTGAACCCGGGTTTGAGGAGTTTTTAACCAGAAATTTAACCACTTTTATACTGGACATATACAAAACAACCCCCTAAAGTTCATTTTTGCAAAAATAAATACTCTATCTTTAACCGGAATCGAGATATTGGCCGATTTTTGACCTCACATTTTTAGCCAAAAATGTACAATTTTTGAACCCGGATTTGAGGAATTTTTAACCAGAAATTTAACCACTTTTATACTGGTCATATACAAAACAACCCCCTAAAGTTCATTTTTGCAAGAATAAATACTTTATCTTTAACCGAAATCGAGATATTGACCGATTTTTAACCTCACATTTTTAGCCAAAAATGTACAATTTTTGAACCCGGGTTTGAGGAGTTTTTAACCAGAAATTTAACCACTTTTATACTGGACATATACAAATCAACCCCCTAAAGTTCATTTTTGCAAAAATAAATACTCTATCTTTAACCGAAATCGAGATATTGGCCGATTTTTGACCTCACATTTTTAGCCAAAAATGTACAATTTTTGAACCCGGGTTTGAGGAGTTTTTAACCAGAAATTTAACCACTTTTATACTGGACATATACAAAACAACCCCCTAAAGTTCATTTTTGTAAAAATAAATATTCTATCTTTAACCGAAATTGAGATATTGGACCATTTTTAACCTCACATTTTTGGCCGAAACTAAACATAAAAACATACATTTTTGGAGGTTCATAACTATTTGAAATATCTTCAAATTAACACTACGACGTCTTTAAAAAATTAACCTGTACAATATTTACATTGTACACCAGACGTGGTATTCTCAGACGGTCACCCATCCAAGTACAAACCACACTAGCTCTTGCTTGAATTAACCAAAGTTAATGGCTGAATTTTAAATGAATTTTGCTTGTTATTTATTATTTATTTATCTATAAACGTAAAGTAATATGTTTTGAGTGGAGAACATTAAATACTCTTACACTAGACACTAGATGAAATCACTAGTGTTATAACAAGAAAGAACACTTGAAGTGAACGAATCTAGGCGGAGAAAGTCAACGGACTGTTCGGTCGGGAACCGACGGTGAAGTCTTTATATTGCGAGAACACGCAGATCTGTAAATACATACAAATATTACATGCGTGAACACATTTTTACGATGATATCTGTGTGTGTGTGCATGTGTGTGTATGTGGGATGTTGCAAGGACGATTACTCAAAAACTATAAGACTTTATATTTGTTTAACTACGTATTTCCCAATCGGCATTCATGGGAAGATCTGAAAAGGTTTTGGTATCTATAATAGTAAAGAATCTAGATAATTGTTTCTCTGATTATCTAAAACATTTTATCGGATCACGTATTAAATGTAACATTGTTATTTTAAAATAATAACATTTATTTAATTAATTAATACTTTTCATGACATTTTTATAGGTCGGATTAAAGAATTATTGATATGTATTGATATTGGTATCAGTTTATAACCAATAAATACTTTGATTTTGTGATTAAATATAAAGATTAAATTATATACATACGAGGTCTGCCTATTAAATAACGAAACTGCTTATGAAAAAGTTTTATACGCGACAAAAACGTGTATTCGTACCGGAATAGTAGACACTTCCAGCTATCCAACGCTGCATTTATTAACCCTCTAGGACGCCTTTTGCGCGGGCAGTCTCGTTATTTAATAGCCAAACCTCGTAATTTATGGAACATTTATTTGTACCTTATCTTTGAGCTGCTGGCACAGCTGCAACCCTACAGTGAATAGCACCAACACTTCGCTTAACCATGGCACAGAGCATTCAGCTTGGCTGGATTCATACTCCATGGTGCCATGGTTGTTAATAAGTTGGTAAACAGCAAAAATCAATTTGTGGGACTGAATATAGAAGCTGATTGCTAAGTCTTCCGGGAGATTCGGGGAGAGTGATTTCTACGAAGAATTGACAATATTTTCAAAATGTTTAAATGTTAATATTTGTTTTTAATTTTCGATTTGTTTAGTAAAAGAACCGGCGTCACTTTTAACGAAATAGTTTGAACAAATGATTAATGGTGATTAGCGAACAGTGTACGCATTTTTATATTCCGTCACTTTTAGGTGAGTTTTTAGTGAATAAGCACGTTTTGGCACCCCTCCAATACGAATTTACTAATTTTACGATGATGCCATGTGTGTGCATCATTTCGGGTCGCATAACTCCAATACCACGATTACAAACATTATAATTTTTCGTATTCCTCGCGTTTCGATCCATACGCAGACATGATTAGATTTTAGTTAAAATTGGTCGACCGGAAGTACCCTCATTTGCAACTTTTAACTTCTTGAAAAAAAGCAGTTAAATATTTTATGATTATAAATTTTAAATAATCGATTTGATTGCATTTTATACTTCATATTCAATTAATAATCAGCCAGTTATGCTAACCATAGAACCTGCTAATATATTCATTCAAATTGACAGATGTCAGTGTCAATGAAAAGAAAATTAATGTGGCAGAGATGTTGAGATATATGTTGGGGAAGACACGGAAAGATACGGTAAGCGAAATGGCTTGAGTGATAAGTTTCTAGAAAGATACGAGAGACGATTACATTGGTTTGAACATGTCATGAGGAGAGATGAAGAATATATTGGAAGAAGAATGAATAGCTTGGAGGAGGAGGACCAAATAAAAGATAAAAGAAATGTTTTGCGGAAGACTTGAGAGAAAAAGAAACTGAATGAGGACGACAAGGAGAAAAAACAAAAATAACATCTTCTTCTTCTTTAGCTTTTCCCATTCGTTAGGGGTCGCTATTTTTTATTTTCTTCTTCCACTCATTACGTGTCGTTCTCATTCAGTTCCTTTTCTCTCAATCCGCAATACAGTCCTTCCATCTTTTTTTGATCTTCCTCTGTTTCTTCAACCTTCTATTACTAAGCATTCATCCAATATATTCTTCATTTCTCCTCATGACATTTTCAAATCAATGTAATCATCTCGCTTGTATCTTTCTAGAAACTTGTACCTATCTTTCCGTGTCTTCCCCAATATCTACTTCAACACTCTCATCTCTGCCACATTAATTTACTTTTTATTTATACTTACACAGACACACACACATACATACAGACATCATCGTAAAAATGGTAAAATCGTATTATAGGGACCTTAAAACATTCTTATTCACTAAAAACTCATCATTGAATTTTTTGACCAAAGACAATACCTTTCTGACCTTAAAGGTGACGTAAGGTAAAAACAATATTGGTCAATTATTTGCTAATCACCTTAATCAGATGTTCTTACTACCGGTAACAATTAATATCGACAATATTAATTAGTTTTTTGTTTACTACTGATTAAGAAAGATAATAAAATTTAAAAGTGTATTGACTTCTGTAAAATTTAACTGATAAAATATAGTCCTACAATAATTATTTTAAAATTATAAGAACTTTTAAATAAATAATAATTTAAAAAATACGAGTATTAAATATTTATCTAGCAAACATACACACGTAAAACTGATAAGAAATTTTTTATAACACAAACACTCATATAAATCATTGTGTAAAAGTAATAAAAAATTTAAGACATTTATATTGATTTATATAAATATAAATATGTAGAAAGATAATAGGACTCACCATATTCCTACTTCGCATGAGATCATCTATGGCCCTTTTTCTTGGCACTATTAAACTAGTTCTGCCCCTTTGCAGACACCCTAGAATATTCCCTAGTACGTGCATGACTTCTTCCGAAGTTCTAAACCCACCAATAATATTGTAAAATTGTAATTTCCAGCTTACCTAAATGTTTTAGGGAAAAAAGCTTCAAATAAAAGTTGTAGACCAAAAAATTCTGCATCTGAATCAATAATCAGAAATAATTTCTGCCGGTACAAGGCATACAAAATTATTTCTGATTATTGATTCAGATGCAGAATTTTATGGACTACAACTTTTATTTGAAGCTTTTTTTCCTAAAATATTTAGGGAAGCTAGAAATTAAGAAAATCATTCACCTAAACTTATACGTCTTGTCCACATCGTCTATGTGGAAAATAGCTTGTTGAAGATGATTAGCAGCGTCTTGCACTTGCTGTAATTTCCAAGGATTTTCATTTTGAATCGCCGTATGGCAAACTGTGTTTTGTGTGCGATTTTGGACTTTGAAATTAATATCCTGAACACAATAGGCACAGAGTTAAAATTAACTTAAAAATAATAATAACGCAAGTGTCTTTATTGGACTTTATAAACATTAGACGTCATTAAATGAAATAAAGACGACTCGAATTCATTTTTGAATGTCCTTCGAATATTTTTTGATATCTTAAAATTGTTTTTCTAAGGTTTTTATTATTGTTTATATATATTTAGGGCATAAATAATTCAAAACACTATTAATTGTTGATATTTAAAATATGTAATTTATTTGTGAACTCTGTCGGTACATTAGTTCGAGCTTTTTGGCGCTGATGTCATAGCCAAAGTTACGCAGGTTGTGTAGTAGTTCAGATAAAGCAAAATGGCGGCGAAGGAGAAATGTCAACAAGAATTAAGTGTTTATTTATAAGAAAATAGTGTTTTAAATATAAGATGTGTATAATTATATAGTTTTACACTTTCCACATCCTTTTCAGTTAATTTTATACAATAAAATGTAAGTAACTTGTAAACTTCCTTCTCACAAAATAAAATGACAATTATGACATTCGTTCTTTAATATACTATTTTGATATTTGTAAAAGGTGTCCATAATTCAATTCTTGATATCTAGAATTAATTTAAGATATCATAAATTTGAATTCTGCACATGTTATTTAAGATGAAATATCCTTAATTTAATTCGTTTTATCTTTAATTTAAGACACCTTAAAACAATTGTGGATATCAAAAATATTATAAGGACATCCAAAAATGAATTAAAGACGTCTTTATTTTATTTAATGACGTCTTTAAATAATTTAACTTGTCTTTATATGTAGAATAAATATAAATTGAACATTCTCTCATAGCGACACTGCTTAAAAATAATGGTTGCTAGGGTAACGGCAGTACAAACAACCCCGAAATGACAAATGAAAAAGATAACATTTACACTTACTGCATGCGTAATACTGTCCCCGGTTAAAGTAACTACACACTTTAACTGATCTGGCGATACAGTTAAAATAAATTTATCTTGTTTACTCGGATTGCTATTTCCATATAATGGCACCGGAAATCGCCTGGCACATTCCTACAACATACAAATATTTAAGTTTTTCATTAACTAAATCTTTAAACTTGAACACATTAACAAACCAACAACTTACTACTAAAATTTGGTGAATTTGATCTAAGGCGGTATGTACTTCCTGACTGAGCACCCATTCGAATTCCATTTGCTGTAAAACAAAAGTTATTTACGTAAAACAAATGACAACTAACCTCAAATTGTCACCCACAGAATCCAACAAAAACAATTGAAAACCCAATGATAATTTCTTTGAATTGAATTAATAGATAACGTTTAAGTAAATACAAATTGGGATAATTACCAAATTAACTGCCTCTTCTTTCTCGCAGTCTGCCATTTTCTATCGTTTGTGATCATGGAACATGATCAGCTGACTGTGGAATCTGTTTTTCGTATAAAGCAAACGAGTATTGATTTAATAGCGGGTCAACAGATAGAGTCACAGTAGGAGAATGATTGTGTAAGGTGTGCGAGATGTTTGGCGGGATTATGTAAATTTCATGTATGTAGTTTGTATAAAGTACAATAGATGGCTCTGACAGTGTTTAGTTACTTCTACAGACTATTTACTTCTATGAAATGCTTTATAATGTATGGATAAATAATTCTTGGTACGTACTTGAAGTTAAATTTTCTTTTTTATTTTCTCTAGAAAGGGCAAGGTAGTTAATTCTACTAGCCCACATCATTAAAACAAACATAGTTAATATTAAAGGTAGTCTTAACTGCTTATGGTTCTTTGGGCCTAAGTTCGTTTGCAGCCAATGTAAAATTTGGTTTATTATTTGAAAATTGTATTGGTGGATTTTTTGGTCCATTTTTAACTCCCGCTGCCCTTGGCAAGGGAGGTATATAGATTGTGCTAAAAATCGCATAGCGAAATTTTGGTAAATGATCAATTTTAATCACGATGGAGCTTGTATGTGGATGAAAAAAAACATGGGCTACATTTAATTTAATCTGATGTCAACAAACTTTAGTCCAGCGTTTTCCAATTTTTCGATTCCCTCCCGAAAATGGATTTCTTTGAGTTCCTCAAAGCATTTACTGTATCTATGGGATGGCCATTATAAGTTTCAGCTCATTAAAAGTTCTCGCCTAGAAGTCCTCCTAACGTGAGGCAACTAAAGCCCTCCTAACGTGAGGCAATTTTAAACTTTGACTTTGAAAATTGTGCCATTATATTGCAATACGTATAAATAAATATTTGATAGAGAGAAATAAATAAACACTCACATACACATGAATATGAACTAATTGTTATAAGTATGTATGTATTGCCATATCTCGATGTAACGGCACCTCACATAAATAAAAATATACAACACAATCACAAAATAATAGTAAATTAAAATAATGGCATGGTTTTCAAAGTCTTTGTGACCAAAATCGGTTCGGAAATACATAATATTGGATAGTTAACAATTTATTTGGATTACATTTTAATATAGTTCTTCATTAAAAACTGTTATGGGCTTCAAGTAAAGTATCACTTCCGGTTTATCAATTTTAGTCAAAATCTAATATGTTGTGCCCCTTGATATAAAAGTCTTAAATACTAAAATTGAAAAGTTTTGGATTATATTTTAATATAGTTCTTCATTAAAAACTGTTATGGGCTTCAAGTAAAGTATCATTTCCGGTTTATCAATTTTAGTCAAAATCTAATATGTTGTGCCCCTTGATATAAAAGTCTTAAATACTAAAATTGAAAAGTTTTGCATTATATTTTAATATAGTTCTTCATTAAAAACTGTTATGGGCTTCAAGTAAAGTATCACTTCCGGTTTATCAATTTTAGTCAAAATCGACTATGTTGTGCCCCTTGATATAAAAGTCTCAAATACTAAATTTGAAAAGTTTTGGATTATATTTTAATATAGTTCTTCATTAAAAACTGTTATGGGCTTCAAGTAAAGTATCACTTCCGGTTTATCAATTTTAATAAATATCGAATATATTGTTGCCCTTGATATGTCTTAAATACGAAAATTGAAAACTTTTGGATTATACTTTAATATAGTTCTTCATTAAAAACTGTTATGGGCTTCAAGTAAAGTATCACTTCCGGTTTATCAATTTTAATCAAAATGTAATATGTTGTTTCCCTTGACATAAAAGTCTTAAATACAAAAATTGAAAATTTTTGGATTAAATTTTGTATAGTTCTTCATTAAAAACTGTTATGGGCTTCAAGTAAAGTATCACTTCCGGTTTATCAATTTTAATAAATATCGAATATCTTGTTGCCCTTGATATAAAAGTCATAAATACAAAAATTGAAAACTTTTGGATTACATTTTAATATAGTTCTTCATTAAAAACTGTTATGGGCTTCAAGTAAAGTATTATTTCCGGTTTATCAATTTTAGTCAAAATCGAATATGTTGTGCCCCTTGATATAAAAATCTCAAATACTAAAATTGAAAAGTTTTGCATTATATTTTAATATAGTTCTTCATTAAAAACTGTTATGGGCTTCAAGTAAAGTATCACTTCCGGTTTATCAATTTTAGTCAAAATCGACTATGTTGTGCCCCTTGATATAAAAGTCTCAAATACTAAATTTGAAAAGTTTTGGATTATATTTTAATATAGTTCTTCATTAAAAACTGTTATGGGCTTCAAGTAAAGTATCACTTCCGGTTTATCAATTTTAATAAATATCGAATATATTGTTGCCCTTGATATAAAAGTCTTAAATACGAAAATTGAAAACTTTTGGATTATACTTTAATATAGTTCTTCATTAAAAACTGTTATGGGCTTCAAGTAAAGTATCACTTCCGGTTTATCAATTTTAATCAAAATGTAATATGTTGTTTCCCTTGACATAAAAGTCTTAAATACAAAAATTGAAAATTTTTGGATTATATTTTAGTATAGTTCTTCATTAAAAACTGTTATGGGCTTCAAGTAAAGTATCACTTCCGGTTTATCAATTTCAGTCAAAATCTAATATGTTGTTTCCGTTGATATAAAAGTCTTAAATACTAAAATTGAAAATTTTTGGATTATATTTAATATAATACACATATCCCTGACTACAGGTTGTCACCGAGATTAGAATGAAATAGTTTTATATTTCGCTCTCTGTCTTACATGTACATTGCAGGAAATAGTTAGAGGAACGGTATCTATTCCATTATTTATTTCCTATATTGTACATATGTACAATACAGGAAATAGTTGGAGGAACGTTAGGTATTCCATTATTTATTTCCTATATTGTACACATGTACAATACAGGAAATAGTTAGAGGAACGGTATCTATTCCATTATTTATTTCCTATATTGTACATATGTACAATGCAGGAAATAGTTAGAGGAACGTTAAGTATTCCATTATTTATTTCCTATATTGTACACATGTACAATACAGGAAATAGTTAGAGGAACGGTATCTATTCCATTATTTATTTCCTATATTGTACATATGTACAATGCAGGAAATAGTTAGAGGAACGTTAGGTATTCCATTATTTATTTCCTATATTGTACACATGTACAATACAGGAAATAATTATAGGAACGTTGTTATTTATTTCCTATATTGTACACCATATAACATTATTATTTATATATTTACTTAGAGACAGAAAAGTTTACTATTGAATGTATCTTTCTGAAAAACAATAAATTTACGTTCCCGAGTTATTTTTTTTTTATAGTTTGCCTACAAAAACACTATAACCCTGACTACAATTTGTCACCGAGATATGCTGCGAAATCTACACCATGTTTCCCAAAAAAATTACAGTAAAAAGAAGAGTCCATTAGAATGAAATAGTTATATACTTCGCTCTTTGTCGTATAAAAAATAAATATTTGCGAGTAAGTGTACGATCCTGTCGTTGATTATTCTATGTTATGTTGTCTCTGTCTTACAATATATTTATCTCTCTCACACAAAAATGCACCCGCCGTTTAGTAATTGACATGGGGAAACACTTTTAGGTAAAAATTGAGAATTTTAATTTAAATGATTTTTTGGTACGAATTAATTTTAAATAACATAAAACAACCAATCACAAGCGTAGGAGGGTACACTTGATTTTTTTTTACAATACCTTCCTCCAACTAACCAGAGTGTAAAGGTGACAGTAGATATATTTATCAACAATACCTCTCGCTAATTATAAATGGCGATAAAACACACACACACATATACATACACTAAAGCAACAGTACCTCCCGCCAACTAATTAAAGTGTAAAGGTCACAGTAGATTTTTTCATCAACAATACCTCTCGCTAATTACAAATGGTAATAATATATACACATACATACGTACATACATATACTAGAGAAACGGTACCTCCCGCCAACTAATTAAAGTGTAAAGGTGACAGTAGATTTTTTTCATCAACAATACCTCTCGCTAATTACAAATGGTAATAATACATACACATACATACATACATACATACATACATACATATACTAGAGAAACAGTACCTCCCGCTAACTAATTAAAGTGTAAAGGTAACAGATTTTTTTCACCAGCAATACCTACCTCCCGCTAATTACAAATGGCGATAAAACACACACATAACATAACATTATTATTTATATATTTATAACTTAGAGACAGAAAAGTTTACTATTGAATGTATCTTTCTGAAAAATAAAAATTTTACGTTATTAACGTTGCCATTAAAGTCGACGACCGGTATTGTATTCAATTTCCTGCCTGCCATAAAATTATAATTATTGTAAAATAACTTATTAAAACATATGAATATACAACAAATTCATAATTTGTATTGCACATTACAAAAACATAAAAATAAATTCATTTTTCTTTCGTCTGAAATAAATACATTTTTCAAATGAATTTGTTGTTGAACCACGTGACCCCACGTGATCTATTCCGACCAATCCTAGCCTTCTTCCTCAAAGCATTGCACGCTGGGAAAAGACGCCACGTAATGGCAAGGAATAATGATGCATACAAGTGCTCCGAGTTACAAAAACTGATATGAAAGGAAAAACTGATGAAACTGTGCCAGAAATATGATAATAATTGTTATTATGTCTTTATTATTATCGTGATATAGTTTTTGAAGTCTTGCCGAACCTGAATTAAACATATTTTAAGCATTTTTTTTATGAAACACGTGGTTTTGGTTGAACTGTTTTGTGCATGTTTGCAGAATTTTGTTTTGAACGGTGAGTCTAAAATCAAAATTTTCTTTTGGAATTTTATTGAACTGTGTATGAATAGCAAAACTTTCTTTTATATTTATATGTCTACCAATATTCAAACGATGTAATTTGTGTTAATAGAAATAATTTCAATGAATATTATTTGCTCTGGTTTTTTATATTTATAATTTCAAGTTATAACTGTTTTAATAGTTATCTATGCTGATAATATGTTTTATTATTGAAATACTTGTATTTTAAAATAAATTATTTTTGTGTTTCAGAGTTCCAGTGAATGAAAAAATGTTTCTTGGAGGACCGATCCGTATTGGAGTTTGCTGTTTCAAGGAGCCGTCCTGGGATAGCTGAGCCATGCAGCCATGATGGGCGTAGCAGATTCTTGCTGATGGTTGAGCTGTGTTCATCAATGTAAGTCGTTTTATGTGCCTCTCTTCACTGTCGCTTTTTTGCTATTTTTTTCAGCATAACACAAAAGTAAATTCATTTTTCTCCTGAAAATATGATTTATGTTGTTGAATTTAATTCAAATAATCATATTTTCTTCTATATTTCTTTTCCGAGGCACATTGTGAATGTCTTTTTATGTTTGTATACCGGGCGTCGTAACTCGTTACAATATCGTAAATAAATCGGCGAAACTTAATTGTTTAGAGTTAGTTTAAATAAATATCCGTTCGTGCAGAAATAGGTTTTTTTCCCAAAAATTGTATTTGTTTAAAAAAAAATTTAAACAAGTACGGTTTACAATACAGGGTTCCAGCGAAGTTTCCAAGGACCGTAAAGGCTGGTTTAAGCCTTTGATCAACAGCAGGGCTTGTCTAAAGCTTTGTTTAAGAGTTTAAGGACTTTAAGGCCAATCTACAACCACAAGAAGGCAAAAATAGTTAGAATTATTTTAGTTAAAGGCGCGATTATTCTTTTTGCTAATATTACATTAAAATTAAATTCATTTGCATTTTAAAGTTAGGGTAAAATATAAATAGAGTTTTGCCGATACTTTTTCGGGTTCGGGTCGGTTTCCGCGTTATTTAAGGACAGGGTAGCGTAGTTTTTATTTGGAGTGTCTACCCAATTATTTAATTTATTACTACACATGATTAATTGTGAAATAAATGGCTAGACCTGTAAAATACTCGGGTTCAAAACTAAATCTAAAATTTGTTGTATTTTTACCTTCCGTCACCTTTAGGTAAGGAAGGTATTGTCTTTGGTCAAAAAATTCAATGATGAGTTTTTATTGAATAATCATGTTTTAGGGTCCCTATAATACGATTTTACCATTTTTACGATGACGTCTGTATTATATAATTATTTAAAAACGTTCATATATTATAATATTTAAATTTATTTAATTTTAATTCAAGTATTTCATTAATTTGTAATAAATAATTTAAAAAATGGACATTTCATTTAAAAACGAAACTACATTTATCAATGATCTATGGTACCGGCTGTAGATCTTAAGAACATAAGGTTTTTCGCGATTTCAGGTGAAGAAAACATCAGGTGACGAAAACAGCCCCCTCCCCCTTTAACTTTTTTATTATAGTAATAATGAAAAGTGGCTCATATAAAAGTTTTATTATTTAAAATATTCTATTTGATGGCAGATGTAGATATTTTTTATAAAGTCAGGTTTACAAGATACGACTAACAACTTTTATTTTTTAAATAGCAACCAGCCATTTTTTTCTCTTTTCAACGATGTATTAGTTTTTATTGATGTATTTGAAAAAAATCGAGAAAAATAAGATAATTGAGATATGAGAAATAATTTTTATTCAAATATTCTAGGTGGCTATGTGAAAATAAATAATAAATAAATAGATAAATAAGTACTAAGTAAGTACTTATAAAAAAGTAACAAACAAATGTATACTTTATTGATATTAACATTGTTACATTTTGTTTATTTTCACATAGCTACCTATAATGTTTGAATAAAAATTATTTTTCATATCTTATTTATCTCGATTTTTTTTCAAATACATTAATAAAAACTAATACATCGTTGAAAAGAGGAAAAAATGGGTGGTTGCTATTTAAAAAATAAAAGTTGTTAGTCGTATCTTGTAAACCTGTACTTGTACTTATAATAAAAAAGTTAAGGGGGGGGTCTGCCCAGACTCACCTGTATATCATCTCAGCATGCTGAGTGATGACATATTCGGCGCTTACCAGGCATCGCTCCACGGACACTCATCGCTGGGATGGAGACTGCAGCACAGGAGGCTCTCTTGTGCCATTGGAACAAATACACTAAATTATAGATAGATTTAATTAAATTTGCATTTAAAGTTAAATTAAAGTAGTATAATTAGTTTACTTGAATTTAAAGTTTCATTTTGCAGTTTAAAAAAAATGTAGTTAGTTTACTTTCATTTTAAAGTAATTGTTTAAAGTTTTAACTTATTAAATCATAGTTACACACACTTGCTTTTGTATTAATTTTACAAATACACACACACATACACTCACGAAATCATATATCTATTAAAGTTAATAGATAAATGTTACGTAAAAATAAATAAAAGATATATGCACAAAATGTGTTTTTTTTATTCATGTTACCTTTTTATCCGTTCGTCGCCGCGATTTCGTCCGTATATATTGTTGATTTATGTACTTATTTATGTATGTATATTATATATTTGTGCATGTTTATATACATTGTGGTTAGGGCGTGAGCAGTTTCAACAAAGCCTCCTCGATACCGTCGTTGAGTATACCAGTGTATACTCAGACCCCCCCCATTGATGTATATTTATTTGTTTTATATTTTATGTGTATTATGTAGGATGTCTAAAATTTATAATATTTGGTGTTACATATTTGAAAAACGGGTTTACATTGGAACGAACATTTTTTTTAGTGAACAAATATTCAACAACATAGTTTTTGAATAATTGTTGGCAATAATATTAGTTACGAATTTTCGCGCGATAAGTTTGTTGAGTGTAGTAGGGAAACTTTTTGGTAAGGTTTTAATTCATAAGGTGCGAACCTTAACTATTTCAAAAATAAGTGACGTTCAGGATGGTTTTTTGCCTGAGAGGGGATGTGTCGATCAATTGTTTGCTCTTCGTATGATTGTTGAGAAGTCACTTGACAAGAACAAGAAGGTGTTCTGTGGCTTTCTCGATTTAAAGAAGGCGTATGATAGCGTTCTTCGAGATACTTTGTGGGATGTATTCAGAGAGTACGGTGTGAATGGAAACTGGTTGGGAGCGATTCGAGCGTTGTATGAGGGTAGTGAGGCTGCTGTGAGAATAGATGGTAGGTTGAGTGATTAGTTTCGTATAAATGTTGTGGTATGTCTCCGTGGTTGTTTAACTTGTATATGGATGTGTTATTGCGGAGAGCTTTGAATGAAATGGATGGTGTACATATTGGTGAAAGTGTAGTGCCTGCGTTAGCGTATGCTGATGATGTAGTTGTTTTAGGAGAAAATGAAGAGCAACTCAATAAAATACATGTAGTTGGAAGAAGTATGAATCTGATGTTGAATGTTGATAAATCTAAAGTGTTAGTATTTGAAAGAAGTAAATTGGTGACTGAGTGCAATGTGTTGGTGGATGGAGTGAAACTGGAGCAGGTAAATGAGTTTGTATATTTGGGTAGCATGATGTCGAGGGATGGTCGAATTGATCGAGAGATAGAAAGGAGAGTGAGTGCGGGATGTAAGGTAATGGGTGCTCTGGGTACGTTTGCACGAAATGTTAACGTATCAAGGGATGCTCGGTTGAGTGTATATAATGGAGTGCTAGTGCCTGCTTTGATGTATGGAAGCGAATGCTGGGCATGGACGGGGAAGCATAAAAAGAGAGTGACTACCGTGGAAATGAGGTATTTACGTGATGTATGTGGGTATGTCAGACGGGATCGCGTAAGGAATAATTTGGTGTATGAAGAATGTATGGTTAGGAACAATGTGATTAAGAGAGTTGGTGTGAGTCAGTTGAGATGGTTTGGGCATGTGGAGAGAATGGCGAGTGAACGCCTTGTTAAGCGTATATATCTTGGTGAAGTTGAGGGTTTTCGATTGCGTGGCCGACCAGTGTGTAAGTGGATGGATGTGATTGGTAGGGTGCTTAAAGAGAGAGAGTTTCCAAGTGTGAAGAGAAGAAGAGCATGTATGAATGCGATTATGAGTGTGGCCGAGGCGAAATAAGTCTGTTTAGATAGGAATGTGTGGCGAAGGATGATTGTTTCCTAACTATTATTGTGATCCGGATGCGGTATTTCGCTACCGAAAATCGGTCACTTTAATATGTTTAAGAGTAAGGATTTGTTGTATGATGTTGAAGTTGTTCTTATTGTTATCGGGTTTGTGCGAACCCACTACGTGGGACACGCGTGATTTTATGTATGTATAGTTTTTCATTCAAAACTGTTTTGGGCTTCAAATAAAGTACCACTTCCGGTTTATCAATTTTAGTCAAAATCTAATATGTTGTGCCCCTTGATATAAAAGTCTCAAATACTAAAATTGAAAAGTTTTGGATTATATTTTAATATAGTTCTTTATTAAAAACTGTTACGGGCTTCAAGTAAAGTACCACTTCCGGTTTATCAATTTTAGTCAAAATCTAATATGTTATGCCCCTTGATATAGAAGTCTCAAATACTAAAATTGAAAAGTTTTGGATTATATTTTAATATAGTTCTTCTTTAAAAACTGTTATGGGCTTCAAGTAAAGCACAATTTCCGGTTTATCAATTTTAGTCAAAATCTAATATGTTGTGCCCCTTGATATAAAAGTCTCAAATACTAAAATTGAAAAGTTTTGGATTATATTTTAATATAGTTCTTCATTAAAAACTGTTACGGGCTTCAAGTAAAGTACCACTTCCGGTTTATCAATTTTAGTCAAAATCTAATATGTTGTGCCCCTTGATATAGAAGTCTCAAATACTAAAATTGAAAAGTTTTGGATTATATTTTAATATAGTTCTTCTTTAAAAACTGTTATGGGCTTCAAGTAAAGTACCATTTCCGATTTATCAATTTTAGTCAAAATCTAATATGTTGTGCCCCTTGATATAAAAGTCTCAAATACTAAAATAGATAAGTTTTGAATTATATTTTAACATAGTTCTTCTTTAAAAACTGTTATGGGCTTCAAGTAAAGTACCATTTCCGGTTTATCAATTTTAGTCAAAATGTAATATGTTGTGCCCCTTAATATAAAAGTCTCAAATACTAGAATTGAAAAGTTTTGGATTATATTTTAATATAGTTCTTCATTAAAAACTGTTACGGGCTTCAAGTAAAGTACCATTTCCGCTTTATCAATTTTAGTCAAAATCTAATATGTTGTGCCCCTTAATATAAAAGTCTCAAATACTAAAATTGAAAAGTTTTGGATTATATTTTAATATAGTTCTTCTTTAAAAACTGTTACGGGCTTCAAGTAAAGTACCACTTCCGGTTTATCAATTTTAGTCAAAATCTAATATGTTGTGCCCCTTGATATAGAAGTCTCAAATACTAAAATTGAAAAGTTTTGGATTATATTTTAATATAGTTCTTCTTTAAAAACTGTTATGGGCTTCAAGTAAAGTACCATTTCCGATTTATCAATTTTAGTCAAAATCTAATATGTTGTGCCCCTTGATATAAAAGTCTCAAATACTAAAATAGATAAGTTTTGAATTATATTTTAACATAGTTCTTCATTGAAAACTTTTATGGGCTTCAAGTAGAGTATCACTTCCGGCTTATCAATTTTAGTCAAAATCTAATATGTTGTGCCCCTTGATATAAAAGTCTCAAATACTAAAATTGAAAAGTTGTGGATTATATTTTAACATAGTTCTTCATTCAAAACTGTTATGGGCTTCAAGTAAAGTATCACTTCCGGTTCATCAATTTTAGTCAAAATCTAATATGTTGTGCCCCTTGATATAAAAGTCTGAAATACTAGAATTGAAAAGTTTTGGATTATATTTTAATATAGTTCTTCATTAAAAACTGTTATGGGCTTCAAGTAAAGTATCACTTCCGGCTTATCAATTTTAGTAAAAATCTCATATGTTGTGCCCCTTGATATAAAAGTCTCAAATACTAAAATTGACAAGTTTTGGATTATATTTTAACATAGTTCTTCATTAAAAACTGTTATGGGCTTCAAGTAAAGTATCACTTCCGGTTTATCAATTTTAGTCAAAATCTAATATGTTGTGCCCCTTGATATAAAAGTCTCAAATACTAAAATTGAAAAGTTTTGGATTATATTTGAATATAGTTCTTCATTAAAAACTGTTATGGGCTTCAAGTAAAGTATCACTTCCGGTTTATCAATATTAGTCAAAATCTAATATGTTGTGCCCCTTGATATAAACGTCTCAAATACTAGAATTGAAAAGTTTTGGATTATATTTTAACATAGTTCTTCATTAAAAACTATTATGGGCTTCAAGTAAAGTATCACTTCCGCTTTATCAATTTTAGTTAAAATGTAATATGTTGTGCCCCTTGATATAAAAGTCTCAAATACTAGAAATGAAAAATTTTGGATTATATTTTAATACACATATCCCTGACAACAGGTTGTCACCGAGATATGCTGCGGACTTAACACCATGTTTCCCAAAAAAAATTCCGGTAATAAGAAGAGTCCATTAGAATGAAATAGCTATATATTTTTCTCTCTGTCTTACAAAAAATAAATATTTGCGAGTAAGTGTACGATCCTGTCATTGATTATTCTATGGCATGTTGTCTCTGTCTTACAATATATTTATCTCTGTCACACAAAAATCAATATCTACTCCATGCACCCGCCGTTTAATAACTGACGTGAGGGGAACACTTCGGTACAAATTGAGAATTTTAATTTCATTGATTTTTGGTACTAATCAATGCCTCTCGTAAAACGTACATGTAGGAAAGGTATACTTTTAAATAAAATAAAACAACCAATCACAAGCATGCTAAGGTACACTTTTACACTACCTCCCGCCAATTAATTAAAGTGTAAAGATGACAGTAGATTTTATCATCAACAATACCTCTCGCTAATTACAAATGGTGATTACACATACATACATACACTAAAGCAACAGTACCTCCCGCCAATTAATCAAACAGCTGGCATTTTTTTGGAGCAGGGGTTTACTTATACTAAAATTTTAACTTGAACAGATATCGAAAAATGTTATAATCGGATTCTAGGGACTTTTAAAACGGGCTTATTGTACACATGTACAATGCAGGAAATAATTAGTGGAAAGGTATCTATTCCATTATTTATTTCCTATATTGTACATATGTACAATACAGGAAATAGTTAGAGGAACGGTATCTATTCCATTATTTATTTCCTATACTGTACATATGTACAATACAGGAAATAGTTAGAGGAACGGTATCTATTCAATTATTTATTTCCTATACTGTACATATGTACAATACAGGAAATAGTTAGAGGAACGGTATCTATTCCATTATTTATTTCCTATACTGTACATATGTACAATACAGGAAATAGTTAGAGGAACGGTATCTATTCCACTATTTATTTCCTATACTGTACATATGTACAATGCAGAAAATAGTTAGAGGAACGTTGTTATCTATTCCATTATTTATTTTCTATATTGCACACCATATAACATTATTATTTATATATTTATAACTTAGACAGAAAAGTTTACTATTGAATGTATTTTTTTTTTTTACAATACCTTCCTCCAACTAACCAAAGTGTAAAGGTGACAGTAGATATATTTATCAACAATACCTCTCGCTAATTATAAATGGCGATAAAACACACACACACACACATATACATACACTAAAGCAACAGTACCTCCCGCCAACTAATTAAAGTGTAAAGGTGACAGTAGATTTTTTCATCAACAATACCTCTCGCTAATTACTAATGGTAATAATACATACACATACATACGTACATTCATACATATACTAGAACAACGGCGCCTCCCGCCAACTAATTAAAGTGTAAAGGTGATAGTAGATTTTTTCACCAACAATACCTCTCGCTAATTACAAATGGTAATAATACATACACATACATACGTACATACATACATATACTAGAACGACGGCATCTCCCGCCAACTAATTAAAGTGTAAAGGTGATAGTAGATTTTTTCACCAACAATACCTCTCGCTAATTACAAATGGTAATAATACATACACATATATACGTACATACATACATATACTAGAGAAACAGTACCTCCCGCGAACTAATTAAAGTGTAAAGGTAACAGTAGAGTTTTTTTTACCAACAATAGCTACCTCCCGCTAATTACAAATGGCGATAAAACACACATAACATAACATTATTATTTATAACTTAGAGACAGAAAAGTTTACTATTGAATGTATCTTTCTGAAAAACAATAATTTTACGTTATTAACGTTGTCATTAAAAAATTAGGAAGAAATTCAAAATTGGTGGTGCTAGAATACAATCAATTTAATTTGAATGGGGGGTAGAGCTGTTCGCGTCCGTGGTAGAATACCACACGTGCCCCCTGGTTAACGCTAAATGAACAGCAAACGTCCACCGCCAATGAATTTTGCGTGGACTGAAGCAAGGAGATGGGCTGGCCCCAACACTCTTCAATCTAATGCTCGGATATGTAATAAGACAAATGAACATTGGCAGATCAAACCTACTAACGGTTAAAGCAATACAACTAGTCGCATATGCAGATGACATCAACATCATAAGCCGTAGGGTGGAAGAGGCACAACAAACATACTCAGAACTCAAAAGACATGCAAAGGAAATTAACACAAAGAAAACAAAAACGCCAACACAAACAAGAAGGAAAAGAACCGCACAGAACATCATGCTGGAAGATAACATGGAAGCAGTTGAACATTTCACATACTTAGGAGTGGAATTAAGGGAGGACGGGACCGAAGATCAAGAAATCCAAAGAAGAATAACACTGGCCAACAAAGCTTATATATTCCGATCAAAGACTATTCCACGACGGAGATGGGCAGGACATGTGATGAGGATGGAAGACAACAGAATCCCGAAAAGAGCGTTCAACAGCAAAATGCAGGGAACAATACCAGTAGGACGACCTCGAAAACGATGGGAAGAGGACGCACGAAGCCTACTAGGAGTCCGGACTTGGAGGAGACCTGCGTTGGATAGGAAAGAATGGAGGCAAAAGCTTAAGGAGGCCAAGGCTCAATTTGGGCTGTAGTGTCATAGAAGAAGAATAAACCGAGCAACATTTTCCGTTGAAGTTCAGCAGAATTCACAAAAAAATCATGTTTGAAAATGTTCATTCATCCTCGCCAGACTTGGCGAAATTTCGAAAATTGTTCCACGTATTCGTATAGATATTGCTCCATCTCCAAAGATAATATAGCGTCGTAGATAAACTGAAGCGACAACATAGCGTGGCGATGAAATACGTTTCCATTCGCGGTGGTATCCTCAGCTGAAATCATGTGGAAAATGTAAGTCAAACATCAATTTTGTTATACCTTTTTAATTTTTAACAACTTTTGCGTTATTTGTAACGATTGTTAAAGATGTACCTACGATAATATGTAATACGCGAACAAAATGAAAGCCGCAAAAGCGTAACTAAAGTAACTCATTTCTCTGTCTATTTCAGATTGCATGCATGACCATGAGGGCTTCAGAAACATGGAAGTGGGAGCAGAAGAAGGCAGAGCATCTTTAGGAGAAACAGGAGACAACGGAGTTACTGCATTGGGGCCCTACAACTCAAAAATTCAAGCTTGCTGTCAGCATGTATAAGGTAAGAAGTCTTCCTAGATTTCATACTATTTATTCTTTTTATTATTATTAAATGTATTTATGTGGTTGGAACCGCTAATATTGTTGGTAACGCAACAATACTTTATAATCCAAGAGTCGAAACTTGGAATAACAATGAACTAGTTCAAATCTAGTTACTAGTCAGTAAGGACTACCTGAAACAGTTTTATCTGTATTGTGCGTGAAATATTTGCACTGGAATAACTAAGCATTTGAAAAGTGGTGCACTTTCCACTTGTATAACCACCCGACGGACAGGGTGGTGCAAAATGAATTTCTCTGAACTATTTTCTATCAAATGTGCTTTCGAAATATCAAATTGAAGCAAATTTCAAATACTTGTGAAACCATTTAAAAACTGTTGGATAAAATATCGCATGATACATTTATTATATAAATCAAGTGTCTTGTGTAATGAAGATACGTTTGCCGTACGAGATTTTATCCAACAGTTTTTGAAATGGTTTAAAGAACACCACAAACTAATAATTATTATTTAATAGGCAGACCTTTGGCTGATCTGGAGATGTCAAGAACCTTGGAGGATTTGGATGCAGGCTTTCGATTTCAACACTGCAAATCTTCTACAACGTAGCCGGACCATCGATGGATGAACTGGTAGGATTCTTTAATTTTTTATAAAATATTTTGTTCTCATACTCAACCATGAGAACTTATAGTCAAAGGATTATGACTATATGCCCTAATTATTAACTTGTTCTCATATTCAACCATGAGAACACTTAGTCAATGACATATGACTATTATAAATGTCTAAACATTATATTGTATTCAAATTCGATTTTGAGTACTACATTGAAAGACAAATAACTTTCATGAATGTCTGTATAATATTCAAACAATTTAAAATTGAAATATCGACTGTTTATCAATAAAATAAATGTCTGGAAACATATGATTAGCATATATCTTTCAGGAATTGGACATCAAGAAGACTAAAATAATATTAGATTATAAATTGTACTATTCAAAAGTGAATAGCGGTTTAAAATTAGTTTTTCTTTTAAATATTGATACAAATAAACATAAGTAATAGTTCGCTATCATAAATAAAACGTTTTGCGATATACCTATTCACTTTTGAGTAGTTTAGTTTTTAAGTTCTTTGAAATGTATTTTCAGGTGTTAATTAAATGAACTTTGGCTCATCGCGCCGTTGAGCAAACACGCGTTTTCTTTAAACATTAAAAATAAATTGATTTAAAGTTGAAGTGCATTATTCCCTACCGATAATTCATCATAAAATCGTGCGTTTTGATTGCCCAGACGGCATCTAGGGAGAGTGGATGTGAAAAAAAAAATTGTATGAATTGGTGTGTCGGGGCATGCTTGCTGTCGAATGGTGAGAGAATCAGGAAGTAGGGGGTGTGAGATTCGAAACTTGTTTGGGGGTTCGGGTTTCCTTATTTTTTATTATTATTATTAACATTACGGTTAGTTGGGATGGGGTTAGGCAGGATTCGTGCGCGATTTCCATAATTGAGTGGACTGATATGTATAGCATTCACAACGCCATGTGAAACCTTATATTCTGGTGGATCGCTTCACATTTGTGTGAATGTTTCTAGGGACAGTTTAATTCTTTTGTACTAGTGCTGACCATCGTTCGTACTGGCCGCTACTCTAGAGTTGGATACGTTATCATCCGCTAGACTCAACTGAGAAAAGTTTTAAACGAACCTGAATGCTTGCACAGGAAGCTTTCTTATGGCCGTATGTGCTCTCCTCATCCGGAGGCAACGTAATCATCGTTTAACTTTTAATGGCAACGAATAATTTAAAGACAAAATAATGTTTTTCTTTGATTTAACATTTGTTTGAGCACACGGGTTAATCGCGTTCGGTGTCAGGTGTTTCGGGAATGGCCGGGCGATGCCATCGGGAGTAGCTCTTTATTGCATCCAAGCCGTGGAATATCACTTAATTGCTTCCCTTGTCCTTAATTGGCTCGCGTGTGTAGGCCGTAAACCCTTGTGGTCGCGACTGGGGTCGGCTTAGCCCCCACGTAAACTACTGTGAGGACCACCCCGATGTCCTCACTTTTTTGCCTTAGTTCGTATATCTCTCTCTCACTTCAACTTAGCTTAACATAGTCTAGATATAAGATAGCTTGCGTAGACATAAGATAGCTTAGATATAAGATAGGTAAGGGTTGTTTTTGCTTTTTGAGAGAGAGAAAATTAACGTAACTTACCATTTTTAGATTTGCTTTTGTTTGAAAGAGATATTAACGTAAGATAGGCTTTTCTTGCGCACTTCATAAACTTAATTTGGGGGGAACTACAATAGTTTAAGTTAGATTATAAGGTATTATTGTATATGGAACTGTATTTATCTAATAAATGATATATATGGTGAGCGTGGGTTTGGCATGAGGGTGGTGTCTCCCTATATATATCATTTATTAAATAGAGCGTTTCATTTATAGTTTTAAGATAGTTATAAGTTTAAAAAATTCCCCACCGCCGCCGTCGCCGAGGTTGCAGTGCCGATTGGGATGCGTCTTCATGGTTTCCTCTGCATAAAGACTTATTTAAAATGTATGTACAATAAAACACTCTTTTTGTTTATTTTTATTTAAACCCATCACATTAGTTTTAAAGTTAGGTAGTTTTAGTAAAAATTGTAATTATTTTTAAGTATTTTGACGCGATCAGGGCAAAGTTAGATTTTAAGTATTTATTGTAAACGAAGCTTTATATTAATATATATATTATATATTTTGGTGAGTGGGCGGTTGAGGTGGTAACACCAAAAACAAAATATAATATATTTAATATAAAGGTTCGCAAACGATCTTAAACCGAATAAGAAATCTTGTACTTGTAACAATGGGAACAAGAAATCTTATTTGGGGATCCCAAGTTTAAGTTTGTTAAATTAGTTCATAAGTATTGTAAACGGAACTCTAATATATATTTGGGCGGTTTTAGTCTAAAAATATATATTTAGAGTTTCGTATCATTTATAAAACTAAAATGTTTGTTACCAAATAAAATTATTATGGGGTTATTTTATTTGTTGTTAATTATTTTACATCTTTATTCTGTAAATAAAAGTTGAATCTTCCGGTTAAACTTTTATTTGCAGAATAAAGATGCAAAATAATTAACAACAAATAAAATAACCCCATAATAATGACAATTTATATACGGTAACAAATGTTTCAGTTTTATAACTAAACCCTGTGTGACATTGTTATAAATTATTAATAGATTTGTTAATAAATTTAGTAGAAAATAATTATGAACAGACTTTTTAAACTCAAAGTCTTTTACGATTCAATTGTTGTTTTTCTGTTCATAATTGTTACTAAATTTGTTAACAAATCTGTTAACTATTTATGCCTGTCAAACAGTCCTTTGTAATAAAGAATGCCAATAAACTTTAATTTTTATAAGATAAAGTCTTGTAATTTCTTAAAAAACAAATATATTTTTATATTTAAAAAATTGTAATATCTTAAAATACAAATATATTGTTATATTGAAAAATTGATTTTTTAGTCTAAGTCCCTACACGTATGTAGTTTTTAAAACGTCCGCTAGGGGGCAGCACCTGTCGATAACGATTTCAACTTGGGGTTTTAAGCAATTAAAATATTTTCTTTTTTGTACATGCGTACGTACATACACATACGTCCCATTTTCAGTAAGTATAAATTCCCAATAGGTATACGTCCCATATTCACTAAGTACAAATTCCCAATAGGTATACGTCTCATGTGCATTGTACATGCGTACGTACATACACATATAGTTTTTAAAACATCCGCTAGGGGGCAGCACCTGTTGATAAAGATTTCAACTTTGGAGTACTTTTTTTCACCTATGTTCAGAGACTAAAATTTTCATATATATATACGTCCCATTTTCAAAAAGTACAAATTCCCAAAAGGTATACGTCCCATTTTCACTGAGTACAAATTCCCAATAGGTATACGTCTCATGTGCTGCCCCCAAACGGCCATTTTCGGAACTATTTAGAATCCTGTATGTACGTATGTATAAATAGGTATACGTTCACGGACACCAAATTCCCAATAGGTATACGTCCCATATTTACTAAGTACAAATTCCCAATAGGTATACGTCTCATGTGCTGTCCCCAAACGGCCATTTTCGGAACTATTTAGAATCCTGTATGTACGTATGTATAAATAGGTATACGTTCACTAACACCAAATTCCCAATAGGTATACGTCCCATTTTCACTAAGTACAAATTCCCAATAGGTATACGTCTCATGTGCTGCCCCCAAACGGCCATTTTCGGAACTAGTTACAAACACAGCGTTATTTCTGGTTGCCTATATTTTAGGCGTAATGCTTTACGATAGGTGCTGCCATCTAGCGGTCATTTTTGGAACTATATACGTATAGGGACTTAAAATCTTACAGAATTCATCCCCTAAGTACAAGGAATAAAAGAAAATAGACAAATTATATTTTAATTTATATTTTATTGTATTAAATATTGTACATTAGGGTAGTTTACATGAAATACAACAATGTAAGATACAAATAAACAATAAATACAAGTAAAACTTATACAAACTATTATTTAAACATCCCTATTTCTAATTTTTCAGGACAAGGGTAAGTATATTTATGTATAAAATACAAAGAATAAGAATTAAAAATACAATTTAAGCTATAAACATGATAAAGACAACAATGTATTACAAATAAACAATAAAAATTACTTAAACTAATACAAGTTTTATTTAACAACCCCTTATTTATTTCAGAGGTAATACCACAACTAAGAGACAGGGAAGTATGTACACAGTTGATGCTGTTTAATTGGGAGAACAGGGAAGTATGAGAACTTTATTTTACATATTAATAATTTTTGTAAAATGTCATTTTAAAACTATTAAAACATAGCTAATTTTATTTGAAATAACATCTACGTATTCTGTATAACAAAAACATGTGACATTAAAAAAAAAATGAACATTTGTTCAACTTTTTAACAAAACGAAGCTGTCAAATTTCAATTAGCGCATTTTTAAACCCTTGGCCCTACGCCCTTGAAACTTAAATATGTTGTTCTACGACCCCGACATTTCAAAGGATTCGAAGGGAACGCGAAATTTCAAGGAAATCGCTGAAAACCCAGCCGTTTCCGAGATACGAGCCCTTAAAGTTTTCCGAGGGATTTAACGCTTAAATACGTTAATTAAAAGGGCTAAAAGGCCGAAAAATAGCGTATCGGAAGGAATTGAACCCACCCTTTCCATTGGCTTGCACAGAATTGATGAAAACCCTTTTATTTACAATATATTTGCCCTTAAAGTTTAGTTCAAACGATTTGCAAACTACCATTAAAACGCTAATTTTATTTGAAATAACATCTACGTATTCTGTATAACAAAAATGACTTTAAAAAAAAAATGAGAATTTGTTCAACTTTTTAACAAAACGAAGCTGTCAAATTTCAATTAGCGCGTTTTTAAACCCTTGGCCCTACGCCCTTGAAACTTAAATATGTTGTTCTACGACCCCGACATTTCAAAGGACTCGAAGGGAACGCGAAATTTCAAGGAAATCGCTGAAAACCCAGCCGTTTCCGAAATACGAGCCCTTAAAGTTTTCCGAAGGGTTTAACGCTTAAATACGTTAATTAAAAGGGCTAAAAGGCCGAAAAATAGTGTATCGGGTGGATTTGAACCCGCCCTTTCCATTGGCTTGCGCAGAATTTATGAAAACCCTTTGATTTACAATATATTCGCCCTTCAAGTTTGTGGCGAAGGGCCTACGCTAACTCCGGAACTACAAGGGCTAGAAGGGCCGGACAAGTTTTAAAAGGTTTGTTTGGACCTGCACAATAACATATTGACCCTTTAAGTTCATGGCGAAGGGCTTGCGCGAAGTCCGAAACTAAAAGGGCTAGAAGGGCCGGACAAGTTTTATAAGGTTTCTTTGGACCTGCACAATAACATATTTACCCTTCAAGTGCATGGCGAAGGGCTTGCGCGAACTCCGGAACTAAAAGGGCTAGAAGGGCCGGACTATTTTTTTTAAACTTACTTGGACCTGCATAATTGAAATCCGTGGTCATATTTACCCGAAGGGCTCAAATAAGCCCTAAGCCCTTTGAAAAAGGGCGCACTCCTGTCGGATGGTTGTTTTCGTACCTAGAGAACTTAATACTAAAGGATAGGATAGGAAAATAAGGAAAAATCCTTAGATATTAGGATATTTCCCTGTCTCTTATATTATTACATAGGAAAGGTAAATAAACAACTCTTTTATTTATTTATTCTTATAAAAATATCATCTATTATCTTCATCCAGTGTCGTAGTTACCGTATCCTATCTCTGGGTGTAGTCCCGGCCCTTCGCGGAACCTGAAAACATACATAAACATTATTTATTTTGAGCGGCAAAGTACAAAAGATATAATAAATAAACACTTAATTATAGTGGGGGTATTACGTGGTAATATTAATATTATGTTTTTAAAATAAAGACTTCAGTTCCTATCGGGCTTTGGTGAAGTGAACATGGGGTGTGTGCTTGTGAATAATCGTGAAGTGTAAATTACAAACGAAAAACTTGGGCATTTTTATTGCAATCGTTCTCTACTACAACTTATAGTTCGCGATATATTTTGAAAATATTAGATTTCCCCTGCAACCTTCTTACAATTATTTAAATAACTTTAAATAGTTTTCAATTTATTTAAATTTTATAAAAACAATCTGAATTTAATAAGTTAATAGTAAACTATTTTTAAATGTTCACTAATTATTTATTACAATAAAATCTAAGTATTCCAGATTCATTTTTAACTTTTACTGATATTATAATATTAATTATTATTTAAAATGTTGCATAAGTCTCTGTTTGCCCGTTGGTGTTTATTATTTAATCCTCAGTCAAAATTTGATTGTTGTAAATGTTAGTTTACTATACGGTTGTTGTATATTAAAAAAAAATGTCTTTAGTGTTATTAAAATAACTATAATTGTTCGTGAAAGTGTGGTTTATTGTTTTATTAATATCAAGTGTTATACATGTTATTCTAATTGGTGTCAGTGTTACGTAATGTATACTGCTCTGTGAAAATCGCCGATGATGATATATTACAGTGATGATGAAACAGTGGATGATATATTAAGAAAATTCGCAGCCTTCACAAATACATGTAAGTATGAACCTTTTGGTATTACATTTCCCTTTTTTCTGTAAACTGTGTAACTTAAAACTATATGTTTGCCGTATCCTAATAAGTGAATTTTACATAAAATGTAAATTTTTACATCCCTATTTATTATTTTTATTCGTGCAGGAATAATAAATGAAAATATGAAACAAGTTGCACATGACAAAGTTCAGAGAAAATTTAATTAAAACACATTTTATTTTAACGCTCTGTAACTCCTAAACCAATCAAAGTTAAAAATTATAATCAGATGTATCTTATAGAGAATTTTATGTAGATTACAAATTTTCATGATGCAAGTTGTTATCTTTAACCATGTAGGAGTAATAAATAAAAATATAAAATAAGAAAGCATGACAAAAAATAGCGAAATATAACAGTTTAGGCTCGATTTGGGTTTAGTGAGAACTAAAAAATTGCATTTTTTTTTGTTGTAATGTGTTCTTTTAACTAAAATAGAATAATAAAACACAAAATTAGAGCGCGCAGAGAGGTAATTATAAAATATTTAGCAAAAATAGAGTAAAATTTTACTTATAATAAATTTGTGTTTTCTGTAATGAAATGAACACTAAAAATGCTTGTTATGAAGACACAGTACACTTGTTAATGAATTACCACTTTAAAACACGAAATTGGGGTAGTAAAGTAATGATTAATAGGTATTTTAGTAAAAAATCAACTTAACCTAAAATGATGAGAGAACATAATAACACGAACATCGTTCAAAATGAAAGTCGGTAATATAGGATAAACCAGTGATACTAAAACAGTGGTTTCCTTTGTAAAAATCCTGACTTAAACAATTTTCTTTAAAAAATCCTGAGGAAAACAATACGTAACACAAACTCATGTTTCAAAAATTTGTAAAAAACCCAGACAATAACAATACCTAACGCACACTCACGTTTTAATAAATTTTGAAAAAAAATCCTGACAAAAACAATACCTGACGCACAGTAATGTTGTAAGATTTTTTAAAAAAATATCCTAACAATAACAATACCTAACGCACACTCATGTTTTAAGAATATTTTTAAAAAATCCTAACAATAACAATACCTAACGCACACTCATGTTTTAAGATATTTTTAAAAAAATCCTAACAATAACAATACCTAACGCACACTATGGTTTTAATTTTTTTTTAAAAAAATCCTAACAATAACAATACCTAACGCACACTCATGTTTTAAGATATTTTTAAAAAAATCCTAACAATAACAATACCTAACGCACACTAAGGTTTTAATTTTTTTTTAAAAAAATCCTAACAATAACAATACCTAACGCACACTCATGTTTTAAGATATTTTTAAAAAAATCCTAACAATAACAATACCTAACGCACACTATGGTTTTAATTTTTTTTAAAAAAATCCTAACAAAAACAATACCTAACGCACACTCATGTCTTAAGAATTTTTTAAAAAAAACCTAACAATAACAATACCTAACGCACACTCATGTTTTAAGAATTTTTTTAAAAAATCCTAACAATAACAATACCTAACGCACACTCATGTTTTAAGATATTTTTAAAAAAATCCTAACAATAACAATACCTAACGCACACTATGGTTTTAATTTTTTTTAAAAAAATCCTAACAATAACAATACCTAACGCACACTCATGTCTTAAGAATTTTTAAAAAAAATCCTAACAATAACAATACCTAACGCACACTAATGTTTTAATAATTTTTTAAAAAAAAGCAGACTAAAACAATACCTAACGCAAACTTTTGAATCGTAAAAAACAGTTTTAGTATCACTGTATATCCAATATACCCACTATATTCATGTTAGTTTACAATATTTCGACAGATGAACACAGAATTATAAATGAAAAAATGTTATAAAACGAAGGAAAAGAAGGAAAAGAAACCAAAATTTTGCAAATATACATTAATTGAAACAGTATTATTCGTACCGAAGCGTAAGTACCTACTTAAACATAGAAATATATATAGTTCACCTAACCTATTTTTTTACTTAAAAATGCCAATATCTCTATAAATATAACTTTCCTCGGGCAAATTTTTTGGTATTTAGTGTTTTTAATGGTTTACTAACTATATATATCCATCAATATAAAATTCGTGAATGCTCACTAAACTGAAATTTAGCCTAACTTATTTATTGTATCTGCAATTTGTGTTTATCTGTATTAATATTATCGCTTTTTATATTAATATCTAAAGTTAAAATTTCATATAGAAAACTATTTGTCAACATTTAAACAATTTTAAAACTTTGTTTATTTATACTAAGATGCATTCTCAATTGTAATTTGAAACGTACAAGTATCTATCTTGCTTAGTATCAGAGATATTGAGTCCTAAAGTCAAAATTTCCTATAGAAAAGTATTTGTCATTGACAAATTCTTTCAGCATTTCAGCAATTTTCAAAATATACGTGTTTATAGAGAAATGCAAGCTGAATTCAAATTTAAAACATACACAAGTTCCTATCTTAGTTTCAGAGATTTGAGCCCTAAAGTTGAAATTTCCTTTAAAAAAGTATCTGTCCTTCAACAAGCATAAATGATAAATTTTTCAGCAATGAATATCACCCTTTCTGTCAACCCTAATTTTCATAAAATATATTTCGCGGGTAGTTCATGTACCCTGTTTACAAATAAATTTCAAAAATCTTATAAGATGATCAACAAGTTATATAATACTTAGACATTCATTATAATTTTTGTTATTCGTTATTTTAATTGTTGACTACTATTTTTTTTGTTATCTAATGGCCTAACTTATACACAGTAATTTAGTCAGTTTCATTGTTGCAGTGATAGTGAACAGAAGTGTGTGTGGTGTGCTCGTGTAGTGTGTCTTTGAGGATGACTTCCCAGCACTTGGAGAAGACATATGGACACCTTCAGAATTTGGAGTTATACTTAGGGAAATTATTTGTTTATAGTAAGTACTATTTTTTTATTATTATTTTTGAACTACTAAATAGTTGTACCCATTATTTTTAGAAATAATGGCTTATTATTTTTCATGTAGTTATACTTTACATTTCAATAATAATTGTTAAAGTTGTATAGAAATATTATATATTGTTGTACATATTATATACCTATATATTTTATTAAGTACATATATTTAATTTCATGTGTAAGTAATTATGAATATGTATGACATTAAATGTGACACATAATACAATACAATCAATACTTCAAAAATTAATTAAAATACTTAAATATTAAATTTCTCGCACTTTCTTTCATATTTTTTTTAATAATTATCTACAAAAAAATAAAAAAAATTTAAACCATATTATTATTTGTAACTACTAATTCAAAATTTAATTTCGAATATCTTTTTTATTGTTACAGAACCATGTAACAGAGAAATGAACTATGGTCCTGGACGATCCGTGGAAGGATATGAGTGAGTTGCAGAAGGACATGAATCCAGTTTTCAGCGTCGGAGATGGTCACACTGTTATAGAACATCGCAAAACATCACACAACATGTATTTGGATCCCTCAAGACTTATGTATATGATTTATGTAAATAAATAAATAAAACTTATCCTCCTAAACATTAAGTACTCGTATATAAAATTAATACATCGCAAGAAACATCGATATATAGTTAAATTATGTCATTAAACACACACACACACACACACACACACATTATATATATATATATATATATATATATATATATATATATATATATATATATATTCATATTCATATTCATACATTACCTACATAATTCACATACAAGCATACATAAATATATACATACTTTTTAAACGGTACAGAAAACAAATATTAACTCCGTATTCGGCGATTACAATTCCTAAAACGTTATATACATATAGAAAACAACCCCCTGAGAGGCGCAATCTTATTTAGTTTTTCAGTATATAATTATAAATTGAATATATGCAACAGACATTTAGTTATATTTTGAAAAAAAAACATGACGTTTTTTTCAGCAATTCGAATTCCTAAAACATAGCATATATATAGAAAACAGCTCCCTGAATCCAAATTTGAAAACCGTAAGTCTCTATCTCACTTAGTTTTTGGGTATTTTATTTTAAACTTAATATATTCAATAGACATTTACCTATATTTTTTTTAAATCATTACAGAAATTTTTTTCAGCAATTCGAATTTCTGAAACATAGCATATATATAGAAAACAACCCCCTGAATACAAACTTGAAAACCGCAAGTCTCTATCTCACTTAGTTTTTGAGTATTTTATTTTAAACTTAATATATTCAACAGACATTTACCAATATTTTTTAAAAATCATTACCGAATTTTTTTTCAGCAATTCGAATTTCTAAAATCTAATTTGAAAACCGCAAGTCTCTATCTCAATCAGTTTTTGATTATTTTATTTTTACTTTAATATATGCAATAGACACTTAGTTATATTTTTAAACAAGCATTACTGAAATTATTTTCAGCAAATCGAATTCCTGAAACTTAACGTATATATAGGAAACAACCCCCTAAATACGAATTTGGAAACCGCAAGTCTCTATCTCATTTAGTTTTTGATTATTTTATTTTTAACTTAATATATTCAGTAGACATTTAGTCAGATTTTTAAACAAGCAATACTGAAATTATTTTCAGCAATTCGAATTCCTGAAACTTAACGTATATATAGGAAACAACCCCCTGAATACGAATTTGGAAACCGCAAGTCACTATCTCACATAGTTTTTGATTATTTTATTTTTACTTTAATATATGCAATAGACACTTAGTTATATTTTTAAACAAGCATTACTGAAATTATTTTCAGCAATTCGAATTCCTGAAACTTAACGTATATATAGGAAACAACCCCCTGAATACGAATTTCGAAACCGCAAGTCTCTATCTCACATAGTTTTTGATTATTTTATTTCTAACTTAATATATGCAATAAACATTTAGTTAGATTTTTAAACAAGCATTACTGAAATTATTTTCAGCAATTCGAATTCCTGAAACAACTTATATATAGGAAACAACCTCCTGAATACGAATTTGGAAACCGCAAGTCTTTATCTCATTTAGTTTTTGATTATTTTATTTTTAACTTAATATATGCAATAAACATTTAGTTGATTTTTAAACAAGCATTACTGAAATTATTTTCAGCAATTCGAATTCCTGAAACTTAACTTATATATAGGAAACAACCCCCTGAATACGAATATAGAAACCGCAAGTCTCTATCTCATTTAGTTATTGATTATTTTATTTTTAACTTAATATATGCAATAAACATTTAGTTAGATTTTTAAACAAGCAATACTGAAATTATTTTCAGCAATTCGAAATATTGAAACTTGACGTATATATAGGAAACAACCCCCTAAATACGAATTTGGAAACCGCAAGTCTATCTCATTTAGTTTTTGATTATTTTATTTTTAACTTAATATATTCAGTAGACATTTAGTCAGATTTTTAAACAAGCAATACTGAAATTATTTTCAGCAATTCGAATTCCTGAAACTTAACGTATATATAGGAAACAACCCCCTGAATACGAATTTGGAAACCGCAAGTCACTATCTCACATAGTTTTTGATTATTTTATTTTTACTTTAATATATGCAATAGACACTTAGTTATATTTTTAAACAAGCATTACTGAAATTATTTTCAGCAATTCGAATTCCTGAAACTTAACGTATATATAGGAAACAACCCAGCCACGTAGCCAGGGGAGGGGCTCGAGGGGCTGAAGCCCCCCCCGAAATTCTTATAAATTTCGTTTACATCTATCCAAAGGTATCTATCATACTATCTAAATTTGAAAAAGTGAAATTTCACTTTTCCGTAGTACACGACTTATAACTGTTTGAAACAGTGAATATTCACTATGAGAAAGTGAATATTAGCTTTTTGAAAACGTGAATTTTCACTTTGGAAAAAAGTCAATTTTCTTAACACGCGCGGGATAAAGCCCACTTTTCCAGCCCTTCGGGCTGCCAAAATGGCCTTCTCCCGCGTTTGTCACGAAAAATTACGTTCGTTACACGACGGAAAAGTCGATTCCTCACGAGTGTCATTTAGAACTCAGCTTCGCCTCGCTCCGAAAGTACACTCGTTACGGAATACGAACTTTGCCGTCCTAGTAACGAAAATACCTATTCAAATTATTTGAATCACGCGCGAAAAGAATTTTCGCAATTACTTTAAAGAGATATGATATAGCGTTCCCATATGAGAAAGTACTATAAGAAAGTGTCAGTTGCTATTATAGTTATGAAGTTATGTGCCTAACTTCACTGTCTAAAGCGTACTATACTCGAGCCGCTTTTGAACGCCTGTGTTAATCGTATTTGAAGAGGTTGAAATGAAGCGATCTAAAACGAGTCAATTAAGCATCGTTTCTTTTTTTAAGAAACCTAAATTTGATTTAGATTCTAATCGTGAGTAGAGGTTATGTTGTTATATCTTTGTTGTTTCGCATTGCAAACGTTTACTGTTTTATTTGCCAATTTATAAAAATACAGATTATTACATTTACATAAAATTTCACATGATTATTTAATAACTATTGTGTTGAGAAAAGAAAACATTGCTACTTGGATAGAAATTTGATAGAGGAAAATTAATTAATCCCTCCCCACCATTTCCTAAAATCTCGAAGCTCCCCCCGAGAAAAAATCCTGGCTACGGGCCTGAAACAACCCCCTGAATACGAATTTCGAAACCGCAAGTCTCTATCTCACATAGTTTTTGATTATTTTATTTTTAACTTAATATATGCAATAAACATTTACTTAGATTTTTAAACAAGCAATACTGAAATTATTTTCAGCAATTCGAATTGATGAAACTTAACGTATATATAGGAAACAACCCTCTGAATACGAATTTCGAAACCGCAAGTCTCTATCTCACATAGTTTTTGATTATTTTATTTTAAACTTCATATATGCCATAAACATTTAGTTAGATTTTTAAACAAGCATTACTGAAATTATTTTCAGCAATTCAAATTCCTGAATCTTAATATATAGGAAACTACCCCACGAATTTGGAAACTGCAAATCTCTATCTCACTTAGTTTTTTAAATTTAATATATTCAACAGACATTTACCTATATTTTTAAAAAATCATTACTTAATTTTTTTTCAGCAATTCGAATTTCTGAAACACTGTATATATATAGAAAACAACCCTCTGAATCCTTTAGATAAGTATTTGTCCTTGAACAAGCATAAATGATTTTTCAGCAATGAATATCACCCTTTCGGGCAACCCTAAAATTCACAAAAGCCTTATGCAGTAATCGATAAGTTATATAATACTTAGACATTCATTATAATTTTTGTTATTCTTTATTATTTTAACTATTTTTTTTATTATTATCTAATGGCCCAACTGTTATATACATTAATTTTGTCAGTTTCATTGTTACAGTGCTAGTGAACAGACGTGTACGTGGTGTGCTCATATAGTGTGCTTTCGAGAACTGCTTCCTGGTGCTTGGAGAAGACACATGGACACCTTCAGGACTTGGAGTTATACTTAGGGAAATAATTTATTTATAGTAAGTTTTATTTTTTTTATTATTTTCTTAACTACTGAATAGTTGTAACCATTATTGGGTATATCAGCCAATATTCCTAAGGATTATTTTTGATGTAGATATACTTTACATTTCAATAATAATTTGAATTTATTTAGAATTATTTAGTGCCGTATACACATATCATATATTATAAATACATGTTATATATGTATTTTACTACATATATTTTATTTTATATTTAAATAATTATGAATATATAAAACTTTAAAAAGAAATATTTCCATTTTTTATTCGTAAAATTATAATAGCACACCCCTAACGCAATTGCGTGATACAGGTCTCAATAAATAACGGCCTATAGAATTGTACACATATAAGTATTGAATTTCTCGCACTTTCTTTCATATTAAGTTTTTTTTTTAATAATTATAAACGATTAAAAAATTTCAACGTTCATATTATAATCTATAACTACTAATTCAAAAGTTAATTTCGAATATAATTTTATTGTTACAGAACCATGTAACAGAGAAATGAACTATGGTCCTGGACGAGCCGTGGAAGGATATGAGTGAGTTACAGAAGGACATGAATCCAGATTTCAGCGTTGGAGATGGTCACACTGTTGCAGAACATCGCCAAACATCACCCAACATGTATTTGGATCTCTCAAGACTTATTTATAAGATTTATGTAATTTAATAAATAAAACTTATCCTCTTAAACATTAAGTATTCGTATATCAAATTAATATAAGGCAAGAAACATCGGCACATAATCAATTCATGTCATTAAACAACACATATATATTCATTTTCATAAGGTATTTATTCATACATTACCTACATAACTAATTCACATACTATACATATACATACATACTTTTTAAAGGGTACAGAAAACAAAAAGCCAAATTCAAACATTACCTATTAAAAATTAACTCCGTCTTCGGCGATTATAATTTCTAAAACGTTATATGCATATATAAAACAACCCCCTGAATACGAATATGGAAACCGCAAGTCTCTATCTCATTTAGTTTTTGATTATTATATTTTTAACTGAATATATTCAATAGACATTTAGTTATATTTTTAAACAAGCATTACTGAAACTATTTTCAGCAATTCGATTTCTTGAAACTTAACGTATATATGGGAAACAACCCCTGAATATGAATTTGGACATCGCAAGTCACTATCTGACATAGTTTTTGATTATTTTATTTTTAACTTAATATATGCAATAAACATTTAGTTGATTTTTAAACAAGCATTACTGAAATTATTTTCAGCAATTCGAATTCCTGAAACTTAACTTATATATAGGAAACAACCCCCTGAATACGAATATAGAATCCGCAAGTCTCTATCTCACTTAGTTTTTGATTATTTTATTTTTAACTTAATATATACAATAGACATTTAGTTACATTTTTAAACAAGCATTACTGACACTATTTTCAGTAATTCGAATACCTGAAACTTAACTTATATATAGGAAACAACCCCCTGAATACGAATATGGAAACCGCAAGTCACTATCTCACATAGTTTTTGATTATTTTATTTTTAACTTAATATATACAATAGACATTTAGTTAGATTATTAAACAATCATTACAGAAATTATTTTCAGCAATTCGAATTCCTGAAACTTAACTTATATATAGGAAACAACCCCCTGAATACGAATATGGAAACCGCAAGTCTCTATCTCATTTAGTTTTTGATTATTTTATTTTTAACTGAATATATTCAATAGACATTTAGTTATATTTATAAACAAGCATTACTGAAAGTATTTTCAGCAATTCGAATTCCTGAAACTTAACTTATATATATAGGAGACAACCCCCTGAATACGAATATAGAATCCGCAAGTCTCTATCTCATTTAGTTTTTGATTATTTTATTTTTAACTGAATATATTCAATAGACATTTAGTTATATTTATAAACAAGCATTACTGAAAGTATTTTCAGCAATTCGAATTCCTGAAACTTAACTTATATATATAGGAAACAACCCCCTGAATACGAATATAGAATCCGCAAGTCTCTATCTCATTTAGTTTTTGATTATTTTATTGTTAACTTAATATATGCAATAAACATTTAGTTGATTTTTAAACAAGCATTACTGAAATTATTTTCAGCAATTCGAATTCCTGAAACTTAACTTATATATAGGAAACAACCCCCTGAATACGAATATAGAATCCGCAAGTCTCTATCTCATTTAGTTTTTGATTATTTTATTTTTAACTTAATATATGCAATAAACATTTAGTTGATTTTTAAACAAGCATTACTGAAATTATTTTCAGCAATTCGAATTCCTGAAACTTAACTTATATATAGGAAACAACCCCCTGAATACGAATATAGAATCCGCAAGTCTCTATCTCACTTAGTTTTTGATTATTTTATTTTTAACTTAATATATACAATAGACATTTAGTTACATTTTTAAACAAGCATTACTGAAACTATTTTCAGCAATTCGATTTCTTGAAACTTAACGTATATATGGGAAACAACCCCTGAATATGAATTTGGACATCGCAAGTCACTATCTGACATAGTTTTTGATTATTTTATTTTTAACTTAATATATGCAATAAACATTTAGTTGATTTTTAAACAAGCATTACTGAAATTATTTTCAGCAATTCGAATTCCTGAAACTTAACTTATATATAGGAAACAACCCCCTGAATACGAATATAGAATCCGCAAGTCTCTATCTCACTTAGTTTTTGATTATTTTATTTTTAACTTAATATATACAATAGACATTTAGTTACATTTTTAAACAAGCATTACTGACACTATTTTCAGTAATTCGAATACCTGAAACTTAACTTATATATAGGAAACAACCCCCTGAATACGAATATGGAAACCGCAAGTCACTATCTCACATAGTTTTTGATTATTTTATTTTTAACTTAATATATACAATAGACATTTAGTTAGATTATTAAACAATCATTACAGAAATTATTTTCAGCAATTCGAATTCCTGAAACTTAACTTATATATAGGAAACAACCCCCTGAATACGAATATGGAAACCGCAAGTCTCTATCTCATTTAGTTTTTGATTATTTTATTTTTAACTGAATATATTCAATAGACATTTAGTTATATTTATAAACAAGCATTACTGAAAGTATTTTCAGCAATTCGAATTCCTGAAACTTAACTTATATATATAGGAGACAACCCCCTGAATACGAATATAGAATCCGCAAGTCTCTATCTCATTTAGTTTTTGATTATTTTATTTTTAACTGAATATATTCAATAGACATTTAGTTATATTTATAAACAAGCATTACTGAAAGTATTTTCAGCAATTCGAATTCCTGAAACTTAACTTATATATATAGGAAACAACCCCCTGAATACGAATATAGAATCCGCAAGTCTCTATCTCATTTAGTTTTTGATTATTTTATTGTTAACTTAATATATGCAATAAACATTTAGTTGATTTTTAAACAAGCATTACTGAAATTATTTTCAGCAATTCGAATTCCTGAAACTTAACTTATATATAGGAAACAACCCCCTGAATACGAATATAGAATCCGCAAGTCTCTATCTCATTTAGTTTTTGATTATTTTATTTTTAACTTAATATATGCAATAAACATTTAGTTGATTTTTAAACAAGCATTACTGAAATTATTTTCAGCAATTCGAATTCCTGAAACTTAACTTATATATAGGAAACAACCCCCTGAATACGAATATAGAATCCGCAAGTCTCTATCTCACTTAGTTTTTGATTATTTTATTTTTAACTTAATATATACAATAGACATTTAGTTACATTTTTAAACAAGCATTACTGACACTATTTTCAGTAATTCGAATACCTGAAACTTAACTTATATATAGGAAACAACCCCCTGAATACGAATATGGAAACCGCAAGTCTCTATCTCATTTAGTTTTTGATTATTTTATTTTTAACTGAATATATTCAATAGACATTTAGTTATATTTATAAACAAGCATTACTGAAAGTATTTTCAGCAATTCGAATTCCTGAAACTTAACTTATATATATATAGGAAACAACCCCCTGAATACGAATATAGAATCCGCAAGTCTCTATCTCATTTAGTTTTTGATTATTTTATTTTTAACTTAATATATGCAATAAACATTTAGTTGATTTTTAAACAAGCATTACTGAAATTATTTTCAGCAATTCGAATTCCTGAAACTTAACTTATATATAGGAAACAACCCCCTGAATACTAATATAGAATCCGCAAGTCTCTATCTCATTTAGTTTTTGATTATTTTATTTTTAACTTAATATATGCAATAAACATTTAGTTGATTTTTAAACAAGCATTACTGAAATTATTTTCAGCAATTCGAATTCCTGAAACTTAACTTATATATAGGAAACAACCCCCTGAATACGAATATAGAATCCGCAAGTCTCTATCTCATTTAGTTTTTGATTATTTTATTTTTAACTTAATATATGCAATAAACATTTAGTTGATTTTTAAACAAGCATTACTGAAATTATTTTCAGCAATTCGAATTCCTGAAACTTAACTTATATATAGGAAACAACCCCCTGAATACTAATATAGAATCCGCAAGTCTCTATCTCATTTAGTTTTTGATTATTTTTAACTTAATATATGCAATAAACATTTAGTTATATTTTTAAACAACCATTACTGAAATTATTTTCAGCAATTCGAATACCTGAAACTTAACTTATATATAGGAAACAACCCCCTGAATACGAATATAGAATCCGCAAGTCTCTATCTCATTTAGTTTTTGATTATTTTATTTTTAACTTAATATATGCAATAAACATTTAGTTGATTTTTAAACAAGCATTACTGAAATTATTTTCAGCAATTCGAATTCCTGAAACTTAACTTATATATAGGAAACAACCCCCTGAATACGAATATAGAATCCGCAAGTCTCTATCTCATTTAGTTTTTGATTATTTTATTTTTAACTTAATATATGCAATAAACATTTAGTTGATTTTTAAACAAGCATTACTGAAATTATTTTCAGCAATTCGAATTCCTGAAACTTAACTTATATATAGGAAACAACCCCCTGAATACGAATATAGAATCCGCAAGTCTCTATCTCATTTAGTTTTTGATTATTTTATTTTTAACTTAATATATGCAATAAACATTTAGTTGATTTTTAAACAAGCATTACTGAAATTATTTTCAGCAATTCGAATTCCTGAAACTTAACTTATATATAGGAAACAACCCCCTGAATACGAATATAGAATCCGCAAGTCTCTATCTCATTTAGTTTTTGATTATTTTTAACTTAATATATGCAATAAACATTTAGTTATATTTTTAAACAACCATTACTGAAATTATTTTCAGCAATTCGAATTCCTGAAACTTAGCGTATATATAGGAAACAACCCCCTGAATACGAATTTGGAAATCGCAAGTCGCTATCTCACTTAGTTTTGAATATTTCAAACTTAATATATTTAATAAACAGGATAAAAAATATATAAGAATTATGTACGAAACTATATAATTGTATTTAGCTTTGATTTTTCTGCACCATCGTTTCATCCCTTAACTGAGATACATACGTATGTTAATACCTACTGACTTGTAATCTAATATTAGGAAAACTCTGATCGTTATAAATACTACATAATTAATGTATAACAATATTTATTGACATTATGATATATACTAATATATATTTTCTTTAATAGAAAAAAATAAATCATATGTTACCCTTTATAAAACATAATAACTCTTTTATTCGTAGCACAATATTTTTTTACGTTCTATACTTTAGTAAATCATCCATATATTGTTATCTTTAATAGTAGTATTTTCTTATTCATATGTAAAAAAAATGATACACTTTTACGCTATTATGTTATTATTTCATTATATTCATATCTTCATAAATAAATGTACATGTCGAAATAAAATTATTCTTATCAAAAATTGCACTATATCTTCTGATAAACAAAACTATCATCCCTCATGTATATATGCATAAGATAGACTATTCTTTCACAGTCAAATTTGACGTATTTAGAGCATATATCATCATCTTTGCATTTGTGAAACCGCGACCGTTTTGTAATGCATCGCAATTCACAAACACAAAGATAAACATATTAAATAATGTATTTCATGTATTATATATGTATCATTATTATGTAATAAATCGATCAATAAATCCTTGTAAAATAACAATATATTTCATTCCAATACTACTACCAAAAATCGCATTCCAAAGATCTAGGTTCATATCCCGATAGCTACCAATGATCCTGTAGCCCGTCAATCTGAAACCAGAGCGACGAGCTACAAGATCTTGCAAACTAAAAGTCCAGGTTCGATTCACACCAGCTACCAGCAAACCAGCCGAGCATCCCAGCGACCAGCCGAGCGTCCCAGCCTAGCTAGCCCACCAGGGCGTACTGCAGCCTACGGTCTGCAGTACGAATCCTGGGGTCTAGCTAGAAATCCAGTAAAAAGCCGTATATAGCTCGTTATAGCCGAATAACCGAGGTTCACGGAGCAGAGTGGCCGGTTCGATACCACCGCTCCCGCTGAATGACTAAAATTCTATCAGACAGCAGTATATAGCTAGAAATTCTTGGTAGAAGGGGTACGATCGACGATTCGGCGTACAAAAGCCTTGCTGTGGCATTTTGATCGGTTGGAATTTTTATTTTTATGAATAAATGCCTTGCTACAAGATTTCTGAGTCTAAGATTTGTGTTTTGATGAGTACTAGCCTTGCGACGGCGTTGAAATTATAAGTTTTTGTGGATATTAGGCTTGCTATCGGCTGTATACACGTCTGGCAGCTCGAAAATGCTTCAACGGTGAGTAAAATGCTATGTTTCGCTTGCTATAGGCTTTCGGTCGATGATTTTTTAAATTTTGATGGGTAAATGCCTTGCCATCGGCTGAATATCTGCCAGAGAGCTCAAAAATGCTCGTAGCGGCAGTAAAATGCTACTTTTCGGCCGCTACGGCTCTAAATCGTCGATTTTACACGATTTTTGAATTTTGATGGCCAGAAGCCTTGCTGGTGCTCGCGGCTCGGATTTTACTAGCTAGAAATTTTGTCGTAGTAGGCTACAAGCTTGTGTGATCTGCTTTGCTCTAGGCTGGAATTTTGGCGCTACAATATTTCGTGCGGGTTGTAGATAGGCGATCGTATTTTGGATCGCTTCGCGGTGCTCTCGGTGCGAATTTTGCTGGTTGCTCACCTATAGGCTGTAAATCGCTGCTGATCGCATTTTGATGATCTAGTTCGTATTTCGTGAATTGCAGATTGCCTGAATGGAAATTTTGAGGATAGGGTAATAGGGATTTTGAATTGAAATATTGTATTCGTTTTGCTGTGTTTATTGGTCATTTATGAAATACATTTTTACATTTATTGACATAATAATAGTATTAGAAATAAATAAAATGAAATATATGTATCACCAATTATATATTATCTAAGATGTATTTTACACGTGTTTACATTTTGTACATATGTTTTTACAAAGTCTTATCGAGATGAAATTATTTTGGATATTACATATAACTATATTAGGAGACAAAATATATATATTACAATTCATTAAACAATGAACACTACTTATAGTATGATTAAATGCTATATATGTTATAAAAAAAAACTTTCAATTATGCAAAAATAAAGTATAACGACTCGCGTTTTATGAATTTAACCTAATAAATGTGTATAACTGTCTGAGTTTTACGGACGTGAGTTTACTGAGTTAAGGTTATGTTATGGTATATTATGTTTAGAAAAGGTGCAACCGAAAAATGTCTACATAATTAGTAAAACCGTTAATGAAAATAATCTTTAACATTTTCGTGAATTTTCTATATAGCATTAATCATTTTATTTGTCATATGGTAATTTCTATACAAGTATAGTACGTTATTTGTATAATTTTTATAATACAAATAACTACATTTTGTGTATAAGTAACAAAAAACTATATCATTTAGATAGGAAATACAATAAATATATTATGGTACAAATACAGTAGAATCCGCCAAGGAAAATAGTCCATTATAGTCGAGTGTTCATCTCATCAGAATAATTAGTAATTAAACAAATGTTATGTTATTTCATTGTCATGTTTTTATTTTAAAAAAGTAACTAGATACAACATGAAACTATGTACCTACAGTAAAAATTTTGAAAGATGTCCGATCAAGGTCGTCTACGAATTGTATGAATTCAGATTTTTGCTCCGCGCATTATGACAAATTCAGTAGTGTCGTTTGCTTAGCTTTTATGAGGGTACATAAGATACTACTGTTATTTTATTATTATAAAAATATATGTTACAGTAAAAGCATTCAAAATTCAAAAATAAGTCAACTGGTAAGTTTATTAGCAAATGTAAAACCAAATATGTTAAAAATAAGATACTGACACAATGTCAGTGTCAGTGACTCTGACAGAATATAACGTTATACGTACGGCTATGAATCCAGGTAATGTATCTGAATTAATAAATAAACTTACGTTACAGCGAAAGTATTATCAACAACGAGCATCGTTTATAAATGGAATGTCCTAACTTAGTCGAAACAATATGAATTTTTGAAAGACAAGCGTGTTATATCCATCCTTATTACACAGTCTTACAGCGTTTGCAAAAGAAAGAGATAAATGTATGCCTATTTGTTAATTCGTTCGTGATACAGGTGCCCTTGATCGGACATCTTTCAAAAATTTTACTGTATATAAATCAGATATGTGCAATCACATATTAAGTTGTATATTACCCATTGCTGGGTGTGCCAATCTGCTTTGTACACAGATTTCGGTAATAATAATGACATATTTGTATATGTACCGTGCGAGCGTTTACCAGGCGTCACCTTACGGGCACTCATTGCTGGTGTTGTGAATGGACCACAGGGGTCAATTGTGTCATTTAAAATTCGAAATATTTGGCGTTGGTCGGGATTTAATCCGACGCTCAGGCACGCGGCCACGAGACTCCATAGTTAATGCATACATATATATATATATATACTTATTTTGTAAAATGATAACTAATGAACTTAGAGAAAAATCTTACGAGTATGTCAACACGGAGAACTTTGTTCATTTTATTAACGATATAAATATGTTTAACATACTTTTAAATTGCTATACAAAATATAATGGATTAATTGTACGTTTCATGTGTCGTTTAAATTTATTCAGAATTTTGACAATTTAAAAAAAAAATGACGTTACATAATAATATTTTAAAAAATCATTAAAGAAGATTATTAAAATAACGTGTACTTAATACATTAGTTTTAAATTATCAGTCCCAAAGTTATTTATCTCCAAACAAGATTTTAGTAATTAAAAAATAACACAGTTTTTAATACTCGAAGGATCAACATAAAACAATAAAACTCTCCTTATTTACGTATACAAAGACCCTTACAATTATAACCATACTTCTGTGCAGCAAACAGTTGGACTTCCTTAAACGAATATACATTTTATTTGATATTCATTGTAGGAAATAATAATGAACTTCTAGCGAACCAAAGTGCCACAAATACAGGGAAAACATCCAAAACTCGTATTTTGTAAAAGCTAACAGACATTAAGCAATTTTTGGAGGCTGGGAATTTCTTTGTACAGTAAAATTTTTGAAAGATATCCGATCAAGGTCGTCTACGTATGAATTCAGATTTTTGCTCCGCCCATTCTGACAAATTCAGTAGTGTCGTTTGCTTAGTTTTTATTAGGGTACATAAGATACTACTGTTATTTTATTATTATAAAAATATATGTTCCAATAAAAGCATTCAAAATTCAAAAATAAGTCAACTGGTAAGTTTATTAGCAAATGAAAAACCAAGTATGTGAAAAATAAGATACTGACACAATGTCAGTGTCAGTGATACAGACAGAAAATAACGTTATTCGTATGGTTTTGAATCAAGGTAATGTATCTGAATTAATATATAAGCTTACGTTATAGCGAAAGTATTATCAACAACGAGCATCGTTTTAAAATGGAATGTCCTAACTTAGTCGAAACAATATGATTTTTTTAAAGACAAGCGTGTTATATCCATCCTTATCGCATACGCTTAGAGTCTTTGTAAAGGAGGGGGATAAATGTATGCCAATTTGTTAATTCTTTCAAGATACCAAATGACCTTGATTGGACATCTTTCAAAAATTTTACTGTAGTTTTATACGAAAAAACAATAGTTAAAGTTATATTTAGACAATTTTTTATTTTATTTATTAATAAAGTGTACTGGATTTAAATATGTTATTACTTAAATTTATCATTTTAACAATAATCTACGGACAAATATATGACAACTAACATTATATTCAATTAATTATTATATGAAATATTATTTTTTTAGTAAAATGATTTGCAATTATATGAAAAACAAGAATAAATAAACTTCTGGATGATTATTACTCCAATTCAACAAATGTTGATATGGTGTATTAATAGAGTGTATAGAACTTGAATACATTGCTTATAAAAAAAATTCTTAGGTTTAATAATATTTGCAAATAAACCATTGTCTGCATGTGACAATTGTTTTCGTCTTTAATAATTCGCAAATTTATTAAAGTAATAAAATTTAAGATGGCAATTAATTGAGTATATTGTCAGTTAGCTTTACCCTCAGTTTTATAGATAATACTAACATGAATATTGTATTATTTACTGTTGGTACGAAAAATTTTGGGACTTGTCTTTTGTCATATATTTGCCCGTAGATTATTGTTTAAATGAGAAATCTAGTTAATAACATTGTATTTAAATCCAGTACACTTTATTAATACATAAAATAAAAAAATGCCCAAATATAGTCTTAAATATTGTTGGGCTCGTAATACAGGTACGTGTCATATTTTATGCCGATCCTTTAAAATTATGTAGATTAAATTTTCTGAGGGTTGAAAGAATATATTATTTTCGGAAAGGCGGCGGTGAGCTCTATAAGTTTAAGTTCTATAGAATACGATTTCTCATTATTTCGAATGAATCTTATACATCTAAATCGCTAAAACTTTAAAAAGCATTTCAAACTAATAGTTACGAGCGATTTGCATTGTTTTTTGTCGAGAAAATGTAGTATTAAACAATCATGCTTAAAATCATTTAATAGAGAAAACAGCTTTATTTTAAAGATAAAAACTTCAAGGAAAATGGTTCACTATTATACGTTGTAGATTATACGAGGTCAAACTTTGTTTCACACGGAATAAAAGATTATCTGAATATATACATTCTCATTTATATACTTTACAGATAAACAATAACAATAATAGATTAATAAATGAACTTATGAGTCAACAAATTTTGGAATGTATGATTCTTTTACCAATATTAGAGTCCCTATACGATTTAAGGCTATTTCATGATGAAATTTAAAGTTTTATATTAAGAACAAATGTTGTTTTTTGTATTGGAATACGATCTTTGATAAATTAAACAATTTACCTTGCAAAAATCAGCTGGACCTTTACTTCTATAGCTTTATAGTCATTTTAAAAACACAAAACACATCACAAAATGAATAATATTAAGAAATAAACTATAAAACACATAATAAACAACACACAACAACTGATGACAGTTTCTGCCATTTTGACAACATCTCGTCTTGTAGGTAAATACACGCATGCGTGCCTGTACTGAGACTGGGTGCATTCAGAAATTATATGTGGACCGCATATATTTGATAAATGTTCTAATATTGTATAATTTAAGTTATTAAATGTGTAAAACTGTATTAAATACATCATAAATAGCCTTAAGTTTTATGAAAATGTATTTGTAATGAGTAACGGAGTACTGTGTTTTTCTCTAAATTCAAAAATATATCAATTTTTCTTTGAGTGTTGTAATATATGTATGCATGATTATGACACATAAAATATGAATTAAAATGTTTTTATTATATATATTGAAAATATAAATAAGTATTGTTATATACTTGGGAAGGATTTGTATATTTATTTATGTACATCTTATAGTTAAGTTTACAAAGGATAAAAATATATTTGAAAAATAATATGGCGCGCATCCATCCAGGTCCTTTTGTAGTTCGTTTTGGTCCTTTTACAGCATATCCTGGTTCCCTGCAATAGGTACAGCTTATTTCTGGAATTTAGAGTCCTGTAACAATTGAATATTCAATCAAAATTTGTTAATTTATTTTTCAATTTATGGCTAAATTATTGAATACCCGCCAAATAAAAATGTAGTAAATCGATATATATATATATATATATATATATATATATATATATATATATATATATATATATATATATACAGGGTGTCCAATATAAGTGTTTCACTATTGCTATCTCGATAACCGTAAGAGATACGAAGTCGGTTAAATTAGCAAACAATTTCTATATTACAAGACTATTAAAATGAGCATTACAAAAATTATTTTCAACCAGTGGTTCTCAAAATACAGAATTCAACTTTTTAATTTTAAATAAGAACTTACTTTTTTTATTCGCCTATTCGATGCAGCATTTTTTCTGAATACAACGATATAAAATGTTTAAACCCTTACATAGCAAAAAAAACGAGAAAAATGCAAAAGAAAATTTATTATTTTCATATTTATTTCTACATGTAATCAGAGTGCCATGACAAAAACAATTGAATATTTTGTTTTCATCATTATTTGATATTCAGCATTTAAAAAATGCAATCGAAAATATTATTTCCCACATAGACGGCCGAAATTTAAGAAAAGTAAGAATATGTTCAGAAGGCTGGAATTATGTATAAATCAGCATGGCAATAATTTTGAACAATTTTTATAATATTTTTATTTAAGAAAACTTTGTTATAGTTTGAAAACTACTGGTTTAATAATGGGTAATACAATCGACAGCCAAAAATGTAGTGCAAAAATAATAAAATACAATCTTACCTTTAATAAATAAAATCTTTAAGTACTCTGCAAGCCCTTCAGGCGTCCATAAGTCGTCTCCAAGCACCAGGAAGTCGTCCCCGAGGCACAATATACGAACACACCACACACACGTCTGTTCACTAGGAATGAAACACTGATTCTGACAAAATTAATCTATGTAATAGTTGGGTATTAGGTAACTATTTAATTAAATTGCCAAATAGACAAATTAATAACAAATAATTGACTTCTAAGTATTATATAACTTTTTACGAATTTTTTATGGGGTCTTGTGTTTCTTCAAGAACTTAGGAACCCGGGTTCGATCTCGACCGACGGCAAAATAATTTCAAATTACACAAAAAACATATATGTTATTATCATTACCGATATTTAGGTATAAAGCCGATTGGCACACCCATTATGTTAATTGTAACTATTATTATTAAACGAAATGTCATAATAATTGTTTTAGTTTATTGTTTTATTTCAAGCCACAGTCATGGCTCACTATTCTCTTTTCGACTAGGTCTATAAAAAAGTGCCCGCCATTTTACTTTTTAATTATGTAACATATGGATTATTTTACATGATTGTAAAGCAAATTTGATGTACTTTTCAAATTTGTAAAATAATATAGTATGTTCCATTTGAAATTTCAAAGTTGATATTAATTACTAATAAACCGGAAATGGTATCATGAATGTACATCCGTCATCTAGTAGCTTACATGTTGCTGTATAAATCATGTTATATGAAAGAAATTACTAACTTAATAAATAAGCGAGATATTTGCTGGGTCCATTGGGGGGGATGTGCTGACCACATCAGATTTTTACCTTCCGTCACCTCTAGGTAAGGAAGATATTGTCTTTGGTCAAAAAATTCGGTGGTGAGTTTTCATTGAATAAGCACGTTTTAGGGTCTTTACAATACGATTTTACTATTTTTACGATGATGTCTGTATGTGTGTGTGTGTGTGTTCGTATGTGCGTGTGTGTGTGTATGTGTGTGTGTGTGTGTATGTGACCGCTTTTTCGTGGACTATATCTCCAATACTAGAATTCCAAAAATTACAATTCTTGCGTATTCCTCTTCCTTACAACCATATGCAGACTTGATTAGATTTTGGTTATAATAGGTCAACCGGAAGTACCCTCATTTGAAGATTTTAACAGTTTTTCTTGAAAAACTCAGTTAAATGTTATTATAACTTATAGAATATATTATTCTCTATACGATTTGATTGCATTTTATATTTCATATTCAACAGATATAGAGTTAAAGAATAATAAAGATAAAAAATTCGTATAAATTTCATAATTCAGCCAGCTATGCTAACATAACTATGGAAACTGCTAATATATTCAGGTAATTCAAATTGACAGATGTCAGTATCAATAAAAAGCAAGTAATTGAATGAAAAAATAAGGGAAGTAATTCTAGTGTTAGAAGTTTTTAGATATAATAGAGACGATTACATTGGTTTGAACATGTCATGAGGAGAGATGAATATATTAATAGAAGGTGGAAGAAACATAGGAAGACCAAATATAAGATGAAAAGACTGTATTGTAGAAGACTTGAGAGAAAAGGAACTGAATGAGGACGACACGCAAAACAAAAATTAGTGGAAGAAGAAAATAAAAAATAGCGACCCCCTAACGAATGGGAAAACTAAAGAAGAAGAAGATGTCAGTGTCAAGTGCAATTTGCATAGTTTGTTTATGAAATAACTTTACTGGAAATATAGGATCTTTTGCAAAAAAAATATGTATAGGGCGCGTGCAGTGACATGACTTTGCTGCCTTTGGCAAGCAGATATGGGGACTCGTATCAAAATGACAGCAATTAATTATGTCCATATCTGACAAGTGTCATAATTTTTCATTCAAAATTTCATGATTTTCTTATTTCATGTGATTTGTTTGTTATCAGGAGTATGGAATTCCGTTGCCGAGAAAGGGAATCATAAAATACCAAAAATTTAGAATCTTTTGCACGAAAATTTATATATGGAATTTGTACATAATACACAGGATTGACGGAAGGTATTGTGCTGGCCACATCAGATTTTTTATGGATGTATTTGGATTTTGAGGGCTATAGTCAGATTTATTATAGGGGGGGTATTGGGGCAATAAAACTACATTAAAATGAAGCATTGATGAACAAACCATGACATTATTTATTGAGCGGTGCGAGAAATTCCACAGCCAACTTAACAGCCGATATTTCCAAATTGTGTTATGCATTTTTGTTATTTAAATAAAGCACTATAAAATATTAGAATGTATAATCCCTAGTCTTACTATTATAAACAATTTTCATTAAAAAAATAAGTAATATTAAATATTTAAAATGCTTAAAAAGCTATATAAAGAAATCTTGTAGACATTGAAAATTGAAACAATTATTTACAAAACAATATATAAATATAGTGTGTATATGTTGCTACCAGTGCTACCAATAAACTATGTTGCCTTTCTAGCGACGAGAGAAACTGTTTTAATTTATCGATTTCGTTTTGTTTGTACACTGGTTGCTATGACAACCACATCAACAAGAATCCCGTCCCGCGCAACCATTTTGAATTCAAATATTCAATAAAAACATTATCAATGCATAAAATATAATTTTTATTTTCAATATTTTACAATATTTATAAAAGTATTTTTTAAAAAGAAGAAGATGAAGAAGAGATGTTATCACAATAATTGTTACAATAATTAAGCTGCTTTAAACATGCGTGAATAATATCTAAAATGATTTCTGCCATTTTCTCTGCTGTAAATTTATTATTTAGATTAGGAACATGAATGAAAATTGTTCTGCTGTTATCAACACTCAAAGATTTGTAGTAGATGTATTCGCATAAGTACCTATAAAAATAATACATTTTTATTCATTTAAAATGGTACACTCACAGTAGGCGTTAGGTATGACTAAATTTTTACCTTCCGTCACCTTTAGGTAAGGAAGGTCACATGAAGACAATGGTTTATTTGCAAATATTATTAAACCTAAGAAATTTTATTATAATGTACTCAAGTTGTAACACTCTATAAATACACCAAATCAAAATTTGTTGAATTGGAGAAATAATCATCCAGAAGTTTATTTATACTTGTTTTTAATATGTAGGTGGTACATTAATAAATAAATATCACTTTGCAAATAATTTTACTAAAAAAATATAATTGAATATTGTAATTAATTGAATATATTGTCAGTTGCCTTTTCCTTCAGTTTTATAAATAATACTAACATAAATATTGTATTATTTACTGTTGGACTTGAAAAATTAGCACGTGTCTGTTGTCATATATTTGCCCTTATTGTTAAAATAATAAATTTAGGTAATAACATTATATTTAAGTCCAGTACACTTTATTAATACATAAAATAAAAAAAATGCCCAAATATAGTCATAACTATTGTAATCTAAAAATTTATTTCTTCTTGTTGTTAATATATTGTATTCAGACGGTACGAATATTTGGGGTTGTCCTCGTATTAGTTAACTTACTTTCCCGCATTATTAGAGGTGCAAGCTACTCTATTCGGATGTAGTTTGTTAACCTCTTTGCAGATGTCCTCCAGGTCTAATTTACAACAAATAGTGTCCAGTCCATCACTGGAAGGACATGCTTCACCTGTAGGATGTTTACAACCCACGCAATCTGGCATAGAGTAACCAGAACGGCTGGCTTGAGACTCTATTGTTATTAGATTAGCTAGGGCTGAAACCCCCACATGTACCATAAGCTAAAAATATGAAACTAGACAAATAAATCGAGAAATATATTATTAAAATTTTGGGGAAGGGGTATCGTGACGTCACAAATTTTCTGAAAACTTTAAAACTAATGACATACCTTTGGTTTATGTTTTTCCCACAATTCTTTTGTATTCCTTTCCACATCTACATAAGTTACTGGAATTTCTGCTATTTTAAACTCAATATCTGTTGTATTTTTACCGGGTATTAGTTTCACAGCCTCCCAGCTCGGGTTTTTATCTTTAAAATCTCTAAAAGGGCCGAAACCAGTTACTACTACTGTTTTACCCATTTTAAGATGTTATACGGTTTAACAATAAAATGAATAATGATTTTTTTATGTAATGCACTTTTATGAATTCTTATCACATGAAAATTATCTTGTCGTCAATCACATGACTTCAAATACAAATATTTTAATGTATTTTTAATGATAAACTATTTATATGTATTTGGTTTTACTGTAAAATACGGTTAGAATAATATTTTGCTTGAATTCTAATAAGAACAGATGGTTGTAAATTCAATCCAAAAAAAATTATGTAAACATGTCAAAATTAATATTAAAATACTATTATTTCCTTATATAATATTATTTATTATATATTTTGTATAATATTGAAATATATACATATACATTTTTATATCAAATCCATGAAAAATAATACATAAATCTATCAAATTTCATTTTTGGCGCCAAAAAATTGTTCAACCGACTATATTTTAACCTTGCCACTGATTGGCTGGTAAAACACGCCTTCTATGATTAATATTATCATTATCTTATCCTATAATTATTGTAGAAAATGTTATGTAATTCATTCTAAATATATAAAGTCACGAAAAAAAATATTGATTTTATAATGTGACCTTCATATTTTATATTGTGTGTCAAGTACATTAACAAAACAATTTATGTCCAATGAACTATTAAGACGTTCAAAAATTATATAAATTTATATGTTTTTTCTATTTGAACGGTCAGGTTCGATTCTGACCGACAGAAACTCGTAAGGTGACGCCTGATAAACGACATCCTGTATTTACCTTGTTACAATGTCTGTATGTATGTGTGTGCCTGTGTGACGAAAGTTTCAGATCGCATAACTTTAATACCACGATTCTAAAAATTATATTTTTTTCGTATTCCCCAAGTTTACATCCAGAAGAACAAATGATTAGATTTTGGTTATAATTGGTCAACCGGAAGTAGCCTCATTTCAAGATTTTAACAGTTAAATATGATTGACATTTAACGTTATTATAACTTAAAGAATATATTATTTAAATATCATTTAATGACATTATAAATTTTAAAGCATGTTTTAGGGTCCCTATAATACGATTTTACCATTTTTACAATGATGTCTGTATGTATGTGTGTGTCTGTGTGACGAAAGTTTCATATCGCATAACTTCAATACCACGATTCCAAAAATTATAATTTTTTCGTATTCCTCAAGTTTACATCCAGAAGAACAACTGATTAGATTTTGGTTATAATTGGTCAACCGGAAGTAGCCTCATTTGAAGATTTTAACAGTTAAATAGGATTTATTGACATTTAACGTTATTGTAACTTAAAGAATATATTATTTAAATATCATTTAGTGACATTTAATGTCATTATAAATTTTAAAGCATGTTTTAGGGTTTCTATAATACGATTTTACCATTTTTACGATGATGTATGTATGTATGTATGTGACGAAAATTTCAGATTGCATAACTTCAATACCACGATTTCAAAAATTATATTTTTTTCGTATTCCTCAAGTTTATATCCAGAAGAACAAGTGATTAGATTTTGGTTATAATTGGTCAACCGGAAGTAGACTCATTTGAAGATTTAACAGTTAAATTTGATTTATTGACAATTAATGTTATTATACCTTAAAGAATATATTATTCTCTATACGATTTGATTGCATTTTATACTTCATATTCAACAGATATAGAATTATAAAAATATTAAGCATGTAAATATATTCAGATAATTTAAATTGACAGATGTCAGTATCAATGAAAAGAAAATGAATAAGGACGACACGCAAAACAGAAAGGAGTGGTAGAAAATAAAAAATAGCGACCCCTAACGAATGGGAAAATGCAATTTGCATAATTTATGAAATAATTTTACTGGAAATATAGGATCTTTTACAAGGATTGTATGTTTTAAAAATTTTATTATACAAAATATTTGAAAATACATTGTTTATAACCATAACCCTCGCAACCATGGCATCAGAATTTGTTTTTCATAAATAGTCATCCTCTCATTTTTAGTTGTAGATTTTCAGCGAGTTTATTCATAAATTCAAACGTTTCCATATAATCTGAACGTTGGACCCCATTCATTCCTTTGATGCAAATCGCCAAATCTTTCGTCATAAAACCAGACTCAATAGTTTCAACACAAACAGCTTCTAAATTTTCAGCAAATCTTTTCAGTTCGTTATTATCGTCTAGTTTGGCCCTGTGGAGAAGTCCTTTAGTCCAGGCGAAGATGCTAGCGATGGGGTTTGTACTTGTTTCTTGTCCTTTTTGATATAACCTATAATGTCTGGTTACTGTTCCGTGCGCGGCTTCGCTTTCAACTGTTTTGCCGTCTGGGCAAATCAGAACGCTAGTCATGAGGCCTAGACTGCCGTATCCTTGAGCCACGCTGTCTGATTGGACGTCCCCATCGTAGTTTTTACAAGCCCAGACAAATCCCCCTTCTGATTTCATTGCATATGCTACCATATCATCAATTAAACGATGTTCATACCAAATATTTTTCGCTTCGAATTGCGGTCTATATTCTTTTTCATAAATTTCTTGGAATATATCTTTAAAGCGGCCATCGTACCGTTTTAAAATAGTGTTTTTGGTGCTCAAATATAATGGATAATTACGGCTTAACGCATACTGAAATGAGCTGTGAGCAAATGCAACAATACTTTCATCTGTGTTAAACATACCCATTGCAACACCAGGCCCTTTGTATTCGTGAACAGTATGCGAAATGGAATCACCACTATTCGGAGTAAAGATTAACTGTAGGGTTCCTGCACCCGGTACTACAAAATCTGTGGCTTTGTATTGGTCAGCGTGAGCATGTCTGCCAATAATAATAGGTTTCTCCCAACATGTGACCAATCGCGGGATGTTTTTACAAATGATCGCTTCGCGAAAGACTGTCCCCCCCAAAATATTTCTAATAGTTCCGTTCGGAGACTTCCACATTTGTTTGAGGTTAAATTCTTCAACACGTTTCTCATCTGGAGTAATCGTCGCGCATTTAATACCAACATTATATTTTTGTACGGCCTCAGCGCAATCAACCGTGACTTGATCATTTGTCAGGTCACGATTTTCTATTCCTAAGTCAAAAGTGTGTAGCTCGATGTCTAAGAAGGGAAGAATAAGTTTTTCTTTAATGGAATCCCAGATAATTCTTGTCATTTCATCGCCTAAAATGTCAACAACCGGACCGGACTTGATTTTAGCCATTTCTGTAACGAATATGGACGAAATTAAATGTTAAAGATGTATATTGTAACGAACCATGGTTTTTGTAATGAGGGATGAGAAACAACATCGTAATGAATAAATATATCTGGGTATTTGGTTTGAATGTGACAAAAATTATGACAAACTGTCAAATGTATTTGATAGGTTGTATTGACGTTTAATTTAACATATGGGATGAGAAAACCGTCGCCTACTTTATATTTACCTATATTTAAAAAAAGTATTATTGAAATCTATTAGTATTTGACTCTAATCATGTTCCTTCGGTATGTGACTTGCAATCTAAATAATCATGATTAAGAAGAATGTTTTTACCTCCCGCTACCCTTGGTAAGGGAGGTATAGGGATCGTGCTAAAAATTGCATATCGAGATTTTGGTAAATTACCACGTTTTAAGGTCCCTACAATCCAATTTTAACATTTTAAAATAATATATTATTGAATTCTATTAGTATTTGACTCTAATCATGTTCATTCGGTCTGTGACTTGCAATCTAAATAATCATGATTAAGAAGAATGTTTTTACCTCCCGCTACCCTTGGTAAGGGAGGTATAGGGAGCGTGCTAAAAATTGCATATCGAGATTTTGGTAAATGACCACCTTTTAAGGTCCCTATAATCCAATTTTAACATTTTCACGATGATGTCTGTGTGTATGTGTACGTTCTAACTCAAATACTGTCGTTCAGAAAATTTTGAAACCTTGTACGAAGACAAAAGACGCCATGAAACCAAATGAAAGTTTGTTTACAAAGTAATCAACAAATTATTTATAATATGCATAGAAGATGGAATCATGTATTATGAATAAAATTATAAATTATACATTGTCATAATAGCTAATGAAAAACTTTTTTCCGATACGAAAATGTATAGATTTACAAAAATTAAATTTTGCAATAAATCTTATCTATTTAGAAGTATGTTTCTAACATTTGATAACATTAAATAATAAATATATGTATCAATAACAATTTTAATAGAATAAACAATAATATTTCTTAGATCAACATAAGTTGTAGCATACTGAAAAATATCTAAAAATAAAATTTATTTACGTGTCAATAACAATCCGATTTTAATATTTTTACGATGATGTCTGTGTGTGTGTATATGTGTGTATAATACTTAATATATGTATAACTACGTATTTCTCAATCAGACATTACTGGGAAGAGCTTAAAAGGTTTTGGTAATAATTGGCAACCGAAAGTAGCAGATTCTTAAAAAAATCTTCTAAATATTATTTTTTGAAAATTTTACTAGTCTTACTAGTATTAAAGAAGAGTAAATTCTCTATCTGATAGGTACATATAAATATTTTATTATATCTTTTATAGATTTATAGATAAAGAAATATAATAATCTGTTGTAATAAATCTTTCGAAAAATTAGAAGAGGGCAAAAATTCTTCATAGAATGAATTTAAAATTAAAAAAACTAAATATAAAGAATAGATGTAAGTAGAATTTTTGGTGTAGAGTGTAAGTACATTAGGGCGTGAGCAGTCATGTGACTTTGTTGGCCTTGACAAACATATATGGGGGGCAGTAATTTTTCATTCTAAATTTTCCAATCAAAAACGGAAGTGGCGAGAAGTAATGTGCCGGTCACATTTTTTAACGTGTATTGATTTATTCCATTTGTACTCTTCTAATAGTCATATTTATACACATCGGTTATAAAATATCTTTGTGGGTGTTTACTAAGCGTCACCTTGCAGGCACTCATTGCTGACACTAAGAGTGCATCAATTTTGCGCCATTTTAAATAAAATTAAATTTTGTAGCGAACAAGCAAATGAAATGTGTTTTCGTTTAAAATAAAAAATTTGGACCGTATTTCGAAAACCAGTTCTCAAATTGTTTGTCAATTTAAAATGAACACTTATTTCAAATTAAAATACAATACAAGTACAATACCTTATTCATATTATAATTAAGTATAATATGATGTGAACATAAATATTTCAACTGAAGTGAACAGTTATTTATTCCAACCTACATTTAGACACATCGACCGTTTTCACCATAAATTTGTCACAAAAAACCATACCAAAACTATTAAATATTATACTATAATACATATTACGAATATAAAAACTATTTGCTTACCTGTTTTCGATAAAATTCCGACTAAAAGCGATAAGAAAAGGTTCAACGTCAACGTGCTATGTCTACACGATGACTTGTAAAATAGAAATGCTTCTGTCCTCTGTGTAGAATAAAATTCTACCACGTCAACTGCTACGCGCATTGGTAGTGGGGGTTTAAAATAAACTCAGACATTCCTACTTAAAAATTTGACTTTGTACCAAATAATTAAGGCTCAAAAATTGATTTTATCACGGCGATAGTTCACATGATAAAGTACCTTTGGATTTCTAGTACGATACGTGAAAATTTCTTGTATAATGTACAATTTTTTCAAAAGTTTATGAGATTGTTTATTGTTGTAATTATGTAATATCCTTCTACATGTACAAGAAGTTGTTTGACGTTTTTATGGTCTATTTTTTATATAAAATGCATGATAATATGACACAAGGTTTTAGTTTTAATTGTTGTTTTAAACAACCTAATGAATAATTTAGAATATAAACATTATTAAGAAACTGTTGTACACTAACAATAATACATTATTTTACAAATAAGGGTACTGACCAAAAATGAGTAAAAAATCTGATGTGGCCAGCATTCTAAATTTCATAAACAAACTATTCAAATTGCACTTGACATTCTTTAGAGGTCGCTATTTTTTATTTTCTTCTTCCACTCTTTACTAAGCTATTCATTCTTCTTCCAACATATTCTTCATCTCTCCTTATGACATGTTCAAACCAATGTAATCGTCTCTTGTATTTCCGTGTCTTCCGCAACATCTACCTCAACATCCTCATCTATGCCACATTCATTTATTTTTCATTGTTATTGACATCTGTCAATTTGAATTATCTAAATATATTCCCTATGGTTAGCATAGCTGGCTGATTTATAAAATTTAATATCTTGGGGGACTTGTCTTTTGTCATATATTTGCCGGTAGATTATTGTTTAAATGAGAAATTTAATTAATAACATTGTATTTAAATCCAGTACACTTTATTAATATATAAAATAAAAAATCTGATGTGGACACCACACGACTTCCTTGTACGATTATTAAACTATACATATTTTTTTAATAATTAAATTACAAAATATTGACAGGCTTAAGCCAAACCCGAGAAATATATTGATATAGAACAAAAAATAATTCATTTACTACTATCATTCTTAAATTAACATTAATCTAACCCGGTTCTTTTTAAAGAGAGTTTTGATTACAATAAAGAAATATTTGATTACAACAATGAATATGACTAATTTCACAATAAAAATATAATATTTGTTATTGTACGAATCATAAAATTGCACGTATTTAACGTAATTTGACATGAACATTTTTTTTTTTTTTTGTCCTAATCCATAGCAATCTTTATTACAAAAACAAAAAAGTATATAATTTTTAAATTTACATATCTCGCTTATACAAATGGCTAATTTAATAATACTTTATGTGCTAGACGCAGAAATTAATTGTCTAAAACTTTTATTGCATTTATTTCTAAAATCAAAATAAAATCATTTTATTCAAGAAAAACTGTTAACAACTTCAAGTAATGTACCACTTCCGGTTAGCCTATTTTAACCAAAATCTATTATGTTATTTCGATTGACATAAAAGTCTTGTATACCAAATTTGAAAAGTTTTGAATTATATTTTAAAACAGTTTTTCATTAAAATCTATTATAGGCTTCATGTAAAGTGCCACTTCTGGAAATTGTGTAATAACCAGAAAGGGAGGTGCACAACTAGATGTTATAGGAGTCCTAAATACAAAATTTCAACTTTCTACGGCTTACCGTTTTTGAGTTATGCGAGATACGTACGTACAGACGTCACGACGAAATTAAACAAAATGAATTCAGGGATGAACAAAATGGATATTTCCGCTGAAATCTGAAAACCGAAATTTTTCGCGATTACAATACTTTCTTTACTTACGTACAAGGAAGTAAAAAATACCCAAATATAGTCTTAACTATTGTAGACTAAAAATATATTTTATTGTTGTTAACATTTATTTCAGAGGTTACGAATATATTTGGGGTTGGGACTTTAAAACGTGGTCTTATACCAACCTAGAAGCAAATTGGTACACCCAAAATAGGGGAATAAATGTGGTAATAAATATTTATTTGACAAAATACTGACAATACATTTAACAATAAGTGTATTATGCATTTTCTTCAGGTTTCTTTTCTTCCGTTGTTTCTTCAGATTGTGGTTGTGTATCATCAGTTTTACTCTTACTATTTTTTCTTCCTTTCTTACTCGCGCTACTTCTTCTAGCGTCAGTTTTACTTGCATTATCTTGCGTAACTTCAATTTTAGTTGCATTGTCTGTTGCATCTTCAGTTTTGCTCGTAGGATCGACAGATATCGGTTCTTCAGTTTTAGTTTCATCAGGTTTCTTTTCTTCAACTTTATCATTTGGATCTCTGCAGCAATCGTCTTTAATGGTGACTCCTCTTACGATCTTAGATCCAGGAAGGTCTGGAATTTTTGCCTGTGATGGTGGTTTTACTTCTGCGGGTTCAGGTTTCTTTTCTTCTGTTGTTTCGGCAGATGGAGGAGTGGGTTCTGCGAGAGGGGTTTCTGGTTTTGTGTCATCTGTTGTTGCTACTTCGGTTTTACTTGCATTGTCTTTTCCTGCTTCAGGTGGACTTGCATTTTCTGGCGCGACTTCAGTTTTACTTGCATTGTCTTTTCCACCTTCAGCTTTACTTGCGTCATCTGTCGCAACTTCTGTTTTACTTGCATTGTCTTTTGCAACATCAGCTTTACTTGCGTTATCTTTCGCAACTTCAATTTTACTTGTATTGTCAGTTCCACCTTCTGTTTTAGTTGCGTCATCTTTCGCAACTTCTATTTTACTTGCATTATCTTGTACAACTTCAGTTTTACTTGCATTATCTTTCGCAACTTCAGTTTTACTTGACTTATCGACAGATTTCTTGCCTTCAGCTTTATCTCCACCCTTACAGCAATCACTTTTAATGGTTACGCGTTTTACGTTTTTGTCTCCAAGAGGTTCTGGAGTTTCATCTTGCGGTGGTTTTTCCTCTTCTGTAGGTTCTTTTATTTCCTCTTTTGTTTCTTCGGTTGTATCTTCTTTTGTTTCTTCTTTTGTTGCTTCTGGTTTCGGCATACTGGTACAACATGAGTCGACTCTTAATTTCAAAACACCTTTTGCTGAAATGTATTCGTTAGGATTAGGTTCTTCAGGAATGTTAGCTTGACAGCAAGGTGCTAATTCTGGTTTTGGTTTAGGTAATTTTCCTAGGCAGCAATCGCCTTTCTTTTCGATAGGTCCTTTTTCAGGCTCTTCTTTAACTTCTTCAATAACAATTTCTGGTGGTTGTTGTTTGGTTAGGTGTGTACAACAATCATTTTTTTTGGTGATACTTGTTAATTTTGGTGGATCTTCTTTTGGTGTTTCGTCCGTTGGTGTTTCTGCTACTGCTGTTTCGTCCTTCGGCGTTTCTTCTGTCGTTGTTGCTTCCTTCGCCGTATCGTCTTTAAGTCCGTCTGCGTCAAGATCTTCTGACACCCCAACTTTATCCAAGACAACTTCTTTAACAGATCCTAATTTGTCAACTGGTTGTTGCGTTTGTGTTTCTTCTTTCGCTGTTTCTTCTTCTGTTGTCTCCTTCGATTGTTGGTCTTTGTTTTCTGTAGGGGTTGCTTCGGCCATTTTTTATCCGAGTGTATAAAGTACTGTATTATTTTACATATTATCAAAAGAGAAATAAAAATGACAGCTATTGTCAATATCATTTGTGAGCTGTCGTTGACTTTTGTTTTTTTAATTATCAAGAATAATTGAATAGCCGTCTTGTTATATTTTATTATATCTAGACTACCATAAGATCATCCTACCAAAGCTTGTCTTATGCATTTGTCCGCTCTAAGCTAGAATATTGTCTACAAGTCTGGAATCCATCATAAATATATGTCTAAGATTGAGTCTGTCCAGCATAAATTCATCAAGTATTGTTATTTTAAAATATATGGACAATATCCTATCTTTACCCATGATTATTCTGTTTTATTGCCAGAACTTGGTACCATTAAGTAGCAGAAGAAATTTACAATTATCTCTCTACTTATACAAATTAATAATTGTATTGATGACCCATGTAGTCTTGAGCTAATACCATTTCACGTTCCACGCGTCACTTCAAGAAATAAAGTACCATTTCATTGTGAGCTAGGACTAATTATGAATTGAAATCTCCAAAAAGACAACTCTGTGTAGCATATAACACTGTATCATGTACTGTTGACATTGATATATTTGGCGACTCCTTATCTAAATTTAAGAATATATTAACAATTTTTTTTTTGTGTTGTCACTTGTTAAATTTTTTATATGTATTGTTCAACTCATTCGTTTCTGTATTTGTGTGTCATATGATCGTCCTGTAATTGGGATCTTGAATCCTGTTGGATCGATTGATTGTGTGTGTGTGTGTGTGTGTGTGTGTGTGTGTGTGTGTGTGAGAGGTTGTTGTATGTACGATTTCTCAAATTCTATAAGACTAAAGACCTGTGTAACTACGGATTCCTCAATATAACAGTAATGGGAAGAGTTGAATAGATTCTGGTAATAATAGGACAACCGAAGTAGTAGTATTTTAACAAAAATCTTCTAAATATTATTTTTTGTAAATCTATATTATTACAAATATTAAAAAACAAAATTCTTTATCCGACACATTTAATTTTTTTATTATACCTTCTATAGATTTAAAGATAGATATATTCTAGAAAATAATCTGTTGTAGTAAATCTCACAGCCTGCTTACAGCCTAAATATCTCCATGGTAACTACTTGAGAAATTAAATATCTGTAATTGAAAGATAAATATCATAATGTATTTCTTATTGTATTATTAATTATATATTTAAAATTATAGGTATATTACATGAACCCTTCAGAAATACCGCCAATCCCGTTAATGAATTGGAAAAACCTCGAACATTTAGAAGAAATGGAGAAAACTTGCTAATAGAATGAATTTAAAATTATAGAAAATACGTAAATATAAAGATTAGGTGTAATTAGAATTTTTTGTGTGTACAAGAAATGTTAAATACAATACTTTTATATACCACAATGGAAAGGGTGCGAGAGGTATTGTGATGGCCACAACAGATTTTTTTTATTAAACACCTTTACAAAAAAAAATTGAATTCTACTTGCAAAAATAATATATCATCTCGGCTACCCATTTCTGGGAGTGCCAATCTGTTTTATACACAGATATCGGTAATAATGATGACTTATTTGTACCGTGCAGAAATTTACCAGGCGTCACCTCATGAACACTCAAAATAAAAAATAGTTAATAAAAATATATAAAGTAGAATTTAAATCTAAATTAATTTATATTATTTATTGTATTACATATTTGTATTTGGCGCCTTATTTCAATGTATTGAACCACAAAATACAAGTATTTGTAATTCAAAGTTCAGCTTCTGAGTAAGAGATGTCTCTGTATATACCAAGTACATTATACTTTATTTGAAATATATTTTAATACATTTTAAAATGTATTAATGTATATTTATTTGTAAACTTTGCTTAATTTTTATCAATATTTTTATTAATTATTTTTCCTTAATATATTTCTTATCTATTTTTTCCCAAAAAATAATCGGTAGACTTTGATATTAAGTAGCGAATAAATTAATTTTGAACAAAACACAAACATTGTTGATCATAATTTAAATATAAAGTTCACTGACATTGAAAAAATTGTTTTAACTTTCACAAAGACCTTAAAAATAAACATGGCTGTAGTATAACTTCAAATGGCCCTTGATAATATATTCTATATGTCTATATATGAATACCTTTGCCTTTGAACTACCGTCTGGTATCGTGTTAATGCTAAAAACTAAAGTATGTATAGTGGACGACAAAAAACTGTCTATGAAGATATAAACAAAAATAAATATGGACTGATATTTATTTGTATACATATGTAGGATATATGCTGGTATATTAACACTTCCCTCTATCAACAGGATACAATAATTATAACGCAATTTGACTTAATTTTATTACTTACGATGTCACACTATTTAAATTATATATTTCAGTATATAATATTCATTGAATATTTTATAATTTGTAGAGTCAATATAATCACGCATATATTTCAATTAAATACATTATATTATTTATTAAGAAAATATAACATATATATACAGTAAAAATTTTGAAAGATGTCCGATCAAGGTCATGTACGAATTGTATGAATTCAGATATTTGCTCCGCCCATTCTAACAAATTCAGTAGTGTCGTTTACTTAGTTTTTATGAGGGTACATAAGATACTACTGTTATTTTATTATTATAAAAATATATACTACAGTAAAAGCATTCAAAATTCAAAAATAAATCAACTGGTAAGTCTATAAGCAAATGTAAAACCAAAATATGAAAAATAAGATGACACAATGTCAGTGACTTTGACAGAAAATAACGTTATTCAGCTATGAATCAAGGTAATGTATTTGAATTAATAAATAAACTTACGTTACAGCGAAAGTATTATCAACAACAAACATCGTTTTATAATGGAATGTCGTAACTTAGTCGAAACAATATAAATTTTTGAAAGACAAACATGTTATATCCATCCTTATCATACACTCTTATAGCCTTTGAAAAGGAAAGAGATACATGTATGCCTATTTGTTAATTTGTTCATGATACAGACGAGATGTTGTAAAGCAAAAATTTCTACATTCGAATCAATAAAATAAATTCATTTTCGCTACTTCATAACTGTAGAAATATAATTTAAAAATTCACGGAATTACAATTTAATAGTATTAGCCATGGAATTAGAAACAAGAGACGAACAAAAGCGTAACGTTTTATTACGTCAGTGTCAGAATAATGATTGTCAAAATAAATATTGTACGTAGTAAATATTAATTTTCTAAATAGAAATTTAATAATATATATATATGGCTCACTATTCTCTTTTCGACTAGGTGTATAAAAAAAGTGCCCACCATTTTATTTTTTAATAATATAACATATGAATTATTTTACATGATTGTAAAGCAAATTTAATTTACTTTTCAAATTTGTAAAAAAATATAGTATGTTCCATTTGAAATTTTAAAGTTGATATAATTTACTAATAAACCGGAAGTGGTATCATGTATGTACATCCGTCATCAAGTAGCTTACATTTTGCTGTATAAATCATGTTATATGAAAGAAATTACTAACTTAATAAATAAGCGAGATATTTGCTGGGTCCACTAAAATATAACACCTAATCTACTTTGTACTGTAGCGTGCGCCACTAACTTTAAGAGTACGCAACCGCCGTCACTGGCAGAATATCTCTAATGACGCAATATTTGCAATCATCGGCGTAATAAACCCCGACCTGTATAATTGCTTAGGGTTACCTGATCCTTTGTATTCGATTTTATCAAGTGGAATGTTCCAGAGAAAAGACGCCGATATATAAATAGCGTCAGGGAAGCCAGCCGGGACATTCTGTTATAGACAAGCATCGAACAATGAACAGTTGGTGATATAAATAAATAATCTATACGGTGAACATAAATAAATGTTGCTATAAACAAGTTTTATTTTAATTAATAATATGTACTCTGCGAAATCGGTAATGATGACGACACATTTGTATCATTTGGTCATTTACCAGGCATCACCTCACAGGCATTGCTGGCAAGAATAGAATATATACAATGATGCATGGTTTATTAGGCATACATATGTTACATATACTTACACACTAACCGATTGTCTACTACATATAATAAAAACATTCATTTCAAATTTATTTTGAATATTTTAACATAGAACAATGTATTCAAAATAAATTCGATGTTTAACACAATGTATAATACATATTTGAAATGAAAACATCATCATAGTTTATAATTTGACAGCTTTGACAGTTTTTAAGGAGTGAAAGTAGAGAATGTGTTATTAAAGGGTATTGTTCATAACATATTCAAAATAAAATTCTAAAAATATGAATTATACTATTTAAATACATTATATTTTGTATTATAAATAATCTATACAACGAACACTAATAACTTTATACATTAATTGACTAGAAAATTGTACATTTCAAACTGAACTATACATATTTACAAAAAATCAACTAAGTATAATTTTGAGCCATTGTTTAAGTGAAATGCAATAAAGGCACATTAAATTATAACAAAAACTTGTCCATATTTTCCATGTTTTATTCCTTGAAAAAAGTTGAAATAGGACAAAACAAATTGGTATGAATTATTCAACCATACCTAATTTGACTTATGCTGATTCGTCCCTTGACCTATACTAATTCAACCCTTTTACATCATTTTTAAGATTATTCAGTGAATAAAAATATAGGAATATGAACCTTATCTGAATTATATTTATATGGCTGAGTGTATGTATGAAAATATGGCATTTATGAACATTATAGGAAAATATGGTTTATACGAGTTATTGGTACATTTATTATTTACATTAAGTATTCAGTATAACAGTTTATTTAATGTTAGTCGATAAAAAACGAATATAATTCATATATTTTATTCTGTAGTATTCTGATAATCAAAATGTTTTGAAGACATAACTGTGGTTTCGTGCCAAAAGCAGACATGTCACTTTTGCACATATATTTGATCAAATTTAAAGTTCGTTCTTAAAATTGTATGATTAAAAAAATATTAGTATAGCATTTTTGAAATGCGGAATTTATTTTCAGGTAGGTAAATGAAATAAAAGCGAAACAATGTTTGAAAAATAATTATTTTGTGTCCATTAAAATATTTTTGTAAAATAGAAATTGTTTGTTAATTTTACTGATCTCCTAGCTTATATAGTTTTCGAGATTTACATCAAACAAATTATGAGAATTATAGAAAATCAAATAATATACAAAACATTATTTTTAAATGAAAATGATATATTTTAAAATTATATGACACATAACAGGCACAACCGAACATAGGACTTGAACATGTAAAATCAATCAATCAATAAGCAAAATTAATTGTGAAATTAGGTATGAAAATGTCGAAAATCACCCCAAAAATAGCTATAGCCATGGAATTAAAACAAAAAATTAACAAATGTTAACGATTTATCTGTTAAGCTAGGTTAATTTATTTTTACCTCCCGCTACCCTTGGTAAGGGAGGTATAGGGATCGTGCTAAAAATCGCATATCGAGATTTTGGTAAATGACCACGTTTTAAGGTCCATAGAATCCATTTTCAACATTTTCACGATGATGTTTGTGTGTATGTGTATGTATGTGTGTGTGTGTGTGTGTGTGTGTGTGTGTGTGTGTGTGTGTGTGTGTTTTGGTGGCAATCGTATAAAAATTAAAGATTATTCCATTTTCTACAAGTTTGCTTTAATACTTTTTCTATATATTTTATGGATAAATTTATAAAGTAATATAAATATCTCGGAGCTTATGCTTTAAACACATCTCCATGGTTACATAGTTCAGCTCAAATGTATGTAACTGACAGATAAATGTCACTGTCAAAAAAATAATAATTTCAAATTAATAATAGTAACGTTTTAAAAGGAAAATCGTAAATAGAACAATAGTTTTATGGAAAGGAACTTAATATACATAATTTCTAGCATTAGTAAATATGCAGGTATGTATTTAAGAAATAAATATATTATCACGGCATATTATCCATTGCTGGGTGTGCTAATCTGATTTGTACATACATTTCGGTAATGCTGATGACATATTTGTATTGTGCGGGCGTTTATCACAAGGGTTAATTTTATGCCAAAGGCTGATTTTCAATCCTATTTTTTTCGACATTTTCATAGTTAATTTCTGCCGTTATAAGGCATACAAAATTAATTTTGCTTATTTATTCATATGAAGAATTATATGCTCTATAGCTTTTATTTGAAGCTTTTTTACCTAAAACAATTAGGGAAGCAGGAAATTAGAAAAGTCTGATTACATTGTAACGACATTTAACCAAAATTTTCATATTTTAAATGTGATATTCGATACGCAAAACAATACATTTAATAAATAAATATTATTGTAATGAATTAAAAATAAAAACATCGCATTTGTTTATTATTTTTTGCGTATGAAACAAATGAAATTTGAAATTGTTTTTCTCGCTGATCCTTTTTTAAATTAACGAAATATTTAATTGATATTGTATTTTTAGTTTATATATTTGATACTTTTTTATTTAACAATAGGTATAGGAGTATTATTTATTATTTATTTTATTCTGGTGATGGATCTGGTTTCAAAATAGTGTATTTAGTGGAGCTAGGGTCCCTAGAATATTATAATATTTCAGTATAGTATTTCAAAAGAAGCAAACTAGCGTTTAAAATATAAATAGCGGTATTTTACTTAAGATACAGTATAATTTTTTACAGATATCTGATCAAGGTCATCTTTGAATTGGATAAGTAAAATTTTTAGCTTCGCCCATAAGATATTACTGTTATTTTCTTATTTAAAAATCTGTTGTGGCCATTACAATACCTCACGCCCTGTCCATTGTGGTATATATAAGTAATTTATTTAACATTTCTTGTACACAAAAAATTATGATTACACCTAATCTTTATATTTACGTACTTTCTATAATTTTAAATTCATTCTATAAGCAAGTTTTCTCCATTTCTTCTAAATGTTGGAGGTTTTTCCAATTGGCGTTATTTCTGAAGGATTTATGTAATATACCTATATTTTAAGTATATAATTAATCATATAATAAGAAATATTAAATATCCCAGAAAAAGCCTTCAGTACTATCTCTGAATTTTTGACACTGACATTAGTGACATTTTAATTTCTCAAGGAGTTACCATGGAGATGTTTGGGCTGTGAGCAGGCTGTGAAATTTACTACAACAGATTATTTTATAGAATATATATCTATCTTTAAATCTATAGAAGGTATAATACAATTTTTAAATTTTTAAAATTATATTAAAGCAATTAGTTAATAAAAATCGTTAAATTCTCAATCTGATACATTTTTGTTATATCTTCTATAGATTTAGAGATATAATATATAATAATATAGAATAATCTGTTGTAATAAATCTCGTTGCCCAAACAACTCCATGGAAACCAATTGATATAAATGTTTGTAATAAATACAAAATGTCAGTGTCAAAAATCAACAGTTTTACAGACATTACTGAAAACTTTTTCTGAGAAGTAGGTACATTTAATATTTCTTATTGTATTGTTAATTAAATATTTTAAATCCTTAAGACACGCTAACACCGTCAATGAATATGAAGAATTTAGAACATATTAGAAGAGTAGGACAAAACTTCTCATAGAACGAAAGAATAAATAATAATATACAATTGTAATTATTTGTGTACAAGAAATATGTTAAATTCGTTGAATATGTAACATAAAATGGAAATGGCGAGAGGTATTGTGCTGGCCACAACAATTACCTAAAATAATTAATGTTACGGATTCGCTGTCAACAGTATGTTACAGTAAAATCAGTCAAAAATGGAATCGTTATTCGATATAATATAATGAATAAACTTACAGAGCTGTGTCTACAACGAGCATCGTTTTAAAAGTTGTAACTTAGTCAAAACAATTTTGAAAGCGTGTTATATCCATCCTTATTGTTGAAGCAAATATAAATACATGCCAATTTGTTAAATCGTTTAATATACAAATAACCTTTATCGAGCATTTTTAAAAAATTAAATTGTGTATCGGTATTTCCAAAAATTATTATGATATATTACTGCATAGAATATTTATTGTGTATGAAAAAAATAAAATTTATTGCCAATATATTATAAATAATATATCATCTACTTAAAAAATGTGACACTTTTTATTATATTAGGGTTAATAAAGAGATGACCTACATGTTAAAATAATAAATATAGTATATTCAAATTTCATATTTCGGCGTAATAACAATAAAACATAATATAAATAAAAAATAATCCTACTTTGACAGTCGCCATACTGGGTCTCGTTTCTCGTACCAGGAACCCACAATTTTCTTTGACAATTTTACTGTTTCAGTCACATATTATACATAAACACACGCACAAAGTCACCCATAGTTTGTTAATAACAATATTTATAATGAAATCACTTATATTTCACGAAAATTTATAGAAAAATTGTTCAACAACACGACATGATGGCTGTTTGTTTATAACTGACAAAATACGATCGGTCGCTTGTCGCGAACAGGCTTAGCCTGGCATGCTACGATTCCAAATCCGGGAAATAAATATTATTATTGAAGAAATAAATTAATATCTCACGTATTAATGTATGAAATGGGATGAAATTTGGTATTTAAGATTTGTATAAATGTAGGATTAATTTGTTAAATTTTGGGAAGGATTTTTTGTTAACAAATGAGAGTTTACTTGAAGGTGTTTCTTCAATATTTAATCAAATATCATTTTGCAATAATTTATATTGTTATAATAATAATTATTATTGTATTTAATACAATTTTTATTTGAAATATTTTTTTATATCTTTACTTATTTCAAAATTATTACAAGACATTTTATAAATTAATAAATAATAATTAACTGTGCCCCTATAAAGTTATTAATAGTATAGAAAAAATATGTGTAATGCAAAGTATAAACAATATAATATAGTATTGTTGTTTACTTAATATTTAAACAAAAATTTCTTTCACTAAGGCCCGGTTGTTCCAAGTTTAGATAAAGTAGCAGTTTACTATGTATTAGATAAATTTATTCTACCATCTTAACTAGAGAATAAGATTTTTGGGTTGCTCCATGATTTTTTATTCTCCGGATAGCTAACTGACAGATTGCTATTAGAAAAATTAAAATTGTGTTAGGGTAGAGTTATTTTTGAAAAGTTGGCAACTTGTAACAATTTTAATAGAAATTTGGTAACTTTTCCGCTTGTCTGTGTTTTGGTGCAGTTACTAATTTTATGTAATTTTATGTAACAAATATATCATGAAAACAAGACAAACGTTCCATATCGTATGTTCCGTCTCTCTTCAATTCGTGTTTCCATTCGTGTGCACTCGGTACTTTGACTGACTGTTAGTTATCTTGCCCTTTAACTTTTAACCATAAGTGGAACAACGCAAACTGAAGTTATCAATAGAATAAATTTTAACCGAATGTTTAACTATAGATGGAACAACCGGCCCTAATACTAATAAATATACATATATTTTCGCATTTTTATTCAAGATAGTTAAAATTTGACTACAGTATATTTACTCATTCATCATATTTGTTTATACTTTGATTAATATAAAATTTCTAGAGTATTGTTAATAATAATTAAGTGTTGTTTAAAGCTTTCTTTACATTTACTTGTACGGACGTTCTATACAAAACTCACACATATTAATCTAGCTTAGTACAAAGTATATTTTACTTTTTCTAGCATCTACTGAACTTACACATTAACCTTCTCTGTTAAATTATTTTGGTGACGATGTCTACTCGAATTTCTACAGCTATGCTTCTTCGAAGATTCGTTCAGGCAGATCTTTTCTTCGCCTGCAACATACTGAAAATGAAACATAATTAGTATTTTTAATAATGTATAAAATTGAACAACAAATTCAACATTGTCATTTGTCATCGATAATTTATTAAATTTTAAAAATATTCCGTCACCTTTGGGAAAGGAAGGTATTGTCTTAGATAAAAAAAATCAATGATGAGTTTTTAGTGAATAAGTACGTTTTAGGGTCCCTACAATCGATTTTACCATTTTTACGATGATGTTTGTATGTATGTGTGTCTGTGTGTGTGTGACGAAAGTGTCGGATCGCATAACTTCAATACCACGATTCGAAAAGTTATATATTTTTTTATATTTCTCAAGTTTACATCCAGAAGAACAACTGATTAGATTTTGGTTATAATTGGTGAACCGGAAGTAGCCTCATTTGAAGATTTAACAGTTAAATTTGATTTATTGACATTTAACGTTATTATAACTTAAAGAATATATTATTCTCTATATGATTTGATTGCATTTATACTTCATATTCAATAGATATAGAGTTAAAGAATTTTAAAGAAATTTTATAAATCAGCCAGCTATGCTAAACATGGAAACTACTTATATATTCATATAATTCAAATTGACAGATGTCAGTATAAATAAAAAGTAAATTAATGTGGCAGATATGAGGATGTTGAAGTAGACGTTGGGGAAGACACGGAAAGATAGGTAAGGAAATAACTCTAGTGTTACAAGTATCTAGAAAGATACAAGCGAGATGATTACATTGGTTTGAAAATGTCATGAGGAGAAATGAAGAATATATTTGATAAATGCTTAGTAATAAAAGGTTGAAGAAACAGAGGAAGACCAAAGATAAGATGGAAGGACTGCATTGCGGAAGATTTGAGCGAAAAGGATCTGAATGAGAACGACACGTAAAACAGAAATGAGTGGAGGAAAAAAATAAAAAATAGCGACCCCTAACGAATGGGGAAAGCTAAAGAAGATGTTAGTGTCAAGTGCAATTTGCATAGTTTGTTTATGAAATTCCTGGAAATTTAGATGTTTTGCAAGAAAATTTATGTATGGAATTTATACATAATACACAGGATTGACGGAAGGTATTGTGCTGGCCACAACAGATTTTTTTTAAATAACTTCAAATTTGAAAACATGTAGTTAATTATTAAAATTTATAAATATATTTTAACATTTTACGAGGTATTTGTATTTATACATAAATATAAATATGTATATTATCGTATGAGAAGGCACTCACAGGTACAGTGGAAAAAACATCACAAGAATTATTTTAAAAACATATGTAACACCATTTATACAAAATTGTATGTTATATTATTATATTTAAACATTCTATGAGCCTATTGGTATAAATTTTTGTTGCTTGGTGGCAGCACCAACATATCTATATTCACAATTTATATAAATAAATTCAATAAAATCGTGAATTTAAGCTTTTCGGCGCGCGTTAATATTATGGTGTCGAAAACATGCACAAACCAAAGTTCTATTTTTAGGCTTAGACTGTTGTTAACTTGAAATGTATAGATCTACTTCTATTAGCGTAGAAAATATGTTTAATTAATATGTACAAAAATTACTACGCGAACCAGAGAGATTTTGCACTATTTTCTTTTTTATATCAAGGTGTAGCAGACTTGCACAAACCGAAGTACTATATTTAGAATGTTTCTTGTTGTTTCAAATCGAAATAAATTTGCTTTATTTCGGCTGGGAAATATATTTAAATAATTTCTAAGCCAGGAAACGAGATTTGGCGGCATTTTCAAACAATTTTTGAATATCAAATAAATATAATTAGTTCAGAAATAATTGCTAGATGGCACCAGAAGTTTCGTCTTCACTTAAATATATTATAAATTATTTTCGTGGACCGATTTTTTTTAAACCAGGACTTTCCTATATGTTTATAGTAGGTTGCTCTATACCAGTGGTTTCCAAAATGTATTCTACGGCACCTAGGGGTTCCATAGAACCCCCATAAGGGTTCCACGGGCAAATATGAAACTGAGATATTCAAAAAATTATCAAAAAATCTTCCACTTAAAAAATAAGTAAAATTGAGTCACAGTATTTGATAATTTTTACCTCTCGCTAAGAGAGGTATTGGATTCTTGTTAAAAATCGCATATCCAGATTTTAATGATTAAGTATGTTTTAAGGTTCTTACAATCTGATTTTAATATTTTTACGATAAAGTCTGTGTGTGTGTGTGTGTGTGTGTGCGTGTATGTGTGTGTGTGTGTGTGTTAATGTCTGTTTAACTACGTATTTCTCAATCGGACATTACTGGGAAGAGCTGAAAAGGTTTTGGTAATAATTGGACAACCGGAAGTAGCCGATTCTTAAAATATATATGGTATATAACAATCTGTTGTAATAAATTTCACAGCCCAAATAATGTCATGGAAACCAAATAAAAATGTTTGTAATTGACAGTTAAATGTCAGTGTCAAAAATCCAGAGACATTACTGAAGATTTTTTCTGGGAATACATTATATTATTTCTTATTGTATTAATAGTTACATATTTAAAATTATACGTATATTACATATACCCTTCAAAAATACCGTCAATCCCGATAATGAATTGGAAACATTTCGAAAAATTAGAAGAGTAGGACAAAATTTCTCCATAGAATGTATTAAAAACTCTAAATCTAAAGAATAGATGTAAGTCGAATTTTTGGTGTAGAGTGTAGGTATACAAGAAATGTTAAATACAATAGGGCGCGAGTAGTCATGTGACTTTGTTGGCCTTGACAAGCAGATATAGGAGCCCTTATTAGAATGATAGCTAGTAATTATGTACATAGATGTCAAATATCATAATTTTAGTGATTTTCCAATTCCTCGACAAGTAAATTCCACACTCCTGGTAACAAATAAACTACGTGAATTTAGAAAATCTAAACAATGTCACATGACTGCTCGCGCCCTATACTAATGTAACCAGAAACGGAAGTGGCGAGAAGTATTGTGCTGGCCACAACAGAGTTTTTATGTAAGGATATATTGGAGAACTTTTTGAACGTTACTTACAAAAAAGGCGTACGATAATGTGGTGCAGGATTTTTCAAAAAGTACTCAAAATAAATTTTAAAAGTCGTGAATGACTCATGCGGCAAGATGAATGTTAAATGTTAATCTACTTAATTGTTGTAATAAACAGATTCAATGTACTTAAACACAACTTGGTTGTGGCTTTTTGTATAGCCTATATAGATTAGTAGACACTTAGGACACTCTTAAGACTAAACCATTATAAACATAAATAAATTATTTGTAGCATGTTTCGGTAACATGTTTCACTTTTTGATCATTGGACACATCAAAAATTTAAACAGTTAGGGAAACTTTTGTTCCCAGAGTGGGTACATTAAACATTTACGTTTCCTTTTTTGTGGTAAATGGAAAATAAAAGTCGTAGAAATAAATTCGCCGCTTTAGTTAAATGTGTTTTTATAAATAAATATACATCAAGAGCATAACAGATATATTCACAAATAAAAAAATATTTTCTAAATTTAAAAATTATTTGATTTGCAAGATCCTATATTTCCAGTAAAATTATTTCATAAACAATTATGCAAATGATACTGACATCTGTCAATTGCGCTTGACACTGACACTGATATATGTGAATCAGAATTTTCTTCATATAGTACAGTAAAATTTTTAAATGTCCGATCAAGGTCGTCTACGAATTGTATAAATTCAGATTTTTGCTCCGCCCATTATTACAAATTCAGTAGTGTCGTTTGCTTAGTTTTTTATGAGGGTACATAAGATACTACTGTTATTTTATTATTATAAAAATATATATTACAGTAAAAGCATTCAAAATTCAAAGATAAGTCAACTGGTAAGTTTATAAGCAAATGTAAAACCAAATATGTTAAAAATAAGATAATGACACAATATCAGTGTCAGTGACTCTGACAGAAAATAACGTTATTCGTACGGCTATGAATCCAGGTAATGTATCTGAATTAATAAATAAACTTACGTGACAGCGAAAGTATTATCAACAACGAGCATCGTTTTAAAGTGGAATGTCCTAACTTAGTCGAAACAATATGAATTTTTGAAAGACAAGCGTCTTATATCCATCCTTATCGCACATTCTTATAGCCTTTGCCAAAGAAAGAGATAAATGTATACCTATTTGTTAATTCGTTCGTGATACAGATGCCCTTGATCGGACATCTTTTAAATTTTTTACTGTACCTAGCTGTTTCTATGTTTATAATTACCTTCCGTCAAAATTATATTTCACGGCGTTCTTTCAACTGTTAAAATCTTCAAATGAGGGTACTTCCGGTTGACCAATTATAATCAAAATCTAATCACGTCTCCATATAAAGAAGAAGAATACAGAAAAATTATAATTTTTTGAATTTTATTATCAGATCCGAAAAAAAAATCGTCACACAGATATACAAACATACATGTAGACATCATCATACGTAATATATCAAGTGATATGATTATCATCGATGATATTCTCGAGTGAAACCGAGCTGCAGATTTCACGAGTCCGAAGGACGAGTTGAAATGTGCTGCTTCGGTTTCACGAGCAATATCTTCGATTATTAATCATATCACGAGCTTATATTTAATGAGAGAATATAATGAATTTTTGCAATCTAACCTAACTTTTGATATACATATTCATATTGTATTAAAACATGGTACTTACGAGTTTTATTTAATATTTCGGAGTTTGAATTATTGTTATTATTTACTTTTATACTCAAAATTAACTGTCAATGTCATAAATAAAGAAAACAAATCCCTTAGTAACGACTATAAATACGGTGTTTATTTCCTTGTTTTTTATCATCGCTGTGATAAACGCGTAGCTAGGGAGATTCTGAATGTTGATTGGCGGAAAACATGTCACGTGACTAAGGAATTATATTCTCGTAAAAATAGTCAAATCGTATTTTAGGGACTCTAAAACGTACTTATTCATTAAAAATCCACCTCCATATTCACCTGATTTGGAGAGAGAGAGAGAGAGAGCCACGTCCAAATTGTGCTTATAATTAATGATACATTTATTTAAATATCGCGGGTCCTTTATTAGGTCCATCATCTTGCTAATCTATTTATTTGCCACATGACGGTGTGACCGCTGCCCTGAGCATGTGTTTGTGCCTCATGTTCTGCCGTAACCACGGTAACGAAAAATCAATAGCCGACTAGCATTTTGGATTTATAACATACTCAAAATTAGTTCACGTGCAGTAAATTTATAGATGAAACTTTGTACATTTAAACACAACTGTCATGTTGAGGCAAAACTCTTACTAGATATTAGCTAAAGTCCAAAGGAAGGTGGAATACGACGTTATAATAATAGTAAAGTTTATACATACGCTGTATTTCTCTGAGTTAATACGGTATGAATTTCTGTATACAGTGGCGGACAGAAATATGGAAACTTTTAAATATTTTATTTTTACCTTTCGTCCCCTTTAGGGAAGGAAGGTATTGTCTTTGGTTAAAAAATTCGGTGGTGAGTTTTCAAAGAATAAGCACGTTTTGAGGTCCCCAGAATACAAATTTACTATTTTTACGATGATGTATGTGTGTGTGTGTATGTGACGATCATTTCGGATCGCATAACTCCAATAATACGAACCCAAAAATTATATTTTTTCGTATTTCTCGAGTTTAAATGCATATGCAGACGTGATTAGATTTTGTTTATAATGGAAACGCCGGAAGTACCCTTATTTGCAACTTTTAACAGTTTTTCTTGAAACAAAGCAGTTAAATATCAAAACATTGTATTTAAATCCAGTATACTTTATTAATATATAAAATAAAAAATCTGTTGTGGCCAGCACAATACCTTCCGTCATTCTCGTGTATAATGTATAAATTCCATAATTTTTCTTACAAAAGATTCTAAATTTCCAGTAAAATTATTTCATAAACAAACTATTCAAATTGCACTTGACACTGGCATCTTCTTCTTCTTTAGCTTTTCCCATTCGTTAGGGGTCGCTATTTTTGCATGTCGTTCTCATTCAGTTCCTTTTCTCTCAAATCTTCCGCAATACAGTCCTTCCATCTTATCTTTGGTCTTCCTCTGTTTCTTTAACGTCCTATTACTAAACTATTCATTCTTGTTCCAATATAATTCTTCATTTCTCCTCATGACATGTTCAAACCAATGTAATCGTCTTTCTTGTATCTTTCTAAAAACTTGTAACACTAGAGTTATTTTCTTACCGTATCTTTCCGTGTATTCCCAATATCTACTTCAACATCCTCATATCTGCCACATTAATTTACTTTTTATTGATACTGACATCTGTCAATTTGAATTATATGAATATATTACTAGTTCCCAAGTTTGGCATAGTTGGCTGAATTATAAAGTTTAATTTCTTTAAAATTCTTTAACTCTGTATCTATTGAATATGAAGTATAAATTGTAATCAAATCGTATAGAGAATAGTATATTCTTTAAGTTATAATAACGTTAAATGTCAATAAATCAAATTTAACTGTTAAATCTTCAAATGAGACTACTTCCGGTTGACCAATTATAACCAAAATCTAATCAGTTGTTCTTCTGGATGTAAACTTGAGAAATACGAAAAAATTATAATTTTTGGAATCGGGGTATTGAAGTTATGGAATCCGGAATTTTTGTCACACACACACAGACACACAGACACACGGACACACAGACACACAGACACACAGACACACAGACACACATACACACATACACACAGACGCACATACATACAGACATCATCGTAAAAATGGTAAAATCGTATTATATGGACCCTAAAACGTGCTTATTCAGTAAAAACTCATCATTGAATTTTTTGACCAAAGACAATACCTTCCTTACCTAAAGGTGACGGAAGGTAAAAATGCCAAAATATAGTCTTAACTATTCTAGCCTAAAGATTTATTTTTTATTGCTGTTAATATATTTTTTTCAGAGGGTACGAATACATTTGGGGTTGGGCTCGTATTATTTAAACATAAATTTGAATAAAGTATGGTTTGTAATTCAATATAGAATTATACAGAAAATAATATATTATTATATCTTTTAAATCGTGTGTTTTTAATTTTAATATTTGTTTTCCTCTTTTACCCTGAAGCTAACACAATTGTTTGAAAAATTACATACGTTAATTATATTAAAAACAAATATATATATTTCAGAGTTTCATTCTAGTTTTAAAACCTGAAAATAATACAACATGAAATATACATATAGCAATTTAACTGAAATTCAGGCACAGATATTTTTGTTTTATTTCAGAAATAAACGAACTAAAGCCCAGATTTGTTTTTCAGTTCAGGATTACGCTGCAGCCTGAAAATATAATCTAAATACTCGTGTTGGCTGAAAACTGCTGAAAATTACACTCGGCCTAAATTATTTTCATTTTTCAGCATGAAATTGGAAGATTTACATTTTCTCTATATAAATCATATGGACATTCTGGAAAAAACAAAATATTAATGTTCAAATTTAAATTGAAATGGAAAATGCGAAATAATATTTTCTTGTATACATTGCTGTAAACGTTATTTTATTCGATATATTTGTGCACGCGCCCTATACATAAATTTTGTTGCAAAAGATCCTATATTTCCAATAAAGTTATTTCATAAACAAACTATGCAAATTGCACTTGACACTGACATCTTCTTATTTAGTTTTTCCCATTCGTTAGGGGATCGCTATTTTTTATTTTCTTCTTCCACTCATTTTTGTTTTGCGTGTCGTCCTCATTCAGTTCTTTTTCTCTCAAGTCTTCTGCAATACAGTCCTTTCATCTTATATTTGATCTTCCTATGTTTCTTCCACCTTCTATTAATATATTCATCTCTCCTCATGACATGTTCAAACCAATGTAATCGTCTCTCTTATATCTAGAAACTTCTAACACTAGAGTTACTTCCCTTATTTTTTCATTCATTTACTTTTTATTGATACTGACATCTGTCAATTTGAATTACCTGAATATATTAGCAGTTTCCATGGTTAAGTTAGTATAGCTGGCTGATTTATAAAATTTATTATCTGTTGAATATGAAATATAAAATGCAATCAAATGTGTGAATAATATATTCTTTAAGTTATAATAATATTTAACTGAGTTTTTCAAGAACTATAAAAATCTTCAAATGAGGATACTTCCGGTTGACCAATTATAACCAAAATCTAATTAGGTCTGCATATGGTTGTAAGGAAGAGGAATACGCAAGAATTGTAATTTTTGGAATTCTAGTATTGGAGATATCGCGGCCGAAACCGCGGTCACAGACACACATACGCACACACACACATACAGACATCATCGTAAAAATAGTAAAATCGTATTGTAAAGACCCTAAAACATGCTTATTCAATGAAAACTCACCATCGAATTTTTTGACCAAAGACAATACCTTCCTAGAGGTGACGGAAGGTAAAAATATTTTGAGTGGCCCGTATGTTCCTGAGCGGTTACCCATCCTATTATTAACTATTCTTACACTCCCTTGACTGTATAGCTCACATCTACATTTGACATGTGGTCGTATGGCTGCGAATATTTACCCTAAAGGTAATATATAAGAAATCGTTTTCGATTTTCCGATCTTCTCATTTTCCCGATGTGAAAATATGTGAAAGGGCAAAATCTTCATGAATAATGCATGCCAGGGAAGGACTTAATTAAATTTGAAATTTTGCGGCCAATGTTATGAACGTGTCACCTCTCTAGAAAGAAATCTACAGGGAGTTGAACTCTTCTAAAATTGTGTGTCAGAAAAATATTTCCTCAAGTATAGGTAATGTAGAAAACTCAAGAAATGGGTTTTCTTCGCTTCTCTCCACGACAGATATCAGTGGCTATTATTCTTTGTTATATACGAACTTAGGATCATAATAATACGGCCGGTTTACATTTTCAACAAATTATTATACAAATGGATAGAAATTTATAAATAATACTAACATAAATATTGTATTATTTACTGTTGGAACTAAAAAAATTCCACGTGTCTGTTGTCATATATTTGCCCGTATTGTTAAAATGATAAATTTAGGTAATAACATATTTAAATTCTGTACACTTTACTAGTACATATATAATAAAAAATCTGATGTCACCAACATAAACCTCCCGCCATTTAATTTTTATTAATTTAAATACATATATAGTAAATTTTTTGAAAGATGTCCGATCAAGGGCACCTGTATCACGAACGAATTATTAACAAATAGGCATACATTTATCTCTTTCTTTTGCAAAGGCTGTAAGAGTGTGTGATAAGGATGGATATAACACGCTTGTCTTTCAAAAATTCATATTGTTTCGACTAAGTTAGGACATTCCATTTATAAACGATGCTCGTTGTTGATAATACTTTCGCTGTAACGTAAGTTTATTTATTAATTCAGATACATTACCTGGATTCATAGCCGTACGTATAACGTTATATTCTGTCAGAGTCACTGACATTGTGTCAGTATCTTATTTTTAACATATTTGGTTTTACATTTGCTTATAAACTTACTAATTGACTTATTTTTGAATTTTGAATGCTTTTCCTGTAATATATATTTTTATAATAATAAAATGACAGTAGTATCTTACGTACCCTCATAAAAACTAAGCAAACGACACTACTGAATTTGTCATGATGGGCGGAGCAAAAATCTGAATTCATACAATTCGTAGACAACCTTGATCGGACATCTTTCAAAAATTTTACTGTTCCTATGGGGTCTCATGGCCGCGTGCCTGAGTGTCTGGTTGCGAATCTGGGGAACCAGATTCAATTCCAAAAATGAGTACCCGTGAGGTGACGCATGGTAAAAGCTTGCACGATATAAATATGTCATCATCATTGGTAATGATGTGTACAAAGCAGATTAGCACACCCAACAATGGGTAATATGCCGTGATAATATATTTATTTTTTTATTTAAATACATACCTGCATATTTGCTGAATTATGTATCTTAAGTTCTATTTACAATTTTCGTTTTAAAACGTTATGATTATTAATTTGAAATTAAGTTGCGGGAGGTAAAAATTGCCCAAATACAGTCTTAACTATTGTAATCTAAAAATTTATTTCTTCTTGCGATTAATATATTTTTTCAGAGGGTACGAATACATTTGGGGTTGGTCTCATATTGTTACTACTTACCACAATAAATACAACATTTTTACAACAATAAAAACCGCATCAATTATATATAAAATCAACTTGACATTGAAATGTTCCTCTTACGTTTTACTTTTATTTTTTGTGTAATGCTCTTTTGCTAAAAGTATTTACTTTACCTTGTAACTTAATACTATTCTTTGAGAATGTCCATTCTAAAAATAAATCTATTTTACGAAATATATAAGTGGCATATAATAATACAACTATATTGCATTGTACTATTAAATAAAGGTCTTTGAACTTTGAACAAAATGTTGCTAGGTAACCCCTACATAAACATTTCCAACCCCAAATGTATTACCAATCAATTTTTAGATTACAATATTTAAGACTATATTTGGGCAATTTTTTATTTCATGTATTAATAAAGTGTACTGGATTTAAATATGTTATTATCTAAATTTATCATTTGAACAATAATCTACGGGCAAATATATGACAACAAACACGTGCTAATTTTTTTAATTCCAACATATATTCCTATGTTAGTATTATTTATAAAACTGAAGGTAAAGGAAACTGACAATATATTCAATTAATTACTATATTAAATTTTATTTTTTACTAATTTGCAAAGTGATATTTATTTATTAAAGTACCAACTACATATTAAAACAAGAATAACTAAATTTCTGGATGATTATTTCTCCAATTCAACAATTTTTGATATGTGGTATTAATAGAGTGTATAGAACTTGAATACATTATAATAAAATTTCTTAGGTTTAATAATATTTGCAAATAAACCATTGTCTGCATGTGACAAATGTTTTCGTCTTTAATAATTCGCAAATTTATTAAAGTAATAAAATTTAAGATGGCAATTAATTGCGTATATTGTCAGTTACCGTTACCCTCAGTTTTATAGATAATACTAACATAAATATTGTATTATTTACTGTTGAAACGAAAAAATTTGGGACTTGTCTTTTGTCATATATTTGCCCGTAGATTATTGTTTAAATGAGAAATTTAGTTAACAACATTGTATTTAAATCCAGTACACTTTATTAATACATAAAATAAAAAAATGCCCAAATATAGTCTTAACTATTGTAACCTAAAAATGCTGTTAATATATTTATTTCAGAGAGTACGAATACATTTAGTTTTTCAAACATCGTATACAAATTCTCAAAAAACACATACATTTTTGTAATTTACCTATATTTAATAATAATAAGAAATTGAGACATGAACGATAACTAAGAATACAATGGATATACAAAACTTTAATAAGGAAAGACGGGTGAATTGATACGGACAGCTAGTAAAGGACAACAAGAGATCTGCGAAAGAAGTTTGGACAGTTACAACAAGAAATAAAGGACAAGGAAACCAAGAAAAGAGTCTAAAAAGAGAAATATTTTGTAAGAGGCAAGAAACAGACAAAAAAGACGCATAAATTTTACAGAAATTGTAATATATTTTTACATATTAATAGTAAAACAATACAAGCATTAAGTTATACCGTATACAATATATTAATATGTATGTATGTAAATGTAACATTATAGATATTACGAACATGTTATGTTAAATGTACAATATTCTGTGTATAGGTATATACAGGGTGTCCCTTAACTTCGAGCAAAAACTTTAAGGGCATATAGTACTGACCAAAATGAATAAAAAAGCTTCATCAACATAGGAATGATCTTCAACTGTTTCCGAGAAAAGCGAAAAATCTAAGAAAAACTGACAAAGATAGCGATCGAATAAAATTTTGTCTATGTCAGTAAAAAGACTATAAAGAAACAATAAAATTTTATATGAAACATTTTTCTCAATTTCTTATAGTTACGTAGTTATATGAAAATTAAATATTGACCAAGGTCGCCACAACATTTCACTTTTGATTTTTATAAAATAACAAAAGGCCATCTAAGATTACCTCTCAAAGGTAAACAAAAAGTCTCAATTAATCAAAATCGTAATTCTTATAGTTTTCGAGATAGCAAAGGTAAATCTCGTAAAAACTCATTTTTCACTGCGTTATATCTGGGAAACTATTAAAGATCGGACACATTTTGACTGAGCTTTTTTTACTCATTTTGATCAGTATTATATGCCCTTAAAGTTTGTGCACCAAGTTAAGGGACACCCTGTATAGTTATTACAAATTAATATATTTCACACCCCTACAGCGTACTAACATCGTGGTGTTAGTTACACAGTGGTTCCCAACCACCAAATTTGCGTAATTGACTAATAATTCCATCTCACCCTAAGCATCTAGGGTAAACACGTCCCAAGATCAGCGGTACTCAAACAGTTTGCGATTAAGGTAGTTGTCAATCGAGTGTACCTATTCAAAAACTTGTTCTATGTTCAAAATAAAAATTATGCTAATGCAGTTTATATTTGCAATAACTTATATTTTTTAACATTATATACACAGATTGTATCAAAATAGTTAAAAGCTAATATCAAAAACTGTAACAGATGAATTTTCTTTATTTCTCCGTAGAAAAGTTTGTTATTGAACTGTACCACTCGCACTAACACATATACAAGTGTCGTATTTCAATGTTGAAGAATAACTGTGGCAACGTCGCACCTAGACATTTATTGGTACATTCGGGTATAAAAGTAATATTTTGAGATATAATACTAATTCTAAACCACAAATTAATATATTTCTTTCTTAAAATTACAAAAGTAGTATTATACTGTTTAAAGTTTTCATGCTTTTCATGTCAAATACCAATTTAAAATTCCTTCGAATGTACGTCTGAAATTCCTTTAACCAAACATCACCTCTTATTCGCTAATACCTACCAAGCGGGCGTTGTTAACTGATACTCCATCTGGAACGCTTGTACATGGTTGTCAAGTATAATTCTACCTATTTTTTCCTATCAGATTATAATTTTCTAAAGGCAATAAAATTAAATCTGGATGGTTAATTTTAAGCATTATTTATATTTTTGTGTTCACATTACCATTATTTTACTTTAATATATTTACCAATTTAAAATAATCGGCGACGATAATTGATGGCTTTATTAGGAAGACTGTCTGTATATCATTTATAAAGTGGTTGGGAACCACTGGTCTTCGCAATGTATTAGGTATTAGGCATTAGTCATTACGCTATTAATGTCGAACTACAAAATATGTGTATTGCGTGCATATGTATGAATGTATGTATATATGTACATACCTCAAAATGGCTGCAGTTTAATTGTATGTGTATTATTATTGTCTTTGACTGTTGATGTTCTTAGTAACTGAAAATAAATAAAAAAAACAAATTAAAAAAATCTAATATTGCCAGCACATAACCTCTCGCCGTATATTTTACCTGGCTGTATGCATAAAGCAAAGAATATTTTTATAAATACAAATAATATATTCATATAAATCTATGACGTATAAACTTCTTTATTATTCAATAATAGCATGTCTCAACATAAAGATATTTTACCATAAATTATGTTACAATAAATTACAAAGTAGAGTTTACCATATATAAATATTAGGCTGGTAACTGCAATTTTCAATTCGAACAACGTTGTTTACTTTCTCTTCATATTCTTCTAGTAAAAACATTAATTTTGGGCGGTCTAAAATGTATATATCTGGATTGTGCATCTATTCTTACATATCTTCTTTTACATTTTATTTTTTCATACATGTTATATCTAAATAACACTAATTCCCTTTAATAAAGTGACGGATAGATTGCACTCCGATTATTCTTATATTGATGTGTAATTTTGTCCATATTTACAACTTACTTGAGAAGAATTTGATAGCTTTTTCGCAATTCAAAGTTACTCTAGTCTACAGTGCTGGTGTACATTGTCTCATAATGTTTGAAACAAATTTAAGTCCTTCAACCTAGACTTGTCATCTCCATAATAGAGACAGATCAAGAATTAAGGGATTCTCCAAGTAAATTTTTCTTTCGTTACTCATTATTTCTGACACTGACATTTATCTGTCACAAATAATTTAAATTATCAACTATTTTTCATGGCATTCTTTCGGCTGTCAAATTTATTACAACAGATTATTTTATATATTATACTTCTTTTATCTTTAAATCTATGGAATATATAATAAAATATTTAAATGTATCAGATAGAGAATTTAATTTTCTTTAATATTACCCCGAAAAATTTTCAAAAAATAATATTTAGAAGATTTTTTTTCAAGAATCTTCTACTTCCGGTTGTCCAATTATTACCAAAACCTTTTCAGATCTTCCCATGAATGTCCGATTGGGAAATACGTTGTTAAACAAATTTTAAGTCTTATAGTTTTTGAGTAACCGTCCTTCCAACATCCCACACACACACATCCACACACACACACACACACACACACACACACACACACACACACACACAGACATCATCGTAAAAATGTTAAAATCGGATTGTAGGGACCTTAAAACGTGCTTATTCAATAAAATCTGGATATGCGATTTTTAGCATGAATGCAATACCTCTCTTAGCGAGAGGTAAAAAATACAGCCAGTGTAGAAGATATAAATAATTTAATAAAATAATATAAATATGTATTCGTACCCTATAAAAAAATATATATTAACAGCAAGAAGAAATAAATTTTTAGATTACAATAGTTATATTATATTTGGGCAATATTTTATTTTATGTATTAATAAATTGTACTGGATTCAAATATAATGTTATTACCTAAATTTATCATTTTAACAATAATCTACGGGCAAATATATGACAACAGACACGTGCTAATACTTTTAGTTCCAACAATATTTATGTTAGTATTATTTATAAAACTGAAGGTAAAAGAAACTGACAATATATTCAATTAATTACTATATTAAATTTTATTTTTTTAGTAAATTGCAAGGTGATATTTATTTATTAAAGTACCACCTACATATTTAAAACAAGAATAAATAAACTTCTGGATGATTTTTCTCCAATTCAACAAATTTTGATATGGTGTATTAATAGAGTGTATAGAACTTGAATACCTTATAATAAAATTTCTTAGGTTTAATAATATTTGCAAATAAACCATTGTCTGCATGTGACAAATGTTTTCGTCTTTAATAATTCGCAAATTTATTAAAGTAATAAAATTTAAGATGGCAATTAATTGACTATATTGTCAGTTACCTTTACCCTCAGTTTTATAAATAATACTAACATAAATATTGTATTATTTACTGTTGGAACGAAAAATTGAATTGTTTAAATGAGAAATTTAGTTAATAACATTGTATTTAAATCCAGTACACTTTATTAATACATAAAATAAAAAAATGCCCAAATATAGTTTTAACTATTGTAACCTAAATAAATATTTTTTATTGCTTTTAATATATTTATATACACTGCTATTATGCATATAAGTAACGAAATGAATATTATAAAAATATTATTACGTGTCTTATTCTTCGTCTTCCTCTTCTCCAAATCCGCGTATTCGTGTTTTATATCCCAACATTTTAATAATCAATTAAAAGTTCATAATATTAACAAACACAAGATTTTTAAAGTTCAAAGTTGAACTTTTTTAGTTTCCCCAAACTGCGAACATTTTTGAAATGTTTTCCCAACTTTTGTGAAAGAAATAACTCAATATAGCGTCCAAGAAGTTTAAATTTATTTATTTTTTTGTCAAGGCCCGTGCCCGCTATTTTCATGGTTAAACTCTATATTAATATTGGCTCATGAGAGCAATGCCATCTATTGGTGCGAACAATGTAGGTAAACTCTAGAGTTGTTTGCCTGCTTCAAGTCACAATTATTATACAACCGGGGTTGACGTTTTTTAGAGCAAATGGATGTGTGTATGCTCTTTTGAATTTTTTGTACGATGTTTAATAAATTAACTGAATTGTAACAATTTGTTAGATGCTACCCTGAAGAAGGTGCAAGGGTGCACCGAAACGTTGGTATTGTAAGAATAAATGCTGTTTGAATGAACTTTCGAATAATTATTAACATCTAATTCCCATTTCAGACGAGCAATTATCCACAATTAAAATTATTATATTTATATTATTGATTTTATGGCGATAAAACTATATACTTAATAACATTATAAATTATTAGCTGACAAGTATCTCAAAGTACACAAATTTTATTCCCGTCAAATATTAACCAAGTAAATATTACTACATACAATCTCAGCGATAACATTTTTTTTATTTCGGTAGATAATATTTAATTAATAATATTTTCGTACCCATTTTACTGGGTTATAACTTACGTAGTAAAATGTGTAAATTGTTATTCATTAAGCCTAATATCTTTTTACCTTCCGTCAGCTTCAGGTAAGGAAGGTATTGTTTTTGGTCAAAAAATTCAATGATGAGTTTATAGTGTATAAGCATGTTTTAGGATCCCTATAATACGATTTTACCATTTTTACGATGATGTCTGTATGTATGTGTGACAAAAGTTCCGGATTCCATAACTTCAATAGCACGATTCCAAAAATTATATTTTTTTCGTATTCCTCAAGTTTACATCCAGAAGAACAAGTGATTTTGAAGATTTAACAGTTAAATTTGATTTATTGACATTTAACGTTATTATAACTTAAAGAATATATTATTCTCTATATACGATTTGATTACATTTTATAATTCATATTCAATAGATAAAGAATTTTAAAGAAATTAAATTTTATAATTCAGCCAGCTATGCTAAACATGGAAACTATTAATATATTCATATAATTCAAATTGACAGATGTCAGATCAATAAAAAGTAAATTAATGTGGCAGAAATGAGGATGTTGAAGTAGATGTTGGGGAAAACACGGAAAGATACGGTTAGAAAATAACTCTAGTATTACAAGTTTCTAGAAATAAAAGAAAGATGATTACATTGGTTTGAACATGTCATGAGGAGAAATGAAGAATTATATTGGAACAAGAATGAATAGTTTAGTAATAGGATGTTGAAGAAACAGAGGAAGACCAAAGATGGAAGGACTGTATTGCGGAAGACGCGCAAAATAGCGACCCCTAACGAATGGGAAAAGCTAAAGAAGTAGAAGATGTCAGTATCAAGTGCAATTTGAATAGTTTATGAAATAATTTACTGAAAATTTTTGCAAGAAAAATTATGTATGGAATTTATACATTATACACAGGATTGACGGAAGGTATTGTGCTGACCACAACAATTTTTTTAATATTATGTATGTTCCTAAAATTTTTACCTCTCGCTAAGATAATATAAAATTAATACGTCATACATCAAAGTCCGAGTTATTATGCATGGGGAATCCCAGCACTTCGTTTCGTTTGTGTCTGCTTTGATGCAAAAAATGCAACATTTGTTTTTTCAAAAACTATGAAGGAATTTTTTTGTAGTCCTCTGGCCAAAGGACACGCTGTGTAATAAACTATTTTGTATTATCGTCCCACATGTGTTTGTATTACATTCGTCAAGTCATGTTCCATGTTTCAAACAAGCTAATGGGAATCCTATATCTACGGTTTGCAGGGTTTGTTAATTTATAACTTCGCACATTAATTATGATTGTCATTGTTGGAACTCATCTGTACTGTATCACCTTTTGTATAGAGGATGCATTCACGCCCACGCCTTATGTTAGGTTAGGAATGAAGCGCCTATGCCATTCATTCAAACCCTCAGTCACTGATTAGTATTAAAATGGTCTCATACAAGGAATTGTGTCATTAGACTTAAGATTAATGCTATATAGAATAATTAGTACATATTTAGAAATTGCTAATGAAGACGTATTTCTTGAATATATAATTAATATGAATGTTACGAAGCAGTGAAATAAGCTTATTCACATTTTTACCTCTCGCTAAGAGAGATATTGGATTCATGCTAAAAATCGCATATCCGATTTTAATGATTAAGCATGTTTTAAGGTCCCTACAATCCGATTTTAATATTTGTACGATGCTGTGTGGTGTGTGTGTATGTGTGTGGGAAAATTTCTCAAAAACTATAGTACTTAATATCTGTCTAACTACGTATTTCTCAATTGGACATTACTGGGAAGAGCTGAAAAGGTTTTGGTAATAATTGGACAACCGAAAGTAGCTGATTCTTAAAAAAATCTTTTAAATATTATTGAAAATTTTTGTTCTTGCTTGTATTAAAGAAGAGTAAATTCTCTATCTGATACATATTTTATTATCTTTTATAGATTTAGAGATAAAGAAATATAAGGTATTGTAGCACGCGCTGACCAGACGCGCCCAAATGCTTGCGCCATCATTGGTAGCATATTCTCAAGCGATGACGTAATCCCCGGCGGGGGAAAACCCTTACGCGTTTATACTCGTTTAATTACATCCAGTGGGGTGATCCTTTGTATTCGATGGAAAGATGGAGAACATTCCAGAGAAATGACGCTATATAGAAGCAACGAGCAATGAACAATTGGTGATATAAATAAACAACGAGTTGTGAACATAAATAAATGTAGTGATATAAATATTGTAAAAATAAATAATCTTAGTGTTTAAGTATTTAATAATATTGTTAGTCTTAAATTAGTTCATAGTGTTATAATTATTTTTTTTATCTTTTTAAAATTTCTCCTAATTATTTATCGTTTAATAAACGTATTATTTTAATTAATATTTCTCTGATTTTTACACTTCACCCATATAAATAAACGTTACAGTATATAATAATCTGTTGTAATAAATCTCACAGCCCAAATAATGTCAAGGAAACCAATTGAAAAATGTTTTTTTTTTGTAACTGACAGATAAATATCAGTGTCAAAAATCCAGAGACATTACTGAAGATTTTTCTGGGAAGTGCATACATTATATTATTTCTTATTGTATTAATAGTTAAATATTTAAAATTATGGGTATACTACATATACCCTTAAAAAATATTGTCAATGCCGACAATGAATTGGAAACATTTCAAAAAATTAGAAGAGGACAAAATTTCTTCATAGAATGAATTTAAAATTAAAAATATAAAAAATAGATATAAGTAGAATTTTTGGTGTAGAGTGTAGGTATACAAGAAATGTTAAATACAATAGGGCGCGAGCAGTCATGTGACTTTTTTGTCTTTGACCAGCAGATATGGGGACCCGTGTCAGAATGATAGCTAGTAATTATGTACATAGATGTCAAATATAATTTTTCATTCTAAATTTAGTGATTTTCCAATTCCATGTGGTTTATTTTCCTCAACAAGTAAATTCCACACTCCTGGTGACAAATTAACTACGTGAATTTAGAAAATTTTGAATGAAAAATTTGACATTTGACATCTATGTACATAATTTTGTCATTCTGATACGGGGTCACATATCTGCTTGTGAAGGACAACAATGTCAAATGACTGCTCGCGCCCTATACTTATGTAACCAAAAACGGAAGTGGCGAGAGGTATTGTGCATGTAGAAACATTCAACATTGGTCTGCTATTATTTGGATTTTAGCCAAAAGTCATCTCACCAGCTAAGCCATCCCTCCCGGACTTACCCTACATAGAGTTTGTTTTATCAAAACCAGAAAAATATAAATATTCCGTAGGATCCATATTTTTGGACGGGATGTTATAAATCCATCAGAAAATTGAAAAACTGTGTCCAACCGCAATCTGTTTACTATTCATTTATGTATGAAATATTAGTTTTATCATTTTCATTCATCTTTACTAGACCAACGTTTAAAATACTGAGTACGTTTTAAAATACGTCACCCAGATGACAATTTCGATAGAGCGGTTCATGCACCACGATCGTATATATACAGGGTGTTTATTAAACAAAGGGCAAAAATTGAAGGGATTATTCCCTGGACCATTCTAAGATGATTTTGTCCTTTGATGATTTTTGAAAAGCCGCTTTGTTTCGAAGATACAGGGCGAAAAAAAAATTCGACAAAACTAATTTTGATATTTTTCAAATTATTAATCTAGTAACAGCAGGCAAGTTATGTGTCAAATTTGTTGAGACGTTTGGCTGTTTGACGTGTATTTTCTGTCTATAATACTTTTGTTAGTGAAGTCCTCTCATCATGAATAGCTATACGAACGCGATGACTGACATGCATTTCATTTATGGACTTGCTGATGGCAATTCATTACAAGCTAGGCGGATTCTTGCATCGTAGCTGGAGGTAGACATTTTCAACAGTACTTGTAGATTAAGAAACTTTACATGTAATTTTTGGTATTAAATGTTATTTTTCGCCCTGTATCTTCGAAACAAAGCCGCTTTTCAAAAATCATCAAAGGACAAAATCATCTTAGAATGGTCCAGGGAATAATCCCTTCAATTTTTGCCCTATGTGTAATAAACACCTGTATATACTTTTGTTGCAATGTTTAATAAACGTGTGTTTCAACAGATAAGACTGACTGAACTTTCGGAATTAAAAATGTCAATACTTCAGCGTTCATTTGTTAACAAAGGATTGTGTTGGATGTTGTTTTGTTCGTGTTTTGTTTTAGGAAGTTTGTTTTTCAATTTGAATTTTTTGCGATTTACATAATATCGAAAGCGATTTTGATTTTGAATTTACCAAATAGTGTGACATAAATGGAATATACATTTTTACTACGTTTATATCCAGTTGTATTTATATGACATAGGTTAAAAAAATTGTTGTGACCGAGTAATGAATATAACATTTTGTAATATAAAAGTTTTGAAACCATGTATTTCTACCTTATTCTAATATGGATAGAAGCCATTAGATTTTGGTGGCAATCGGATAACCGGAAATGGCAGTTTACTTGAAGCTCAAGATAGTTTTTCTTCAAAAAATACCTTTAAATGTAAATTTTTCGCAATTTGTTATAATAAAAATTAAAGATTATTCCATTTTCTACAAATTTGCTTTAATACTTTTTCTATATATTTTATGGATAAAGTAAAAATAGTCATTTCAAATTAATAATAATAACGTCTTAAAAGAAAAATTGTAAATAGAACAATAGTTTTATGGAAAGAAACTTAATATACATAATTTCTAGCATTAGTAAATATGCAGGTAATGATGATGACATATTTGTATTGTGCGGGCGTTTACAACAAGAGTTAATTTTATGCCATTTAAAATTCGAATTATTTGGCGTTGATCGGGATCGAATCGGATTCCCCAGATTCGCGACCAGACACCAGACACGCGGCAACGAGACCCCATAGGTAAATGGCGGGAGGTATTGTGTTGGTCACATCAGATTTTATCAGTTTCGAGAAATCCCTTATCAATTTTGAGGCATGATCATTAAACCACTTTTGCGTTATTATATTAAATATTAACATTTACATATGACAATATAATTAATTTCAGTTGTCATTTTCATACATGTCTGTTAAATTAGTGTTATCGTATACATTGTACATAGACTTCGTAGGACGAATAATTAATCTTAATATGTCACAACACACACCATCTAAGCAGAGGCATTTCCATGTAGTCACAACAAATATAACGGAAGGTAAAAAAAAATGGTGAAATTCTTGCTAAAATTTTTAGGACATACGTTATTTAATATTGCAATGATTTTTCAATAGAAATACGTACAATATATATTTTTTTGGGCGATTGATAAGTAAGTTATGTTTACTGGTTGCTGGGACTAACACGACGGTAAGTGATTTACTTACCGTTCACTAAACGGTAAATAATGTATATAAATTTAATAATTTATAAATTTATTTAAATGAGAATATAATTCCTTAGTCACGTGACATGTTTTCCGCCAATCAACATTCAGAATCTCCCTAGCTACACGTTTATCACAGCGATGATAAAAAACAAGGAAATAAACACCGTATTTATAGTCGTTACTAAGGGATTTGTTTTCTTTATTTATGACATTGACAGTTAATTTTGAGTATAAAAATAAATAATAACAATAATTCAAACTCCGAAATATTAAATAAAACTCGTAAGTACCATGTTTTAATACAATATGAATATGTATATCAAAAGTTAGGTTAGGTTAGATTGCAAAAATTCATTATATTCTCTCATTAAATATAAGCTCGTGATATGATTAATAATCGAAGATATTGCTCGAAGCAGCACATTTCAACTCGTCCTTCGGACTCGTGAAATCTGCAGCTCGGTTTCACTCGAGAATATCATCGATGATAATCATATCACTTGTTATATTACGTATGATAATAGTTCGACCGGCATTCAAAGGGGGTTTGATTACATCAAAGAAATGATTGATTACAACAAAGAAATGCTTAATTACAATAAATACACACAATGTCAGTATTTTATTTTTTACATATTTAGTTTTACAATAATTACAATTATTTTAAAAATATATGAATTAAAAATGCCTGGTCTGGTGCTTCATTCAAAATTTTTGTCATGTCTTCCTTAGTGAAAACACTAGATTTCTTAGGTCTATATCCAACATTTTTTTCTTTTAAGATAAGCAATAAGAATACCAAATTTTGAAATATCAATAGATTCATAAAGAAAAATTGTGCTCTTTAACATACTCCATAAGCTTCTAGGTGCTGATAGTTGCTTAGATCTCTGAACCATATATGCTAGCATAACTTTTTCGTTTATACTAACATTCTTTGAAAATGTAAATATTTTCATATCGCAGTTTGGATTTTTCTGGTATTACTGCCGAACATCCGATATTTCACGATTCTTCTATATTTAAATTCTCAATCTCAGAGTCACTCATTTTAATTATTTTTCTTTGTTGAATAGTTTAATAGTTATTTAACTATCAAGTGTGTTAATGAGGGCGATTAATGATCGAGACATTTTAACGCGTTCGCTACGCTCACGCGTTAATTGTTGAGATCATTAATCGCCAATTAACACACGTGTTAGTTACAATATTTTTTCGTGGACCGTATCTTACTTAAATGGAAAATCTAATTTTACTCCATGAAAAATTTTTTTAGGTTAGTAATGGTTGACCGAACGTCAAATTTTACGTCAGAAAATCAATAAGTTTTGTCATCAATTGTTTTCAGTGGGTGCGTTCAGTTAACTTAATCCTAGATGACACAAGCAGTATTTTATGTTATTTGAAGAATTTTATTCTTTCAAATTCATTTTAAAGGTATGCTACGTGAATATATACCTAGCTAGTAAATGTCAAAAGCATGATTTTTAATTCTGTCTACCTTTTTGCTACAACTTAGCGTTAGCAATATATGCTGTGTTCCATGTGGTGAACGAACCCAATAAATCGTTTATTAATAAAAAATCATGCATTAATAGGGGTCATTAATGAATGATTTTCTATACATTAAGATAGCCTATTAATAAACGGTCGACGGAAATAGTTATTTAACTATCAAGTGTGTTAATGAGGGCGATTAATGATCGAGACATTTTAACGCGTTCGCTACGCTCACGCGTTAATTGTTGAGATCATTAATCGCCAATTAACACACGTGTTAGTTACAATATTTTTTCGTTGACCGTATCTTACTTAAATGGAAAATCAAATTTTATTCCATGACAATTTTTTTTAGGTTAGTAATGGTTGACCGAACGTCAAATTTTACGTCGGAAAATCAATAAGTTTTGTCATCAATTGTTTTCAGTGGGTGCGTTCAGTGTACTTAATGCTAGACAACGGAAGCGGTTTTTTATGTTATTTGAGGAATTTTATTCTTTCAAATTCATTTTAAAGGTATGCTACGTGAATATACCTAGCTAGTAGGTGTCAAAAGCATGACTTTTAATTCTGTCTACCTTTTTGCTACAACTTAGCGTTAGCAAAATACATGCTGTGTTCCATGTGGTGAACGCTCCCAAAAAATCGTTTATTAATAAAAAATCATGCATTAATAGGGGTCATTAATGAATGATTTTCTATACATTAAGATAGCCTATTAATAAACGGTCGACGGAAAATTAAGTTTAAATAACACCTTGAGTTCTTGACATTCAAACGCATAAACAAACAATGAAACCATAACAAAACAATAAAGACATAGCATACTGTAAAGCTACCTACTATATTCAGGTTCAATAATACGCAAAAAATGTTATAAGCATCACGAACGTTAAGGAATTCCGATCTCAGACAAAATTAAACATTGCCTTCGATCGGTAAACTGTATATTTGCGTAATTTCTTGTTTAGTTTCTCGTTTATTTCATTTTCTCTACCCGTTAAACACGTTACGTAATAACAGTAATATTCTCTAACGCTGTAAAGTGCGCTACTGTATTTAATATCAACCTATGTACTCCGTACGTTTTAGATATTACAGGAGTAGCTTTTATTCGTTTGCAGGAATCCTGCAGAATGCTCGTGTGAGAAAGTCCTGCTGCAGGCTAAGATTCTTGATCAAAGACATTAATTTCTCGCTGCCGACATCTTACGTAAGCGAACGTAGAATTCTAAATAAATGTTGTTTATTTATCTGTTAATATTTACTGTAATACAGTCTGTGGTAAAAGTGTTGGCAATTTATTTTAAATAAATATTAATAAGGCCCAGAAATTCTGGTAAACATTACAGATATATTGTGGCCAGCACAATACCTCTCGCTATTTCCGTTTTTTGTTATATAAAGGGCGCGAGCAGTCATGTGATTTTGTTTGCCTTGACAAGCAAATATGACGACCCGTGTCAGAATAATAACACGTCACCAGGAGTGTGGATTTTACTTGTCGAAGAAATAAACCGCATGGAATTGAACAATCACGAAATTTAGAATGAAAAAATCTGTTGTGGCCAGCACAATACCTTCCGTCAATCCTGTGTATTATGTACAAATTCCATACATAAATTTTCTTGCAACAGATTCTAAATTTCCAGTAATTTCATAAACAAACTATGCAAATTGCACTTGACACTGACATCTACTTCTTCTTTAGCTTTTCCCATTTTTGCGTGTCGTTCTCATTCAATTCCTTTTCTATCAAGTCTTCCGCAATACAGTCCTTCCATCTTATCTTTGGTCTTCCTTTGTTTCTTCAACCTTCTATTACTAAGCATTCAACCAATATATTCTTCATTTCTCCTCATGACTTTTTCAAACCAATGTAATCGTCTTTCTTGTATTTTCTAGAAAATTGTAACACTAGAGTTATTTCCTTACCTATCTTTTCGTGTTTTCCCCAACATCTACTTCAACATTCACATCTCTGTTACATTAATTTTCTTTTTATTTATACTGACATCTGTCAATTTGAATTATATGAATATATTAGTAGTTTCCATGTTTAGCATAGCTGGCTGATTTATAAAATTTCTTTAAAATTCTTTAACTCTATATCTATTGAATATGAAGTATAAAATGCAATCAAATCGTATATAGAGAATAATATATTCTTTAAGTTATAATAAAGTTAAATGTCAATAAATCAAATTTCGGTTCACCAATTATAACCAAAATCTAATCAGTTGTTCTTCTGAATGTAAACTTGAGGAATACGAAAAAAATATCACATAGACACACACACACACACACATACATACATACAGACATCATCGTAAAAATGGTAAAATCGTATTATAGGGACCTTAAAACATGTTTATTCACTAAAAACTCATCATTGAATTTTTTGACCAGAAATTAAATTTAATGTACTTATTTTTGTTACACCCTGTATAAAGAATTCGAATTTATACTTTGTAATCTTATAAATATTAATATACTGCAAGAGTACCTAAAATAAACAGTCTGAGATACTGTATTTGATTTAATATTTGAAGTTCTTATTCATTTCGTTAAGTTTTATTTCGAATCTCATTAAAGTTACTTCACAAAGTATAAATATACTTTATTTTTAAATACTTTTTATATAACGATAGTTATAACTTCTACTTTTATTCATATTCTTACCCATTTTGTTTAAATACACAGTTCTTTTGTTTAAAAAAGTTTATTCCATCTGTAATTTTATGACACGTGTACAGTTTAATTTTGAAAGATGTCTGCTCAAGGTCGTCGTTTACTTAACTTTTATGTTATATCCATCTTTATCGTGCGTTCTTTTTGTCAATGCAAATATAAGAGAAATAAATATGTACGTATCTGCGAGTTGATCCCACGTCATTAATGATGCAAGAATTGCTAAACTATTATGCATCTTTGTCGTACGCATGTGACATATATGAGACTGTTATTCGCTATCTCATTATAGTGTTTCTGAGGGGTATACGCTATTATTTGAATATTCATGTCATTCTGTCAATCCCTTGGTAAAGGAGGTATAGGGATCGTGCTAAAAATCGCATATCAAGATTTTGGTAAATGACCACGTTTTAAGGTCCCTACAATCCATTTTTAACATTTTCACGATGATGTCTGTAGGCGTGTATGTGTGTTTATGTGTGTATGTGTGCGTGGATCTTCTGGGCACTCAAATACATTCAGAAACTTTTCAAACCATGTACATGGTTACACAGTTCAGCTCAAATGTATGTAACTGACAGATAAATGTCACTGTCAAAAAAATAATCATTTCAAATTAATAATAGTAACGCTATAAAAAGAAAATTGTATATAGAACAATAGTTATATGGAAAGGAAATATATTATCACGGCATATTACCCATTGCTGGGTGTGCTAGTCTGCTTTGTACACAGATTTCGATAATAATAATGACATATTTATATCGTGCGGGCATTTACCAAGCGTCACCTAATTGGCGTTGATCGGGATCGAATCAGGTTCCCCAGATTCGCAACCAGACATCAGGCACGCAGCAACTAGACCCCATATGTATTTAAATTAATAAAAAATAAATGGCGGGAGGTATTGTGCTGGCCACATCAGATTTTGTGTTTCTAAGAATTGCTTTTGGACAATAAAAAGAGATACAGTAAAATTTTTGAAAGATGTCCGATCAAGGTTGTCTACGAATTATTGTATGAATTTGCTCCGCCCATCATGACAAATTCAGTAGTGTCGTTTGCTTAGTTTTTATGAGGGTACGTAAGATACTACTGTTATTTTATTATTATAAAAATATATATTACCTACAGGAAAAGCATTCAAAATTCAAAAATAAGTCAACTAGTAAGTTTATAAGCAAATGTAAAACCAAATATGTTAAAAATAAGATACTGACACAATGTCAGTGTCAGTGACTCTGACAGAATATAACGTTATACGTACGGCTATGATTCCAGGTAATGTATCTGAATTAATAAATAAACTTACGTTACAGCGAAAGTATTATCAACAACGAGCATCGTTTATAAATGGAATGTCCTAACTTAGTCGAAACAATATGAATTTTTGAAAGACAAGCGTGTTATATCCATCCTTATCACACACTCTTACAGCCTTTGCAAAAGAGAGAGATAAATGTATGCCTATTTGTTAATTCGTTCGTGATACAGGTGCCCTTGATCGGACATGTTTCAAAAATTTTACTGTATACTTCGAATTTTGATGAATAACAAAACTGACACAATATAGGTTATATTTATTATAATACTGTCAGTTTTGACATCATAATTATTCAATTGATTTATTGTTGCGAAATAAATGTCTTATATATAGTTTAAGTTATACTATATACTATTAGTTTTCAGTTTTGATTTATACGATTTCGTCCGATTACACCCGACAACATGACGTCATCAATTCCCTCCTCCCCTGGCGATTTGATTCTTATGGTTACAATTGATGACGTGAAAAATCAAGTCGTGGAAACGTTTATATACCGAATTATATATATTCAATCAAATCTTTTTGAATTTGTTGTTCCAAGGAATCAAATAAATAATAAAATATTATAAATCCTTACCGTTACGGTCGTGGCGGTGAATGAATTAGCTCTAGGGCGATACCTCATGTTGTTCCATTTTCTTTTGACCTGACTCCGGACCTGCAAAGAGAGAATTTCATTAAGGAGAGGTTAATCAGCAACTCTGAGCAAACAGCAAATTAAAAAGATGCTTTCAACGGATGTACTTAAAGAAGCACAAGAAAATTAGTCAAACAATTTAAGGGCGAAATAAAATAAGAATTCACAGTTTGCATTTAGCAGAAAGGCGGGAAGAGCGAAATACATATTGGCGAGCTTCAAGTTACGATTTTTACCTCTCGCTAAGAGAGGTATTGGATTCATGCTAAAAATCGCATATCCGCAGTAAAATTTTTACAATGATGTCTGTGTGTGTGTGTGTGGATGTGTGTGTGTGTGTGTGTATGTGGGATGTTGGAAGGACGATTACTCAAAAACTATAAGACTTTATATTTGTTTAACTACGTATTTCCCAATCGGACATTCATGGGAAGATCTGAAAAGGTTTTGGTAACAATTGGACAACCGGAAGTAGAAGATTCTTGAAAAAAAATCTTCTAAATTTTATTTTTTGAATTTTTTTCTTGGTAATATTAAAGAAAATTAAATTCTGTATCTGATACATTTAAATATTTTATTATATATTCTATAGATTTAGAGATAAAAGAAATATAATATATAAAATAATCTGTTTTACAGCCGAAAGAATACCATGGAAAATACATACATTATATTATTTCTTAATATATTAATAGTTAAATATTTAATATTATAGGTATATTAGACATACCCTTCAGAAATACTGTTACTTCCGACAATGAATTGGAAACATCTCGAAAAATTAGAAGAGTATGATAAAATTTCTTAATAGAATGAATTTAAATTTAACAAATCTAAATATATGGAATAGATATAAGTAGAATTTTTGGTGTAGAGTGTAGGTATACAAGAAATGTTAAATACATTAGGGCGCGAGCAGTCATGTGACTTTGTTGGCCTTGACAAGCACATATGGGGGCCCGTGTCAGAATTATAGCTAGTAATTATGTACATAGATGTCAAATATAATTTTCCATTCTAAATTTAATGATTTTCCAATTCCATGTGGTTTATTTTCCCCGACAAGTAAATTCCACACTCCTGGTGACAAATTAACTACGTGAAAATGATACAACCTTTTTTAGTTTAAATTCTGTTATATTTATATAAATAACGACGTTTCGGCAATATAAACTATTGCCTTCTTCAGGAATGAACATGAACAACAAATCAACAAATACAAATAAATAAATAACAAAACATTAGCAACAGGTAACTAAGGTGACAATTACAACATATTTAAAATAGGAAGCCATGCACGACTAAGTTTATATTGCCGAAACGTCGTTATTTATATAAATATAACAGAATTTAAACTAAAAAAGGGTGTATCATTCTTATTAAAATATGAGTTCTGAAAGATTTTTTAATAATTTAACTACGTGAATTTAGAAAATCTTGAAATTTTTGTCGCATGGCTGCTCGCGCCCTATAATTATATAACCAAAAATTGAAAAGAAAAGGTATTGTGCTGGCCACAATATATTTTTTAATGTGTAAATAAATTTAACCCTTAATAAAATATTCTACATATTATATAATGAACTCTTCATATTAATGACCGTCCGTTCGATTTTATTACTGAAAGTAAAATAAAATATTCATTAAATTGTTTTCGTCTATGTTATCTTTATAATTGCTTACGCTCTTATTATTTGTAATGACAATAATTATAGCTTTGTAATTACGTAATTAGGACAAAAAATAAAAAATATAACATTTCATTGTAATTACGATAATTTTAAATGTTCGATGGTTCTCGAAAAATTTAATGAAGCTATTTAGGAATCCTCATATTATATGGGATACAATTACTGAACAGATCACGTTACAACAGAGGTTGTTTATTTTTATTTTTACCTCCCGCTACCCTTGGTAAGGGAGGTATAGGGATCGTGCTAAAAATCGCATATCGAGATTTTGGTAAATGACCACGTTTTAAGGACCCTACAATCCAAATTTAACATTTTCACGATGATGTCTGTGTGTATGTGTGTATGTATGTATGTATGTATGTATGTATGTATGTATGTATATATGTATGTATGTGTGTGTGTGTGTGTGTGTGTGAGTGTGTGTATGTGTGTGGATCCTCTTTACGCCCTAACTCAAATACTATCATTCAGAAAGTTTTGAAACCATGTATTTCTACCTTATTCTAATATGGAAAGAAGCCATTAGATTTTGGTGGCAATCGGATAACCGGAAATGGCAGTTTACTTAAAGCTCAAGATAGTTTTTCTTCAAAAAATACCTTTAAATGTATTCTTTTCGCAATTTGTTATTATAAAAATTAAAGATTATTCCATTTTCTACAAGTGTATTTTAATACTTTTTCTATATATTTTATGGATAAATTTATAAAGTAATATAAATATCTCGGAGCTTATGCTTTAAACACTTCTCCATGGTTATATAGTTCAGCTCAAATGTATGTAACTGACAGATAAATGCCACTGTCAAAAAAATAATCATTTCAAATTAATAATAATAACGTTTTAAAAGGAAAATTGTAAATATATTATATTATCACGGCATATTATCCATTGCTGGGTGTGTTAATCTGATTTATACACACATTTCGGTAATGATGATGACATATTTGTATTGTGCGGGCGTTTACCACAAGGGTTAATTTTAGGCCATTTAAAATTCGAATTATTTGGCGTTGATCGGGATCGAATCGGATGAAAAATACATTAATACAAAATTAGCCAACACGTTTCTTATTCTCAACAATTCTATCATGACCCTAGTATAATGTATAATTGTCGGGAGGTAATGTCGGGGTCACATTTTTATTCCATTTATTTTTGATTCAATTCATTCCTTTCAAGAAACACAAGACGATCTTCAAATTTCTCATGCAATACAAACAAAACACAGACGACTCACCTCGCTGTTACAGAAACAGAAGAGCAGCGTAACACACAGCCCCTGTAACAAAAGAAAATCGCATGAGACTTTCATAAAATCTGAATTTGAAATGCTAATATCCTACAGACATCATAACAATAACAATAGCGCATGCCACTAACAAGATGGGGGCTTTTCAAAGGCTTCTAGATCTTATACGAGATTTTAGAAGGAATCTTAAGATTCTTATAGTTTTGTGGTATAACGACTGTAAGAAAATGTTTGTAAGACGTTCCGGTTTAAAAGAATTTATATTATGTAAAATTTTAAATGAATAAAATTAACCATCATAAAAATATATTAACAGCAATAAAAAATTACAATAGTTACTATATTTGGGCATTTTTTTTTGTTTTATGTATTAATAAAGTGTACTGGATTTAAATACAATGTTATTAACTAAATTTCTCATTTAAACAATAATCTACGGGCAAATATATGACAAAAGACAAGTCCCAAAATTTTTCGTTCCAACAATAAATAATACAATATTTATGTTAGTATTATCTATAAAACTGAGGGTAAAGGTAACTGACAATATATTCAATTAATTGCCATCTTAAATTTTATTATTTTAATAAATTTGCGAATTATTAAAGACGAAAATATTTTTCACATGCAGACAATGGTTTATTTGCAAATATTATTAAACCTAAGAAATTTTATTATAAGCAATGTATTCAAGTTCTATACACTCTATTGATACATACATACATAAAATCACGCGTGTCCCACTTAGTGGGTTCGCACAAACCCGATAACAATAAGAACAACATCAACATCATACAACAAATCCTTACTCTTAAACATATTAAAGTGACCGATTTTCGGTAGCGATATACCGCATCCGGATCACAATAATAGTTAGGAAACAATCATCCTCATAATCGCATTCATACATTCTTCTCTTCAACTTGGAAACTCTCTCTCTCTCTTTAAGCACCCTACCAACCACATCCATCCACTTGCACACTGGTCGCCCACGCAATCGAAAACCCTCAACTTCACCAAGATATATACTTAACAAGCCATTCACTCGCCATTCTCTCCATATGCCCAAACCATCTCAACTGACTCACACTAACTCTCTTAATCACATATACAACGTAAATACCTCATTTCCACGGCAGTCACTCTCTTTTTATGCTTTCCCGTCCATGCCCAGCAATCGCTTCCATACATCACATCAAAATTTGTTGAATTGGAGAAATAATCATCCAGAAATTTATTTATTCTTGTTTTTAATATAATTGTAGGTGGTACTTTAATAAATATATATCACTTTGCAAATAATTTTACTAAAAAAATTAAATTTAATATAGTAATTAATTGAATATATTGTCAGTTTCCTTTACCTTCATGTTTATAAATAATACTAACATAAATATTGTATTATTTACTGTTGGAACTAAAAAAATTAGCACGTGTTTGTTGTCATATATTTGCCCGTAGATTATTGTTAAAAAGATAAATTTAGGTAATAACATTATACTTAAATCCAATACACTTTATTAATACATAAAATAAAAACTTGCCCGAATATGTACGAATACTTGTTGGGCTCGTAATATAAAACAAACTTTCTTTGAAATTTTTTCCATAATATTTGAAATAATCGAGTTATTAAAAAAAAACATTGATTAATCACTCTGTGTAGGCTTGTAGGTATCAGCAATTTATTTTATGGAAGGGCGGCCGCCACTTTCTCATCGCCCCGGGGCCTCCACTATTATAAATCCGGCCCTGACCTTAAAGGCGTCTTATATCAGGACCATTATTTTAAAGAAAATTGTAATACGAGCTTTCTGCCAACGAAATTACCATGCTTTATAAATTTAATGATAGTGTTCTTTAAATTATTTTCTCGGAGGTACAGGACCGTTATTTTAATCTGCAAATAAAAGCAGATTGGTACACCCAGAAATGGGTAATAAGCCATTAAGTGTGTAACAAAGAAGCTTTTGGTGAAAATGAAAAACAACCTTAAACCATTTTATATCTCCCCGCTAGCCATGGTAAGGGAAAAACAGGGATCGTGCTTAAAATCGTTAAGGTCGCTAGAATCCAATTTTAACATTTTTATGATGATGTGTGTGTGTGTGTGTGTTTGTGTGTGCGTATCCTCCTTATGCTTGATCTCAAATACTATCATTCAAATTTTTTTGAAACTATGTATACTTGCTTTTTACCTCTCGCTAAGAGAGGTATTGGATTCATGCTAAAAATCGCATATCCAAATTATATTGAATAAGCAATCCGATAATAACATTTTTACGATGATGTTTGTGTGTGTATGTGTGTTAGTTTCTGGAGGTACAATTTCTCAAATTCTATAAGATTAAAGACCTGTGTAACTACGGATTCCTCAATCTAACAGTTATGGGAAGAGTTGAATAGATTTGGTAACAAATAGACAACTAGAAATAGAATTTTAACAAAAATCTTCTAAATATTATATTTTGAATATTTCTTATTGCAAATATTAAAAAACAAAATTCTCTATCCGACACATTTAAAAAAATATATTGTACCTTCTTTATCTGCAGTTACAAACAAATTAAATTTTCAACTATTTTTCATGGCATTCTTCCGGCAGTAAAATCTATTACACAGATTATTATATTTGTTACCAAAACCTTTTCAGATCTTCCCATGAATGTTCGATTGGGAAATACAGTAAAAATTTTGAAAGATGTCCGATCAAGGGCACCTGTATCACGAACGAATTATTAACAAATAGGCATACATTGATCTCTTTCTTTTGCAAAGGCTGTAAGAGTGTGTGATAAGGATGGATATAACACGCTTGTCTTTAAAAAAATCATATTGTTTCGACTAAGTTAGGATATTCCATTTATAAACGATGCTCGTTGTTGATAATACTTTCGCTGTAACGTAAGTTTATTTATTAATACAGATACATTACCTGGATTCATAGCCGTACGTATAACGTTATATTCTGTCAGAGTCACTGACACTGACATTGTGTCAGTATCTTATTTTTAACATATTTGGTTTTACATTTGCTTATAAACTTACTAGTTGACTTATTTTTGAATTTTGAATGCTTTTCCTGTAATATATATTTTTATAATAATAAAATAACAGTAGTATCTTACGTACCCTCATAAAAACTAAGCAAACGACACTACTGAATTTGTCATGATGGGACAACCTTGATCGGACATCTTTCAAAAATTTTACTGTACGTATTTAAACAAATATAAAGTCTTATAGTTTTTGTGTAATCGTCCTTCCAACATCCCACATACACATACACACACACAGGCATTACCGTAAAAATGTTAAAATCGGATTGTATGGACCTTAAAACGTGCTTATTCAATAAAATCTGGATATGCGATTTTTAGCATAATAGCATGAATCCAATACCTCTCTTAGCGAGAGGTAATAACTATATCATCAAAAGTATGAACACTCGTAAAAGTTACGATTACATATTAATTTATTTATATCTGTCTCATGTGAAATTTTAATTTGGTTGGCGGAAATCCGCCAGATTTGCATTTTCAAATAAAATTTACATATTCAGCTCGGTCCGAAATATCGCTACCATTTTGTTAAATTTATTCCGTAAAATCTTTAAGATAATTAGTGAGATTTATTAATTAAGGACCGTGATTTGTGATTTCATTTGGCTAACCGAATTCATTACCATTTTTAATTTTCTAAGCTGGGCATTACAATAAAATCTTTAAAACATTTTTACGGTAAAAGTTCTGGTGTTAGAAGAATAATCTTTTATGAGATCGTAAGGAAAACTATTATTATTTTTCTTGTTTTCTGGAAAACTTATAAAATTTAATTGCGTTTTCCATTCAAGGTGAATAAAATTTAATTATTATTTTTTTAACTAAGAATGCTTACAAGTAATATCAGTCATTTCATAAATAATGCACATTACGTCAGTTGTAGTAGGAGGCTTGGGAAGCAGCGTGTGTTTTGTTTTCAACTATAGATAAAAAAATATTGAATACATCAACTGAATGTTTTATATACGAATGTATTTTGTGTACATGAATTGTAACAATTTGTAAGACCTTACTACCCTGAAGAAGGTGCAAGGGTGCACCGAAACATTGGTATAGTAAGAATAAATGCTGTTTGACTGAACTTTCGAGTAATTGTTAACACCTAATTCAAATCAATAAATCCAATACAATATCAGTATAGCCATCTATTGCATAAAATTATAAACAATCACTGACATTTGCTAATATTTATATATGTATTTTCAGAAATTAATATCACAAAACTAAGGCATTAAATCGAAAAAAGTTTCAAATAAAATTTACTCAAAATAATATATTTTAGTTATTAATATATTAATTCTATTATTTAGTTTTTATCTATAGAGATTTAAATGCATACATAAATAAATCATTTTCTCAAAAAACAAAATATGAATAAAATAAATTATGAGCTAATACATATGTAAAATTAAAAAATAATACAAGTTTATTTAGAAAATTTCTTTGTATAAACTTTTCCCTACATATAATAAACAAATTTCAGTTCTACTTATTATCTCTGAAACAAAAGCGAAAATAAAAAAAAGCTTCAACAAAACTCCCCTTTATTTTTAATTATAAAATAATTTCTATTTAGTAATTTTGTCGAAAAATTGCTAGTTCAGCCAGAAAATGAGTTTTCTGGAATTTGTTGATCCAAAACGAGACTACTACTGCAATCTATCATGATAATTATGAACTATTTTTTAATGTTTTGTTGTAACAAAGTACGTTGTTGTATCGTGTAAATGGGAGAAAATCAATATGATCTACAAATCGATTGACCAATCAGATTCAAAAAAGCTTGCAAATGGAAGACGCGGGATAAAAAATTGTTTAAACAAACGTCATTTGATTGTTAATCAGCTGTTAAGTGTAAAAGTGTTAAATTTAATTATTTTGAGTTAATAAATTGTTGAAATATTGATTGCTATATGATTTTATAGTACAATTGAATTAAAACAGAAATATTTGTTGTAATTATTATTTATTTACCATATTATTTAAATTCCTACAACTTGCTACATTATTATTGGTGTACAGACGACCAATAGGAGCTGTATCAATGATGTCACCAGAATCCTTGTCGGTTGTCGTTTTTTAGAGCAAATGGATGTGTGTATTAAATAAGTAAATAAAATCGTTAAAAACATATGAAGCATGTATAAATCATAAAAAAACGTTACATATTTATTTAAACAAAATGACAACAAACTCTCATGATTGTTTCCCTGTGTTCTGAGCTTTTCTTTTGTTTAGAAACAAAACACCGGCAATATTGGCTGGTGGTAATGAATAAGACAAACTAGAATCGATGTAGGTTTTGTTATCGTCTTTCCTCTGTTTCCCCTTAACAAGATTAAGACCGCCTTCAAGCCATTATAATATAGAAAGAATTAGCGTGTCTTGACCTGGTTTTTTTGTCAAAACACTGGGAAGGAATTTGTGTGGTTAAGGGTTGGTTTAATCATTTAAATAGGGGTTGTTTTAACAAGGAATAAATAAGGGGTGAAGTGTTATTGATTTGAAATTGGAATATAATAATTGGTGTTGAAATTGTAAGAGCACTTTGGGGAAGACAAGGGTTCTTCAGATATCGGCAGTAATATTTTTTTACCTTCCGTCACCTTTAGGTAAGGAAGGTGAGTTTCTAATGAATAAAAATGTTTTGGGGTCTCTACAATATGAATTTACTATTTTTACGATAATGTCTGTATATAATACTTTTAACAGTTTTTCTTAAAAAAAGCAGTTAAATATCATTTATTGACATTTAATATTATTATAACTTAAAGAATATATATTCTCTATACGATTGGATTACATTTGTACTTCATATGCAAAGAATTATAAAGATATTAAATAAATCAGCCAGCTATGCTAACCAAGGAAACTGCTAATATATTCAGATAATTCAAATTGACAGCACTGACAGATGTCAGTATCAATGACACGACAAAATATGGTCAGGAATTAAATGATACGAGAAATGGTTCGAGTGATATAAGTTTCTAAAAAGATACAAGAGAGACGATTACATTGGAAGAAGCTTAGTAGCAGAAGATAGAAGAAACATAGGAAGACCAAATATAAGATGGAAGGACTGTTACGCGGAAGACTTGAGAGGAGCTGAATGAGGACGACACGCAAAACAGAAATGAGTGGAAAAATAAAAAATAGCGACCCCTAACGAATGGGAAAGTCTAAATAAGAAGAAAATGTCTGTGTCAGTGTCTACGCATATTTCCAATTATTGACCACGACCATAAAATTAGCTATAATGATTGTAATAAGGTTTACATCGGGCAAACTAAAAGACAAATTGACACTCGGTTTAAAGAACATTTTTATCATTTAAAAAGCGGTAATCCCGAAAAATCTAGCGTAGTTTCAACACATGTTCATTAATAATCACAAAAATAACAATCCTAATATTAAACTTTTAAAACATATTAATAATGATAGATATTTAGATGCATTCGAGAGCTTAATAATAAATAAATTTAAAAATAATTTGATTAACGCAGATCTCCATACCAAACTCTAAACTATTCGATTTAATATAAACTTAAATTTTATAGGACGTTTTAAATCTTAAATTTCATTGGAGGCTAAATCTTAGTTTATACTTGATATTCATTCACCTGTGTCTCCCATCCCTATATAATCCCAGTATTCTCCCTTGTTTTTCAGCGTTGTTAGACCTCTGGCATGGTTTACATGTTGAGTAATCTTAACTACACTGCTTAAATTTGTACTACTGATGATGAGAACTTAGTATGTAGCTTATTTTATTATTTTAAGGTTAAGGGGTAATTGTATTAGTTTTAGTTATAATTTAACCTTAGACTCCTCCTATTTTATAATCGTGAACAAACCTTATCATTTACCAAAATCTCGATATGCGATTTTTAGCAAGATCCCTATACCTCCCTTTACCAAGGGTAGCGGGAGGTAAAAACCAATCGTTCAAAAATGAGTTTAATAACTACATACATACATACAATCACGCGTGTCCCACTTAGTGGGTTCGCACAAACCCGATAACAATAAGAACAACATCATACAACATATCCTTACTCTTAAACATATTAAAGTGACCGATTTTCGGTAGCGATATACCGCATCCAGATCACAATAATAGTTAGGAAACAATCATCCTTCGCCACTCATTCCTATCTTTCGCCTCGGCTACACTCATAATCGCATTCATACATTCTTCTCTTCATACTTGGAAACTCTCTCTCTTTAAGCACCCTACCAACCACATCCATCCACTTACACACTGGTCGGCCACGCAATCGAAAACCCTCAACTTCACCAAGCTATATACGCTTAACAAGCCGTTCACTCGCCATTCTCTTCAACTGCCCAAACCATCTCAACAACTACGTCATAGAATATTCATTAACTTAGGCCCGATTTTTCCACCACTGTGTAAATTGACAAAATTATACACGAGATATTCTTCTTATGTCTGGCAGATAAGGTACGACTGGTACTCTATCAAGAGTTGAAAAAACTAGGCCATAACGAATAATAATTAAAACTTTTTAAAACTACAAATCGATTTCATTTTAGATTAAATTTCATAAAACTAAATAAAATAAAAATACCGGTGGACCCTTTGTTAGTGGTGTTTATGATCTATATAATGCATTTCTTGTGTGGTCTGAATATTATATCGACTTTAAATGCAATTTAAAAATAGAAAAATTGTAGGTAACGATATGCCCTGAATACAAAACTCTTGCAAATGACGTAACTTACATAACATTACAGCAATTTTTATGAAAGTTATTCATGGCGCATATACGCGCAGCTATATCGTACAAAGCTCAATTATTTTGCCACGTGTATATTTTAAAACTACCAATGCGCATCTAACAAACATATGCCTTTAGAAAACGACCTGCTAGATGCAAATTTTAAAGCAGCATTCCGCTATATCTTTTAGTTTTCGATATATTTGGAATCAAACTACGAGGGTCATTCAATAAGTAAAGAGACAAATGGCTATAGCTCAAAAACGGTATATTTCAATCTTTCAAAATTGAGGCTATTTTTCAACATAATCACCCCCCACAGTTATGCACTTGTCCCGTCTTTCTTGCAGCTTCCTAATTCCCTTGGCGAAGAATTCTTTCGATTTACCCCGAAGCCACTTTTGCACCGCTTCCTTAACTTCCTCATTGTTAGCAAATCTTTTTCCACGTAGGGCGTCTTTGAGTGGTCCAAACAGGTAAAAATCAGATGGGGCGAGGTCGGGACTGTAGGCAGGATGAGGTAAGACCTTCCAACCCAATTCTTGAAGCTTATCAGGGGTCAGCTGGGCTGTATGAGGGCGGGCGTTATCGTGCTGAAGAATGACTCCTTTTGACAAGAGTCCACGGCGTTTGCTCCTGATAGCTGGTCTAACTTTGTGTTCTAGCATCTCAGAGTAGTATTGGCTATTGATAGTTCGCTGATCTTCAAGGAAATCGCAATAGACTGGACTTCCACTGGACGTCCACATCGGAGTTCATCACCTACACTTGTTCGGCCACTTTTAAACCGATCAACCCACTTGTAAAAATTCGCACGGTTCATACAACTTTTACCGTACTGTATTAACATTCTAGAAAAAAATTCACTTGGCTTTACACCTTCTGCGACTAAAAATCTAATGACTGAGCGCTGCTCTTCTAAGGTGCAATTTTCTAGTGGACTTGCCATGGTGAACTGAAAATGTTGACATAAAATGATGAAACAGCTGATCAGAGCATATCCCAAGGTTGACAACTAACACCCCTGAAAAGATTGTACACATTCATTGAATAGTTTTAAAATTATAGAATTTGTCTCTTTACTTATTGAATGACCCTCGTATAACAGTAGAGTAGAATGTAAATTGATGAAGAAAAAATTGTATAAATTTTTCGGGTTTATAATTTTTGTTAGTATTTGTATAAAGGGATACTTCAGCTTTCAGCCTTCAGCCACAACAATGTGTTGATTTTGTGAAGCTGAAAAGAGCAGTGACCCTTCAGCACTTCAGTTCGCATTCTTTCTGAAGAATTTGCCATTTTCTATTTGCAGAGGTTTTATAACAAAATCAAACCTATGTTTTGTGTCCTACTGTTTCATCCAGAGATAAATGTATTTCTTTCCGTCACCTTTAGGTAAGGTAGGTATTGTCTTTGGTCAAAAAATTCAATGATTTTTAGTGATTAAGCGCGTTTTAGGGTCCATATACGAGGTCTGGCTATTAAATAACGAGACTGCGCGCGCAGAAGGCGTCCTAGAGAGCAGGGAGGGGGGACGAATGCAGCGTTGGATAGCTGGAAGTGCCTACTATTCCGGTACGAAAACACGTTTTTGTCGCTGTAGTAGTATTTTTACCTCTCGCTAAGAGAGGTTTTGAATTCATGCTAAAAACCGCATATCCAGATTTTATTAAATAAGCACGATTTAAGGTCCATAGAATCCGATTTTAACATTTTTACAATGATGTCTGTGTGTGTGTGGATGTGTGTGTGTGTGAGGTTGTTGGAGACACGATTTCTCAAATTCTATAAGACTAAAGACCTATATAACTACGGATTCCTCAATCTAACAGTAATGGGAAGAGTTGAATAGGTTCTGGTAACAATTGGACAACCGGAAGTGGTAGTTTCTGAAAATTTGTTACTACAAATATTAAAGATAATTAAATTCTCTATCTGACACATTTAATTTTTTTATTACATCTCGTATAGGTTTGGAGATATAGTATATAATCATATAGAATAATCTGTTGTAATAAATCTCGTTGCCCGAAAAACAGTTGCGATATTCAAATTTTTGTAATTGACAAATAAATGCAAAATGTCTGTGTCAGATTTTACTGGGAGGTATGAGTACATTTAATATATATTATTGTATTATTAATTTAATATGTTTTTAAATTACAGGTATGTTAATATTACATATATCCTTAAGAAATACTGCTAATACCATCAATGAATTTGAAGAATTTTGAACATATTAGAATAGTAGGATAAAATTTCTCATAGAACGAAAGAAGAGAAACAATTTCAATTATTTGTGTGTATACAAGAAATGTTAAATTCGTTACGTATAGGGCGCGAGCAGTCATGTGACTTTGTTAGCCTTAGCAAGCAGATATGAGGATCCGTGTCAGAATGACGGCTAGTAGTTATTTACATAGATGTCATAATTGTCATATGTCATAATTTTTCATTCAAAATTTCAAAATATTCTGATGTTTATTTGTCATCCATTGTCGAGGAAAATAATCCACATGGATTTGGAAAATCATAATGTTTCGGATGAAAACTTATGATACTTGACACCTATGTATATTACTAGCTCTCATTCTGACACGGGCCCCCATATCTGCTTGCTAAGGCCAACAAAGTTACATAACTGCTCGCGCCCTATGCAACATAAAATGAAAATGGCGAGAGGTATTGTGCTGGCCACAACAGATTTTTTCTATAGAGGTTAGAAACGATGCCGATAACAATGTGTGACGAAAAACACGAGCAACGGATCAATGTGAAATTTCTCGTTAAATTAAAAAAAACTCCGACTGAGTGCTATAAGTTGTTGAAAGAGGCCTATGGTGAGAATTCTCTATCTCGTGCGCGTGTTTTCCAATGGTATAAACAGTTTTCTGAAGGCCAAGAGAGCACCGAAGATTTAAAGCCATGCTAATAGTTTTTTTCGACAACGGCATCGTGATGACTGAATGGGTTCCCGAGGGTCAAACTGTAAACCAAACTTACTATTTGAAAGTTTTGGCAACACTACGAGAACGAGTTCGTAAGAAACGGCCGGAGTTGTGGAAAAACAAGGCGTTATTTAGCCGCTAGAGGCACTCCAGTGCTCGAACATGCGCCGTACTCGCCTGATTTAGCACCCTGTGACTTTTTTCTGTTTCCGAAGATCAAGTCTGCCTTAAAAGGAATCCGGTTCGAGTCGATGGTGAAGCGAAAATCGGCGGATCGAGCTCTTAAACGCTCTTACAAAAGAAGACTTCCAACATTGCTTTGACCAATGAAAAAAACAAATGGAACTGTGTGTAGCGAGGGGAGGGGAGTACATAGCAGGGGAGCATTCGATTATAAAATAATTTTTAAAATAAATTCTTTTTCATAAGCAGACCTCGTAATACAATTTTACCATTTTTACGATGATATCTGTAAGTATGTGTGTCTGTGTGTACATTTCTACACATTAGGCACGATTTTTTTCAACGGCTGAATTATCAGGAGTCGATTTTACCACTTTTCTTTCCATGTCGACGATGTGTGGGTTTTATCTTTCAATTCACACCCCTATTCTCTAGTTCTTGTCCTAGCCCTACCCCTGACGTAAGGGCTGAAAATGATGTGACGTGGAAATGGAAGCTACCTTTAGCCTTTTGTCATCTTAAAGGCCGTAACGGCGGAGATTTCTTCCACTTAGCTCGTAACGGCTCAAATTGCCTCATAAGGATTGGAGCCGCAGGGGCGACAAGTTCTTATATTGTTACACACTCTCGCTTTTATTAGAACGTAAAGAAACGAGTATAGCATCTTTTACTTGTATGCCTAACTGTAATAGATTTGTTCAAAGCCGAATTTTTCTCGTAAAATGTAGATAATGTATTATATAATATACACTAACGCCTAGGTTGCTCTAAGAAATATCGTATTTGTTATTTATCGTACGTGAAATTTACAGACGCAATAATACGACCGTTAAGATAGTTGTCACTCGAGTGTACCTATTCAAAAACTTGTATGTTCAAAATAAAAATTAAGCTAATGTAGTTTATTTTTGCAATAACTTTAACATTATATACAGTAAAATTTTTGAAAGATGTCCGATCAAGGTTGTCTACGAATTGTATGAATTCATATTTTTGCTCCGCCCATTCTGACAAATTCAGTAGTGTCTTTTGCTTAATTTTTATGAGGGTACGTAAGATACTACTGTTATTTTATTATTATAAAAATATATGTTACAATAAAAGCATTCAAAATTCAAAAATAAGTCAACTGGTAAGTTTATTAGCAAATGTAAAACCAAATATGTGAAAAATAAGATACTGACACAATGTCAGTGACACTGACAGAAAATAACGTTATTCGTACGGCTATGAATCAAGGTAATGTATCTGAATTAATATCTAAACTTACGTTACAGCGAAAGTGTTATCAATAACGAGTATCGTTTTAAAATAGAATGTCCTAACTTAGTCGAAAAAATATGAATTTTTGAAAGACAAGCGTGTTATATCCATCCTTATCGCACACGCTTAAAGCCTTTGTAAAGGAAGGGGATAAATATATGCCAATTTGTTAATTCGTTCATGATACAGATGACCTTGATCGAACATCTTTCAAAAATTTTACTGTATACAAATTGTATAAAAAAAATGTAATATCAAACACTGAAACAATAAATGTTACTTTAAACACATCTCCGTGGTTACATAGTTCAGCTCAAATATATGTAACTGACAGATAAATGTCACTGTCAAAAAAATAATCATTTCAAACGAACTTAAAATACATAATTTCTAGCATTAGTAAATATGCAGGTATGTATTTAAATAAAGAAATAAATATATTATCCATTGTTGGGTGTACTAATCTGATTTGTACACACATTTCGGTAATGACGATGACATATTTGTATTGTGCGGGCGTTTACCACAAGGGTTAATTTTATGTCATTTAAAATTCGAATTATTTGGCGTTGATCGGGATCGAATCGGATTCCCCAGATTCACGACCAGACATCAGGCACGCGGCAACGAGACCCCATAGGTAAATGGCGGGAGGTATTGTATTGGTCACATCAGATTATTTATTTTATTTTCACAATACTTTTTTGTTGAAAAATACATTAAATAAATATTTATATATCCTTATTATTTCCATTCATATATTTTTCCGACTATTTATCATCATTATGGAAGGATGGAAGGAAATATTTTGCTTCTATATTTACATTGTTATTAGTAATAATGCCTAGTAAATCAAATCTTTTTCTAAACAAATGCTTGCAAAATAGTTTTAATTTTGAAGTATTCCTACATTTATTGGTACAATCGGGTATAAAACTAATAAGATATTTTGAGAAATAATATTAATTCTAAACTACAAAACAAATTAATATATTTCTTTCTTAAAGTAATAAAAGAAGTATTATATTGTTTAAACTTTTCATGCTTTTTACGTAAAATATCCATTTAAAATAAATTTCCTTCGAATGAACGATTGGAATTCCTTTAACCAAAGAACATCTCTTCGCTAATACCAAAATGGGCATTGCTAACTGATAATACATTGGAATGCTTATACATGACTGTTAAATATATTTCTACCTATTTTTGTTTTAATTTCATGGCTATAGTTATTTTTGGGGTGATTTTCTATATTTTCATACCTAATTTCAGCCGTTACAAGGCACACAAAATTAATTTTTCTTATTGATTTAGATGTAGAATTTTATGCTCTACAACTTTTATTTGAAGCACTTTTACCTAAAATAATTTGGAAAATAGGAAATTAGAAAAATGACTCTGTATATAGCCCTATTTTCAGTGAAGGTTTTCTTAGCAACAATATCAATAAGAAATATCATTTACGAGTTTCTAAGAAACGACGAAATATTTATTTTTTTATTTCGTTGTGTGTGGGGTTGTGATTCGTACATTTTTTATTAGAAAGACAATAATATTTCTAACAAGCCACGTCGCGTTGACAAAGAAAAGTTTTACTTTATTATTTTTATATTTTTTTTTGAAACTTTGAAGATTTTTACTTTGTAAACAAGGAAATAAAAATAAATTTGTCGAAAATGCAAACATTGGTTTTCGTGTATATAGTGCACTCTTAACAATAGTTGTGAGTGTACTTGCAATTCCAGACTTTTTTACTCAATTTCAAAACAATAATAAATAAAAAATAATACATCTTACTTTGAAAGTCGCCACACTGGATCTCATATCAGGAACCAAACACACGATTTCCTTTAACAATTTTCACAACAAATTTTACAGTTTCAGTCACATATTATACATAAACACACGCACAAAGTCATCCAAAGTTTGTTAATAACAATATTAATAATGAAATCACTTATATTTCACGAATATTTATAGAAAAATTCTCCACGAACACAACATGATAACTGTTTGTTTACAACTGACAAAATACGATCGGTCGCTTGGCTACTTGTCGCGAACAGGCAAAGCCTGGCACGCTACGATTCCAAATCCGGGAAAATAAATATTAATATTGAAAAAATAATTAATATATCACATATTAATGTATGAAATGGGATGAAATTTGGTATTTAAGGTTTATAAAAATGCAGGATTAATTTGTTAAATTTTAGGACGAATTGATTACTGATAAGTGAAAGTTTATTTGAAGGTTTATCAATTTTTCTTGTATTAACACAATTTTTATTCGAAATATTGTTTGATATCTTTATTTTAAAATTATTAGGAGATACAGGCAATACTACAACTAACCACAAAATGCATTTTTCAAGTGTTTTTTGAGATTTTTTCAAAGAGATGAGTAACTTATTACATTGCCAAATTTGAATTATGAATATTTCGTTCATATAGATCTAATTGAATTTCAAAGCAATGTGATTTCAAAATTGAATAATCTGTGTTATATCTCTTATTATTCGTTGTTAACCTAATTATTTACTGTGTGGAGTGGTTGATAAATTAAGAATTATATGGAGATGACATGAAGATAAATATTTAATTTAGAAATAAGATAAAATAAGGAATGCCTTGGATTTTTACCTCCCGCTACCCTTTATAAAGGAGGTATAGGAAACGTGCTAAAAATCGAGCAGTTATGTGACTTTGTTGGCCTTGCCAAGCAGATATGGGGCTGGCATACGACAATTGTGGCATCTATATAAATAACTACTAGCCGTCATTCTGACACGGATCCTCATATCTGCTTGCCAAGGCCAACAAAGTCACATGACTGCACAAATAATTGAAATTGTATCTCTTCTTTCGTTCTATGAGAAATTTTGTCCTATTATTCTAATATGTTCAAAAAATTTCAAATGTATTGACAGCACTAGCAGTATTTCATAAGGATACATGTAATATTAACATACAGTAAAATTTTTGAAAGATGTCCGATCAAGGGCACCTGTATCACGAACGAATTAAAAAATAGGCATACATTTATCTCTTTCTTTTGCAAAAGCTGTAAGAGTGTGTGATAAGGATGGATATAACACGCTTGTCTTTCAAAAATTCATATTGTTTCGACTAAGTTAGGACATTCCATTTATAAACGATGCTCGTTGTTGATAAGACTTTCGCTGTAACGTAAGTTTATTTATTAATTCAGATACATTACCTGGATTCATAGCCGTACGTATAACGTTATATTCTGTCAGAGTCACTGACACTGACATTGTGTCAGTATCTTATTTTTAACATATTTGGTTTTACATTTACTAATAAACTTACTAGTTGACTTATTTTTGAATTTTGAATGCTTTTCCTGTAATATATATTTTTATAATAATAAAATAACAGTAGTATCTTACGTACCCTCATAAAAACTAAGCAAACGACACTACTGAATTTGTCATGATGGGCGGAGCAAAAATCTGAATTCATACAATTCATAGACAACCTTGATCGGACATCTTTCAAAAATTTTACTGTACCTATAATATACATACATATTTAATTAATAATATATATTAAATATATTCGTACCTCCCAGAAAAATCTTCCAGTAATGTTATTAAAACTGCTGATTTTTGACACTGACATTTTGTATTTATCTGTCAATTAAAAACATTTAAAGATGTCAACTGTTTTTTGGGCAACGAGATTTATTACAACAGATTATTCTATATTATTATATCCTATATTTCCAAACCTATACGAGATATAATAAAAAAAAAATGTGTCAGATTGAGAATTTAATTATCTTTAATATTTGTAGTAACAAATTTTCAATAAATAATATTTAGAATTTTTTTTTAGAAACTACCACTTCTGGTTGTCCAATTGTTACCAGAACATATTCAACTCTTCCCATTACTGTTAGATTGAGGAATCCATAGTCAAACAGGTCTTTAGTCTTATAGAATTTGAGAAATCGTATCTCCAACAACCTCACACACACACATACACATACACACACACACACACACACACACACACACACACACACATACACATACACGCACGCCTTTCCGTGATTTCTATTTTCTGTATTTAAGCTTTCTGCATTAATATAAAGAATTGATTAGATTTTGGGTAATATTGGACAACCGGAAGTGATACTTTACTTAAAGCTCAATAATATTTTAAAAACAGAATTGGCAGAATTCATATGCTGGCCACATCAGATTTTTTACAATAATAAGATGCTTCAAAATATTTTAGATTTCGTACTAACTATTATTCTTAATTAATGCGTACACCTGCTATATTCAGCAAACTTCACCAACTTTCAGCAATTTCAGTTTTCAGTTTCAGATTGTTTAGTTATTCGCAATTCTGTCGTTTATTATTTCTTGATTGATTAGTTCGAAACTCTTGTATTTAATATGAACTTGAGCCTCAAATTCATCAGTCTTACTCAATATTTCTAAGCATCAATAAAGATTTTTCCTAATCAGAAACTTGTGTAATTTTCTCGGGAAAGTTTGGAAATGAAAAAAATTTGGCAGTAAACGTAAATAAAACAGAATTTGGTGGTGTTCCCTACAACTTACGATTTGGGGGTGGAATACGGTACTTGATGAGAATTCATGGTTATTTTTTCAAAGCTCGCGAAGGAAAATGGAAATAATGTATTGTAAATAAATATAGCAATATATTTCTGAACCACAACTCTTTATTTGATGACGTGAGTCTTCTGCCAAATAATTTTTACTATAAATAAGTGTTATTTTTACTTTCTTGTACGTAAGTAAAGGAAGTATTGTAATCGCGAAAAATTTCGGTTTTCAGATTTCAGCGGAAATATCCATTTTGATCATCCCTGAATCCATTTTGACTAATTTCGTCGTGACGTCTGTACGTACGTCCGTATGTACATACGTACGTAGAAAGTTGAAATTTTGAATTTAGGACTGCTATAACATCTAGTTGTGCACCTCCCTTTTTGGTTATTACACAATTTCCAGAAGTGGCACTTTACATGAAGCCTATAATAGATTTTAATGAAAAACTGTTTTAAAATATAATCCAAAACTTTTCAAATTTGGTATACAAGACTTTTATGTCAATCGAAATAACATAATAGATTTTGGTTAAAATAGGCTAACCGGAAGTGGTACATTACTTGAAGTTGTTAACAGTTTTTCTTGAATAAAATGATTTTATTTTGATTTTAGAAATAAATGCTTCAAATAAAAGTTTTAGAGAATTAATTTCTGCGTTTAGCACATCAAGTATTATTAAATTAGCCCTTTGTATAAGCGAGATATGTAAATTTAAAAATTATATACTTTTTTGTTTTTGTAACAAAGCTTGCTATGGATTAGGACAAAAACATAAAAAAAATGTTCATGTCAAATTACGTTAAATACGTGCAATTTTATGATTCGTACAATAACAAATATTATATTTTTATTGTGAAATTAGTCATATTGTTGTAATCAAATATTTCTTTGTTGTAATCAACTCTCTTTAAAAAGAACCGGGTTAGATTAATGTTAATTTAAAAATGATAGTAGTAAATGAATTATTTTTTGTATATCAAAATATTTCTCGGGCTTGGCTTAAGCCTGTCAATATTTTGTAATTTAATTATTAAAAAAATATGTATAGTTTAATAATCGGACAAGGAAGTCGTGTAGTGTACACATCAGATTTTTTTCAGATGCAGAATTATATGCCCTACAACTTTTGTTATAAGCTTTTTTACCTAAAATATTTAGGGAAGTAGGAAAGATTTTACATGTTAAAGTCCTATGTTCGGTTGTGCCGGTCAGCAACCTGTATATGTATATTTAAAGTAAACGCAATAAAATTTTAATGAAACAGTTAAATTTACGTGAAACTAAACGTTTATTTTTCATGTACATATTTATTTTTAGATCATTGAATAAATGTATAATTTAAACATGTACATATGTTTGAATTATAAACATGTCGTGTTTAATATTTATTTTAGTTTCATAGTTCTATATTTCTAGATATTTATATATATCATAGGCAATAGGTGATATTTTCTAGTCTTGATGTAAACCACATTACCAAACCATATTTAATGGGGATGTGGATGTGATTCATATTGTGACGTGCGCCCCTGAGTTAAGAGTATACGAGCGCCCCTACTGAAAGAATGTTCCCGAGCGATGACGTAATCCCCTCGTCGTAATTACCCAGATGATGCAATCCCCGGCGGCGGAACGGCTAGACGTGTTAATTACACCGATGTCCTACATCTATTGTCTTCGGTATCATTGTGGCGACGGAAGGTTCCAGAAGGACACTGGGCTGTATAAATACCGTCGGAAAGACAGCGAAGATATAGTCTAACATATAGAAGCAACGAGCAATGAACACGGGGTGATATAAATAAACATTCTACGAATTGTTAACATAAATAAATGTAGTTATATAAATAAATATAGTGATATAAATATTGTTTAAATAAATAATCTTAGTGTTTAAGTATTTAATATTATTCTTAGTGTTTATAATTATTTAATCATAGTGTTATTTATTTTTATTATCTTTTATATTTATCCTAACTATCGTTTAATAAACGTATTATTTTAATTAATAATATTTCTCTCATTTTTACACTTCACCCATATCAATAAAACGTTACAATATTGGATAAAGATGATATTTTATCCTTAAAATTAGATAAAGCTTACTTTTATAGTTAATATTCTGTGTGACATTACTTGACCTATTTTTAAAAATTTCAAAAACTTTTGCTGTTTCACAGTTGGACAGTCACACACAAAGCTAGCATAAATTCCTATTTGATGAGGAATTAAATTTTCATTTGCCAATAAACTATTTTCATCCATTAAACGTAAATTATTTTTCAAATAGTGCGAAAATTGCATAAACAATGAAAAAAGTACCAGAAAATTGGCAATATCAAAAGGAAAATACAATGATCAAATAGTAGGTAAATACAAAACATTTTAACTAAATTTTTAAGCCTATATACGAGGGTCATTCAATAAGTAAAGAGACAAATGGCTATAGCTCAAAAACGGTTTATTTCGTTCTTTCAAAATTAAGGCTATTTTTCAACATAATCACCCCCCACAGTTATGCACATGTCCCATCTTTCTTGCAGCTTCCTAATTCCCTTGGGGAAGAATTCTTTCGATTTACCCCGAAGCCACTTTTGCACCGCTTCCTTAACTTCCTCATTGTTAGCAAATCTTTTTCCACGTAGGGCGTCTTTGAGTGGTCCAAACAGGTAAAAATCAGATGGGGCGAGGTCGAGACTGTAGGCAGGATGAGATAAGACCTCCCAACCCAATTCTTGAAGCTTATCACGGGTCAGCTGGGCTGTATGAGGGCGGGCGTTATCGTGCTGAAGAATGACTCCTTTTGACAAGAGTCCACGGCGTTTGCTCCTGATAGCTGGTCTAACTTTGTGTTCTAGCATCTCAGAGTAGTATTGGCTATTGATAGTTCGCTGATCTTCAAGGAAATCGCAATAGACTGGACCCTGTGAGTCCCAAAAGATGGTCAGCATCACTTTACCGGCGGAAGGTTGAACCTTGAATTTTTTGCGAACTGGAGAGCTAGTGTGATCAGAGCATATCCCAAGGTTGCCAACTAACACCCCTGAAAAGATTGTACACATTCATTGAATAGTTTTAAAATTATAGAATTTGTCTCTTTACTTATTGAATGACATTCGTAGTTCTAATTCGCCGAACGAGATCCATTTTTTTGGTACACCTTCAACAATCTTTTCTACAAGGATAAGATCAACTTTTATGACAAAATACATATGGAGTTGATTAGCAGGTAGCTTGGGCTGTTAGGAAGGGCGTAGACATGACCCCAATTCGCTTAGGTCTCTATAGTATTAAAGAAATCCATGAGCGAACAAGAAGGGCATGTCTCCGTGGAGCAACGAATTTTTGGCCAAGGAAGGCGTAAGTCCAACCGAAATTTTGCGGAGATTGAAGGCCCAGTGCGAGGACAACATGTTTTTAAGGTTTTTGCTTGGCATAAGGAGTTCTCTGAAGGGTGAGAATCAGTGCTACGATTGCTGCCAAAGGATGAGCGTTACTGAACTCAACATCGAGGCGCTTCGGAATCACTTGAAGACTAATAAACGCGCATTTAATGCGCATATACTTCGTATATGATTGTACATCAACGTATGTATGCTGTATATACATTTCCAAACGTATCGCAGTGAATATATTTAACAAGAAAAGCATTTTATGATTGTAAATATTGTTAGCTTTTCGTGGAAGCAATTAATTTTATATAGATAGATACATATGCAGCATGTCACTATGAAGTCTAGTAAAGAATAAATATTTATTTTTTGTCCCCCATAAAAGATAGATAGAAATAGTTATTGTGTGAAATAAAATTTTAATTGGATAGAGATTTATTTTTGTGTTGGAGTATTTTTAACTTTGTTTAAACAAAACAGATTTACAGAGCTGAAATAATTTGTTGAATGCTCAAAAAAAATTGTTGTGGCCAGCACAATACCTCCCGCCATTTTCATTTTATGTTGCATAAGGCGCGAGCAGTTATGTGACTTTGTTGGCCTTGACAAGCAGGTATGGGGGCCCGTGTCAGAATGACAGCTAGTAATTATATACATAGTTTTCATTCAAAACAAATTGATAACAAAAAAACATCAGAATTTTTGAATGAAAAATTATATGACAATTGTGACATCTATATAAATAACTAATAGCCGCCATTCTGACACGGATCCCCATCTGCTTGCCAAGACCAACAAAGTCACATAACTGCTCGCGCCCTATAAGTAACGAATTTAACATTTTTTGTATACACAAATAATTGAAATTTCTTCTTTCGTTCTACGAGAAATTTTATCCTAGTATTCTAATATGTTCAAAATTCTTCAAATTCATTGACAGTATTAGCGGTATTTCTTAAGGATATGTGTAATATTAACATACCTATAATTTAAATACATATTTAATTAATCTGGTTTTTGACACTAACCTTTTGCATAGCAATTACGAACATTTAAATATCTCAACTGTTTTTTGGGCAACGAGATTTATTACAACAGATTATTCTATATTATTATATACTATATCTCCAAACCTATACGATATATAGTAAAAAAAGTGTATCAAATTGAGAATTTAATTTTCTTTAATATTACCGAGAAAAAAATTAAAAAAATAATATTTAGAAGATTTTTTTTCAAGAATCTGCTGCTTTCGGTTCTCCAATTGTTACCAAAACCTTTTCAGCTCTTCCCATTAATATCTGATTGGGAAATATGTAAACAAATATTATCTTATAATTTTTGAGTAATCGTTCTTCCAACGTCCCACACACACACACACACACATACACAGCCATCATCGTAATAATGTTAAAATCGGATTGTAGGTACCTTAAAACAGTTGGTAGAGCGTTACTCCGGTAAAGTAATGGTCCATGGTTCAAATCCATTTAGCTGACATTATCTTCTCACACTTTCATAATTTATTTCGAACTTTTTAAGGAATTTTTAATGTTCACATCATTATAAAGCATTTTCAACAACTATACAGACATTTGCAGATAACTTGTGTTATGGAAATTGCACTTTACAGGCACTCAAAGCTATTATGTGGAGAGCACCACAGTAGTTACATTTATGCTATTCAAACATTGGCAATAATTTTGTAGTTTGATGTCAAAATGGTAAAAAGTTATGATGATACATTCTTATTATCCAATATGAAAGAAACCAATAATATATATACGTAACACGAAATATGTAAAAACATATTCATATTTTTAGTTATATTCGCATTTATGATACATAACCAGACAATTTATAGATATCTTCACGGTTCTAATATCTTTTGTAGATAGTATAATAACATCTGAGTGGTTGTGTGACACGAGAGATGCTTTACGACCCGCTATAAACTTTTTATTTATATGGATGAGTAACAAATCGATGGGGCAAAGGGCATGTCTCGAATAATGCAACATATAGCCCCAAAAAAAAACGCTGCGGCTTTGCGGATACATTTTAGATATGGAATAAATATGGCGAGTTTGTGAGGACTATATTTCGAAATTCTGAATGAATATGAAAAAAAAAAACGATACAAATATCGGTAATAATGATGACATATTTGTACCTCCACTCATTTATGGTTCTGATTCATACGAAATGATGATATATGATGATATATTTTATCTGTGATGGTTTGGTAAATAAACGATGATATATTATGTATGTTTACTTATAATAAATAAATAAAATTATGTCTAATAATTTTTATTGTATTATTATTTTTATTTATAAACAATATAATAAACACAAATTTTGTATAAATCAATATTTAATACTTAATTTGTTTAAAACAAATAATTTTAACAATTCACATTTATTTAAACAATTTTTTCCACCGCCCAGATCACGTGATATATTGTATGAACCTGATTGGTCAATTGATTTGTCGATAATATTGATTTTCTCCCATTTACACGATACAACAACGTACTATTTTACACCACAACAATGAAAATATATATTATATATTGTTTTATTCAGATATTAGTGTAATATTAAAAAGTGATAATAATTTTTAATTTTGAACATATATTTTCAAATAAAAGTTTTTTGAAATTCTTGTATTATCGAGAAAAATCGATATGTTGATAAATACATTCTTAAATAAGCCAAAAACAATATCGGTTCTGCCCTCTCTAAGAAAAATCTTGAACTAATATTTTTATAAACTTTATAAACAAATGTGTTTTAATTTATTTTATTAATTTTTTTGACCATATTCTTTAGTTTTATGTATTAAAAATTAATAACAACTCATATTTTTTAAATTGTTATTAACAATATTTATAACCTCAAATAACAAATGACAGCTGATGATAGTGTATAAACAAATGCACACGATTGGAACAAAAAAACAAAACTACTTTGGACAGCTTTTATTTTACTACAAAATGATATTTAGAAAGAAAACTTTTGTTTAAACAATAGATATGGAAATATATTACAGGTTGTTAGTAAATAAACTTGTTTCAAATGAATATTAAACTCGAAAAACCGGTTTGGAGAAGAGAACCGGTTATAAAACTGGTTATTCGAGCCGGTTTTTGAAGAGAACTACTTATAAAAACCGGTTTTTATAGGGAACAAGTTTATTAACTCTTGTGTAGAGCTTCAAACAACAATAACTTCAAATTTAATAATAAACAATTCTAGTTCATCATATAAATTTTTGCAAGGGTGCTACAGCCTATAATAACCCCTAAACCAAATGGGCATAACAATATTTTATGTATATTCTAATAAGGTACGTATATTTATATATTATTAACTGTATATGTATTATTTACAGAACTGCAAATCAGCTGATTACAATATCCAACTATAAATGCAAACATTACAAATATTTGGAGCTGTCCAGCGAAGAATACAGTTGTTTAAGGGATGATATATCGCAGGATTAAACTACAGGGGTTGTTTTTATGCGGAGAAAAAATGTGGGACGAGACAAAAAAGAGAAAACACAAACAGACGACATCAAAAACAAAATATGGTGCAAGATTTTAACCAAAAAGTAGACAACTATTTTTAGTGTTAATTTAGTATTTTAGTATAAGTATTTAGTATTGTTTTATTCAGTGATTCACGCTGAATATACTGATGTATAATTTATTATTATTTAATAAAAATTTATTACTGAAAATGTAACAAAAAATCCAAGTATGTTAAATGAAATGTATAAGGTTTTAGCGATATATTATAGTTATAGTTTATAAATTTTATAGTTTTATACTCATAATTTTATGCTGATTCTTTTGGTATATAACATATTAACTTTTTATGAAAATTTAGCCAAGAAAAATGAATTATAAAAATTATAAGTGTCATGTCAATACTATACATAATAATTTTCATAAATTTTGTATTAAATGTTTATTTCTATTAACTATATCATTAGTACAATATTTATAATAAGTTATAGTTAACAATTATTGTTTATAATATTTATAAACAACTAAATAGTTTTTTTATGTACACTCGTATAATGTAATAACAAAATATCGTATTTAATAAATAAAAAATGGATAATATATACAATATTATATTTATTAATCCTCTGCAATACATATAAAAACAATATTTAATTGAAAAATTATTGTACATAGTCAAATTTTCAAGAAATGCCAATATTTATTCATAGGTATTTAGGCGCCAGCGCCTACCATGATTCGCATACCACAAATATTTGTTACTAACACACAAAACGTATTCAGAAAATTTTGTGCAAGCCAATATTTCATAATATCTTCTTAAAAGAACAAGTTTAATAATTTATTTTGTATTTTTTACAAACTATTATCTTATCCTTGTAGAAATAAATATAAATTTTACCCCACAAGTTTGTTAAATATTTTTTAAAAACAATCATTTCTAATTACGGTCCTGGTTTTTATGAAGGTTAAATTTGTCTGTTAAACTGGTGGCACCATCATGTGTTACAACAAAACAACAACAATAAAACAAACAACAAACGTTTATTTTACAACATAATAAACAATAAATCATGTATCAATCAATATTTTATTAATTAATTTGTTTAAAATATATTGTTTATCAATTTTTTATACGTCAAATGATCCACATTTGAATGATAATGTTCAAATCGTTTTTCTTACCGCCTAGATCCAATAAACATTCCTCGAAATCTGATTGGTCAATCGATACGTCGATATTATTGATTTTCGCCTATTTACACGAAACATCAACGTACTTATATACACTACAACATTAATATATAATTTATAATTTTAATAGAGTACAGCAGCAATATTGATTTGGTATTAACAATTTTGAGAAAATCCATTTTCTGGCTAAACTATAAAGATTTTGACTATGTTTGTTATAATAAAACAAATTTGTAATTAAAACGGTGGGTAGTTTTGTTGAAACTTTTTTCTATTTCTGCTTTAATTTCAGAATTAATGAAATAAAAATCTGTTTATTTTCGGCAATTTTTGGTATAAAATAAATTTTGCTATAAACTATATTAAAAATAAAAAAATTCTATTTATTTAAATATGTTTTAACCGATATTTTATTTATGTATAGTTTTATAGAAAATAATTTATTTAACAGCCTTTTTATCTCCAAAAATAGAAAATATATAATTAAGATTAATGAATAAATAATTAAAATAGAATATTTTAAGCAAATTTTATTTGAAATATTTTTCAATTTAATGCCCCACTTTTAAGATAACAATTTTTGAAAATCAATGTTGTAATATTAAACATATGTCAGCAATTGTTTATAATTATTGTCAATAGGTGGCTATACCGATAATATATTGGAAATATTTATTCATATATTATTGAACAACGCCTTTATTTCTCATTTTTAAAAAAAGTTTATTTGAAGAAAGTTACTCAGAATTAAAAGTTACATAATTATATTCATAGATGTATGTATTATACATTTTTATTATTATTGAACTGGAGAGTGCCACAGAGGTAAATTTTTTGCCATTTCAAATTTGAACTATTTGGCGTCTGATTATCAAATAATTAATTTAGAAAATGAATCTGTTAAAATCGTTCTGACATCTGTGACGTCATCGAATAGATCCGTAGGGATAGGAGATTGACTTTATATAAGGAATAAGATGAAATTGCCCTACCTGAAAGGAGGAAGTGATGGCAGTCATGACGTCATGAATCCTCTCCAAAGGCCTGTTGTTTTCCGGTCTGAAGGGGGTGATGAGGTAGCTTAGGCCCAACAAGGGCGCTAATAGTAGTGTCGCCCTGAAAAGACTACCAATCTCAGTAAAATCATAACAGAACAATTATACGATGGATGAAATATAGTCAGAATGTCAAAAATTCGTTAAGTTAGCAATGTTTTACAATTTGTATAGTATATTTCTCACATTGACATGACACACGGGATTGTTACTATAGTAATAGTTTTTATTTTTACCTCTCGCTAAAAGAGGTACTGGATTCGTGCTAAAAATCGCATATCCAGATTTTAATTATTAAGCACGTTTTAAGGTCCCTACAATCCGATTTTAATACTTTTACGATGATGTCTGTGTGTGTATGGATGTATGTGTGTATGTATGTGGGACATTGGAAGGACTATTATTCAAAAACTATAAGACTTATATTTGTTTTTACGTATTTCCCAATCGGACATTCATGGGAAGAGCTGAAAAAGTTTTGGTAACAATTAGACAACCGGAAGTAGCAGATTCTTGAAAAAAAATCTTCTAAATAATATATTTTGAAAATTTTTGTTCTTGCTGAGTATTAAAAAAAGAGTAAATTCTCTATCTGATACATATAAATATTTTATTATATCTTTTATAGATTTAGAATGTCATGGAAACCAATTGAAAAATTAAAATATTTGTAGTTGACAGATAAATGTCAGTGTCAAAAGAAAATTATAAGTATATTACATATACCCTTCAAAAATACTGTCAATCCCGACAATGAGTTGGAAACATTTTGAAAATTAGATGAAAACAAAATTTCTTCATAGAATGAATTTAAAATTTTAGTATCTAAATATAAAGAATAGATATATGTAGAATTTTTGGTGTAGAGTGTAGGTATACAAGAAATATTAAATACAATAGGGCGCGAGCAGTCATGTGACTTTGTTAGTCTTGACAAGCAGATATGGAGACCCTTGTCAGAATGATAGCTAGTAATTATGTACATAGATTTCAAACAGCATAATTTTTCAATCTAAATTTAGTGAAATTCTAATTCCATGTTGTTTATTTTCCTCGACAGTAAATTCCACACTCCTGGTAACAAATTATAACTACGTGAATTTAGAAAACCTTAAAATTTTTAATGAAAAATTCTGACATTACATGTATATAATATATATCTGCTTGTCAAGGCCAACAATGTCACATGACTGCTCGCGCCCTAAATTTATGTAACCAAAAACGGAAGTATTATATATTAAAATATATTTACTGGATGTTAAATAATAGAAAAATAAACATTGTTAATAATACAATTAGTAATTTTTATTGGACGATTTGTAGAAACATTTTGCGATAAAAAAATTTACCAAACTGTTTGGCATCCTTGAAAGTGAATGTCATTGTATGTAACTCATATTTACAATATTTATATTATGGTTGTTTTTGCCAAAAACTCCTAAATTTTAAACTCATGCTGCCTGTTGACCCATTAGAGATAAACACCCTGACACCGTTATTTTAAGTTCTCCTGTTTACAAGAAAACGAAGTAAAAAGAAAATACATTCTTAACGATTTGAATTGTAGATATAAGACTATAGCAATTTACGTAAAACCTAAAACGTATTTTGGAATGCCAGTCCATCTATTTCATCTCATTATTCAACTGATATTGATTCCGTCTGTAGCCTAACGATCCTAATCTAAATACGTCCGCTTTATAAGTGTTTGTTTAATATTCCGCAAATTGTCGGATTTACCGGGAGATTCTCTAATTCCCAATCCCCAAAGAAAACTTGCAAAACGCGGCCTACATTTTACCGAGGAATTATTGTATTAAAATAAAATCAATTACGCCAAAATTTTGTTGATGGAAAATTATTACAAATGTTTGTCAGTATTTATCGGCCATCCATATATGTATACATACATACACGAGGTCTGGCTATTAAATAACAAGACTGCTTCTGAAAAAGAGTTTTATTTTAAAAATTATTTTATAATCGAATGCTCCCCTTCAATGTACTCCCCTCCCCTCGCCACACACCATTCCATTCGTTTTTTCCATTGGTCAAAGCAATGTTGGAAGTCTTCTTTTGTAAGAGCTCCGCCGATTTTCGCTTCACCTCTTCCGTCGACTCGAACCGGGTTCCTTTTAAGGCAGACTTGATCTTCGGAAACAGAAATAAGTCACAGGGTGCTAAATCAGGCGAGTACGGCGCGTGTTCGAGCACTGGAGTGCCTCTAGCGGCTAAATAACGCTTCACAGACAGCGCGTTGTCCTGATGCAAAATCCACGACTTGTTTTTCCACAACTCCGGCCGTTTCTTACGAACTCGTTCTCGCAGTGTTGCCAAAACATTCAAATAGTAAGTTTGGTTTACAGTTTGACCCTCGGGAACCCATTCAGTCATCACGATGCCGTTGATGTCGAAAAAAACGACTAGCATATAGCTTTAAATCTTCGGTGCTCTCTTGGCCTTCAGAAAACCGTTTATACTATTGGAAAACACGCGCACGGGATAGAGTATTCTCACCATAGGCCTCTTTCAACAACATATAGCACTCAGTCGGAGTTTTTTTTTAATTCAACGAGAAATTTCACATTGATCCGTTGCTCGTGTTTTTCGTCACACATGTGAGAAAAAAATACGTTCGTTTGTAAGCTCTATAGAAAAAATACTACTACAGCGACAAAAACTTGTTTTCGTACCGGAATAGTAGACACTTCCAGCTATCCAATGCTGCATTCGTTTCCCCCCATTTTCAAACCTCAGTTCGGTAAATTTTTGTTAAGCAATACGACATGAATGAGTTGGCGCATTGTCGTGATGAAACAATTTTCTTTGCCATTCCCGGGCGTTTTTCTTGAATTGCTGCTTTCAGCATGTCTAAAAGTGTGGCGTAGTATTGTCCAGGTACAGTTTTTACCTTCCGTCACCTCTAAGTAAGGAAGGTATTGTCTTAGGTCAAAATATTCGGTGGTGAGTTTTCATTGAATAAGCACGTTTTAGGGTCTTTACAATACGATTTTACTATTTTTACGATGATGTCTGTATGTGTGTGTGTGTGTGCGTTCGTGTGTGCGTGTGTGTGTGTGTGTGTGTGTGTGTGTGTGACCGCGTTTTCGGGCACGATATCTCCAATACTAGAATTACAAAAATTACAATTCTTGCGTATTCCTCTTCCTTACAACCATATGCAGACCTGTTTAGATTTTGGTTATAATTGGTCAACCGAAAGTACCCTCATTTGAAGATTTTAACAGTTTTTCTTGAAAAAATCAGTTAAATGTTATTATAACTTAAAGAATATATTATTGTCTATACGATTTGATTGCATTTTATATTTGATATTCAACAGATATAGAGTTAAAGAAGAATAACGATAATAAATTTTATATAAATTTCATAATTCAGCCAGCTATGCTAACTTAACCATGGAAACTGCTAATATATTCAGGTAATTCAAATTGACAGATGTCAGTATCAATAAAATGAAATCAATGAAAGAATAAGGAAAGTAACTCTAGTGTTAGAAGTTTCTAAATATAAGAGAGACGATTACATATTGGTTTGAACATGTCATGAGGAGAGATGAATATATTAATAGAAGGTGGAAGAAACAAAGGAAGACCAAATATAAGATGAAAAGACTGTATTGTAGAAGACTTGAGAGAAAAGGAACTGAATGAGGACGACACGCAAAACAAAAATGAGTGGAAGAACAAAATAAAAAATATCGACCCCCTAACGAATGGGAAAAACTAAAGAAGAAGAAGAAGATGTCAGTGTCAAGTGCAATTTGCATAGTTTGTTAATGAAATAACTTTACTGGAAATATAGGATCTTTTGCAAGAAAATTTATGTATGGGGCGCGTGCAGTAACATGACTTTGACCCGTGTCAAAATGACAGCAATTAATTATGTCCATAACTGACAAGTGTTATAATTTTTCAATCAAAATTTCATAATTTTCTTATTTCATGTGGTTTGTTTGTTATCAGGAGTATGGAATTCAGTTGCCGAGAAAGGGAATCACATAATACCAAAAATTTATAATCTTTTGCAAGAAAATTTATGTATGGAATTTGTACATAATACACAGGGTTGACGGAAGGTATTGTGCTGGCCACATCAGATTTTTTCTTTATTCTTAATCAATTGGCAGAATGCCTTTCCTACTGACTTCGCTTTCTTCGGGGCTGACTCACCATGTCCAACCCACGCTTACGACTGAACTTTCGTCTCTGGAGTGTAGTGATGTATCCAAATTTCATCCATGGTTAGGAAACGTCTTTTAAAATCAATGAGATTTTTCTTAAACAACAAATTTTCGGCTGAAGTTCGTGCCCAGCTCATTATGTAAAAGATGAACTACACGTTCATAAGAGATCCCTATGGCTTTCATTCGGCGATCTTCCAGAACCATATCATGGTTTTATCCAGAATTTCCAGTGTGGTAGGCGATTTTGGTCGACCTGAAGTTCGTCACAGGTGTGTATACAACCACTCTTAAATTCCGAAACACAGAAACTCACAGTGGAAAAGGAAGGTGAAGCATTCCTAAGGACAGCATTCAACCTGATTTTGATCTCTTCGTTTTTATCCATTGCCGATTTAACGCTAGGTAGAGCGACACAGACACTTGTCACGATGAGACCGATTGACAGATTGTATTGAAATTTCTGGACAGTTCATATAAAGAGTTAAACAAAACAACTACATAAGATTGTTTTTGAAAAATTTAGTCCTTCTCCGTAATTACGGAAACTTTAACAATAAAGCTACCTAATGAATAAATGTTTATACTACATGTGCTATAAAAATGCTTTACTGGGCCATAAAGAAAATACTGCGTCATATATAGTGTTTATATATACATTTATATCAACCCTGTGTAAATCAAACACTGTATTTGTTGCACTTGCAATACCAAATTGATTTTTTATTTACCAAGTATACACAAACATACATAACAGCGTAGATCGATCTTTGAGTAAATATGATAGACCAGCCAATATTTTTTTACATTTTCGAGAGATGGAATAACATCAATTCGAAAGGAAAATATCTAGAAGCTTAAATAAACAAATATAAGTTTAAGGAGATCATCATATTATTTTTTACCTCTCGCTAAGGGAGGTATTGGATTCATGCTAAAAATCGCATATCCAGATTTTATTGAATAAGCACGTTTTAAGGTCCCTACACTACTTCTAGTATTTTTTTTAGTATGAATAGTTCCCAGCTCTGAATGTGTGTGTATATATGTGTGCGTGTGAGTTTAAAGTTGTAGGTCCACTATACTCTACATCTCAATTTCTAACAATTTACATAGTTTGAAAACTTGCCTTCGTAGTCAGAATTGAAATGGAACAGGACATTAAATTTAATGTCAATGAGAAAACTAGAAATGACACGATATTTTAAGTTCTAAATGTCTAATACTTAGTACCGTCACGAACAGTTAAAGTTTAAACTATTAGTCTTATTAATTATTTAATTGCAATTTTAAACTGCAATTTAAAATATCTGTTGTGGCCAGCACAATACCTGCCGTCGATCCTGTGTATTATGTATAAATTCCCATAAATTTTCTTGCAAAAGATTCTAAATTTCCAGTAATTTCATAAACAAACTATGCAAATTGCACTTGATACTAACATCTTGTTGTTTAGCTTTCCCCATTCGTTAGGGGTCGCTATTTTTTATTTTCTTCTTCCACTCATTTCTGGTTTACGTGTCGTTCTCTCAAGTCTTCCGCAATACAGTCCTTCTATCTTATCTTTGGTCTTCCTCTGTTTCTTCAACCTTCTATAACTAAGCTATTCAATATATTCTTCATTTCTCCTCATGACATTTTCAAACCAATGTAATCATCTCGCTTGTATCTTTCTAGAAACTTGTAACACTAGAGTTATTTCCTTACCTATCTTTCCGTGTCTTTCCCAACATCTACTTCAACATCCTCATATCTGCCACATTAATTTACTTTTTATTGATACTGACATCTACCAATTTGAATTATATGAATATATTAGTAGTTTCCATGTTTAGCATAGCTGGCTGATTTATAAAATTTAATTTCTTTAACTCTATATCTATTGAATATGAAGTATAAAATGCAATCAAATCGTATAGAGAATAATTTATTCTTTAAGTTATAATAATATTTAACTGAGTTTTTCAAGAAAAACAGTTAAAATCTTCAAATGAGGCTACTTCCGGTTCATCAATTATAACCAAAATCTAATCAGTTGTTATTCTGGATGTAAACTTGAGGAATACGAAAAAAATATAATTTTTGGAATCGTGATATTAAAGTTATGCGATCCGAAACTTTTGTCACATACACACATACATATATACATACAGACATCATCGTAAAAAATGGTAAAATCGTATTATAGGGACCCTAAAACATGCTTATTCACTAAAAACTCATCATTAAGGCCAACAAAGTCACATAACTGCTCGCGCCCTATGCAACATAAAATGAAAATGGCGAGAGGTATTCTGCTGGCCACAACAGATTTTTCATATAGCACTAATCAATATACAATTTGAAAAAGCGAAAGTTGAACTTATATTAAATATATATCTATTACAGTCGACTCTCTCTATTTCAAACTCTAATTTGAATTTTTCTCTAAATCGAATTATTTTTTTGACACGTACAACTGTATAAACTTTTATATGTAAAAATTATTCTTTAAATCGAATTTTTGTAATTCGAACTTTCCTTTAATCGAATTAAATTTTGGGCATTTGTCATCATTTTCAATGAAATTCTACTCTCTATAAATCGAAATTAGATACAATCTTCAAAAACTTCCAAAAAGTAGAAGCGCACTTTGAAAAACAAGCTTACAACAAAATATTAAAACAAACAAAAATTTCAAATTTCTTCAAGTAATTGTATGTATTACATTTTTATTTTTCCGTTATATGTACATATTAACTGAATAAACTTTTTTTTCTATTTCATATATATATATTGTATGTAATTTATACAAATGTTCATTTCATTTTCTTTTAGTCTCTCTAGTTCGAATTCTCTCTAATTCGAACAAATTCAAATACCCCTTACGAATTCGATTTAGAGAGAGTCGACTGTACAAATTTCTTACCTTAGTGCCTGGATGGCGGTTCTGGAAGGCCGATTCGTATTGTGCACCCCAAGTCTGGAATCTGCCCTAAGTTTAATCATAAGTTCTCGGACGATGTTACAGAGAAACAAAAGATTCAGGCCGATTAGTATACACACAGGTACTGAAAGGATGTAATCATATATATCTTCTTGCATCCAACAGCTGCAACAGAGAAAATACACAAATCGTTTACAGTAAAATTTTTGAAAGATGTCCGATCAAGGTTATCTACGAATTGTATGAATTCAGATTTTTGCTCCGCCCATCATGACAAATTCAATAGTGTCGTTTGCTTAGTTTTTATGAGGGTACGTAAGATACTACTGTTATTTTATTATTATAAAAATATATATTACAGGAAAAGCATTCAAAATTCAAAAATAAGTCAACTAGTAAGTTTATAAGCAAATGTAAAACCAAATATGTTAAAAATAAGATACTGACACAATGTCAGTGTCAGTGACTCTGACAGAATATAACATTATACGTACGGCTATGAATCCAGGTAATGTATCTGAATTAATAAATAAACTTACGTTACAGCGAAAGTATTATCAACAACGAGCATCGTTTATAAATGGAATGTCCTAACTTTGTCGAAACAATATGAATTTTTGAAAGACAAGCGTGTTATATCCATCCTTATCACACACTCTTACAGCCTTTGCAAAAGAAAGAGATAAATGTATGCCTATTTGTTAATTCGTTCGTGATACAGGTGCCCTTGATCGGACATCTTTCAAAAGTTTTACTGTACGTATAGTATTAATTACAACAGCAAAAAAAATGTGGATTCATAATTATTATGGTAAATGGCAATGGTTGACATGAAAGCGATATCAGTTATTCTGTTTGTAGAATATTGATTGTGTTTTAGCAGTGATTTCTCGTTTCTGATATTTGTTTACCGCATTAAATTGCTTAGGGTTGCCATCGGGATTACTAATAAACCTATTTGATCGCTTTCACAAAAACAATATCATTACACAGGGACGGATTAACCTATTAACCATTTTGAGGTCTCAATATCCTTCGTAAGGGAGGTATGCGTTGTGACAAGGCGAGCAATAACTTTTTATAATCTTTTCTAAATTATAGTTTCAGAAATAATATATCAACTTGTTATCTTTCAGACACATTGGACAGTTATTTGTTGACAAGTCTAGAAGTTATTGCAAGCTTACGTGCAGGGCTAATGTGTTGATACGGATGCCATATGATACCCTCTTTAACCCCTCAGAGATAATTCTCTCCCGAAAGTAACGTTTTGTTTGAGTTAGTCGGTTTTAGACACTCATGTCGACGAGACATGTAGTCTGCGTTTTAGTTTCTGGCGCGGGCTAAACGCCTGCTTGCTGAGTTACAATGTAACTATTTAGTTTATTTGATGTAGTTATGTTTAGTTTAGTAATCAATAATAATAAGTTTAATAGTTTATAATTGATTAGTGTTAGTCTAAATATATGTAAATAAAGAAGTTAGTAATATTAGTAAGTCATCATCATCGGTCATCAGAGTTAAGTGTAAGTGTATGTGTGTTCGTATGTATGTATGTATCATTTTAATAATAATCTACGGGCAAATATATGACAACAGACACGTTCTAATTTTTTTAGTTCCAACAGTAAATAATACAATATTTATGTTAGTATTATTTATAAAACTGAAGGTAAAGGAAACTGACAATATATTCAATTAATTACCATATTAAATTTATTTTTTACCTCCCGCTACCCTTGGTAAGGGAGGTATAGGGATCGTGCTAAAAATCGCATATCGAAATTTTGGTAAATGACCACGTTTTAAGGACTATAGAATCCATTTTTAACATTTTCACGATGATGTCTGTATGTGTGTATGTATATATGTATGTATGTATGTATGTATGTATGTATGTATGTGTGTGTATGTGTGTGTGTGTGTATGTGTGTGTATCCTCTTTACGCTCTAACTCAAATGATATTATTCAGAAAGTTTTGAAACCATGTATTCCTACTTTATTCTAATATGGAAATATCTGATTAGATTTTGGTGGCAATCGGATAACCGGAAATGGCAGTTTACTTGAAGCTCAAGATAGTTTTTCTTCAAAAAAATACCTTTAAATATATTTTTTTCAGTTTATAATAATAAAAATTAAAGATTATTCCATTTTCTACAAGTTTGCTTTAATACTTTCTCTATATATTTTATGGATTAATTTATAAAGTAATATAAATTTATATCTTGAAGCTTATTGGTGTTAATATATTTATTTCACGGTTCCGAATACAATTGGGGTTGTATCTTTAACTGTGTAAGTAGAAGTAGAAATGATAGTATGAGAAATAAGACGAATAAAAAAAATCGACTTACTATCCAGTACTTCTAGTGTAGATTCTGGCGGCTGTATAAGCGATCACAAAGCATATAGGCACAAACCAGCCTATGAAATGCATCCATATCATTAGTCTAGACTCGGCTATAAACGCAGACACTAAAATTGTGTGAAGGTAAACACCCTCGCACAGCATCCAAGTATAGTTTGTAAAGAGAAAATATTTAAGGACTATTGTGAAGACTTGACAGCTTATCTGCAACAAAGAAAGACACAGGTTTAGTAAAATAAATCATATTTTTACCTCTCGCTAAGAGAGGTACTGGATTCATGCTAAAAATCGCATAACCAAATTTTATTGAATAAGCACGTTTTAAGGTCCCTACAATCCGATTTTAACATTTTTACGATGATGTCTGTGTGTGTGTGGATGTATGTGTGTGTGTATGTAAAAACTACAAGAATTTATATTTGTTTAACTACGTATTTCCCAATCGGACATTAGGTATACAAGAAATGTTAAGTACATTAGGGCGCGAGCAGTCATGTGACTTTGTTGGCCTTGACAAGCAGATATGGGGGCCTATGTCAGAATGTTAGCTAGTAATTATGTATATAGATGTCAAATATTATAATTTCTCATTCTAAATTTAGTGATTTTCCAATTCCATGTAATTTCAAGTAAATTCCACATTCCTGGTGACAAATTAACTACGTGAATTTAGAAAATCTATGTACATAATTACTAATTATCATTCTGAAACGGGCCCCCACATCTGCTTGTTAAGGCCAACAATGTAACATGACTGTTCGCGCCATATACTTATGTAACAAAAAAAAGGAAGTGGCGAGAGGTATTGTGCTGGCCACAACAGATTTTCTTTGTTGTAATTTAGTATTTTCATTGTTACAATCAAGAACAGTTTCTTTCTTGAAATTAAAAAGAATTAAGCGATGGGTTTAATTATATGTAACGTATGTCCCCAAAACTTTCAGACACGTTTATTTAACTACATATTTATAGAGTTGTTTCATACTATTACTAACTAAACTAAACTTTCATCTTTATTAAGTGAAAATCAAAAGTTACGTAACTGCTGATGCACAATTACTGAACGGTGGAACATTCTAATAAAACTACACACACACATCAAAGATCAGAGGGTCTATTGTAGTTAATGTTTCTTTTGATGTCAAGTTACACTAAAATCAATAAACGTTTCCTAGAATACTTTTGTATTACATTTGCTTACAGTGTATACAACAAAATAAAAATACATACATTCACTAATAGTACAGGTGGCCAGCACATTACCTTTCGTCAATCCTGGGTATTATGTACAAATTCCATAAATAAATTTTCTTACAAAAGATTCTATATTTCCAATAAAATTATTTCATAAACTAACTTCTTATTTAGCTTTTCCTATTCGTTAGGGGTCGCTATTTTTTTTACCTTCCGTCACCTTTAGGTAAGGAAAGTATTGTCTTTGGTCAAAAAATTCAATGATGAGTTTTTAGTGAATAAGCATGTTTTAGGGTCCATATAATACGATTTTTACATTTTTACGATGATGTATGTATGTATGTATGTATGTCTGTGTGTGTGTGTGTGTGTGTGTGTGTGACGAAAGTTTCGGATCCCATAACTTCAATACCATGATTCCAAAAATTATATTTTTTTCGTATTCCTCAAGTTTACATCTATAAGAACAACTGATTAGATTTATAATTGGTGAACCGAAAGTAGCCTTATTTGAAGATTTAACAGTTAAATTTATTGACATTTAACGTTATTATAACTTAAAGAATATATTATTCTTTATACGATTTGAGAGTTAAAAATTATAAAGAAATTAAATTTTATAAATAACCATGAAAATTGTTAATATATTCAATTGACAGATGTAAGTATCAATAAAAAGTAAATTAATGTGGCAGAGATGAGGATGTTAAAGTAGATGTGGAAGACACGGAAAGATAGGTAAGGAAATAACTCTCGTGTTACAAGTTTCTAGAAAGATACAAGAGATATGATTACATTGGTTTGAAAGAAAGACCAAAGATAAGATGGAACGATAAAAAATAGCAACCCCTGACGAATGTGAAAAGCTAAAGAAGAAGAAGATGTTAGTGTCAAGTGCAATTTGCATAGTTTGTTTATGAAATAATTTTACTGGAAATTTAGAATCTTTTGATACTGACATCTGTCAATTTGAATTATTTAAATATATTAGTAGTTTCCATGGTTAGCATAGCTGGCTGATTTATAAAATTTAATATCTTTATAATTCTTTAACTCTATTAAATATGAAATATAAAATGCAATCTGGGGACCCGGGTTCGATCCCGACCGACGCCAAAAAAATTACATCGAATTTTAATGGCACAAAATTAACCCTTGTGGTGCACTCTCCACGCCAGCTAAGGGTGCCCGTGAGGTGAAGCCTGGTAAGCGCCCGCACGGTACAAATATTCCATCATTACCGATATCTGTACAAAGCAGATTGGCACACGCAGCAATGGGTAATATGCCGTGATGAAATATTTATTTATCACATCGTATAGAGAATAACATACTCTTTATAATATAATAACATTAAATGTCAATAAATGATATTTAACTGCTTTTTTCAAGAAACCTGTTAAAATCTTCAAATTAGGGTACTTCCGAAAGAAGAATACAAATTTTTGGACGTGTGATATTGAAGTTATGCGATCCGAAACGAGCATATTTTACTGTCATTTCGTATAGATTTCAGCGACCTAACTTCACACACCCCCGCAAACACAATTTTTTACTAATGAATACTTTTTCGCATTTTACAGTATTTGATCCCTTGCTCTCCTTGTTTTGCAAACAACTTGTTTATCACTACATCCTTTGTATTTTTCCTACATTTCCTGTCCTTTTGGTCCTGAAACCCTTCGCTCTTAATTAAAACCGCCCTTAATTAACCGCACGTATTTTTCATAACTTCATTTTGTTCCGAGCAGTTACCCCCAGTAAATGCTAAAGTTTTAATTACGATATACAACGTACGTTTTAACGTTGCAAGTAGAGATGGCAAAATTCACGACAAAGACAGGGTAATTCGACCGAATAGAATATAGTAGAAGAATAGAATCTATAGAATACAGCAATCAGTTAATGTACCCGCGGGAATTCTGGTAGAATTCGACTTTGTATAATTGGGAATACTTGTTAAGTGCGGTAATCAGTTGTTTTAATTCTTAATTGCATCATTATTTATTATTATTTTAGCAGTTCCAAAGCTGTACATAGGGCGAGAGCAGTCATGTGACTTTGTTGGCCTTGGCAAGCAGATATAGAGGCCCGTGTTAGAATGACAGCTATTAATAATCTACACAGGTGTCAAGTATCATAATTTTTCATTCAAAACATCATTATTTTCCTCGACAAGTATATTCCATAATATTGATGACAAATAAACATCAGAATATTTTGAAATTTGGAAAGAAAAATTATGACATATGACATGTAAATAACTACTAGCCGTCATTTTGACACGGATCCTCATAGCTTGCCAAGACCAATAAAGTCACATGACTGATCGCGCCCTATAAGTAACGAATTTAACATTTATTGTACATACAAATAATTGAAATTGTATCTCTTCTTTTGTTCTATGAGGAATTTTGTCCTACTCTTCTAATATGTTCAAAATTCTTCAAATTCATTGACAGTATTAGCGGCATGTCTTAAGGATATATGTAATATTAACATACCTATAATTTAAATACATATTTAATTAATAATACAATATATTAAATGTGCTCGTATCTCCCAGAAAAATCTGATTTTTGACACTGACATTTTGCATTTATCTGTCAATTGCAAACATTTGAATATCTTAACTGTTTTTTAGGCAACGAGATTTATTACAACATCCCCAAACCTATACGAAATATAATAAAAAAATTAATTGTATCAGATTGAGAATTTAATTTTCTTTAATATTACCAAGAATTTTTTTCAGAAAATAATATTTAGAAGATATTTTCAAGTATCTGCTACTTCCGGTTTTCCAATAATTGTTACCAAAACCTTTTCAGATCTTCCCATGAATGTCCGATTGGGAAATACGTTGTTAAACAAATTTTAAGTCTTATAGTTTTTGAGTAACCGTCCTTCCAACATCCCACATACATACACACACACACGCACACATCCACACACACACAGGCATCATCAAAAAAATGTTGAAATCGGATTGTATGGACCTTAAAACGTGCTTATTCAATAAAATCTGATGCGATTTTTAGCATGAATCCAATACCTCTATTAGGAAGAGGTAATAAAAACCGATAATTCTTGACAAATTTAGTTTTTTTCTTTTTACCTCTCGCTAAGAGAGGTATTGCATTCATGCTAAAAAACGCATATCCAGATTTTATTGAATAAGCACGTTTTAAGGTCCCTACAATCCGATTTTAACATTTTTACGATGATGTCTGTGTGTGTGTGTGTGTGTGTGGATGTATGTGTGTGTGTGTGTGTGTGCGTGTGTATGTGTGTAGGATGTTGGAAGGACGATTACTCAAAAACTATAAGACTTTAAATTTGTTTAACTACGTATTTCCCAATCGGACATTCATGGGAAGATCTGAAAAGGTTTTGGTAACAATTGGACAACCGAAAGTAGAAGATTCTTGAAAAAAAAATTTCTAAATAATATTTTTTGAAATTTTTTCTTGGTAATATAAAAGAAAATTAAATTCTTTATCTGATACATTTAAATATTTTATTATATATTGTATAGATTTAGAGATAAAAGAAATATAATATATAAAATAATCTGTTATAATAAATTTTACAGCCGAAAGAATGCCATGGAAAATAGTTGAAAATTTAAATTATTTGTGACAGATAAATGTCAGTGTCAGAAATAATGAGTAATGAAAGAAAAATGTACTTGGAGAATCCCTTAATTCTTGATCTGTGACTATTATGGAGATGACAAGTCTAGGTTGAAGGACTTAAATTTGTTTCAAACATTATGGGACAATGTACACCAGCACTGTAGACTAGAGTAACTTTGAATTGCGAAAAAGCTATCAAATTCTACTCAAGTAAGTTGTAAATATTGACAAAATTACACATCGATATAAGAATAATCGGAGTGCAATCTATCCGTCACTTTATTAAAGAGAATTAGTGTTAATTAGATATAACAAGTATGAAAAAATAAAATGTAAAAGAAGATATGTAAGAATAGATGCACAATCCAGATATATACATTTTAGACCGCCCAAAATTAATGTTTTTACTAGAAGAATATGAAGAGAAAGTAAACAAGGTTGTTCGAATTGAAAATTGCTGTTAGCAGCCTAATATTTATATATGGTAAACTCTACTTTGTAATTTATTGTAACATAATTTATGGTAAAATATCTTTATGTTGAGACATGCTACTATTGAATAATAAAGAAGTTTATACGTCATAGATTTATATGAATATATTATTTGTATTTATAAAAATATTCTTTGCTTTATGCATACAGCCAGGTAAAATATACGGCGAGAGGTTATGTGCTGGCCACATCAGATTTTTCTTAATAAATAAAGTGTTTGCTACATTTGTTTTATTTTCTAATCGTACTTTATAAACCCATATTTTATTTGTTGTAAGTCGTTAAAGCACTATTTTTGGTATCTGGTTTTATTTTGCCCGGAAATGTATTAAACCAAAAGACCTTTCAAATATATCCCTGTTAAAACCAATAATAACCAGATAAATTTTTCTCTTGCTAATTGAAAAGAATATACCTTCTCATTATTTACAATTCATTGATTTGAATTCAATAGCCCAGTAAATTCTTTCAATTAAATTTTGTAAAAGAGGTAATTAATGTATAATACCACAAAACGATCATTAAAAATAAATTTTCTGACTAAATTGGGAAAATGTTCTTTCATAAATAAAAGGGAATCAATGATAAGTCTCCTCTTTCATTTTTAAAGGGTTTATTCTTAATTACGGAGAACATTTTTCACAAAAATTTGACATTTACTGCAAGGAAGTAACTTCAGATTTTTCATTATTTGCTTCGACGGAGGTTCCGCAAACTGATATTATACAATAACTTTATTTAATTAAAATTTCTAATATATAAGTCATTATATGAATGAGTAGCTAAGTTATTTTAAATAAAACGTTGCAATTAATATGAAAATATTAATGAGAACTCTTTGTATACAGCAACTACAAATTATTCGGATACCAACTAACATACGAAGGCGATAGCAGGTAGCTTGGGTTGTTAGGAAGGGGGTAGACATGACTCCAATTCGCTTAGGTCTCTTAAGTAAAACCATGAGCGAACAAGAAGGGCATGTCTCCGTGGAGCAACGGATTATTATCAAGTTTTTGGCCAAGGAAGGCGTAAGTCCAATAAAAATTTTGCGGAGGTTGAATGCCCAGTGCGGGGACAACACGTTTTTAAGGACCCCTGTCTTTGCTTGGCATAAGGAGTTCTCAGAAGGGTGATGGATGCCGTCAAATTGTCCTATCGAAGGAAAAAAAACACTACGAGGCAAAAATTGAACAGAATTGGCTGGGAAACGTTGGAACATCTACGCTACAATCCCGACTTGTGATCACATGACTTTGAGCCCCTCAAAGAAGCGATGGGAGGCCATCGATTCGAGAGAAAAATGTTTTTATATACTTTTTAAAATAAACCCAGAATTAAAAAATCTGTTGTGGCCAGCACAATACCTTCCGTCATTCTCGTGTATAATGTATAAATTCCATAATTTTTCTTACTAAAGATTCTAAATTTCCAGTAAAATTATTTCATAAACAAACTATTCAAATTGCACTTGACACTGGCATCTTCTTCTTCTTTAGCTTTTCCCATTCGTTAGGGGTCGCTATTTTTGCATGTCGTTCTCATTCAGTTCCTTTTCTCTCAAATCTTCCGCAATACAGTCCTTCCATCTTATCTTTGGTCTTCCTCTGTTTCTTTAACGTCCTATTACTAAACTATTCATTCTTGTTCCAATATAATTCTTCATTTCTCCTCATGACATGTTCAAACCAATGTAATCGTCTTTCTTGTATCTTTCTAAAAACTTGTAACACTAGAGTTATTTTCTTACCGTATCTTTCCGCGTATTCCCCAATATCTACTTCAACATCCCCATATCTGCCACATTAATTTACTTTTTATTGATACTGACATCTGTCAATTTGAATTATATGAATAAATTACTAGTTCCCAAGTTTGGCATAGCTGGCTGAATTATAAAATTTAATTTTTTTAAAATTCTTTAACTCTGTATCTATCAAATTTAACTGTTAAATCTTCCAATGAGACTACTTTCGGTTGACCAATTGTAACCAAAATCTAATCAGTTGTTCTTCTGGATGTAAACTTGAGGAATACGAAAAAAATATAATTTTTGGAATCGTGGTATTGAAGTTATGGAATCCGGAACTTTTGTCACACACACACACACAGACACACAGACACACAGACACACAGACACACGGACACACAGACACACAGACACACATACATACAGACATCATCGTAAAAATGGTAAAATCGTATTATATGGACCCTAAAACGTGCTTATTCAGTAAAAACTCATCATTGAATTTTTTGACCAAAGACAATACCTTCCTTACCTGAAGGTGACGGAAGGTAAAAAAATAGTCCCGTTTACATACAAATGGCGCTATCTATTACGTATAACATTGTTTGCGAAGTTTTAGTATAAAAAAACTCTTTTGTCTAGATAATGTCGCTCAAAATGTACATAAAGATCAACTCTTGCTATGTTTTGAGACAACACAAGATCGTTGTTGAACTCACTGAAGCAGAACTAACAATATGTGTGACTCTGATGTTCAGTTTTTATTCCATGGAAACGGCAACGCTTTCCGGTTGATGAAAATGCTAGAGGAAAAACAAAAGTTGTTTGTTTTGTTAGGGAAATTCATTTTGTTTCTAATTAGACGTGGATGTTGGTATTACTTGTTTATATGTGTTTACAATCATTTCAAAATGAAATAATGGATTTAAAATGAATATTCCAATACAGGCTTTATTTTAAAACTTTTGATCAATGCAAATATTTGTCTTTGAAGAGCGCCAGATGATATCTCGAAAGTGTGCATAAAGAATATACCACGCATTATTATAAGTATTGATTTTTAGACAGTATTTACGTATAGTATGGATAATACCACAGGGAATTTTTAAAAAGAGAAGTTATGTTTTAAATCAATCGGGTATTTTTAAAACACAAAATATTTGACGTAACGTATGAGTCCAAACTCATAATATTTCGGCCAGTTTACATTTTCCACAAACAAATTATAAAACTTAGCAAATAATAAATAAGCACGATTTAAGATCCATAGAATCCGATTTTAACATTTTACAATGATGTCTGTGTTTGTGTATGTGTGTATGTGTGTGTGTTAGGTTGTTGGTGACACGATTTCTCAAATTCTATAAGACTAAAGACCTGTTTGACTACGAATTCCTCAATCTAACATTAAAGAGGAGAGTTGAATAGGTTTTGGTTCCAATTGGAAAACCGGAAGTAGTAGTATCTTAAAAAAATACTATTTTTTTGAACGTAAAATTCTCTACTCGATACATTTTAAAATTTTATTATATCTCGTATAGGTTTGAAGATATAGTGTATAATAATATAGAATAATCTGTTGTAATAAATCTCGTTGCCCAAAAAACTCCATGGAAACCAGTTGAAATATTTATGTTTGTAATTGACAGATAAATTCAAAATGTCAGTGTCAAAAATCAGCATTACTGGAAGATTTTTCTGGAAGGTACGAGTACATTTAATATATATATATATATATATATATATATATATATATATATATATATTATTGTATTAATAATTAATTATTTTTTTAAATTATATTTGTAAGAAATACCGCTAATACTGTTAATGAATTTGAAGAATTTTGAACATATTAGAAGAGTAGGACAAAATTCCTCATAGAACGAAAGAAGATATACAATTTCAATTATTTGTGTGTACAAGAAATGTTAAATTCGTTACTTATAGGGCGCGAGCAGTCATGTGACCTTATTGGCCTTGGCAAGTACAGATTCTTTTTAATTCTGGATTTATTTTAAAAAGTATTCAAAACATATTATTTTTCTTCATAATCCCCCGCCCTAGAAACGTATTTTTCCCAACACATTGAGAGCTTTTTAATCACTTCATCGCAGAAACTAGCGACACCTTCACATAGCCATTGGAACACCGCACGGTCGTCGCTGAATCGACGGCCACCCATTGCTTCTTTGAGGGACCCAAGACGGCAAAAGTCGGGATTGTAGCGTGAATGTTCCGTTTCCCAACCAATTCTATTCAATTTTTGCCTCGTAGTAAGAGGTATTGTACAACAGATTTTTTTGTTATATTGACCGTCGTACAACAATGACCTTTGGTACCTGCAAATATGTTGTTACCGAAATCTGGGAAGAAGATTAAATTAACGGTGATCTGTAATGCAACTAGTATAGTACGTATAATAGATTCAAAGCGAAACTGTAAACCGTTTTAGCTGGAATTTAATCATTTATCGAAATTCTGTTAGTTCAGCACAAATTAAATGAAAATTGGTCGTCACTATATATTCCTCTACTACAACTAATTGATCCGCTATATTCAATTTTACTTAGACCACAAATAAACAAACTCATATTAAATCTACGAGCAAATGCTATAGGTGTTTCGGTGTGCATAAATCATTGCAACGACTATTTGTATTTTGAGATGCGACAGTTCTATTCATAGATAGATTTTGCTAGATAATTTATTTCAGTGTTCGTGTAATGCTGGACGATACATCATACGTATTTTCCTACGATTCATGGACATTTGAAGATAATAATACCTACTATTGAAACAAAAAATTTAATTCATTTATTGACGTCTTATTAATTGTTGTGGCCAGCACAATAACTCTCGCCACTTCCGTTCTTGATTACATAAGTGTAGGGACCTTAAAACGTGCTTATTATTCACAACAGAATTTTTGACCAAAGACAATACCTTCCTTACCTAAAGGTGACGGAAGGTATAAAAGTCAGACTTTTATTAAGACCATAACTCAAAATATTTGCTGTGTCAGAATTACAATTAGTGATTATGTACATAGATTTTCCAAATTCACGTAGTTAATTTGTCACCAGGAGTGTGGAATTTACTTGTCGAGGAAATAACTAAATTTAGAATGAAGAATTAAATTTGACATCTATGTACATAATTACTAGCTAACATTCTAACACGGGCCCCCATAATATGCTTGTCAAGGCCAATAAAGTGACATGACTGCTTGCGCCCTATTGTATTGAACATCTATTCTTTATATTTATTTTTACCTTCCGTCACCTTTAGGTAAGGAAGGTATTGTCTTTGGTCAAAAAACTCAATGATGAGTTTTTACTGAATAAGCACGTTTTAGGGTCCATATAATACGATTTTACCATTTTTACGATGATGTCTGTATGTATGTGTGTCTGTGTGTGTGTGACAAAAGTTCCGGATTCCATAACTTCAATACCACGATTCCAAAAATTATAATTTTTTCGTATTCCTCAAGTTTACATCCAGAAGAACAACTGATTAGATTTTGGTTATAATTGGTCAACCGGAAGTAGTCTCATTTGAAGATTTAACAGTTAAATTTGATTTATTGACATTTAACGTTATTATAACTTAAAGAATATATTATTCTCTATACGATTTGATTACAATTTATACTTCATATTCAATAGATACAGAGTTAAAGAATTTTAAAGAAATTAAATTTTATAATTTAGCCAGCTATGCCAAACTAGTAATATATTCATATAATTCAAATTGACAGATGTCAGTATCAATAAAAAGTAAATTAATGTGGCAGATATGAGGATGTTGAAGTAGATATTGGGGAATACACGGAAAGATACGGTAAGAAAATAACTCTAGTTTTTAGAAAGATACAAGAAAGACGATTACATTGGTTTGAACATGTCATGAGGAGAAATGAAGAATTATATTGGAACAAGAATGAATAGTTTAGTAATAGGACGTTAAAGAAACAGAGGAAGACCAAAGATAAGATGGAAGGACTGTATTGCGGAAGATTTGAGAGAAAAGGAACTGAATGAGAACGACATGCAAAAATAGCGACCCCTAACGAATGGGAAAAGCTAAAGAAGAAGAAGATGCCAGTGTCAAGTGCAATTTGAATAGTTTGTTCATGAAATAATTTTACTGGAAATTTAGAATCTTTTGTAAGAAAAATTATGGAATTTATACATTATACACGAGAATGACGGAAGGTATTGTGCTGGCCACAACAGATTTTTTTAATTTTAAATTTAAAATGAAGAAATTTTGTCTTCTAATTTTTCGAAATGTTTCCAATTCATTGTCGGGATTGACAGTATATTTGAAGGGTATATGTAATATACCTATAATTTTAAATATTTAAAGTCACATGACTTTGTTGGCTTTGGCAAGCAGATATGGGGGCCCGTGTCAGAATGACAGCTAGTAATAATGTTCATAGGTGTCAAGGATCATAATTTTTCATTCAAAACATCATGATTTTCTATCCATCCATAATGACATATGACAATTGTGACATCTATGTCAATAACTACTAGCCGTCATTCTGACACGGATCCCGATATATTCTTGCCAAGGCCAACAAAGTCACATGACTGCTCGCGCCCTATAAGTAACAAATTTAACATTTCTTGTACACACAAATAATTAAAATTGTATCTCTTCTTTCGTTCTATGAGGAATTTGTCGTACTCTTCTGATATGTTCAAAATTCTTCAAATTCATTGACGGTATTAGAAAAATCTTCCAATAATGTTAGTAAAACTGATTTTTTACACTGACAAAAGACGTCAATCTACAACCAAATTTGTTTCTCCTGAAGTGCTGATTATAAATTTAAATAACCGTCTCCTAATTACGTCTCCTTAAAATGCAAATTAAATTATCTATAATTTTTCCTGCTAATCTCATTCTGCATACATCGCCAAGCAGTCCTTCCGAGTCCTGCGGCCGTGTTATCCTTCAACCCTTCCATCCTGTTTTCCTGCTGAATCCTGCTACAGGAATGCGGTCTGTGTGGACAGTGACTCATCTCTCTTGGGAAATAACAAAATGTAAACGAAACAACACTTCCGCGGCCACCTACCATCAACCGTAAGTGGAAATATTTAAATTCGTGCTTAGATTTCATCAAAAGGAAAAATATTCAAAAGAAGGCCAAACTTTGGACGTATATAAATGGATACATTTTTCACAAAGAAATAGTGATATACTACATACGTCTTTTGTTCATATGAACCAATCATTAGAGCGAAATTTAATCCATTGTTCTTTGCAAGATTCATATTTCTTTCGCTCAGCAAAATTAAAGTTTCTTAATTATTCTTGCAAAAAAACTAAAGCAAATGAAAAAGATATATTTAGAAGTTTCTGCACTAAAATGTGCAGCCCTCGTTACCAAGAACAGAATTATTACTACAATAAAAAAATCTGATGTGGCCAGCACAATACCTTCCGTCATTCCTGTGTATTATGTATAATCGTTTTCATTAAAAACTGACATTTTTGACCAAAGACAATACCTTCCTTGCCTATAAGTGAAGGAAGGTAAAAAGAACATATAAATTTGATTCAATAATAAAACACATTAATTATTTTTGTTTATCAATTCAAACTGGAAACTTAGTCTCATAATCCATCATGCTATCAATTCGAGAGTAATCCAGGACCGGAATAACAAATTTCTGTGAACGCTTTATCAATAGGGTGTGAATGAGGGAATTATTTACAGTTCTGTAAGGGTCGCAGAGTATTTTAACATGACAATAAATCATTATGTCACAATAAAACGAGCAATTACTCTAATTTCTACATTCGAATCTATCAATCAGCTCTTTAAGTTCACCATAAATACGGGGTACTAGGATATTAAAATTAGATCACATGATTATTTGTTTTAGCACGCGCTGTTGTGTAAAAATAATTCATTATAATTTTTTACCTTCCGTCACCTTTAGGTAAGGAAGGTATTGTCTTCAAAATTCAATGATTAGTTTTTACTGAATAAGCACGTTTTAGGGTCCATATAATACGATTTTACCATTTTTACGATGATGTCTGTATGTATGTGTGTCTGTGTGTGTGATAAAAGTTCCGGATTCCATAACTTCAATACCACGATTCCAAAAATTATATATTTTTCGTATTCCTCAAGTTTACATCCAGAAGAACAACTGATTAGATTTTGGTTATAATTGGTCAACCGGAAGTAGTCTCATTTGAAGATTTAACAGTTAAATTTTATTTATTGACATTTAACGTTTATTCTCTATACGATTTGATTACAATTTATACTTCATATTCAATAGATACAGAGTTAAAGAATTTTAAAGAAAGTAAATTTTATAATTCAGCCAACTATGCCAAACTTGTGAACTAGTAATATATTCATATAATTCAAATTGGCAGATGTCAGTATCAATAAAAAGTAAATTAATGTGGCAGATATGAGGATGTTGAAGTAGATATTGGGGAATACACGGAAAGATACGGTAAGAAAATAACTCTAGTGTTACAAGTTTTTAGAAAGATACAAGAAAGACGATTACATTGGTTTGAACATGTCATAAGGAGAAATGAAGATTTATATTGGAACAAGAATAAATAGTTTAGTAATAGGACGTTAAAGAAACAGAGGAAGACCAAAAATAAGATGGAAGGACTGTATTGCGGAAGATTTGAGAGAAAAGGAACTGAATGAGAACGACATGCAAAAATAGCGACCCCTAACGAATGGGAAAAGCTAAAGAAGAAGAAGATGCCAGTGTCAAGTGCAATTTGAATAGTTTGTTTATGAAATAATTTTACTGGAAATTTAGAATCTTTTGTAAGAAAAATTATGGAATTTATACATTATACACGAGAATGACGGAAGGTATTGTGCTGGCTACATCAGATTTTTTAAATTAAGAACTATGAACTATATTTGCCAACATGGCCACCCATATCAACAACAAATTTGCCAGCGGCTGCCCACTTCAACATATTGACAAGCAGTCACTGCTTCTAAAAAAAATTCCTGTATTTCTTAATTGTCTGATGATGGATACATAAGTATCCGAAACGTCACGTTCTTGTATATGTAACAAATAAAGTGTTATACAAATTCATGAGAATTACTAAGGCCCCAAATTCACCAAGAATTCATATGAAGAGTTGATTAGATTCTGGATTGGTCAACCGGATGTACCTTCATTTGAAATTTTTAGCAGTTTTCTTGAAAAACGCTGTTAAATAACATTTTTCATATTTAATGGGGAACCGGGTTCGATTATATTATATTATATATATATATATATATATATATATATATATATATATATATATTTCAAATTTTAAATGACATAAAATGACCCGTGTGGTGTACTCTCCATGCCAGCAATGAGTGCCCGTGAAGTGACGCCTGGTAAACGCTCACACAGTGCAAACGACATCCTAATAGTCTATTTAAGATAGGGGAAAACATATTTACAATTTAAAGACTTAAACTATTAATTAAATATCTGTATGGTCTGATACTCCTCCGCTATTCGAATATTCCAATTTCTAAGTTAGTTTCATTGTCCTTCAACCTTCGTCCTTATCAATGTAAGGCAGGATTTTGTTTACCTTGTTAGCAGGACGACACAGGACAAGTTTACTTCTACAGGACTAAATACAAGCTAGAGGAATAGGGCTGTTACATAGGAGGCTGTTGTAACTAGAGAACTCAGAGTGGATGGTGGCTTCGACATATGTAGACTAACTATTGGGAAACTACTAACAAGCACGTTGAGATTCGATATGAGGTGTGGAATTGACTAGATAGATAGGTAGGTAACAAGCATGGTGGATATATTCTCATCTGGTGCACTCTACTCTCGCTAAAAGAGGTATTGGATTCCATGCTAAAAATCGCATATCCAAATTTTAATGATTAAGCACGTTTTAAAGTCCCTACAATCTGATTTTAATATTTTGACGATGATGTCTGTGTGTGTGTGTGTGGATGAATATTTTTATACACCTAGTCGAAAAGAGAATAGTGAGCCGTGACTATGGCTTGAAATAAAACAATTAACTAAAACATAACACGGTCAATGTCAACCAGTAAACACATTAAACGAACTGAAGAATAAAATTGAAGCGGCAATTGAATCTTTATCTGCAGACCAAATAGAAAGGGCTACTTATTATGACAAAAAAAATTATTTCGTTTAATAACAATAGTTACAATTGTTTTAGTGTGTTGTGGCTAGCACAATACCTCTCGCCATTTTCATTTTATGTAGCATAGGGCGCGACAGGTTTTTGTGACTTTGTTGTTCTTGGCAAACAGATGTGGGGGCCCGTGTCAGAATGAGAGCTAGTAATATACATAGGTGTCAAGTATGATAAGTTTTAATTCGAAACATTATGATTTTCCAAATCCTCGATAAGTATATTCCATACTAATGGATAACAACTAAACATCAGAACATTTTGAAATTTTGAATGAAAAATTATGACATATGACAATTGTGACATCTATGTAAAAACTACTAGCCGTCATTCTGACACGGATCCTCATCTGCTTGCCAAGGCCAACAAAGTCACATGTCTGCTCGCGCCCTATAAGTACACACAAATAATTGAAATTGTTTCTCTTCTTTCGTTCTATAAGAAATTTTATCCTACTATTCTATTATGTTCAAAATTCTTCAAATTCATTGACGGTATTAGCGGTATTTCTTAAGGATATATGTAATATTAACATATCTGTAATTTAAATATATAATTAATTTATAATACAATAATATATATTAAATGTACTTTTACCTCCCAGAAAAATCTAACACTGACATTTTGCATTTACATGTCAATTACAAAAATGTAAATATCGCAAATGTTTTTCGGGCAACGAGATTTATTACAACAGATTATTCTATATTATTATATACTATATCTCCAAACCTATACGAGATATAATAAGAAAATTAAGTTTGTCAGATTGAGAATTTAATTATCTTTAATATTTGTAGTAACAAATTTTCAAAAAATAATATTTAGAATTTTTTTTTTAGAAACTACCACTTCCGGTTGTCCAATTGTTACCAGAACCTATTCAACTTTTCCCATTACTGTTAGATTGAGGAATCCGTTGTCAAACAGGTCTTTAGTCTTATAGAATTTGAGAAATCGTGTCTCCAACAACCTCACACACACACATCCACACCCACACACACACACACAGACATCATTATAAAAATGTTAAAATCGGATTCTATGAACCTTAAATCGTGCTTATTCAATAAAATCTGGATATGCGATTTTTAGCATAAATCCAATACCTCTCTTAGCGAGAGGTAAAAAGTGCCCGCCATTTACTTTTTAATAATGTAACATATGGATTATTTTACAGGATTGTAAAGCAAATTTGATGTACTTTTCAAATTTGTAAAAATATAGTATGTGCCATTTGAAATTTCAAAGTTGATATTAATTACTAATAAACCGGAAGTGGTATCATGAATGTACATCCGTCACCAAGTATCTTACATATTACTGTATAAATCATGTTATATGAAAGAAATTACTAACTTAATATAAGCGAGATATTTGCTGGGTCCATTAAAATATAACAGTCTGTATTTGCCAGTAGATTATTGTTTAAATGAAAAATTTAGTTAATATAGTTTGGTTCACGAAAGATGACAATTCAAGGTCATTTATTAACCGTATGGAATAATATTACTTGCAGATAACTTCACTGTACTTCGTATACATAGACGTGCAACATGAAATATTTATGGATACATTTTAAGTGAAAAAAATAAGTGTAATTTATTTGAAAATTATGTTTCTTTTTAAATAATGCCTTTCTCAAAGATTTATGCTCTTCACCTATGTATTTGCAAAACCAAAAAACATAGACTTGACAAAAACCATGGAATAATAATTTGATTTAAATGTCAACGTCACTGGGTAACTATTAGGGCAGAGGGCAGTGCAGTAGATAATTAGGTATCTGTAACTCTACGACATACGTCATTATTATTTGTAATGTGTTAGAAAGTAATGTCACCATTTACGTATATCTGTCACACAACATAAACTATATAGATGTACGTCAAATAATCTTTCTCTTTCTAACATGAAATGTTGCTAAGGTACTACTGTATTAAATGTTGTGTATTCTTTCTTCGAACAAGTGACCATGAATTGTCATCTTTCGTGAACCAAAGTACAACATTGTATTTAAATCCAGTACACTTTATTAATAGATAAAATAAAAAAGCCCAAATATAGTCTTAATTATTGTAACTTAAAAATTTAATTGCTGTTAATATATTTATTTCAGAGGGTACGAATACATTCGGGGGTGGGCTCATAGAACCATTTTATTTACACAGCTTTGCAAAAAATTACTACATAATTTGTTACACCGTATTTATTTATTAATGCAACACTATATAAATTTGTATCCTGCCTTGTGCGGAGGTAGTGTTAAGTGAATTATCCTACAAAATAGTACTTGAACCGTGCGGTTCTTCTGAGTAAAGCATCGTTGCTACTTCAGAACAACCGTTCGGAATTCAATTACGACTCCCTCTCGGCTGAAACTTCAGTTTCAGGCTGAAGGCAAGCCTTCCCTTCACGACTGGAAACTCAAGGAATATTATTGTGTTTATTGCGTTTTTCACAATTGGTATTCCGATATTGATAGGTTAAGGGATCACAAATACCGCGAAAGGGAATCAAAATAAGGAATGAGAAACCAAATCAAAGAAAGAGTTAATAAAATGAATAACAAAGGTGGTTTAGTGGTTGGCTGTGGTTTAAAATGGTTTTTAATCACTACTCAAAGTACAGACAAGCTGAAATCCTCAATGTTTTCCCTTCGTTTAAATTCAGCTGCACAGATTTTTACCATTTTATATGAAGGATAAGATACGTTCAAAGTATTTGCTATATCTTCATGAATTTATTCCGGATATGTTGTATTTCAATTAAGTAATCATTCTCTACTTTGGCATACTTTGCTATATTTTCATTCTATATACAGGGTCTTTCATTAAGCGCTTCCTATCTTTAAATTTAAATAAAACAAAATGTGTGTGAGATATCATCGAAATTTTTTATTCATTTGAAAGGCCTATAGATGCCATTACGTACGGAATATAACATCGTTTAAATGTCCGCCGCGGCTTCGCTGGGTGGCGCGCATCCGAAATGTCCAATTTTCCATGACTCTGGCGCATAAATCAGGCTGAATTTGACCTATGGCATGGGTTATGTTGGCTTTGAGGGCTGCCGTGGTTTGTGGCTTATTCGTATAGACCTGCGACCTAAGAAAACCCCACAAGAAAAAGTCTAACTGGGTCAAATCGCACGATCTCGGTGGCCAGTTCACATCACCTCCACGTGAGATGACCATGTCCTCAAATCGCTCATGCAAAATGTCCATTGTGGCAGTAGCGCCGTCCATATTATCCAATTCAGGCCAAAAGAAGTTGGTAATCATCGACCTATAGCGCTCGCCGTTGACGGTGATGTCCTGGCTACCATCGTTTTCAAAGAAATATGGACCGATGAAGCCGCCAGCCCAAAATCCACACCAAACAGTAACTTTTTCGGGATGCATTGGACACTCTTGAATCTCATGTGGATTGGTATCGTCCCAAATTCGACAATTTTGCTTGTTAATGTACCCATTCATCCAGAAATAGGCCTCATCGCTGAAGATGATTTTTCGGTGAAAATTAGGGTCAGTTTTCAACTGCTCCAAGGCCCATTCAGCGAACACACGTCGTTGTCTATGATCGTTTACCTTCAGCTCCTGGGTCAGTTGAATTTTGTACGGGTGCAAGCTCAAGTCACGACGCAAAATTCGCCAAGTTGTGGTTTGCGAAAGGCCGAGTTCTTGTGACCGACGTGAAATCGACTGCCTCGGATTCTCCTGCACACTCTCACGAACAGCGGCGATGTTTTCGGCAGATCTTGCGTTTCGTCGACGTACGGGTATTAGTTCTTTATTTACTGACTCAAATTTATCCACCACACTGCGAATAGTCCTCGCGGTAGGACGATTATGGCGACCGTAAAATGGGCGAAGCGCGCGGAACGTTGCCTGAACAGAACACCCATTTTGATAAAACAATTTTACTATTTGCATGTGTTGTTGAACGCTATATCCGTCCATGATGATTTGGCAAAACAGACTGAATAAATGACAGCCAATTTGACAGATGTAGCTTCAACAATATGGCCGCTATCAATTGTCAAAGTTCGGAAGTCCCTATACTTATATTGACTTTTTTCTTACTTTTACCTCTCGCTAAGAGAGGTACTGAATTCATGCTAAAAATAGGATATCCAGATTAATTGGTGTAGAGTGTAGGTATACATGAAATGTTAAATACAATAGGGCGCGAGCAGTCATGTGACTTTATTGACCTTGACAAGCAGATATGGAGGCCCGTGTTACACACTCCTGGTGACAAATTAACTATATTAACTGTTTCTGCTACTTTAAATATAGACTTAAAACTGTGGGTCAAATAACTGATAATAATATTTCAACCAAGACCCTTTACTTTTCAATTTCAATGCGTAAATTAAAACTCCCAACATAGTGGTTTTCCCTGTTTCCATGTATTAAAATCCTCTACAGTACGAAAGCTGTGCTGTATATTTTATGAAGGCCCCAGGCGAGGAAATGTTTTCCTTGTATTTTATTATCTGATTTGAGTTCCAGTGCAGTCGGAGAACTTCCAACACAACTTCAGAACCGAAAAAGTCCGGCTTGTATCTTGTTTATTATTAAAATACTCGGAATCGCTGTCTTCTGTCAGAATAGAAATATGTTAATTATTATTCAATTTACATTGTATTATCTTTCGTAAAGAAAGGAAATATTTAAGGGATGTTTTCACCTCCCGCTACCCTTGGTAAGTGAGATATAGGGATCGTGCTAAAAATCACATATCGAGATTTTGGTAAATGGCCACGATAATTTTAACATTGGCATGATGTTGTGTGTGTGTGTATGTGTGTGTGTGTGGATCCTCTTTACGCTCTAACTCAAATATTATCGTTCAGAAAATTTCGAGGTGTGCGTTAATACTTTTTGTATATATTTTATGGATAAATATCTAAAATTATCTATAATTTTAATCCCGGAGCCTACGCTTTAAACACAACTATAGTTACACAGTCCAGATCTCAAATGTATGTAACTGACAGATATGTGTCACTGTCAACAAACTAATCATTTCAAATAATAATAATAGTAACGTTTTAAAAAGAAAATAGTAAATGGAACAATAATTATATGGAAAGGAACTTAACAGTTTCCGGCATAAGTAAATATGTATGCGAATATAATTCCTTAGTCACGTGACATGTTTTCCGCCAATCAACATTCAGAATCTCCCTAGCTACGCGTTTATCACAGCGATGATAAAAAACAAGGAAATAAACACCGTATTTATAGTCGTTACTAAGGGATTTGTTTTCTTTATTTATGACATTGACATTTAATTTTGAGTATAAAAATAAATAATAACAATAATTCAAACTCCGAAATATTAAATAAAACTCATAAGTACCATGTTTTAATACAATATGAATATGTATATCAAAAGTTTGGTTAGGTTAGATTGCAAAAATTCATTATATTCTCTCATTAAATATAAGCTCGTGATATGATTAATAATCGAAGATATTGCTCGTGAAACCGAAGCAGCACATTTCAACTCGTCCTTCGGACTCGTGAAATCTGCAGCTCGGTTTCACTCGAGAATATCATCGATGATAATCATATCACTTGTTATATTACGTATGAATATAGGTAAGATAATAAAAATATTTATCATCACGGTATATTATTCATTGTTGGGTAAGCCAATCTATTTTGTACACGGGCATTTACCAGGCCGTTACTTCACGTGAATCTGGGGAACCGGGTTCGATTCCGACCGACGCCAAATATTTTTGAATGGTACAAAATTGACCCCTGTGGTGCACTCTCCACGCTAGCAATGAATATAGGTAAGTGTATAAATAAAATAAATATATCACGGTATATTACCCATTGCTGGGTGTGCCAATCTGCTTTGTACACTTCGTAACGATGCTGACATATTTGTATCATGCGGGCGTTGACCAGGTGTTACCTCACGAGCACTTATTGCTGGCTTGGAGAGTGCACGATGAATAAAAATTAAATTATACGGGAGCCTAATTTTTTTTTATTTTTGGTCCATTCAAAACTGGTGTCAAATTTTAAGCATCACTCATATATATTCTTATTCTATTATTTTCTCGTTTACAGTTACTTTCTAAAGTTAAATCGATGAAATTTCTCGATTTGGTTATCGTTTGTGGGGCCACCCTCTAGTCTCTTTAACCCTCTTCTACTTCCTAACGAAATCGAAACTTAATGTACTGGAAATAACAAGCTTCCAAGATAATCTCATTTCTTTTACGTTTTGTGTTTGCCAGAGATGAATTTAACATCATTTTTGTCTTTAACACAAAGTCATTTATTTAAAAATCCGTTGTGGCCAGCACAATACCTCTCGTCATTTTCATTTTATGTTGCATAGGGCGCGAGCAGTTTGTGACTTTGTTAGCCTAAGGTCGTTACAACGTGCTTAATCATTAAAATCTGGATATGCGATTATATATAAATCTGATACACATACATATATTTCCTAAATCGCTTTAGATTTAATCAAATAATGAAGCGATTAATATCAAGAAAATTTAAATCGTCTATTAAGTTCTCCCGTCAATTTTAAAAAGAAAAAGAACTCTGAAACTTTTCTTATTTGATTATAAATCTGTTGCAATATGTGATAAGAGTTTAACTTTTCATCAAAACTTCTTTCAGCGCTGAAAACTGAAAGCAGAAAAAATAAACAGCCGTCAAAGTTCAGCTCGTTACGTATAAATACCTGGATGGAAAATTTTCAAGAAAGTAAATACAAATTTATTTCAAATTTTGTAATTTTGTCTTTTAAGTCGGTAGATTAAATGCTATTTATGCCTTACAAGGAGAGAACAAGATTTTAATTTGAAATACTGGCTTTGAAACATAATTTTTATGGACTCTTAATATTCAAATATGTTACCAAAAAGTCTAGCTATTTGGCTTGTATATCTCTCCAAGGGCCGGTTGTTCCATCTATAGTTAAACATTCGGTCAAAATTTATATTCAGTCAAACTATCAGTTAAGAATTTTATACAAAGAATATCGTACCGAGTGCACACGAATGGAAACATGATGTGAAAAGAAACGGAACATATGGTGTGGAACATTTGTGTTGTTTTGATAATATAAGCTGTTTGTTAATATTAATAATTATTATAATAAATCAGTACAACACTGATGATGAAGTGTAGGATTTTTAGAGTTTTTTGTTAAGTTTTACAGGTTTTTGGAGTTGTCCAGAGTAATAAGTTTATCTAAATAATAATACTTAGAAAATTAACTGAAGACATTTTATAGAAAAACATATAAAGTGGAAATGAAGATATAGATGTGGAATTTACGTCACCAGAAATAAGGGAACTTGCTAATGATACAGGGAGTCAGTTATTACATAGGTACATATAAAAACCTAAAATAGTAAAATTGAAAAGTTTGGGATTATATTTTAATACAGTTTTTCATTAAAAATTGTTATGGGCTGCAAGTAAAATATCACTTCCGGTTTATCTAGTTAAGTCAAAATGTAATATGTTGTTCCCCTTAATATAAAAGTCTTAAATACTAAAATTGAAAAGTTTTGGATTATATTTTAATATAGTTCTTCATTAAAAACTGTTATGGGTTTCAAGTAAAGTATCACTTCCGGTTAATCAATTTCAGTCAAAATCTAATATGTTGTTTCCCTTTATATAAAAGTCTTAAATAGTAAAATTTAAAAGTTTTGAATTACATTTTAATACAGTTTTTCATTAAAAACTGTTATGGTCTTCAAGTAAAGTATCACTTCCGGTGTATCAATTTTAGTCAAAATCTAATATATTGTTCCCTTTGATATAATAGTCTTAAATACTATAATTGGATAGTTTTTGATTATATTTTAATATAGTTTTTTATTAAAAACTGTTATGGGCTTCAAGTAAAGTATCACTTCCGGTTTATCAATTTTAGTCAAAATCTAATATGTTATTATCCTTGATATAAAAGTCTTAAATAGTAAAATTGAAAAGTTTTGGATTATATTTTAATACAGTTCTTCATTGAAAACTGTTATGGGCTTCAAGTAAAGTATCACTTCCGGTTTGTCAATTTCAGTCAAAATATAATATGTTGTTTGCTTTAATATAAAAGTCCTAAATACTAAAATTGAAAAGTTTTAGATTATATTTTAATATAGTTCTTCATGAAAAACTGTTATGGGCTTCAAGTAAAGTACCACTTCCGGTTTGTCAATTTCAATCAAAATATAATATGTTGTTCCCCTTGATATAAAAGTCCTAAATACTAAAATTGAAAATTTTTAGATTATATTTTAATATAGTTCTTAATGAAAAACTGTTTTGGGCTTCAAGTAAAGTATCACTTCCGGTTTGTCAATTTTCCGAAATATTAATTTTTTATAGTTCTCCTACAAAAATACACTATATCCCGGACTACAATTACTTGTCACCGAGATATGCTGCGGACTTAACACTATGTTTCCCAACAAAAATTAGAGTAAAAAGAAGAGTCCATTGAAATGAAATAGTTATATATTTCGCTCTCTGTCTTACAAAAAATAAATATTTGCGAGTAAGTGTACAATCCTGTTCGTTGTTATTCTATGACATGTTGTCTCTGTCTTACAATGTATAAGATAAATATGTTGTAAGACAGAGACAACATGTCATAGAATAACAACAAACAGGATTGTACACTTACTCGCAAATACTTATTTTTTGTAAGACAGAGAGCGAAATATATAACTATTTCATTTTAATGGACTCTTCTTTTTACTGTAATTTTTGTTGGGAAACATAGTGTTAAGTCCGCAGCATATCTCGGTGACAAATAATTGTAGTCAGGGATATAGTGTATTTTTGTAGGAAAACTATAAAAAATTAATATTTCGGGAACGGGAAAAGTCATCTATATATTTTTTTCAAATATAAACACAAATGGAACAACATATTATATTTTGACTGAAATTGACAAACCGGAAATGGTACTTTACTTAAAGCCCGTAACAGTTTTTCATGAAGAACTGTATTAAAATATAATCTAAAAATTTTCAATTTTAGTATTTAAGATTTTTATATCAAAAGGAACAACATATTATATTTTGACTGAAATTGACAAACCGGAAGTGGTACTTTACTTGAAGCCCGTAACAGTTTTTCATAAAGAACTGTATTAAAATATAATCAAAAAAATTTCAATTTTAGTATTTAGGATTTTTATATCAAAGGGAACAACATATTATATTTTGACTGAAATTGACAAACCGGAAGTGGTAGTTTACTTGAAGCCCGTAACAGTTTTTTAAGAAGAACTGTATTAAAATATAATCTAAAAATTTTCAATTTCAGTATTTAGGACTTTTATATCAAGGGGAACAATATATTAGATTTTAACTGAAATTGACAAACCGGAAGTGATACTTTACTTGAAGTTCATAACAGTTTTTCATGAAGAACTATATTAAAATATAATCTAAACATTTTCAATTTTAGTATTTAAGACTTTTATATCATGGGGAACAATATAGCACATTTTGTCTGAAATTGATAAACCGGAAGTGATACTTTACTTGAAGCCCATAACAGTTTTTAATGAAGAACTATATTAAAATATAATCCAAAACTTTTCAATTTTAGTATTTAAGACTTTTATATTAAGGGGAACAATATATTATATTTTGACTGAAATTGATAAACCGGAAGTGATACTTTACTTGAAGCCCATAACAGTTTTTCATTACTATTCAATTACATAGTTTATATTATTAGAATTTTACTCTCAAACATTAAAAGATAATATTTACATTCTATAATGTATAAAAGAAAAAGAATAAACAATATTTCTTCAAATACTCGTAAAAAAAGTTTACAGAAAAATGTTTTAATATTATAAAGAAAACAAAGTTTATGCTGTTCTGTTTTATAAAAAGAAATACAAAGATATCTTTTTAAATAAATATTTCTCTTCTGAAATAAACTTACAGAATACTAAAGGGAATATTATTTTAAAATTACAATATTACAAACAATATGAAAATGCATCAACATATATTATGGTTTATAGACTGCGAAAAATTTGTAAAAACAATAATTCATTTTGTATTGCAAATAATTTATTGACAATATCTCTCGCCACTTCCGTTTTTTGTTACACAAAAATTTCAAGATTTTCTAAATTCACGTAGTTAATTTATCACCAGGAGTGTGGAATTTACTTGTCGAGGAAAATAAACCACATGGAATTGGAAAATCATCTATGTACATAATTACTAGCTATCATCCTGACACGGACCCCCATATCTGCTTGTCAAGGCCATCAAAGTAACATGACTGCTCGCGCCCTACTGTATTTAACATTTCTTGTATACCTACACTCACACCAAAAATTATATGAAGAAATTTTGTCCTATTCTAATTTTTGAAATGTCTGTAATTCATTGTCGGGATTGACAGTATTTTTGAAGGGTATATGTAATATACCTATAATGTTAAATATTTAACTATTAATACAATAAGAAATAATATAATATACTTCCCAGAAAAATCTTCAGTAATGTCTCTGGATTTTTGACACTGACATTTATCTGTCAGTTACAAACATTTATCATATATTTCTTTATCTCTAAATCTATAAATTATATAATAAAATATTTATAAATGTATCAGTTAGAGAATTTACTCTTCTTTAATACTAGTAAGAAATAATATTTAGAAGATTTTTTTAAGAATCTGCTACTTCCGGTTGTCCAATTATTACCAAAACATTTTCATCTCTTCCCAGTAATGTCCGATTGAGAAATACGTATAGTTAAACAGATATTAAGTAGTATAGTTTTTGAGAAATCATACTTCAACCACCCCACACACACACACACAAATGTATCCAAACACACACACATAGATTTTTAGCATGAATCCAATATCTTTTCTTAGCGAGAGGTAAAAATATAACTTTTTTTTGTAACTTTAGTTTAAAAAAATAATTTCTTCTTTAATCGGATATCTTCCTTTAATCTTCTATAAGATTATCTTATAGTATTTTATTGTATCTTTAATAATATAGAAATTATTTGAGGTACCTGGTTCAACTGTTACATACCCTGTATATATATATATATATTTATTCATTGATATTCAAATTGGTATATAAAAGCGAAAATTTTAATTAATTTTATGGCATATTTTACAACCCTCGTTTTAATGAAAAATTAATTACCAATAATAATTGATTTACCATCTTTAATACGAGTTTTAATGGACCCATTATGCTAATGTATTCATTGTTTATATTTTGAAAAATGAAAAAATGAGGGAAATTCTAAAAATACCATAAATTTGTTTGACAAATGAAATAGCTTCCGAATCAATTGGCTATCACCAGTAATACACACTAATGGCGTGACTATGGCAGGAATCTACTCATAATTTCCTGTTCCGGTGACCTAAACACTTCCGTAAATTAGATTACAGAAGTAAAAGTCTAATTTTAAATATCGGGCACGCACATTTATTCACTCACAGGAAATATGCAAACATAGTCATTCCAAATATTAACGAAAGTTCTGAAACCATGTATTTATTATAATATGTAAAGAAGCTACTAGATTTTGGTTTCCGATAACCGGAAATGGCACTTTACTTGAAGCCCAAAATAGTTTTTCTTTAAAAAATACCTTTAAATGTTATTTTTTCGCAATTTATGTTATTAATAATTTAAGATTATTAAATTTTCTACAGGTTTGTATTAATACTGTAACAGGTCCCTCCTGTAGTTGTTTATAGAATTAAATATTGTATGTCAGTGTGTCGGCAAGGTAGTGGGCTGCAAAGAGATGGCGGAAACGGCGGGCCGCAATGGTTCATGAGAAGGGCATGACCCGGATGGTTAGCAGAGAGGCTGACGGTTGGCGAAGCAGACCCAACAGTCAACCTAGAAGTGGACCGGACACCGAGAAGTCCACTAGATTGGAGAATACGCCAAATTTCGGGGAAGGAATCGAGCCATCAAAACGAACGAGGGAAAACCTATGGAGAAGGTGATCAACCGGTGATCATTTAAGTTTGCTATCTTATAAAATATAAAATAAAAATTATATCCCGCATCAAAAATAATCATTTCAAATTAATAATAGTAACGTTTTAAAAAGGATACTGTAAATAGAACAATAGTTTTATGGAAAGGAACTTAATACCGTTTCCAGCATTAGTAAATATGTATTTCAATAAAAAAATAAATAAATATATCATCACGGCATATTACCCATTGCTGGGTGTGTCAATCTGATATGTACACAGATTTCGGTAATGATGATGACACATTTGTATCGTGTGGGCGTTTACCAAGCGTCACCTCACAAGCACTTATTGTTAGCGTGGAGAGTGCACCACAAGGATCAATGTGTCCTATTTAAAATTCGAAATATTTGATGTCGGTGGGGATCGAATCCGGTTTCCCAAATTCACGACCAGACACTCAGGCACGCGACCACGAAATCCCTTAAATAAGTAAATTAATAAAAATTAATTGACGGGAGGTATTGTAAGATAATCACGTCACCTTGTGGACTCTTAAAAAGCCATATAAAGAAATCAAAAACTGGGAGGAAGCAGCCATAGCCTTATTTTAGAGAGACATCCCGGGCCGTCAGTCGAAGAAATTCATTTCACCCGCGTTGACAAACACCAAAGAGCTATTAGCTCTCAGCAAGAAGGACCTTAAAACTATGACAGGTATCTTTACCGGTCAGTGTCCTCTGAAATACCATCTATGTAAGATATAGTCAAATTTTTTGACTCTGTCGGGTACAGTAATAAAACTATAAATGAACTATAAATATCGCAATTATGATAAAGCGGCATATCCTTTACTTTTTGCAGTATAATACTGTTTGGCATCGGCCCATATTTTTGAGCCGCTCTATTCATGCATTGAATCAAACGTCTACCAGGTATGTATAGGAAAATAGCCTTACAGTCCTTTAACATAAATGAATAGAGCGGCTCAAAAATATGGGCCGATGCCAAACAGTATTATACTACAGAAAGTGAAGGATATGCCGCTTTATCATAATTGCGATATTTATAGTTCATTTATAGTTTTATTACTGTACCCGACAGAGTCAAAAAATTTGACTATAGGTATAGCTGAAAACAACATCTCTCGACTCTGTGAAGAAGACGAAGAAACTTCGGAACGCATTGTATGTGAATGTCCAACTGTGACCGTAAATAAATCTTGGTAAAAGGTAATTGGCTTCCAGAAAGATAGGGCCATGTTACAACAGATCTTACAGGTCGTAGTGACAAAAGCGGTTAGCGCATAAAGCCCTCAACTTAATGAATGAATGAAGGAATATTATATTGTAATGTTTATTTATATGGGTGAAGTGTAAAAATCAAAGAAATATTATTAATTAAAATAATACGTTTATTAAACGATAATTAATTAGGATAAATATTAAAAAGATAATAAAAATAACTAACACTATGATTAAATAATTATAAACACTAATTTAAAACTATATTTATTTATACAACTACATTTATTTATGTTCACCATACGTATTTATATAGCCCTTTATCCTTCTGGAACTTTCTGACGCGCCATCATCGAAACAAAAGAATCACCCCACCGGATGTAATTAACCAGTCTGAACGGGGTTTTCCCCGAGGAAATTACGTCATCGGGGTAATCCGGCGTAGGGATTACATCATTGCTCAGATATTCTACCAATAGCAGCGCTTGTATTTAAGTCAGGGGCGTACGTCACAATATATTTAACTTACCGGGTTTAGTTGTAAAATTTCCACATCTATGATGATAGTATACCACACTAACCAAAGGGCGTTGTTGATTGCAAACGATGTAAATAAATTCATATGTAACGTTATCCTAGCACACCGAAGTGATCTGTAACAAAACATACAAAAATTTGTAAGCCAGATTTACATTTTTTAAATGAAAGTTTAATTTTTATATTTTTCAATAACTTGTTATCGTATGTCCTAATTTCAACATTTTTACCTTCCGTCACCTTTAGGTAAGGAAGGTATTGTCTTTGGTCAAAAAATTCAATGATGAGTTTTTACTGAATAAGCACGTTTTAGGGTCCATATAATACGATTTTACCATTTTTACGATGATGTCTGTATGTATGTGTGTCTGTGTGTGTGTGTGACAAAATTTCCGGATTCCATAACTTCAATACCACGATTCCAAAAATTATAATTTTTTCGTATTCCTCAAGTTTACATCCAGAAGAACAACTGATTAGATTTTGGTTATAATTGGTCAACCGGAAGTAGTCTCATTTGAAGATTTAACAGTTAAATTTGATTTATTGACATTTAACGTTATTATAACTTAAAGAATATATTATTCTCTATACGATTTGATTACAATCTATACTTCATATTCAATAGATACAGAGTTAAAGAATTTTAAAGAAATTAAATTTTATAATTCAGCCAGCTATGCCAAATTTGGGAACTAGTAATATATTCATATAATTCAAATTGACAGATGTCAGTATCAATAAAAAGTAAATTAATGTGGCAGATATGATGATGTTGAAGTAGATATTGGGGAATACACGGAAAGATACGGTAAGAAAATAACTCTAGTGTTACAAGTTTGTAGAAAGATACAAGCGAGATGATTATATTGGTTTGAACATGTCATGAAGAGAAATCAAGAATTATATTTGAACAAAAATTAGTAGTTTAATAATAGGACGTTAAAGAAACAGAGGAAGACCAAAGATAAGATGGAAGGACTGTATTGCGGAAGATTTGAGAGAAAAGGAACTGAATGAGAACGACATGCAAAAATAGCGACCCCTAACGAATGGGAAAAGCTAAAGAAGAAGAAGATGCCAGTGTCAAGTGCAATTTGAATAGTTTGTTTATGAAATAATTTTACTGGAAATTTAGAATCTTTTTAAGAAAAATTATGGAATTTATACATTATACACGAGAATGACGGAAGGTATTGTGCTGGCCACAACAGATTTTTTTAAATGAGTTTAATTTTTATATTTTTCAATAACTTGTTGTTATCGTATGTTCTAATTTCAACATTTTTTTATGCAATAATAATAATAATCGTAAACTTTCCAAGATAAAAGAGCCCAAAAACCTTCTAAAAACAGTTAATTATTAAATATAAAACAATTATTTATTAAATATTACAAAACTTTAAGTAAATACATTTTATATTACAAAAAAAATTGTTGAAATTTTTACCAAAATTTTAAAACATACATTATGCGTTTTCTCACCTGAAGTACAAAAATATGGCAATGGACACTATCAGCGCTATAAGAGACACCGAGTATCCTATTTTGTATATGGCGACGATCCTCCACTGCCACTGAAACAAATGCAAATAAAACCTTTGTAGATGGTGTCCACCATGAACTAGGTTAAAGCAAGTTTATACAAAAACGTAACGGATACTTTTCACAGATCAAAAGACTACTTTGTAGGTGATTTCCCCAAGGTCACGAAGTGCATATACTTACATCTAGATCCTCTATGTTGACACATGTAGTGTAGTTGGTCCAAGGTTTGCCGTTGACTCCGTACCAGGTGCCGTTTTCTTCACAGCTTTTGAAGGCGTACCCTGAACATCACAAGAAGAGGAAACAATTAATATTTTTAGTAGATCGCCACAAAATATATACAAGTATTTAAAATTTGATAGTGATGATGTTTCTAATGAATAAGCACATTTTGGGGCCCCTGAAATATGAATTTACTATTTTGACGATGATGTCTGTGTGTGTGTGACGATCGTTTCGGATATCACGATACCAAAAATTATAATTTTTTCGTAGTCTGTAAGTTCAGATTCATATACAGACATTAGATTTTAGTTATAATTGGTCCCCCGGATGTACTCTCATTTGCAACAATTAAATAACATTTATTAACATTTAATGTTATTATAAATTTTAAAGAATATGTTATTCTCTATACGATGTCATTGCATTTTATACTTCATATTCAATAGATATAGAGTTAAAGAATTATAACGATATTAAAATTTTATAAATCAGCCAGCTATGATAACCATGGGAACTGCTAATATACCATAGACCCATATGGAGGTGATTAGCAGGTACAGTAAAATTTTTGAAATATGTCCGATCAAGGGCACCTGTATCACGAACGAATTAACAAATAGGCATACATTTATCTCTTTCTTTTGCAAAGGCTGTAAGAGTGTGTGATAAGGATGGATATAACACGCTTGTCTTTAAAAAATTCATATTGTTTCGACTAAGTTAGGACATTCCATTTATAAACGATGCTCGTTGTTGATAATATTTTCGCTGTAACGTAAGTTTATTTATTAATACAGATACATTACCTGGATTCATAGCCGTACGTATAACGTTATATTCTGTCAGAGTCACTGACACTGACATTGTGTCAATATCTTATTTTTAACATATTTGGTTTTACATTTGCTTATAAACTTACCAGTTGACTTATTTTTGAATTTTGAATGCTTTTCCTGTAATATATATTTTTATAATAATAACATAACAATAGTATCTTACGTACCCTCATAAAAACTAAGCAAACGACACTACTGAATTTGTCATGATGGGCGCTCCAAAAATCTGAATTCATACAATTCGTAGACAACCTTGATCGGACATCTTTCAAATTTTTTACTGTAGCTTGAGTTGTTAGGAAGGGGGTAGACATGACCCCAATTCGCTTAGGTCTCGTTAGTATTAAAGAAAACCATGAGCGAAGAAGAAAGGCATGTCTCCGTGGAGCAACGAATTTTTGGGCAAGGAAGGCGTAAGTCCAACCGAAATTTTGCGGAAGTTGAAGGCCCAACACGTTTTTAAGGACCCGTGTCTTTGCTTGGCATAAGGAGTTCTCTAAAGGGTGAGAATCAACACCATTTAATGCGCAATATTATTGCAACTTACTGGATGTCGCAAAATAGTCCTATCGAAGGAAAAGAAAAATGCAAACTGCCAAACATGTCATTTTGCTTGACAACGCCAGGCCTCATACAGCAAACACTACGTGGCAAAAATTGAACAGAATTGGCTGGGAAACGTTGCTACATCCACGCTACAATCTCGACTTGTCACCATGAGTGGAAGAATCAAGAATATAACGACCACTAACGATTAAGAAAAGTTAAAGAAGTTTGTGTCCTAATATTATTGGAAATATAGATTCTCTCCCAAGAAACTATCTGAATGGAATTTGTGTAAAATACATAGAATTCATCACTCCAGCATTTTGTAACAAATGACTTTGTGGACAACCTATTCTAAAATTATCTCCATCCTCCAAATGTAATCAAACTTTGAATAAAAATTGCAATATCTAATTCCAATTTCAATCGCCAATCTCTCTTCATAAACAATTACGGAGTATCGTAGATCTATCGAGTGGTATATATCTGGTTCGCTCGATGGCCGATAGAAGCGCTAAGACTCTCCATCAACCTGTCACCGCCAGATTGATTGAGGCCTGGATATATTTAATAAATTTATTGGATTTTCCAAGTCTCATTGTTGGATGACATATATAGAGGATGCTAAATCTGATTTATTAGCGCTGGATAATTGATGCTTTTGTATGTAAATATATCAAAATTCATGTTATTTATATTATTAAATGGATGGATGTACTATGTTTATAAGTAGATCAAAATAATGGATGATGTATTAATGTTTAATGGAGTATAATTTGGGAATCATTCATTTTGTGACATGTAAACAAATGTTGAGAAAACATTGATACATTTTTAGACATGTATACAGTAAAAATTTTGAAAGATGTCCGATCAAGGTCGTATACGAATAGTAATAATTCAGATTTTTGCTCCGCCCATTCTGACAAATTCAGTAGTTTTTATGAGGGTACATAAGATACTACTGTTATTTTATTATTATAAAAATATGTTACAATAACAGCATTAAAAATTCAAAAATAAGTCAACTGGTAAGTTTATTAGCAAATGTAAAACCAAATATGTGAAAAATAAGATGACACAGTGTCAGTGATACTGACAGAAAATAGCGTTATTCGTACGGCTATGAATCAAGGTAATGTATCTGAATTAATATCTAAACTTACGTTACAGCGAAAGTATTACCAACAACGAGCATCGTTTTAAAATGGAATGTCCTAACTTAGTCGAAACAATATGAATTTTTGAAAGACAAGCGTGTTATATCTATCCTTATCGCACACGCTTAAGGAGGGGGATAAATGTATGCCAATTTGTTAATTCGTTCACGCTACAGATGACCTTGATTCGACATCTTTCAAAATTTTTACTGTATATCGTTATCAACCGATTTACAATAGCAACTTGCGAGAAATATAAAAAATCTGTTGTGGCCAGCACAATACCTTCCGTCAATCCCGTGTATTATGTATAAATTCCATACATAAATTTTCTTGCAAAAGATTCTAAATTTCCAGTAAATTCATAAACAAACTATGCAAATTACACTTGACACTAACATCTTCTTCTTCTTTAGCTTTCCCCATTCGTTAGGGGTTGCTATTTTTTATTTTCTTCTTCCACTCATTTCTGTTTTACGTGTCGGTCTCATTCAGTTCCTTTTCTCTCAAGTCTTCCGCAGTACAGTACTTTTTATTGATACTGACATCTGTCAATTTGAATTATATGAATATATTAGTAGTTTCCATGTTTAGCATAGCTGGCTGATTTATAAAATTTAATTTCTTTAAAATTCTTTAACTCTATATCTATTGAATATGAAGTATAAAATGCAATCAAATCGCATAGAGAATAATATATTCTTTAAGTTATAATAACATTAAATGTCAATAAATTTAACTGTTAAATCTTCAAATGAGGCTACTTCCGGTTCACCAATTATAACCAAAATCTAATCAGTTGTTCTGGATGTAAACTTGAGGAATACGAAAAAATTATAAATTTTGGAATCGTTATGCGATCCGAAACTTTCGCCATACACACACAGACACACATACATACATACATACATACATCATCGTAAAAATGGTAAAATCGTATTATAGGCGTTCACCAAGCGTCGCCGCAAGGACACTCATTTCTGGCGTGGAGAGTGCACCACAGGGGTCAATTTTGTACCATTTAAAATTCGAAATATTTGGTGTTGGCAGGGATTGAATCCGGTTCACCAGATTCACGACCAGACACTCAGGCACGCGGCCACGAGACCCCATAAGTATATGTATTTAAATTAATTAAATGGCGGGAGGTATTGTGTTGACCACATCATTTTTTATAAATTAAATATTATTGCTAAACTTAGGCGCAAGCATTATGCCCTCACAAACAAGTATGGAGGTACATGATTTTACTCCTCAAGAGTGGGATTTTGTGAGCGTATGCCTGACTGTAGAGTATCTCATCTTATATTCGTATGTATACAAATTTTCAGAATATTTGAACCGCTGAAATAATATTTAAACATCATCATTTCAAGTAGCAACTGGAGCAGTGAATAATTTTAAATTTAAAGATTCATATGTAGGATAGAGAAAGAGTTGGAGTGTTAGGTCCTCCTGCTTTAAAAATTATTATTCATGAAAACATTTTCTCCGTGTATACATATTTACAGAGGTACTGAATCTCTGAAACACTTTTCATATTTACTCGTTTCAGATGGTCACTGAAATTATACATGTTATTAACTTTATACGTCCGTTTCGAAAATTAAACGAGTTAGGGACATATACGTTTCAAATTTTAATTCAACGGAGGTATTATTTTCTTCGTGTAAACACATTTTCAAAATTACTGAAAAGATGAAACAATCATAATTTAAAGTCATATATCTGATACTAAGTAAAATGGCGGTCTATACAGGGTGTTACATTTTAAGGGACCCAGCAAATATCTCGCTTATTTATTAAGTTAGTAATTTCTTTCATATAACATGATTTATACAGCAACATATAAGCTATTTGATGACGGATGTACATTCATGATACCACTTCCGGTTTATTAGTAATTAATATCAACTTTGAAACTTCAAATGGAACATACTATATTTTTTTTACAAATTTGAAAAATACATCAAATTTTCTTTACAATCATGTAAAATAATCCATATGTTACATAATTAAAAAGCAAAATGGCGGGCACTGTTTTATACACCTAGTCGAAAAGAGAATAGTAAGCCATGACTGTGGCTTGAAATAAAACAATGAACTAAAACAATTATAACTATTTCAAGCCACAGTCATGGCTCACTATTCTCTTTTCGACTAGGTGCATAAAAAAGTGCCCGCCATTTTACTTTTTAATAATGTAACATATGGATTATTTTACATGATTGTGAAGCAAATTTGATGTACTTTTCAAATTTGTAAAAAAATATAGTATGTTCCATTTGAAATTTCAATATTAATTACTAATAAACCGGAAGTGGTATCATGAATGTACATCCGTCCTCAAGTAGCTTACATATTGCTGTATAAATCATGTTATATGAAAGAAATTACTAACTTAATAAATAAGCGAGATATTTGCTGGGTCCACTAAAATTTAACACCCTGTATAATTGGATTCAATATATTATTTTCTATGTGTATACGTAGTTTTATAATTCTTGTATTTTTAAAAAATGTTTTAAATGAAATATATTTTCAAATTTGAGGGTCTTTAAAGAACAATATATTACTAAAATATTTTTTAAATATGTAAACAATTTTTTATTGTTAGTAATAGTGTCAAAAATTGTCACTTACGGTATGTGTCAAATCCCATTGCCATTGGGCAGCTTTGGTTGACAGTAACACCTGCTGGAGTGTCATTCCAACAAAGAAGAGTGTCAAACATGCCAGGACAATATAAACCTGTAACAAAAAAAAACAAAATTAATATACAAAGCAACATTTTATCACAAAAATAGTATTTATGTTTATTTAGAGATAAATAACTATAAGACATATAATCACAATTGCAAAATTAAACTGTTTGTAACTAACAGATAAATGTCAGTGTCAAAAATCCAGAGACATTACTGAAGTTTTTTCTGGGAAGTACATATATTATTTCTTATTGTATTAATGGTTAAATAAAACGGCCCTCCATATCTGCTTGCCAAGGCCAACAAAGTCACATGACTGCTCGCGCCCTATGCAACATAAAATAAAAATGGCGAGAGGTATTGTGCTGGCTACAACAGATTTTTGGAAATATATCACGGCATCTTAATTTCCAAATTTTAAAATTTTATGTTAACAGAAATTTTGGTATAATTAATAAAAATTGACATAGTATAATGGAACATTTAATTCTGAATAATTTTCTTCAACTAAACTTTTTTAAAATATAAATAATAAAGCCAAAAATTAATGTTTTATTTATCAATAAATCCAATACAATATCAGTATGGCCATCTATTGCATAAAATTATAAACAATCACTGACATTTGTTAATATTTATATATGTATTTTCAGGAATTAATATCGCAAAACTAAGGCATTAAATCGAAAAAAGTTTCAATTAAAATTTACTCAAAATAATATATTTTAGTTATTAATATATTAATTCTATTTATTTAGTTTTTATCTGTAGAGATTTAAATGCATACATAAATAAATCATTGTCTCCAAAAACAAAATATGAATAAAATAAATTATGAGCTAAAACATATGTAAAATTAAAAAATAATACAAGTTTATTAAGAAAATATCTTTGTATAAACTTTTCCCTACATATAATAAACAAATTTTAGTTTACTTATTATCTCTGAAACAAAAGCGAAAATAAAAAAAAGCTTCAACAAAACTCCCCTTTATTTTTAATTATAAAATAATTTCTATTTATAAATTTTGCCGAAAAGTTGCTAGTTCAGCCAGAAAATGAGTTTTCTGGAATTTGTTGATCCAAAACGAGACTACTACTGCAATCTATCATGATAATTATGAACTATTTTTTAATGTTTTGTTGTAACAAAGTACGTTGTTGTATCGTGTAAATAGGAGAAAATCAATATAATCTACAAATCGATTGACCAATCAGATTCAAAAAAGCTTGCAAATGGAAGACGCGGGATAAAAAATTGTTTAAACAAACGTCATCTGATTGGTTAATCGATTTGTAGATCATATTGATTTTCTCCCATTTACACGATACAACAACGTACTTTGTTACAACAAAACATTAAAAAATAGTTCATAATTATCATGATAGATTGCAGTAGTAGTCTCGTTTTGGATCAACAAATTCCGGAAAACTCATTTTCTGGCTGAACTAGCAACTTTTCGACAAAATTTTTAAATAGAAATTATTTTATAATTAAAAATAAAGGGGAGTTTTGTTGAAGCTTTTTTTTATTTTCGCTTTTGTTTCAGAGATAATAAGTAAAACTGAAATTTGTTTATTATATGCAGGGAAAAGTTTATACAAAGAAATTTTCTAAATAAACTTGTATTATTTTTTAATTTTACATATGTTTTAGCTCATAATTTATTTTATTCATATTTTGTGTTTTGAGAAAATGATTTATTTATGTATGCATTTAAATCTCTACAGATAAAAACTAAACAAATAGAATTAATATATTAATAACTAAAATATGTTATTTTGAGTACATTTTATTTGAAACTTTTTTCGATTTAATGCCTTAGTTTTGTGATATTAATTTCTGAAAATACATATATAAATATTAACAAATGTCAGTGATTGTTTATAATTTATGCAATAGATGGCTATACTGATAATGTATTGGATTTATTGATATATAAAACAGTAATTTTTGGCTTTATTATTTATTTTTAAAATAAGTTTATTTGAAGAAAATTATTCAGAATTAAATGTTCCATTATTCTATGTCAATTTTTATTAATTATACCAAAATTTCTGTTAACATAAAATTTTAAAATTTGGAAAAGATAACAAAATATTGCTATTAGCAGCGAAGACTCATAAACATAACTTTTATGAGTTTTATAAAGGAAAATGATCAAAGAATATATTTTGAAACCCTCACCTTTGCTAGAAAAATAGATATTTTTTTCATACTTTCGTTGCTTATGAAACAATTAACTGTTAAGTATTACAAAACTTTAAGTAAATGCATTTTATATTACAAAAAAAAATTTTGAAACTTATGGGACATGTGTTATCTTCGAGTTTGTTTTATGTAAGGGTTGAAAAATCTGTATATATTATACCTGACAGTAGATATTTTATATTTAAATTTCTCTAATACTCTATGTAACATGTTTCGCTTTACATTTTATTGAGTAGTTTACATATTTCTGAAATATCTTTTATTCATTTTTGAAAAATTGTATATTATAAAATTTATAAAATTCACATCTTCTACGCATAAGATGATATACTTTAGTCTTGAAATAGACTATGTATTACTCCTTGTATTAAGTAATATATTTTGTTGAAGATTGTTGCGAGACAAAGAAAAATATGCAAAGGAAAACAAAGAAACAAATAAGACAACATACAAATTAAGAAAATAAGCGAAGTTATTTGACAGAAAACGTGCAACAAGAGAAGAGGAATTCCAAATAATGTCTAATAAAAATACCGTACATTTTGCACGTAAGCGAACATACATTTGCCTTTCATTAAACTGTGTATCGTCTATTTTAAACTTATAAACAAAAACATATGTACAAACATAAATATACAAGGTCTGGCTATTAAATAACGAGACTGCTCCCCTTCAATGTACTCCCCCTCCCCCCGCCACACACCGTTCCATTCGTTGTTTCCATTGGTCAAAGCAATGTTGGAAGTCTTCTTTTGTAAGAGCGTTTAGGAGCTCCGCTGATTTCCCCTCCCCCCTTCTTTCATCGACTCGAACCGGGTTCCTTTTAAGGCAGACTTGATCTTCGGAAACAGAAAAAAGTCACAGGGTGCTAAATCAGGCGAGTATTGGACTGCCTCTAGTGGCTAAATAACGCTTCGCAGACAGCGCGTTGTCCTGATGCAAAATCCACAACTCCGGCCGTTTTTTACGAACTCGTTTTCGCTGTGTTGCTAAAACTTTCAAATAGTAAGTTTACAGTTTGACCCTCGGGAACCCATTTAGTCATCACGCCGTTGATGTCGAAAAAAAAACGATTAGCATGGCTTTAAACCGTTTATACCATTGGAAAACACGCGCACGAGATGGAGGCCTCTTTCAACAACTTATAGCACTCAGTCGGAGTTGTTTTTAATTTAACGAGAAATTTCACATTGATCCGTTGCTCGTGTTTTTCGTCACACATAGAAAAAATACTACTACAGCGAGTACGTGTTTTCGTACCGGAATAGTAGACACTTCCAGCTATCCATCGCTGCATTAGTTACCCCCTCTAGGACGCCTTCCGCGCGAGCAGTCTCGTTATTTAATAGCCAAACCTCGTATGCACATCTATTGTTGAATTTTTAAAAATGTTAATAGTTCTAGTACAGGAATTATTTATTTGAATTTTTGCTTCATATTTTAGTATAAGGGTAACTCTTTTCTTGACAGTAAGGTAGGTAAAAGTATTTTTTAATTATATCAGATTCAAAATATTGTACTAAGCACTAAGATTGTTTTTCCCAGTAACTCTTCAATAATATACCTTTAAATTTAAATGGTCCAGGAACGACAAAAACTATAATTTACTTTATCTAGCTATTATTAACTCATACTGTTCTTGTGCCCCATTCATAAAGAAGATAAAGGACTTTAAATAATTTACGTCTCGGATATTTATGACTTATATTTTAAGCCGTTTTATGTGTAAAGACCGGGCAGGTCCCTATAAATTTTCCAGCCATTTTTCATACTTTGAGCAGGGCATTACAAATAAAAATTCACTACTACTATATCTCATTTTCCATATTTTTCATTTTACATGAACTTATTGCTATGTAATATACAGAATAAGTCATAAAGTAACTTCTAAACTTCGGGAATGTATACAGAATGATTAAAAATAATAAGGATAAATAGCTATTTCGGGCACACACATGGTCCTTAGTCTGTAGCTAATCCATGTTTAGGATGTAACTTAGGCTTTAATAACTTATCATTATTATTATTAAATATTTAAGAGATTATAAATAAATAAATAAATATTTCATCATGGCATATTACCCATTGCTGGGTGTGCCAATCTGCTTCATACACAGATATCGGTAATGATGGAATATTTGTACCGTATGGGCGCTTACCAGGCATCACCTCACGGGCACTCATTGCTGGCGTGGGGAGTGCGCCACAGGGGTCAATTTTGTGCCATTAAAATGCGATGTAATTTTTGGCGTCGGTCGGGATCGAACCCGGGTCCCCAGATTCACGACCAGACACTTAGACACACAAATGTTGATAAATCCAAAGTGTTAGTATTTGAAAGGAGTAAATTGGTGAGTGCAATGTGTTGGTGGATGGAGTGAAACTGGACAGGTAAATGAGTTTGTATATTTGGGTAGCATGATGTCGAGGGATGGTCGAATTGATCGACAGATAGAAAGGAGAGTGAGTGCGGGATGTAAGGTAATGGGTGCTCTGGGTACGTTTGCACGAAACGTTAACGTATCAAGGGATGCTCGGTTAAGTGTATATAACGGAGTGGTAGTGCCTGCTTTGATGTATGGAAGCGAATGCTGGGCATGGACGGGAAAGCATAAAAAGAGACTGCCGTGGAAATGAGGTATTTACGTGGTGTATGAAGAATGTATGGTTAGGAACAATGTGATTAAGAGAGTTGGTGTGAGTCAGTTGAGATGGTTTGGTCATGTAGAGAGAATGGCGAATGAACGGCTTGTTAAGCGTATATATCTTGGTTGAGGGTTTTCGATTGCGTGGCCGACCAGTGTGTAAGTGGATGGATGTGGTTGGTAGGGTGCTTAAAGAGAGAGAGTTTCCAAGTATAAAGAGAAGAATGTATGAATGCGATTATGAGTGTGGCCGAAGCGAAAGAAGTCTGCTTCCTAACTATTATTGTGATCCGGATGCGGTATTTCGCTACCGAAAATCGGTCACTTTAATATGTTTAAGATTTGTTGTATGATGTTGATGTTGTTCTTATTGTTATCGGGTTTGTGCGAACCCACTAAGTGGGATACGCGTGATTTTATGTATGTATGTAACAAATAAAAATAGGATTACAACTTTTGGAGTTTTTAGTCATATAGGTATTTTTATATGCAGTATATAGACTCTCCCAAAGTTTGATTCATTTTTCCCGCCTGAAAAACAAAGTCATCCAATAATATATTTGCATATATTAACTGCTTCTCTACTAAGATTGTGATTGATTACACAGCCCTTAAACTGGACTTGACATATTATAATAGTGAATTTACATCTTATCATAAAGATACAAGATATAGAAAAATGTGTCATATAATTGTAGGTAATTTCTCGACTGTGATATGGATTAGGTGTTAATAATTACTCGAAAGTTCAGTCAAACAGCATTTATTCTCACAATACCAACGATTCGGTGCACCCTTGCACCTTCTTCAGGGTCTATAGTAAAATACATACAAAATAACATAACATGGACATTATCACACTTACAGTAAGATCTTACAAATTGTTACAATTCATATACACAAAATATATTCGTACAAAACATTCATTTAATTTATTAAACATCGTACAAAAAATTCAAAGAACATACACACATCCAATTTAAATAATATTGTAAATAAATAATAATTACAACAAATATTTCTGTTTTAATACAATTGATACATAAAATCATATAACAATCAATATTTCAACAATTTATTAACTCAAAATAAATAAATTTAACACTTTTACACTTAACAGCTGATTAACAATCATATGACGTTTGTTTAAACAATTTTTTTTCCCGCATATTCCATTTGCAAGCTTTTTGAATCTGATTGGTCAATCGATTTGTAGATCATATTGATTTTCTCCCATTTACACGATACAACAACGTACTTTGTTACAACAAAACATTAAAAAATAGTTCATAATTATCATGATAGATTGCAGTAGTTGTCTCGTTTTGGATCAACAAATTCCAGAAAACTCATTTTCTGGCTGAACTAGCAACTTTTCGACAAAATTTCTAAATAGAAATTATTTTATAATTAAAAATAAAGGGGAGTTTTGTTGAAGCTTTTTTTTATTTTCGCTTTTGTTTCAGAGATAATATGTAGAACTGAAATTTGTTTATTATATGCAGGGAAAAGTTTATACAAAGAAATTTTCTTAATAAACTTGTATTATTTTTTAATTTTACATATGTTTTAGCTCATAATTTATTTTATTCATATTTTGTTTTTTGAGAAAATGATTTATTTATGTATGCATTTAAATCTCTACAGATAAAAACTAAATAAATAGAATTAATATATTAATAATTAAAATATATTATTTTGAGTAAATTTTATTTGAAACCTTTTTCGATTTAATGCCTTAGTTTTGTGATATTAATTTCTGAAAATACATATATATATATATATATATATATATATATATATATATATATATATATATATATATATATATATATATATATTAGCAAATGTCAGTGATTGTTTATAATTTTATGCAATAGATGGCTATACTGATATTGTATTGGATTTATTAATGTGGATTAGGTGTTAAAAATTACTCGAATTGAATAAAAATTGACAACACCTTCAAGTAAACTTTCATTTGTCATCAATAAATTCTTTCCAAAATTTAACAAATTAATCCTGCATTTTTATAAACCTTAAATACTAAATTTCATCCCATTTTATACATTAATATGTGACATATTAATTAATTTATTCAATAATAATATTTATTTTCCCGGATTTGGAATCGTAGCATGCCAGGTTTTGACTGTTCGCGACAAGCGACCGATCGTATTTTGTCAGTTATAAACAAACAGTCATCATGTTGTGTACTTGGACAATTTTTCTATAAATTTTCGTAAAATATAAGTGATTTCATTATAAATGTTGTTATTAACAAACTCTGGATGACTTTGTGCGTGTGTTTGTATATAATATGTGACTGAAACTGTAAAATGTGTTTTGAAAATTGTTGTGTTCCTGGGACGAGGTCCATGAAGCCGACTTTCAAGGTAGGATGGATTATATTTTATTTATATCATTGTTTGTTATATTCCATTGCTTGTTATATTGTTATTATGTTGAAATATGAGATTAGAATATATGATATTTATTGTAATTTTATCGATCATTGCGAAGAAAATATCGATTTCTGATTAGACAAAAAAATAACTCAATAAAATCAGTGCATCTCTTATAGCAAAATGTATTTATATGAATCAAGTTTAATATTGTTATTTTCATAAAATAATCGGACCCTATATTTAACTAGCTATAAAATTTTGTACAGTGACTTCTGAAGCTTGTTTTGTCGTAGAATTCCATCTTTTCTTGTTCTAGACTAGAAGATCTCTATAGTCATACTAATAGCCTTTTCACCTTTCGCTAAGAGAGGTATTGGATTCATGCTAAAAATCGCATATCCAGATTTTAATGATTAAGCACGATTTAAGGTGTGTGTGTGGGGGGGGGGGGGACGTTGGAAAGCAGATTTCTCAAAAACTATAATACTTAATATCTGTTTTACTACGATTTTCTCCCTCGGACATTACTGGGAAGAGCTTAAAAGGTTTTGGTAATAATTGGACGACCGGAAATAGCAGATTCTTAAAAACTATATATATATTTCCAAAAATCTGTAGCCAGCACAATACCTCTCGTCATTTTCATTTTATGTTGCATAGGGCGCGAGCAGTCATATCACTTTGTTGGCCTTGACAAGCAGATATGGGGGGCCCGTTTTAGAATGATAGCTAGTAATTATGTACATAGATGTCAAATGTCATAATTTTTCATTCTAAATTTAGTGATTTTCCAATTCCATATAGTTTATTTTCCTCCACACTCCTGGTGACAAATTAACTAACGTGAATTTAGAAAATCTATGTACATCTTGACACGGTAAATATTTTGAGTTATGATCTCAATAAAAGTTTGACTTTTTTACCTTCCGTCACCTTAAGGTCAAAAATTCTGTTGTGAGTAATAAGCACGTTTTAAGGTCCCTACAATACGATTTTACTATTTTTACGATGATGTCTGTATGTGTGTGTGTTTGTTTACTTTCTTGAATATATTCATTAAACTTAGCCATTAAACCTTGTGAACTATAAATTTCAAATGCATACGAAGCGAACTTCCCACAGAGGTTCATAATATATTGAAACAGATTACCTATTAAACTTGCAAATTTCCATTCGAAAAATAATTTTATTTTCTTCTTATTTTCTGCAATTCATCATCAGTGTAACGGATGGCCTTTTCGAGACGAGAAAAACTGAAAAAAACCGGTAATGAAAGTGTGCGTAATGTTCTTTTTCTGTATTGACTTTTAATCTCATTCTCATTCTAAACTCTAAACCGTTTAGGCTGGCTTTATAGGTTTAAAAATAACATTCGGCGATAACGATACTGATGGCGAGGATCTAAATGGACTGTTTTGATAGAATCTTGGTGAAAATTGACATCCTAGATACACACACCGAAAACGAAATATTCTGCTTTGGTTTTTGAAAAATTTTAGGAATTTTTGGTTACATAAGTATTGTATTTAACATTTATTGTACGTCTATAGTCTACACCAAAAATTGTACTTATACCTATTCTTTTTATTTTGATTTTAACCTCTCGCTAAGAGAGATATTGGATTCATGCTAAAAATTTAATATTTTTACAATGATGTCTGTGTGTGTGTGTGTGTGTGTGTGTGTGTGTGTGTGTGTGTGGATGTATGTGTGTTAGGTTGTTGGAGACACGATTTCTCAAATTCTATAAGACTAAAGACCTGTTTGACTACGGATTCCTCAATCTAACAGTAATGGGAAGTGTTGATTAGGTTCTGGTAACAATTAGACAACCGGAAGTACTAGTTTCTAAAAAAAAAAATTCTCGTGGCCGTGTGTCTGAGTGTCTGGTTGCGAATCTGGGGACCCGGGTTCGATCCCGACCGACGCCAAAAATTACATCAAATTTTAATGGCACAAAATTGACCCTTGTGGAACACTCTCCACGCCAGCAATGAGTGCCCGTGAGGTGACGCCTGGTATTAAATTCTCAATCCGACACATTTAAAAAAATTATTATATCTCGTATAGGTTTGGAGATATAGTATATAATAATATAGAATAATCTGTTGTAAATGACAAATAAATGCAAAATGTCAGTGTCAGATTTTTCTGGGAGGTATGAGTACATTTAATATATATTATTGTATTATTAATTAAATAAGTATTTAAATTATAGGTATGTTAATAATACATATATCCTTAACAAATACCGCTAATACCGTCAACGAATTTGAAGAATTTTGAACATTAGATTAGGACAAAATCCCTCATAGAACGAAAGAAGAGAAACAATTTCAATTATTTGTGTGTACAAGAAATGTTAAATTCGTTACTTATAGGGCGCGAGCAGTCATGTGACCGTGTTGGCCTTGACAAGCAGATATGAGGATCCATGTCAAAATTACGGCTAGTAGTTATTTACATCCACATGGATTTCGAAAATCATGATATTTTGAATGAAAAATTATGATACTTGACACCTATATAACATTATTACTAGCTGCTATTATTACATGGGCTCCCATATCTGCTTGCCAAGGCCAACAAAGTCACAGGACTGCTCGCGCCCTATGCAACATAAAATGAAAATGGCGAGAGGTATTGTGCTGGCCACAACAAATTTTTAAAAAGTATTACATAAATACCAATAATTAATAGTAAAATATTCAAATTTGAGGCTTTAAAGTATAATACTTTTTTTTTAATTTAATATTTAGAATCTTAGAAGGTATATAAAAAATCTTGCAACAGTCCAATTAGATTTGTCACAAGAAATATACTAAATAAAATAGTTGACGACTTATTTATTATTACAATCTACATTGTAAAACAACGTTCGAAATCTTCATTATATTTTAATGAACTTTGCAGACAATACTGATTAATTTCTATTTGAATGAATTTCTGCAGATAATTGAAACATCATAAAATGAAAAGTAAAACTAACACCTGACATCAACACAAAGGATAAAATTTATTGCTATACCTCGATGGCTATATTATAACATTGTTGGCTATAGGGGTGGGTTTCAATATGCATACAAATGGCAGCCATTTGTCCTCAAATTCAATTTCCGGCTACTAATGAAACCATGCTCAAATCAAGTCATTGTTCAAAATAAATCAAACTCAGTAATTTTTTCAGGAATTCATTGTTTTGTGGGTAATTTAATAATGATTTACATATATAACTCTTTACCTTTAGGTAAGAAAGGCATTGTTATTGGTCAAAAAATTTGGTGGTGAGTTTTTAATGAATAAGCATGTTTTCGGGCCCGTAGAATACTACAATACAATTTTACTTTTTACCTTCCGTCACCTTTAGGTAAGGAAGGTATTGTCTTTGGTCAAAAATTCAATGATGAGTTTTTAGTGAATAAGTATGTTTTAGGGTCCCTATAATACGATTTTACCATTTTTATGATGATGTCTGTATGTATATATGTACGTATGTATATGTGTGTGTGTGTGTGTGTGTGTGTCTGTGTAAATAAGTATGTTTTAGGATCCCTATAATACGATTTTACCATTTTTATGATGATGTCTGTATGTATATATGTATGTATGTATATGTGTGTGTGTGTGTGTGTCTGTGTAAATAAGTATGTTTTAGGGTCCCTATAATACGATTTTACCATTTTTATGATGATGTCTGTATGTATATATGTATGTATGTATATGTGTGTGTGTGTGTGTGTGTGTGTCTGTGTGTGTGTGACAAAAGTTTCGGATCGCATAACTTCAATACCACGATTCCAAAAATTATATTTTTTTCGTTAACATCCAGACGAACAACTGATTAGATGTTGGTTATAATTGGTAACCGGAAGTAGCTTCATTTGAAGATGTAACAGTTAAATTTGATTTATTGACATTTAACGTTATTATAACTTAAAGAATATATTATTCTCTATACGATTTGATTGCATTTTATGCTTCATATTCAATAGATATAGAGTTAAAGAATTTTAAAGACATATTTTATAAATCAGTCAGCTATGTTAAACATGGAAACTAATAATATATTTATATAATTCAAATTGACAGATGTCAGTGTCAATAAAAAGTAAATTAATGTGGCAGAGATGAGGATGTTGAAGTAGATGTTGGGGAAGACACGGAAAAATACGGTAAGGAAATAATACAAGTTTCTAAATATATATTTTATAAAATAATTTTACTGGAAATATAGAATCTTTTGGCAAGAAAATCTATGTATGGAATTTATACATAATACACAGGATTGACGGAAGGTATTGTGCTGGCCACATCAGATTTTCTTATTTTGTAAATAAACAAATAAAAAACTGAATAAACAACTTCATTGTTTCAATAACTTGGCAACAAAAACTACAATAGTTTATCTTTTGATTAATGATCACGGCTCGATAGATAACATTCAAAACCATCCCAAAAACATTTTCAACCCTTACATAAAAACAAATCACCCTTTTAATCCCTTGTAATAAAAGCTCGAAAACTCATGATACATATATGACAGCTCAGGGTTGTAACTTTGTGTTATGAGTCTAATGCGTCAGTAAAGCTGTGCTTTGAGCTTTGAGCTTTGAACCCGGTGCGTACCCTCTGTTTAGGGGATCGTATACACAGTATAAACTGCAAAGCTATGTAGCGAAGCCTTGTAGTAGTCGAAGTAACAATATCGATTGTCGGCCTCTATAATTGACCTGAATATACACACCATACGGTGAGAGTTCTTAGAAAGGGAATATTATTAGGATACGCACTATAGGGATATGTGACCCTCGACAATTTGGCAAAAATAAATATGTACCCTGTGGTGCAATTTACAACAGATACACTCGCGGTTTTGTTAATCACCAAAAAATTATAGTGTAGCGTGCGTGCCCCGACGCCACTGAATCTAGCGGAAACGCTACCGACGCCACTGGTCGAACGTTTCTAGAAATTTATAAGGCCATACTTGCCAGGGTAGTATTTAATAATATTTTGTTCAGTTGTTTGTTGAGTTTTTCATAAAGGGATGTATGTATGTATGTGTGTGTGTGTGTGTGTGTGTGTGTGTGTGTGGGTGTGGATCCTCTTTACGCTCTAGCTCAAACACTATCGTTCAGAAAATTCTGAAATCTTTTATTTCTACCTTATTCTAATGGCAGTTTACTTTAAGCTCAAGATAGTTTTTCTTCAAAAAATATCTTTAAATGTAATTTTTTCGCAATTTTTTATTGTAAAAATTAAAGATTATTCCATTTTCTACACGTTTGCTTTAATACTTTTTACCTTCCGTCACCTTTAGGTAAGGAAGGTATTGTCTTTGGTGAAAAAAATCAATGATGAGTTTTTACTGAATAAGCACGTTTTAGGGTCCATATAATACGATTTTGCCAGTTTTACGATGATGTCTGTATGTATGTGTGTCTGTGTGTCTGTGTGTCCGTGCGTCTGTGTGTCCGTGTGTCTGTGTGTCTGTGTGTCTGTGTGTGTGTGACAAAAGTTCCAGATTCCATAACTTCAATACCACGATTCCAAAAATTATAATTTTTTCGTATTCCTCAAGTTTACATCCAGAAGAACAACTGATTAGATTTTGGTTATAATTGGTCAACCGGAAGTAGTCTCATTTGAAGATTTAACAGTTAAATTTGATTTATTGACATTTAACGTTATTATAAATTAAAGAATATATTATTCTCTATACGATTTGATTACAATTTATACTTCATATTCAATAGATACAGAGTTAAAGAATTTTTAAGAAATTAAATTTTAAATATTCCATCATTACCGATATCTGTGTATGAAGCAGATTGGCACACCCAGCAATGGGTAATATGCCGTGATGAAATATTTATTTTATTTATTTATTTATTTAAATTTTATAATTCAGCCAGCTATGCCAAACTTGGGAACTAGTAATATATTCATATAATTCAAATTGACAGATGTCAGTATCAATAAAAAGTAAATTAATGTGGCAGATATGAGGATGTTGAAGTAGATATTGGGGAATACACGGAAAGATACGGTAAGAAAATAACTCTAGTGTTACAAGTTTTTAGAAAGATACAAGAAAGACGATTACATTGGTTTGAACATGTCATGAGGAGAAATGAAGAATTATATTGGAACAAGAATGAATATAGTTTAGTAATAGGACGTTAAAGAAACAGAGGAAGACCAAAGATAAGATGGAACGACTGTATTGCGGAAGATTTGAGAGAAAAGGAACTGAATGAGAACGACATGCAAAAATAGCGACCCCTAACGAATGGGAAAAGCTAAAGAAGAAGAAGATGCCAGTGTCAAGTGCAATTTCAATAGTTTGTTTATGAAATAATTTTAATGGAAATTTAGAATCTTTTCTAAGAAAAATTATGGAATTTATACATTATACACGAGAATTGTGTGAAGGTATTGTGCTGGCCACAACAGATTTTTTATTTATTTTATGGATAAATTTATAAAATAATATAAAAATTATATCTCGGAGCTTTATGCTATAAACACATTTGGCATTGATCGAGATCGAATCAGATTCCCCAGATTCGCGACCAGACATCAGGTACGCGGCAACGTGACCCCATAGGTAAATATCGGGAGGTATTGTGTTGGTCACATCAGATTTTTCTCTTCTGAAGCTGGTATTCCATTAGTATACAACATACAACGGTGGAATATTGCCGTAGCATTTCCATGTATTTAACTAATTTTTCACCGAAAGCGGATTTCAGGAGTTTTGAACCTAAAGGATTCATTTTATCTGTGTAAAAGTTATCTGATATAAGATACGTATCAACAACCCTGAGGTGTAGTTGGAGAACTTGGATGTAATTTAATTAGAGGTTATTTACTTGCTTCCTGTAAATACTTTAAATTAGATCAATTTGTCAATATTGAACTTGTCATTTAAAGTTTAAGTTCGAAAATAAACTACCACCACTTCCTGGAATTTCAAGAGTATGTATCTATACTTGTTGCTTGAGATGGTAAGTTTTGAGTTTCCTCATCATTTATGTGGAAAATGGAACTGAAATTATATTTCTTAACAAAGTTGATTATAGCTATAATGGAACAAGTTATCAAACTATAGGCTGCAACGTTAATGACTTTGGTATCGCTCAACGGCTGAAAACTATGGATATAATCACATTTTTTTCTATACGCAAAATAATGTACAGTAAAAAAAATCTGTTGTGGCCAGCACAATACCTCTCGCCACTTCCTTTCTTGGTTACATAAGTATAGGGCGCGAACAGTCATGTTACATTGTTGCAAGCAGATATGGGGCCCGTTTCAGAATGATAATTAGTAATTATGTACATAGATGTCAAATGTCAGAATTTTTCATTAAAAATTTCAAGATTTTCTATATTTACGTAGTTAATTTGTCACCAGGAGTGTGGAATTGTCGAGGAAAATAAACCACATGGAATTGGAAAATCACTAAATTTAGAATGAGAAATTATATTTGACATTACTAGCTATCATTCTAACATGGGCCCCCATATCTGCTTGTCAAGGCCAACAAAGTCACATGACTGCTCACGCCCTAATATATTTAACATTTCTTGTATACCTACACTCTACACCAAAAATTCTACTTATATCTATTCCTTATATCTAGATTTTTTAAATTTAATTTCATTCTATGTAGAAATGTGATTAGCGACATTGGAATTCAGTTTAAGATTTTCAAAGCAACAACATAAAAAAAGTTTTTAAAATCTTAAACTGAATTCCAAAGTTACTAATCACATGTTAGAGTTCAATCATGTTTGTAATGCATCAATTTTACATGTCGAAAATGATTTAGCAAGACTACTTGCCCTGGAATCCTATGAAATTAAGAAAGCTATTTACAATAACATCCCTTTAATAAATGAACAGTTAAGTACATTCCCCATTTCTTGAAACCTTAATCCCCAAATCTCCACCACTAAACTAGATATAAAAGGACCCGCTGTAATATATTCTTGTAGTTCTATTGTTGATGGCCTAACAGCCGAAATTGTACAATAAAGATTTTTTTCTTCAAATGTACAATAATATTCATATTATGCTACTATACACACACTATAGAAGATATTCATTTTATTACTAGTACAACAATGTTTTTCATTATTGTACTTGTAAAAAAATGTTAGCTTCTTAGTTCACCGCTGGCGGCAGCAGTCGTCACAGCAACATAGACCATATTGAAAAATTGTTAATTGACAATTGTGCCGTTTGTGTTTTGTAGTGTACACAGCCAACTATGGCTGAAATTGCAAACGCTATAATTAAAACAATTCTAGAAAAATATAAAAAAAAACTCCAGTTTTCTTTGAAACACTTGAAGAAAAAATAGTATATGTTATTCGAAGCAGAACCCCCAGCTTGCCTGGCCTCGGCTAGCGCCTCGGCCGCAATAGCTGGGTTCAACACGAAACGACCGCTTGCTACTCCTAATAACATAATATACTATTCTTTAATTTTGTGAAACAACCGAGTGTATTTCTTATTCATTTCGAAAAATGTTTCACCTAGTTCCAACAGCTTCCTCTATTGATTTTGTAAAAAGAACACTTATGAATCATTCTGTATACTATTGTTAAATTTATTCTAAAGTATATAATTACGTCACAATCTCTTTAAGCATCCTATGTAACCCTTTACGTAATAATAGTAATTTATGTGTTCTGCCCACGTCACAAGCAGGGTTGCCAGGCAACCAGTCGATAAACAGCAATGGAAGAGCAGAATGAAGATTTAATGATGATTTTACTTGTCAAATACACATCCACATATGACATGGTAGATTACCTTATGTGCAGATCATAATTCAAAGTCGTATATTGATCATATCATATCTAGCTCTAGGATATATATGTAGTTAATGCATATAGTGATTGATAATTATTAGAAATGTCATTATCAAAATAAATTCGAATTATTAAACACTAATATAGATTATATTAATGATTTTATCATATCAGAGTGATAGTGGATATATTAAATGTGATATATAAAATTTATCAAGTTGGAGTAAGCATGATTGGAAATTGGATGGGCGACCGTCTGACATTACGAACTCACACACACATATACGAGGGTCATTCAATAAGTAAAGAGACAAATTATATAATTTTAAAACTATTCAATGAATGTGTACAATCTTTTCAGGGGTGATAGTTGGCAACCTTGGGATATGCTCTGATCAGCTGTTTCATCATTTTATATCAACATAAGCTCAAAATTTTCAGTTCACCATGGCAAGTCCACTAGAAGATTGCACCTTAGAAGAGCAGCGCTCAGTCATTAGATTTTTAGTCGCAGAAGGTGTAAAACCAAGTGAAATTTTTTCTAGAATGTTAATACAGTACGGTAAAAGTTGTATGACCCTTGCGAATTTTTACAAGTGGGTTGATCGGTTTAAAAGTGGCCGAACAAGTGTAGGTGATGAACCCCGATGTGGACGTCCATCTTTTGGGACTCACAGGGTCAGTCTATTGCGATTTCCTTGAAGATCAGCGAACTATCAATAGCCAATACTACTCTGAGATGCTTGAACACAAAGTTAGACCAGCTATCAGGAGCAAACGCCGTGGACTCTTGTCAAAAGGAGTCATTCTTCAGCACGATAACGCCCGCCCTCATACAGCCCAGCTGACCCGTGATAAGGGAGGTCTTACCTCATCCTGCCTACAGTCCCGACCTCGCCCCATCTGATTTTTACCTGTTTGGACCACTCAAAGACGCCCTACGTGGAAAAAGATTTGCTAACAATGAGGAAGTTAAGGAAGCGGTGCAAAAGTGGCTTCGGGGTAAATCGAAAGAATTCTTCGCCAAGGGAATTAGGAAGCTGCAAGAAAGATGGGACAAGTGCATAACTGTGGGGGGTGATTATGTTGAAAAATAGCCTTATTTTTGAAAGATTGAAATAAACCGTTTTTGAGCTATAGCCATTTGTCTCTTTACTTATTGAATGACCCTCGTAGATACAAACATCATCGTAAAATTAGTAAATTTGTATTCTATGGACCCCAAAACGTGCTTATTCATTAAAAACTCACTATCGATTTTTTTTTACCAAAGACAATACCTTCTTTACATAAAGGTGACGGAAGATAAAAGATTTAAACATTTTTTACCTCTCGCTAAGAAAGGTATTCGATTCATGGTAAAAATCGCATATCCAGATTTTAATATTTTTACGATATCTGTGTGTGTGTATGTGTGTGTGTGTATGTGTATAGGGACATAGGAAGGTCGATTTCTCAAAAATATAATACTTAATATTTGTTTAACTACGTATTTGTCAATCGGACATTACTGGGAAGAGCTAAAAAGGTTTTGGTAATAATTGGACAACCGAAAGTAGTCTTAAAAAAACTTCTAAATATTATTTTTTGAAATATAAGGTTAATCTTTTGTAATAAATCTCACAGCCCAAATAATGTCATGGAAACCAATTGAATTATTAAACTGTTTGTAACTGACAGATAAATGTCAGTGTCAAAAATCCAGAGACATTATTGAAGATTTTTTGTAGGAAGTACATACATTATATTATTTCTTATTGTATTAATAGTTAAACATTTAAAATTATAGATATACTACATATACCCTTCAAAAATACCGTCAATCCCGATAATGAATTGGAAACATATATAGAATAGATATAAGTAGAATTTTTGGTGTAGAGTGTAGGTATACAAGAAATGTTAAATACAATAGGATTTTGTTGCCCTTGACAAGTAGATATGGGGCCCGTGCCAGAATGATAGCTAGTTTTTCATTCTAAATTTAGTGACTTTCCAATTCCATGTGGTTTATTTTTTATCGACAAGTAAATTCCACACTTATGAAACCAAAAACGGAAGTGGCGAGAGGTATTGTGCTAATCACAACAGATTTTTTCTGATACAGACGTTGGAGGTTGGATTATCGGTCCGAGAAATGAAAACAATAATTTTAATATAATCCAGATAAACTCTAAAGAATGTTTGTGATACACAACAAACAGCAAAAGTAAATGAATTTTGTTACTGGAATAAATATAGATGAAAGCTGTTTCCATGGTTACTGCTAGTATACTGAGAGGAGAATTATTCATTTTGTTTAAAAATGTAGTAAGTTAAAATTGAAATACAGCGAATGAACTTTGAAAAATATACACAGGAGGAAATACGATTAGTTTATATGCTACGTTGATTTTTGCAGCGAGCCTACGTTAATGCAATTTTTGCTATGTGTTTAATTATACGTACATATAAATTTTAAATAAATTATTTCCAAAAATATATTTGAAACTTCTATAGATAAAAATTACCTAATAAGGTACATTCATAATCAAATTTGAGTCCAGCAGAATTTCATGCTGGCTTAAAAACTTAAAATTGTAAACTAAAATTTTACCATTTAACTAAGTTTTATATTCTTCATTGCAGAAATTACACAGATACTTCTCAATAAAATCAAAACGAAACTTGTGGTAGGTACCATCTAGTGATTATTCCTAAACTAATTACATTTATTTTATAATTAAACATTGTTTAAAAATCCCGCTCAATCTCGCTTCCAGGCTTGGAAATTATTTAAATATATTTTCCAGGCGAAATAAAACAAATTCACTTCGATTTGAAGCAACAAGAAATATTCTAAAAATAAAATGTTGGTTTGTGCAAGTCTGCTATACTTCATACAAAAAAGAAAATGTGAAACATCTCGCTCTTTCGCGTAGTAATTTTTGTACATATTAAATATATTTTCTACGCTAAAACAAGTAGATCTATATATTTCAAACAACAAGTAAACAAGTAACAATATTAATATAGAAATTTGGTTTGTACTAGTTCATGATTTTATTCATATTTGGTTTATTGAATTTTATTTATAAAAATGATGAAAATATCGTTTCACTGAGACGACTGAATATTAAGTCTAAATAGCCAATTTATTTTAATGGTCAAATGCTGGATGATTAGCTACATGTCTATATGGGGGTAGTAAGGTCCGTAGCTATAAAATAAAATAGAATTTGGAGTGGTACAACCGTATTTTTTTTAAAATAATTTTGAGGTTTACTTGAATTGCTGAATATTGTGACTATGTTTAAGGGTAAACTACTACACCCCTACGGGATGTCCAGGTAAATAGCTATATGGGGGGTGAATAGTAAGTTCCCTAGTTATAAAATAAAATAGAATTTGGAGTGGTACAATGCCGTATTTTTTTTTTAAATAATTTTGAAAATTACTTAAAATGGTGAATAATGCGACTATGTTTAAGGGTAAACTACAACACCCCTACGGGATGGCCAGTTATATGGCTATATGGGGGCGATTAGTAGGGTTCTTAGCTATAAAATAAAATAGAATTTGGAGTGGTAAAATGCCGTATTTTTTTTTAAATAATTTTGAAAATTACTTAAATTGCTGAATATTGCGACTATGTTTAAGGGTAAACTACTACATCCCTACGGGATGGTCAGTTATATGGCTATATGGGGGTGATTAGTAGGGTCCTTAGCTATAAAATAAAATAAAATTTGGAAGGGTACAATGCCGTATTTTTTATTTTTTAATAATTTTGAAAATTACTTAAATTGCTAAATATTGCAATTATGTTTAAGGGTAAACTAAAACACCCCTACGGGATGGCCAGTTAAATAGCTATATGGGGGTGAATAGTAAGTTCCCTAGTTATAAAATAAAATAGAATTTGGAGTGGTACAATGCAGTATTTTTTTTTTAATAATTTTGAAAATTACTTGAATTGCTGAATATTGCGACTATGTTTAAGGGTAAACTAAAACACCCCTACGGGATGTCCAGTTAAATAGCTATATGGGGGTGAATAGTAAGTTCCCTAGCTATAAATTAAAATAGAATTTGGAGTGGTACAACACCGTATTTTTTTTAAAATAATTTTGAGATTTACTTGAATTGCTGGATATTGCGACTATGTTTAAGGGTAAACTACAACACCCCTACGGGATGGCCAGGTACATGGCTATATGGGGGTGATTAGCAGGGTCCTTAGTTATAAAATAAAATAGAATTTGGAGTGGTATAACACCGTATTTTTTTTAAAATAATTTTGAGGTTTACTTGAATTGCTGAATATTGTGACTATGTTTAAGAGTAAACTACTACACCCCTACGGGATGTCCAGTTAAATAGCTATATGGGGGTGAATAGTAAGTTCCCTAGTTATAAAATAAAATAGAATTTGGAGTGGTACAATGCCGTATTTTTTTTTTAATAATTTTGAAAATTACTTGAATTGCTGAATATTGCGACTATGTTTAAGGGTAAACTACTACATCCCTACGGGATGGTCAGTTATATGGCTATATGGGGGTGATTAGTAGGGTCCTTAGCTATAAAATAAAATAGAATTTGGAGTGGTACAACACCGTATTTTTTTTTAATAATTTTGAGATTTACTTGAATTGCTGAATATTGCGACTATGTTTAAGGGTAAACTACAACACCCCTACGGGATGACCAGTTAGATGGCTATATGGGGGTGATTAGTAGGGTCCTTAGCTATAAAATAAAATAGAATTAGGAGTGGTACAATGCCGTATTTTTTATTTTTTTATAATTTTGAAAATTACTTAAATTGCTGAATATTGCGACTATGTTTAAGGGTAAACTAAAACACCCCTACGGGATGGCCAGTTAGATGGCTATATGGGGGTGATTAATAGGGTCCTTGGCTATAAAATAAAATAAAATATGGAAGGGTACAATGCCGTATTTTTTAGTTTTTAATAATTTTGAAAATTATTTAAATTGCTAAATATTGCAATTATGTTTAAGGGTAAACTACAACACCCCTACGGGATGGCCAGTTAGATGGCTATATGGGGGTGATTAATAGGGTCCTTGGCTATAAAATAAAATAAAATTTGGAAGGGTACAATGCCGTATTTTTTATTTTTTAATAATTTTGAAAATTACTTAAATTGCTAAATATTGCGACTATGTTTAAGGGTAAACTAAAACACCCCTACGGGATGGCCAGTTAGATGGCTATATGGGGGTGATTAGTAGGGTCCTTGGCTATAAAATAAAATAAAATTTGGAAGGGTACAATGCCGTATTTTTTATTTTTTAATAATTTTGAAAATTACTTAAATTGCTAAATATTGCAATTATGTTTAAGGGTAAACTAAAACACCCCTACGGGATGGTCAGTTAGATGGCTATATGGGGATGATTAGTAGGGTCCTTAGCTTTAAAATAAAATAGAATTTGAAGTGGTATTTTTTTGGATAATGCCTTAATTCGGGTATAAAAAATAGCATAAAAACCGCGGTTATCAAGACTTATATTATTGCGAATTATATCTCTCGATTCCCTCGGAATTATAATCTTTTCGTTACGAACTTTATAAACGAATGAACATATTTTTCAATGTTTTCCAATCAATTGATGAATTTTATCGTCAGGCTGTCTGTAATATATTATCTGGAATGTTGGATCCATTTGATCATTTTATTTACTGAGTCTCTACAGAGTAATATCAATGGTTTAGTTTTTATATGTGTGATAGTTTTTTGTCCGCTTTATCTTCCATTGTCATTTTATTGTGAACTAAACGATCTTTTTCATTGGTCAATTTTAAAAAACTGATACTTTTTACAGTAACAATGACAAAAGATCACTGTTTTACTAAAATGTATTTTCGTCCTACTTACGAGCCCAAATCTATAATATTTCGGCCGGTTTTCAATAAATTATAAAACCTACACTTTAATATAAATTTTAAAAAATCTGATGTGGCCAGCACATTACCTTCCGTCAGTTCTATTTATTTATTTACAACCTCCCAACAGGATACAAAGTATTCCAATAACAGGGGGGTTGGATACACCAATACATCATAATAACAATATGAATAGACACACATTATGCAAAAATATACATTCTATACAATAAAATAAGAAAGCAACCAAGTACAACAACAAAAGTAGAAATTAATTTTTGTACATTACAATAATTTTTTACATAAAATATTTCAGGTATTGTCTTTGGTCAAAAAATTCAATAATGAGTTTTTAGTTAATAAGCATGTTTTAGGGTCCCTATAATACGATTTTACCATTTTTACGATAATGTCTATATGTATGTATGTATGTGTGTCAGTGTGTGTGTGACGAAAGTTTCGGATCGCATAACTTCAATACCACGATTCGAAAAATTATATTTTTTTCGTATTCCTCAAGTTTACATCCAGAAGAACAACTGATTAGATTTTGGTTATAATTGGTGAACCGAAAGTAGCTTCATTTGAAGGTTTAACAGTTAAATTTGATTTATTGACATTTAGCGTTATTATAACTTAAAGAATATATTATTCTCCATACGATTTGATTGCATTTTATACTTCATATTCAATAGATATAGAGTTAAAGAATTTTAAAGAAATTTTATAAATCAGCCAGCTATGCTAAACATGGAAACTACTAATATATTCATATAATTCAAATTGACAGATGTCAATATCAATAAAAACTAAATTAATATGGCAGAGATGAGGACGTTGAAGTAGATGTTGGGGAAGACACAAAAAGATAGCTAAGGAAATAATTCTAGTGTTACAAGTTTTTAAAAAGATACAAGAGAGATGATTACATTGGTTTAAACAGGACTTGAAAGAAAAGGAACTGCATGAGGACGACACGCAAACAGAAATGAATGGAAAAAGAAAATAATACATAGCGACCCCTAACGAATGAGAAAAGCTAAAGAAGATGATGTCAGTGTCAATTTGGATAGTTTGTTTATGAAATAAGAACTCATCGATTCCAATTTGTTTTGGTCTGTTTGAAGCGTCGAGGAAAATTGTTCCCAAGGGAAACAAACAATAAAAATTTCTTTTATTTTATTGCTTTGTTCATATGAAAAGTTTTACTATGCAGTAAAGGTTCTGTTTCCAATTTAACATCTTATGAGTTTTGTTTAGTTTGCTGTCTTGGCTAGACAATAAGAATCTTATCAAAAAATGTTGCTGCGCATTACGTCATTATTTCAACAATAATAGTTTTTCAAACTACAAGAAATGTAAGCAGATACGTCTTAATAATAAGAGGAAATGTTAAAATTGGATTGTAGGGACCTTAAAACGTGGTCATTTACCAAAATCTCTATATGCGATTTTAGCACGATCCCTAGTCCATACGATGTAACTTGGCGAGCTGGGGCAATTCACATTATCACTGCGGTAATGGGGAAGTTATAAAATCCATAGGCGTACCGAAGAAGAATAAAATTACGAATATTACAAAAAAAAAATTATTTATACAAAAAAAAAATTACAAATATTGGAATGAATTATTTATTATATAAATCATATAATTAATTATTTTTTAGGTTAATTAAGTTAAGAAAATAAAATTTCTATTGTTATTGAGAAAAAAATGCACCAACGCTTATGTATGAATATAACTTCTTGGGTTGAAAAGTACCTGACACCCCGAGTTTGAGTGTATTTGGGTGAAATTTGCTTTGTGTAATGCAATAAAACATTGTAAAATCACTATTTCACTTCTGAAGCTGTGCGGCATCGAAGTAAAAGTAAATATTTGACAAAACGCAACTGAATTACATTCTTTTGGCTCGCCAAGTTACATCGTATGGACTGTATCTCCCTTACCAAGAATAGCGGGAGGTAAAAATGCAAACTTGAAATTGTGATACGGCCCTGTATTAATTAGTTCACTATAATATGTTATTCTACGTAAATTAGCATATTTCAACTCCAATTTCAATTACACATATATTTTGTTAAATTTAAAATAAATTTTCCACAAATTCTGTAATATTCATTTGTTGGTAATGTTTTAAACCGTTGCCTGTGCTTTGAAACTTGACACAAGCTCATATGATGCTGTTATGCATATGACATTACAAAATGTAAAATGTTCGGAGATTTACATACAAAATGCGTCGGTTACAAAAACCGACCAACATTTCCAATTAATTAGTCGGGCAGCATTAATTATTCGTTGGCCTATCAGAGAAATTACTTTAATTACAGTATGTATCGATTTGTTTATTTCCAAGAAAGCTTTGAAGATGAAATTAAACTGTAATATAAAGGTAATTGCATTGACAATAGTTCACAATTTAATTATGTTTTATTACTGGAATGGTTTTGTGATATAACTGATATTTTGTTCCAGGAACTTATCCTGGTAGCGGTGGTAGCTGATTCCCTGATGCTGAGATCTGCGATACCTCTGTTGGCCAAATTGGACTGACAGTAGGCGAGGTTGGTAAAACTTTATTCTATAACTTATTAATATTAGTTAATATGTTAATAATAACAGATTGTCTCACCCAGAATATATAATAATTAGAAATTATTTCAACTAAGTTTAAATGTAGTTACTGATACAGAAATTGATGCCACAATTTGTTTAAAAATTGTTCTAACTTAGTTTAATAGTATTCATAAATAAAGAAATTTATAGCACAATTTGACCATGTTTATCTATCTTAAATAATTTAATTATGTTTCAATATTTATTCGACCAACATTTAATAATATATACTGGTACAAAAATTGATGAAACAATTTGACCATGTTTATTTGTTCAAATAATTTGACTATGTTTAAAAAATGTTTCAACTAGGTTTATTGGTTTTTATAGATAAAGAAATTTATAGCACTGACCACGTTTATCTATCTTAAATAATTTAACTATGTTTAAATATTTATTCGACTAACATTAATAATATGTACTGGTAGAGAAACTGTTAAAACAATTTAACCATGTTTTTTGTTCAAATAATTTGACTATGTTTAAAAATTGTTTCAACTAGGTTTATTTGTTTTTATGGATACAGAAATTTATAGCACTGACCACGTTTATCTATCTTACATAATTTAACTATGTTTTAATATTTATTCGACTAACATTAATAATATGTACTGGTACAGAAATTGATGAAACAATTTGACCATGTTTATTTGTTCAAATAATTTGACTATGTTTAAAAAATGTTTCAACTAGGTTTATTTGTTTTTATAGATAAAGAAATTTATAGCACTGACCACGTTTATCTATCTTACATAATTTAACTATGTTTTAATATTTATTCGACTAGCATTAATAATATGTACTGGTACAGAAATTGATGAAACAATTTGACCATGTTTATTTGTTCAAATAATTTGACTATGTTTAAAAAATGTTTCAACTAGGTTTATTGGTTTTTATAGATAAAGAAATTTATAGCACTGACCACGTTTATCTATCTTAAATAATTTAACTATGTTTAAATATTTATTCGACTAACATTAATAATATGTACTGGTAGAGAAACTGTTAAAACAATTTAACCATGTTTTTTGTTCAAATAATTTGACTATGTTTAAAAAATGTTTCAACTAGGTTTATTTGTTTTTATGGATACAGAAATTTATAGCACTGACCACGTTTATCTATCTTACATAATTTAACTATGTTTAAATATTTATTCGACTAACATTAATAATATGTACTGGTACAGAAACTGATGAAACAATTTGACCATGTTTTTTGTTCAAATAATTTGACTATGTTTAAAAAATGTTTCAACTAGGTTTATTTGTTTTTATAGATAAAGAAATTTATAGCACTGACCACGTTTATCTATCTTAAATAATTTAACTATGTTTAAATATTTATTCGACTAACATTAATAATATGTACTGGTACAGAAATTGATGAAACAATTTGACCATGTTTATTTGTTCAAATAATTTAACTATGTTTAAAAAATATTACAACTAGGTTTATTTGTTTTTATAGATAAAGAAATTTATAGCACTAACCACGTTTATCTATCTTACATAATTTAACTATGTTTAAATATTTATTCGACTAACATTAATAATATATACTGGTACAGAAACTGATGAAACAATTTGACCATGTTTATTTGTTCAAATAATTTGACTATGTTTAAAAAATGTTTCAACTAGGTTTATTTGTTTTTATAGATACAGAAATTTATAGCACTGACCACGTTTATCTATCTTAAAATTTAACTATGTTTAAATATTTATTCGACTAACATTAATAATATGTACTGGTACAGAAATTGATGAAACAATTTGACCATGTTTATTTGTTCAAATAATTTAACTATGTTTAAAAAATATTACAACTAGGTTTATTTGTTTTCATAGATAAAGAAATTTATAGCACTAACCACGTTTATCTATCTTACATAATTTAACTATGTTTAAATATTTATTCGACTAACATTAATAATATATACTGGTACAGAAACTGATGAAACAATTTGACCATGTTTATTTGTTCAAATAATTTGACTATGTTTAAAAAAATGTTTCAACTAGGTTTATTTGTTTTTATAGATACAGAAATTTATAGCACTGACCACGTTTATCTATCTTAAATAATTTAACTATGTTTAAATATTTATTCGACTAACATTAATAATATGTACTGGTACAGAAATTGATGAAACAATTTGACCATGTTTATTTGTTCAAATAATTTGACTATGTTTAAAAAATGTTTCAACTAGGTTTATTTGTTTTTATAGATAAAGAAATTTATGGCACTGACCACGTTTATCTATCTTAAATAATTTAACTATGTTTAAATATTTATTCGACTAACATTAATAATATGTACTGGTACAGAAATTGATGAAACAATTTGACCATGTTTATTTGTTCAAATAATTTGACTATGTTTAAAAAATGTTTCAACTAGGTTTATTTGTTTTTATAGATAAAGAAATTTATAGCACTGACCACGTTTATCTATCTTACATAATTTAACTATGTTTAAATATTTATTCGACTAACATTAATAATATGTACTGGTACAGAAACTGATGAAACAATTTGACCATGTTTTTTGTTCAAATAATTTGACTATGTTTAAAAAATGTTTCAACTAGGTTTATTTGTTTTTATAGATAAAGAAATTTATAGCACTGACCACGTTTATCTATCTTAAATAATTTAACTATGTTTAAATATTTATTCGACTAACATTAATAATATGTACTGGTACAGAAATTGATGAAACAATTTGACCATGTTTATTTGTTCAAATAATTTGACTATGTTTAAAAAATGTTTCAACTAGGTTTATTTGTTTTTATAGATAAAGAAATTTATAGCACAATTTGACCATGTTTATATGTCTTAAATATTTAACTATGTTTAAATATTTATTCGACTAACATTAACAATATGTACTGGTAGAGAAACTGATAAAACAATTTGACCATGTTTATTTGTTCAAATAATTTGACTATGTTTAAAAAATGTTTCAACTAGGTTTATTGGTTTTTATAGATAAAGAAATTTATAGCACTGACCACGTTTATCTATCTTACATAATTTAACTATGTTTTAATATTTATTCGACTAACATTAATAATATGTACTGGTACAGAAATTGATGAAACAATTTGACCATGTTTATTTGTTCAAATAATTTGACTATGTTTAAAAAATGTTTCAACTAGGTTTATTTGTTTTTATAGATAAAGAAATTTATAGCACTGACCACGTTTATCTATCTTACATAATTTAACTATGTTTTAATATTTATTCGACTAACATTAATAATATGTACTGGTACAGAAATTGATGAAACAATTTGACCATGTTTATTTGTTCAAATAATTTGACTATGTTTAAAAAATGTTTCAACTAGGTTTATTGGTTTTTATAGATAAAGAAATTTATAGCACTGACCACGTTTATCTATCTTAAATAATTTAACTATGTTTAAATATTTATTCGACTAACATTAATAATATGTACTGGTAGAGAAACTGTTAAAACAATTTAACCATGTTTTTTGTTCAAATAATTTGACTATGTTTAAAAAATGTTTCAACTAGGTTTATTTGTTTTTATGGATACAGAAATTTATAGCACTGACCACGTTTATCTATCTTACATAATTTAACTATGTTTAAATATTTATTCGACTAACATTAATAATATGTACTGGTACAGAAACTGATGAAACAATTTGACCATGTTTTTTGTTCAAATAATTTGACTATGTTTAAAAAATGTTTCAACTAGGTTTATTTGTTTTTATAGATAAAGAAATTTATAGCACTGACCACGTTTATCTATCTTAAATAATTTAACTATGTTTAAATATTTATTCGACTAACATTAATAATATGTACTGGTACAGAAATTGATGAAACAATTTGACCATGTTTATTTGTTCAAATAATTTAACTATGTTTAAAAAATATTACAACTAGGTTTATTTGTTTTTATAGATAAAGAAATTTATAGCACTAACCACGTTTATCTATCTTACATAATTTAACTATGTTTAAATATTTATTCGACTAACATTAATAATATATACTGGTACAGAAACTGATGAAACAATTTGACCATGTTTATTTGTTCAAATAATTTGACTATGTTTAAAAAATGTTTCAACTAGGTTTATTTGTTTTTATAGATACAGAAATTTATAGCACTGACCACGTTTATCTATCTTAAAATTTAACTATGTTTAAATATTTATTCGACTAACATTAATAATATGTACTGGTACAGAAATTGATGAAACAATTTGACCATGTTTATTTGTTCAAATAATTTAACTATGTTTAAAAAATATTACAACTAGGTTTATTTGTTTTCATAGATAAAGAAATTTATAGCACTAACCACGTTTATCTATCTTACATAATTTAACTATGTTTAAATATTTATTCGACTAACATTAATAATATATACTGGTACAGAAACTGATGAAACAATTTGACCATGTTTATTTGTTCAAATAATTTGACTATGTTTAAAAAAATGTTTCAACTAGGTTTATTTGTTTTTATAGATACAGAAATTTATAGCACTGACCACGTTTATCTATCTTAAATAATTTAACTATGTTTAAATATTTATTCGACTAACATTAATAATATGTACTGGTACAGAAATTGATGAAACAATTTGACCATGTTTATTTGTTCAAATAATTTGACTATGTTTAAAAAATGTTTCAACTAGGTTTATTTGTTTTTATAGATAAAGAAATTTATGGCACTGACCACGTTTATCTATCTTAAATAATTTAACTATGTTTAAATATTTATTCGACTAACATTAATAATATGTACTGGTACAGAAATTGATGAAACAATTTGACCATGTTTTTTGTTCAAATAATTTGACTATGTTTAAAAAATGTTTCAACTAGGTTTATTTGTTTTTATAGATAAAGAAATTTATAGCACTGACCACGTTTATCTATCTTACATAATTTAACTATGTTTAAATATTTATTCGACTAACATTAATAATATGTACTGGTACAGAAACTGATGAAACAATTTGACCATGTTTTTTGTTCAAATAATTTGACTATGTTTAAAAAATGTTTCAACTAGGTTTATTTGTTTTTATAGATAAAGAAATTTATAGCACTGACCACGTTTATCTATCTTAAATAATTTAACTATGTTTAAATATTAATTCGACTAACATTAATAATATGTACTGGTAGAGAAACTGATGAAACAATTTGACCATGTTTTTTGTTCAAATAATTTGACTATGTTTAAAAAATGTTTCAACTAGGTTTATTTGTTTTTATAGATAAAGAAATTTATAGCACTGACCACGTTTATCTATCTTAAATAATTTAACTATGTTTGAATATTTATTCGACTAACATTAATAATATGTACTGGTAGCGAAACTGTTAAAACAATTTGACCATGTTTATTTGTTTCAAATAATTTGAGTATGTTTAAAAAATGTTTCAACTAACATATAAAAACATTTGACAGTCTGAATATTTAAACTCTTAGTTACTAATCTCTGCATCAAAACGCGTGTTATCTTTATCTTCTTTACTCTTATCGTCCTCTCTGTCTTACACATACATCCCCAAAAAACTAGGTCAATAATTAAAGAAAAAACGTTTTCCCATTTTCTTACGTATAGAATAGAAAGTCTTTCGACATGTCAGACTCGAAAAGAATACTCGCGATAGAAAGAAATACAAGCGACGGCATTTCTACAGAAAAAAAATTTGATAAAATGACATATGTTTAAGAAAATGGAAAAACTAATGGGTAGAATTTTGTCTTTCAAATTTTGTATCAAACTATTTCGTGAACAGATAACAGGTTTGAAATATTGGCTGGTTGGTGGGTTTACGCGAAGACTTAAATATATCTCCCTTCAAGATCTGCTGACACGTTTAAATCTTCCATTATTTATACGAGGGTGATTTGGAATGTTATCTAGCTAGCCATGACTCATGACAACAAAAGACAAACTACACTAGCATTTGTCTTCAGAGTTATATCTTGGTTAAGAGAACAGGGATGCTTTAACTTATAGGTATAGTTTGTTTAAAATTATTTGGCGATTGGCTTCAGCAGGTATTCCGCAAGAGGATTAAAGAAATTTATGAGGGCATACTTACCAGGGTAGTATTTAATAATATTTTGTTCATTTGGGGTCTCGTGGCCGTGTACCTGAGTGTCTGGTCGCGAATATGGGGACCCGGGTTCGATCCCGACCGACGCCAAAAAATTACATCGCATTTTAATGGCACAAAATTGACCCCTGTGGCGCACTCTCCACGCCAGCAATGAGTGCCCGTGAGGTGACGCCTGGTAAGCGCCCATACGATACACATATTCCATCATTACCTATATCTGTGTACAAAGCAGATTGGCACACCCAGCAATGGGTAATATGCCGTGATGAAATATTTATTTTATTTTTGAGTTTTTCATAAAGGGATGCAAATAATAACAAAAAGGGAAGAAATTTTCGTCACTTTTTAAAAAAAAACATTCAGAACTATTTGTTTTGCATCGTCTGATGTTTGCGTTTTTGATTCGCGGTTGTGGTATTTTCTTCAAAAAGTTCACTGCGACAATGCTGTTGAACTAATGAGTTTAAAATGTCGTTCTAGAGAACAACTAAAATGGTATTTATATTTTTTTTGTACTTAATATTTTTCTGAGAAACAACTGTATTGAAAAGATTACGTTGCTAAAAACAACCGAAATCCAATCTCGAGAAAGGAAATGCAAAAATTACTATAATTCGCTCCTGAATACAATTAGGCTTAAACCTGCTGAGAAAAACCAGTCTTTCCATTAGCAAGTCAAGTCAATCAGTAAAAATATGCACAATATTAATATTGAATATTTTAAAAACAAAATGTGTTAGGTTTATTTTGAATGTAGTAATTAATCAAAATATTTATTTATATTTTGGAATATTATATCCTCCATTTCTGCTATACATAAAATATGTTTATTTATTTTAAATTAATTTCGGCAATGTTTGAAATATACTATATTAATTGCATTTAAACAAGATTCAAAATTAATTAATCAAAATCCAAAAATAATAAACTTTGTTTATATGTAAAGTATCTTAAACTTAACTAATATTTCTATCAATTATATATAGTAGCTACAAAGATGCACAGAACATTTACTTATATTTTTAAAAAATACATGGATGTATTAGCGTATGCTGATGATGTAGTTGTTTTAGGAGAAAATGAAGAGTAACTCAGGAGAATGATAGAGAGAATACATGTATTTGAAAAAGTATGAATCTGGTGTTGAATGTTGATAAATCCAAAGTGTTAGTATTTGAAAGAATTGGTGACTGATTGCAATGTGTTGGTGGATGGAGTGAAACTGGAGCAGGTAAATAAGTTTGTATATTTGGGTAGCATGATGTCGAGGGATGGTCGAATTGATCGAGAGATAGAAAGGAGAGTGAGTGCGGGATGTAAGGTAATAGGTGTTCTGGGTACGTTTGCACGAAACGTTAACGTATCAAGGGATGCTCGGTTAAGTGTATATAATGGAGTGCTAGTGCCTGCTTAGATGTATGGAAGCGAATTCTGGGCATGGACGGGAAAGCATAAAAAGAGAGTGACTGCCGTGGAAATGAGGTATTTACGTGGTGTTTTAGGAATAGCGAATGAACGGCTTGTTAAGCGTATATATCTTGGTGAAGTTGAGGGTTTTTGATTGCGTGGCCGACCAGGGTGTAAGTGGATGGATGTGGTTGGTGAGAAAGATTCCAAGTGGGAAAAAAGAATGTATGAATGCGATTATGAGTGTGGCCGAGGCGAAAGAAGTCTGCTTAGATAGGAATGTGTGGCGAAGGATGATTGTTTCCTAACTATTATTGTGATCCGGATGCGGTATTTCGCTACCGAAAATCGGTCACTTTAATATGTTTATAAGGATTTGTTGTATGATGTTGATATTGTTCTTATTGTTATCGGGTTTGTGCGAACCCACTAAGTGGGACACGCGAGATTTTATGTATGTAAGAAATACATTTCAATAGATGGTAAACATTTTTATTCAAACAATATGTTGAAATTGAATAGAATGCTGATATAAAAATGAAATACTATTATGTACGGGTATATTGTATGTATTATTCTATCATACAGAATTTAGCTTATACAAATTTTCAATAGAAAAATTTATTTTGGTTCAATACTTCAATTTAATAATTGGTATACATGCAATTATACACATACACGGTAAAATCCTGATATTATATTATTATTTCCAATATTTCAAAAAGTATTTTATTCACAATCGTTAGTAATAAATTGATTACTTATCTTTTAGGGGTTGGAAAATACGTCCTAACTGCAATGACAATCTATTGGGTGTGAAATAACAGATACCACTTCTGTAACCACCCCCTAAGACAGGTTATTATAAAATAAAGCAACCACTTTGTAACCCACCTTAAGGGATGAGTTAACAAATAATATTCCATGTGAGTTCTTGCCAGCCTAAATAATAAGAATAATAATAATAAAAGTATTATTTACCGTTGACGCTGGTTGACTGAAATACTTGACTACGGTAGAATAATAAAGATGGTTCACACACACACACACACACACACACACACACATACACACACACACACACACACACACACACACACAGACATCTTAAATCGTGCTTATTCAATAAAATCTGGATATGCGATTTTTAGCATGAATCCAGAACATTTTATTTGAATACAAATATTTAAAAATTAGACAATCTTGATGAAGTTAATGCAGTTTCAAAATTAAATCAACAAATGTGAAACGGTAGTGTTGTAGAAATAAATGAAGACATCTTCAGGAATCTAAAATAGAATATTTATTGATTCAGTGTATGGATCTATATACACTTGTTTTATGTATCCGTTACACTAAAATGCACTGCGAAAACGAAATAAACTTTACATTTGTAATTTTTGCACTTCGGAGCAAACATAAAATATAAAAATTTCAACATTTTTTCTACACACAAAAAAAAATTACACCTAATCTTTATATTTACGTATTTTCTATAATTTTAAATTCATTCTATGAGCAAGTTTTTTCCATTTCTTCTAAATGTTGAATTTTCCAATTTATTAACGGGATTGGCGGTATTTCTGAAGGATTCATATAATTTTAAATATATAATTTATACAATAAGAAATATTAAATATACCAGAAAAAGCCTTCAGTACTATCTCTGAATTATTGACATTAGTGACATTTATCTGTCAATTACACACGTTTAAATTTCTCAAGTAGTTACCATGGAGATGTTTGGGCTGTGAGCAGGCTGTGAGATTTATTACAACAGATTATTGTATAGATTATATTTCTATATCTTTAAATCTATAGAAGATATAATAAAAAATCTGATGTGGCCAGCACATAACCTCTCGCCGTATATTTTACCTGGCTGTATGCATAAAGCAAAGAATATTTTTATAAATACAAATAATATATTCATATAAATCTATGACGTATAAACTTCTTTATTATTCAATAATAGCATGTCTCAACATGAAGATATTTTACCATAAATTATGTTACAATAATTTACAAAGTAGAGTTTACCATATATAAATATTAGGCTGGTAACTGCAATTTTCAATTCGAACAACGTTGTTTACTTTCTCTTCATATTCTTCTAGTAAAAACATTAATTTTGGGCGGTCTAAAATGTATACATGGATTGTGCATCTATTCTTACATATCTTCTTTTACATTTTATTTTTTCATACTTGTTATATCTAAATAACACTAATTCCCTTTAATAAAGTGACAGATAGATTGCACTCCGATTATTCTTATATTGATGTGTAATTTTGTCAATATTTACAACTTACTTGAGAAGAATTTGATACCTTTTTCGCAATTCAAAGTTACTCTAGTCTATAGTACTGGTGTACATTGTCCCATAATGTTTGAAACAAATTTAAGTTCTTCAACCTAGACTTGTCATAATAGTCACAGATCAAGAACTAAGGGATTCTCCAAGTACATTTTTAATTCATTACTCATTATTTCTGACACTGACATTTATCTGTCAGTTACAAATAATTTAAATTATCAACTATTTTTCATGGCATTCTTTCGGCTGTCAAATTTATTACAACAGATTATTTTATATATTATACTTCTTTTATCTCTAAATCTATGGAATATATAATAAAATATTTAAATGTATCAGATAGAGAATTTAATTTTCTTTAATATTACCACGAAAAATTTTCAAAAAATAATATTTAGAAGATTTTTTTTCAAGAATCTTCTACTTCCGGTTGTCCAATTATTACCAAAACCTTTTCAGATCTTCCCATGAATGTTCGATTGGGAAATACGTTGTTAAACAAATTTTAAGTCTTATAGTTTTTGAGTAACCGTCCTTCCAACATCCCACACACACACATCCACACACACACACACACACACACACACACACACACAGACATCATCGTAAAAATGTTAAAATCGGATTGTAGGGACCTTAAAACGTGCTTATTCAATAAAATCTGGATATGCGATTTTTAGCATGAATGCAATACCTCTCTTAGCGAGAGGTAAAAAATTAAATGTGTCGGATAGAGAATTTTGATTTTTAATATGTGTAATAACATAAATTTTCAAAAAATAATATTTAGAAGATTGTTAAAATACTACTACTTCCGGTTATCCAATTGTTACCAGAACCTATTCAACTCTTCCCATTACTGTTAGATTGAGGAATCCGTAGTTACATAGGTCTTTAGTATTATTGAATATGAGAAATCGTACCTCCCAACAACCCCCCCCCACACACACACACACACACACACAGACATCGTAAAAATATTATAATCGGATCCTAGGGACCTAAAAATCATTAAAATCTGGATATGCGATTTTTAACATGAATCCAATACCTCTCTTAGCGAGAGGTAAAAAATGAATTAAGATTGTTTTTGCCAAAAACTGCTGTGATTATTTTGTACGGACCACTTCGTATTCTTATTGGATATCTGCCATACACAGTATTACTTATTAAAATATTTTGACAGACAATTAAAATGATTGATGATTATATATCATAAATGGCGAAAAAACTTGAAACAAACTTTGAGATTATAAACAAATCACAGTTTATTACCCATTGCTGGGTGTGCCATTCTTCCTTTGATTAAACATCGCCTCACGGGCTCTCCAAGCTGTCATGGAGAAAGCACCACAATATGTATTGATTCCTCACCGACGTGAAATGATGATACATTCATTATTTGTAATTTGTGACTTTTTTGGGTAAAAAAACGAACCGTTTCAAGTAAATGAAATAAATTGAAAGGTAGATGAATGAAATTCTTGAATGGTGAGATTTCGGATTCTGGAAATGATGGCGAAGAAGATATATGTTCGAGGAGTGGACAGATTACGAGATTACTGAAAGAAAAGTCAAATTAAAACGAAAAAAAAAATCGAAGGCGAGATCAAGACGTAATGTATCCAGTCACTAAAAAAAGTTTTATCTATTATTTCTTCACAGTAAAAAAATCTGTTGTGGCCAGCACAATACCTCTCGCCATTTTCATTTTATGTTGCATAGGACGCGAACAGTTATGTGACTTTGTTAGCCTTGACAAAATGACAGCTAGTAATAATGTACATAGGTGTCAAATATTGTATTATTGATGACAAAAAAAATTAACATATGACAATTGTGACATCTATGTAAATAACTACTAGCCGTCATTCTGACACGGATCCTCATCTGCTTGCCAAGGCCAACAAAGTCACATGACTGCTCGCGCCCTATAAGTAACGAATTTAACATTTCTTGTACACACAAATAATTGAAATTCTATGAGAAATTTTGTCCTACTATTCTAATATGTTTAAAATTCTTCAAATTCATTGACAGTATTAGCGGTATTTCTTAAGGATATATGTAATATTAACATACCTATAATTTAAATACATATTTAATTAATAATACAATAATTCGTACCTCCCAGAAAAATCTGATTTTTGACACTGACATTTTACATATATCTGTCAATTACAAACATTTAAATATCTCAACTGTTTTTTGAGCAACGAGATTTATTGCAACAGATTATTCTATATTATTATATACTATATCTCCAAACCTATACGAGATATAATAAAAAATATGTCAGATTGAGAATTTAATTTTCTTTAATATTGCCAAAAAAATTCCAATTAATGTCCGATTGGGAAATACGTAATTAAACAAATATTAAGTCTTTTAAGTAATCGTCCTTCCAACGTCACACACACATACACATACACACAGTTAGGTTTTTTTTAACACACTGTATTATGGACCTGATTTCGTATATAAAAATATGTCAACAAGGCCTATTATCCATTTTTGTATGAGCTAATTAGCATATTATAAATCTGTCCCATAGAGGTCATAAAATATGTATTTTCGTCTTCTATAAAAAATGTATAATATACAACATGTAATATGTAGGATAACAATAATAAACTTTTTTTTCCTTTCTATTGTTTTTGTGTCGGTGTGCTTTTATCTACTGTTTAAACAAATGATGTAACCAGGATGTTTGTTAGTCTTATGTACAGATAGAGATACTCGTCTTCTATTTATAGAATACAAATCTTACATACTAACATAGTTTTTTTACGCCACGTGAAGAGAGATATTGGATTCATGCTAAAAATCGCATATCCAGATTTTAATGATTAAGCACGTTTTAAGGTCCCTACAATTCGATTTTAATATTTTTACGATGATGTCTGTGTGTGTGTGTGTGTGTGTGTGTACAGTAAAATTTTTGAAAGATGTCCGATCAAGGGCACCTGTATCACGAACGAATTAACAAATAGGCATACATTTATCTCTTTCTTTTGCAAAGGTTGTAAGACTGTGTGATAAGGATGGATATAACACGCTTGTCTTTAAAAAAATCATATTGTTTCGACTAAGTTAGGACATTCCATTTATAAATGATGCTCGTTGTTGATAATAATTTCGCTGTAACGTAAGTTTATTTATTAATACAGATACATTACCTGGATTCATAGCCGTACGTATAACGTTATATTCTGTCAGAGTCACTGACACTGACATTGTGTCAGTATCTTATTTTTAACATATTTGGTTTTACATTTGCTTATAAACTTACTAGTTGACTTATTTTTGAATTTTGAATGTTTTTCCTGTAATATATATTTTTATAATAATAAAATAACAGTAGTATCTTACGTACCCTCATAAAAACTAAGCAAACGACACTACTGAATTTGTCATGATGGGCGGAGCAAAAATCTGAATTCATACAATTCGTAGACAACCTTGATCGGACATCTTTCAAAAATTTTACTGTATGTATGTATGTATGTATGTGGTTCGGTTGGAAGGACGATTTCTCAAAAACTATAATCCTTAATATTCGTTTAAATACGTATCTTCTATAGATTTAGAGATAAAGAAATATAAGTTATATAATAATCTGTTGTAATAAATCTTACAGCCCAAATAATGTCATAGAAGTCAAATGAAAAATAAAAAATGTTTGTAACTGACTGACAAATGTCAGTGTCAAAAATCCAGAGACATTACTGAAGATTATTATTTCTTATTGAATTAATAGTTATATATTTAATATTATAGGTATATTACGTATACCCTTCAAAAATACTGTCAATCCCGACAATGAATTGGAAATATTTCGAAAAATTAGAAGAGTAGGACAAAATTTCTTCACAGAATGAATTTAAATTTAAAAAATCTAAATATAAAGAATAGATACATACATAAAATCACGCGTGTCCCACTTAGTGGGTTCGCACAAACCCGATAACAACAAGAACAACATCAACATCATACAACAAATCCTTACTCTTAAACATATTAAAGTGACCGATTTTCGGTAGCGAAATACCGCATCCGGATCACAATAATAGTTAGGAAACAATCATCCTTCGCCACACATTCCTATCTAAGCAGACTTCTTTCGCTTCGGCCACACTCATAATCGCATACATACATTCTTCTCTTCATACTTGGAAACTCTCTCTCTTTAAGCACCCTACCAATCACATCCATCCACTTACACACTGGTCGGCCACGCAATCGAAAACCCCCAACTTCACCAAGATATATACGCTTAACAAGCCGTTCACTCGCCATTCTCTCCACATGCCCAAACCATCTCAACTGACTCACACCAACTCTCTTAATCACATTGTTCCTAACCATACATTCTTCATACACCACATTATTCCTCACGCGATCCCGTCTGACATACCCACATACACCACGTAAGTAGATTTTTGGTGTAGTATATAGGTATACAAGAAATGTTAAATACATTAGAGCGCGAGCAGTCATGTAACTTTGTTGGTCTTGACAAGCAGACATGGGAGCCCATATCAGAATGATAGCTAGTAATTATGTACATAGATGTCAAATATAATTTTTCATCCAAAATTTTTCATCAACGAGCATCGTTTTAGAATGGAATGTCTTAAGTTAGTCAAAACAATATGAACTGTTCAAAGACAAGCGTGTTATATCTATTCTTATTGCACACACTTCTAGTTATTGCAAATGAGAGAGATAAATGTATGCCAATTTGTTAATTCGTTCATGATACAGATGACCTGGATCAAACATCTTTAAAAAAATTACTGTACATACATTGATTTTTACAAATCGGCATACATAAATATTTTAGCTTTTTCGGAGTGCGAAAATATGCTGATTTTTTCTCCAGCATTTTTCAGTATTCCTCTCCATTCCTTGGAGTATTTTTCCGTATTCATTAGAAAGGCAAACGATCCTCCTCTTTCAGGATAATTCTTCACAGATAAACGCATTTCCATTCCTTTCCTAAGCCAGTATAATTAACTAATAAATATTTTATGACCGATAAAAAAGTTTACGAGTTTCTTCTTTAGGTGCTGACACAGTGCTTGCTTTAACACTGCATTATATTTTGTCATTTTCATTTTATGTTGCATAGGGCGCGAGCAGTCATGTGACTTTGTTGGCTTTGGCAAGCAGATATGAAGGCCCGTGTTAGAATAACAGCTAGTAATAATGTTTTTAATTATTTAGCAACTTTTTTTAGAATAAATGATTAACAGAATGTATAATTTAAATAATACTTAAAGGTCCGTTGTTTTCAATAGCACGCAATTTTTGATTAACATGTCGGCATCATGTTCCGGACGGTGATATTGTCTACTTCGCCAATTTTTTGACTTCCCAACCATTATCGTAAACCTTTCTACTTAATATTGACCAAAATTCTTCAATGGGCCTTGCCTGGGGAACATTGGGGGGATTGTCATTTTTAGGCACAAATGGGATGTTGTGAGCATCTAACCAAACTCTGGTTATTCTAGCGTAATGGCAAGATGCTACATCCGGTCAAAATATAATATTATCATTAGGATGATGTGTATTAATAAAATCAACCAGTTTCGGGAGGCATCTCTCGATATAAATGTTAGCATCAACCGCCTCACCCCTCAAATGTCCAACATAAGGACGTGAAATACCTGCCGCTGATATGGCGCACCAGACCAAAATCTTGTCAAATTTCTTTTTTGTTTTATACTTCACATTATTTGGACAATTTTCTATATCGTATAAAATCCATCATTACCTTTAATTTCCGAATTAGAAAACGTGAAATATTTTTCATCATCCCTGATCAAAACTCTGTTAGCTGTAAAGTGATATCTTCTTAATGCACGGCAACATATCGGAATTCTACGTAACTGATCTTTTGTATATTTTGGACACTTCTTCCTCTTCCGATGTTTAAGTCCATTTCTGCTGAGTTCTCGGCTGATTGTCATGTGTGAAACCCGAAGTCGGCGAGCCAGTTTTCGGTCTTTTGCACTTTCCACCAACCTATTTGACTGGGCATTAGTCAAAGCTTTAGGCCGTCCACTTTTTGGAAGGTTTACACATGGTATGCCTTCCTCACATTCACTTATAGTTTTATAAATGGTCGAAACATCAATATTTTTTCTTCTAAATATATTTACTATTACAGATGTTGACACCCGTCCAACCAAATTGTATATACTTTTTCGAATATCTAGTTTACGACATAACTATGTTAATATTCAACAAATATGATATGACATATTAAAATTTAAACAATATTGAACATTTATTTTCAATGACAACTAGATGCTTAGTTTTTTTTGAAATAATTTATAGACAACGAAATTTTTGTTACATACGTTATCATAAGTTATCTTAGCGAGAGATGAAAAAAAAATATCCATGTTCTTACCGTCAGGTTCAGTGTTATATATCTTGGAGTCATTCAGTATCCTCTCGCAGGACTCGGCAGCAAGCTTCAGCCTATTGTACTGAGCTTCAAACTCCGCGTCGGAACCGGCAGACATGGTTCACCAGGTCACCTGCAGGACCACGAAGACGCTGAAATGACACAAAAAACATTAGTTAAATATTTATGTTATGTATGTTAAAGATCAAGCTATGTTAATTATTGTATTAATAAGCTGATTCAATTTCTTTAAACCACAGTTATAATACATTTAAAAAAATTCCGAAAACATGACATATTTCATAAATTTTGCTAATAATATAAATTACATTCCAAATGTCTAAAGGTTTAATTGAAAAATAAATCAAATATCTGTATCGAAGCCTTCTTGGACGTAACGCCCGAAATCCTCCTTTGGTCACGTTTCGATAATGAAGATTTAAACCTTTAATTAAAAATGCGACACTTGTGTACGAGAGTAATTGAATTTTTGAGATAGATTCACCGAATGATTTTCCAATTCTTCAGCTTCAGCTTTCAGCCTGAAAGAAGGAAAGACTGAAAGCCGTAAACTTAAAGCGAAACGAATTGGTCGTAAATGCTAAAGCATTCAGTTTGGTTATCATTTAGGCGGTATTAATTTTCTAAAAGTAATGTCGCAAATAAAGTGTAATGGTATATGAATTTAGTAGTAAAAATTAAATCCTATTAATTTGTTAATAAGATATACTTATTTTTGAAAGTACTAATAAAAATGGCGGACATAAATCAGGAATTAAATATTTCAGTTTTATTGGCTTTGGTCAAACAAATCGATGGTCAGTTTTTAATAAGCACATTTTAGAATTCGTAATACGATTTTACCATTTTTACGATTATGTCTGTATGTATGTATGTCTGTGTGTGTGTGTGTGACGAAAGTTTCGGATCGCATAACTTCAATACCACGATTCCAAAAATTATATTTTTTTCGTATTCCTCAAGTTTACATCCAGAAGAACAACTGATTAGATTTTGGTTATAATTGGTGAACCGGAAGTAGCCTCATTTGAAGATTTAACAGTTAAATTTGATTTATTGACATTTAATGTTATTATAACTTAAAGAATATATTATTCTCTATACGATTTGATTGCATTTTATACTTCATATTAAATAATTTTAAAGAAATTAAAACGTATGCTAAACATGAAAACTACTAATATAATCATATAATTCAAATTGACAGATGTCAGTATAAACAAAAAGTAAATGAATGTGGCAGAGATGTGGATGTTGTAGTAGATGTTGGGGAAGACACGAAAAGATATGGAAATAACTCTAGTGTTACAAGTTTCTAGAAAGATAGAAGCGAGATGATTACATTGGTTTAAAAATGTCTTGAGGAGAAATGAAGAATATATTGAATAGCGTAATAATAGAAGGTTGAAGAAACAGAGGAAGACCAAAGATAAGATGGAAGGACTGTATTGCGGATCGAGAGAAAAAAAACTGAATGAGAACGACACGTAAAACAGAAATGAGTGGAAGAAGAAAAAAAATAACCACCCCTAACGAATAAGGAAAGCTAAAGAAGAAGAAGATGTTAGTGTCAAGTGCAATTTGCATAGTTTGTTTATGAAATTACTGGAAATTTAGAATCTTTTGCAAGAAAATTTTTGTATGGAATTTATACATAATACACAGGATTGACGGAAGGTTTTGTGCTGGCCACAACATATTTTTTTATTATTTTATAGTTATTTATCTGTTATTTGAAATTAATTTAATATTTAGTTAAAGTATAGTTGTCATTTGACAGTTTTTAAGTCGTTCAGTTATTAATTGACACAGCTTCGGTAGTTTTAAAGTCGCCAAAGAATGATAAAGTGTATTACTGTTGATATGAAATACTTTAAATATTAAATATGAGTCTGTTAATTGTTAATAATTCTAGTGTAACTTTCATCATATTACATCGTTTGAACATATGTAGATAAAAGACTTGGTGATGCATTTGTTTATTTTTTGAAACAGTTTTTGCTTTCAAAATGCTTTATTATTTTAGCTGAAAGGAGGATAGTCGTTTATTTAATTTTAAGAATGTTGTAATGTACTACTACATCTAAACTGAATTAAAACGAAATTTATTTCTAAATATATCATAAGAATTTAATAAAGAAAATACAAGTACAAAATGTAAGAATTTGTAATAAATACAAAACAAATGTGTATAAAATCTCGTTTCCTAATATTATTCTTTTTTAATAAATTTTAATTCTTTTTCTTTCAATTTATTTTATTCACAATTTCTGCAAAGTCCAGAAAAGGACAAAAAATAAACGATGTGAAATTGAAACAAAACAAGTGTAAATCCAAACAAATGCCTTCCGAAACAAAACACTCGCGACGGGAAACAAAAGAACAAATCAAGATCATGTCTGGGGAAGGCACAAATCGCGCAAATCACTTGATCCCTAGAAGCGATATGGATACGATTGATAGACATATGTAAATAAATATTGAATTGAACATATGTGGATATATTCGTAAGAGCTTTGTATTTGGGCAACGAGTCAGAAATTATTACTATCCCTCAGGCTTGTTGCTGGGATGTATTATGTTACATACCATACGAACATTTGATTTTCAAAATTTGATATGTTGGGTTGGATCAGTTTATGTATGTATGTTAATTCATATGAAAACAATATGTGGCAGGGTTGTAGTACAATACTGGATGAAAAAAATAGCTATTTATGTATTAAGGGCAAAATGGTATAAATTTTGGCCCGGCGCGCAGCGGAGGGTTACAATGCACCTAGGGCCAAAATATATTTGAAAATAGTAAAGAAAATGAACTCCCAGATGCAATTAAACTAGCGGCAGAGAATTTTGTATGAAAAGGCTTATAGTGAATTTATAAAATGGTGCGAAATAAACCAATTAGAGATTTCTCAAAAACGGTACTTTTGGCATATTTTAGTGAAATGCAAACCTTCTACGTATTGCCTTTTTAAAAAGAACTTCTGATGGTTTTAAGCTAAAGAAATCCAAAGTTCTTTCAAGAGAAAACATAACAAAATTTATTACAGAATCTCCTAATAAAATAAATCCACTAATCATTTTAATTTTAATAGGTAACATTAATACTAGGTATAGCAAGAGCATGTCGGTGAGAGGAATTATGTATGCTATTAACTGATGATATAAGTGATGTAGGATCTGCTTTAATTATAAGAAAAAGAGAAAGAAAAAGAGAATCCAAAACTAATGTTCAAAGAAAATTTACTGTATTAAATGATGAAGAGATTTCGCTAAATTTTGTAGAGATATTTGTACACACAAGCGCTTCTTCCTGTCTTATAGGAAAGGAAAGTGTTCGACACAACCAATAGGAAAAAAATCATTTGGTTCCTTCAAAAATAGCCGAATTTTTAAAGCGGAGGCGCAATCGTACACCGGTCAATACTTTAGACGGACGATTACTGATAAAGGTGGAGATACCCTTTCTCTCAAGCGATTAGGAGCCTGGAAGTCTTCCATGGTCGCGGAGTCCTCTGTTGATGATTCAGAAACTAACAGAATTGAAATCGCCAAGAAAATCTGGTTATGCGATTTTTAGCATGAATCCAATACCTCTCTTAGCGAGAGGTAAAAAAAACTTGATCACCGCACGAACTCGGGTCAACTGAACAATTCCACATATAATTATCAGTTCCACGAATGATTATGTAGCCCCACTTACTGTCCGGCTCCTTCATTCCACAGGCGGGTTGTAGCAACGGGGAGCTCGCACGGGGCTCGCAAATGAATAGTAGAGTGGAACGTAGGTTTTTTTATGTGTGTCTTTACGTATTGTTGTGAGTTGGCATCTAAGCGGAAGCGTGATGTGATTTCTCTTGCGGATAAATTAGCTGCTATCAAAGAAGTTGAAAACTTATGTACATACTGTAATGTATCTAAAAACTGTAACTACATATGTATATTATGTAATGTAAATTGTTTCAAAATAATTCATTTCCCCTACACACCCATTTTAGTACATATGTAGGCTATTTTTAGATGTTAATGGGTTAACCGAAAAAATCGTTATCCGAAACGGCTGCGCCCCCTTTATTTCGGTTAACCGGGGTTCTACTAGATCAACACGACGCTTTTCTCGATTTGATAGACACATTGTACTGTAATTTCTTGACAGTTTATATGAAGAGTTAAACAAAACAACGACATAGATGTTTAATAATAGAAGGTAAAAGAAACATAGGACGACCAAATATAAGATGGAAGGACTGTATTTAGGAAGACTTGAGAGAAAAGAAACAAGCAAAACAAAAATGAGAGGAAGAAGACAATACAAAATAGCAACCCCTAACAAATTGAAAAAACTAAAGAAAAACAGATGTCAGTCTCAAGTGCAATTTGCATAGTTTATGAAATAATTTTACTGGAAATATAAGATCTTTTGCAAGAAAATGTATGTATAGGACGCGTACAGTGACATGACTTTGCTGACTTTGACAAGCAGATATGAGGACCCGTGTCAAAATGAGAGCAATTAATTATGTCCATAACTGACAAATGTCATAACTTTTCATTCAAAATTTTCCTGATTTTCTTATTTCATGTGGTTTGTTTGTTATCAGGAGTATGGAATTCAGTTGCCGAGAAAGGGAATCATAAAATGCCAAAAATTTAGAATCTTTTGCAAGAAAATTTATGTATGGAATTTGTATAGTAAAATTTTTGAAAGATGTCCGATCAAGGTTGTCTACGAATTGTATGAATTCAGATTTTTGCTCCGCCCATCATGACAAATTCAGTAGTGACGTTTGCTTAGTTTTTATGAGGGTACGTAAGATACTACTGTTTTTTATTATTATAAAAATATATATTACAGGAAAAATATTCAAAATTCAAAAATAAGTCAACTAGTAAGTTTATAAGCAAATGTAAAATCAAATATGTTAAAAATAATATACTGACACAATGTCAGAATATAACGTTATACGTACGGCTATGAATCCAGGTAATGTATCTGAATTAATAAATAAACTTACGTTACAGCGAAAGTATTATCAACAACGAGCATCGTTTATAAATGGAATGTCCTAACTTAGTCGAAACAATGTGAATTTTTGAAAGACAAGCGTGTTATATCCATCCTTATCACACAGTCTTACAGCCTTTGCAAAAGAAAGAGATAAATGTATGCCTATTTGTTAATTCGTTCGTGATACAGGTGCCCTTATCGGACATCTTTCAAAAATTTTACTGTACATAATACACAGGATTGACGGAAGGTATTGTGCTGGCCACATCAGATTTTTATATTGATTTTCAACAATCCTTTTTCACTGATATTGTTCTTCGTATTATATAATCTGCATTTTTATTTATACAAAAGAATCTTTCGTAAAAGTTTTATTAGCGAGTTGAGTGGAAAAATTATTAGTGTAAATGAAATACGTTGTCCAAGTTTGACAGTAGTAATCTCCAAGGATTACGGAAAATTGCTTTTTCTCTCAATAAGATAAAGCTCTGTATTTTTTTAGAAAATTGTGTTTCAACTTCATCTAATAACGCCCGTGCAAAAATACAAAACCTTTCGCTTTATTATTTGCCCGGTTTTTCTATAGAATAGATAAAAGAAAAAGTTATTTATCACATATTTTAGATATGAACTTTTGGATATGACACATTGTAATCGTATGTGATGTGGATAATATTCCCGAGACATTTTTTGTCGACATTTTTACCCTTTGATGTTTTGTATCCAATGTTTTGTATTAGGTTTTGTCTCATGAGGTTTCATCCGCGGTGTTTTTGCTGGTGGTTTTTATACAGTTTTTGTCAGGCAAAAATATTATCTCATATTTTCTGATATATTATCTCTCTGACATAACGGTTTTTATATAAATATAAAAGTGAGTGATTGACTTTGCTTCTGACAACCAGAATTTAATTTAATTAAATATTTTGAATTACTTATTTAAGATTATTTAAGAAGATTGAAAATACGAGGGTCATTCAATAAGTAAAGAGACAAATGGCTATAGCTCAAAAACGGTTTATTTCAATCTTTCAAAATTAAGGCTATTTTTCAACATAATCACCCCCCACAGTTATGCACTTGTCCCATCTTTCTTGCAGCTTCCTAATTCCCTTGGCGAAGAATTCTTCCGATTTACCCCGAAGCCACTTTTGCACCGCTTCCTTAACTTCCTCATTATTAACAAATCTTTTTCCATGTAGGGCGTCTTTGAGTGGTCCAAACATGTAAAAATCAGATTGGGCGAGGTCGGGACTGTAGGCAAGATGAGGTAAGACCTCCCAACCCAATTCTTGAAGCTTATCACGGGTCAGCTGGGCTATATAAGGGCGGGCGTTATCGTGCTGAAGAATGACTCCTTTTGGCAAGAGTCCACGGCGTTTGCTCCTGATAGCTGGTCTAACTTTGTGTTCTAGCATCTCAGAGTAGTATTGGCTATTGATAGTTCGCTGATCTTCAAGGAAATCCTCGATTCCAACGAGGGACCAGAAACTTCCACTGGACGTCCACATCGGGGTTCATCACCTACACTTGTTCGGCCACTTTTAAACCGATCAACCCACTTGTAAAAATTCGCACGGGTCATACAACTTTTACCGTACTGTATTAACATTCTAGAAAAATTTTCACTTGGTTTTACACCTTCTGCGACTAAAAATCTAATGACTGAGCGCTGCTCTTCTAAGGTGCAATCTTCTAGTGGACTTGCCATGGTGAACTGAAAATTTTGAGGTTATGTTGACATAAAATGATGAAACAGCTGATCAGAGCATATCCCAAGGTTGCCAACTAACACCCCTGAAAAGATTGTACACATTTATTGAATAGTTTTAAAATTATAGAATTTGTCTCTTTACTTATTGAATGACCCTCGTATATTTGGAGTGGTTTCCGAAATAAATTAAGAAAGTGTGAAAAAATGTCAGCTAAATGGATTTGAACCATGGACTATTACTTTGCCGGTGTAACGCTCTACCAACTGAGCTATGGCCGATCTATCCAATGGCTGACATTATCTTCCACTTTATCTCTCTTTGGCAGGGTTTCGAACCCGAACCTGAACCGAACCAAAACCGGAACCAAACCGTAACATTTTAGCAAACCCAAAACCGAACCTCAAATATATTTTTCATTGAACCCGAGTCGGACCCAACCGGGTATTAAAATTCGGGTTCAGGGTTCAGCTCCGGTTCAGGTTTATTTGGAGTCCGAAACGTAAGCGTATAATTGTAATGCAACCCAGAACCGAACCTGAACCCAATACCTGAACCCGTAACAAAACCGCAAATTGTGTTAATGTTTAAACCAGAACCGCACCCGAACCCATCTCTCAAAACACAAATTAACCTGAGCCTGAACCGAACCCAGTTTTTGGCGGGTTCGTTGCCCTGCTCTTTGGAGAATACAGTTTCTTTCTTAATTTATTTCGAACATATAGACTGTTAACTCTACGTTAATTTCAATAACTGGACCGATAGGTCCAGGAGTAATTCCTGACATGTCCACAATGTGTTCGTTTGTGTTTTGGTAGGGGTTGTTTTGTGATTAAATAAAGTGCACATGCATTTTCTCGCCTTTATCGACTACAATTTCAGATTTTAGTGCTTGTATTTTATCACTTACCAGAAATACGAATACTGTGTGAAAATGTGATGCACCTTTTGTATCTGGTGATAAATTATCGTCTCGTATTTTGCATTATTTCTATTCAGTGATTTTCTATGTATTCAACAGTATATATACAGGATGGTGACCAGCACAGGCATTTTTACCTTCCGTCACCTTTAGGTAAGGAAGGTATTGTCTGGTCAAAAAATTCAATGATGTGTTTTTAGTGAATAAACACGTTTTAGGGTCCATATAATACTATTTTACCATTTTTACGATGATGTCTGTATGTATGTGTGTCTGTGTGTGTGTGTGACAAAAGTTCCGGATTCCATAACTTCAATACCACGATTCCAAAAATTATAATTTTTTCGTATTCCTCGAGTTTACATCCAGAAGAACAACTGATTAGATTTTGGTTATAATTGGTCAACCGGAAGTAGTCTCATTTGAAGATTTAACAGTTAAATTTGATTTATTGACATTTAACGTTATTATAACTTAAAGAATATATTATTCTCTATACGATTTGATTACAATTTATACTTCATATTCAATAGATACAGAGTTAAAGAATTTTAAAGAAATTAAATTTTATAATTCAGCCAGCTATGCCAAACTTGGGAACTAGTAATATATTCATATAATTCAAATTGACAGATGTCAGTATCAATAAAAAGTAAATTAATGTGGCAGATATGAGGATGTTGAAGTAGATATTGGGGAATACACGGAAAGATACGGTAAGAAAATAACTCTAGTGTTACAAGTTTTTAGAAAGATACAAGAAAGACGATTACATTGGTTTGAACATGTCATGAGGAGAAATGAAGAATTATATTGGAACAAGAATGAATAGTTTAGTAATAAGACGTTAAAGAAACAGAGGAAGACCAAAGATAAGATGGAAGGACTGTATTGCGGAAGACTTGAGAGAAAAGGAACTGAATGAGAACGACATGCAAAAATAGCGACCCCTAACGAATGGGAAAAGCTAAAGAAGAAGATGCCAGTTTCAAGTGCAATTTGAATAATTTGTTTATGAAATAATTTTACTGGAAATTTAGAATCTTTTGTAAGAAAAATTATGGAATTTATACATTATACGCGAGAATGACAGAAGGTATTGTGCTGGCCACAACAGATTTTTTATTTATGTATTAATAAAGTGTACTGGATTTAAATAAAATGTTATTAACTAAATTTCTCATTTAAACAATAATCTACGTTAATCGTTCGAACAGTAAATAATACAATATTTCTGTTAGTATTATCTATAAAACTGATGGTGAAAGTAACTGACAATATACTCAATTAATTGCCATCTTAAATTTTATTACTTCAATAAATTTGCGAATTATTAAAGACGAAAACATTTGTCACATGCAGACAATGGTTTATTTGCAAATATTATTAAACCTAAGAAATTTTATTATAATGTATTCAAGTTCTATACACTCTATTAATACACCATATCAAAATTTGTTGAATTGGAGTAATAATCATCCAGAAGTTTATTTATTCTTGTTTTTAATATGTAGGTGAATATATTGTCAGTTTCCTTTACCTTCAATTTTATAAATAATACTAACATTAATATAGCGTGTCTGTTGTCATATATTTTCCCGTTGATTATGGTTAAAATGATAAATTTAGGTAATAACATTATATTTAAATCCAGTACACTTTATTAATAAATAAAACAAAAAATGCCCAAATATAGTCTTAACTATTGTAATCTAAAAATTTATTTCTTCTTGTTGTTAATATTATTTTTTTCAGAGGGTACGAATACATTTGGGGTTGGGCTCATACTAGAGGAGAGAATTTTATTCTTAGATATTTTCAACCTAGAACGAATAGTTAAACTATGTATTAAGCTATTATTCTCTGACATTTTTTGTTCTTTTAATGTGTCAGGTCTAATAATAAATGACGACTTTGATAAATGGAGTGTTTGATGTATCAATTCATTTAATTTTTTTTACAATTTCCTAGTAACTCTTTATTTGCTTTATTCCATTTTTAATGTCTGAATAGATTTATTCATAAAGCTATGTTAAAAAGGATAATGAAAATAAATAATACAATATACATTTATCTTTATTAATTTTGTATATACCTAAATAATATTAACAGTTAAATACCAGGACTCCAAAAATTATATTTTTTTCGTATTCCTCAAGTTTACATCCAGAAGAACAACTGATTAGAATTTGGTTATAATTGGTGAACCGGAAGTAGCTGCATTTGAAGATTTAACAGTTAAATTTATTAACATTTAACGTTATTATAACTTAAAGAATATATTATTCTCTATACGATTTGATTGCATTTTATACTTCATATTCAATAGATATAGAGTTAAAGAATTTTAAAGAAATTTTATAAATCAGCCAGCTATGCTAAACATGGAAACTACTAATATATTCATATAATTTAAATTGACAGATAAATAATATAATGTGGTAGAGATGAAGATGTTGAGGAAGACACGGAAAGATAGGTAAGGAAATAACTCTAGTGTTACAAGTATAAAGATACAAGCGAGATGATTACATTGGTTTGAAAATGTCATGAGGAGAAATGAAGAATATATTGTAATAGAAGGTTGAAGAAACAGAGGAAGACCAAAGATAAGATGGAAGGACTGTATTGCGGATTGAGAGAAAAGGAACTGAATGAGAACGACACGCAAAACAGAAATCAGTGGAAGAAGAAAATGAAACATAACGACCCCTAACGAATGAGAAAAGCTAAAGAAGAAGATGATATTAGTATCAAGTGCAATTTGCATAGTTTGTTTATGAATTCACTGGAAATTTAGAATCTTTTGCAAGAATACATACATACATACATAAAATCACGCGTGTCCCACGTAGTGGGTTCGCACAAACCCGATAACAATAAGAATAACATCAACATCATACAACAAATCCTTACTCTTAAACATATTAAAGTGATCGATTTTCGGTAGCGAAATACCGCATCCGGATCACAATAATAGTTAGGAAACAATCATCCTTCGCCACACATTCCTATCTAAGCATACTTCTTTCGCCTCGGCCACACTCATAATCGCATTCATACATGCTCTTCTTCTCTTCACACTTAGAAACGCTCTCTCTTTAAGCACCCTACCAATCACATCCATCCACTTACACACTGGTCGGCCACGCAATCGAAAACCCTCAACTTCACCAAGATATATACGCTTAACAAGCCGTTCACTCGCCATTCTCTCCACATGCCCAAACCATCTCAACTGACTCACACCAACTCTCTTAATCACATTGTTCCCAACCAAATACTAAATTATTCCTCACGCGATCCCGTCTGACATACCCACATACACCACGTAAATACCTCATTTCCACGGCAGTCACTCTCTTTTTATGCTTCCCCGTCCATGCCCAGCATTCGCTTCCATACATCAAAGCAGGCACATAATACACAAGTTTGACGGAAGGTATTGGGTTAGCCACAACTTCTGGGTTTATACGTCGCATACAGTTTAACATACCAGTAATACAGATAACAAACATTATCAGATAACAAACTGTCATCCACCGAGAAAACTCATTCCCAATAAATTTTCATTTGACGAAACATCAAACCTGATATTTATGAATTTGTCTCTGGCAATAAATCAAAATGTGTCCCAGTTCCACCCACGCTGTTAACATACACGTCACATGCGTTTTCGTGATGTCGCGAATCCGCGAACCATCAGCTACAGCAACAGGTTGCCTGATGTAGCCAAATTACTGTACTGGGGGAGGAATAGGGGGCGGGGAGACGAAATATGCTCTGAAACGAACGTGGAGATTAGCAGGAGAATGGAATTAATGTGTTATCTAACTGAGAAAATATGTGCATAAGGTGTTATATGAAACAGATTAATGATGTGACCAACACAATACCTCCCGCCATTTACCTATGGGGTCTCGTTGCCGCGTGCCTAGTGTCTAGTCGCGAATCTGAGGAATCCGATTCAATCCCGATCAACGCCAAATAATTCGAATTTTAAATGGCATAAAATTAACCCTTGTGGTAAACGCCCGCACAATACAAATATGTCATCATCATTACCCAAATGTGTGTATAAATCAGATTAGCACACCCAGCAATGGATAATATGCAATTTTCCTTTTAAAACGCTACTATTATTAATTTGAAATGATTATTGTTTTGACAGTGACATTTATCTGTCAGTTACATACATTTGAGCTGAACTATGTAACCACGGAGATGTGTTTAAAGCATAAGCTCCGAGATATTTATATTACTTTATAAATTTATCCATAATAGAAAAAGTATTAAAACAAACTTGTAGAAAATGGAATAATCTTTAATTTTTATAATAACAAATTGCGAAAAAAATTACACTTAAAGATATTTTTTGAAGAAAAATTATCTTGAGCTTCAAGTAAACTGCCATTTCCGGTTATCCGATTGCCACCAAAATCTAATGGCTTCTTTCCATATTAGAATAAGGTAGAAACCCGGGTTAACCGAAACAATTCCACGTATAATTATCAGTTCCACGAAAGATTATGTAGTCCCACTTACTGTCCGGCTCCTTCATTCCACAGGCGGGCTGTAGCAACGGGGAGCTCGCACGGGGCTCGCAAATGAATAGTAGAGTGGAACGTAGGTTTTTTTTGTGTGTGTCTTTACGTATTGTTGTGAGATGGCATCTAAGCGGAAGCGTGTTGTGATTTCTATTGCGGATAAATTAGCTGCTATCAAAGAAGTTGAAAACATATATACATACTGTATTTTATCTAAAAACTGTAACTACATTATGTATATTATGTAATGTACATTATTTCAAAATAATTCATTTCCCCTTCACACCCATTTTAGTACATATGTAGGCTCTTTTTAGATGTTAATGGGTTAACCGAAAAAATCGTTATCCGAAACGGCTGCGCTCCCTTTATTTCGGTTAACCGGGGTTCTACTGTATTTGAGTTAGAGCGTAAACAGAATCCACACACACATACATACATACACACAGACATCATCGTGAAAATGTTAAAATTGGATTGTAGGGACCTTGAAACGTGTTCATTTACCAAAATCTCGATATGCGATTTTTAGCACGATCCCTATACCTCCCTTACCAAGGGTAGCGGGAGGTAATATTGACATAAGTGTATGGCGCTGACCTAATCGTTATATGCTAATTCTTGCGTTTAAAAATAAATAAATTGTATGTAATGTAGACCTATTAAAGTTAGGTTGCATTCAGTAAATGCTTTATCAACTTAATTAGCACTTAAAGAAATAATTTAAAAAACATTTATCATAAAATTTAAAAGTCGTATAAATGTCACTTACAACAAGGTCAAATTATTATGTATAACTTTTTATATATTAATTATGATAACTCTGACCATAGGTCTCGAAAGGGCCGGATTTATAATAATATAGGTACCCCTTCACTTTTATAAACTAAATTGTATATTACATATTTGTTTTTACCTTTCGCTAAAAATCGCATATCCAGATTTTAATGGTCAAGCATGTTTTAAGGCCCCTACAATCCGATTTTAATATTTTTACGATGATGTCTGTGTGTGTGTGGCTGTATGTGTGTGTATGGTTGTATGTGGACAAATTGGAAGGACGATTTCTCAAAAACTATAATACTTAATATCTGTATAACTACGCATTTCTTAATCGAACATTACTGGGAAGAGCTGAAAAGGTTTTGGTAATAATTGGACAACTGGAAGTAGCAGATTCTTAAAAAAAATCTTCTAAATATTATTTTTTGAAATTTTTTGTTCTTTTATAGATTTAGAGATAAAGAAATATAAGGTATATAATAATCTGTTTTTCTGGAAAGTACATACATTATATTATTTCTTATTGTATTAATAGTTAAATATTTAAAATTATAGATATTACACATACCGTTCAAAAAAACTATCAATCCCGACAATGAATTGGAAACATTTCGAAAAATTAGAAGAGAACAAAATTTATTCATAGAATGAATTTAAAATTTAAAAATAAAGTACAGATATAAGTAGAATTTTTGGTGTAGACTGTAGGTATACAAGAAATGTTAAATACAATAGGGCGCGAGCAGTCATGTGACTTTGTTGGCGTTGACAAACAGATATGGGGACCCGTGTCAGAATGATAACTAGTAATTATGTACATATATGTCAAATATAATTATTCATTCTAAATTTAGTAATTTTCCAATTTCCAGTTTATTTTCCTCGACAAGTAAATTCCACACTCCTGGTGACAAATTATTAACTACGTGAATGTAGAAAAGCTTGAAATTTTTAATGAAAAAAATCTGACATTTGACATCTATGTCAAGGCCAACAATGTCACAGACTGTTCGCGCCAAAAACGGAAATGGCGAAAGCTATTGTGCTGGCCATAACAGTTTTTTTTTATAAAGCTGTTCATATATACACGTATTTTAAATGCAATAATATTTTATATTATTTTGCATATTAATATATGCAACATTTATCTTACAGTATTTTAATATAAAGCAAAATATGCATTGCGAATCACGAAGTATGCATTTTTAATCTCATATGAATAAATATTAATTTTATATTTTAAATGTTAAATATTTTTTTAATTTATGAAATGCATAATTTATTGATAAATATAATTCATGCAACTGTTAACTTTTTTATTGATATTGATACAAACAAAACACTAAACACAAATAAATAAATAATTTTTAATTTGTGCTTGATATTAAAAGTAGGATTTGTGCGTTTATTTATTGTCGATCATTTTTACCTCTCGCTAAGAGAGATATTGGATTCATGCTAAAAATCGCATATCTACTCAATCCAATTTTAACATTTTTACGATAATGTGTGTGTGTGTATGTGTGTGTGTGTGTGGATGTATGTGTGTGTGTGTGGATATTGGAAAGACGATTTCTCAAAACTATAAAACTTAATATCTGTTTAACTACGTATTTCCCAATCGGACATTAATAAAAAATAAATTCTCTATCTGATGTATTTAAATATTTTATTATATCTTCTATAAATTTAGTGATAAAAGAAATATATAAATAATTTGTTGTAATAAATCTTATAGCCGAAATAATACCATAGAAACTAATTAAAACATTAAAATGTTTGTAACTGACAAATAAATGTTAGTGTCAGAAATCCGGAGACATTACTGAAGACTTTTTCTGGGAAGTACATACATATATTATTTCTTATTGTATTAATAGTTAAATATTTAAAATTATAGGTATATTACACATATCCTACAGAAATACTGTAGGTACCGGAAGTAGCAGATTCTTAAAAAAAAATTCTAAATATTATTATTTTGAAAAATTTTGTTCTTGCTATTCATATAAATATTCAGAGTGAGTCAAAAATCTAGACATTACTGAAGATTTTTTCTAGAAAGTACACACATATATTATTTCTTATTGTATTACTATTTAAAATTATAGGTATATTACATATGGAAAAACGAATGGAACGGTATGTGGCGAGGGGAGGGGAGTACATTGAAGGGGAGCATTCGATTATTAAATAATTTTTAAAATAAAACTCTTTTTCATAAGCAGTCTCGTATTGTACAATGTACATAATTTTAATACCATAAATAATGCGTCTCAAATTTAACTGGTCTTATTGTACAATAAAGATTTTCAATGGTTCTGATAGAATTTTTACCTTTAAAGACTCGTAACTCTTATATTATGAAAATTACGTTCTGAAACGTGGAAATCTCGGCTGAAATGAACTTCGCGATCTTTGTTTTCCGGCTGAATGGAATTCATTTTTTCTTATTTCCTGTTATAATCAAATTTCATTTCATTTTCTTGGAATTTTGACATTAATTGCTACATTTCATAAATAATATAAAACTGAGGGATTACCTACCACGAACTATAAAATTTTGTACTTATAGAATTATAATATATAATTTGTAATATTAGATTTACAATTTTCTATTTTTCCCTACGTAATACCTGTAATTCTTAAATTAATGTAATACCTCTGGGACAAGGGTCCCGCTAGAATTATTGAGAATAAAAAAGAAAAACAGAATTTGTACTTATTTTCCTAAATAATTAGATAAAAATATTTCACAAATTTCAATAATAGATATGGAGAAAGCATATAAAAAATTTACCACCAAAAAATGTAGGTACAGTAAAATTTTTGAAAGATGTCCGATCAAGGTTATCTACGAATTGTATGAATTCAGATTTTCGCTCCGCCCATCATGACAAATTCAGTAGTGTCGTTTGCTTAGTTTTTATGAGGGTACGTAAGATACTACTGTTATTTTATTATTATAAAAATATATATTACAGGAAAAACATTCAAAATTCAAAAATAAGTCAACTAGTAAGTTTATAAGCAAATGTAAAACCAAATATGTTAAAAATAAGATACTGACACAATGTCAGTGTCAGTGACTCTGACAGAATATAACGTTATACGTACGGCTATGAATCCAGGTAATGTATCTGAATTAATAAATAAACTTACGTTACAGCGAAAGTATTATCAACAACGAGCATCGTTTATAAATGGAATGTCCTAACTTAGTCGAAACAATATGAATTTTTGAAAGACAAGCGTGTTATATCCATCCTTATCACACACTCTTACAGCCTTTGCGAAAGAAAGAGATAAATGTATGCCTATTTGTTAATTCGTTCGTGATACAGGTGCCCTTGATCGGACATCTTTCAAAATTTTACTGTATACTTTGATTCAAGAAAGAAGAGTATTCAAGGTCATGTATAGGCCGTCTCATATAATACTATCCGCAGATAACTTCACTGCATTTCGTAGGCATAGGCGTGCAACATAAAATATTTATGGATACATTTTAACTGAAAAAATAGGTGTATTTGAAAATGACTATTTTTATTGTGAGTAATGTCTCGACTGTGATGTGGATTAGGTGTTAACAATTACTCGAAAGTTCATTCAAACAGCATTTATTCTTACTATACCAACGTATAATACGATTTTACAATTTTTACGATGATGTCTGTATGTATGTGTATCTGTGTGTCTGTGAGTATGTGACGAAAGTTTCGGATTGCATAACTTCAATACCACAATTCCAAAAATTATATTTTTTTCGTATTCCTCAAGTTTACATCCAGAAGAACAACTGATTAGATTTTGGTTATAATTGGTCAACCGGAAGTTGAAGATTTTAACAGTTAAATATGATTTATTGATATTTAACGTTATTATAACTTAAAGAATATATTATTCTCTATACGACTTGATTGCATTTTATACTTCATATTCAATAGATATAGAGTTAAAGAATTATAAAGAAATTAAATTTTATAAATCAGCCTGCTATGCTAATTGACAGATGTCAGTATCAATGAAAAGTAAATGAATGTGGCAGAGATGAGGATGTTGAAGTAGATGTTGGGGAAATAACTCTAGTGTTACAAGTTTCTACAAAGATACAAGAGAGATGATTACATTGGTTTGAACATATCATGAGGAGAGATGAAGAATATATTGGAAGAAGAATGAATAGCTTAGTAATAGAAGGTTGAAGAAACAGAGAAAGAAAATAAAAAATAGCGACCCCTAACGAATGGGAAAAGCTTTTGTTTGTTTATGAAATAATTTTACTGGATATTAAAAATCTTTTGCAAGATATGTATGGAATTTATACATAATACACAGGATTGACGGAAGGTATTGTGCTGGCCACATCAGATTTTTTGAATTATGAATAGACTTGATAATAAATTATAGGTAAATTGTTTAATTTTTCATATTTTTTCATGAACATATTTATAAATTTAAAATTAAAAACTAATTATATCAAAATATACTAGCATTATTTTCTTGTTCAAATTACCTCAAAATAATTCTAACATTACGTATATTCCAAAAACAACTGCCTACTTAATTACCATTACAAATTTTTTTATAGATACATAAAAATGAACTTACAGTTTCAGTTTTATTATATTTTTTCACTGCACTTCTGGAAAAAAATAACTTAATATATTCACTAAGTCCATATTCCCGAAAGTCCGTATTCGAGCTTTTCCTGAAGCACCAAGCTGGAAGCTTCGCGTACCGATAGATACTAAAGCTCAGAACATACGTATTGTGCGCGCAAAGATACTGCGCATGGCTAATACAAAAGTTTAGGCGTTAATCTTTTGTTTTAAACAAATATGAAGGTGGTTTTATCTTGGGAGTCTCATACAAAAGTTATCCTAAGTAAAAGAATTTATGTAAATAGATAGTGAAAATTTTTGATATATAGTTTAGGTTTATTATGAGTATTACGTAACAAAAGCTTTCAGGAAAATTCTTACGTTCCAAATTTTATTAATAAATCAGGTCTAATCTAGTTGTCACTGAAAACAATACATAACAGTTGTTCTTATCTTTCGTCACCTTTAGGTAAGAAAGGTATTGTCTGGTCAAGAAATTCGGTGGTGAGTTTTCAACCCCAAATGTATTCGTACCCTCTGAATTAAATATATTAACAGCAATAATAAAAAAAAAAATTTAAGTTACAATAGTTAAGTCTATATTTCAGCATTTTTTACCTTCCGTCACCTTTAGGTAAGAAAGATATTGTCTTTGGTCAAAAAATTCAATGATGAGTTTTTATTGAATAAGCATGTTTTAGGGTCCCTATAATACGATTTTACCATTTTTACGATGATGTCTGTATGTATGTATGTGTGTGTGTGTGTGTGTGTCTGTGTGACAAAAGTTCCGGTTCCCATAACTTCAATACCACGATTCTAAAAATTATAATTTTTTCGTATTCCTGAAGTTTACATCCAGAAGAATAAGTGATTAGATTTTGGTTATAATTGGTAAACCGGAAGTAGCCTCATTTGAAGATTAAACAATTAAATTTGATTTATTGACATTTATCGTTATTATAACTTAAAGAATATATTATTCTCTAGACGATTTGATTACATTTTATACTTCATATTCAATAGATACAGAGTTAAAGAATTTTAAAGAAATTAAATTTTATAATTCAGCCAGCTATGCTAAACATGGAAACTACTAATATATTCATATAATTCAAATTGACAGATGTCAGTATAAATAAAAAGTAAATTAGTGTGGCAGAGATGAGGATGTTGAAGTAGATGTTGGGGAAGGCACGGAAAGATACGGTAAGAAAATAACTCTAGTGTTACAAGTTTGTAGGAAGATACAAGAAAGACGATTACATTGGTTTGAAATGTCATGAGGAGAAATGAAGAATTATATTGGAACAAGAATGAATACTTTACTAATAGGAGGCTGAAGAAACAGAGGAAGACCAAAGATAAGATGGAAGGACTGTATTGCGGAAGACTTGAGAGAAAAGGAACTGAATGAGAACGACACGCAAAAATAGCGACCCCTAATGAATGGGAAAAGCTAAAGAAGAAGATGTCACTGTTAAGTGCAATTTGAATAGTTTGTTTCTGAAATAATTTTACTGGAAATTTAGAATCTTTTGCAAGAAAAATTATGTATGGAATTTATACATTATATACAGGATTGACGGAAGGTATTGTGCGGGCCACAACAGATTTTTTAAGTATATATTAATAAAGTGTACTGGATTTAAATACAATGTTATTAACTAAATTTCTCATTTAAACAATAATCTACGGGCAAATATATGACAAAAGACAAGTCCCAAATTTTTTCGTTCCAACAGTAAATAATATAATATTTATGTTAGTATTATTTATAAAACTGAGGGTAAAGGTAACTGACAATATACTCAATTAATTGCCATCTTAAATTTTATTACTTTAATAAATTTGCGAATTATTAAAGACGAAAACATTTGTCACATGCAGACAATGGTTTATTTGCAAATATTATTAAACCTAAGAAATTTTATTATAATGTATTCAAGTTCTATACACTCTATTAATACACCATATCAAAATTTGTTGAATTGGAGAAATAATCATCCAGAAGTTTATTTATTTTTGTTTTTAATATGTAGGTGGTACTTTAATAATACATTACAAGAAACATATAATTTCCATTAAAGTTTGGAAATTATTAATTAATATTATTACACATTAAAACATTTTGATTCCCTATAGACGAAGTCTGGTTTTAATTTAACAATAAAATATACCCTTTACTACAAAAAAGTTTTTAATTTTGTTTAAAAATAACTTACTATATTTAACACTTTCAAACCATATCCAGATTTTAATAATTAAGCACGTTTTAAGGTCCCTACAATCCGATTTTAATATTTTGACGATGATGTCTGTGTGTGTGTGTGTGTGTGTGTGTGTGTGTGTGTTTGTTTGTGTGTCGGGAGATTACTGGGAAAAAATGGAAAGGTTTTGGTAATAATTGGGCAACCGGAAGTAGCAGATTCTTCAAAAAATTCTTCTAAATATTATTTTTTGTAATTTTTGTTATTGCTAGTATTAAAGAAGAGCAAATTCTCTGATACATATAAATTTTTTATTATATTTTTTATAGATTTAAAGATAAAGAAATATAAGCTATGTAATAATCTATTGTAATAAATCAGACAGCCCAAATAATGTCATGGAAATTGAAAATTTAATATGTTTGTAACTGACAGGTAAATGTCAGTGTCAAAAATCCAGGGATATTACTGAAGATTTTTTCTGGGAAGTACATACATTATATTATTTCTTATTGTATTAATAGTTAAATTATTACATATACCCTTCAAAAATCGTCAATTCCGACAATGAATTGGAAACATTTCGAAAAATTAGAAGAGAACAAAATTTCTTTATAGAACGAATTGAAAATTAAAAAATCTAAATATAAAGAACAGATGTAAGTATAATTTTGGTGTAGAGTGTAGGTATACAAGAAATGTTAAATACAATAGGGCGCGAGCAATCATATGACTTTGTTGGCCTTGACAAGCAGAAATGGGGGCTCGTGTCAGAATGATACCTAGTAATTATGTACATAGATTTCAAATATAATTTTTCATTCTAAATTTAGTACATACATTATATTATTTCTTATTGTATTATTAGTTAAATATTTAAAATTATAGGTATATTACATATACCGTTCAAAAATACTGTCAATCCTGACAATGAATTGGAAACTTTCGAAAATTAGAAGAGTAGGACAAAATTACTTCATAGAATGAATTTAAAATTAAAAAATATAAAAAATTGGAATTTTGAAAATTTTAAAGATTTTAACGAGAGTAGGTGTATTTGGATTTCGAGGGCTATAAGAACCAGCACCAGAAATATAATAATAGAGGCCCTTTAGTCCTTGAATAAATATACAGTTCTTATTTTCTACCTAAATATTATACGAAAATGACACTTGTTGCAGACAGCATTAATTTTGAAATAAATTGCTCTAATTTTGAATTAAGAAGGCTGTATTTAATTAGAATTAATTAACAGGCATTTAATTTACTGTTGGAAATAAGTAATTAACTAAGATAAATAAAGAAATATGAATAAAACTCAATTATTGTGAATGCTGCCCTCTACGAACAAATAGCCAAACTAAACGTAATACCAACTGTTGATAATAAAATTCCCTGCAGCTAAAAACTAGGTTAAAAATATACAAAACAGGTTAAGTCTAAATAGAAAAACAATATAGTTCAAATTATTTATTTACATCATAGTATATTACAAATATAATAAATGCCCCATCACCAAACCAATTTAGTTAATTTTAAAATTCTTCTTTGGCTAACTCATCTTTACGGTTAAACCCCTTTTTAACCAACAATTCATTACATTCTTTTCGACTTAGTTTTGACAATTGCAATCTTTCTATTTCTTTATCATTATTATCCAACAAAACTAATTCAGGAATCGCCCCCTGGATTTTTTTAAATTCCACGTTTTCGTATTTTGGTACGTCATCATAAATGAATTGTTTAACTTCTGGTAGGCGGTTAAGACTACATCCTGGACAACTCTACAATCAGATAATGTTTTTAAATGATTTTTTGATGATTGTGATGTTTGTACCTCAATACGTGCCGATGATATTTGATTGTCGGATGATACAGATGTTTTAAATATTAATAATGTTATAAATGTATAAAATAATGTTGGATACATTTTTTTTGGTTGCAATAAGCGGCTTGCTTTGATGCGGTTTTGTCAGGGTGTGAAGGAGGGGGAGGGTTAAACAAGTAGAAACTAGTTTTGATATGGCGGACGTTGTTTGTGTTTAATTTGAAAATATACGCTGTATTTTATGCATTATATGCATTTATTTATTGTAATATTGAAGAAATATGTATGAAATATATATTTTTAATGTTTATATTGTATTTTAAATGTTATATAACATGTAGGGAATGTAGGGAATAAGAAGAATTGCCCCCACTATCGATGTAAAATCCGTTATTTTTGTTCAGTTCGTTGCGTTATTCAAAATAGAAGCATTGCTGTGGTCTAAAATCCAAGCCATGGCATTTATAATAAAAATATTATATGCCATGCTTTGAAAACATCAGAATTTTAATAATTAAAGTGTTGTATACATCAAATAACATACAAAAGTGATTTTTAAACCGCAAGAGGTTAGAATATAATTTTGGCGGTACATCAATCAATTCTGTGTTGATGTTTACCGCGAACCTATCGCGATTTTCTCGTTTTTATCTGTGAAAATAAGTGTTTTTAAAAGTGAAATGTCATATCAGTGAACTAAATAACAATGAGTGAAGGTTCGTTAATAGTTTTGAAGAAAAATGGCTCAGAAGGATCCAAATTCCCTATGCACAAAGACAATGTCTATAGACTCGGGCCTTCGGCCGACTGCCACCTTCGTTTTAATGTAGAAAACTACGCAGATCACATCTGCAGTATATCTACCGATAAATCTACAGTAAGTACAAATTTGGCGCGAAACCACGTAACACTTTTATCTGTGAATATTTTAGGCTATAATAACTAAATTATCTCTGTGCCCTGTTTTGGTCAACGATGTTGGTCTGCAGACATACCAATCGTTGAAATATGGGGATATTATTAAAATAGGGCCTAAAATATTCAAATGGGGGTCACTTATTCGGAGGGAGTCGTTCACTGCGAAAGTGTTTAAGAATAAGACGCCTAGCAGTGTTAAGAAGACTGCGCAGAAGGGCAGAAAAAGTGCTTTGAAGTAAGTATTGAGTATATGAGTGTAAATATGTATAAATTCCATGAATTTTGTATAAATAAATATATTTTTTTGTGTTTTGTATGTATAAATATTTTATTACAGTACTTTAAAAGAAGATGCAGAACAAAATACAGATTTGGTTTCTCCAATGAAACTAAACAACAGTCAAGAAAATTTAAGGTATTTATTTTATTATAAATATTATTGCTTATATATAAATTTAAAATTTACAGCATGTTTAAGTGTGCCATGGAACCAGACATTCATATGTTTTGTTTGTCGCTTGTTTCATGGCACTCTGAAACATGCTGCAAATTTCAAATTTATTTAACATTTTTTATAAATAAATAACTATAAATATGAAACTTGTTCAGAATTAAAAACTACACAATATTAAATAAAAATCAATCGCAGATTAAGTAAAAACGCAGCATATTTCAGCGTGCCATGGAACCGGATATTCATAGTTTTGTTTGTCATTTGTTTCATGGCACTCTGAAACATTCTATAAATTTATTTAACGTTTTTGTTAATTTGAAGATATTTCCAACAGTATGAACCTCCAAAAATGCATGTTTTCATATTCGGCCAAAAATTGCTCAATATTACGATTTCGGTTAAATATAGGGTGTTTATTCGTGTAAAAATGAACTTTGGAGGGTTGATTTGTATGTTTCCGGTATAAAAGCGGTTGAATTTCCGGTTAAAAACTCCTCAAACCTGGGTTCAAAAATTGTACAATTTTAGCTAAAAATGTGAGGTTAAATATCGGTCAATATCTCGATTTCGGTTAAAGATGGAATATTTATTTTTGCAAAATTGAACTTTAGAAGGTTGATTTATATATTTTCGGTATAAAAGTAGTTAAATTTCTGGTTAAAAACTCCTCAAACCCGGGTTCAAAAAGTGTACATTTTTAGTTAAAAATGTGAGGTTAAAAACCGAGCAGTATCTCGATTTCGGTTAAAGATGGAATGTTTATTTTTACAAAAACGAACTTTGGAGGGTTGATTTGTATATTTCTGGTATAAAAGTGGTAAAATTTCCGGTTAGAAAATCCTCAAACCCGGGTTCAAAAATTGTACATTTTTAGCTAAAAATGTGAGTTTAAAAACCGAGCAATATCTCTATTTCGGTTAAAGATGGAGTATTTATTTTTGCAAAAATGAACTTTGGAGGGTTGATTTGTATATTTCTGGTATAAAAGTGGTTAAATTTCCGGTTAGAAAGTTCTCAGACCCGGGTTCAAAAATTGTACATTTTTAGCTAAAAATGTGAGGTTAAAAACCGAGCAATATCTCGATTTAAGATGGAGTGTTTATTTTTGCAAAAACGAACTTTGGAGGGTTGATTTGTATATTTCTGGTATAAAAGTGGTTAAATTTCCGGTTAGAAAATCCTCAAACCCGGGTTCAAAAATTGTACATTTTTAGCTAAAAATGTTAGGTTAAAAACCGAGCAATATCTCGATTTCGGTTAAAGATGGAGTATTTATTTTTGCAAAAACGAACTTTGGAGGGTTGATTTGTATATTTCTGGTATAAAAGTGGTTAAATTTCTGGTTAGAAAGTTCTCAAACCCGGGTTCAAAAATTGTACATTTTTGGCTAAAAATGTGAGGTTAAAAACCGAGCAATATCTCGATTTCGGTTAAAGATGGAGTATTTATTTTTGCAAAAACGAACTTTGGAGGGTTGATTTGCATATTTCTGGTATAAAAGTGGTTAAATTTCTGGTTAAAAACTTCTCAAACCCGGATTCAAAAATTGTACATTTTTAGCTAAAAATGTGAGCTTAAAAACCGAGCAATATCTCGATTTAGGTTAAAGATAGAGTATTTATTTTTGCAAAAACGAACTTTGGAGGGTTGTTTTGTATATTTTCGGTATAAAAGTGGTTAAATTTCTGGTTAAAAACTCCTCAAACCCGGGTTCAAAAATTGTACATTTTTGGCTAAAAATGTGAGGTTAAAAATCGGACAATATCTCTATTTCGGTTAAAGATGGAGTGTTAATTATTGCAGAATCGAACTTTGGAGGGTCGATTTGATATATTAAAATTTTAAAAGTGTCAAAATGGCTTTAGGGATTCCGGAAAAGGAGGTCGAAATTTTGGACAAAATTACCCCAAAAACATGCATTTTGCTTCATATTTCAGAGTGCCATGGATTCAGACATTCTTATGTCTTGATTGTCACTTGTTCCATGGCACTCTGAAACATGCAAATAACATTTTTCGTAAATTCACACATTTTTATTTTTCTCTTAGCGCGAAGTCGAAAACCGTGCCCAAAAACCACGGTTCCCAAACGAAAACACCCAGAACTGGGTCGCGCAATTCCCTAAAATTCTCCAAAAGCGACAAAAAATCCCCCCCTAAAAAATATTTCGACCCTGACAACAAAAGATCTTCAAAAATCCCTAGAAAATTTTTCCCTGATATTTCAAATTCTAAAACCTCTAAAATCCCTAAAGTGTTCAAATCCTTAAATCCTCGTTCTGTCGTAAAAGAAGAAAAAGAAACCGAGGAAAAGGAAAATTTGAAAACTCCGACTGTCGGAAGGAAATCTTCGAGAAAATCTGCAAGTTTTACCCTGTCGGAGACTAATGTAAGAACGCCTGATTCTATGGGATTTAAACCCGTTACACCCAACATAAAATTGGTGAAATCAGTAACTAAAAAGAATGCGAGTCTCAAAAAGAGTCTCGATAATAAAAGTCAAGGAAAAAAACGAAAAATATCTAACGTTTCTGATGACTTTTTCGTCAATAAAAAGTTCAAACTTGCGGACAAGTCCAAAAACGAAAGTTTGCTTCAAGACGAAAGTATGGTGAGTAAATATTTGTAACATAACCTGCAATTTGATTTTTAAAGATGGCTGATCAAGGTCACCTTTGAATTGTTAAGATTTATCCTATAGTCTAAATAAAATATTTCTTTTCAGGGAAGTCTGTTCGACAGTTCATTATCAATTTTAAACAATTCCCAATCGTCTCAAAATTTATTATCTTTATCCATGTCCCCCAAAATTTATTTCGATGGCAACGTAAGTGGTATTAAACCCCACATTCGCTCCCCAAATTATAAGTCTCAAAGTCCTACAGTTCAAGATCTCTTAAGTTTTAAAACTCCTCAAAACGATGCTAAAGCTAAAATGATGTTCTCAACTCCAGTGGAGATTTCGCCGAAAATGGCGAAAACGCCTCGCGTTGTTAGTAGCAAAATTCGCAAATCGATCGTGAAAACGCCGAAAAGTGGAAGGAAAGTTGTCAAAACGCCCAAAAGCGCAAAAAAACTCAACAGTCCTGTAAAAACGCCGAAAAGTTCGAAAAAATTGTATAATTCGCCGTCTAAAACGCCCAAAATCAAAATATCCCCGGTTAAAACTCCCTCGAAAACTCCTAAAATCAAAATATCTCCTTTGAAAACGCCCCGAAGTGCGTCTAAACCTAAAAATACGCCCGTCAAAACGCCTAAAAGTGTCAAAACACTCAAAATGTCGCCATTGAAAACACCTCAATCTTCAGGAAAACACAACCGGTTGTCTATAAAAACACCAATTTCTAAAACCCCTAGAAGTGTTGGCAAACTTAATACGTCTGTCAAAACTGCAGAAAACCCAAATATGTCTATAGAACTCCTAGAAACATTGAACCTACAATTCAACAGCCCCGAAAAACAAAAAAAGATTCGAACCAGTTCAAGAACCCCAAAAAGTGAAAGCAAAACGCCCAAATCATCGCGAAAATCTATCAAAAACACCCCTAACCTCAAAGTGTCACCCCTGAAGTCAACTCGTACGCCCCGCAGTGTGGCAAAACTTAAAAACACCCCCAAAAGTATTGCAAAGAAAACCCCTGTTCGTTCGGCGAGAAAATCAATATCTGTCGCCAAAAAATTAATAAATTCCCCGATTCAATCACCAAATCGTTCGCGAAAATCGTTAATTTTATCCGAATCACCAAAATTAATACCGCCATCACCAGAAAAAGCAAATTTATTAATGTCGCCCATATATGTCGCAGATTCGCCGAATAAGTCGAGATTGTCCCGATCGTTTGTAAAATCGCCGGCCGTGACGAAAAAATCAAATTTATTAAAATCGGCATTTAGTTCGCCAATAATTGTAGTAGATTCGCCGAATATTTCGACGAGACTATCCAGATCGTTTGTAAAATCGCCATTAAAATCCCCCATGGGGTCAAGAAAGTCGGTTAATTTACAAAATTCGCCGCTACGGCAATCTAAATCACCGGTAAAATCACCTAAAAGTGCTAGAAAGTCGTCTAATTTGCTAAAACCGCCGATGACTTTAGTTGATTCGCCGAATACTTCAACGAGATTGTCCAGATCTTTTGTAAACTCGCCTTTAGGATCAAGAAAATCGGTTAATTTGTTAAATTCGCCTGTACGACAATCTAAATCGCCGGTAAAGTCGCCGAAGAGTGCCAGAAAATCGGTTAATTTACCAAAATCGCCAGTTGGTTCAAGAAAATCGGTTAATTTGTTAAATTCACCTATACGACAATCTAAATCGCCGGCAAAATCACCTAAAAGTGCCAGGAAGTCGGTAAATTTACCAAAATCGCCGGTTGGTTCAAGAAAATTGGTTAATTTGTTGAATTCGCCGGTACGACAATCTAAATCACCACTCAAGACGCCGGTTGGCTCAAGAAAATCGGTTAATTCGTTGAATTCGCCGGTGCTGCAATCAAAATCACCCAAGAGCGCCAGAAAGTCGGTTAATTTACCAAAATCGCCACTCAAAACGCCGGTTGGCTCAAGAAAATCGGTTAATTCGTTAAATTCACCGGTACGGCAATCTAAATCACCGGTAAAAACACCTAAGAGTGCCAGAAAGTCGGTAAATGTATCAAAATCACTCAAGACGCCGGTTGATTCAAGAAAATCGGTTAATTCTTTGAATTCACCGGTACGACAATCTAAATCACCGGTAAAAACACCTAAGAGTGTCAGAAAGTCGGTAAATGTATCAAAATCACTCAAGACGCCGGTTGGTTCAAGAAAATCGGTCAATTCGATAAATTCGTCGGTACGACAATCTACCTCACCGATAAAATCGCGTAAGAGTGTCAGAAATTCGCTCAATTTACAAGAATCGCCCCTCAAGACACCGACTGGTTCAAGAAACTCGATTGATTTGCCAAAAGCGCCTCTTATGTCGCCGACTGGTTCAAGAAGATCGGCTAATTTGCCAAAATCGCCTCTTATATCGCCGACTGGTTCAAGAAAATCGATTAATTTGTTAAATTCATCACCGGTTAAATCGCCGAAGAGTGCTAGAAAGTCGATCAATTTACCAAAATCACCAATAAAGTCTCCTAATCGATTATCGACTTCATTAAAAACACCAATCAGTGCGAGAAAGTCGGTTAATTTCCCAAAATCGCCGAAATATTCGCCAATAACACCAGTAAAATTAACAAATTCGCCGAATACTTCAACAAGACAGTCAAGATCATCATTAAAACTACCAAAATCGCCACTTGCATCCCCTATTGGATCAAGAAAATCGGTTAATTTGTCAAAATCTCCGGTTAAAACTCCAAAAACACCGACGCGTTTATCAAAATCACCAAGAAATGTTTCGTTACTTTCACCAACATCGGACGAAAGTTTTAATCAGTCTCAAAATGTTATATCTATTAGTTCTGATATTGAAAACTTATTTATTTCGCCTGATGTGTCTCAAACGGATTCTACTGGTGTAAACAGTACTTTAGGATCTCCAATGGTCAGTTATGAACCTATAAGTGCTAAAAAACGCACAAGACAACAACCTAAATCACCTAAAAACGACCTGTCTAGTCCTCGTGGGGTCAAACAATTGCTTAGAACTCCGGGTCGTGCACCTAAGTCCCCGAAAAATGACCTTTCGGATCTAAAAGGCGTCAGAGCATTGTTAAAAACTCCAGGTCGTGCACCTAAGTCCCCTAAGAATGACCTGACGAGTCCTCGAGGGGTCAAACAATTGCTCAGAACGCCGGGTCGTGCCCCTAAGTCTCCCAAAAATGACCTTTCGGACTTAAAAGGCGTCAGAACATTGTTAAAAACACCATGTCGTGCACCTAAATCCCCTAAGAATGACCTAACAAGTCCTCGAGGGGTCAAACAATTACTCAGAACGCCGGGTCGTGCCCCTAAATCTCCTAAGAATGACCTGTCAAGTCCCCGTGGGGTCAAACAACTGCTTAGAACGCCGGGTCGTACACCTAAATCCCCTAAAAATGATTTAACGAAAGTAATTGGTATTAAAACAATATTTAGAACCCCGGGTCGAACACCTAAGTCACCTAAAAATGACCTGACAAATGTTTATGGGGTCAAACAATTATTAAAATCACCTAGGAGACAACCTAAAAGTCCTAAAAATGATCTTACTGAAGTTTCTGGTGTTAGGCAGTTATTAGGTTCGCCGCGACCTGAACCTAAGTCCCCTAAAAACGACCTAAGTGACCTAAAAGGGGTCAAAAATTTGTTTAACCCTCAAGAATCGCCGAAAAACGATCTTTTAGACATAACAGGAGTCAAAAATATCTTTGAAAGTCCCAGTCAAAATATGGATTCAGTTTTCGACAATTTAAAAGATAACGGTAATGATTCGTTAAATTTAACATTTACTTTAAATTCTAAATCTCCGTTACGTACTTACGAACGTAGAGGTAAAAGCCTATCGCCTTTTGAATCAAAGAAAATCAAAAATATCAGAAAATCTTTAAGATTTGAACCAGAAAATCCAAAATTACGCGAAAATGTTCAAAAATGGTTAAATGAACATGTGTTGCACACAAATAATCCTCAAAATGAAGAAAAGGTATCTTCAAAACGCGGGAAAACAAAAATTGAAGATCCCGTTCCCATAACAACGTCAACACCAGAAACAAAACCGCGTAGAGGACGAAAACGAAAAGAAGAACCCGAATCTTCACAAAATGAAGAAAGAATTACTCGAAAACGCGGCAAAAATGAAGATACAGAACTCGAAACATCTTCAAAACGAAGAAAACAAGTACAATTCAATATATCTCTTGAAGAAACGCCGCAAATTGAAGAACCTAAAGAGACAAAATCGAAGAAACGCAAATTGGAAGAAATAGTTCCAAGCCCTGTGCGATCTTCACGAAGAAAAAAGCCAGAACAAACCACAAATGAAGACAAAGAAGAGAAGAAAACTACCCGAACGCGTAGAGGACAAAATATTGAAGAAATTGTCGAAAAAGAAGAAAAGAAACCTCGACGGGGAAGAAGACCTAAAAATGAAGAAAAAATTGAAGAAATTCAGCCGATTTCTTCAACCAGATCTCGTCGCGGCAAAAAAGAAGAAATTGAACAAGAACCCGCCATAATTGAAGCACAGGAAGAACCTAAAACCCGAAACAGACGTTTGAAGAAAGAAGAAACAAAAATTGAAGCACAAGATGAACCCAAAACGACCCGAAACAGACGTTTGAAGAAAGAAGAAACACCAATTGAAGCAACTGAAGAAATTGCACCACAACAAACTCGTTCCCGCCGTGGGAAGAAACTCAACGACCCCCAACCAATAGAAGAAAAGAAACCCCGCTCCCGCGTGAAGAAAGACCCCCCTGCCACACCAATTGAAGACCCCAAACCTTCCCGGTCCAGACGTAACCAAAAACCTGAAGCACAAATCGAAGAACAGATAATCATTTCACCAGAAAAGAAAACCAGACGGAAGAAAAATGAAGAAACTGAAGAAAAACCAACAAGATCCACCCGAGGGAAGAAACAAACCGAAGAAATTGAAGAGAACCCAACCCCCGTGAAGAAACGAGGCGGACGGACGAAAAAACAAGAAGATATCATCGAAGTTGAGCCAGTTGAAGAGAAGAAATCTTCCCGAGGGAAGAAAGAGACACAAAGCGAAGAAATAGTAGTTAGAGCAACCAGATCTAGAAGAAATAAATAATTTTAATTGGTTTTACGCCATCTTTTATTCGGTACAAATATCTTAGCATAGTAAATAATATATTTTTAATGTTTTGAATATATTTTTAAAATATTTTTTAGTTTGACCAAGAGTTTTAAGGTTTATAATGTCCCCATGTAAATATTAGTGAAAATTAATTATATTTATAAAAAAAATGTAAATCCTTACATATCAGAATAAAGTTTTTGCATTTTATATCATACTAGTTGATACCCCACGATTTTCGTGTTAATTTGTAGATATTTGAAATAGTTTAGGGTTATGAACCCCAAAAATGAATGATTAGTTTTGGCCAAAAATTTAGGGTTAAAAATGGTACAATATTACGATTTCGGTTAAAGATAGAGTGATTATTCGTACAAAAATGTACTTTAAAGGGTTGGTTTGTAAATTTCCGGTATAAAAGTGGTTAAATTTCTGGTTAAAAACTCCTCAAACCCGGGTTCAAAAATTGTACAATTTTGGCTAAAAATGTGAGGTTAAAAATATGTCAATATCTCTATTTTGGTTAAAGGTACAATGTTTATTTTTGCATAAATGAACTTTAGAAGGTTGATTTATATATTTCCAGTATAAAAGTGGTTAAATTTCTGGTTAAAAGCTCCTCAAATCCGTGTTCAAAAAGTGTACTTTTTTGACTAAAAATGTGAGGTTAAATACCGGTCAATATCTCCATTTCGGTTAAAGATAGAATGTTTATTTTTACAGAAATGAACTTCAGAAGGTTGATGTATTCATTTCCGGTATAAAAGTGGTTAAATTTCCAGTTAAAAGTTCCTCAAATCCAGGTTCAAAAAGTGTACATTTTTGACTAAAAATGTGACATTAAATACCTGTTAATATCTCCATTTCGGTTGAAGATAGAATGTTTATTTTTACAAAAATGAACTTTAGAAGGTTGATTTATATATTTCCGGTATAAAAGTGGTTAAATTTCCGGTTAAAAGTTCCTCAAATCCAGGTTCAAAAAGTGTACATTTTTGACTAAAAATGTGAGGTTAAATATCGGTTAATATCTCCATTTCGGTTAAAGATAGAATATTTATTTTTACAAAAATGAACTTTAGAAGGTTAATTTATATATTTCCGGTATAAAAGTGGCTAAATATCCGGTTAAAAGCTCCTCAAATCCAGGTTCAAAAAGTGTACATTTTTGACTAAAAATGTAAGGTTAAATACCGGTTAATATCTCCATTTCGGTTAAAGATAGAATGTTTATTTTTACAGAAATGAACTTCAGAAGGTTGATTTATTCATTTCCGGTATAAAAGTGGTTAAATTTCCTCCTCAAATCCGGGTTAAAACGTATATTTTTGGCTAGAAATGTGAGGTTAAATACCGGTCAATATCTCCATTTTGGTTAAAGATACAATGTATATTTTAGCATAAATGAGCTTTAGAAGGTTGATTTATATATTTTCGGTATAAAAGTGGTTAAATTTCCGGTTAAAAAATCCTCAAACCCGGATTCAAAAATTGCACATTTTTGCCTTAAAATCTATCAATATTCCGATTTCGGTTAAAGATAAGTATGTTTATTTTTGCAAAAATTAACTATAGAACGTTGATTTGTATATTTTCGGTTAAAAATCTTTTTGTTATAATTATTAAAAATTCATGTTTGTCTGTGGCAAAAAATCGTTACAGAGGTCAACAATCTATGATTAAAAGAACATCAAAACTTAGGTTAAATAGGTCATGTTTTCGGTCAAAAATATATAAATAATCATGTATTTAAAACAATTAATCATAATTTCATTCATTAATATTGTAAAATATTCATCTGGAAATATTTAACAATCGTATTGACATAAATATGATACTTGTCATATTTTGTATCAAAATATTTAATGATTTACAGTTAGAGCTACGAACAAACTATTGCAAAATATATGAACATGAATTTCATGTCATAATTATTAAAAATTCATTTATCTCTGGAAAAAATCGTTACAGAGGTTAACAACCTCATCTAAAGTTAGGTTAAATACGTCGTGTTTTGGGTTGTTATCTAGTCAAAAATGTACAAATAATCATGTATTTAAAACTATTAATCATAATTTCATTCGTTAATATTGTAAATTGTTCGTCCGGCGATTCATCTACACATTTTCAACGATGTTTAGAAAAGTGTCATATCACGAATTGCACCACAGGTTAATATGAGGTTAGGATTGTTTATCAAAATTATAAAATTTGTTGCAGATGGTCATAATTTTGCGAGTTCAGCCCCTTTACAACCATTTTATTTAAAATTGTTGCATTGGGGATGCAAGGATGAGTGTAAATATGATTGCATGTGGAAGACGACTGATGCGTATTTGAGACGTGACTGGAAAGTGCCTCAGTTTTATGGAAAAGTATTAAATAAATATTTTTTATGTATTTTATTGTTATTTTTCATGATTTTAGTGGCCTTTTGTCAGGATTTTAGGCGTTCAAGAACCAGCATCTTTCATATTTTCTCTATTAAATTTGTTTGTTAGTATGTCTGGTTTTTTACAGTTCCGTAAAGAAATACGACACGACGCGCCATTATTTTGGTTGTGGCAAATAAACTACGCAGTAAGTAACGAAATATTTGTATTAAATATGTGAAAATTGTATTTCTTTAAAGATTCATATAAATACGTGGGTTTGGTCTTCCATTTTTCATACTAGAGACGTTGCATTTACAGAATTTATGGACTATGTTTGCGCGTTTTTGTTAGGCCTTACAACATTATATTGCGCCGTACAACGGTGAGAATATAACAGCATATAAATAAAATTTTAATATTTAAAAATGTTTTTGTAGAATTTTTTATGGAATGCCCCGATCTCTAAACATAGTTATATCGACATTCTTTTTAGCATTTTTTTCTAATCATGCCATTTATTTAAATTCCGGACGAGTAGATTACGGATATAACGTTAAATTGTGTCTTATAATAGGTAAACTTTATAAACAAGGTTTGAATTTGAACGAAAACTAATTTCCACTCTTGGGTCACATTAATATTGTGACCATATAAAGCCCATGCGTTAGATAGAGACAAACGCATTGTAACTTTGCTTGCGTTAGACAAAGGCCAATTATTTTTCGTTCAAAATTCAACATAACCTGCAAAACAATACCTACAATTTATCTTCAAACATTTTCAGGATTTCTAACTATATCTTCATGGTTTATATGGAGTTTTATCAACAGAAAACGACAACAATATTTATGGAGAATAGCTCTATATTTTTCTTTATTAGGTCTTTTTGCTTCGTTGGAATTATATGATTTCCCGCCATTTTTATGGACAATTGACGCTCATTCCTTATGGCATTTAGGCAGTGCGATAATATTTCCATTATATAATAGGTATTATAATTTGTAAATGTATATATTTTGTGTATTAAATATGTATTTTACAGATTTATTATAGATGATTGCAAATATTTGAGAAAAATGGCTTCGTTTAACCAAAAAAACGTGTAGGTTACTTTAAATTGTCAGTAATATGAAATGTATTATAAATAAATAAAAATACTAACATTAATATATTTATTTATTTAATATTCCTATAAAATATGTATTTATTATTTGTGTCACATTCCCGCCATTATCTAGTAGCCTGTGAGAATTTATAGCAAAACAAAAGCAAGTCTAAGATGGCCGCCCAAATGTGCACCAAGTTGGACCTTTTATCGTTTCCGATATCCCAATGGTGCCCTTCGATATCCGGGCGCATGCCAAGATAAGATTTTTTTAATTTTACGCTTTGTGATGTCATCTGTGCAGGCCCGGACACGCCCTCCGGACCATCCGGAATTCCAAATGGATTAATTTTAATTCGGGCCAGTTTGCTATTATTTGCCCGGGCCACTATTAGACTTCCTAGAGTAAAATTACTTTAAGAATGAGACGTTTTTCTAACTTTTTGATTCCCTCCCGAAAATGGTTTTCTTTCAGGTCCTTAAAGTAAGCATTTACTGCTAGACAAGACAGGTTATGTTATGTTTGTTTATTGTCGAATGCAATTTGTACTGTACAGGGTTGGATTCTACGGACTTTTTTACATAAGCACACAAGTTTCAACCAAATCTATGAACGACTAATATTTATTATACAGCAATTAAATAATGAAAGTAGAAAAACTATATTTTCAAAGGTCGTTGACCCCGTTTAGAGTTAATAACCCCAAAACTAAGGGGCGGCAACTTTTCTACCATACATATTTCGATTCTACGGACTTTTTTACATAAGCACACTAAGTTTCAACCAAATCTATGAACGACTAATATTTATTAAACAGCAATTAAATAATGAAAGTAGAAAAACTATATTTTCAAAGGTCGTTGACCCCGTTTAGGGTTAATAACCCCAAAACTAAGGGGCGGCAACTTTTCTACCATACATATTTCGATTCTACGGACTTTTTTACATATGTCCACCAAATTTCAGCCAAATCGATGAGGGACCCATTTTTGCTATAAAGCGGCAAAGATAAAAATTTGTTTAAGGGTTCCCATCCATTTTATGGGGTTGTAACCCCGAACCCTGTCAAAATACGTAAAATTTGTGTGCCCCGTTGAACTCAGCACACTTTAATTAGTTTGTATACCAATTTACATAATTTTTTAACGATTGGTTTAAAAATTATACACTCTCAAAGTTGAAAGTTGTTGTAAGAAAATTATGAACGAATTTTGTCTTGGAGATTTCAGGGGATTCCGTATGACGTCAGGGGGAACCCCCTGTGACGTCATAGTTCCCACGGGGATTTCCCCGTTTTTAATAGGCAAAAGGGTAGATTTTTGTCAAACTTTAAAAATTCATAACTCGGGAACGGTTTAAGATATCGGGATGAAATTCGGACAGGATATTTTTGGGACCTTTGGGCGTCGATTGGTAATTTGGATAATTAATTTATTAAACCAGGGGTATTAAAAATGTTGAGGTAAAGTTAAAGTGGTGTAACTTTTGAACCGTTTGAGATATGGGGATGAAATTTGGACAGTATGCTTTTGGGACCTTTGGGCGTCGATTGGTTATTTGAACAATTAATTAAACCAGGGGTATGCAAAATGTTGGGGTAAAGTTGAAGTGGTGTAAATTTTGAACCGTTTGAGGTATAGGGATAAAATATATACCAGTGGTATTAAAAATGTTACCCAAAAAATGTATAGTGATATAATTTTTTAACAGTTTGAGTCCTACAGGGTGACACTGAAAACCGGGCCACTGAAAATATTTTTTTATTTATAATTATTTTATGCATATTTGTAAACTAGAGTTAGTGCTTACAAATTATAGTATTTGGCATGATGGTAGCGCTTCCGGTTTAACCGGAAATGACACTAACGTCCATATTTCAAATGGGATATTCTATATATTTTTATTTATTTGGAATCTATGTAAAATTACGAATTCAACAATATGTTTGAATTATTAATTAATTTGTTAATTATTTACATTATTTTCTGAAAAAATAAAAATAGTTGATCCCCCTCCTGGCCCTCCCCCTAAACGGCGTCCACGCTACGCGCAAATTCTGAAATCAGCGATGTCTGTGGCAAAATGTGTCACCGAAGAATTTGGCTAAATACTTAGCCAAGAAGTCGGGTATCTTTATTATTTACCCACTAAATAAATACGCAAAAAACATTTTAAAGCGCTTAAAAACCAAAAATTTGACAAAATACGATTTATTCTACATTAACACTAAATAGGAACACAGCCTAAACACTACAATCTTATATGGTTGCGAAAATGGAACGCAGCCAATTTGTAAATAGCAGCGTACCACTATACACTTTGCAGAGTATAGAGTTTAGGCTAAACTCTATATACTAAGAATGTATTGTGTAACGTAGCCAATAAATGGCTGCGTTCCACTATATACCTTAAAGATTGTATAGAATGATAGAGTTTAGATAAAAACTCTACTTATTTAATGTGTATGGTGGAACGCAGCCAACTTAAAATGGGTGTATTTCAATTTCACATTTATTCAAGTGTGTAGAGTTTAGGCAATGTTCTTTTTAGTGTTTATGTAGAGTACATACATTTTTATATTTCTTCAATTGTTTATGAATAATATAAGATTTTTAACTTTAGGTAAGGATCAAAAAATTCGATGGTGAGTTTTTAATGAATAAGCACGTTTTGGGGGTCCCTAAGATACGAATTTACTATTTTACGATGATGTGTGTGAGACAAAAATTTCTCCAACGATAACTCCAATACTACAATTCTAAAAATTATAATTCTTTCATATTCCTCTTTCGTACGTCCATATGAAGAGTTGATTAGATTTTTGTTATGATTGGTTAACCAGTTAACCCTGATTTGAAGATTTTAACCGTTTTTCTTGAAAAAACGCGTATAAATATCAGTTTTTGACATTGTATGTTATAAATATGAAAAAATATTTTATTCTCTATTCGATTTAATTAGATTTTTTTTCTTTGCATTCAATGAATTTAGAGATAAAGAATTATAAAGAAAATCTTGCAACCTATGCTGCTGAAAGCTGCACAATGGACACAGAATATTAAAATATTACTAATTGACAGATGTCTGTATCAAATAAAATTTTCATAATATCTTTGTGAAATGATTTTACTAGAATTATAAAAATGTAAAATAATTTAATCACAAGCGAATTCAGCAGATTATTATGTTGTAAATATAAATGTAATATATGTTTTAATAATAATTGAAAACTGTACAATGTACAATTTATATGTTTTTATTTTCTAGTTTTTATTTTAAAAACATATTGTTCTTTGTAGGAGTAGTTCAATTCAGTTCAGTACTAGGTAAAATCAGTTCATTTTTCTCCTAAAAAGAAAGCGCCTATACTATCGTTTAAAAAAAATCTGTGTAAAATTTGTACAAAATATTTAAAATTGACGGAAGGTAATGTGCTGGCCACATCAGATTTTTACTTCCTTGTCCGTAAGTAAAGGAAGTATTGTAATCGCGAAAAATTTCGGTTTTCAGATTTCAGCAGAAATATCCATTTTGATCATCCCTGAATCCATTTTGACTAATTTCGTCGTGACGTCTGTACGTACGTATCTCGCATAACTCAAAAACGGTAAGCCGTAGAAAGTTGAAATTTTGTATTTAGGACTCCTATAACATCTAGTTGTGCACCTCCCTTTCTGGTTATTACACAATTTCTAGAAGTGGCACTTTACATGAAGCCTATAATAGATTTTAATGAAAAACTCTTTTAAAATATAATCCAAAACTTTTCAAATTTGGTATACAAGACTTTTATGTCAATCGAAATAACATAATAGATTTTGGTTAAAATAGGCTAACCGGAAGTGGTACTTTACTTGAAGTTGTTAACAGTTTTTTTTGAATAAAATGATTTTATTTTGATTTTAGAAATAAATGCTTCAAATAAAAGTTTTAGAGAATTAATTTCTGCGTCTAGCACATCAAGTGTTATTAAATTAGCCCTTTAAATAAGCGAGATATGTAAATTTAAAAAATATTTTTTGTAATAAAGCTTGCTATGGATTAGGACAAAAAAATAAAAAAAATGTTCATGTCAAATTACGTTAAATACGTACAATTTTATTATTCGTACAATAACAAATATATTTTTATTGTGAAATTAGTTATATTCATTGTTGTAATCAAATATTTTTTTGTTGTAATCAAAACTCTCTTTAAAAACTCCCTTTATGGTCGCTATATATCTTACTGTTTTGAAGTTAAAATTAATATTTTGTAATTTATTTATTAAAAAAAATATGTATAGTTTAATAATCGTACAAGGAAGTCGTGTGGTGTCTACACCAGATTTTTTAATATTTGTAACAGCATAAATTTTCAAAAAATAATATTTAGAAGATGTTTGTTAAAATTCTACTACTTCCGGTTGTCCAATTGTTACCAGAATCTATTCAACTCTTCCCATTACTGTTAGATTGAAGAATTTGTAGTTACATAGGTCTTTAGTCTTATAGAATTTGAGAAATCGTACCTCCAACAACCCCCCCCCCCCACACACACACACACAGACATCATCGTAAAAATGATATAATCGGATTGTAGGGACCTTAAAACATGCTTATTCATTAAAATTTGGATAAGTTTTACTATACTTTTTAATCAATAAGTATTTTACTATTTTTATATTGTTATATTTCGCTTATGCTTGAGTCCATCGTTTTCTTTCATGGCTGTGTAAATAACATTCAAAATCATCTTTGTATTATTTTAAAGACATTAATTAATGTGAAAGATGTTGTGTATTATAATTATATATTTCCTTTCCTACCGGTTTGTATATTTTTAACTTTATATTTTTAGAATAAATTTGTGCCAGTGTTTTAGACGTATATTGCTTATGGTGTTTGGTTCGTCTGTAGTGTATTACAAATTAGTGAAAATTATTTGATTATTATGAATAAAGGCTGTTGGAAGTTAGACGAAAATGAAGAAGGTAAATTGATGGACATTTCTTTAAAGTTTTATTAGATAAAATCGGTTTATGGGCCCATTTTATCAGTGTTGTAGTTAAAGTACTACTTTATTTACTATTTTGACAAAAACATTTTTAAGTCTGCGATAAAAAAATAATAAGTATGTCTTCCTTCTAGCTGTTTTTATAGACATAGACAATGAAGATGATAAAAAGAATGATGACGAAGAAAATAAAACATATTCTAAGTGGTCAGACCTTCCAAATTTATTACTAGAAAAAATATTTTCCTATTTGTCTATTAGGGAAAAATACTATGCTAGTTTGGTCTGTAAACCATGGAATACAGCGTTCTATTTACCCTATGTGTGGTCTAGTTTTGTGCTAGAAGATAGCACACTTACTAGGGGACGATTTAACTATTATACGGGTTGGCAAGTAAGTTTTGAATTTATGCAACCCCAAATGTATTCGTACCCTCTTAAATAAATATATTAACAGCAATAAAAAATATTTTTTTGAGTTACAATAGTTAAGACTATATTTAAACATTTATTTTATGTATTAATAAAGTGTACTGGATTTAAATACAATGTTATTAATTAAATTTATCATTTAAACAATAATCTACGGGCAAATATATGACAAAAGTCCCAAAATTTTTCAACAACAAATAATACAATATTTTTATGACATCTTAAATTTTGTTACTTTAATAAATTTGCGAATTATTAAAGACGAAAACATTTGTCACATGCAGACAATGGTTTATTTGCAAATATTATTAAACCTAAGAAATTTTATTATAATGTATTCAAGTTCTATACACTCTATTAATACACCATATCAAAATTTGTTGAATTGGAGAAATAATCATCCAGAAGTTTATTTATTCTTGTTTTTAATATGTAGGTGGTACTTTAATAAATAAATATTTTACTTATTTTGTTCAGTAATATGGCTCTAAAGTTATTATTGTTTTAGTATGTTTTGGATCATCTAAGAACCCAAATGTGTTTGACAAGCGTGGGGAAAAATTTCAAAAATTTGACCTTTGAACCAATGCTTAATTTTTATAATCTATACGAATTTATGAATATGATTTCGTGGTATGTTGAACAATCACAAAAGAGTACTTTTGAAATGAAAGGTGTTGGATGTAATATTCAATCCTTTAAATTCACTTTTCCTTGTAATATGAATGCCAGAGATGAAAGCGAACGTATTAGACTTTTTGGAACAGGAGGTAAGAAATTAATAAATACCCCGACTGTCTCTTTTTCTTACATTAGCGGTAAAAATGGAAGATAATGTCAGTTATTGGATAGATCGGTCATGGGTTAGTTGGTAGAGCGTTATTCCAGCAAAGTAATGGTCCTTGGTTCAAATCCATCATCAACAACATTTTAAAATGGTCCCACAACTCAAAATTGTTCTTTAATTACAGCAAATGTAAAATAATGAGTTTGTTAAAAAATACGTTTACACTTATCACATGGAAACTAATTCGCTTGAGAAAGTAACTGAGTTTTCTTGGGATTTGACACAAAATTAACATGTACACATTGAAACTAATGTAAGATCATCCTACAAAGTTGTGCATTTGTTCGCAATCTACAATTCATCAAATATTTTAAAATACATGGACAATATCCTAACTTTACCCATGAATATTCTGTTTTATTGCCTGAAGTTGGTGCCATTAAGTAGCAGAAGAAATGTACAATTATCTCTCTACTTATACGAATTAATAATTGTATTGATGACCCATGTAGTCTTGAGCTAATACCATTTCACGTTCCACGCTTCAAGAAATAAAGTACCATTTCATTGTGAGCTAGGACTAATATGAATTGAAATCTCCAATAAGACAACTCTGTGTAGCATATTGACATATATTTGGCGACTCCTTATCTAAATTTAAGAGTATATTAACAAAATATTTTCTTGTATCCTGTTGGATCGATTTATTAATAAATAAATAAATAGCTTAATGCCATTCAGAATACTATAGTTCATTGTTTATTTTTGTTTAGGTAAATTATTAGATGCTTTAAAAAGACTTATGAGAAATTTAGCTAAACTCAAACGTTTAGAATTAATAGATTTAATGTTAGATTTAAAAGAGGCTCAACATTTATTAGACGACGTTTGCGAAATATGTTTTTTAACTTTACGAACATTAATTTTAATAAATACTACCAGAATACAACATCAATTACTTCACGTTGGAGTTTTCTTGAATTTACAGGTACGTCCTTAATAGTATATTCTACAAGTAATGGGATGCCCTATATTCCACACGAGCAAAAAGTTTGTGGCGAGGACTACGGTTTGCGAGTGTGGATTATGCCATTCCAAACGTGTTGTAGACTATACTTTTTCTAACAAGATTTTGAAAATTATACATAAAATGGTGATTGATAATAACAACATATTATCATAAACCATAGCCAGTCCATAAATTGCTTATAATAACTCCATATTTTTCTTTTGATTTAGTAATAACTGACTCCCTGTATCATTAGCAAGTTCCCTTATTTCTGGTGACGTACATTCCATATCTATATCTTCATTTCCACTTTATATTCTACAAAATGTCTTCAGTTAATTTTCTAAGTATTATTATTTAGATAAACTTATTACTCTGGACAACTCCAAAAACGTGTAAAACTTAACAAAAAACTCTAAAAATGTTCAAAACTTTAAAACGTCAAACGCGTATACAGAAATAAATAAATATAAAACAAATATAATTCGTCGAAAGCCGTGCGGAATTATTCCAAACGGCGTACGGAATTATTCCACACGGTTTGTTGGAATTCCAACATAATTTTTAGTTGTGGAATGTGTAGTTTCCAAAATAGTGATTAGATTAAAAACTTATGAATACCCCCTAGAATATACAATTTATTTAGTAATTTGTGGTTTAGGTTTTAGTGATTAGTCCTCAGAACTTAGGCGAAGACGCTATAGAATTGATAGGACACACAAATTTGAGACATTTACATATAATTCAAAATAGGTTTACTCCCAATGATTCTACCATACAGGCAGTCCCAGGTAGATGTTGGAAATTATGTAAAAAACATAATCCTTATTTAAACGTCCATTTACAAGTGGAGGGTACAAGAGAAAAAGAAGTAATATGGCAACACTGTGCTCCTGTAAGGACAGTGTTGTATGATTCCAGCCATGTTAAGGTAAATAATAAGAGAATAGTTCATTAGAAACACGTGTTTATGACTCTGGGAAAACACCCCCCCCCCTTAACTTTTTTATTTTAAGTAATAGAAAAAAAATCTGTTGTGGCCAGCACAATACCTCTCGCCATTTTCATTTTATGTAGCATAGGGCGCGAGCAGTTATGTGACTTTGTTTTTCTTGGCAAGCAGATGTGGGGGCCCGTGTGAGAGAGCTAGTAATATATATAGGTGTCAAGTATCATAAGTTTTAATTTGAAACATTATGATTTTCCAAATCCATGTGAATTATTTTCCTCCACAAGTATATTCCATACTAATGGATGACAAATAAACATCAGAACATTTTGAAATTTTGAATGAAAAATTATGACATATGGCAATTGTGACATCTATGTAAAAACTACTAGCCGTCATTCTGACACGGATCCTCATCTGCTTGCCAAGGCCAACAAAGTCACATGTCTGCTCGCGCCCTATAAGTACATACAAATAATTGAAATTGTTTCTCTTCTTTCGTTCTATAAGAAATTTTATCCTACTATTCTATTATGTTCAAAATTCTTCAAATTCATTGACGGTATTAGCGGTATTTCTTAAGGATATATGTAATATTAACATATCTGTAATTTAAATGTATAATTAATTTATAATAAAATAATATATATTAAATGTACTCTTACCTCCCAGAAAAATCTAACACTGACATTTTGCATTTACATGTCAATTACAAAAATTTAAATATCGCAAATGTTTTTCGGGCAACGAGATTTATTACAACAGATTATTCTATATTATTATATACTATATCTCCAAACCTACACGAGATATAATAAAAAAATTAAGTGTGTCAGATTAAGAATTTAATTATCTTTAATATTTGTAGTAACAAATTTTCAAAAAATAATATTTAGAATTTTTTTTTTAGAAACTACCACTTTCGGTTGTCCAATTGTTACCAGAACCTATTCAACTCTTCCCATTACTGTTAGATTGAGGAATCCGTTGTCAAACAGTCTTATAGAATTTGAGAAATCGTGTCTCCAACAACCTCACACACACACACACACACATCATTGTAAAAATGTTAAAATCGGATTCTATGGACCTTAAATCGTGCTTATTCAATAAAATCTGGATATGCGATTTTTAGCATGAATCCAACACTTCTCTTAGCGAGAGGTAAAAATGGCTCATATAAAAGTTTTATTATTTTAAATATACTATTTGATGGCAGATAAAGTCATATCCAGATTTTAATGATTAAGCACGTTTTAAGGTCCCTACAATGTGAATATAAATAATAAATAAATAAATAAAAAGTAACAAACAAATGTATACTTTGTTGATATTAACATTGTTACATTTTGTTTATATTTATTTAAAAAATGGCGGTTTATATGAGCTTTTTTACTATTACTTATAATAAAAAGTTAAGGGGGAGTGTCTTCCCAGACTCATTCTGTATATTCAACGTCTATTTAGACGTCGAAACAACGTCAAAATGACGTCTAAAGTACGTCAAAATGACGTTGAAATGACGTACATTTCACGCTATAACGTCTCTAGGACGTCTGTGCCTCATTTGTTTTACTTGGGGGACGTTTGTCGATTATTTAATGAGAAGGAAGTCTGGGTCACGACACAATGCACGACGTGACATTTTTTCTTTAATATATAATTTATTTTTTTCAGTTAACATCTAGTTCTTTAATGACAGCTATAGAATTATATAAAAACTATCTTAGAATATATGGGCATAAAGGTTTACCCAGATATCATATGAATAAATCTTTTTTTGATAGAATTGATTCATTACTTTTGCTATTATGTCGTCAGTGTCCATTTTTACATACATTAGTAAGTACGAATATAATCAGCGGTAAAATATTACTATAGAAGAGTGATTTAAAATCTACATAGCCATAAATCAAAAGATCTACTATCCAATATTATAAAAAACTGTTGTGGCCAGCACAATACCTTCCGTCAATCCTGTGTATTATGTATAAATTCCATACATAATTTTTCTTGCAAACGATTCTAAATTTCCAGTAATTTCATAAACAAACTATACAAATTGCACTTGATACTAACATCTCCTTCTTCTTTAGCTTTCCCCATTCGTTAGGGGTCGCTATTTTTTATTTTCTTCTTCCACTTATTTCTGTTTTACGTGTCGTTCTCATTCAGTTCTTCAACCTTCTATTACTGCATTCATTCAATATATTCTTCATTTCTCCTCATTTTCAAACCAATGTAATCATCTCGCTTGTATCTTTCTACAAACTTGTAACACTAGAGTTATTTCCATATCTTTCCGTGTCTTCCCCAACATCTACTTCAACATCCTCATCTCTGCCACATTAATTTACTTTTTATTGATACTGACATCTGTCAATTTGAATTATATGAATATATTAGTAGTTTCCATGTTTAGCATAGCTGGCTGATTTATAAAATTTCTTTAAAATTCTTTAACTCTATATCTATTGAATATAAAGTATAAAATGCAATCAAATCGTATAGAGAATAATATATTCTTTAAGTTATAATAACGTTAAATGTCAATAAATTAAATTTAACTGTTAAATCTTCAAATGAGACTACTTCCGGTTCACCAATTATAACCAAAAGCTAATCAGTTGTTGGAGTTAGTGTTGCAATTATCGTCTATGAAAGAGTCGTCACACGCACACACATAACGTGACATCAAAATGGCTGAAGATTTGATTTTAAATCACCCTAATTTACGAAAATCATTATTTCAATAAAAAAAACTAATCCTGTTTATTTCTAGATTATTCGAGAAAGAGTTTCAACATCAACATTATTATTATTAGCTTTTACAGCAAAAAATTTGAAATACTTTTATGTTAGAAAAAACGCTGTCATTAAACGGTGTGATTGGCCCAGAAATCCAGATTGGTCAGACGGATTTTATACTTGGCTTAAAATGAATTGCAGAAGTTACGATTTTGTACAAAGAGAAATTTCCCAAATTTTGGGGTACAACTGGAAAATGCTTTCAGATAGAGAATTTAAGTTTATACATACAAACTTACACGCAGATTATTAAATATATAATATATTATACGAGCCCAATTCCAAATGTATTCGTACCCTCTGAAATAAATATATTAACAGCAATAAAAAATAAATTTTTGAGTTACAATAGTTTTATTTTATGTATTAATAAAGTGTACTGGATTTAAATACAATATTATTAACTAAATTTCTCATTTAAACAATAATCTACGGGAAAATATATGACAAAAGACAAGTAAAATTGCCCAAATATAGTCTTAACTATTGTAATCTAAAAATTTATTTCTTCTTGCTGTTAATATATTTGGGGTTGGGGTCGTATTCCTGTAAATTTCCAAACCTGAAAAACAGCCACAACGCGTTGTGGATTAATCTAAAATTATAAAGGCTGTGGAATACTATGCTTGTAATATATTAGGTATATATTTGTTATATGTGTGCCATCTATTATATAGATACATATATATGTTAAATGTTTATTGTATATACAAATAAATATATATAAATATATGTTACTTACCTTTATTTATCTATTTAAAATGCCCGCAGTATGATGACGTATGCTGCATCAATTCGGTGCGCTCTGAGGAGAAAAAGTATGACTAATATTGTGCACGCCACTGAACACTTGGTTGGAAAAAATTAAAACAAAAACGTATGCGTAACGTAATGTAACGTTTATTTATTTGGATGAAGTGAAAAATCAGAGACACATGAATTAAAATAAATGTTTATTAAACGTTAAATAATTAATATAAAGATAAAAATAACTAACAATATGATTAAACCAGTATGAACACTAATTTAAGATTATTATTAAATTCTTAAACACTAAGATTATTTATTTAAACACTGTTCAAAGTGATCATTTCACGATGCGTGATATCAAACGCGATAATAACATCGAATACAAAGGATCAGATGACCCTAACTAATTAAACAGGTGGCGACGTGTTTGTGACGATCGTTCGAGAAACATTCTATCAGGGGCGACGGTCACGGTTAATAGCGGCTCGTTATATATTTCGGAGGGTGGCTTACCGCAGGGAAAGGGGGGAGGAAGTGTTGAAATGATTAAAAATACCCTTAAAAAATAAAAATAACCTATTATACGTTGTATATTGTACTGCACGACGTGGCCGCCACCAAAGTTGCCTATCGTTTATATTATAGACTGATCACGAAACATGCCGATCTTTCACGAAGGGCAAGGGAGCGAGCACGTAACGGACGCCACTGGTCAAACGCTTCTATAAGTTAAAATCGTTTCTCGGAAATTTCCGCACACTTTAGGCGGCTGACTCTAGCGTAAACAAATGAATGAATTAAGCTTAATTACTCTCGCTTACCTGATCCTTTTGTTCTTTTATTCTGGAATGTTCTAGAATAATGGAGAGATATATGAAAGGTGAAATAAATAAACAGTTCGTGAAATAAATAGTCTGATGTTTGTAATTTTTTATTATTATTTTAAATAAAAACATTTAGTAAACATATAAATAACATAGTGGTTTTGCACAATCAGTATATGTGTGAATAATTAACCTAACATTTTCTAATCTTCATTTCTTCATTCATCTTCTTCATTTTCGCTATCTTCATCTTCCAATTCCGGCATGGGGAAACGAAGAATTGCAGCTACGCCCGTCAACTGATCCAATTCTAAGAACAAAAAAATTGTACAAGTGTAAGGATTTGAACGCAGGTCCTTACGTTCTCCCGACACATGCATGCTGGAGAAGATCTTCACGTCGCCTCCGGCGTCTCTGACGGAGTCTACCAGGTTCACGTACTCCTTACGGGTTTTCAAGTCTTGGCATCTAAAGAAAACATTAAAATATGAACAAATACTGGGCTTGGTGATCACTTAAATACCTCGGGAAAAAAGATGATCTATCCAACTTTAAAAAAATTGATGTGGCCGGCACAATACCTCCCGTTTAATTTAATTTTTTTGTAAATACTTAAAATTTAATATAAATACCGGGTTCGATCCCGACCGATGCCAAATATTTCGAATTTTGTGCCATTTTAACTTATTCAAGGTCATCATTGAATATATCGAAAACTATTTTAGATAGAGACTTGCGGATTGAAAATTTGGATTCAGCAGACTTTGTTTTATATGTACAATTAGCTACAAAATTATCTGTGACCTGGTACAGTTTTTACAAAAGGCGATTTACAATGGGTGCGAAGAAAACCAACTTATTCAAAGTCATCATCGAATATATCGAAAACTATTTCAGATAGAGACTTGCGGATTGAAAATTTGGATTCAGCAGACTTTGTTTTATATGTACACTTAGTTACAGAATTATCTGTGACCTAGTACAGTTTTTACAAAAGGTGATTTACAATCGTGCCAAGAAAACCAACTTATTCAAGGTCATCATTGAATATATCGAAAACTATTTCGGATAGAGACTTGCGGATTGAAAATTTGGATTCAGCAGACTTTGTTTTATATGTACACTTAGTTACAGAATTATCTGTGACCTGGTACAGTTTTTACAAAAAACGATTTTCAATGAATGCGAAGAAAACCAACTTATTCAAGGTCATCATCGAATATATCAAAAACTATTCCAGATAGAGACTTGCGGATTGAAAATTTGGATTCAGCAGACTTTGTTTTATATGTACACTTAGCTACAAAATTATCTGTGACCTGGTACAGTTTTTACAAAAGGCGATTTACAATGGGTGCGAAGAAAACCAACTTATTCAAAGTCATCATCGAATATATCGAAAACTATTTCAGATAGAGACTTGCGGATTGAAAATTTGGATTCAGCAGACTTTGTTTTATATGTACACTTAGTTACAGAATTATCTGTGACCTAGTACAGTTTTTACAAAAGGTGATTTACAATGGTGCCAAGAAAACCAACTTATTCAAGGTCATCATTGAATATATCGAAAACTATTTCGGATAGAGACTTGCGGATTGAAAATTTGGATTCAGCAGACTTTGTTTTATATGTACACTTAGTTACAGAATTATCTGTGACCTAGTACAGTTTTTACAAAAGGTGATTTACAATGGTGCCAAGAAAACCAACTTATTCAAGGTCATCATTGAATATATCGAAAACTATTTCGGATAGAGACTTGCGGATTGAAAATTTGGATTCAGCAGACCTTGTTTTATATGTACACTTAGTTACAGAATTATCTGTGACCTAGTACAGTTTTTACAAAAGGTGATTTACAATGGGTGCCAAGAAAACCAACTTATTCAAAGTCATCATCGAATATATCGAAAACTATTTCAGATAGAGACTTCCGGATTGAAAATTTGGATTCAGCAGACTTTGTTTTATATGTACACTTAGTTACAAAATTATCTGTGACCTGGTACAGTTTTTACAAAATTCAATTTGCAATGGGTGCCAAGAAAACCAACTTATTCAAGGTCATTATCGAATATATCGAAAACTATTTCGGATAGAGACTTGCGGATTGAAAATTTGGATTCAGCAGACCTTGTTTTATATGTACACTTAGTTACAGAATTATTAGTGACCTAGTACAGTTTTTACAAAAGGTGATTTGCAATGGGTGCCAAGAAAACCAACTTATTCAAGGTCATTATCGAATATATCGAAAACTATTTTAGATAGAGACTTGCGGATTGAAAATTTGGATTCAGCAGACCTTTTTTTATATGCACACTTAGTTACAGAATTATTAGTGACCTGGTACAGCTTTTACAAAGGATAGCGGGTTAAATTATATTTTAGAGTCTAGGTATTCAACAATGTCACATGACTGCTCGCGCCCTTATGTAATCAACAACGGAAATGGCGAGAGGTATTGTGCCGGCCACAACTGGACAAATCGTCTTTTTTCCAGAAAAAACAACAAATCCTGGGTATTTAAAGTGAACATCGCCCGGTCTATACTATTTTGCCCTTACCTAAATAAATTATCTGATATCATCAAAGTTTCAATAGCTTGAGCTTCACAAGCTTTATCGACGTGTCTTTTGCCGTAGAAAGCTTTCGCCGGTTCGCATTGTAACATGGTATAAAAAGCTTCTAAAATACGAACTTCAGACGCAGCTTTGGTGTCTACCATTTTTGTTACTACGGCTGGGTCTTGTAAAACTTCTATTTCACATAAAAATTACAACAATAATATTTTTTTTTCTAATATGCTGATCACACTAGAATAATTATAATGTTGAAGATAAAATTGTAAATGATCCGTATGTCTTATTGTCAATTATTCTAGCGTGATCTATATACTACAACAATGTAATCACCTTTTAGAGAATGTTTAAAGCCCGAAGAGGCATGTACCAACATAAATTTTCCTTTGTTGTCCAACAATAATTTGTTGTCAGTTTTGACGGCCATGTTGAACATATATTCAAAAAATTGATCTTTTACAAAACCAGGACTTGCGATTAAAATACATTTTACGACATCGAAATTTACGTGACGTAAAATTGCTTGCATTACACTATCATAAAATTTTGCTAAACCCTATAAAATTTAATAAATAAACAGATATAATACACACAATATTTTATTTTGATTGTGTGGTCAAAAATTTTCCGACGTGTTCAAGTTTATGATTTAATAACTCGAAAACTGTTTCAGATAGAGACTTGCAGATTGAAAATTTGGATTCAGCAGACCTTGTTTTATATGTACACTTAATTACAGAATTATCTGTGACCTGGTACAGTTTTTACAAAAGGCGATTTTCAATGGATGCGAAGAAAACCAACTTATTCAAGGTCATCATCAAATATATCGAAAACTATTTCAGATAGAGACTTGCGGATTGAAAATTTGGATTCAGCAGACCTTGTTTTAAATGTTCACTTAGTTACAGAATTATTAGTGACCTGGTACAATTTTTACAAAAGACGATTTTCAATGAGTGCAAAGAAAACCAAATTATTCAAGGTCATCATTAAATATATCGAAGACTATTTTAGATAGAGACTTGCGGATTGAAAATTTGGATTCAGCAGACCTTGTTTTATATGTACACTTACGTACAGAATTATTTATGACCTGGTACAGTTTTTACAAAAGGCGATTTTCAATGGGTGCGAAGAAAACCAACTTATTCAAGGTCATCATTGAATATATCGAAAACTATTTTAGATAGAGACTTGCGGATTGAAAATTTGGATTCAAAAGACCTTGTTTTATATGTACACTTAGTTACAGAATTATCTGTGACCTGGTACAGTTTTTACAAAAGGTGATTTACAATGGGTGCGAAGAAAAACAAATTATTCAAGGACATCATTGAATATATCGAAAACTATTTTAGATAGAGACTTGCGGATTGAAAATTTGGATTCAGCAGAACTTGTTTTATATGTACACTTAGTTACAGAATTATCTGTGACCTGGTACAGTTTTTACTAAAGGTGATTTACAATGGGTGCGAAGAAAACCAAATTATTCAAAGTCATCATTGAATATATCGAAAACTATTTTAGATAGAGACTTGCGGATTGAAAATTTGGATTCAGCAGACCTTGTTTTATATGTACACTTAGTTACAGAATTATCTGTGACCTGGTACAGTTTTTACAAAAGGCGATTTACAATGAGTACGAAGAAAACCAACTTATTCAAGGTCATCATTGAATATATCGAAAACTATTTTCGATAGAGACTTGCGGATTGAAAATTTGGATTCAGCAGTCCTTGTTTTATATGTACACTTACGTACAGAATTATTTATGACCTGGTACAGTTTTTACAAAAGGCGATTTTCAATGGGTGCGAAGAAAACCAACTTATTCAAGGTCATCATTGAATATATCGAAAACTATTTTAGATAGAGACTTGCGGATTGAAAATTTGGATTCAAAAGACCTTGTTTTATATGTACACTTAGTTACAGAATTATCTGTGACCTGGTACAGTTTTTACAAAAGGTGATTTACAATGGGTGCGAAGAAAAACAAATTATTCAAGGACATCATTGAATATATCGAAAACTATTTTAGATAGAGACTTGCGGATTGAAAATTTGGATTCAGCAGAACTTGTTTTATATGTACACTTAGTTACAGAATTATCTGTGACCTGGTACAGTTTTTACTAAAGGTGATTTACAATGGGTGCGAAGAAAAACAAATTATTCAAGGACATCATTGAATATATCGAAAACTATTTTAGATAGAGACTTGCGGATTGAAAATTTGGATTCAAAAGACCTTGTTTTATATGTACACTTAGTTACAGAATTATCTGTGACCTGGTACAGTTTTTACTAAAGGTGATTTACAATGGGTGCGAAGAAAACCAAATTATTCAAGGACATCATTGAATATATCGAAAACTATTTTAGATAGAGACTTGCGGATTGAAAATTTGGATTCAGCAGACCTTGTTTTATATGTACACTTACGTACAGAATTATCTGTGACCTGGTACAGTTTTTACAAAAGGCGATTTACAATGGGTGCAAAGAAAAACAACTTATTCAAAGTCATCATTGAATATATCGAAAACTATTTTAGATAGAGACTTGCGGATTGAAAATTTGGATTCAGCAGACCTTGTTTTATATGTACACTTAGTTACAGAATTATCTGTGACCTGGTACAGTTTTTACAAAAGGCGATTTACAATGAGTACGAAGAAAACCAACTTATTCAAGGTCATCATTGAATATATCGAAAACTATTTTCGATAGAGACTTGCGGATTGAAAATTTGGATTCAGCAGACCTTGTTTTATATGTACACTTAGTTACAGAATTATTTGTGACCTGGTACAGTTTTTACAAAAGCCAATATTCAATGGGTGCGAAGAAAACCAACTTATTCAAGGTCATCATTGAATATATCGAAAACTATTTTAGATAGAGACTTGCGGATTGAAAAATTGGATTCACCAGACCTTGTTTTATATGTACACTTAGTTACAGAATTATTTGTGACCTGGTACAGTTTTTACAAAAGGCGATTTTCAATGGGTGCGAAGAAAACCAACTTATTCAAGGTCATCATCGAATATATCGAAAACTACTTCAGATAGAGACTTGCGGATTGAAAATTTGGATTCAGCAGACCTTGTTTTATATGTACACTTAGTTACAGAATTATCTGTGACCTGGTACAGTTTTTACAAAAGCTGAAATTCAATGGGTGCGAAATGTGAAAATTTTTGACCGCACATCAAACAAAATGTCTGACTTTCTTCTTACTTTTTCATGCTGTTGGACGTTTCCTTTCCTTTTTCTAGGAATTGTAACGTCTATTTTACTTCTTACTAAAGTCATAGAAGGCGTTATGAGACAAACATGAGCTAAGCCTTCTTGTAAAACGACAGCCGCAACATCTGCTGAATATGTAGGATCGCACGCCATCTCTACACGTTCTAGAGATACGCTGTCCCATTCTTGTTTATTTAGAGAAAACTTTCTGTTTAGCTCTAGATCTAGAGTATGGTATGCCCCCATCTAGAAAATTATTATAGCATATGGTTTACTTGTTTCGTTAATGTCTGCATTGAAAATGGTTCCACATTTCAAAATGGCGATTGCAATAATTAGTAACAATATGGAATAAATTAGATATTTAGGGCATTAAATTTCGAATATTTTAAAAAATAATAACTTTCTTTAAAGTTTGTTACAGTTTTTATACAGTTTTATGTTGTAGTTATAATATAATAATTAATTTTGTAATTTGTTACTGTAGTGGAAAACTCCATTTTGTTACAATAAAGTACCCTAAATTATACATGAAAATTAAACAATACATTTATAAAATTAATATATTTTGATTTTATATTTAAATAAATTAATTTAATATTTATGAAAGTAAACAATTTTCGTTAAATTTGACTTTTGTGGTACTTGTTGCTTAGCTGTGATTGGTTGAAAGTTAAAAACAATAGTTGTTTGGTGGGTGATTGTGATAGTTTGTATGTTTCAATATATGTTATAATTTATTGATATATTTGTATATTTTATATGAAATGAAGTGTTTTATACAGTTATTTGTGTTAAAAAAATAAGTTTGTGCACGTTTTTTTAAATGTTGTGACTGTTTTGTGTTGTAATCAGCAACAAAAATGTAAGTGTTTGTAAATAGGTTATGTTACAAATTTATACGTTCCAATAACTATATATTAACTATAATAATGCTGTTTTTACCCTGTTTTATGTATATTTATAATGTTTAACATAAAAATACATTCTTTATTACAACAAACAAAAGTTAAAACTCAAATTTTCGACAAAATTTTTTGTAAACAACTGAAAATCTGCATAAAAATCATACCTTAACATATTGATTCTCTTCTATATTTCTGCCTTTAAGTCTTAAAACACCAGCCTGAGTATCAAAATCTATAGTTTCGACCCTAATAGTCAAAACAGTTCGAACACGGTTCGAAGTCGAAGAACCGGTCGCACTTTCGTTTTGAACTTTTCGAATTGTTGAACTTCTTACACAATCGCCCTCAGATATTAAATTATAAGCGTGCCACATGTCTTCAGTTTCTTCAGGGACCAGGGAAATAGTCCTAAACATAAAAACACAACATTTATTAGAATCATTTCTGGTAGTCTTTTATTTTGTTTGTATTGTTCATCGGTTGCTATGGCGGACTTTTCGACGTTTTTAACATAAAATACTGTTAAAAACTTTGTGAAAATATCGTACATGTGATTTTAACATAACCTAAACGATCGAATCATTAAATATATTGTGAAAAATACCAACCCTTCGCCTTCCTTGTCAACATTTTTGTGAACTAGTTTCATTTCGATATTATTTCATTCATTCTGCCAGCAAAAAACTTGTAAATATTAATTCTTTTCATGATTTTTCAATTGACAGCTGGTGTATTTTGTCATTTCAACAAGTGCGTGTCATAATAGCAGCACCGTCGACTGTAGTCGACCAATGAATTGTTGGTGAAATCGAAGATTAGGAATATGTTGGACTTTGATCGCAAATAACTCGCGAATAGGTTGAGGTTGAGATTTGGGATAAAAAATAGATTAAAGAGAAGGGAATTTTCTTTAAATTGATGTATAATTTGTGCTCTTAACATTCAGAAATTTTGCGGGTACAACTCTACAAAACAATACAATCATGTAATCGTTTTATATCTTTATATAACAAAAATATTAAGAAATATTTGATTGAAATTTAAATAAATTCTATTTTCATAGTTATTTTTCAGTAGGCTATGTAGAAAAACAATAAAAATAACAGTAATTTTCATATTAATTTACGTCATTTGTTCCGACTGTACCATCCGCATTACATAACCTATTTCCATTCAACATAAAATCGTTTTTCATCGTACATATTTCTATTAATAAATCCCAATTATCCAAATTTATCACTCATATTTTATACAATTTACAATAAATAAATAGTTTTAAATGTGTATCAAGTAAAATTTACAAAAGAAAATTAATTTTTCCCTAGTGTAAGTTCGCTTGTCCGCCAAATACACTTTGACGGTTAAGCCAAACAGCTGACTATCAGCCAGTGGTTTGTCGTTTGTCAAGTGCGCGAAAACGTGTCTCAAGATCAAGTTTAGTGATTATTTTGTGCAAATTGTGAATAAAAAAGGTCAGTTTTAACATATTTTTCATCAAAATATACCCTGATAAGTTTGCAGTAAGATTTATGCATACTTTTTGTCATTTCCCTTTCTAAATGTTTTAATAATTAAAAGCCTACTTAGAAATGAAGTATTTATTACACTTAATAGCCTTTAATTAAAGGAAAAGGGTCTGGTTAATTACTTTTTAAAGTTAATTATAAGTATTTTCATTGTTATTTTTAATAATTAACAGTTTTAACATTGTATTGTCAATTGTTAAGATTTTTTGCAAGAAACAATTGAAATATGTAAAAAACATTGTGTCATTTCATATTTTTTTACAAAAGTAATGATTTTTCTTCTAAATTTAATTGTTATTAATTTCAATTAATCCTAATTAACTATATTGTTGTTGTTTTGCATAATTATTATCGATTTTTACTAGAGCATAAATTGGAAATCTTCCAACGAGGTTTCTAGGCTATTTCATAACTTAGTAATGTTATAAAAATAGTTTTTCGTGATTGTATATTCAAATTAGACGTAATTCCGTATTAAAAATGTTTAGTTTAAGTGGTTCTACTTGTTTTTTAAAGTGTGTGTTGTAAAATTGTGATAAGATCAGTTTAATAAATAAAGGACTAATATTTTCAGTTTTAAATTGGTCCATGTTTAAAGTAAGTGTTTAAAGTTTAGATAATATTGTTTATTTTTCGTTTAAATGTGTATACATTACTGTATTATTGGAGAAATTCAAGTAATACTTGCTCTATGTATTACCAAGAAATTATAGGCATAACAAAATTTGATATTACAAAATATATAGCTATTTGAAAATATTGGGTCTTACCGAAGTTATTACAAGAAAATATAAAGTGTTACTGGGTGTTACCTATTCGTGAATTATTTTGGATATGGAACATTGGTAGTCATAATTTTAAAATGTTAATATATTTCTTGTACAACATAAATGTTTAGAATTTTGCATGAGTTATGTAGGTTTCATATACAACGTATGCAATATTTGTACATTTCTGTACTAAGGGAAGGCTAAATATTCTTAAATACGATACTAAATTTTTCATATATGAAATAATACATATAAATAAACATTTATTCATCTTGTATTTATACATAATTTACATAAACATAATAAATAGCTATTGTCGCGACTTGCAAAAGGTTATAACTCGATTTTTTCATCGCTTTGATTAAATTTAGTAGGTAAAACATATTAAGTAAACACCTTTTAGCCATATTTACGCATGTTCATAAACTTCCAAGATAGACTCACCTATAGCCATGTTCTGAAAGAAATTTAATCAAAATAAATCATTAAAACAATCTGTTGCGGCCAGCATTTTACCTTCCGTAAATTTCCAGTAAAATTATTTCATAAACAAATTATACAAATTGCACTTGATACTGACATCTTCTTCTTTAGCTTTCCCATTCGTTAGGGGTCGCTATTTTTTATTTTCTTCTTCTACTCATTTCTGTTTTGCGTGTCGTCCTCATTCAGTTCCTTTTCTCTCAAGTCTGTCACAATACAGTTCTTCCATCTTTCGTCTTCCGCTGTTTTTTCTACCTAATACTACTAAGCTATTCATTCTTCTTCCAATATATTCTTCATCTCTCCTCATTACATGTTCAAACCAATGTAATCGTCTCTCTTGTATCTTTCTAGACTTTTCTAGGAGTCATTTCCTATCTTTCCGTGTCTTCCCCAACATTTCAACCTCTCTGCCACATTCATTTACTTTTCATTGATACTGACATCTGTCAATTGAATGAATATATTAGCAGTTTCCATGGTTAGCATAGCTGGCTGATTTATAAAATTCTTTAACTCTATATCTATTGAATATGAAGTATAAAATGCAATCAAATTGTATAGAGAACAATATATTCTTTAAGTTATAATAACGTTAAATGTCAATAAATGATATTTAACTGTTAAAATCTTCAAATTGGCGTACTTCCGGTTGACCAATTATAACCAAAATCTAATCAGTTGTTCTTCTGGATGTAAGCTTGAGGAATACGAAAAAAATATAATTTTTGGAATCACACAAAGACACACACAAACACACAGACACGCATACATACACACAGACATCATCGTAAAAATAGTAAAATCGTATTATATGGAATCACTTAATATTTATTTATCTAATATATATTTTTCTTTATTTTCAGGTATACCGTCCCCTTCACGTATAAACTGACATTTTTTCCAAATTTAAAATTTAATTATGTCAAATTTTATTCTAAATCACTAATTTATTTTTTAAAATGAGTGCCCCGGAGTGTAATCGCGAACTTTCCGCGCCCCCGAATGAATCAATGGGCCCCCCGAGTGTCCCAGTCGAGGGCGTAGCCCTTAGTGAAAGTGTCACTGTACCTAGTGTTAATATTAGTGCTAGTGGTAATAGTTTATTGACTAAAACGGGTATTCCGGGACTTAAACCTTCGGGGATAAAACCACCGTCGAAAATTGGTAGGCCTTGTGGCGGAAATGCGAAACCCCAGCTGCCAATACGAGAAACGAAAAGTGAGTATTCTTTTTTTTATTTTTGCTGATGTTTATATTAATATTTTTGTTATTGTTGTTAATGTTAAATTGTTGTTGTTGACGGTCTACCCATCCATGTTTTACAAACTCTAAATCGAGCTTGATTTATAATGGTACAGATATATTGTCAATAAATCAAGTAAAATAATAAATAAGAATCAGATTTTCTATATTCACGTAGTTAATTTGTCACCAGGAGTGTGGAATTTACTTGTTGAGGGAATTGGAAAATCACTAAATTTAGAATGAAATATTATGATATTTGACATCTATGTACATAATTACTAGCTATCATTCTGACACGGGCCCCCATATCTGCTTGCTAAACTAATTAGGATAAATATTAAAAACATAATAAAAATAACTAACACTATGACTAAATAATTATAAACACTAATATTATTTGTTTAAACAATATTCATATCACTATATTTATTTATATAACTACTCGTAGACTATTTATATCACTCACTGTTCATTACTCGTTGCTTCTATATATCAGACTATCTCTCCACTGTCCTTCGGACGGTATTTATACAGCCCATTATCCTTCTGGAACTTTCTGACGCGACCACCATCAAACACAAAGAATCACCCCACTGGTAGTAATTAATCAGTCTGAACACGTATGGGTTTTCCCCGTCATCGGGGTAATTCCAGTAGCGGCGCTCATATACTCCTAAATCAGGGGCGCACGTCACAATATTTAGATTTTTGTCCTTTTCGAAATGTTTCCAATTCATTGTCAGGGTTGACAGTATTTTTGAAGGGTATATGTAGTATACCTATAATTTTATAATATTTAACTATTAATACAATAAGAAATAATATAATGTATGTACTTCTTTTGTAAATTGGTTTCCATAACATAATTTAGGCTGTGAAATTTATTACACCAGTATATACCTTATATTTCTTTACCTCTAAATCTATAAAATATATAATAAAATATTTATATGTATCAAATAGATAATTTACACTTCTTTAATACAAGTGAGAACAAAAATTTTCAGAAAATAATATTTGGACGATTTCTTTTAAGAATCTGCTACTTCCGGTTGTCCAATTATTACCAAAACCTTGTTAAACAGATATTAAGTATTTTAGTTATTGAGAAATCGTCCTTCCAACCTCCCCACATACACACACACACACACAGACATCATCGTAAAAATATTAAAATCGCATTGTAGGGACCTTAAAACATGCTTAATCATTAAAATCTGGATATCCGATTTTTAGCATGAATCCAATACTTCTTTTAGCAAGAGGTAATAATAGGGCTGAACTAATAAAATTACACCTTAACCCTCCCCTTAAAATTATAGTTTAACTATTTTAATTACAATTTAACCTTAGACTTCACCTATTATTAATCTTTAATAGGTTTGGTTTTCAAATGAATAATTATGTATTGTAAATCAGTCTTAACAATAAATAATAATTATGTAATTCTATTGTAAAAATGACAATAATTAATGTACCAATTAATTATCAAAATTTAATTGGATACAGAAACGATGTGCATTTATTTTTTATTGTATGATTGGGCAATAAATCTGCGTCTTTTGTTTTTGATTGAAGAGTCAAGGCCACCTACCTAAAGAACTAACAAGTTATTTATAAAGCATTTGTTTTTTATTAAACGTATATGGAAAATTGATGTATAATGTTGTATACTGAGTGGTGACCGGTACAGTCGAATATATGACTTTAACATGTAAAATCATAATTTCCTGCTTCCCTAATTATTTTAGGTAAAAAAGCTTCAAATAAAAGCTGTAGAGCATAAAATTCTGCATATGGGTGGATTGATGGTAAATTGTTGTTGATGTTCGCCCATCCATGTTTTACTTACTCAAAATCAAACTTGATTTACAAACGATAAAACGAGTAAAATAATAGATCCTTATAAGTTTTTTTCAAGTACTGATGGGCGTGAAATAACAATAGATTTAAATTCCAGCTAATACCACATTCTTAAAAATAGAACCATATCCGTATTTATATTAATGAGTTCATTTTATATTAGTTTAAGGATATTGGGATTATATTTGACACAAAACTAACATTTAATGTACAGATTGAGACTACAGCAAGATCCTACAAAATCTTGGATTTGTAATTAGAAATTTCTGTAAAACAACTACACTAAAATGCTTGTAGCTTTAAGCTAGAATATTGTCTACAAGTCTGGAATCTATCATAAATACATATCTAAGATTATGTCCAGCATAAATTCATCAAATATTATTTTAAAATACATGTACAATATCCTAACTTTACCCATGAATATTCTGTTTTATTGCCTGAAGTTGGTGCCATTAAGTAGCAGAAGAAATTTACAATTATCTCTGTACTTATACAAATTAATAATTGTATTGATGACCCATGTAGTCTTGAGCTAATACCATTTCACGTTTCACGCGTCACTTCATGAAATAAAGTACCATTTCATTGTGAGCTAGGATTAATTATGAATTGAAATCTCTAATAAGACAACTCTGTGTAGCATATAATATTGACATATATTTGGCGACTCCTTATCTAAATTTAAGAGTATATTTTATAATTTATAACGCTATGGAATTATTGAATATTTGAAATAGATATTTCCTTGTCTCGTCAAACTTATGTACTAGTACTAAAATAACACCCAAGAATTTGAGAAACTGTTTATAATATTAAGGACACAAATAAATGAAAAAATATTTAAGTATGTCGATTGTATCTTATAAACATCACCCACATGTAGACAGCAAAGGAAACTTGTATATTGAATGAAACTTATAAACATAAAATCCAGAAAATAACAGTTATTTGTCAGTGGGATAATACTGGTTATCCAATACCTACATACCCCAACCATTATTTTCGTCTTAAAAACCGTTAAAAATTAATTAAATAACTTCTTTCGTTACATAATTTTGAATAATAGATATAGGTACAGTAAAAAATTTGAAAGATGATCCTACGAATTGTATGAATTCAGATTTTTGCTCATTGTGACAAATTAAGTAGTGTAATGTATCTGAATTAATAAATAAACTTACGTTACAGCGAAAGTATTATCAACAACGAGCATCGTTTTAAATTGGAATGTCCTAACTTAGTCGAAACAATATGAATTTTTGAAAGACAAGCGTGTTATATCCATCCATATCGCACACCCTTATAGCCCTTACAAAGGAAAGAGATATATGTATGCCAATTTGTTAATTCGTTCATGATACAGATGACCTTGATCGGATATATTTGAAATTTTTTACTGTACATGCTTGAATGTTTAATGAACAAATAATATTATTCAAATCACAAGACACATGTTTTGTTTAAAATTCAAGTTGTATTTTTGATAAACATTAAATAAAAAAAGTACTTTGTACACAGAATTTTAAGTTGTTACATTTAGGACAAGGTTTTATACTTTAGTATATTTTTTATTCACAAAATTTGAATTGATGTTAAACTTCCCACCATTTGCGTATAAGTTGAAATATTATGAATCAGGGCTCGTATGTTATATAATTAATGTTTTTCATTTCAACTGATGATATTTTTAATTTCTGTGTGAATTTCGTCAGTAGCTACATGTAAACAACTATTAAACAGAGTATTAAATAATCGCTTTTATTTTTACCTTGAAGTTAAAAAATTCCGAGAAACTTTACGTATTATTGACGTCTCAGTAGAGAGACGATTACATTGGTTGAACATATCATGAGGAGAGATGAAGAATATATTGAAAGAAGAATGAATAACTTGTAGAGTATAGGAAAGCCAAAGAAAATGTTGGTGTCAAGTGCAATTTCTTCTTTTACAAGAAAATTTATGTATGGAATTTGTACATAATAAACAGAATGGACAAAAATTCCTAATACACCTAATGTTTTATTTCTTTTCTGTTTGTTAAAGTATTATAAAATACTGTAGTATTAAAATGTATATAGCCAAAGGTTTCGTTCCCATAAAATGATCACATAGTTTATTAAAAGGTCAAGAGGTCAACAAGGACAACAATGATATTTACATAAATTGAGGGCTGCGCTTTAAATGCCATTATGACATTTTATAATGCAGATATTTTATTACAATTCTACAAAGTGAATATTTTTTGTCAATAATTTTACCTTCCGTCAATCCTGTGTATTATGTATAAATTCCATACATAAATTTTCTTGCAAAAGATTCTAAATTTCCAGTACAAATTGCACTTGACACTAACATCTTCTTCTTTAGCTTTCCCCATTCGTTAGGGGTCGTTATTTTTTATTTTCTTCTTCCACTCATTTCTGTTTTACGTGTCGTTCTCATTCAGTTCCTTTTCTCTCAATCCGCAATACAGTCCTTCCAACTGATCTTTGGTCTGTTACTAAGCTATTCATTCTTCATCCAATATATTCTTCATTTCTCCTCATGATATGTTCAAACCAATGTAGTCATCTCGCTTGTATATTTCTAGAAACTTGTAACATTCTTACCGTATCTTTCCTTGTCTTCCCCAATATGTACTTCAACATCCTCATCTCTGCCACATTAATTTACTTTTTATTGATACTGACATCAGTCGATTTGAATTATATGAATATATTAGTTTAGCTAGCTGGCTCATTTATAAAATTTGAAGTATAAAATGCAATCAAATAGTATAGAGAATAATATATTCTTTAAGTTATAATAACTTTAAATGTCAATAAATTTAACTGTTAAATCTTCAAATGAGGCTACTTCCGGTTCACCAATTATAACCAAAATCTATCAGTTTTTCTGGATGTAAACTTGAGGAATACGAAAAAAATATTTTTGGAATCGTTATACGATCCGAAACTTTCGTCACACACACACACACATACATACAGACATCATCGTAAAAATGGTAAAACCGTATTATAAGGACCCTAAAACATGTTTATTGTAAAACCTGAAGCTATCTTTTAAGTTTTAAAACTGATTTAGAAGTTTTGCCAGTATTAAAATATTTAGAACGATGAATAATTGTTTTAAGAACATTTCCATGTATTTAACTCATAGCAAAGTTTGATCTAAAAATGTATTTATAAAGAATTCTGTACAAAAAATGTTCAATATGGATTTACTGATTGTGAAATTCGGCGTATATACGTATGTTATATATGTTTATTTACTAATATGACGTCTTATACATATGTGACTCATTCACCATCTCTCTCGTTCTTTGATTAAGTATACAATCCATGACTGACTTGGATCATTCAAGCTCTAGATCTCAGAAGAGAAAGATATTGGTGTTTTTTTTCTCGCAACAAGTTTTGCCATCTATCTTCTTCTTAATCATCTTCATCTTTAAGTCTTCTTCGTTCTTCGGTTTGTGAAATTCTTTCTTAAGTGTTCAGTGAGATGCCTGCGGCTGTAGTACATTTTTCTGATATGGATAATACAAGAGGTAATAAATAAATTGATAGAGCAAATACAAAATATATGTTCTCAAAATAAAAAATCTGATGTGGACACCACACGACTTCCTTGTACGATTATTAAACTATACATATTTTTTTAATAAATAAATTACAAAATATTAATTTTGACTTCAAAACGGTAAGATATATAGCGACTATAATCTAATACGGTTCTTTTTAAAGAGAGTTTGGATTACAACAAAGAAATATTTGATTACAACAATGAATATGACTAATTTCACAATAAAAATATAATATTTGTTATTGTACGAATCATAAAATTGCACGTATTTAACGTAATTTGACATGAACATTTTTTTTTATGTTTTTGTCCTAATCCATAGCAAGCTTTATTACAAAAACAAAAAAGTATACAATTTTTAAATTTACATATCTCGCTTATACAAAGGGCTAATTTAATAATACTTGATGTGCTAGACGCAGAAATTAATTCTCTAAAACTTTTATTTGAAGCATTTATTTCTAAAATCAAAATAAAATCATTTTATTCAAGAAAAACTGTTAACAACTTCAAGTAATGTACCACTTCCGGTTAGCCTATTTTAACCAAAATCTATTATGTTATTTCGATTAACATAAAAGTCTTGTATACCAAATTTGAAAAGTTTTGGATTATATTTTAAAACAGTTTTTCATTAAAATCTATTATAGGCTTCATGTAAAGTGCCACTTCTGGAAATTGTGTAATAACCAGAAAGGGGTGCACAACTAGATGTTATAGGAGTCCTAAATACAAAATTTCAACTTTCTACGGCTTACCGTTTTTGAGTTATGCGAGATACGTACGTACAGACGTCACAACGAAATTAGTCAAAATGGATTCAGGGATGATCAAAATGGATATTTCCGCTGAAATCTGAAAACCGAAATTTTTCGCGAATACAATACTTTCTTTACTTACGTACAAGGAAGTAAAAATAGGTCTTTGAGAACTACTGGTTGAAATAAATATTCTCCCGATCGAATATTTCGAATTTTAAATGCACTCTACACGCCAGAAATGAGTGCCCGTGAAGTGACGTCTGGTAAACGCCCGTACGGTACAAATATTTCATCATTACCGATATCTGTGTACAAAGCAGATTGGCACTTCCAACAATTATGCTGGAAACTGTATTAAATTCCTTTCCATATAATAATTGTTCCATGTAATATTTTCTTTATAAAACGTTAATATTATTATTTGAAATGATTAGTTTGTTGACAGTGACATATATCTGTCAGTTACAAACATCTGAGATCTGAATTGTGTAACCATGTGAATGAGTTGTGTTTAAAGCGTGAAATTATAGATAGTTTTTTAATTTATCCATAAAATATATAGAAAAAGTATTAATGCAAACCTGTAGAAAAATTAATAATCTTTAATTAATAAATAACAAATCTCGAAAAAATAACATTTAAAGGTATTTTTCGAACTGTTTTGATCTTTCAGTAAAGTGCCATTTTCGGTTATCTCATTTACTCCAAAATCTAATGGCATCTTTCCATATAAGATAAGAATTACATGGTTTTAAAATTTTCTGATGATAGTATTTGAGTTAGAGCCTAAAGAGGATCCACACACACATATACACACAGACATCATCGTGAAAATGTTAAAATTGGATTGTAGGGACCTTAAAACGTGGTCATTTTTTAGCACGATCTCTATATCTCCCTTACCAAGGGTAGCGGGAGGTAAAAATGAACTAGTTCAAATTTAGTTACTAGTTAATAAGGTAAGGACTACCTGAAACAGTTTTATCTGTATTGTGCGTGAAATATTTGCACTAGAATAACTAAGCATTTGAAAAGTGGTGCACTTTCCACTTGTATAACCACCCGACGGACAGGGTGGTGCAAAATGAATTTCTCTGCACTATTTTCTATAAAATGTGCTTTCGAAATATCAAAGTGAAGCAAATTTCAAATACTTTTGAAACTATTTAAAAACTGTTGAATAAAATATCGCATGATACATTTATTATATAAATTACATGTCTTGTGTAATGAAGACACATTTGCCGTTCGAGATTTTATCCAACAGTCTTTGAAATGGTTTAAAGAACATCGCAAACTAATAATTATTATTTAATAGGCAGACCTTTGGCTGAAGCTGTTGAATTTAATTCAAATAATTATATTTTCTTGTATATTTCTTTTCCGAGGAGGTAAATTATATTATAGAATTTAGGTATTCAATAAAGTCACATGACTGCTCGCGCCCTATACTTATGTAACCAATATTTTTATTTATTTATTTACAAATTTTAATTGAAATATTTTTATCTAAAATTGATTAGGAAACTTTGCAGAAGGAAAAACTGTTAAATAGACTACATATCACGGATAATATAAATTGATTATCTTTTAAAAAAACATTATAAAAATCTTCATAATAGGTATTGCAAAATCGACATTTAAATGTCACTATAAACAATATAATAAACAACCATTCTACTTGTTAAAGAATTTAACCTAGTTTAATCGATAAATTTATTGTTCTTATAAATATCTTATTTCATTTATAAAAGATGTACTTATTATTGTCCAAATTGTGCTCGTATGTAATCAAATCTTAAGTTTTTTTAGTTTTTAAGGAAGAAATAAAATAAATTTTGTTGTTTTACATGAATTTTTATGGCAAATACTTATGTCAACGATATAAATAGCTTCTTTTGCGTGTTTTCATAGTATCTAGAATGCTTTTGAAACCAGAATATTTACATTGAATTAACACTATAGCGTATACATATTGTATTTGAATTAACAAAGGTATAGGAAAATTATATGCTGGGTGTTTGTCTAATAAACAAATCAACTATTATCGCGCGTATTATTATTTTTAGCAATTTCAACTACATAACAAAAATTATAGATTATTCTCTACGTATTTTCCATAGATTTAGAGATTTTCACGACACAAATGACAGAAAATAAAGCTTGTTTATAATTTATAAATAAACGATTTGACGTCTATCAACGATGATAATGGTTTGTATTATTATGCGAGAGGTACTGTGCTGGCCACAACAATCGTTAACGTATCAAGGGATGCTCGGTTAAGTGTATGGAGTGCTAGTACCTGTTTTGATGTATGGAAGCGAATGCTGGTGTATGTGAGTATGTAAGACTGGATCGCATGAAGAATAATTTAGTATATGGTTGGGAACAATGTTAAGAGAGTTGGTGTGAGTCAGTTGAGATGGTTTGGGCATGTGGAGAGAATAGCGAGTGAACGGCTTGTTAAGCGTATATATCTTGGTGAAGTTGAGGGTTTTCGATTGCGTGGCCGACCAGTGTGTAAGTGGATGGATGTGGTTGGTGAAAAAGATTCCAAGTGGGAAGAATGTATGAATGCGATTCTGAGTCTGGCCGTGGCGAAAGAAGTCTGCTTAGATAGGAATGTGTAGCCTAACTATTATTGTGATCCGGATGCGGTATTTCGCTACCGAAAATCGGTCACTTTAATATGTTTAAGAGTAAGGATTTGTTGTGGGACACGCGTGATTTTATGTATGTATGTTATCAATTATTCGATAGTCTATTGAACTAAATCCGAAATTATGTTGAGGGTTAATATACATATTCTATAATTTATTTTATCTGGTTTATATAATTTGTATTTAAAAATGTCACAGTGTTAAAGATGCCTTGTAAGATGTAATTATATAATTGGTATATCTAACTTGTTTATATGCCAGTCAAGTCTAATTTAAATAATTTTCTTTATGATTAAAATTAAAAAAGTCATTGTAAGGTCATAATTTTTGCCTGTTCAATAGAAAGAAATATTAGTTATGGTAATTATTGTATACTTTTACCATACCAAAAGTCATGGACAAATATTCCATGGTATTTACACCCATAAAAAATATATTTATAAATAGCTACAAGTATAATAACTTATAATGTAACCGTAAATTGTTACATAATTCATTCATAACAAGTTTATCCTATCAAAATTAATGGGGTCTCGTGGCCGTGTGCCCGAGTGTCTGGTCGCGAATCTGGGGACCCGGATTCGATCCCGACCGACACCAAAAATTACTTCGCATTTTAATGAAACTTAAACCCTGTGACGCACTCCACGCCAGCAATGACTGCCCGTGAGGTGACGCCTGGTAAGCGCCCGCACGGTACAAATATTCCATCATTACCGATATCTGTGTATGAAGCAGATTGGCACACCAAGCAATGGGTAATATGCCGTGATGAAATATTTATTTATTTACTTAAATAAATAGTTTTGATTTTGGTCAGCTATATAAGAATACTAGTAGTACACATATAATGATAATATTATTTAATGACATCAAATTTTTCTTTTCCGATTGTTTTGTTCCGTTGTTAGGTGACGAAAATTGGCCCATAACAATTTGGAAACTGTTTATACTCCTACGCAAAAATTATGACATTAATGTCGTAATGAATCTGCTTTTATATAATCTTAAACCATTTTTTTTTTAAACAAACTAATAAATAGTATTTATTCTTACTATACCAACGTTTCGGTACACCCTTGCACCTTCTTCAGGGTAAAGATCTTACAAATTGTTACAATACATATATACAATTTCAAAAAAATTCAGAGCATATACACATCCATTTGCTCTAAAAAACGATAACCGTATAACGTTGGTATAGTAAGAATAAATGCTGTTTGATTTCGAGTAATTGTTAACATCACAGTCGAGAAATTAATATTTTTACCTTCCGTCATCTATTGGTAAAAAAAATTCGATGGTGAGTTTTTAATGAATAAGCACGTTTTAGGGTTCCTAGAATACAGTTTACTGTTTTTACGATGATGTCTGTATGTGGGTGTGTGATCGTATCAGTGTGTCTGTGTGTGTGTGTGTGTGTGTGTGTGTGTGTGTGTGTGTGTGTCTGTGTGTGTGTCTGTGTGTCAAAAATTTCTCCTTTGATAAGTCCAATACAATTTCAAAAAAATATTCGGTTTGATTATTTTTTTCCTTCAAGTTCAATGCATATAAAATTAAATTTCATATATCAGCCAGCTATGCTATATAACCATAGAAACTGCTAATATATTCAGATAATTCTAATTGACAAATGTGAGTGTCATATGCAATTTACATATAATAATTTTACTGGAAATATAGGATCTTTTGCAAGAAAATTTATGTATGGAATTTGTACATAATACACAGGATTTTTAAAATGAAATATGCAGTAATAAAATAAGGATTTGTCCTTAAAATATAATTGAAATCCTCTCTAACTTTCATTTGACATTCTGAAATTATTTTCCTTCAATGATCTAACACTAACACCTCTTCTTTCTATTGAAAAAAATCAATAAACTAAAAAACAACATTTGATGTCATCTTCATTATTCTGTTCTGTAGCAAGTCCAATTCAGCGACATTGTTTTGTTTATATAACATATGAGCATCTCAGTGATCATGCTATGATCAACACCTGTTAATAGGTGACCTTGAATCTCAGATATTCATTTGTTATTTCATAATCATAAGGTGTAGGATGCTATTTAATTAATTGCGTATATACAAAAAGTATTGGAAAAGTTATGGTTTTTTATAGAAATTCTTCCAGACAGATTTTTGTCGTATTCCATATTCTTAGTATATTCAAGCCTTGTGCGAATTTATTTTCTAACACTTGTATTGAAAAATTCTTGATAAATTGTGTTTTCTTGAAGATAAAAGTATATTGAATACAAATTATACTTAACGGGATATCAGCAATTAAAACATAACTGTATCACTGTTGTAGGAGGCCATTTTATCATTAACAAAAACAAACATAATTATAATATACGTACAGTAAAATTTTTAAAAGATGTCCGATCAAGGGCACCTGTATCACGAACGAATTAACAAATAGGCATACATTTATCTCTTTCTTTTGCAAAGGCTGTAAGAGTGTGTGATAAGGATGGATATAACACGCTTGTCTTTCAAAAATTCATATTGTTTCGACTAAGTTAAGACATTCCATTTATAAACGATGCTAGTTGTTGATAATACTTTCGCTGTAACGTAAGTTTATTTATTAATTCAGATAAATTACCTGGATTCATAGCCGTACGTATAACGTTATATTCTGTCAGAGACACTGACATTGTGTCAGTATCTTATTTTTAACATATTTGGTTTTACATTTGCTTATAAACTTACTAGTTGACTTATTTTTGAATTTTGAATGCTTTTCCTGTAATATATATATATTTATAATAATAAAATAACAGTAGTATCTTACGTACCCTCATAAAAACTAAGCAAACGACACTACTGAATTTGTCATGATGGGCGGAGCAAAAATCTGAATTCATACAATTCGTAGACAACCTTGATCGGACATCTTTCAAAAATTTTACTGTACCTTGAAAGTTATAGGAAAATAAATACTATTTAATTTTTACCATCCGTCGCTTTCAGTAAAGGAAGGTATTGTCTTTGGTCAAAAAATTCGATTGTTTCTAATAAATAAGCATGTTTTGGAGTCCCTAAAATACGAATTTGCTAATTTTACGATGAGTGTGTGTGTATGTGACGATAGGTTTCGGATCGCATAATTCCAATACCACGATTCCAAAAATTTTAAATAATATATTATTCTCTATACGATGTGATTTCATTTTATATTCAATAGATATAGAGTTAAAGAATTATAAAGATATTAAATTTGGTATTAAATATTTTGTTTATGATTCTTTTAAATATCGTGTTAAAAAATTGTATAATTCATATGTTTAGTTTGCAATACTATGGCTGTCCGATTTCATCAAATCTTTGTTGTAAAAATACCTTTGTTGATTTATAAATATCTGTTATAATAACGGTATGGGTTAGTTGGAAAAAGAGCCCTAGGCTGGACCTCGCCTTATATTTTATTTATTTATATACGAGGTCTAGCTATTAAATAACGAGACTTCTAATGAAAAAGAGTTTTATAAATTTTGGTCACTGTTTGCGGAGTTGAAACAGAGACAGACCTGGACGTTGGTCATCTTCGGTGCTCTCTCGGCCTTCAGAAAACTGTTTATACCATTGGAAAACATCCGCACGAGATAGAGAATTCTCACTATAGGCCTCTTTCAACAACTTATAGCACTCAGTCGGAGTTTTTTTTAATTTAACGAGAAATTTCACATTGATCCGTTGCTCGTGTTTTTTTAACCTCTATAGAAAAAATCTGTTGTGGCCAGCACAATACCTCTCGCCACTTCCTTTTTTTGGTTACATAAGTATAGGGCGCGAACGGTAATGTTACATTTTTGGGCTTGACAAGCAAATGTGTGGGCCCGTTTCAGAATGATAATTAGTAATTATGTACATAGATGTCAAATGTTAGAATTTTTCATTAAAAATTTCAAGATTTTCTAAATTTACGTAGTTAATTTATCACCAGGAGTTTAAAGTTTACTTGTATGCCTTAGATATGTAACATTTAATTCTGCTCCACATGGAATTGGAAAATCACTAAATTTAGAATGAGAAATTATGATATTTGACATCTATATACATAATTACTAGCTATCATTCTGACATGGGCCCCCATATCTGCTTGTCAAGGCCAACAAAATCATATGACTGCTCGCTCCCTATTGTATTTAACATTTCTTGTATACCTACACTCTACACCAAAAATTCTACTTACGCATATATCTATTCCATATATATTTAGATTGTTTAATTTTAAATTCATTTTTGATGAAGAAATTTTGTCCTCTTCTAATTTTTCGAAATGTTTCCAATTCTATTAATACATTAAGAAATAATATAATGTATGTACTTCCCAGAAAAAGTCTTCAGTAATGTCTTCGGATTTCTGACACTGACATTATCTGTCAGTTACAAACAAATTAAATTTTCAACTATTTTCCATGGCCATTCTTTCGACTGTAAAATTTATTATAACAGATTATTTTACATACTATATTTCTTCTATCTCTAAATCTATAGAATATATTGTAAAATATTTAAATGTATCAGAAAGAGAATTTATTTTTCTTTAATATTATCAAGAAAAAATTTCAAAAAATATTATTTAAAAGATTTTTTTTCAAGAATCTTCTACTTCCGGTTGTCCAATTGTTACCAAAACCTTTTCAGATCTTCCCATGAATGTCCGATTGGGAAATACGTAGTTAAAAAAATTTAAAGTCTTATAGTTTTTGAGTAACCGTCCTTCCAACATCCCACACACACACACACATCCACACACACACACACACACAGACATCATCGTAAAAATGATAAAATCGGATTGTAGGGACCTTAAAACGTGCTTATTCAATAAAATCTGGATATGCGATTTTTAGCATGAATGCAATACCTCTCTTAGCGAGAGGTAAAAATGTTTTCGTACCGGAATAGTAGACATTTCCAGCTATACAACGCTGCATTCGTTTCCCCCCCTGCCCCTCTAGGGCGCCTTCTGCGCGCGCAGTCTTGTTATTTAATAGCCAGACTTTGTATTATTTGAGTAAAATATTAAAATTTTCCATAAATCTACTAATTTACTTTATAAATATTGTTTTAACCACTCATTATTTTCTAAGTAATTTATCTCTATTTCGTTAGGATTTGAATCCGGGTATATAGAGCTATAATTATTACCTCTACGCACTGAGCAACTCGATATAACGTAGGTATATTCATGGAGACTTCAACGTTGGAGTAAGCAACCAGACTTCGCTTAGTAACATAAACATACGTTGTTTTTTGTTTTTATAAACATGTAGTATGTGGGAGTGAATTGTTAATACGTTTATTATAATATATTGACATTACTTTTACGTAGAAATATAAGATTTTGTAGGAGGAACTCAAATATTTAAATTATTTGATGTAGGTTTATTTTATTGAATAAATACATATTATTGTATCTTGTTGGTATATTTTTTGAGAGTAACAGTTCTGCCTATAAACAAGTTTCAATAATATTTATAAAATAAATATATCATCACGGCATATTACCCATTGCTAAATGATGAAATATTTGTACCGTGTGGTCGAATTTAACATTTCTTGTATATACAAATAATTGAAATTGTATCTATTCTTACGTTCCATGAGGAATTTTCTCCTACTCTTCTAATATATTCAAAATTGTTTATATTCACTGACGGTATTAGCGGTATTTCTTAAGAATAAATGTAATATTACCTATAATTTTAAATATTTAATTAATAATACAATAAGATATTTTAAATGTATTTCGAGAAAAAGCTTTCTGTAATGTTAATAAAACTGTTGAATTTTGACACTGACATTTTGCATTTATCTGTCAATTGTAAGCATTTGTATATCTCAACTGGTTTCCTTGGAGTTGTTTGGGCAGCGAGATTTATTACAACAGATTATTCTATCAAAAAATATCTCTTAAATTTTTTAAATGTATCAGATTTAGAATTTAAAGATCTTTATTATTGTTACCAAAACCTATTCAACTCTTCCCATTAATGATAAATTGAGGAATCCGTAGTTAAACAGGTCTTTAGTTATATAGAATTTGAGAAATCGTACCTCCAACATCCTAACATACACACACACACACACACACACACACACACACACACAAACACAGACATCATCGTAAAAATGTTAAAATTAAATGCGGATATGCGATTTTTAGCATGAATCCAATACCTCTCTTAGCGAGAGGTAAAAATATGTCAACAACAACAATAACAACGACTTTTTTTTGTTTGTGCCATGTTGCTAACGCTTGTTTGTTTACGTTTGGTTTTTGTTTTTAATTAACAGATAGTCCAGAGTCGGACCTGGGACGAAATGACTACAGAAGACAAAAATTAACTGGTGAGTTTTTTTTTTTATTTATTTTCTTGCATTTGCACTGTACTGCATTTTAGCTGCATTTTGTTGCACATGAATATGCTGGGTATATAGAAAGAAAATGTAGCTATAGTTGGAGGAATAAATATTTGGAACTCATTATAGATTCAGCCAATTGGGCGTTATAAAGTTTTATGGACTTTGCGGTAATGCTACTCGGAGCCAGGTAGAGTTTTCTGTCCTGGGCCGTACCCGAAATTTGCATTCAAGATGTACTTTTAAATCTGTATTAAAATAATAATTTGTTTTTAGTGTATATCTTCTAACGTGAATTTGTAAAGTGAAAAGAGATTAAAATATCATAAGATGTTTCCTAATTATGTACTTTTAACTCTGTATTCAAATAACAATTTATACAAACATTGAGTATGATTTTTTTTAATACGGCCCATTTCTTACCCTAAAATTGATGCCTTCAAGTTCGAATAATTTATGAGTCCTGACCGCAAACAAACCCAACCGTCCATAAAAGATTGTAAACCCTGCATAAGTCAGTTCCAAATATTTATTCCTCCAACTATAATAGATACTGTATTTATTTGTTATAAAAATATTTTTTATCTATTATGGGTCCATAGTAAATAATGTCATAAATATTTTAAAAAGTTTATATTTATCTGATTATTTGTATTTTGTGGAGTAAATATTTTTTTAATGCTGCAAATTCTTTTATGTATAATCTAAAATCATTATATTTGAAAGGCAAACGATACAAAATAACTAGAATGTTTCCCAGATTACAGTTTGCATTTTATTTTCCTAAAACGTCTCGACTTTCGAGTGATTCAATACGGTGATTCATCGTTGCATTACTTGTCACTCAAGTTTATGAGATTCTTATACAAGTTATTTTGTTGAATGGAAATCCAGTTCACTAAGAATACGTACAGACATACACAATTCTATATATAGATAGTACGTTCGTTGTATATCGAAAAAGGAAGGATTTAAAATGAATATAAATATATATTTTAGTTTCTTGTTATTATTTTTAAATAAGTATATATCACGGCGTGTACCCGTTACTGGATGTATCAATCTGGTTTAATTCACTCAGAATTGAAACATTTAAGGTTAAGTTTTGCAAAATAAAAGAATAAAGAAAAAAAAATTAAAAATCTGTTACATAAATTTCACACGAAATTGTAAATTGTACTTGACACTGATATATATCAATTAGTAATATTGAATTATTGAAACTGTTGAGCTGTGAACAGATTATTTTATAGATTATATATCTATATCTTTAAACCTATAGAAGGTATAATAAATTTTTTAAATATTTATAATAACATAAATTTAAATAATATTTAGAAGATTTTTGTTAAAATACTACTACTTCCGGTTGTCCAATTGTTACCAGAATCTATTCAACTCTTCCCATTACTGTTAGATTGAGGGATCCGTAGTTACACAGGTCTTTAGTCTTATAGAATTTGAGAAATTGTATCTACAACCTCACACACACACACACACACACACACAGACATCATCGTAAAAATGTTATTATCGGATTGTAGGGATCTTAAAACATGCTTATTCAATAAAAAAATCTGATGTGGACACCACACGACTTCCTTGTACGATTATTAAAACTATACATATTTTTTTAATAACTAAATTACAAAATATTAATTTTAACTTCAAAACGGTAAGATATATAGCGACCATAATCTAACCCGGTTCTTTTTAAAGAGAGTTTTGATTACAACAAAGAAATATTTGATTACAACAATGAATATGACTAATTTCACAATAAAAATATAATATTTGTTATTGTACGAATCACAAAATTGCACATATTTAACGTAATTTGACATGAACATTTTTTTTTTGTCCTAATCCATAGCAAGCTTTATTACAAAAAAATAATTTTTAAATTTACATATCTTGCTTATATAAAGGGCTAATTTGATAATACTTGATGTGCTAGACGCAGAAATTAATTCTCTAAAACTTTTATTTGAAGCATTTATTTCTAAAATCAAAATAAAATCATTTTATTCAAACTGTTAACAACTTCAAGTAATGTACCACTTCCGGTTAGCCTATTTTAACCAAAATCTATTATGTTATTTCGATTGACATAAAAGTCTTGTATACCAAATTTGAAAAGTTTTGGATTATATTTTAAAACAGTTTTTCATTAAAATCTATTATAGGCTTTATGTAAAGTGCCACTTCTGGAAATTGTGTAATAACCAGAAAGAGAGGTGCACAACTAGATGTTATAGGAGTCCTAAATACAAAATTTCAACTTTCTACGGCTTACCGTTTTTGAGTTATGCGAGACGTACGTACAGACGTCACGACGAAATTAGTCAAAATGGATTCAGGGATGATCAAAATGGATATTCCCGCTGAAATCTGAAAACCGAAATTTTTCGCGATTACAATACTTCCTTTACTTACGTACAAGGAAGTAAAAAGATAAAAAGGAAAACAACTTCCTTTCGAGATTAGTATAATACTAATATAGTTTGCTCTATATTATCATTGGATACCTGGGCTATATGTGTAAAATGAAAAATATATTTAAATATTATTTTAATCTATTGTTAATGTGTCCATGATACGTTAAATGATAGAAGTATGTCTTAGATTATATCTAGTAAGTAGTATTTAGGTACCCAGCATATATTCTAACTGTATAGTGCACTATGCCATATGTGTGTATGTGTAGTTTATTATTTTTGCACTTGCTTGCATTTGTTATTGCACTGTGACGTCGCTTCCGCCTTGTAGACGTGGAAGAGGAAGTGGATGAAAATGATGTTGACACTGTGGACAAATGCACATCGCCTAGTCCCAGAAAAACAAGAAACTACTCAGGTAAGACAATTTTGTTCAATTTTTGTAAAGAAATTTTATAAAGTTTTTGTAAAGCATTTTATGTTTTTTTTATTTGTGTGTTCTCACTTGCTTTGCACATTATGTTCTCCACACATCATGCTCTCTACACATCATGTACCCTGCACATCATTTTGCATGTCAGTGAGTAGCAATATATCCATGGATACTTTATGGGATATACACCCAAGGCGTCTTAGCGAGGCTGGACTACGACGACATTCAGGTAGAAATGAAAAATAGTGATTAAAACACTAAGCTATACATTCTAGCTTCATAGCTTATAGCTTAAACATTACAAGGGCGCTGTAGGTTTCATTAAATTTTTAATTTATGGTGCAGGTGTTTTAATATTTAGGTATATTTAAACATAAAGACAGTAAGTATATAATATTGTTTCAGTTTTCATAAAAAATTTGAATGGACTACAACAATTAACATAAGGTTTCCCATGTTAACATACTTGGTCCAACGTTTTTCTAACTTTTCGATTCCATCCCGAAAATGGTTTTCGTAGTTGTAAGGGTTTTTGATCCAATTAATAATAATTTATATATTATTGGCTTGTTATTAATATATAAAATTTTGTATTCCTTTTTCTTCACACTGTATTCTTGTAGATACCAGCGTTGTACTTACTGAAGACACCGACGCCTTTATTATTGGAATGCGAGTTTGGGTCGGTGGTACAAAACCAGGTCAAATAGCTTATTTGGGAGAGACCCAATTTGCTCCTGGCGAATGGGCTGGGGTGGTATTGGACGAACCTATTGGTACGACGCATAATAATACAGAGCAAAGTCAAATAAAAACTACATACATAATTCTCTTGATTACAATCAATTATTAAAATCGGATTGTAGGGACCTTAAAACGTGCTTAATCATTAAAATCTGGATATGCGATTTTTAGCATGAATATCTCTCGCGATTAATTTAATAATTTATAAATTTATTTAAATAATAATAGTGCGACCGGCATTCAAAGGGGGTTTGATTACATCAAAGAAATGCTTGATTACAACAAAGAAATGCTTACAATAAATACACACAGTGTCAGTATTTTATTTTTCACATATTTGGTTTTACAATAATTACAATTGTTTTACACCGGATGTAATTAAACCAGTCTAGACGCGTAAGGGTTTTTATATTACAATAGCTTGTAACTAAAATACTTTTTACGAAAACAGTTTTACCAAACAATATTTGGACTGTGGTTGTTTTTGCCACGACTTCTTCAATTTTGTTCATTTTAGGACATTTTTAAGGTTTTCATTTGACTTTGGCTCGTATGTACAAATACATTAGACCTTTGTTTCTACCCTAAACATCTTGTAGGTAAAAATGACGGTTCTGTTGCCGGTACTCGTTACTTCCAATGTGAGTCTAAGAAAGGAGTTTTCTCTAGACTGACTCGACTTACTTTAAGTCCTCTGGCGGAACCAGAAAGTCCGAGTTCAATTCCAGGTACACCAACTGTTCCGAGTACACCTAGGGGATTGGGGGCAGCTACTCCAAATGGGTCCAGAAGGGCATTAAGCCCAACAGGAAGTGTGAGAAGTGTTAGGAGCACTGCTATGAGTGTTGGTAAGGAGAAAAAAAAATGTTGTCACTCGAGTGTACCTATTCAAAAATTTGTTCTATGTTCAAAATAAAATTTAAGCTAATGCAGTTTATATTTGCAATATAATTTTTAACATTATATACACATATTGCATCAAAATAGTTAAAAGCTAATATCAAACACTGTAACAGATGAAATTTCTTTATTTTCCGTAGAAAAGTTTTCTTTTTGAACTGTACCACTCGCACTAACACATACACAAATATTTCAATGTTGAAGAATAGCTGTGGCAACGTCGCACCTAGATATTTATCGGTACATTCGGGTATAAAAGTAATAAGATATTTTGAGATATAATACTAATTCTAAACTACAAATGGAAACTGCAAAACAAATTAATATATTTCTTAAAATTACAAAAGTATTATACTGTTTAAAGTTTTCATGCTTTTCACGTAGAATACCAATTTAAAATTCCTTCGAATGTACGTCTGAAATTCCTTTAACCAAAGATCACCTCTTAAGGTACGGTTTCCTAGACGCGACAAGCCGCGGCGACAGGTCGCGCGGCACCTCTGCGTATAGGCAAATTGTAAGAAGTGGTTTCCTCGGCGCGACCGCGACTGCGCGGCAAATCGTCTGCCGCGGCGACAAACGAATGACTGGTATAGTGAGCAGTACTCCGCGACAGTCGCCGGCGACAGGATAGCGAAATCAGCATTTTCAGCTTTAGATGATGGGAAATTAGTTAAAGAAGTTCGAGAAAATAATGTTTTGTATGATATGATCAATGATAAGTATAAATATGTAATATATAAAGACGAAATATGGATGGGGATTACAGAGAAAATAGAAAAATTAGGTAATTGTAAATGAAATAATATAAAAAAACTTAATGCTGTTATAAATTGAAATTTACATTTGTAAAATGTAATTATTTTGTAACATAATTCGCTTCATTTCGAACTGCAGCTGTCGCGTCTAGGAAAACAGTAATGCTCTGCGACTAGCGATCGGAGTAAAGTCGCGGCGACCAGCCGCCGCGGCTTGTCGCGTCTAGGAAACCATACCTTTAAGGTAGTTATATCGTGAAATCATTTTCAACAGAATTAATTGAAATTTTAAGTTCATCTCAACTGAAGTATAATGTACCTGCTCTACAAGTTTTAAAACAATTGACCGAGCGGTACCTGAGATATTTGCAATTAAATTTGGCCTTTTTAACACGTGAAGAATAGGAAATGGCAAAATAAACACAACATTTTAAATTATAACTTTTATATCCACTATGACATTTAATCGAAAAACTAGTATGTTATAGTAAACTAATTAACGGATTTTATGTAAAAATTACCCAGATTTAATTTTATTGTCTCTAGAAAATTTTAATCTGAAGATATGATAAATAGGTAGAATTATACTTGACAACCATGTACAAGCGTTTCAGATGAAGTATCAGTTAAGTTAACACCCGCTTGGTATTAGCGAATAAGAGGTGATCTTAGGCTAAAGGAATTTCAGACGTACATTCGAAAGAAATATTTTTGAAATTGGTATTTTACGTGAAAAGCATGAAAACTTTAAACAGTATAATACTTCTTTTGTAATTTTAAGAAAGAAATATATTAATTTGTTTTGCAGTTTCCATTTGTAGTTTAGAATTAGTATTATATCTTAAAATATCTTATTACTTTTATACCCGAATGTACCAATAAATGTCTAGATACGACGATGCCACAGTTATTCTTCAACATTGAAATACGACACTTGTGTATGTGTTAGTGCGAGTGGTACAGTTCAAAAAAAAACTTTTCTACGGAAAAATAAAGAAAATTCATATGTTACAGTCGTTGATATTAGTTTTTAACTATTTTGATGCAATCTGTTTATACAATATAATGTTAAAAAATATAAGTTATTGCAAATATAAACTGCATTAACTTAATTTTTATTTTGAACATAGAACAAGTTTTTGAATAGGTACACTCGAGTGACAACTACCTTAAAGCTTAATTTACATGGAACGTTATCACCGTTGTGGCCGTCAACCGTTCACGCCGTTAAGACCGTATGGTCCGTAGTGGGGATTTTAGAGGGAATTTCATATTTAGTAACTTCTGAAAAAACAAAAATAACTACATCTCTACGTTATCATCTGTCATCTATAGCTACTGTTTACATTGCGATCGCGAAAGTGAAAAATGAATATAAATATAAAGCCCCGCGATTGTTTCTATATCCATAGTAAATACACAAATATGAGATTTTAGATTACACAATTCTACACAAGTACGAAAACTTATATTTATATCACTCAGTTGGCTAACCTGATTTATGAAGAACTAACTCAATGTACGCAAGCGCAGCGGTCATAACGGCCGACAGAATAGAACACTGTTCTAATTTGACCTTGAACGGTTGCAACGTTCGCGCCATTAATCATGTTTGATTTTAGCCAATCAGAGTCGAGAACGGCCACAACGGCCGACGGTGATAACGGCGACAACGTTCCATGTAAATTAAGCTTTATTATTCGCTAATACCAAGTGGGTGTTAACTGATACTCCAACTGGAACGCTTGTACATGGTTGTCAAGTATAATTCTACCTATTTATCGTTTCTTCAGAGTATAATTTTCTAAATTCTAATTAAATGTCGGTATGGATATAAATAATTTAAAATGTGTTTATTTTGGCATTTCCTATTCTTCACGTGTTAAAAAGGCCAAATTTAATTGCAAATATCTCAGGTACCGCGTGGTCAATTGTTTTAAAACTTGAAAAGCAGGTAGATTCACTTCAGTTGAGATACACTTAAATGGTTTGACGATATAACTACATTAAATATAACTATTTTAGCATCATCAATCGCTACATCTCCCTTGAAACCAGGCACCAGAGTCATCGTTTCATCATCTCAGGGTTCCAAACCCGGCACGCTCCGTTTCAATGGCCCCGTTTATTTCGCTAAGGGAACCTGGTGTGGTGTCGAACTCGACGAGCCTTTAGGCAAAAACGATGGTTGTGTCGAAGGGCGTCGTTATTTTACCTGCCCCCCTAAATATGGTCTGTTCGCCCCCTTGGGGAAAGTTACTAGGAGTCCGTCAGCGGCCATGAGAAAACCATGTGTGGTACACAGGTCGGGGAGTAGGGAGAGTTTGGGGAGTATTGCGAGCGGGGTGGGGAGTATGGCGGGGAGTACGGTGGGGAGTGTGCAGAGAAGGGTAAGGATGGGAGTGGGGAGTGTTAAGGTAGGTTGAATTGGCAGGTGCAAATGTGGCAAGAGGCTAATGGTGAAGTACATCAACACATTTTTTTGTATAGGGTTTTTTAGAACTTCAGGTACAAAATTTAAGGGCTAAGTGCCTGAGAACAAGGAAAAACATAAACCACGTTTATTGTATTTTTATAGTCTATCTACGAGGATGAATTATATATAAACGGAACTATTTTTTTTTAATTCTGGGTTTACTTTAAAAAGTATACAACAAAATATATAATCCCCCTCCCTAGAAACGCATTTTTCCCAACAGATAGGAAGCTTTTTAATATCTTTATAGTAGAAACCTGCCGTTCACTGAGCAATGGTCTGGGTTCCGTGGCAATTGGTAAAAGAAGACACCAATTACTTCAAATATAATTTAACTACAAAATATTGTTACACTTAAAGTTAACAATTATAATTCAGTGTGTGTGGCAAGGTAGCAAACCTCTTCCACACGTTTTTTTCCTCGTTCGTTTTGAAGGCCGGTCCACTTCTAGGTTGACTGTTGGGTCTGCTTCCAACGAAACCTTAGTTGTTGCCTCGCCAACCGTCAGCCTCTTTCTGCTAACCATCCGGGTCACGCCCTTCCCATGAACCATTGCGGCTCGCCGTTTCCGCCATTTCTCTGCAGCCCACTACTTTGCCGACACACTAACATACAATATTTAATTCTGTAAATAACTAATGGAGGGGCCTGTCACAGCCATTGGAGCACAAACTCCTTCACTGCACGGTCGTCGTCGAATCGATGACCTCCCATTCCATTATGCGTCTATTAGTGTTCATGAGATTCCGAACCGTCTCGATGTTGACTTCGGTAACGCTCGTCCTTTGGCAGCAATCGGGGCTTTGATTCTAGACCCGTCAGAGAACTTATGTCAAGCAAAAACACGGGTCCTTAAAAAAATGTTGTCCCTGTATTGGGCGTTCCGAACTGCCCCGATGTTGACTTCGGTAACGCTCGTCCTTCGGCGGCAATCGTGACTCTGATTCTCACCTTTCAGAGAACTCCTTATGCCAAGCAAAGACACGGGTCCTTAAAACGTGTTGTCCCCGCACCGGGCCTTCAATCTTCGCAAAATTTCGATTGGACTTACGCCTTCCTGGCCAAAAACTTGATAATAATTCGTTGCTCCACGGAGACATGTCCTTCTTGTTCGCTCATAGTTTTCTTAACGAATTGGGGTTATGTCTACCCCCTTCCTAACAGCCCAAGTTACCTGCTAATCAACTCCATACGGGTCTATGACCCGAATTAAAAAAAAATCAGTTTTGTTTATATTTGACAAAATGCCTTCTTCCTCGGACATAGTTGAAGATCAGACCTATGATGGTTAAGCTTTTTTTACTCATTTTGGTCAGTCTTATATGCCCTTAAGATTTATACCCAAAGTTGATAAATACCTGTATTGATAAAATAAATATGAATATTTTTGCCACTGAAAAATGCCAATTTATCCTTGCAGTTTTGATGTTTTGCCATTATATTATTTTATAACATTTTATTAATAATTTAATTCATAGATTATAGTTTGTATGCATTTGCTATGCAATATATTATATTAATAAAGTTTTATTTTATGTTGTATTATTTTATTTTAATATAGTTGTACTAATGTATTTTTTATTTTCTGTGATATCTTGTATTAATAAATTTTATTATTTTTCGAAATAGTGCATATATTATATACCCAAAGACGGGTGTAGAAATTTAAAATATATACAATACGTTTACTAAAAGCATTTTATATACAGGTTGATTGTTTTAAATATTATGAAAAAAAAGCCCAACCCCAAATGCATTCGTACCCTCTGAAAAAAATATATTAACAACAAGAAGAAATAAATTTTTAGATTACAATAGTTAAGACTATATTTGGGCAATTTTTTATTTTATGTATTAATAAAGTGTACTGGATTTAAATATGTTATTACCTAAATTTATCATTTTAACAATAATCTACGGGCAAATATATGACAACAAACACGTGCTAATTTTTTTTGTTCCAACAGTAAATAATACAATATTTATGTTGCATTATTTATTAATGTACCACCTACAACAAGAATAAATAAACTTCTGGATGATTATTACTCCAATTCAACAAATACATTATAATAAAATTTCTTAGGTTTAATAATATTTGCAAATAAACCATTGTCTGCATGTGCAAATGTTTTCGTCTTTAATAATTCGCAAATTTATTAAAATAATAAAATTTAAGATGGCAATTAATTGAGTATATTGTCAGTTACTTACCCTCAGTTTTATAAATATAACATAAATATTGTATTATTTACTGTTGGAACGAAAAATTTTGGGACTTGTCTTTTGTCATATATTTGCCCGTAGATTATTGTTTAAATGAGAAATTTAGTTAATAACATTGTATTTAAATCCAGTATACTTTATTAATACATAAAATAAAAAATATTCAAATATAGTCTTAACTATTGTAACCTAAAAAAATATTTTTTATTGCTGTTAATATATTTATAAAATATAAATAAAAGATGCACTATTTTTCGTGTGTTATAAAATAATAATAATATCTTGCACGTTTTTGAGTTGCCTGCCGTTTGTTATTAATGTAAATTTATTTAAAAAAAATGTCTAACAATGAATTTTTTAACAGAGTCCTCCGAAAACTGTGACCCCACTTTCACGAACGCCTATGCAGGTAAGATACAATGAAGTATATTTTTACATAGGTGGCATGTATTTAAAAATAAATTAAAATTGGAAATAATTTTTAAAATGCTTAAATAATTTCATAATTATTATTGAATATGCTTTACTGTGTAAGTGTGGTTGAGAATACTCTACAAATATACAAACTGCAGTTGTTTTTAGTAAATACACAAGTAAAACATTACTTACAACATATATTTCAACAATATTTTTTTTTTAAAAAATATTGTTGAAATACATATTTTTCGTAGGAGGTGTTGCGAGAAAAGGAACACCATATAGAGCAACTAATGCGAGAAAGAGAAATAGATAGATCTGAAATTTCCAGAGCCGCAGCGATCGCAGATAAAGCAGAAAATGATTTATTAAGTTTACAACAAGATTATGAAAAAGTATGAATAAAAAACATACAATTTTACTTTTTAAAAATGTCTGATCAAAGTTATCGTCAAATTCAGTGTTATTTTGTTATTATAAAAATATACAGCCGAACTAGGACTTTAACATGTAAAATGAGACTTTCTTAATTTCCTGCTTCCCTAATTATTTTAGGTAAAAAAGCCTCAAATAAAAATTATGCGTCTGAATCTATAAGCAAAATTAATTTTGTATGCCTTGTAACAGCAGAAATTAGGTGTAAAAATGTCAAACCACAAAAATAGCAATAGCCATGGAATTGAGAAATAAATAACAAATGTGTAACGATTTATGTCATGTTAGAGTAATTTATTTTTATTAGGTATTATTACCTCCCGCTACCCTTGGTAAGGGAGGTAAAGGGATCGTGCTAAAAATCGCTTATTGAGATTTTAACATTTTCACGATGATGTCTGTGGGTGTGTATGTGTGTGGATCTTTTGGGCACTAACTCAAATACATCATCCAGATACTTTTGAAACCATGTATTTTTACCTTATTCTAAGAAAAAATGGCACTTTACTTGAAGCTCAAGATAGTTTTTCTTCAAAAAATACCTTTAAATGTTACTTTTTCGCAATTTGTTATTATAAAAATTAAAGATTATTCCATTTTTTACAGGTTTGCATTAATATCTTTTCTAATATTTTATGGGTAAATTTATAAATATAAAAATTATATCTCGAAACTTATGCTATAAACACAACTCCATGGTTACACAGTTCAGCTCAAATGTTTGTAACTGACGAAAAAATAATTATTTCAAATTAATAACAATAACGTTTTAAAAAGAAAATTGTAAATAGAACAATAGTTATATGGAAAGGAACTTAATATACATAATTTCTAAATATATTATCACATCATATTACCCATTGCTGGGTGTGCTACTCTGCTTTGTACACAGATTTCGGTAATGATAGTGACATTGCTATAGTTATTTTTGAGGCGATTTTCGACATTTTTATACCTAATTTCTGTTGTTACAAGACACAAAATTATTTTTGTTTATTAATTTAGATGTCAAATTTGCCCTACAATGTCAGTATTATCAACAACGAGCATCGTTTTAAAAGTTGTAACTAAATCAAAACAATATTCTTATCATTGTAAATACGAGAGACAAATATATGTTATCTAGTCAATTCGTTCATAATATAGATAACTTTTATCGTACATTTTTAAAAATTAAAGTATGTAATTAACCCTAAAAGCTTTGGAAAAAAGAAATGTTGAAAATTTGTATTTTTTTTAGTACCGCTTAGAAAATGAATTAAAACTTAAGGAACACTCCTTCATGATTCAAGAATTAGAAAAACAAAAATTAGAAATTTTAAGTCAACTTGAAGACGAAAAGAAGAAACTAGAAGATGCCACGTTTAGATTCGAAGAAGAATCTTTAACGAAAGACGACATTGAAGTACATTTCTTCATTTTTTAATAAACATTTTTAATTAATTTAATCTTCAATTCTAGGCAGCTAACCAATCAAATCTCACGAAAATATTGCAGCTTGAAGACAGCTTAAAAGAAGAAAAAATGAAGACTGAAAAACTTGAACATCAAACCAGACGTTTATTTGAAACGGAAGAAATTTTAGCGAAGATACAAGAAGAAATGGAAAATCTCCAAAAATCTCAGGATAACACCACGAAAAACATTAAAACAAAAGATGAAGAAATAATAAACTTAAAACAAAAACTTGAAGAACAAAACGTTTGCTTGCTTCAAGAACAACAGAAACTTAAAGATAAAACAAAAGACATTGAAGTTATCATTGAAGAAAACAACATTCTATTGAAACAAAAGGAAGAAAATTTGAAGAAATCTAATGAAGAATTGCTTACAGCCAATAAATTATTAAAAGAAAAACATATTGGAAACGAAATAACATTATTGAAAGAACTAAAAAAAATAGAAATGGATTTAAGTTCCAAAACTTTTGATTGTGAAAATTCTTCAGAGAAAATTAAAGATTTAGAAAAGAAGATCTCCTTGCTACAAGAAGAACTCAACAGTGTTAAAAATCAAGACGGCGACAGCGAAAAAGAAAACAGATGGAAAAACAATGTTGAAGATATTCGTCAAATTTTAAGAAACACTGTTTCTGAACTACTAAGAGTTAGAAAAGACTACGCTATACAATTACTAGAAAAAGATATTTCATTACGCGAAAAAGATATCAAACTTACTTATGAAATTATGGAAATACAAAAGTTAAAGCAAGATTTCGCTCAGACAATTTCTGAATTAAATCAAAACTCGAAATCATGCCGAGAACGGTACGCAAAGCAAATCGAAATGCGAAATCTACAAATTGAAGATCTGCTAAATAATCTTCAATCTAAATCCAAAGAAATAATAGGAAGAAATTTGTTTTCTTCAAAGTTGGAATTTGAAAATAGCCAAACGAACATTTTAATGTCAAAATTGAAATGTGAACTTGATATAATTTCAAACAAACATGAAGAACAAACAAATTATCTTCAAAAAGTGTTAGAAGAATTGAAAACAACCAAATTACAATGTTCCGAATTAAATCGAAAACATCACAATTCCGAAAAAATGATTTTAGATTTAAAACAAATTAAATTTGATTATGAACAACAACTTAAAACAATCATAGAAGCATCTAACAACGATCAACTGAAAATAATAAATGAAGAGTTGAAGAAAACAGAACACCAGCTAGACAATTTAAAACTAGAAATGATAAAAAAACTCGACCATTCTTTCCAAACTGAACAAGAATTACGGTACAACCTCCAATCCATTCAAGAATCTCAACAAATTGAAAAATCCCACCTTCAAAATCTTCTTCAATCTTCACAAAACTCCGAAGCCATCTTCAAAGAAAAGCTTCAAAATCAAACAACAGATTCCATCAAAATTCAAGAACAGCTCCAACAACAGATTCTAGACCTTTCTAGAAATCTAGAACGAAATGAACTAGAATACAAGAAACAGATTGAAGTTAATCTAGACAAGATAAAAGAGCTAGAACAAATTCTAGAAATGGCTGTTGCAGAACATCAACAAGAAAGCTCAGAGCTTTCTAGAAGAATTGAAGAATTAACACAAGAAAGAGATAATTTGAAGATTAATATTAAAGAAAAAACAGAATTATTAATAGAAGCACAAGAAAATGTGAAAGACTATGCGTCTAATTTGGATACTACACACGAGAAACAGCTTTCTTCTTTGAAGAATGATTTAGAACAACAGAAAAATCAAATTGAAGAACAATTGAAGACTATTGAAGTCAAGAATGAAGAAATAAACAACTTGAAAAAAGAACAACAAATTTTAGAAACAAAATTAAAAGATGAAACATTGAAATTTGGTCAAACAAATGAAGAAAAAACAAAAATAATTGAAGATAACTCCCAAATGAAGATCAACATTCAACAAAATGAAGAAAATTTGAAGATATTAACCCAAAAAATTGAAGACATCTCTCAAGAAAAAACAAATTTTGAAAAACTATTAAACGAACATCAAAAACAAATTCAAATTTTAAATGAAGAAATAAAAAATCTTCAATTATCAAACTCCAACATACAAAACACAATTTTAGAAAAAGATACCCATCTTTCTTCAATTTCAGAAGAAATTAAACAACTCCAAACTTTAAAAACCAATTTAGAATCTTCAAATATTGAAAAGGACAATAAAATATCTGTTCTTTCTTCACAGCTGGAAGAAATAATGAAAGAAAAAGGATCATCTTCAGAAACATTCGCCGCCCAAGAAAAGAAGATAATGGATCTGAATATGAACCTTCAAAAAGCTGCCCAAGAAAAATCTTCGATCAACAATGAACTTAACGACAGAAACAATGATATAAGCTTATTAAAAGAATCTTTAACGAAAAAAGAAGACGAATTTCTTCAAAATCTTCGCACGAGAGATGAAGAAATATTACAGTTGAAGCAGAAAATTGAAGCAATCTTAAAAGAAAAAGACAGTATTTCTAAAACCATGACAGATTCTGAAATAAACATGTCTTCGTTGACAACTGAAATTGAAAATTTAAAAACAGTCAAAACAAAACTTGAAGAAATTGGAAAAGAAAACGAAGAAAAGCTTCTTCAACTCACAACCAATCTACAAAATGTTTCTTCAGAAAACTCTGAAAAATTAGAAAAACTCCAGCACTTAGAAAAAACATTACAAGACAAAGAAACACAAATTTCTTCTTTACAAAAAGATCTTCAAAATTTGAAGCACAACTGGGAAGACCCTAAAGACCATCCAATCGTCAAAGATCTTTCTTCAAAGTTGGAAGAAAGCCAGAAGAAAATAACCGAAAAAGAAGCAGAATTGTCTAATTTAAACGACAGACTTGAAGCAATTTCAAAAACCAAAGGAACAGATTCCGAAATTATTTCTGCCCAAGAAGATCAAATTTTGAATTTGAAGCAAGACATTCAAAAACTAAATGAAGAAAAGACAAATTTGAACGAAAATATCAAACAGAATGAAGAAAACATTTTAAAGATGAAGCAGGATTTTGAAAATACAAACATACAACTTAATAATTTAATAAAAGAAAAAGATAATAGCATTTCTTCTTTGAATCAAGACTTGGCTAACTTAAAGAAAGACCTGGAACAATCTTCAAGTTCAATTGAAGACAAAATACAAACTATAACAAAATTATCGTCACAAATTGACGAATTAAACAAGCAAAAAAACAGTTTAGATATTACTATCAAGCAAAGTGAAGAAAACTTCAACAAATTAAAAGAAGAAATGCTTAAGTCCAACAACAACTCTTCTCTTCAATCGTCAAAAATTTCAGACCTCGATTCTTCCCTCCAAGAAAAACAAAAACACATCATAGACTTACAAACAAACTTAAGCAGTCTTCAACAACAATGGAACGAACCATCAAGCCATCCTCTCTTCAAAGAAATATCTTCAAAGCTTGAAGAAACAAACAAAAATCTTCAAGGAAAAGATAGTCAATTGTCTTTGATTTCTTCTCAACTTGAAACAAGTGAAAATCAGCACAAACAAATGCAGAAAACATTTGTTCGATTTGTAAATATGTGGAAAAATGTTTTGCAGAATTTAGGAACGAATAAATTTGAGCCGATTGAAGACCAAATGAAGAAAATGGGAAAAGAAGAAGAGAAGATTAAATTTGAAGATTTTTCGAAGAAAATTCAAACGGATTCGAAAGAATTTCAACATATTTTAGAAAATATACAAAAAAAAATTGAAAATAGAGATAAAGAAATTAATAATTATAAAAATGTGGCTGAAGATCTTCAAATGGAATTAACAAAAGTAAATATTTTAATTTTGACAGAGTACGAGGTCTGATGCTTATTATATTTTATATTTTCAGGCAAAATTACAACTTTCAGAAGCTGTAAAACTGAAAGAATCTTCCGGAATCCCAAAAAAAACAAAAGTAATTAATATTAGTATACAAATTAACTAACATACATTTTACTTTCACATATAACATTTTTTTTCAACATTCTTGGAGAACTGTAAATATATTTTCATTTTAATTATCCTGAAATTATAATCCTTATCCTTCCAGGAATCGCAAGATTGCGATTTAGAGTCCTTTAAGAAAATGCAGGAAGAAAAGGAATTCGCTATCGGGCAGGTGGAGTTCTTGAATTCTATTATTGTTGATATGCAGCAGAAGAATGAAGAACTGCAAACTAAAATTCAAATTTTGGAAAATGGAGTTTATGGCGTTTCTCCAACAGAAGCTAATATGTAAGTGTTTACAACTTCGGCTGTAGTTTGGTTCACGACCGTATTGATATTATTTCAGAGCAAATATTTCTCGAGTAATCCCCCCGAGACAATATTGTGATATTTGCGAAATGTTTGATTTACACGAAACGGAAGATTGCCCTATCCAGCAGGGAGACGATGACCAATCCCTGGCTTCTAGAAATCCAGGCGCTTCCAAAAATATTCCAGAACCCCGGCCGTATTGCGAAATTTGTGAAGGTAAGAAATCTTTACATCATTTAATTCCTGTACCTCTGTGATGATATGTGTGATGATACGTTGATGATTCGTTGATGATTCGTTACAGAGTTCGGCCACAATACTGAAAATTGTGATGCAGACGAAACGTATTAGAGGGATGATGTTTAATTTACTGGATTGTTACGTTAAGCATGATATAAATCTATATTTTTATATATATTGTTGTTATTAAAAATAGCTGTATTATTTATTAATAAATTTAGCCTTAATACTATTAATATTGTGTTCCGAATAACAGATTAAAAGTGATTAGCGAATAGGTGACTAGTATTGTTGTTCAATAGTCAATAGTTTATAGATTATTTTCGAGAATATACTCGCCATTTTCATTTTATGTTGCATAGGGCGAGAGCAGTTATGTGACTTTGTTGGCCTTCAAACAGATATGGGGGCCCGTGTCAGAATGACAGCTAGTAATGTACATAGGTGTCAAGTATCATAAGTTTTCATTCAAAACATTATGATTTTTCAAATCCATGTGGATTATTTTCCTCACCTAGTATATTTCATACTATTGATGACATATAAACAACATGATATCAGAATATTTTGAAATTTTTAATTATATAATTAAATAGTTTGAGAATTTATCTTTTTTACCTTCCGTCACCTTTAGGTAAGGAAGGTATTGTCTTTGGTCAAAAAATTCAATGATGAGTTTTTACTGAATAAGCACGTTTTAGGGTCCATATAATACGATTTTACTATTTTTACGATGATGTCTGTATGTATGTGTGTCTGTGTGTGTGTGACAAAATTTCCGGATTCCATAACTTCAATACCACGATTCCAAAAATTAAAATTTTTTCGTATTCCTCACGTTTACATCCAGAAGAACAACTAATTAGATTTTGGTTATAATTGGTCAACCGGAAGTAGTCTCATTTGAAGATTTAACAGTTAAATTTGATTTATTGACATTTAACGTTATTATAACTTAAAGAATATATTATTCTCTATACGATTTGATTACAATTTATACTTCATATTCAATAGATACAGAGTTAAAGAATTTTAAAGAAATTAAATTTTATAATTCAGCCAGCTATGCCAAACTTGTGAACTAGTAATATATTCATATAATTCAAATTGACAGATGTCAGTATCAATAAAAAGTAAATTAATGTGGCAGATATGAGGATGTTGAAGTAGATATTGGGGAATACACGGAAAGATACGGTAAGAAAATAATTCTAGTGTTACAAGTTTTTAGAAAGATACAAGAAAGACGATTACATTGGTTTGAACATGTCATGAGGAGATATGAAGAATTATATTGGAACAAGAATGAATAGTTTAGTAATAGGACGTTAAAGAAACAGAGGAAGACCAAAGATAAGATGGAAGGAGAAAAGGAACTGAATGAGAACGACATGCAAAAATAGCGACCCCTAACGAATGGGAAAAGCTAAAGAGACGGAAGGTATTGTGCTGGCCACAACAGATTTTTTAATATTACCAAGAAAAATTTTCAAAAAATAATATTTAGATTTTTTCAAGAATCTGCTACTTCCGGTTGTCCAATTGTTACCAAAACCTTTTCAGATCTTCCCATGAATGTCCGATTGGGAAATACGTAGTTAAACAAATATATAGTCTTATAGTTTTTGAGTAATCGTCCTTCCAACATCCCACATACACACATACATATACAATACAATGTTAAAATCGTACTGTAGGGACCTTAAAACGTGCTTATTCATTAAAATCTGTATATGCGATTTTTACCATGAATCCAATACCTCTCTTAGCGAGAGGTAAAAAATCCGTATTATTTTTTCAATAGATGTTTAACTTTACAGACATAATGTTGACCAAAATGAGAAAAAACTGTTGGTATGGGCCTTATTGCCATAAAGGGCCTTGTATGGACCGAGCAAGGTGAACATACATCCAACAAAATTAGTCAATTTTATTGAAAAATAAACTTAAAATTGGCTAACTGACCAAAACGTACTATTAGTTCCGCGATACGACAATCCCATAATCGTCTCCAGGTTCGTTCCATTTTTTTGGGCTCTTATCTTGAAAAGTTCATGATGGAGGTTCAGAAGCCCAAAATGGGGATAAACTTTTCAAGATAAAAGAGCCCAAAAACCTTTTATGGGACGAGCCTGGGGAACGTTATGGGAATGTTGTTTCGCGGACCTAATAGTTCGTTTTGATCAGTTTGTAATGTATAATGAGGAGGGCTCAAGGTCTTCAATAAAATTGACCATTTTTTTTAGATGTATGTTTGATTATCCAGGATTTCACCTCACTCGACCCACATAAGGCCTGGATACACCCTTTATGTAAATAACGCATCATACTAACACATCTGCGAATTTGGCCTTTTGTTTATATCTGATATTATTAGGGACCTTTGCAATATTGTCAGTATAAAAACGATCATTTCCCTTAATATTGGAGTTGCTCAAAATAATCTAATAATAAAAAACTTTTAGGGCAGACGTTATTGAATATGGGACCCATGTTGATAATCATTTTTTATTCATTTTTGTCATTTTATGTTTTAATATTCATAAATAATTTCATTTTAATATTAAACTTTACAGTTTATCTTTTATTTTATTCAAAATAAATAATATTTTCGTATTTTGTACGTTTGGTAGCTTCAATACGTACACAGCTCACAAGTTTAAGCTGGGCAGCGTTTCTCCACCCGCGAGGTTTGCATTCGCCTAGAAGCTGTCGAAAGGTAAGCACGTATTTAGTTTCTCAGTGAAAAATGCATATATAAGTGCATTAATTATAGTTTTATTGTGAATTATTGTTGCAAATTAATAACAATGATAAGTTTAAACAGTGTTTCAACGATATTAATACTTATTTGAAGGTTATAATGATTGTTTTACTGCAATGACAAACATTCCGATAAGATGGGCAGGGGGTTATTTATTTATATGTATATATGTGTATTTCTTAGATAAAATGTTTAGTAGGATGCCTAAAAACAACAATAATTATAAATTATGTAATGTAATTCATTTAACTTTTATTCTATCATTGAACCGCTAATATTGTTGGTAATGCAACAATACTTTATAATCCAAGAGTCGAAACTTGGAATAAAAATCTGATGTAGCCAATACAATACCTCCCGTATCTAACTGCGATAAAATATCGCATGGTACCATTATTTTTTATATAAATCAAGTGTCTTGTGTAATGAAGACACGTTTGCCGTACGAAATTTTATCCAACAGTTTTTGAAATGGTTTAAAAAACACCATAAACTAATAATTATTATTAAATAGGAATGTTTGGCTGCAGCTTTCGATTTCAACACTGCAAATCTTCTACGGCGTAGACCACCATCGATGGATGAACTGGTAGGATTCTTTAATTTTTTATAAAATATTTTGTTCTCATACTCAACCATGAGAACTTATAGTCAAAGGATTATGACTATATGCTCTAATTATTAACTTGTTCTCATATTCAACCATGAGAAAACTTAGTCAATGAAATATGACCATTATAAATGTCTAAATATTATCTTGTACTCAAATTCGATTTTGAGTACTACATTGAAAGAAATGTAACTTTCATGAATGGCTGTCACGATTAGACCGATTGACAGACTGTATTGAAATTTCTTGACAGTTCATTATAAGAGTTAAATAAAACTTTTCAGTCCACTGTCTTAATGTTGTGGCATAAGTGCAAAGTTGCCATTAAAGTCGACGACCGGTATTGTATTCAATTTCCTGCCTGCCATAAAATTATAGGTATTGTAAAATAACTTATTATAACATATTAATATACAACAAATTCATAATTTGTATTGCACATTACAAAAACATAAAAATAAATTCATTTTTCTTTCGTCTGAAATAAATACATTTTTCAAATGAATTTGTTGTTGAACCACGTGACCCCACGTGATCTATTTCGACCAATCCTAGCCTTCTTCCTCAAAGCATTGCACGCTGGGTAAAGACGCCACGTAATGGCAAGGAACAATGATGCACTGATGCAGACCCGTGCTCCGAGATACATAAACTGATATGAAAGGAAAAACTGATGAAACTGTGCCAGAAATGTGATAATAATTGTTATTATGTCTTTATTATTATCGTGATATAGTTTTTGAAGTCTTGCCGAACCTGAATTAAACATTTTAAGCATTTTTTTTATGAAACACGTGGTTTTGGTTGAACTGTTTTGTGCATGTTTGCAGAATTTTGTCTTGAACGGTGAGTCTAAAATCAAAATTTTCTTTTGGAATTTTATTTAACTGTGTATGAATAGCAAAATTTTCTTTTATATTTATATGTCTACCAATATTCAAACGGTGTAATTTGTGTTAATAGAAATAATTTCAATGAATATTATGTGCTCTGGTTATTTATAATTTCAAGTTATGTTTTTTTGTCAATAAATATAACTGTTTTAATAGTTATCTATGCTGATAACATGTTTTATTATTGAAATACTTGTATTTTAAAATAAATTATTTTTGTGTTCCAGAGTTCCAGTGAATGAAAAAATGTTTCTTGGTGGACCGATCCGTATTGGAGTTTACTGTTTCAAGGAGCCGTCCTGGGGCAGCTGAGCCATGCAGCTGTGATGGGCGTAGCAGATTCTTCTTGCTGGTGGTTGAGCTGTGTTCATCAATGTAAGTCGTTTTATGTGCCTCTGTTCACTGTCGCTTTTTTGCTATTTTTTTCAGCATAACACAAAAGTAAATTCATTTTTCCCCTGAAAATATGATTTATGTTGTTGAATTTAATTCAATTAATCATATTTTTTTCTATATTTCTTTTCCGACGCACATTGTGAATGTCTTTTTATGTTTATATACCGGGCGTCGTAACTCGTTACAATATCGTAAATAAATCGGCGAAACTTAGTTGTTTAGAGTTAGTTTAAATAAATATCCGTTCGTGCAGAAATAGGTTTCTTTTCCCAAAAATTGTATTTGTTTAAAAAAAAATTTAAACAAGTACGGTTTACAATACAGGGTTCCAGCGAAGTTTCCAGGGAGCGTAAAGGCTGGTTTAAGCCTTTGATCAACAGCAGGGCTTGTCTAAAGCTTTGTTTAAGAGTTTAAGGACTTTAAGGCCAATCTACAACCACAAGAAGGCAACAATAGTTAGAATTATTTTAGTTAAAATCGCGATTTATTTTTTTGCTAATATTACATTAAAATTAAATTCATTTGCATTTTAAAGTTAGGGTAAAATATAATTAAAGTTTTGCCGATACTTTTTCGGGTTCGGGTCGGTTTCCGCGTTATTTAAGGACAGGGTAGCGTAGTTTTTATTTGGAGTGTCTACCCAATTATTTAATTTAATACTACACATGATTAGTTGTGAAATAAATGGCTAGACATGTAAAATACTCGGGTTCAAAACTAAATCTAAAATTTGTTGTATGTTTTTTAAATAAAGATGTTTTTTTTAAGTTTAGATTCAAAAGTGTTCAATATTCTTAAATTATATAATTATTTAAAAAAAAAAATTAATTCAATTATTTCATTAATTTGTAATAAATAATTTAAAAAATGGACACTTCATTTAAAAACGAAACTACATTTATCAATGATCTATGGCACCGGCTGTAGATCTTAAGAATATTAGGTTTTTCGCGATTTCAGGTGAAGAAAACATCAGGTGACGAAAACAGCCCCCTCCCCCTTTAACTTTTTTATTATAGTAATAATGAAAAATGGCTCATATAAAAGTTTTATTATTTAAAATATACTATTTGATGGCAGATGTAGGTATTTTTTATAAAGTCAGGTTTACAAGATAAATCTATCAACTTTTATTTTTTAAATAGCAACCTATAATTATTTTACTAAAATGTATACTGCCATTTATTTTCTCTTTTCAACGATGTATTAGTTTTTATTAATGTATTTGAAAAAAATAGAGACAAATAAGATAATTGAGATATGTATATACTGAATTTTTGAATTTCGAAATAAAGGGGTAAAATGTTTTGAGTGCATATTAGTGCTAACCGGTTAATTTAGCAGGCTTAAAACCCAGTTTGAATAACCGGTTTGGCAACTATTAAACCATCCTTTAAAACTGATTTTCGAACAAAAAATATTAACCGGTATTTTATTCAAATCCCTGCCTGCCATAAAATTACAGATATTGTAAAATAGCTTATTATAACATTAATATACAACAAATTAATAATTTGTATCGCACATTACAAAAACAAAAATAAATTTATTTTTCTTTCGTCTGAATTAAATACATTTTACATATTTCAAATGAATTTGTTATTGAACCACGTGACCCCACGTGATCTATTTCGACCAATCCTAGCCTTCTTCCTCAAAGCATTGCCTTCTGGGAAATATCGCTACGTTATAGCAATAAACAATGACGCAAACACGTGCTCCGAGATACAATAACTGATAAGAAAGGAAAAACTGATGAAACTGTGCCAGAAATATGATAATAAGTGTTATTATGTCTTTATTATTATCGTGATGTAGTTTTTGAATTCCTGCCGAACCTGAATTCAACATATTTCAAGCAGAAAATTGTTATGAAACAAGTGGTTTTGGTTGGTTTTGTGCATGTTTGCAGAATTTTATTATGAACGGTGAGTCCAAAATCAAAATTTTCTTTTGGAATTTTATTGAGTTGTGTATTAATAGCAATTTTTGTCTTTATATTTATGTCTACGATTATTGAAACAATATAATTTGTGTTAATATAAATGATTTCAATGTTTTTTATTAATAAGGAATTGTGTTTATTTTTATGAATTTGATCATATTTCAATCCATGTAATGTCGGTCTAGTTGTTATAAAATATTGATCTGATTATTGAACCAGATCTTGAAATATATATATTTCGTTTATTTTGAGAGATACAAAAAAATGTTAATAAGCAAAGTTAAAGTAGACGAAGGGGCTCATAAGATGATCATATCAGAAATTTTATATCACTTCCAGTTTTAGCGGAAATGGGTACAACTTTAAAACTAGCATAGGAAATCGGTATTTTCATATTTTTTTTCAGAATGGACAAAATTTGCTTCACAATGATACCAAATTATCATAGTTTTTCTTTCACCATTTCAAAACGGCAACCATGTATTCTCAAAATATTATGTATTAATAAAATTCCATACAAAATAAAACATAGCAAGCTAAGAAAACAATTTTATTATCTTATAACAAAAAAATCTGTTGTGGCCAGCACAATACCTTCCGTCATTCTCGTGTATAATGTATAAATTCCATAATTTTTCTTACAAAAGATTCTAAATTTCCAGTAAAATTATTTCATAAACAAACTATTTAAATTGCACTTGACACTGGCATCTTCTTCTTTAGTTTTTCCCATTCGTTAGGGATTGCTATTTTTGCATGACGTTCTCATTCAGTTCCTTTTCTCTCAAATCTTCCGCAATACAGTCCTTCCATCTTATCTTTGGTCTTCCTCTGTTTCTTTAACGTCCTATTACTAAACTATTCATTCTTGTTCCAATATAATTCTTCATTTCTCCTCATGACATGTTCAAACCAATGTAATCGTCTTTCTTGTATCTTTCTAAAAACTTGTAACACTAGAGTTATTTTCTTACCGTATCTTTCCGTGTATTCCCCAATATCTACTTCAACGTCCTCATCTCTGCCACATTAATTTATTTTTATTGATACTGACATCTGTCAATTTGAATTATATGAATATATTACTAGTTCCCAAGTTTGGCATAGCTGACTGAATTATAAAATTTAATTTCTTTAAATTTCTTTAACTCTGTATCTATTGAATAGAAAGTATAAATTGTAATCAAATCGTATAGAGAATAATATATTCTTTAAGTTATAATAACGTTAAATGTCAATAAATCACATTTAACTGTTAAATCTTCAAATGAGACTACTTCCGGTTGACCAATTATAACCAAAATCTAATCAGTTGTTCTTCTGGATGCAAACTTGAGGAATACGAAAAAAATATAATTTTTGGAATCGTGGTATTGAAGTTATGGGATCCGGAACTTTTGTCACACAGACACACATACATACAGACATCATCGTAAAAATGGTAAAATCGTATTATATGGACCCTAAAATGTGCTTATTCAGTAAAAACTCATCATTGAATTTTTTGACCAAAAACAATACCTTCCTTACCTAAAGGTGACGGAAGGTAAAAAATCTGATGTGGCCAGCACATAACCTCTCGCCGTATATTTTACCTGGCTGTATGCATAAAGCAAAGATTATTTTTATAAATACAAATAATATATTCATATAAATCTATGACGTATAAACTTCTTTATTATTCAATAATAGCATGTCTCAACATAAAGATATTTACCATAAATTATGTTACAATAAATTACAAAGTAGAGTTTACCATATATAAATATTAGGCTGGTAACAGCAATTTTCAATTCGAACAACTTTGTTTACTTTCTCTTCATATTCTTCTAGTAAAAACATTAATTTTGGGCGGTCTAAAATGTATATATCTGGATTGTGCATCTATTCTTATATATCTTCTTTTACATTTTATTTTTTCATACTTGTTATATCTAAATAACCTTTATTCCCTTTAATAAAGTGACGGATATATTGCACTCCGATTATTCTTATATCGATGTGTAATTTTGTCAATATTTACAACTTACTTGAGAAGAATTTGATAGCTTTTTCGCAGTTCAAAGTTACTCTAGTCTACAGTACTGGTGTACATTGTCCTATAATGTTTGAAACAAATTTTTAGTCCTTCAACCTAGACTTGTCATCTCCATAATAGTCACAGATCAAGAATTAAGAGATTCTCCAAATACATTTTTTTTTCATTACTCATTATTTCTGACACTGACATTTATCTGTCAGTTACAAATTATTTAAATTTGCAACTATTTTTCATGGCATCCTTTCGGTTGTAAAATTAATTACAACATTATTTTATATATTATATTCCTTTTATCTCTAAATCTATAAAATATGTATAAAAATATTTAAATGTATCAGAAAGAGAATTTATTTTTCTTTAATATTATCAAGAAAAATTTTCAAAAAATAATATTTAGAAGATTTTTTTTCAAGAATCTTCTACTTCCGGTTGTCCAATTGTTACCAAAACCTTTTCAGATCTTCCCGGGAATGTCCGATTGGGAAATACGTTGTTAAACAAATTTTAAGTCTTATAGTTTTTGAGTAACCGTCCTTCCAACATCCCACACACACACACACACACACACACACATCCACACACACACACACACACACACACACAGACATCATCGTAAAAATGTTAAAATCGGATTGTAAGGACCTTAAAACGTGCTTATTCAATAAAATCTGGATATGCGATTTTTAGCATGAATGCAATACCTCTCTTAGCGAGAGGTAAAAAGAAGAAATTAAAAAAAAAATAGGCGTGAGGTATTATTTTTTTATTTTTTAGCATGTTCACAACGATTTTCTAGGATATTCTCATTAATTTCTCTACCAGTCACTCTAACTTTTATTTCTAAATTTTCCAATGTAGTTGGAGGTGTTTCTGTTTTGATATCGTTGTGAACATGCTAAAAAATTAAAAAATAATACCTCACGCCTAATTTTTTTTTAATTTCTTCTTTTCTTTTGTTATAAGATAATATAATTGTTTTCATAGCTTGCTATGTTTTATTTTGTATGGAATTTTATAAATACATATTTTAAGAATAAATGGTTGCCATTTAGAAATGGTTAAAGTAAAACTATGATAATTTAATATCATTGTGAAGCTAATTTTATGTCCATTCTGAAAAAAATATAAAAATACCGATTCCCTATGCTAGTTTTAAAGTTGTACCCATTTCCGCTAAAACCGGAAGTGATACAAAATTTCTGCTATGATCATCTTATGAGCCCCTTTGTCTAGCTTAACTTTGCTTATTAACATTTTTTTGTATCTCTCAAAATAAACGAAATATTCGTGGTGCCGGACTTACGCCACAGCCTGTATATATTTATGTTCTTACCCCAGTAATTGGCCGGCCAAATTTGTAGTCGACTAGACTACCAGTTTCTGAGTCACTATAATCATAAGGAGAGCTATCTCTTGATCGAGGACAATTAGAATACATAGATTTGGCTTCTTCTAATATTTTACAACAAGTTTCCTTTATATGTTCTTCATTTACGCTGTCTCTACCGCAATTGTTTCTAATATTGTTGACTGCGGGCTGAAAAAATTTCTACAACATAGATTTCAGATAATATATTTGTACACTGAAAGGTGTTAAATATTTTACCTCTATATATTTCCTAATAACATTGTCTATGTCTTTATTGACGGCATTTTGAATATTTTTTCTTAATAAATCTAAGGATTTTACAGGACTATTGATGCATCCATTTTGCATACAACTAATCACATGTTTTGACTGATTGTTGCCTTTCAAAGATAAATGGTGGGCAGCTAAATTCATTAGGGTAACTTGCCTCATGTTGAAAGTGTTTTTCTAAAAATTAAATATTTACATTGTTTATTTTTTGAATCCATAAATAAAATTAATTTTACATGCCTTGTAACGGCAGAAATTATATATGAAAATGTCGAAAATCGTCCCAAAAATACCTATAGAATTGAGACAAAATAAATAATAAATGTTAACGATTTATATGTCAAAAAAAAATCTGATGTGACCTAACCTCCCGCCATTTACCTATGGGGTCTCGTTGCCGCGTGCCTGATATCTGGTCGTGAATCTGGGGAATCCGATTCGATCCCGATCAACGCCAAATAATTCGAATTTTAAATGGCATAAAATTAACCCTTGTGGTAAACGCCCGCACAATACAAATATGCCATCATCATTACCGAAATGTGTGTATAAATCAAATTAGCACACCCAGCAATGGATAATATGCCGTGATAATATATTTATTTGTTTCTTTATTTCAATACATACCTGTATATTTACTAATGCTAGAAATTATGGATTTTAAGTTCCTTTCCATAAAACTATTGTTCTATTTACAATTTTCCTTTTAAAACGTTACTATTATTAATTTGAAATGATTTTGACAGTGACATTTATCTGTCAGTTACATACATTTGAGCTGAACTATGTAACCACGGAGATGTGTTTAAAGCATAAGCTACGAGATATAATTTTTATATTACTTTATAAATTTATCCATAGAATATATAAAAAAAGTATTAAAGCAAACTTTGTAGAAAATGGAATAATCTTTAATTTTTATAATAACAAATTGCGAAAAAAATACATTTAAAGGTATTTTTTGAAGAAAAACTATCTGCCATTTCCGGTTATCTGATTGCCACCAAAATCTAATGGTTTCTTTCCATATTAGAATAAGGTAGAAATACATGGTTTCAAAACATTCTGAATGATAGTATTTGAGCGTAAAGAAGATCCACACACACATACACACACACAAACACACACACAAACACACACACAAACACACACACAAACACACACACAAACACACACACAAACACACACACAAACACACACACAAACACACACACAAACACACACAAACACACACACACACACACACACACACACACACACACACACACACACACACATACACACACACACACATACACACATACATACACACATACATACATACATACATACATACATACATACATACATACATACATACATACATACATACACACAGACATCATCGTGAAAATGTTAAAATTGGATTGTAGGGACCTTAAAACGTGGTCATTTACCAAAATCTCGATATGCGATTTTTAGCACGATCCCTGTACCTCCCTTACCAAGGGTAGATTATTTTGTTTCAATTCCATGGCTATTGCTATTTTTGAGGTGGTTTTCGACATGTTCATATTTAATTTCTGCCATTACAAGGCATACACAATTAATTATGCTTATTGATTTGTAGAATTTTATGCCCTACAATTTTTATTTGAAGCTTTTTACCTAAAATAATTAGGGTAGCACCACCCTGTATATTTTTACACGTGTTGAAATAAATCAATTATTAATTGTTTTGTTTATCAAATACCAATCCCATGTAAGCCGTTTTTCTATTTCGATAAATTAAACTGTTGACTTAATAAATAATAAAATTTCTAATGGGTCCTATACCATTTTTTTTAATTTTTTTCCCGGAAGAAGAGGATGAACTAATAATTTTAGTTGAGCCCGATTTAAAGAATTTACAAAACCGGTTAATTTAGCAAGCTTAAAACCCGGTTTGAATAACCGGTTTGGCAACTATTAAACCATCCTTGAAAACCGATTTTCAAACAAAAATTATTAACCGGTATTTTATTCAAATTCCTGCCTGCCATTAAATTACAGATATTGTAAAATAGCTTATTATAACAAATTAATATACAACAAATTCATAATTTGTATCGCACATTACAAAAACAAAAATAAATTCATTTTTCTTTCGTCTGAAATAAATACATTTTTAAATATTTCAAATGAATTTGTTGTTGAACCACGTGACCCCACGTGATCTATTTCGACCAATCCTAGCCTTCTTCCTGAAAGCATTGAATTCTGGGAAAGGACGCTACGTTATAGCAATAAACAAGAACGCAGACCCGTGCTCCGAGATACAATAACTGATAAGAAAGGAAAAACTGATGAAACTGTGCCAAAAATATGATAATAATTGTTATTACGTCTTTATTATTATCGTGATGTAGTTTTTGAAGTCCTGCCGAACCTGAATTCAACATATTTCAAGCAGAAAATTGTTATGAAACAAGTGGTTTTGGTTGGTTTTGTGCATGTTTGCAGAATTTTGTTTTGAACGGTGAGTCCTAAATCAAAATTTTCTTTTGGAATTTTATTGAGTTGTGTATAAATAGCAATTTTTGTTTATATTTATATGTCTACGAATATTGGAACAACATAATTTGTGTTAATATAAATAATTTCAATGTTTTTTATTAATAAGGAATTGTGTTATATAGTTATAAAATATTGATCTGATTATTGATTCAGATCTTGAAATAGATCTCGGTATATTTCTCATTATTAGGTCATTGCGATTAACAGATTATAAAAAAAATTATAACGAATGTTTCATAACCCATCAAGGTATACACGATCATAAATCATAATTTTGTTTCAACAATAACTTAAACAATTGTATGATACAGTATGATTAAAATATGTTCATATTTACCCATCCAACCATATTCTGACATTCGTCACTATGTAAAGGGGCCAAAGGAGGAATCATTGTCACTTTTATTATTCTAAAATATGAAACAGTATTATTACAATAATATGAACAATAATATTGTATACAATACCTTATATTGTTGTAATCTATAATATTTCGTATAACAATAACATAATTGACAAGTTTTATTTGTTAATGTTTGTTAGAAATTATAGTAACCACAAACAGTAAAGCCCTTTGTGTCTAAATAATAACAATAAGAAGAAGAATTATAATATAATTTTTGACATAATATATTTTATTTTTTATTTATACATAGTATTTGCGTTACAAAATGGAATCCAATTTAAAATAACAATAATGTAAAATACTAATACGCAATTAAAATATAAAAAACATAGTTCATTGTTTGGATTTCTTCTTAATCTTATAAATATGGCATCCTTTAAATATTTTGTTATGTATTTTGCAAAATATTTGTTTGAAAATGAAAATAATATTATAATCAACAAATACAATATTTATATATTGTTTTATATGTCTAAAAGTTCACGCAAAATTATACAGTGTATATAATCATTTACTTCATTCCAAATTTCGATATATTCTTGCATATGTACAGTAAAATTTAACCATTTTAAATATTTTTATTCAATATTATTAATTACAACAAGACACATAAATATTTTAAACTTTGCTTTATTTAAATTCATTTTTCCCTTAACAAATCATCCCTGTAAAGGTGGCTATGAGAATGCCACGCGTCGCTCGATAAAATGTTTTAAATTAACGTTTGTTCACCACTGCTTCATTTTGGTATGGTTAGTACGTTTCACATTTAAAAAATATATTTTAAAATGCGTTTATTGAGATTTTAGTAAATAAGCACATACCGGGTGTTTTTCAATTTTGGGTACAATATTATGGAAAAAGAAAAAAAATTAAACGAAGTTTATTTCTATATTAAAATAAATCTGCAGTGGAAATCAGTTTTTCTTTGCGCAAAAGTTCCCAATTTATTTTAGACAAAAATGCTTCAAATAAATGTTGTAGAGAATTAAATTCTGCACCAGAATTAGTAATAAGATTTTATTTTTGACATTTAATAACCGAGAAAATCAATTTTAAAATTTTTTGAAGATTGCTTATTTATAGCGATAGCCATGCAACACAAACAAAATTTGTGCACTATTTTATAATCTGAAGCTTTTCTTCATGAGAAAACTGTTTCATACTTTCAAAGAAATATGTTATTGCACGAAAATCGCAATTCAAACTTTTTTTGGCAGTTAAGATGTCATACAATTGTTCGTAATTTTTTTCTCGGTTATGAAATGTCAAAAATAAAATCTTATTGCAAATTCCGGTGCAGAATTTAATTCTTCACAACATTTATTTGAAGTTTTTTTGTCTAAAATAATTTGGGAACTTTTGCGCAAGGAAAAACTGATTTCCCATGTTAAACGCCTATAGCCAGGATTTTAATTAACACACTGTATATGTATATATATATAGATTTTTTTGGCCAAAGACAATACCTTCCTTACGTAAAGATGACGGAAATTAATAAAATATCTTTTTATTTTAATATTCAATTATTCATTTAATAGCGTCATTATCTAATAACCACGCCACTGCCGTTCGCTAGTCGTATGTTTCTTGTCAACAAATACAACTAGCAACTAGCCATCTTTGTTATGTTATTGAAGTATCGTACATATTTTAATAGTGAAATATTATTGTATATTGTTGCAAATTAGCAACAATGGTAAATTTAAACAATAGTTTAACTGTTTTAATAGTTATCTATGCTGATAACATGTTTTATTATTGAAATACTTGTATTTTAAAATAAATTATTTTTCTGTTCCAGAGTTCCAGTGAATGAAAAAATGTTTCTTGGAGGACCGATCCGTATTGGAGTTTGCTGTTTCAAGGAGCCGTCCTGGGATAGATGAGCCATGCAGCCGTGATGGGCGTAGCAGATTCTTCTTGCTGGTGGTTGAGCTGTGTTCATCAATGTAAGTCGTTTTATGTGCCTCTCTTCACTGTCGCTTTTTTGCTATTTTTTTCAGCATAACACAAAAGTAAATTCATTTTTCTCCTGAAAATATGATTTATGTTGTTGAATTTAATTCAAATAATCATATTTTCTTCTATATTTCTTTTCCGAGGCACATTGTGATTGTCTTTTTATGTTAATATACCGGGCGTCGTAACTCGTTACAATATCGTAAATAAATCGGCAAAACTTAGTTTTTTTAGAGTTAGTTTAAATAAATATTCGTTCGTTCAGAAATAGGTTTCTTTTCCCAAAAAAATTGTATTTGTTTAAAAATATTTTTAAACAAGTATGGTTTACAATACAGGGTTCCAGCGAAGTTTCCAAGGAGCGTAAAAGCTGGTTTAAGCCTTGATCAACAGCAGGGCTTGTCTAAAACTTTGTTTAAGGCTTTAAGAACTTTAAGGCCAATCTACAACCACAAGAAGGCAACAATAGTTAGAATTATTTTAGTTAAAATCGCGATTTATTTTTTTTGCTAATATTACATTAAAATTAAATTCATTTGCATTTTAAAGTTAGGGTAAAATATAATTAAAGTTTTGCCGATACTTTTTCGGGTTCGGGTCGCTTTCCGCGTTATTTAAGGACAGGGTAGCGTAGTTTTTATTTGGAGTGTCTACCCAATTATTTAATTTAATACTATAAATGATTAGTTGTGAAATAAATGGCTAGAAATGTAAAATACCCGGGTTCAAAAGTAAATCTAAAATTTATTGTATTTTTTTAAATAAAGATATGTTTTTAAGTTTAGATTCAAAAGTGTTCAATAGACTTACATTGTATAATTATTTAAAAACGTACATATATTATAATATTTAAATTCATTTAATTTTAATTCAGTCATTTCATTAATTTATAGTAAATAATTAAAAAATGGATACTTCATTTAAAAACGAAACTACATTTATCAATGATCTATAGCACCGGCTGTAGATTTTAAGAATATTAGGTTTTTCGCGATTTCAGGTGAAGAAAACATCAGGTGACGAAAACAGATTAAAACACCCCCCCCCTTATTTATCATTACTTGTTTATAAGTGCTGTATTATTACTTACTTATTTATCGATTTATTTATTATTTATTTTCACATAGTCACCTAGAATATTTGAATAAAAATTATTTCTCATATCTCAATTATCTTATTTTTCTCGATTTTTTTCAAATACATTAATAAAAACTAATACATTGTTGAAAAGAGAAAAAAAATGGCGGTATACATTTTAGTAAAATAATTATAGGTTGCTATTTAAAAAATAAAAGTTGATAGATGTATCTTGTAAACCTGACTTTATAAAAAATATCTACATCTTCCATAAAATAGTATATTTAAAATAATAAAACTTTTATATGAGCCATTTTTTATTACTTATAATAAAAAAGTTAAAGGGGGGGGGGTCTTCCCAGACTCACTCTGTATATCATCACAGCATGCTGAATGATGACACATTCGGGCCACCAGGCATCCTTCCACGGACACTCATCGCTGAGATGGAGACTGCAGCACAGGAGACGCTCTTGTGCCATTGGAACAAATACACTAAATTATAGCTAGATTTATTAAATTTGCATATAAAGTTAAATTAAAGTAGTATAATTAGTTTACTTGAATTTAAAGTTTCATTTTGCAGTTTAAAAAAAATGTAGTTAATTTACTTTCATTTTAAAGTATTTTTTACAGTTTTAAATGATTACAATTAGTTATTTACGTTTTAAAGTTTTTATCTACAGTTTTCATTAATTACAATTAGTTCACTTACATTTTAAAGTATTAGTTTAAAGTTTTAACTTATTAAATCATAGTTATACACACTTGCTTTTGTATTAATTTTACAAACACACACACATTCAGGAAATCATATATCTATTAAGGTTAATAGATAAATGTTACGTAAAAATAAATAAAAGATATGTGCACAAAATGTGTTTTTTTTATTCATGTTACCTTTTTACCCGTTCGTCGCCGCGATTTCGTCCGTATATATTGTTGATTTATGTCCTTATTTATGTATGTATATTATGTATTTTTGTATGTATATTATGTATTTGTGCTTGTGTATTTCTTAGCTAAAATATAGGTAGGATGTCAAAAATTTATAATATTTGGTATTATCTAGGACGTTCATAATTTCCTGCTTCCCGAATTATTTTAGGTAAAAAGCTTCATATAAAAGTTGTAGAGCATAAAATTCTGATCAAAATCTAATATGTTGTGCCTCTAGATATAAAAGTCTTAAATACTAAAATTGAAAAGTTTTGGATTATATTTTAATATAGTTCTTCATTAAAAACTGTTATGGGCTTCAAGTAAAGTATCACTTCCGGTTTTTACATTTTAGTCAAAGTCTAATATGTTGTGCCCTTTGATAAAAAAGTCTCAAATAGTAAAATTGAAAAGTTTTGGATTACTTTTTAATATAGTTCTTCATTAAAAACTGTTATGGGCTTCAAGTAAAGTATCACTTCCGGTTTTTCCATTTTAGTCAAAGTCTAATATGTTGTGCCCCTTGATATAAAAGTCTCAAATACTAAAATTGAAAAGTTTTGGATTACTTTTTAATATAGTTCTTCATTATAAACTGTTATGGGCTTCAAGTAAAGTATCACTTCCGGTTTATCAATTTTAGTCAAAATCTAATATGTTGTGCCCCTTGATACAAAAATCTCAAATACTAAAATTGAAAATTTTTGGATTATATTTTAATATAGTTCTTCATTAAAAACTGTTATGGGCTTCAAGTAAAGTAGCACTTCCGGTTTATCAATTTTAGTCAAAATCTAATATGTTGCGCCCCTTGATATAAAAGTCTCAAATACTAAAATTGAAAATTTTTGGATTATATTTTAATATAGTTCTTCAATAAAAACTGTTATGGGCTTCAAGTAAAGTAGCACTTCCGGTTTATCAATTTTAGTCAAAATCTAATATGTTGCGCCCCTTGATATAAAAGTCTCAAATACTAAAATTGAAAATTTTTGGATTATATTTTAATATAGTTCTTCAATAAAAACTGTTATGGCCTTCAAGTAAAGTAGCACTTCCGGTTTATCAATTTTAGTCAAAATCTAATATGTTGTGCCCCTTGATATAAAAGTCTCAAATACTAAAATTGAAAAGTTTTGGAATGTATTTTAATATAGTTCTTCATTAAAAACTGTTATGGGCTTCAAGTAAAGTATCACTTCCGGTATATCAATTTTAGTCAAAATCTAATATGTTGTGCCCCTTGGTATAAAAGTCTCAAATACTAAAATTGAAAATTTTTGGATTATATTTTAATATAGTTCTTCAATAAAAACTGTTATTGTACATATGTACAATATAGGAAATAAATAATGGAATAGATACCGCTCCTCTAACTATTTCCTGTATTGTACATATGTACAATATAGGAAATAAATAATGGAATAGATACCGTTCCTCTAACTATTTCCTGTATTGTACATATGTACAATATAGGAAATAAATAATGGAATAGATACCGTTCCTCTAACTATTTCCTGCATTGTACTATGTAGAATATAGGAAATAAATAGAAGAATGGATAATAATGTTCTTCAAACCATTTCCTGCATTGTATATATGTACAATAAGCCCGTTTTAAAGTCCCTAGAATCCGATTATAACATTTTCACGATGATGTCTCTGTTTAAGTTAAAATTTTAGTATAAGTAAACCCCGGCTCCAAGAAAATGCCAGCTATTTGATTAATTGGCATTTGTAATTAGCGAGAGGTATTGTTGATAAATATATCTACTGCCCCCTTTACACTTTGATTAGTTGGCGGGAGGTATTGTATAAAAAAAATCAAGTGTACTTTAGCACGCTTGTGATTGGTTGTTTTATTTTATTTAAAAGTATTCCTTTCCCACATGTACGTTTTACGAGAGGCATTGATTCGTACCAAAAAATCAATGAAATTAAAATTCTCAGTTTTTACCTACGTGTACTAAACAGCGGGTGCATGGAGTAGATATTGATTTTTGTGTGACAGAGATAAATATATTCAAGTAAAGTATCACTTCCGGTTTATCAATTTTAGTCAAAATCTAATATGTTGCGCCCCTTGATATAAAAGTCTCAAATACTAATATTGAAAATTTTTGAATTATATTTTAATATAGTTCTTCAATAAAAACTGTTATGGGCTTCAAGTAAAGTAGCACTTCCGGTTTATCAATTTTAGTCAAAATCTAATATGTTGTGCCCCTTGATATAAAAGTCTCAAATACTAAAATTGAAAAGTTTTGGAATGTATTTTAATATAGTTCTTCATTAAAAACTGTTATGGGCTTCAAGTAAAGTATCACTTCCGGTTTATCAATTTTAGTCAAAATCTAATATGTTGTGCCCCTTGATATAAAAGTCTCAAATACTAAAATTGAAAATTTTTGGTTTGTATTTTAATATAGCTCTTCAATAAAAACTGTTGTACTGTACAGGTTGTCACCGAGATATGGTGCGGACTTTACACCATGTTTCCCAAAAAAATTACAGTAATAAGAAGAGTTCATTAGAATGAAATAGCTATATATTTCTCTCTCTGTCATACAAAAAATAAATATTTGCGAGTGAGTGTTCCATCCTGTATTGTATTACTCTATGGTCACATAGATATGTACACGTACGGACTTAACACTTTGTTTCCCAACAAAAATTACAGTAAAAAGAAGAGTCCATTAGAATGAAATAGCTATATATTTCTCTCTCTGTCTTACAAAAAATAAATATTTGTGAGTAAGTGTACGATCCTGTCATTGATTATTCTATGTCATATTGTCTCTGTCTTACAATATATTTATCTCTGTCACACAAAAATCAATATCTACTCCATGCACCCGCTGTTTAGTAACTGTCGTGTGGGAAACCCTTAGGTAAAAATTGAGAATTTTAATTTCATTGATTTTTTGGTACGAATCAATGCCTCTCGTAAAACGTACATGTAGGAAAGGTATACTTTTAAATAAAATAAAACAACCAATCACAAGTGTGCTAAGGTACACTTTTTTTACACTACCTCCCGCCAATTAATTAAAGTGTAACGATGACAGTAGATTTTTTCACCAACAATACCTCTCGCTAATTACAAATGGTGATTACACACACATACATACATACACTAAAGCAACAGTACCTCCCGCCAATTAATCAAACAGCTGGCATTTTTTTGGAGCCGGGGTTTACCTATACTAAAATTTGTACTTGAACAGAGACATCATCGAAAAATGTTATAATCGGATTCTAGGGACTTTTAAAACGGGCTTATTGTACACATGTACAATGCAGGAAATAATTAGTGGAAAGGTATCTATTCCATTATTTATTTCCTATATTGTACATATGTACAATAGAGGAACGGTATCTATTCCATTATTTATTTCCTATATTGTACATATGTACAATACAGGAAATAGTTAGAGGAACGGTATCTATTCCATTATTTATTTCCTATACTGTACATATGTACAATGCAGGAAATAGTTAGAGGAACGTTGTTATCTATTCCATTATTTATTTTTTTTATTGTACCTTTTTTTTACAATACCTTCCTCCAACTAACCAAAGTGTAAAGGTGACAGTAGATGATATATTTATCAACAATACCTCTCGCTAATTATAAATGGCGATAAAACACACATACATATACATACACTAAAGCAACAGTACCTCCCGCCAACTAATTAAAGGGTATAGGTGACAGTAGATTTTTTCATCAACAATACCTCTCGCTAATTACAAATGGTAATAATACATACACATACATACGTACATACATACATATACTACAACAACGGCATCTCCCGCCAACTAATTCAAGTGTAAAGGTGATAGTAGATTTTTTCACCAACAATACCTCGCGCTAATTACAAATGGTAATAATACATACACATACATACATACATATACTAGAGAAACAGTACTTCCCGCAAACTAATTAAAGTGTAAAGGTAACAGCCGATTTTTTTTACCAACAATACCTTCCTCCCGCTAATTACAAATGGCGATAAAACACACACACATAACATAACATTATTATTTATATATTTATAACTTAGAGATAGAAAAGTTTACTATTGAATGTATCTTTCTGAAAAACAATTTTACGTTATTAACGTCATTAAAAAATTAGGAAGAAATTCAAAATTGGTGATGCTAGAATACAATCAATTTAATTTGAATGGGGGGTAGAGCTGTTCGCGTCCGTGGTAGAATACCACACGTGCCCCCTGGTTAACGCTAAATGAACAGCAAACGTCCACCGCCAAAGAATGGGAAAGAAATTCGATTTAATTACAAGATACATCAAATCGAATTAAAGTTTTTGTCGCTGATATCTTCAAAATTAAATCATTTTAATAATATAACACATACAGACACAGTATTTAACGTAGAAATCAAATATTGTGGAATAATAAACCGAGCAACATTTTCCGTTGAAGTTCAGCAGAATTCACAAAAAAATCATGTTTGAAAGAGGAATTTGAAATTTTGCGTGGACTGAAGCAAGGAGATGGGCTGGTCCCAACACTCTTCAATCTAATGTTCGAATATGTAATAAGACAAATGAACGTTGGCAGATCAAACCTACTAACGGTTAAAGCAATACAACTAGTCGCATATGCAGATGACATCAACATCATGCGCCGCAGGGTGGAAGAGGCACAACAAACATACTCAGAACTCAAAAGACATGCAAAGGAAATTAACACAAATAAAACAAAAACGCTAACACAAACAAGAAGGAAAAGAACCGCACAGAACATCATGCTGGAAGATAACATGGAAGCAGTTGAACATTTCACATACTTAGGAGTGGAATTAAGGGAGGACGGGACCGAAGATCAAGAAATCCAAAGAAGAATTACACTGGCCAACAAAACTTACTTTGCACTCTCCCATATATTATTCCGATCAAAGACTATTCCACGACTGAGATGGGCAGGACATGTGATGAGGATGGAAGACAACAGAATCCCAAAAAGAGCGTTCAACAGCAAAATGTAGGGAACAAGACCAGTAGGACGACCTCGAAAACGATGGGAAGAGGAAGTAACCGAGGACGCACGAAGGCTACTAGGAGTCCGGACTTGGAGGAGAGCTGCGTTGGATAGGAAAGAATGGAGGCAAAAGCTTAAGGAGGCCAAGGCTCAATTTGGGCTGTAGTGTCATAGAAGAAGAATAAACCGAGCAACATTTTCCGTTGAAATGTTCTTTCATCCTCGCTAGACTTGGCGATATTTCGAAAATTGTTCCACGTATTCGTATAGATGTTGCTCCATCTTCCAAGACAATATGGCATCGTAGGTAAACTGAAGCGACAACATAGCGTGGCGATGAAATACGTTTCCATTCGCGGTGGTATCCTCAGCTGAAATCATGTGGAAAATGTAAGTCAAACATCAATTTTGTTATACCTTTTTAATTTTTAACAACTTTTGCGTTATTTGTAACGATTGTTAAAGATGTACCAACGATAATATGTAATAAACGAACAAAATGAAAGCCGCAAAAGCGTAACTAAAGTAACTCATTTCTCTGTCTATTTCAGATTGCATGCATGACCATAAGGGATTCGGAAACATGGAAGTGGGAGCAGAAGAAGGCAGAGCACCTTTAGAAGAAACAGGAGACAACGGAGTTGCTGCATTGGGGCCCTACAACTCAAAAATTTAAGCGTGCTGTCAACATGTATAAGGTAAGAGTCTTCCTAGATTTCATACTATTTATTCTTTTTTTCATTATTAAATGTATTTATGTGGTTGGAACCGCTCATATTGTTGGTAATTCAACAATACTTTATAATCCAAGAGTCGAAACTTGGAATAACAATGAACTAGTTCAAATCTAGTTACTTGTCAGTAAGGACTACCTGAAATAGTTTTATCTGTATTGTGCGTGCAATATTTGCACTGGAATAACTAAGCATTTGAAAAGTGGTGCACTTTCCACTTGTATAACCACCCGACGGACAGGGTGGTGCAAAATGAATTTCTCTGAACAATTTCTATCAAATGTGCTTTCGAAATATCAAATTGAAGCAAATTTCAAATACTTTTTAAACCATTTAAAAACTGTTGGATAAAATATCGCATGATACATTTATTATATAAATCAAGTGTCTTGTGTAATGAAGATACGTTTGCAGTACGAGATTTTATCCAACAGTTTTTGAAATGGTTTAAAGAACATCACAAACTAATAATTATTATTTAATAGGCAGTCCTTTGGCTGATCTGGAGATGTCAAGAACCTTGGAGGATTTGGATGCAGGCTTTCGATTTCAACACTGCAAATCTTCTACAACGTAGCCGGACCATCGATGGATGAACTGGTAGGATTCTTTAATTTTTTATAAAATATTTTGTTCTCATACTCAACCATGAGAACTTATAGTCAAAGGATTAATGACTATATGCCCTAATTATTAACTTGTTCTCATATTCAACCATGAGAACACTTAGTCAATGACATATGACTATTATAAATGTCTAAACATTATATTGTATTCAAATTCGATTTTGAGTACTACAATGATAGAAATATAACTTTCATGAATGTCTGTATAATATTCAAACAATTTAAAATTGAAATATCGACTGTTTATCAATAAAATAAATGTCTGGAAACATATGATTAGCATATATCTTTCAGGAATTGGACATCAAGAAGACTAAAATAATATTAGATTATAAATTGTACTATTCAAAAGTGAATAGCGATTTAAAATTAGTTTTTCTTTTAAATATTGATACAAATAAACATAAGTAATAATAGTTCGCTATCATAAATAAAACGTTTTGTGATATACCTATTAACTTTTGAGTAGTTTAATTTTAAGTTCTTTGAAATGTATTTTCAGGTGTTAATTAAATAAACTTTGGCTCATCGCGCCGTTGAGCAAACACGCGTTTTCTTTAAAAATTAAAAATAAATTGATTTAAAGTTGAAGTGCATTATTCCCTACCGATAATTCATCATAAAATCGTGCGTTTTGATTGCCCAGACGGCATCTAGGGAGAGTGGATGTGAAAAAAAAAATTGTATGAATTGGTGTGTCGGGGCATGCTTGCTGTCGAATGGTGAGAGAATCAGGAAGTAGGGGGTGTGAGATTCGAAACTTGTTTGTGGGTTCGGGTTTCCTTATTTTTTCTATTATTATTAACATTACGGTTAGTGGGATGGGGTTAGGCAGGATTCGTGCGCGATTTCCATAATTGAGTGGACTGATATGTATAGCATTCACAACGCCATGTGAAACCTTATATTCTGGTGGATCGCTTCACATTTGTGTGAATGTTTCTAGGGACAGTTTAATTCTTTTGTACTAGTGCTGACCATCGTTCGTACTGGCCGCTACTCTAGAGTTGGATGCGTTATCATCCGCTAGACTCAACTGAGAAAAGTTTTAAACGAACCTGAATGCTTGCACAGGAAGCTTTCTTATGGCCGTATGTGCTCTCCTCATCCGGAGGCAACGTAATCATCGTTTAACTTTTAATGGCAACGAATAATTTAAAGACAAAATAATGTTTTTCTTTGATTTAACATTTGTTTGAGCACACGGGTTAATCGCGTTCGGTGTCAGGTGTTTCGGGAATGGCCGGGCGATGCCATCGGGAGTAGCTCTTTATTGCATCCAAGCCGTGGAATATCACTTAATTGCTTCCCTTGTCCTTAATTGGCTCGCGTGTGTAGGCCGTAAACCCTTGTGGTCGCGACTGGGGTCGGCTTAGCCCCCACGTAAACTACTGTGAGGACCACCCCGATGTCCTCACTTTTTTGTCTTAGTTCGTATATCTCTCTCTCACTTCAACTTAGCTTAGCATAGTCTAGATATAAGATAGCTTGCGTAGACATAAGATAGCTTACATATAAGATAGGTAAGGGTTGTTTTTGCTTTTTGAGAGAGAGAAAATTAACGTAACTTACCATTTTTAGATTTGCTTTTATTTGAAAGAGATATTAACGTAAGATAGGCTTTTCTTGCGCACTTCATAAACTTAATTTGGGGGGAACTACAATAGTTTAAGTTAGATTATAAGGTATTATTGTATATGGAACTGTATTTATCTAATAAATGGTATATATGGTGAGCGTGGGTTTGGCATGAGGGTGGTGTCTCCCTATATATATCATTTATTAAATAGAGCGTTTCATTTATAGTTTTAAGATAGTTATAAGTTTAAAAAATTCCCCACCGCCGCCGTCGCCGAGGTTGCAGTGCCGATTGCGATGCGTCTTCATGGTTTCATCTGCATAATGACTTATTTAAAATGTATGTACAATAAAACAATCTTTTTGTTTATTTTTATTTAAACCCATCACATTAGTTTTAAAGTTAGGTAGTTTTAGTAAAAATTGTAATTATTCTTAAGTATTTTGACGCGATCAGGGCAATGTTAGATTTTAAGTATTTATTGTAAACGAAGCTTTATATTAATATATATATTATATATTTTGGTGAGTGGGCGGTTGAGGTGGTAACACCAAAAACAAAATATAATATATTTAATATAAAGGTTCGCAAACGATCTTAAACCGAATAAGAAATCTTGTACTTGTAACAATGGGAACAAGGAATCTTATTTGGGGATCCCAAGTTTAAGTTTGTTAAATTAGTCCATAAGTATTGTAAACGGAACTCTAATATATATTTGGGCGGTTTTAGTCTAAAAATATATATTTAGAGTTTCGTATCAGTTATAAAACTAAAACATTTGTTACCGTATATAAATTGTTATTTATTATGGGGTTATTTTATTTGTTGTTAATTATTTTGCATCTTTATTCTGTAAATAAAAGTTAAATCTTAGGGTTAAACTTTTATTTGCAGAATAAAGATGCAAAATAATTAACAACAAATAAAATAACCCCATAATAAATAACAATTTATATACGGTAACAAATGTTTTAGTTTTATAACTAAACCCTGTGTGACATTGTTATAAATTATTAATAGATTTGTTAATAAATTTAGTAGAAAATAATTATGAACAGACTTTTTAAACTCAAAATCTTTTACGATTCAATTGTTGTATTTCTGTTCATAATTGTTACTAAATTTGTTAACAAATCTATTAACTATTTATGCCTGTCAAACAGTCCTTTGTAGTAATAATGCCAATAAACTCTAATTTTTATAAGATAAAGTCTTGTAATTTCTTAAAATACAAATATATTTTTATATTTAAAAAATTGTAATATCTTAAAATACAAATATATTGTTATATTAAAAGTTGATTTTTTAGTCTAAGTTCCTACACGTATGTAGTTTTTAAAACGTCCGCTAGGGGGCAGCACCTGTCAATAACGATTTCAACTTGGGGTTTTGAGCAATTAAAAAAAATTCTTTTTTGTACATGCGTACGTACATACACATATATAGTTTTTAAAACATCCGCTAGGGGGCAGCACCTGTTGAAAAAGATTTCATCTGGAGTACTTTTTTTCACCTATGTTCAGAGACTAAAAATTATCATAGGTATACGTCCCATATTCACTAATTACAAATTCCCAATAGGTATACGTCCCAATTTCAATGAGTACGAATTCCCCATAGATATACGTCCCATTATCACTGAGTACAAATTCCCAATAGGTATACGTCTCATGAGCTGCCCCCAAACGGCCATTTTCGGAACTATTTAGAATCCTGTATGTACGTATGTATAAATAGGTATACGTTCACTAACACCAAATTCCCAATAGGTATACGTCCCATTTTCACTTAGTACAAATTCCCAACAGGTATACGTCTCATGTGCTGCCCCCAAACGGCCATTTTCGGAACTATTTAGAATCCTGTATGTACGTATGTATAAATAGGTATACGTTCGCTAACACCAAATTCCCAATAGGTATACGTCCCATTTTCACTGAGTACAAATTCCCAATAGGTATACGTCCATGTGCTGCCCCCAAACGGCCATTTTCGGAACTATTTAGAATCCTGTATGTACGTATGTATAAATAGGTATACGTTCACTAACACCAAAATCCCAATAGGTTTACGTCCCATTTTTACTGAGTACAAATTCCCAATAGGTATACGTCCATGTGCTGCCCCCAAACGGCCATTTTCGGAACTATTTAGAATCCTGTATGTACGTATGTATAAATAGGTATACGTTCACTAACACCAAATTCCCAATAGGTATACGTCCCATTTTCACTGAGTACAAATTCCCAATAGGTATACGTCCATGTGCTGCCCCCAAACGGCCATTTTCGGAACTATTTAGAATCCTGTATGTACGTATGTATAAATAGGTATACGTTCACTAACACCAAATTCCCAATAGGTATACGTCCCATTTTCAATAAGTACAAATTCCCAATAGGTATACGTCTCATGTGCTGCCCCCAAACGGCCATTTTCGGAACTATTTACAAACACGGCGTTATTTTTGGTTGCCTATATTTTAGGCGTATTGCTTTACGATAGGTGCTGCCATCTAGCGGTCTTTTTTTGAACTATATACGTATAGGGACTTAAACTCTTACAGAATTCATCCCTTAAGTACAAGGAATAAAATAAAATAGACAAATTATATTTTAATTTATATTTTATTGTATTAAATATTGTACATTAGGGTAGTTTACATTAAATACAACAATGTAAGATACAAATAAACAATAAATACAAGTAAAACTTATACAAACTATTATTTATACATCCCTATTTCTAATTTTTCAGGACAAGGGTAAGTATATTTATGTATAAAATACAAAGAATAAGAATTAAAAATACAATTTAAGCTATAAACATGATAAAGACAACAATGTATTACAAATAAACAATAAAAATTACTTAAACTAATACAAATTTTGTTTAACAAGCCCTTATTTATTTCAGAGGTAATACCACAACTAAGAGACAGGGAAGTATGTACACAGTTGATGCTGTTTAATTGGGTCAACAGGGAAGTATGAGAACTTTATTTTACATACATATTAATAAATTTTGTAAAATGTCATTTTAAAACTATTAAAACATAGCTAATTTTATTTGAAATAACATCTGCGAGTTCTATTCTGTACAACAAAAACATGTGATATTAAAAAAAATGAGAATTTGTTCAACTTTTTAACAAAACGAAGCTGTCAAATTTTAATTAGCGCATTTTTAAACCCTTGGCCCTACGCCTTTGAAACTTAAATATGTAGTTCTACGACCCCGACATTTCAAAGAATGCTAAGGGAACGCGAAATTTCAAGGAAATCGCTGAAAACCCAGCCGTTTCCGAGATACGAGCCCTTAAAGTTTTCCGAGGGGTTTAACGCTTAAATACGTTAATTAAAAGGGCTAAAAGGCCGAAAAATATCGTATCGGAAGGATTTGAACCCACCCTTTCCATTGGCTTGCACAGAATTGATGAAAACCCTTTTGTTTACAATATATTTGCCCTTCAAGTTTAGCTCAAACGATTTGCAAACTACCATTAAAACATAGCTAATTTTATTTGAAATAACCTACGTATTCTGTATAACAAAAACATGTGACTTTAAAAAAAAATGAGAATTTGTTCAACTTTTTAACAAAACGAAGCTGTCAAATTTCAATTAGCGCATTTTTAAACCCTTGGCCCTACGCCCTTGAAACTTAAATATGTTGTTCTACGACCCCGACATTTCAAAGGATGCTAAGGGAACGCGAAATTTCAAGGAAATCGCTGAAAACCCAGCAGTTTCCGAGATATGAGCCCTTAAAGTTTTCCGAAGGATTTAACGCTTAAATACGTTAATTAAAAGGGCTAAAAGGCCGAAAAATAGCGTATCGGGTGGATTTGAACCCGCCCTTTCCATTGGCTTGCGCAGAATTAATGAAAACCCTTTGATTTACAATATATTCGCCCTTCAAGTTTGTGGCGAAGGGCCTACGCTAACTCCGGAACTACAAGGGCTAGAAGGGCCGGACAAGTTTTAAAAGGTTTGCTTGGACCTGCACAATAACATATTGACCCTTTAAGTTCATGGCGAAGGGCTTGCGCGAAGTCCGAAACTAAAAGGGCTAGAAGGGCCGGACAAGTTTTATAAGGTTTCTTTGGACCTGCACAATAACATATTTACCCTTCAAGTTCATGGCGAAGGGCTTGCGCGAAGTCCGGAACTAAAAGGGCTAGAAGGGCCGGACAAGTTTTTTTAAACTTACTTGGACGTGCATAATTGAAATCCGTGGTCATATTTTCCCGAAGGGCTCAAATAAGCCCTAAGCCCTTTGAAAAAGGGCGCACTCCTGTCGGATGGTTGTTTTCGTACCTAGAGAACTTAATACTAAAGGATAGGATAGGAAAATAAGGAAAAATCCTTAGATATTAGGATATTTCCCTGTCTCTTATATTATTACATAGGAAAGGTAAATAAACAACTCTTTTATTTATTTATTCTTATAAAAATATCATCTATTATCTTCATCCAGTGTCGTAGTTACCGTATCCTATCTCTGGGTGTAGTCCCGGCCCTTCGCGGAACCTGAAAACAAACATAAACATTATTTATTTTGAGCGGCAAAGTACAAAAGATATAATAAATAAACACTTAATTATAGTGGGGGTATTACGTGGTAATATTAATATTATGTTTTTAAAATAAAGACTTCAGTTCCTATCGGGCTTTGGTGAAGTGAACATGGGGTGTGTGCTTGTGAATAATCGTGTAGTGTAAATTACAAACGAAAAACTTGGGCATTTTTATTGCAATCGTTCTCTACTACAACTTATAGTTCGCGATATATTTTGAAAATATTAGATTTCCCCTGCAACCTTCTTACAATTATTTAAATAACTTTAAATAGTTTTCAATTTATTTAAATTTTATAAAAACAATCTGAATTTAATAAGTTAATAGTAAACTATTTTTAAATGTTCACTAATTATTTATTACAATAAAATCTAAGTATTCCAGATTCATTTTTAACTTTTACTGTTATTATAATATTAATTATTATTTAAAATGTTGCATAAGTCTCTGTTTGCCCGTTGGTGTTTATTATTTAATCTTCAGTCAAAATTTGATTGTTGTAAATGTTACTTTACTATACGGTTGTTGTATATTTAAAAAAAATGTCTTTAGTGTTATTAAAATAACTATAATTGTTCGTGAAAGTGTGGTTTATTGTTTTATTAATATCAAGTGTTATACATGTTATTCTAATTGGTGTGAGTGTTACGTAATGTATACTGCTCTGTGAAAATCGCCGATGATGATATATTACAGTGATGATGAAACAGTGGATGATATATTAAGAAAATTCGCAGCCTTCACAAATACATGTAAGTATGAACCTTTTGGTATTACATTTCCCTTTCTTCTGTAAACTGTGTAACTTAAAACTATGTTTGCCGTATCCTAATAAGTGAATTTTACATAAAATGTAAATTTTTACATCCCTATTTATTATTTTTATTCGTGCAGGAATAATAAATGAAAATATGAAACAAGTTGCACATGACAAAGTTCAGAGAAAATTTAATTAAAACACATTTTATTTTAACGCTCTGTAACTCCTAAACCAATCAAAGTTAAAAATTATAATCAGATGTATCTTATAGAGAATTTTATGTAGATTACAAATTTTCATGATGCAAGTTGTTATCTTTAACCATGTAGGAGTAATAAATAAAAATATAAAATAAGAAAGCATGACAAAAAATAGCGAAATATAACAGTTTAACTCACATTTATTTTGCATGGAATTTGAAGTCTGGAGATGGTTTCTTGATGCTGGAATTGAACTCCACCAGGGCCGGAGAGAAGCCCCCAGGATATTGTAGACGCACGAACGGGTTCTCCAAGTCGCGATGTGTGCATCTCCTTACCACTGGAAGGTCGACAACGTGATAAGCTGTAAAAAAAAATAAGACTTGTAATAACTTATTTATTGTATCTGCAATTTGTGTTTATTTGTACAAAAAATATCGCTTTTTATATTAATATCTAAAATTAAAATTTCATATAGAAAACTATTTGACAACATTTAAACAATTTTAAAACTTAACCTAAAGTTAAAATTTCATATAGAAAAGTATTTGTCATTGACAAATTCTTTCAGCATTTCAGCAATTTTCAAAATATAACTATTTATAGAAAAAGGCATGTTGAATTCATATTTAAAACATACACAAGTTCCTATCTTAATCTTAGAGATATTGAGCCCTAAAGTTGAAATTTCCTTTAGAAAAGTACTTTCCTTCAACAAGCATAAATATTATTTTTTTCAGTAATGAATATCACCCTTTCTGTCAACCCTAATTTTCATAAAATATATTTCGCGGGTAGTTCATAAACCCTGTTTACAAATAAATTTCAAAAATCTTATGAAGTGATCAACAAGTTATATAATACTTAGATATTCATTTATTTTGTTATTCGTTATTTTAATTGTTGACTACTATTTTTTTTCTTATCTAATGGCCTAACTTATACACATTAATTTAGTCAGTTTCATTGTTGCAGTGATAGTGAACAGATGTGTGTGTGGTGTGCTCGTGTAGTGTCTTCGAGGACGACTTCCCAGTACTTGGAGAAGATATATGGACACCTTCAGGATTTGGAGTTGTACTTAGGGAAATAATATATTTATAGTACGTATTATTTTTTTATTATTTTTGAACTACTGAATACTTGTACCCATTATCCTTAGAAATTATGGCTTATTATTTTTCATGTAGTTATACTTTACATTTCAATAATAATTGTTAATGTTGTATAAAAATATCATATATTGTTGTACATATTATATACCTATATATTTTATTAAGTACATATATTTAATTTTATGTTTAAGTAATTATGAATATGTACGACATTAAATGTAGGTACACATAATACAACACAATCAATACTTCAAAAATTAATTAAAATACTTAAATATTCATTTAAATATTAAATTTCTCGCACATTCAAAGTTCATATTATTATCAGTAACTACTAATTCAAAATTTAATTTTGAGTATATTTTTATTGTTACAGAACCATGTAACAGAAAAATGAACTATGGACGAGCCGTGGAAGGATATGAGTGAGTTGCAGAAGGACATGAATCCAGATTTCAGCATTGGAGATGATCACATTGTTGCAAAACATCACAAAACACCCCCAAACACGTATTTGGGCTCCTTAAGACTTATGTATATCATTTATGTAAATAAATAAATAAAACTTATCCTTCTAAACATTAAGTACTCGTATATAAAATTAATACATCGCAAGAAACATCGATACCTAATTAAATCATGTCATTAAACACACACACACACACACACACATATTATATATAACAAATTTACATACAATGCAATACAAGCATACAAAAATATATACATACTTTTTAAAGGGTACAGAAAACAAAATTTAACTCCGTATTCGGCGATTACAATTCCTAAAACGTTATATACCTATAGAAAACAACCCCAACATTTAGTTATATTTTGAAAAAAAGCATGACACTTTTTTTTCAGCAATTCGAATTTCTGAAACATAGCATATATATAGAAAAGAACCCCCTGTATCCAAATTTGAAAACCGCAAGTCTCTATATCTCACTTAGTTCTTGAGCATTTTATTTTAAACTTAATATATTCAATAGACATTTACATACATGTATTTTTAAAAAATCATTACTTAATTTTTTTCAGCAATTCGAATTTCTGAAACATAGCATATATATATAGAAAACAAGCCCCTGAATCCAAATTTGAAAACCACAAGTCTCTATTTCACTTAGTTTTTGAGTATTTTATTTAAAACTTAATATATTGAACAGGCATTTACATATATTTTTAAAAAAATCATTACTGAATTTTTTTTTCAGCAATTCGAATTTCTGAAACATAGTATTGTATATATATATATATATTAAAAACTGTTATGGGCTTCAAGTAAAGTATCACTTCCGGTTTATCAATTTCAGTCAAAATATGATATGTTGTTCCCCTTGATATAAAAGTCTTAAATACTAAAATTTTTAGATTATATTTTAATATAGTTCTTCATGAAAAACTGTTATGAACTTCAAGTAAAGTATCACTTCCGGTTTGTCAATTTCAGTTAAAATCTAATATATTGTTCCCCGTGATATAAAAGTCCTAAATACTAAAATTGAAAATTTTTAGATTATATTTTAATACAGTTCTTCTTGAAAAACTGTTACGGGCTTCAAGTAAAGTACCACTTCCGGTTTATCAGTCAAAATGTAATATGTTGTTCTCCTTGATATAAAAGTCCTAAATACTAAAATTGAATTTTTTTAGATTATATTTTAATACAGCTCTACATGAAAAACTGTTATGGGCTTCAAGTAAAGTATCACTTCCGGTTTGTCAATTTCAGTCAAAATATAATATGTTGTTCCCTTTGATATAAAAGTCCTAAATACTAAAATTGAAAATTTTTAGATTATATTTTAATACAGTTCTTCATGAAAAACTGTTACGGGCTTTAAGTAAAGTACCATTTCCGGTTTGTCAACTTCAGTCAAAATATAATATGTTATTCCGTTTGGTTAATCTTTTTGTGTTTATATTTGAAAAAAATATATAGATGTCTTTTGCCGTTCCCGAAATAATATTTTTTTAGTTTCCCTACAAAAATACACTATATCCCTGACTACAATTATTTGTCACCGAGATATGCTGCGGACTAAACACTATGTTTCCCAACAAAAATTATAGTAAAAAGAAGAGTCCATTAAAATGAAATAGTTATATATTTCGCTCTCTGTCTTACAAAAAATAAACATTTGCGAGTAAGTGTACAATCCTGGTCGTTGTTATTCTATGACATGTTGTCTCTGTTTTACAATGTATAAGATAAATATGTTGTAAGACAGAGACAACATGTCATAGAATAACAACAAACCGGATTGTACACTTACTCGCAAATATTTATTTTTTGTAAGACAGAGAGCGAAATATATAACTATTTCATTTCAATGGACTCTTCTTTTTACTGTAATTTTTGTTGGGAAACATAGTGTTAAGTCCGCAGCATATCTCGGTGACAAATAATTGTAGTCAGGGACATAGTGTATTTTTGTAGGAAAACTATAAAAATTAATATTTCGGAAAATTGACAAACCGGAAGTGATACTTTACTTGAAGCCCATAACAGTTTTTCATGAAGAAATGTATTAAAATATAATCTAATTTTTTTCAATCTTAGTATTTAGGACTTTTATATCAAGGGAAACAACTTATTATATTTTGACTGAAATTGACAAACCGGAAGTGGTACTTTACTTGAAGCCCATAACAGTTTTTCATCAAGAACTATATTAAAATATAATCTAAAAAATTTCAATTTTAGTATTTAGGACTTTTATATCAAGGAGAACAACATATTGTATTTTGACTGAAATTGACAAACCGGAAGTGGTACTTTACTCGAAGCCCGTAACAGTTTTTCATGAAGAACTATATTAAAATATAATCTAAAAATTTTCAATTTTAGTATTTAGGACTTTTATATCAAGGGAAACAACATATTATATTTTGACTGAAATTGACAAACCGGAAGTGGTACTTTACTCGAAGCCCGTAACAGTTTTTCATGAAGAACTATATTAAAATATAATCTAAAAATTTTCAATTTTAGTATTTAGGACTTTTATATCAAGGGAAACAACATATTATATTTTGACTGAAATTGACAAACCGGAAGTGGTACTTTACTTGAAGCCCATAACAGTTTTTCATGAAGAACTATATTAAAATATAATCTAAAACTTTTCAATTTTAGTATTTAGGACTTTTATATCAAGGAGAACAACATATTATATTTTGACTGAAATTGACAAACCGGAAGTGGTACTTTACTTGAAGCCCATAACAGTTTTTCATGAAGAACTATATTAAAATATAATCTAAAACTTTTCAATTTTAGTATTTAGGACTTTTACAACATATTATATTTTGACTGAAATTAACAAACCGGAAGTGGTACTTTACTTGAAGCCCATAACAGTTTTTAATGAAAAACTATATTAAAATATAATCCAAAACTTTTCAATTTTAGTATTTAAGAATTTTATATTAAGGGGAACAACATATTACATTTTGAATAAAATTGATTAACCGAAAGTGATACTTTACTTGAAGCCCATAACAGTTTTTAATGAAGAATTATATTAAAATATAATCCAAAACTATTCAATTTTACTATGTAAAACTTTTATATCAAGGGGAACAACATATTACATTTTGACTTAACTAGATAAACCGGAAGTGATACTTTACTTGCAGCCCATAACAATTTTTAATGAAAATGTGTATTAAAATATAGTCCGAAACTTTTCAATTTTACTATTTTAGGCTTTTATATGCACCTATGAAATTTTATAAATTTAAGTATATATTTTTTTACAAATATATTTCCCCATTTACAAATACATCCCTCACTTAGGGGTCTGCTTTAATACATCGCTTCCGATTACTTGTCTCCCAGGCGGTCATGCATTATTCATATTTTTAAATAAATAAAAAAAAAATTTCATCACGGCATGTTACCCATTGTTGGGTGTGCCAATCTGTTTTGTACAGATATCGGTAATGATGGAATATTTGTACCGTGCGGGCACTTACCAGGCGTCACCTCACGGGCACTCATTGCTGGCGTGGAGTGCGCCACAGGAGTCAATTTTGTGCCATTAAAATGCGATCAAATTTTTGGCGTCGGTCGGGATCGAACCCGGGTCCCCAGATTCGCGACCAGACACTCAGGCACACGGCCACGAGACCATATTTTTAAAGTGATTAAAGCTACTTTAAGGATTGTTTCTGTACCTACATTTAAAAAATTGGACAATAATTTAAACTGACATGTGACACGATCATATCCTCGGCAAAACAGTAATGGCCAGTTGCACCAACGAGGCTTAAATTTTAAGCTAGGCTTAAACAAAAAAATGCAAATCGAAATTTTGATAGTAATATATTATAATTCATTTGACATTTCATTCCGATGCAATATTGTCAGTTTAAGCCAAGTTTAATATTTAAGTTACGTTGGTGCAACCGGCCCTAATTATATTTTACCCTAACTTTAAAATGTAAATGAATTTAATTTTAATGTATCTAATATTCGCGACTTTAACTAAACTATTGCTGCCTTCTTGTGGCTGTAGAAAGTCTTAACAAAGCTTTAGACAAGTCCTGCTGTTGATCAAAGGCTTAAACCAGCCTTTACACTCTTTAGAAACTTAGCTGGAACCCTGTATTGTAAACCGTACTTGTTTAAACAAATACAATTTTTTTGGGATAGGAAACCAATTTCTGAACGAACAGATATTTATTTAAACTAACTCTAAAAAAAAACTAAGTTTCGCCGATTTATTTACGACATTGTATCGAGTTACGACGCCCGGTAGGTTAACATAGATAGACATTCATAATGTGCCCCGTAAAAGAAATGTGGAAGAAAATATGATTATTTGAATTAAATTTAACAACATAAATCTATTTTCAGGAGAAAAATGAATTTACTTTTGTGTTATGTTCCACTATTCGGAACCGAAGATCGATTCCATTACTCGGAACCGGAACCGAAAATCGGTTCCACTACCCGGGTATCCGGGTACTCGGATAGTTTTGGAACCGGGTATCCGGTTCCAATTTTTTTCGGTTCTTGACAGCACTAATATATATATATATATTTAAGAGAAAACAACCCCCTGAATCCTTTAGATAAGTATTTGTCCTTGAACAAGCATAAATGATATATTTTTCAGCAATGAATATCACCCTTTCAAGCAGCCCCTAAAATTCATAAAAATCTTATGCAGTAATCAACAAGTTATATAATACTTAGACATTCATTATAATTTTTGTTACTCATTATTATTTTAACTATTTTGTTTTTTTATTATTATCTAATGGCCCAACTGTTATATACATTAATTTTGTCAGTTTCATTGTTACAGTGCTAGTGAACAGACGTGTACATGTGGTGTGCTCGTATAGTGTGCTTTCGAGAACTGCTTCCTGGTGCTTGGAGAAGACACATGGACACCTTCAGGACTTGGAGTTATACTTAGGGAAATAATTTATTTATAGTAAGTTTCATTTTTTTTATTTTTTTAACTACTGAATAGTTGTACCCATTATTGGGTATATCAGCTAATATTCCTAAGGATTATTTTTGATGTACATATACTTTACATTTCAATAATAATTTGAATTTATTTAGAATTATTTATTGTCCGTATACATATATCATATTTTATTGTACATGTTATATATGTATTTTATTACATATATTTCATTTTATATTAAAGTAATTATGAATATATATAACATTATATGTAGATATTTCCATTTTTTATTGGTAAAATTAAAATAGCACACCACTAACGTAATTGCGTGATACAGGTCTCATTAAATAATTGCCTATATAAAAGTACACATAATCAATACGATCAATACTTAAGATATTAACTAAAAGTATCGAATTTCTCACATTTTCTTTCATATTAAGTTTTTTTTATATAATTACAAACGATTAAAAAAATTCAAAGTGCATATTATTTATCTATATCTACTAATTCAAAAGTTAATTTCGAATATAATTTTATTATTACAGAACCATGTAATAGAGAAATGAACTATTGTCCTGGACGAGCCGTGGAAGGATATGAGTGAGTTGCAGAAGGACATGAATCCGGATTTCAGCGTCGGAGATGGTCACACTATTAAAGAACATCGCAAAACCTCACCCAATATGTATTTGGATTCCTCCAGATTTATTTATAAGATTTATGTAAATTAATAAATAAAACATATCCTCATAAACATTAAGTACTCGTATATAAAATTAATATATGGCAAGAAACATCGGTACATAATCAATTCATGTCATTAAACAACACACATATATATATATATATATATATATATATATATATATATATATATATATATATATATATATATATATATATATAACCATACATTACCTCCATATCTAATTCACATACAAGCATACATATACATACATACTTTTTAAGGGTACAGAAAACAAAAAGCTAAATTCAAACATTACCTATTAAAAATTAACTCCGTCTTCGACGATTAAGCAAGTCCTGAAACTTGGCGTATATATAATAGAAAACAACCCCCTGAATACGAATTTGGAAACCACAAGTCTCTATCTCATTTAGTTTTTGATTATTTTATTTTTAATTTAATATATTCAATTGACATTTAGTTACATTTTGAAACAAGCATTACTGAAAATATTTTCAGCAATTCGAATTCCTGAAACTTATCGTATATACAGAAAGCAACCCCCTGAGTACGAATTTGGAAACCACAAGTCTCTATCTCATTTAGTTTTTGATTTTTATTTTTAACTTAATATATTCAATCGACATTTAGTTATATTTTGAAACAAGCATTACTGAAAATATTTTCAGCAATTCGAATTCCTAAAACTTATCGTATATATAGAAAACAACCCCCTGAATACGAATGTGGAAACCACAAGTCTCTATCTCATTTAGTTTTTGATTATTTTATTTTTAATTTAATATATTCAATTGACATTTACTTACATTTTGAAACAAGCATTACTGAAAATATTTTCAGCAATTCGAATTCCTGAAACTTATCGTATATACAGAAAGCAACCCCCTGAGTACGAATTTGGAAACCACAAGTCTCTATCTCATTTAGTTTTTGATTTTTATTTTTAACTTAATATATTCAATCGACATTTAGTTATATTTTGAAACAAGCATTACTGAAAATATTTTCAGCAATTCGAATTCCTAAAACTTATCGTATATATAGAAAACAACCCCCTGAATACGAATGTGGAAACCACAAGTCTCTATCTCATTTAGTTTTTGATTATTTTATTTTTAATTTAATATATTCAATTGACATTTACTTACATTTTGAAACAAGCATTACTGAAAATATTTTCAGCAATTCGAATTCCTGAAACTTATCGTATATACAGAAAGCAACCCCCTGAGTACGAATTTGGAAACCACAAGTCTCTATCTCATTTAGTTTTTGATTATTTTATTTTTAATTTAATATATTCAATTGACATTTAGTTACATTTTGAAACAAGCATTACTGAAAATATTTTCAGCAATTCGAATTCCTGAAACTTATCGTATATACAGAAAGCAACCCCCTGAGTACAAATTTGGAAACCACAAGTCTCTATCTCATTTAGTTTTTGATTATTTTATTTTTAACTTAATATATTCAATCGACATTTAGTTATATTTTGAAACAAGCATTACTGAAAATATTTTCAGCAATTCGAATTCCTAAAACTTATCGTATATATAGAAAACAACCCCCTGAATACGAATTTGGAAACCACAAGTCTCTATCTCATTTAGTTTTTGATTATTTTATTTTTAACTTAATATATTCAATCGACATTTAGTTATATTTTGAAACAAGCATTACTGAAAATATTTTCAGCAATTCGAATTCCTAAAACTTATCGTATATATAGAAAACAACCCCTTGAATACGATTTTGGAAACCACAAGTCTCTATCTCATTTAGTTTTTGATTATTTTATTTTTAACTTAATATATTCAATCGACATTTAGTTATATTTTGAAACAAGCATTACTGAAAATATTTTCAGCAATTCGAATTCCTGAAACTTATCGTATATTTAAAAACCAACCTCCTGAATACGAATTTGGAAACCGCAAGTCTCTATCTCATTTAGTTTTTGAATATTTTATTTTTAACTTAATATATTCAATCGACATTTAGTTAAATTTTGAAGCAAGCATTACTGAAATTATTTTCAGCAATTCGAATTCCTGAAACTTATCGTATGCATAGGAAATAACCCCCTGAATACGAATTTGGAAACCACAAGTCTCTATCTCATTTAGTTTTTGATTATTTTATTTTTATCTTAATATATTCAATCGACATTTATTTATATTTTGAAACAAGCATTACTGAAAATATTTTCAGCAATTCGAATACCTGAAACTTATCGTATATATAGAAAACAACCCCCTGAATACGAATTTGGAAACCACAAGTCTCTATCTCATTTAGTTTTTGATTATTTTATTTTTAACTTAATATATTCAATCGACATTTAGTTATATTTTGAAACAAGCATTACTGAAAATATTTTCAGCAATTCGAATTCCTGAAACTTATCGTATATATAGAACACAACCCCTTGAATACGATTTTGGAAACCACAAGTCTCTATCTCATTTAGTTTTTGATTATTTTATTTTTAACTTAATATATTCAATCGACATTTAGTTATATTTTGAAACAAGCATTACTGAAAATATTTTCAGCAATTCGAATTCCTGAAACTTATCGTATATATAGAAAACAACCCCTTGAATACGAATTTGGAAACCACAAGTCTCTATCTCAATTAGTTTTTGATTATTATATTTTTAACTTAATATATTCAATCGACATTTAGTTATATTTTGAAACAAGCATTACTGAAAATATTTTCAGCAATTCGAATTCCTGAAACTTATCGTATATTTAAAAAACAACCCCCTGAATACGAATTTGGAAACCGCAAGTCTCTATCTCATTTAGTTTTTGAATATTTTATTTTTAACTTAATATATTCAATCGACATTAAGTTAAATTTTGAAGCAAGCATTACTGAAATTATTTTCAGCAATTCGAATTCCTGAAACTTATCATATGCATAGGAAATAACCCCCTGAATACGAATTTGGAAACCACAAGTCTCTATCTCATTTAGTTTTTGATTATTTTATTTTTATCTTAATATATTCAATCGACATTTATTTATATTTTGAAACAAGCATTACTGAAAATATTTTCAGCAATTCGAATTCCTGAAACATAGCGTATACATAATAGAAAACAACCCCCTGATACGAATTTGGAAACCACAAGTCTCTATCTCACTTAGTTTTTGATTATCTTATTTTTAACTTAATATATTCAATCGGCATTTAGTTATATTTTTAAACAAGCAATACTGAAATAATTGTCAGCAATTCGAATTCCTGAAACTTATCGTATGTATAGGAAACACCCCCCTGAATATGAATTTAGAAACCTATCTCACTTAGTTTTTGAATACTTCAAACTTAATATATTCACTGAACATTTAGATCTTTTTCGATATAAAATATATAAGAATTATGTACGAAACTATAAAATTGTGATTTAGCTTTGATTTTTCTGTACCAATGTTTCATCCTCTAACTAAGATACATACGTATGTTAATACCTACTGACTTGTAATCTAATATTAGGAAAACTCTGATCGTTATAAATACTACATAATTAATGGATAACAATATTTATTTACATTATGATATTTACTAATATACATTTTCTTTAATAAAAAAAAAAAAATCATATGTGTTACCCTTTATAAAACATAATTCTCTTTTATACGTAGCAAAACATTTCTTTACGTTCTATACCTTAGTAAATCCTCCAAATATTGTTATCTTTAATAGTAGTATTTTCTTATTCATATGTAAAAAAATGATATACTTTTACGCTGTTATGTATTTATTTCATTCAATATTCATATTTTAATAAATAAATGTACATGTTGAAATAAAATTATTTTTATCAAAAATTGCACTATATCTTCCGATAAACAAAACTATCATCCCTCATGTATATATGCATAAGATAGACTATTCTCTCAAAGTCAAATTTGACGTATTTAGAGCACATATCACCATCTTTGTATTTGTGAAACTGCGACCGTTTTGTAATGCATCACAATTCACAAATACAAAGATAAACATATTAAATAATGTATTTCATGTATTATAATATATGTATCATTATTATGTAATATATCGATCAATAAATCCTTGTAAAATAACAATATATTTCATTCCAATACTACTACCAAAAACCGCATTCCAAAGATCTAGGTTCATATCCCGATAGCTAGCAATGATCCTGTAGCCCGTCAATCTGAAATCAGAGCGACGAGCTACAAGATCTTGCGAACTAAAAATCTAGGTTCGATTCACACCAGCTACCAGCAAACCAGCCAAGCATCCTAGCGACCAGCCGAGCGTCCCCAGCCTAGCCAGCCCACCAGGGCGTACTGCAGCCTACGGTCTGCAGTACGAATCCTGGGGTCCAGCTAGAAATCCAGTAAAAAGCTGTATATAGCTCGTTATAGCCGAATAACCGAGATTCACGAAGCAGACCGGCCGGTTCGATTCCATCACCCACGCTGAATGGCTGAAATTCTATCAGACAGCAGTATATAGCTAGAAATTCTTGGTAGAAGGGGTACGATCGACGATTCGGCGTACAAAAGCCTTGCTGTGGCATTTTGATCGGTTGGAATTTTTATTTTTATGAATAAATGCCTTGCTACAAGATTTCTGAGTCTAAGATTTGTGTTTTGATGAGTACTAGCCTTGCTACGGCGTTGTAATTTTAATTTTTTGTGGATATTAGGCTTGCTATCGGCTGTATACACGTCTGGCAGCTCGAAAATGCTTCAATGGTGAGTAAAATGCTATTTGTCGCTTGCAATAGGCTTTCGGTCGATGAATTTCTGAATTTTGGTGGGTGAATGCCTTGCGATCGGCTGAATATCTGCTGGAGAGCTCAAAAATGCTCGTAGCGGCAGTAGAATGCTACTTTTCGGACGCTGCGGCAGTAAATCGTCGATTTTACACGATTTTTGAATTTTTGTCGACCAGAAGCCTTGCTGGTGCTCGCGGCTCGGATTTTACTAGCTAGAAATTTTATCGTAGGCTACATGCTTATATAATCTGCTGTGCACTAGGCTGGAATTTTGGCGCTACAATAATTCGTGCGGGTTGTAGATCAGCGATCGCTTTGGGGTGTTCTAGGGTGGGATTTTGCTGGTTGCTTACCTATAGGCTGTATATCGGTCATATCCTGCTGATCGTATTTTGATGATCTAGTTCGTATTTTGGTGAATTGCTGGTTGCTGGAATGCAAATTTTGAGGATGGGAAAATAGGATTTTGAATTGAAATATTGTATTCATTTTACTGTATTTATTGGTCGTTTATATAATACATGTTATTTGTGTTACATATTAATATATCATCACGGCATATTACCCATTGCTGGGTGTGCCAATCTGCTTTGTATACAAATATTGGTAATGTTATTCTATGAGGACTTAGAAATAAATAATATGAAATATATATTATCAATTATATTTTATGTAAGACATATTTTTACACTTGATTACATTTGGTACATATTTTTTACATATCTTTTCTCTAAGACTTATTATCAATGGAAATATTTTAGATATTATAACAATATCACAAGACAATTAAAAATAGATCTATATATTATCAAATATTTTAATAAATCTTAGAAAAAAAATATCATTTCGGTATGAAACAAAGTACAGCAAATATATGTATTAATACATGATTAGACTTATAAATAGGTATTCTTCACGTCGGAATGGCATAACACCATAAAACGTGTATGATTCTTGACATATGTAATAAGGTGACGTATGTCGGAACTCTGTTCAGGAAATAAATTGGAATTGTCAACATAGTTCGTATACATTGGCGTGTATTTTAACATTTTTGTTTCATGTTAATATCAATGATTTTATTAATGCCGTAAAAAAAATCTGATGTCAACACATGACCTTCCGTCAATTCCATGTATTTTATATAAATTACTCACATATAAGGTAATTCCTTGCATTTCTAGTAAAGTTATGTCACGAATTATGCAAATTGTACTTGACACTAACATGTCAATTAATAATATTTGCCGTTTCCATTGTGAGCTTGTAGTAGCATAGGATGCAAGGTTTATGAAAATTAATTTACTTTATAATTCGTATATCCAAATTTTAGAGATAAGTACGTTTTAAGGCCACTAGAACCCGACTCTAACATTTTTACAATGATGTGTGTGTGTGTGTGTGTGTGTATGGATGTTGGAAGTACGGTTTCTAAAATACTAAGACTTGAGACATGTTTAACTACGGATTCCTCAATCTAACATTAATGGGAAGAGCTGACAAAGTTTTAGTAACAATTGGATAACCGGAAGTGGTAGTTTCTTAAAACAATTCTAAATTTGATACATTTAATATTCTTATTAAAATGGAATAATCTGTTACAACTCTATGGAAACCAGTTGAGATATTTAAATGTTTGTAATTGACAGATAAATGCAAAATGTTAGTAACAAAATTTTACTGATATTACTGAAAGCTTTTCTGGTAAGAACATTTAATATTTTTTAATGTATTACTAACTAAATATTTAAATTATAGGTATATTAATATTACATATATGTTTAAGAAATACCGCTAATACCGTCAATGAATTTGAAGAATTTTGATCATAGAAGAGTAGGATAAAATTCCTCATAGAACGAAAGGATACAATTTGAATCATTTATGCGTACAAGAAATGTTAAATTTGTTAATTTTGTAATATTACAGATTTTTTATCTCCAAATACAGTAAAATTTTTGAAAGATGTCCGATCAAGGTTGTCTACGAATTGTATGAATTCAGATTTTTGCTCCGCCCATCATGACAAATTCAGTAGTGTCGTTTGCTTAGTTTTTATGAGGGTACATAAGACACTACTGTTATTTTATTATTATAAAAATATATATTAGAGGAAAAGCATTCAAAATTCAAAATTAAGTAAACTAGTAAGTTTATAAGCAAATGTAAAACCAAATATGTTAAAAATAAGATACTGACACAATGTCAGTGTCAGTGACTCTGACATTATACGTACGGCTATGAATCCAGGTAATGTACCTGACTTAATAAATAAACTTACGTTACAGCGAAAGTATTATCAACAACGAGCATCGTTTATAAATGGAATGTCCTAACTTAGTCGAAACAATATGGATTTTTGAAAGACAAGCGTGTTATATCCATCCTTATCACACACTCTTACGCCTTTGCAAAAGAAAGAGATAAATGTATGCCTATTTGTTAATTCGTTCGTGATACAGGTGTCCTTGATCGGACATCTTTCAAAAATTTTACTGTACATTGAATATGAAAAAAAATGCAATCAATCGATTTCGAAAAGAACTCAAGAATTTCAAATAAGGACACTTCCGGTTTAATAATTATAGTCAAAATCTAATCTTCATATGGACGTACAAAAGAATATGAATTATAGTATTTTGGTACACACACACACATACAGATATAATAATAAAATGTATTCTTATTCATTAAAAACTCACCATCGAATTTTTTAACCAAAGACAATACCTTCCTTACTTAAAGGTGACGGAAGGTAAAAACTATCGAAATAACGTTTTTTTTTTTTATACAGAAAATTATTTTTCTATTTGATGTCAAGCACCTATAAACGAATCTCTATTGCGCAATACTACATAAAGAATACTAAGTACATCTTATAAATTATGAGCATTTCGACGTGAAGAACAAGGATTTATTGTCAAATTTGAGAGAACATACTTGTCTACCAGCATTTATATCAAATACAATACACATATACACCTTAACATTTTGTTATTTACGTATGTTAACATTTTCACGCGTTACGTCAACTTCAAAAATGCAATTTTAATATAGAATTAAGCAATTTACCTTTCAAAATATGGATGGGCACTGAAGTTCAACAGCTCCAGGATCGATTGAGAGTATACACAATAAATATAATCGAATAAAACACTTTACTAGCACAAAATAATGACATAAGACGCCAATAACAAAACACAACATTCTCCATTTTCTTAACTAGAGAAGTAGGACAATGCGCATGCTCAGTTGTACAACTCGCTAGTGTGATTCAATTTATAAGGCGTTGACTTTGAAAGATAAATTTTATGACGATATTTTTCAACAAATATAACTTAAGGGTATGTTTAAAAAAAATCTGCATAAAGTTTAATTTATTAAAATTCTTTAAAATGAAATAAATCTCAAGAAAGAAAATAACCGAATACGATTTTTATTTAAAATATGGATTATATGAAAAATCATTCACCTTCAACCATTTTGTTCTAATGGATAAAAGAGTTGATAGTAGATAATCATTATGAAAAGTCAAAGTACGAAAATGGATGAAAATAAGTAAAAGAATATATTGGAAAAGATAAACAAACTTTAAGAAAAATACGCAATATTAAAAATTTCGCATACCGGGTGGTGACGGGACAGATTTCGTAATTTCCTGCTTCCCTAATTATTTTAGGTAAAAATGCTTCAAATAAAAGTTGTAGGGCATAAAATTCTGCATCTAAATCAATAAACAAAATTTTTCTACAGTCTACATGGAAAGTAGCCATTTGCGCTCTTTTTTGTCAACGCAAAATGTCACTTTGTCGCTCTAGCGCGACACGGTAGAAAAAACGCTCGCTGTCCAAATTTCTAACTATATACAATGTTGAGATATATAACTTGTCTACATTCTTAATGGAAACGTTTAGTCAGGAACTAATGGCACTGTAGTGACACATTTACCACCTTTACAAATAAATCTGACATAAAACAGCTCTGTCGGTATATTACATAACCAAAAAAAAAAATGCCGCACTATTGTGAAAATAAAATAGGGCATTCATTTACAAAAACGAAAGTATAAAATGTTTAGATTAGTTTGAAGCAATGGGTCAAGAAGAATGGGAAATAACGATAAATTAAAATTAAATATAAAAGACGTTTTTTTTCTTTGATTAATTGAGAAGTAGTATAAGTACAAAGTGTACATTTTATTATTTTTTGTTATGGTGGAGGACTCCACTGTGGCGACTGTAGAAAAAATCTTGTATGTGTTTCGAGCACAAATCGACAATGTTTTATTTTGCGTTCTTAATACACAAATAGCTATTCTATATATTTTATGGATAAATTTATAAAATAATCTATAATTTAAATCTCAGGAGCTTATGTTTTAAATACAACTTCTTGGTTACACAGTTCAGCTCAAATGTACGTAACTGACAGATAAATGTTACTGTCAAAAAAATAATCATTTGAAATTAATAATAGTAATGTTTTAAAAAGAAAATTGTAAATAGAACAATATATGTATGAAAAGGAACTTGGAGTTCCCAGCATAAGTAAATATGTACAGTAAAATTTTTGAAAGATGTCCGATCAAGGTCACGAATTGTATGAATTCAGATTTTTGCTCCGCCCATTATGACAAATTCAGTAGTGTCATTTGCTTAATTTTTATGAGGGTACGTAAGATTCTAGTGTTATTTTATTATTATAAAAATATTACAGTAAAATCATTCAAAATTCAAAAATATGTCAACTGGTAAGTTTATAAGCAAATGTAAAACCAAATATGTAATGTCAGTGACTTTGACAGAAAATAACGTTATTCGTACGGCTATGAATCAAGGTAATGTATCTGAATTAATAAATAAACTTACGTTACAGCGAAAGTATTATCAATAACGAGCATTGTTTTAAAGTGGAATGTCCTAACTTAGTCGAAACAATATGAATTTTTGAAAGACAAGCGTGTTATATCTATCCTTATCGCACACTCTTGTAGTCTTTGCAAAAGAAAGAGATAAATGTATGCCTATTTGTTAATTCGTTCGTGATACAGATGACCTTGATCGGACATCTTTCAAAATTTTTACTGTAGGTACGTATTTAAATTAATAAAAATTAAATGGCGGGAGGTATTGTGTTGGCCACATCAGATATTTTTTATGTAACTATTTATTGCGAGTTGTAATCGCCCAGATTATGAAAAAAATTTGTGAAAACGAAATATTTATTTTTATAGGTTATTTTGACATATCAGTCAAACATTGAAGTTATCGTAATGAATACTCAAAATTACGTGTGTTCTCTCAAACTTGTTCATCGGAATTATTTCATTCATTCTTCCGCATATTTTTTGTCATTTCATGTAAAAATTTATTATTGTACACCTACTTAAATTATCTTATAAATTATTATTATAAGGTTGGCAACATTTTATGAAATTGTCGTATAATAGATTATACTTCAATGGCGATTCTTGTGCACTTGACAAATTCAAATAATTTTTTATTTATTTGTCTATTTATGTTTTATTAAAATACAATAGAAGGGGTACATATACATATGAGGGATTTTTGGGCCAGTGTGAAGTCATCTCCGGGCACACGAATCCTAGGGCTTTGGGGATGGTCTCCAACGTTCATTCTGCGATGCATGACCACCTGCACCTGTTCATCCACCTGCAGCTTCTTCAGCACATACGAATTAAAAATACAATCAACAAATGGTCTCATAATACTTTGATAAATATTTATTAATACATTCACTGATTGTTGATAATATTGTCCTAGTGTACATAGGGTGTTTCCTTTAGACCACCAGCGATTTTTGGGGCGAACTAATGACTTTAAATAAAAATGTTATATATAAAAAAATGATACTATACAGGGTGTTATATTTTAGTGGACCCAGCAAATATCTCGCTTATTTATTAAGTTAGTAATTTCTTTCATATAACATGATTTATACAGCAACATGTAAGCTACTTGATGACGGATGTACATTCATGATACCACTTCCGGTTTATTTGTAATTAATATCAACTTTGAACATACTATATTTTTTACAAATTTGAAAAGTACATCAAATTTGCTTTACAATCATGTAAAATAATCCATATGTTACATTATTAAAAAGTAAAATGGCGGGCACTTTTATACACCTAGTCGAAAAGATAATAGTTAGCCATGACTATGGCTTGAAATAAAACAATTGTAACACGGTAAATGTCAACCTGTAAATAATAATAATTACAATTGTTTATTTCAAGCCACAGTCATGGCTCACTATTCTCTTTTCGACTAGGTGTATAAAAAGTGCCCGCCATTTTACTGTTTAATAATGTAACATATGGATTATTTTACATGATTGTAAAGCAAATTTGATGTACTTTAGTAAAAAAATATTGTATGTTCCATTTGAAATTTCAAAGTTGATATTAATTACTAATAAACCGGAAGTGGTATCATGAATGTACATCCGACATCAAGTAGCTTACATGTTGCTGTATAAATCATGTTATATGAAAGAAATTACTAACTTAATAAATAACACCCTGTATAAAAATATTTCAGCTATGCGAACATGAAAATACTGAACTTTAAAAATTCATATCTCGCTTATTACGTAATTTTTTTAAATTCTTAGTTCATTTTCTTCTTATAGAAAGAAAAAAAAATGGTTTAGGATTTCATTATTTTAGACTTTAACCGCTAAGGTTCCTTTTAATATCGTACGAAAAATCATCAGTGAATGTGTTAATTAATAATCAATATATAATCAAAATGATAAAATTTTAACTTACCTTAAATAAATAATAAGTTTTAAGAACGCGGAAGTGTTTCCAAGCACCAGGAAGTCGTCCTTGAAGACACAAAACACGAGCACACCGCACACACGTCTGTTCACTAGCACTATGCCAGTAAAAATGACTAAATTATATTTTGTAACAGTTAGGTATTAGATAATATTATCGTTTATTTAAAAATAATTATCAAATAAATTAAAATAATGAGTATAGTGAATATAATGAATTATATAACAAAAATGGCGACCCGACCAACCTACGACATTTAAATTCTTTATTCCAAATTATTACTACTTTTAAGCCTTCTGCTAACGCCATTTTAAAATGCGGAATACATTTTTACCTCCCGCTGATAAGGGAGGTAAAGGGATCATACTAAAAATGGTAAATGAATGTTTTAAGGTCCCTAGAATTTTAACATTTTCACAATGATTTCTGTGTATATGTTCTCAAATATTATCGTTCAGAAAATTTTGAAACCTTGTATTTAACCTGGAAAGAAGCCATTAGATTTTGGTGTAAATCAACCGGAAATGGCAAGCTCAAAATAGTTTTTCTTCGAAAAATACCTTTAAATGTTATTTTCTCGAGATTTGTTATTATAAAAATTAAATATTATTACTTTTTTTATATATTGTAACGTGCGCCCCTAACTTAAGAATATTCGGGCGCCGCTACTTGTAGAATATTCTCGAGCGATGACGTAATCCCCGGCGGCGGAATAACCCATACGACTAGACGTGTTAATTACACCGTTGACCTGAATCCTTTGTATTCAATGTCACTGTTGCGTCAGAAAGTTCGAGAAGGACATCGCGCTATATAAACCCGTCGCCAAAGCCAGCGAACATGTCTGTGATATAGAAGCAACGAGCAATGAAGTTGGTGATAGTTTAATATACCCATATAAATAAACGTTACAATATTTTATGGATAAATTTATAAAATATAATATAAATCCCGAAGCCTACCCTGTAAACACAACTTCTTAGTTACACAGTTCAGATCTCAAATGTATGTAACTGACAGATAAATGTCAATGTCAAAAAAATAATTATTTTAAATTAATAATATTTTAAAAAGAAAATAAATAACAATTAAGACTTACAAGAACTGAAGACGGCTTTCCATTTAGTGATGGCTGAAACTGTAACAAATAACACAAACAGAACATCCACCTTACATCCCAGATTTATCCCTAGTAAAATTGTAGATATCAACGTATTTTAAATAATTTTATTTGTGTTTACAACAATACAACATGTATAGCATTCTGTCTGACGATCAACTAAAATTTTATTATTAGATACATAATCGTTTGTGCTTTTCAAATGTTCAAATCAAATTTTTCAATCAGTCAGACGTTCCAAACATACATAATATTACACATAAGGTACACATCTTATAATTAAATAATACAAACAATAATTATTAATGATAATATGTTAAACTGTCGCGTCAATATTTTATTATAAAATATATGGATGTATACTCCGCCCAAGCTGCAGGGAACATTGGGGAACAGGCAGGGTCACAGCAGCTTGGATGGGGTATATATTTTGAGTGAATATTACAAACAATATGAGATATGAAAATATATTACTGTATAATTGTATAACTATCTACTTGGAGTCGTTTCTAGCTCGCAATTTTGCTCTAGCTTGGAGGAATTCTTTGCTAAGGCCTTTATCATCTTCGTTCTGCAAAAAATATACATATATCATTCCGGCTTCTTACCCATTTCTGGGTGTGCCAACTTGGTTTATGAGTCTTGCAACTTTTGTATCATTTGTAAATCTCTTCTATTTACACATTGGACGTCCATGCTATACACACATTCAATCAAGAATGTCACATTTAAAACTGCTGTTTTTCCGAATTTTCAAGCCGCATATTAATATCTCTTTTAGTTTCTGACATATTTTCATTCAAACTTGGACCCCAAATTTTAAAATTTTTTGAACGGATAGAATTTCCCAAGCGAAATAACTAAAATAGCAAAAAAATCAAATACATACTATGGAGGAAATGATTAGGCAGAAGACTCACGTCATCAACCTGAAAAAACCTTATAAAAAGAAATATAACTTGTAGTAATTATTAGTTGTTATTCATTTTTTTAAAAAAGCAGAAAAAATATACTAGTATTAAAGAAACGTATATATTAATTAATTTACAATTATTTCTAAGTCAATCCTTATGCCTTTTACGGAATATAAAATTATTTGACACAACATGATCTTTCTCAGGAGTGCCAACGTAAGGTACGAAAATAAACTATAATTATAACAAATAATTTTATATTCCGATTGACTTTGAAATAATTGTAAATATAATTAATATACATTACTTAGTACAAGTACTGCTTAATCATTTTCACTATAGATTGTTGTGTGTGTGTGGATGTGTGTGTGTGTGTATGTGTGTGTGTATGTGTGTGTGTGTTAGGGGTTGTTGGAGCTACGATTTCTCAAATTCTATAAGACTAAAGACCAATGTAACTACGTATTCCTCAATCTAACAGTAATGGGAAGAGTTGAATAGGTTCTGGTAACAATTAGATAATCGGAAGTAGTAGTATTTTAACAAAAATCTTCTAAATATTATTTTTTTGCAAATTTATGTTATTACAAATATTAAAGAACAAAATTCTCTCTCCGGCACATTTGAATTATTTATTATATCTTCTATAGATTTAAAGATATAGAAATATAATCTATAAAATAATCTGTTGTAATAAATCTCACAGCCTGCTCACAGCCCAAAAATCTTCATAGTAAGTACTTGAGAAATTTAAATGTCTGTAATAGACAGATAAATGTCACTAATGTCACTGTCAAAAATTCAGAGATAGTACTGAAGGCTTTTTCTGCGAACGATATTTAATATTTTTTATTGTATTATTAATTATATATTTAAAATTATAGGTATATTACATGAACCCTTCAGAAATACCGCCAATCTCGTTAATGAATTGGAAAAACGGACATTTAGAGGAAATGGAGAAAACGTGCTCATAGAATGAATTTAAAATTATAGAAAATACGCAAATATAAAGTTTAGGTGTAATTAGATTTTTTTGTGTGTCGCTTAGCTTCTGTTTTTAGTGAGCGTTAATAGGTAAAAATACCGCGGACATTAAATTTGTTCCGTTTATTATCTAGTATAATCTTGCATGAGGCCCGAATCAATTAGGCCAAAAACTTAGGGCCTGACAAGATTGGACAATGGACAACGTAGTGCCCTACGATGGGCCAACAAATGAGGACTTTGCTAGCCTCGAGGCCATCCGGATGATTCAGAAATAACCGAATTTGTTCGGCGCCGATATTCCTGCCAAAAACCCAATACTATTCCTGCAATTTTTATTTATTACTCCAGTTCATTTCGGCAGTTTTAAATGGGACATTCTTTATACTTTCAAGATGGTTGAACCATCACTTCTTCTCTTGTAATTTTTTTGTAATCATATTTTTCACACTGTTAAAGACGCAAATATATGCCGAACTGATGTTTTATAACCACCACAATATTTCACTACTTCGTACATACTTGTGTGGGGATATCCTGTAATCTTTTGGCACGATCGGCGATCACTTTCTCCAGCTCAGGAGTTGATTGTGTTAGTTGCTGTTCGAGCTCTTTTTTCGCCTGTTGGTCCTTGTGTTTTTCTAGGGCTCTCTGTAGCTCAGACTTTTGGTTTAAAACGTTTTTACCGCTGTAATATTACAATAATTATATAGGGCTATTACTGGATTTATATACGAATGCGGGAGTACAATTTATGTTTGTATGAATATGCTTTATGGTGCATCATTGCTTCAAGTAATTTTGTACAATTTGATGAAGATTCTGAATAATTTTAGGTTGACACTGTTGACATAAATTTGTTTTTCTTGTCAATAAATATTTTATCTTCTTTCTTCCATAAATTTTAATTAAAGTATATACTCGTATATCTAGATTAATGTTATTGATGTGGCCGTGTGCCTGAGTGTCTGGTCGCGAATCTGGGGACCCGGGTTCGATCCCGACCGACGCCAAAAATTACATCGAATTTTAATGGCACAAAATTGACCCCTGTGGTGCACTCTCCACGCCAGCTATGGGTGCCCGTGAGGTGACGCCTGGTAAGCGCCCGCACGGTACAAATATTCCATCATTACCGATGTCTGTACAAAGCAGATTGGCACACCCAGCAATGGGTAATATGCCGTGATGAAATATTTATTTATTTACTTAATAAAGTTTTTAAATCTTTTTGAAAAATGTTCTTGTATAAGGGTACTAACATGTTACGTCATCGAAAAGAGAAAAAAATCTCTATCAAATGAGTCTAATGAAAGGGTACATTGCTATTTAAAAAAATTCAATTGTTTTTCGTTACTCATTTGTTTTCTGAAATAAAAACAACTGAATGCTGCCTTATTATGGGAAATAAAATGTTAAACTACTTTTATATACAAAAATTTGTATACTGTCGTTATTTACCGAGATATATACTATATTCCATACATAGTGGGCATCCTGTAGATGAAATGATGGTCATTCAGGCTTTAAACAGTTTATAAAAGAGAAACCAAAAAGATATGGGTATAAACTTGGGCTGTATGTGGTTAAAATGGGTATTGTTATAATTTTTCTCTATACTAATTATATAATATTATAGCTATTTACAAGAATTAAAATTATTTTTCGTCAAATAATTGTGTTTTTACTTCCTGTACGTAAGTAAAGGAAGTATTGTAATCGCGAAAAATTTCGGTTTTCAGATTTCAGCGGAAATATCCATTTTGATCATCCCTGAATCCATTTTGACTAATTTCATCGTGACGTTTGTACGTACGTATCTCGCATAACTCAAAAACGGTAAGCCGTAGAAAGTTGAAATTTTGTATTTAGGACTCCTATAACATCTAGTTGTGCACCTCCCTTTCTGGTTATTACACAATTTCCAGAAGTGGCACTTTACATGAAGCCTATAATAGATTTTAATGAAAAACTGTTTTAAAATATAATCCAAAACTTTTCAAATTTGGTATACAAGACTTTTATGTCAATCGAAATAACATAATAGATTTTGGTTAAAATAGGCTAACCGGAAGTGGTACATTACTTGAAGTAATAAATGCTTCAAATAAAAGTTTTAGAGAATTAATTTCTGCGTCTATCACATCAAGTATTATTAAATTAGCTCTTTGTATAAGCGAGATATGTAAATTTAAAAATTATATACTTTTTTGTTTTTGTAATAAAGCTTGCTATGGATTAGGACAAAAAAATAAAAAAAAAATTATGTCAAATTACGTTAAATACGTACAATTTTATGATTCGTACAATAACAAATATTATATTTTTATTGTGAAATTAGTCATATTCATTGTTGTAATCAAATATTTCAATGTTGTAATCAAAACTCTCTTTAAAAAGAACCGGGTTAGATTATGGTCGCTATATATCTTACTGTTTTGAAGTTAAAATTAATATTTTGTAATTTATTTATTAAAAAAATATGTATAGTTTTATAAACAAGGAAGTCGTGTGGTGTCCACATCAGATTTTCTTAACTACCACAACAGCCCAGCGTCCTCAAATGAGGACAGATCATATTTAAAGATCCTATGGATTAATCTCAAAATTTCGCTCGATTTTATCAATTTCGTAATAAATAGTATATATTGATATATAGTGCATGATTTAACATTTGACAAAACAATTGATACATTATTAAAATCAACAAAGTGCTTGATATTTATTTTAAGTTATAAATGACTCTTGGTAAACCATATAGATTTAAGAAAATCCATAACCATAATTAATATCCATATGAACAACATTTCGGCACGATAAATTTCGATTTCACATTCGATTCCGCGATCAACAGTATAAGGTATTATTAATTCGTTTAAAGAAAATGACTTACATTTTTTGGTTGAACATGAGCTCTCGATGGAGGTTCAATCTGTCTGATGACTCGAGGCAAGGGTTGGCGGGTTTTCGAGGCATGATGAGGCCATCTTCGGTGAGCAAGGGGGGTGGGGGTGGTGGTAGCCTGGGGCTACCTACAGGCGCTTCGGGGATCATTTCCACCACCACGTCTCGCACCTGGGGTACGGTTTGTGAGGATGGCGGTTTTGGCAAGGGGGAGGGGTCTGTCACTGCAACATAAGACGGAGATACGGAGTTGGTAATATTATCATAATTGTGTAAAAGGACTGTTTAATATAAGGGTCAATTTCGGTTATAGTTAATGTTAGTAAACTTGAAGAATCGTCGCATAAAACAATTAAATATTGATTATAACAATAATCCTTCTGATGATATACATACTTCAGGTTTTTTTTAAAGCAAATATAGATATGTGATATGTATTTACAATGGCGCACAAAAATATGGAAACTTTTAAATCATTTTTTATCTCGCTAATAGAGGTAATGGATTTATACTACAATCTGAATTTAATATTTTTACAATGATGTCCGTGTGTATATTGGAAAGACGATTTCTCAAAAACTATAAGACTTAATATCTGTTTAACTACATATTTCTCAATCGGACATTAATGGGAAGAGCTGAAAAGGTTTTGGTAACAATTGGACAACCGCAAGTAGCAGATTCATAAAAAAAAAATCTTGCAAATATTAAAAGAATATTAAATTCTCTATTTTGATACATTTATCGATTTAGAGATAAAGAAATATAAGGTACAGTAAAATTTTTGAAAGATGTCCGATCAAGGTTGTCTACGAATTGTATGAATTCAGATTTTTGCTCCGCCCATCATGACAAATTCAGTAGTGTCGTTTGCTTAGTTTTTATGAGGGTACATAAGATACTACTGTTATTATTTTATTATTATAAAAATATATATTACATGAAATACATTCAAAATTCAAAAATAAGTCAACTAGTAAGTTTATAAGCAAATGTAAAACCAAATATGTTAAAAATAAGATACTGACACAATGTCAGTGTCAGTGACTCTGACAGAATATAACGTTATACGTACGGCTATAAATCCAGGTAATGTATCTGAATTAATAAATAAACTTACGTTACAGCGAAAGTATTATCAACAACGAGCATCGTTTATAAATGGAATGTCCTAACTTAGTCGAAACAATATGAATTTTTCAAAGACAAGCGTGTTATATCCATCCTTATCACACAGTCTTACAGCCTTTGCAAAAGAAAGAGATAAATGTATGCCTATTTGTTAATTCGTTCGTGATACATATGCCTTTGATCGGACATCTTTCAAAATGTATATAATAATCTGTTGTAATAAATCTCACAGCCCAAATAAAGTCATGGAAACCAATTAAAAAATTAAAATGTTTGTAACTGACAGATAATCTTATTGTATTAATAGTTAAATATTTAAAATTATAGATATATTACATACACCCTTCAAAAATACTGTCAATCCCGACAATGAATTGGAAACATCTTGAAAAATTAGAAGAGGACAAAATTTCTTCAAAGAATAAATTTAAAATTAAAAATCTAAATATAAAGAATATAGATATAAGTACAATTTTTGGTGTAGCGTATGTACTTAGGTATACAAGAAATATTAAATACAATAGGGCGCGAGCAGTCATGTCACTTTGTTGGCCTTGACAAGCAGATATGGAGATGTCAAATATAATTTTTTATTCTAAATTTAGTGATTTTCCAATTCCACGTGGTTTATTTCCCTCAACAAGTAAATTCCACACTCCTGGTGACAAATTAACTACGTGAATTTAAATAATCTTGAAATTTTTAATAATATTTGACATCTACGTACATAATTACTGTCATTCTGACATGGGCCCCCATATCTGCTTGTCAAGGCCAACAATGTCTCATGACTGCTCGCGCCCTATACTTATGTAACCAAAAACGGAAGTGGCGAGAGGTATTGTGATGACCACAACAGATTTTTAAATAAAATAACTACGTAATGATAACAAGTCAATACTTCCTAATATTAATTGATGATATAATTAAAGAAAAATTTAACGTATCTACAAACAAGTACAATTTGACGTTTTTTGGCTGAGTTATCATAATATACAACGCATACTCATAAGTCCAATAAAAAAACGTAGAGTAAAATTTTTGAAAGATGTCCGATCCAGGTTGTCTACGAATTGTATGAATTCAGATTTTTGCTCCGCCCATCATGACAAATTCAGTAGTGTCGTTTGCTTAGTTTTTATGAGGGTACGTAAGATACTACTGTTATTTTATTATTATAAAAATATATATTACAGGAAAAACATTCAAAATTCAAAAATAAGTCAACTAGTAAGTTTATAAGCAAATGTAAAACCAAATATGTTAAAAATAAGATACTGACACAATGTCAGTGTCAGTGACTCTGACAGAATATAACGTTATACGTAAGGCTATGAATCCAGGTAATGTATCTGAATTAATAAATAAACTTACGTTACAGCGAAAGTATTATCAACAACGAGCATCGTTTATAAATGGAATGTCCTAACTTAGTCGAAACAACATGAATTTTTGAAAGACAACCGTGTTATATCCATCCTTATCACACAGACTTACAGCCTTTGCAAAAGAAAGAGATAAATGTATGCCTATTTGTTAATTCGTTCGTGATACAGGTGCCCTTGACCGGACATCTTTCAAAATTTTTACTGTATGTGTATTATAAAATAGGTGTAAGTATATAAAATATTAAAAAAATAATTGTAGTACTTAATTTTGAATTTTATTTCACATAACATTATGAATTTAAATTCTCAAACTTGTAACTATAAAATTATCGGTATTAGAAATTGAACATTTTTATACCAAGTCAAATGATTTACTGACAGAAAATAAAAATAACTTAAATCCATTACTACAAGAAACATAAGGGGTTGAAGGGAAACAAATATTGATATACCTCCACGCACAAATAAATCAGAACATTCCCTATTATGTTTATCAATAATTTCTTCCTCAACTCAATCAAATAATTTTGTACAATAATTTAAAAGATCATACATATGAATGAAGTAAATAAATATTTAATAAATAGAATAAGGGTTAAACTATCGAAACTGCCTTTCTGTTTGTTAAATAATCCAGTTTACACTTTCAGGTCAAGGCAGAAAATTCCGATTATTTGGAAATTATTTTTAGATTCCTTTATATGACTAGAGCATGCAATATACTTCAATCTCTCGTAAAAATGCTAATATATCAAGTACTTCATCACTCTTTCGCACTGAGAGCTTTCCCATTGTTCAACAATGTTACATGTAGTAGTAATAAATAGATAAAAGTCAAACATTTTTTTGTGAAATGCTCTCAAACTAATTCCCAAGAAACTTCTACTATATGATTAACTAAGTTTTAACTAATTTAACTTAATACCCAATAATGGGTACTCACCTAAATCTTTTGAACACAGTCTAGCTTTTAATTCTTCTACAGCTTTCGCTTGAATAGTGTTATCCTTCGTCAGAGCCTGAAAATAAAAAAATAAAATATATTACAATTTGTGACACTTTTTACCTGCCGTCACCTTTAGGTAAGGAAGGTATTGTCTTTGGTCAAAAAATTCAATGATGAGTTTCTAGTGAATAGCATGTTTTAGGTATATAATACGATTTTACCATTTTTACGATGATGTCTTTAAGTATGTGTGTATGTGACGAAAGTTTCGGATCGCATAACTTCAATACCACGATTCATTATATTTTTTTCGTATTCCTCAAGTTTGCATCCAGAAGAACAACTGATTAGATTTTGGTTATAATTGGTGAACCGCAAGTAGCCTCATTTGATGATTTAACAGTTAAATTTGATTTATTGACATTTAACGTTATTATAACTTAAAGAATTCTCTATATGATTTGATTGCATTTTATACTTCATATTCAATAGATACAGAGTTAAAGAATTTTAAAGAAATTATATTTTATAATTCAGCCAGCTATGCTAAACATGGAAACTGCTAATATATTCGGATAATTTAAATTGACAGATGTCAGTATCAATGAAAAGTAAATTAATGTGGCAGAGATGAGGATGTTGAAGTAGATGTTGGGGATGACATGAAAAGATAAGGAATGAAATGATAAGGGAAATGGGTCGAGTATTAGGAATATGGAAGGACTGTATTGCAGAAGACTTTAGAGAAAAAGAAGTGAATGAGACACGCAAAACAGAAATGAGTGGAAGAAGAAAATAAAAAATAGCGACCCCTAACGAATAGGAAAAGCTAAAGGAGAAAACGATGTCAGTGTCAAGTGCAATTTGCATAGTTTGTTTATGAAATAATTTTACTGGAAATATAGGATCTTTTGCAAAATTTGAAATTTCGACACGATTGCATTTCTTACTATTTTAAATGACATAAAACGCAAAAACCAAATTGTCAATATAAATAGTCGGTATAACATAAAAGCATTTTGAAATATTAATTTTGACATTACATTATATAGCAAACACATCATGTAAACAAATACATGATATATTATCAATTGGTAAATAATTACAAAACAATTAGAACTCGTATAGATAAAATTTGATTTTCCAGGACAGTATTTTTTTTAAAAACAATAACAGCAACTTATGAATTATGTATTATTAGATAACACTTTTTTCAAAGTAATCTTTAGTATAAAAAACAATATCTTTTAATATATATAGAATATATAATTGCATATTAAAATAAACTACAACGCAAGGCAAATGAACAATAAAAATTTCGGTGGGCATATAAAACAGTTATTTAACTATCAAGTGTGTTAATGAAGGCGATTAATGATCGAGACATTTTTTGTTGAGATCATTAATTGCCAATTAACACACGTGTTAGTTACAATATTTTTTCGTTGACCGTATCTTACTTAAATGGAAAATCTAATTTTATTCCATGACAATTTTTTTTAGGTTAGTAATGGTTGACCGAACGTCAAATTTTACGTCAGAAAATCAATAAGTTTTGTCATCAATTGTTTTCAGTGGGTGCGTTCAGTTTACTTAATGCTAGACAACACAAGCGGTTTTTTATGTTATTTGAGGAATTTTATTCTTTTAAATTCATTTTAAAGGTATGCTACGTGAATATACCTAGCTAGTAAGTGTCAAAAGCATGACTTTTAATTCTGTCTACCTTTTTGCTACAACTTAGCGTTACCAATACATGCTGTGTTCCATGTGGTCAACGCACCCAATAAATCGTTTATTAATAAAAAATCATGCATTAATAGGGGTCATTAATGAATGATTTTCTATACATTAAGATAGTTTATTAATAAACGGTCGACGGAAATAGTTATTTAAGTATTAAGGGCAGTAAGTGCACCTTACCGGTTGAGGATTAGATACATCCGATACCGGTAAGAAGAACTTAATGCCCGCAATGCTTATTATATTTTTTGCACGATCGTTCCAATAATAACAAATTAAAGTTTAGAATTATTTAAAAATTATTTTGACATTTTAAAAAAATTAGTTGTCATTTTTAAGTAAGCTATGATCGTTGTTTTGTTATCGTTAAAGCTTTAAAAATTGTACATTTATTTTTTATTTATGTAATTTTCACCGCCTCCAGATCGGTAGGTAGTCACATCACTTACCGGTCAGTCACATCACTTACTGATCAGTAATTTGTAAACAAAACTTACTGCCTTGGAAACCCTATCGCTAAAGTTTAAAAAAACCTGATCGTGCAAAAAAGGATTCTTCGTTACATTAGGTTATGTTGTTTGTTTAGAAAAAATGCATAAAACCCATTTGTACCTTTTCAAAAATAATAACATTTATAATAATTATAAATTGTAATCCTTTTTTAATCAAGTCCACTTAGAAACAATCACCAACACTTTTTGTTCCCACTCCCGTCACTAATTCAATTGTTTCCCACTAAACAAATGCACAGAATCCACAGCAAATTTGATCTTATTCCTTGCACCATTTTACAGCATGAAGATGACTAACAGAATAATAATATAAAAAGTAGCACAAACTCATTCATGGTACATGATTCGTAATCTACTATCCGGACACAAAGATAAATGTTATCAGTTATCAAATATGTGATAAGAATAGTTCCAATTAATTGACGACGAAATCTGTACCTACTATATTTAAATTATAAGTTGGCGTTGTAAATTTCTAACCATATATGGTGTTGTTTTATTAAATATTAATAAAAAATTAAAATATTTAAATGAGTGAGTGTACATTTTGAATAAACAAATGACAAAAACTATGCAAATTGTGAAAAATATCTACAAATGTTATTCAAATATTCCCCCATTTAATATTAGTAATAATAGTATCTACAAGCCCTGCACATTTGCTGTTAGAATATTGTGCCATATGTCATGCAAGGTAGGTTTTACTATACGCACTGGATTTTTACCTCCCGCTACCCTTGGTAAGAGAGGTATAGGGTCATGCTAAAATTCACATATCGAGATTTTGATAAATGACCATGTTTCAAGGTCTATAGAATCCGATTTTAACATTTTCACAATGATGTCTGTGGGTGTCTATATATGAGTATATATCTAGGACACTAACTCAAATAGGTAAAATTCGGAAAATTTTGAAACCTTGTATTTATACCTTATTCTAATATGGAAAGAAGCCATTAGATTTTGGAACAAATCAGAAAACCGGAAATCGCATTTTATTTGAAACTCAAAATAGTTTTTCTTCCAAAATATCTTTAATAGTTATTTAAGTATTAAGGGCAGTAAGTGCATCTTACCGGTTGAGGATTAGTTTACATCCGATACCGTGGAAAGCGTGGAAAGTGCACCACAGGGGTCATTTTGTGCCATTTAAAATTCTATTTGGCGTTGGTGGGATCCGGTTCCCCAGATTCGCGACCAAACACTCAGGCACGGAGCTACGAGACCCCCATAGGTATATGTATTTAAATTAATAAAAATTAAATAGCGGGAGGTATTGTGTTGGTCACAATTTTTGTAAATTTTAAGTTTGTATCGAAAGAATTTTAAAGAAATTTTGTACCATTTGTATAGGTTTTATAATTTGATACTATTACAAACCTGGGCACTTATATAAGAAATATTGACATTGGTTGTTCTTTTCGTTCAATTATTTATCATAAACTTACTTGTTTCCCACAAATGTAACTCATTTTTTTCAAAAAAAGTTTATTAACAGCACTTAATTTTATTAATTTCTTAATAACTCTTTTATCTAAGTAAAAACATCATAAAAACAAATGCACTCATAAACAAATGACAGATGACAAGTGCTGGCTGCTGCTCTCACAAACAATTGACAAACGAGTGTCATTGCCCAATCAAAAGGTCAATAAGTTCAACATCTCCTATCTTTGTCTCACACATGATATAGGGAACAGAGTTAATTATTAATTGTAGTAATGTATCAAGTGAAATAAATTAATATTTGGGACAGCCTGTATTTTTTTTTTATTAATTATATGAGTTCTTTTGGTTTATGTATGGAATATGGAAGATTATGGATGACTGTGGGTTCATGGCAAAACCAGATATGTCATTATATTTTCATACATGTAATTATTTCAATATAACAGTATTTTTGTAACAATATAAAGTAAGTTACTAGGGCAATAAATATATCATTGTATCATATTCATCTTTCTCATATGTGCTATGCGCATTCCATTGTTTAGGTAGATGTATGTTTATATATACAGTTCTTTTGTTTTATAATGCATGATATTTAGACTAAGTGCATTTCTTATAATTATCTTGTTAAAAACTTATATGTCATTTGTGAATGAAGCATGATTTTGCAATTTTATTTAATTGAGCAAGATTTAATTACATTTAAAAAATTCGATGATGAGTTTTTAGTGAGCAAGCACATATTAGGGTCTCTAGGATACGATTTTACCATTTTTTCTTGTGTGTGTGTGAATTATAATTCTTCCGTATTCCTTTTCTTTACATCGATATATGAAGAGCTGATTAGATAATGATAAGACCAAAAGGTGACGGAAGGTAAAAAGAGGAAAAAAAAATCTGATGTGGCCAACACAATATCTTCCGTCAATCCTGTGTATTATGTATAAATTCCATACATAAATTTTCTTGCAAAATATTCTAAATTTCCAGTAAAATTATTTTTTATTTTTTTCTTCCACTCATTTCTGTTTTGCGTGTCGTTCTCATTCAGTTCCTTTTCTCTCAAGTGTTCCGCAGTACAGTCCTTCCATCTTAACTTTGGTCTTCCTGTGTTTCTTCAACCTTCTTTTACTAAGCTATTTATTCTTCCAATATATTCTTCATCTCACCTCGTGACATGTTCAAACCAATGTAATCGTCTCGTATCTATCTACAAACTTATTACACTAAAGTTATTCCCCTTATTCCTTCATTCCTTGCCATATCTTTCCATGTTTTCCCCCTCATCTCCGCCACATTCATTTACTTTTCATTGATACTGACATCTGTCAATTTGAATTATCTGAATATATTAGCAGTTTCCATGGTTAGCATAGCTGGCTGATTTATTAACTTTAACTTTATAATTCTTTAACTCTATATCTATTGAATATGAAGTATAAAATTGCAATCAAATCGTAACAGAGTATAATATATTCTTTAAGTTATAATAACGTTAAATGTCAATAAATCAAATTTAACTGTTAAATCTTCAAATGAGGCTACTTCCGGTTCACCAATTATAACCAAAATCTAATCAGTTGTTCTTGTGGATGTAAAGTTGACGAATACGATAAAATTATAATTATTGGAATCGTGGTATTGAAGTTATGCGATCCGAAACTTTCGTCACACACACACAAATTGTCATACATTTATCTCACTTATTTGCAAAGACTACAAGCGTGTGCAATAAGGATGGATATAATTTTAAAACGATACTCGTTATTGACAATACTTTCGCTATAACGTAAGTTTATTAACATATATTTTTATAATAATAAAATAACAGTAGTATCTTATGTACCCTCATAAAAACTGAGTTAACAGCGCTACTGAATTTGTAACAACAGGCGGAGCTAAAATCTTAATTCTTACAATTCGTAGATGACCTTTTACTGTACTCCTATTATATTAATTTCTAGAACAGTCACCATATTTGGCTCCAAGCTCCAATGTTAGCGACTAATCGTCCTTACCAAGGCTTCAAAGTGGCCAACACTGAACTTATAATATATGTAATTACTTTAGGAAGCATAACGCATACAAATCATATATGTAGATATGTATTTGGCACAGACTGTGTGCACAGCATATTTGTCAAGTCAAAATAACTGTATAACAAATGCCTTCAGACATACACACAAACACACGTACACACTGTTCTTTTGTTTTACAATATAGAAAGAACCATTTCTAATTTTATTTGTTAGTTAGTACTTATTTTGTTCGAACAAAAGTAATAAGTGCGATGAATGTGACTCTCCGCCCAATAATGCGTGAGGTGACGCCTGGTAAATGCCCATCAGTAGCCGGTACGAATATATGTATCATTACTGATGTCTGTACAAAGCAGATTGGTATAGTTGGAGGAAGAAATATTTGGAAGTCATTATAGATTCTGCCAATTGGTCGTTATAAAGTTTTATGGACTTTGCGGTAATGGTACTCGAAGCCAGGTAGAGTTTTCTGTCCTGGGCCGTACCCGAAATTTGCATTCAAGATGTACTTTTAAATCTGTATTAAAATAATAATTCGTTTTAAGTGTATTTTTTCTAACGTCAATTTGTAAAGTAAAAAGAGATTAAAATATTATAAGATGTTTCCTAATTATGTACTTTTAAATCTGTATTCAAAAACAATGCGTTTAAATAAAATACACTTCTTCTAACATCATTATTAAATACGGCCCATTTCTAACCCTAAAATTGATGCCTTCAAGTTCGAATAATTTATGAGTCCTGACCACAAACAAACCCAACCGTCCATAAAAGATTGTAAACCCTGCATAAGTCAGTTCCAAATATTTCTTCCACCAACTATACAGTAAAATTTTTGAAAGATGGCCGATCAAGGTAATCTACGAATTGTATGAATTCAGATTTTTGCTCCGCCCATTCTGACAAATTCAGTAGTGCCATTTGCTTAATTTTTATGAGGGTACATAAGATACTATTATTATTTTATTATTATAAAAATATATGCTACAATAAAAGCATTCAAAATTCAAAAATGTTAAACCAAATATGTGAAAAATAAGATACTGACACAATGTCAGTGTCAGTGACTCTGACAGAATATAACGTTATACGTACGGCTATGAATCCAGGTAATGTATCTGAATTAATAAATAAACTTACGTTACAGCGAAAGTATTATCAACAACGAGCATCGTTTATAAATGGAACGTCCTAACTTAGTCGAAAAAATATGAATTTTTGAAAGACAAGCGTGTTATATCCATCCTTATCACATAGTCTTACAGCCTTTGCAAAAGAAAGAGATAAATGTATGCCTATTTGTTAATTCGTTCGTGATACAGGTGCCCTTGATCGGACATCTTTCAAAATTTTTACTGTATTTATCCTATTTCATGTAGAATTTTATTATAAAATTTTCCTTCAAGATATAAGTATTTCTAGTAATATTTAGGATATATGAAATTCTTCATTTAATAACATAATAAAATTCAGTAATTAAAAATGTAATTACAGTAAAATTACTGGCATATCTGTAATACTTGTATATAGTGAGATATCGTCGCGGAAATTGTATTACTTAAATAAATTGAAAATTCAAGATTGCTTCTGGAAATTGAGTTTAAAATGCGCCGCTTTAAATTTTTAAATTATATTTACTTGAAAATCATTTTCCGATAAGGACGTTCAGCATTTTAACCTCAAAATTAATGCAGAATTAGTACCATCTTGTGATTATTTCTGAATTAATTATTTATTTTATATGTAAATATTGTTTGAAAATCCCGCTAAATCGCGTTTCCTCGCTTAGGAATTATTTAAATATATTTTCCAGGCAAAATAAAGCAAATTTACTTTGATTTGAAACAACAAGCAACATGCTAAATATAGAATTTTTGTACATATTAATTAAATATATTTTCTACGCTATAACAAGTAGATCTGTATTATATTTTAGTCAATATTATATATAATAGTATGTTATGTATCTAAAAAATATATATAAATACTAAATTAAACGTATCTATTTAGAATCAAATACATATGTATGTGTAACATTTTGTAATTTCATAATATATACTTTCTTTCTGAATATATTATTTCAACATGTATGTACATATGTGAACAATACGTGCAATACATTACATGCGCCATTATTACAAGTATTATTAAATATATTGTTTTACATAATATTTATGTAATTCTCAGTAAGCATAGAACCGTTGTTCTACTTTGTAATAACTTAATATTTACTTTTTAATATAAATACAACCTTACAGTAAGTTCAGTATATACGTTCAGCGCAACATTAGTACTTTAATATGTAAAATCATATTTTCGTGTTTTCCTGCTTCCCAAATTATTTGAGGTAAAAAAGCTTCAAATAAATGTTGCAGACCATAAAATTCTACATAAGAATCAATAAACAAAAATGATTTTGCATGCTCTATAACGGCAGGAGTTAGGTATAAATATTTCGAAAATGTGACGATTACATATTGGTTTGGGAATGTCATCAGGAGAGATAAATAATACATTGGAAGAAGAATGAACAGCTTAACAGTAGAAGGTAGAAGAAACAGGGGAAGACCAAAGATAAGATGGAAGGACTGTATTGCAGAAGATTTGAGAAAAAAGGAACTGAATAGGGCGACCAGCAAAATAGAAATGAAAAGAGATTGTCAGTGTCAAATGCAATTTGCTTAGTTTGTTTAAAAAAATATTGGAAATTTAGAATGTTTTGCAAGAAAATTTATGTATGAAATTTGTACATAATACACAGAATTGACAGTTATTTTCAGGTTGACGACATGCGTCTTCTGCCTAATCATTTTTACTATAAATACTCTGAATACGATGATTTGTCAGACTAGCAAAAGTTAGGTAAAAAAATCTGATGTGGCCAGCACAATACCTTCCGTCAATCCTGTGTATTATGTACAAATTCCATACATAAATTTTCTTGCAAAAGATTATAAATTTTTGGTATTATGTGATTCCCTTTCTCGGCAACTGAATTCCATACTCCTGATAACAAACAAACCACATGAAATAAGAAAATTATGAAATTTTGATTGAAAAATTATAACACTTGTCAGTTATGGACATAATTAATTGCTGTCATTTTGACACGGGTCAAAGTCATGTTACTGCACGCGCCCCATACATAAATTTTCTTGCAAAAGATCCTATATTTCCAGTAAAGTTATTTCATAAACAAACTATGCAAATTGCACTTGACACTGACATCTACTTCTTCTTCTTTAGTTTTTCCCATTCGTTAGGGGGTCGCTATTTTTTATTTTCTTCTTCCACTCATTTTTGTTTTGCGTGTCGTCCTCATTCAGTTCCTTTTCTCTCAAGTCTTCTACAATACATTCTTTTCATCTTATATTTGGTCTTCCTATGTTTCTTCCACCTTCTATTAATATATTCATCTCTCCTCATGACATGTTCAACCAATATGTAATCGTCTCTCTTATATCTAGAAACTTCTAACACTAGAGTTACTTCCCTTATTCTTTCATTGATTTCATTTTATTGATACTGACATCTGTCAATTTGAATTACCTGAATATATTAGCAGTTTCCATGGTTAAGTTAGCATAGCTGGCTGAATTATGAAATTTATATAAAATTTATTATCGTTATTCTTCTTTAACTCTATATCTGTTGAATATCAAATATAAAATGCAATCAAATCGTATAGACAATAACATATTCTTTAAGTTATAATAACATTTAACTGATTTTTTCAAGAAAAACTGTTAAAATCTTCAAATGAGGGTACTTCCGGTTGACCAATTATAACCAAAATCTAAACAGGTCTGCATATGGTTGTAAGGACGAGGAATACGTAAGAATTGTAATTTTTGGAATTCTAGTATTGGAGATATCGTGCCCGAAAACGCGGTCACACACACACACACACACACACACATACACACACACGCACACATACACACACACGCACACACCAACACACACACACATACAGACATCATCGTAAAAATAGTAAAATCGTATTGTAAAGACCCTAAAACGTGCTTATTCAATGAAAACTCACCACCGAATTTTTTAACCAAAGACAATACCTTCTTTACCTAGAGGTGACGGAAGGTAAAAATCATTGCATTCAAAGAGACTTTGTATAGTTCAGTTGGTAAAGCATCTTACTTAGACATGGGAAGGTTCTAAGTTTATTTTCCCTCATCATATAATGTAAATTGAAGCGCGGCAACTACATTTATGTAGATAATTGTAGAATATTTCATTATTTAGTGTCACGACAGGAATTTCCGGTTGCTAGTAATACAGCTGTACTTAACGACTAGCAATTGTTATTGCACTACCATTTATTTCTCTTTTATTACTAAGAGTATACCGTGTATACTAGATTTATTCAATTTTTACCTCCCGCTACCCTTGGTAAGGGAGGTATAGGGATCGTGCTAAAAATCACATATCGAGATTTTGGTAAATAACCACGTTTTAAGGTCCCTAAAATCCGATTTGAACATTTTCACGATGATGTCTGTGTGTATGTTCAGAAAATTTTGAAACCTTATATTTCTACCTTTATATGGAAAGATGCCATTAGATTTTGGAGTAAATCATATACTTGGAAATGGCACTTTACTGGAAACTCAAACTAGTTTTTTTTCGAAAAATACCTTTAAATGTTATTTTTTCGAGGTTTAGTATAAAACTAATCATCCCAAATAATAATAGTAATGTTGTAAAACGAAAAAAGTAAATGGAACATTAATTATATGGAAAGGAACTTAATACAGTTTCCAGCATAAGTAAATATCTAAGATAATAAAAATGTATATCATCACGGCATATTACCCATTGCTGGGTGAGCCAATCTGCTTTGTACAGAGATGTCGGTAATAATGATGACATATTTGTACCGTGCGGGCGTTTGCCAGGCGTCACTTCACGTGAATCTGGGGAACTAGGTTCGATTTCGACCGACGCCTAATATTTTATAATTTTAAATGGTACAAAATTGACCCCTGTGGTGCACTCTCCACGCCAGCAATGAATATAGGTAAGTATATAAATATAAAAAAATGAGTTATAATTCTGGGAAACAAGTATATGATAAATAATAGAACGAAAAGAACAACCAATGTCAATATTTCTTATATAAGTGCCCAGGTTTATAATAGTGTCACAATACACAAATGGTAAAAGAAATCTTCAAAATTCTTTCAATATAAACTTAAAATTTACAAAAATTGTGGACCAAATGACGGATGATAATAATTCGACCGGAATTTAATCTAATCCAGATTTATCTGATGTGAGCAACACAATACCTCCCGCCATTGAATTTTTATTAATTTAAATACATACCTAGCTGCGTGCCTGAGTGTCTGGTCGCGAATCTGGGGAACCGCACCCATTCCCCACCAACGCCAAATATTTATAATTTTAAATGGCACAAAATTGACCCCTGTGGTGCACTCTCCACGCCAGCAATGAATATAGGTAAGTATATAAATAAATATATCATTACGGCATATTACCCATTGATGGGTGTGCCAATCTGCTTTGTACATAGATTTTGGCAACGATGATGATATATTTGTACCGTGCGGGCGTGAGTGCACCATTTTTGTGCCAATTTAATTTAATTTAAAGTATGTATTTAATTGAATAAAAATTAAATTAAACGGAGGTATTGTGTTGGCTACATCAGATTTTTGTAAGTAGATTTTAAACTATAGTTGAAAGAAAAATGTAGAAATTTCTCATTATTTGCGTAGTTTTTATAATTTGTTGAAAATGTAAACTGGTAGGAATATTATGGCGTTGGGCTCGTTTATTATAATAATATTTTGCAGATTTCTATCGAACCACTCCTATTTTGCTTCAGCATTAAGTTTATGCTAAAAATACAATAAAATAAATATAGTCTAATGAAAGTTTCTTTTTCTGTCATAAATTCTATCTGAATAACTGGACTTCGTAGTAGACGCTAGAGAAAACATACAGCAAATCAACTCTGTCTGTGTTGGAGTGCTTGCTATCTCTTCAAACCAACTCACTTTCTCAGCTAATATTGAAAGTGATTATAATGCTCATATCGATTAGGCTAACAACGATGAGTTGGTTTCGAAAATTAATTGATTTTGTATTAAATACATTGTTTACATTTTCATTAATATTAGCAATTAATTGGTAGTATTAACTTAAAGTTTAAAATCATATCATAAATTTTTCACACAATGGGGTAGTTACCATATGTAAGTCAAACTACATTAAATCCAAAAAAAGTGGTACTCGTCTGCATTGCAAGAATACTGAAGATAAAAATCTTTTTGTGAGAATAGATAGATAGCCTTGAAAAGAATAATGAAGAGCTTCTTAATTACATAGTACGTTTCATACTTAAACACTTCTAATTTCGAAACCTCAAATATCCAATTTTCACTTTTCCACTTTTTATATATTTTTACTAAACTAAAAACTATTAATTAAAACGTATAAGTAGTTATATTTCTACAAAACCGACATATTTCTAAATGTAAGTTTAATTAATTAAGAATGACTTTTTTACTTCCATATAAGTACATATTTTCATTAACTTTATGTTCGTCTATTTATTATGAATTATGATAAAATTTAGCACATTTTTTTAAAAGTTTTTTTAAGGGAAATTTTGCTCCAAATCCGCAAAGAGAAAATGACTATAAAACTTAAGAACATTTGCTCAGCATAAAAATTTAATTATCGTAATTTTAATGTATAATAAAATATGCACTCTCTACGACAGGAAAAGTACAGTCCATACGATTTAACTTGGCGACCCAAAAGAATGTAATTCAGTTCACTATTCCTAAGTTGCGTTTTGTCAAATATTTGCTTTTACTTCGATGCCGCACAGCTTCAGAAGTGAAATAGTGATTTTACAATGTTTTATTGCCTTACACAAAGCAAATATCACACTAATACACTCAAACTCGGGGTGTCAGGTACTTTTCAACCCAAGAAGTTATATTCATACATAAGCGTTGGTGTATTTTTTTCTCAATAGCAATAGAAATTTTATTTTCTTAACTTAATTAGTTTAAAAAATAATTAATTATATGATTTATATAATAAATAATTCATTCCAATATTTGTAATATATTTTTTTGTATAAATAATTTCTTTTTTTTTTGTAATATTCGTAATTTTATTGAACTTCATTTTTCGTCGGTACGCCTATGGATTTTATAACTTTCCCATTACCGCAGTGATAATGTGAATTGCCCCAACTCGCCAAGTTACATCGTATGGACTGTATACATATACAGATCGGTAGGTAGTCACATCACTTACCGGTCAGTCACATCACTTACTGATCAGTAATTTGTAAACAAAACTTACTGCCTTGCAAACCCTATCGGTAAAGTTTAAAAAAGATCGTGCACTTCGGTGGAAGTTTCATTACAGCCTCGCGCTGTATCTCACCTCGAGGTTTCGCCTCTCGCTAATATACATAAGCCCTCGGCTGTAATGAAACATTTTCCACTTCGGTTGTAATATACTAATTATTACTTATTTCCTATAATTTAAATACGTATAATTTCTATTTCCATGTAGTAATTGTAATTGGTCCGTTCACTTCGCATTCGCAACAGATAACAGATGTTTGACAAATGCACAACGCCATTTGGCAAACGAAAGTTGAAGATCACTGATCCCAACATTCATATTTTATAGAAATTAAATTGTATAATATTTTTACTTTATGAAAAGTAAGAGTTTATTACATTACGATGTTTAATTTAATATTTAAATGGTTTTCACACTTGATATACACTATCGGTTTCTACAAAATTAATCGTTATTATATTATTAACCTTCAATATAAAAATCTGATGTGGCCAGCACAATACCTTCCGTCAATTCTGTGTATTATGTACAAATTCCATACATAAATTTTCTTGCAAAAGATTCTAAATTTTTGGTATTATGTGATTCCCTTTCTCGACAACTGAATTCCATACTCCTGATAACAAACAAACCACATGAAATAAGAAAATCATGAAATTTTGAATGAAAAATTATGACACTTGTCAGTTATGGACATAATTAATTTCTGTCATTTTGACACGGGTCCCCATATCTGCTTGCCAAAGTCAGCAAAGTCACGTCACTGCACGCGGCCTGTACATAAATTTTCTTGCAAAAGATCTTATATTTCCAGTATAATTATTTTATAAACAAACTATGCAAATTGCACTTGACACTGACATCTTCTACTTCTTTAGTTTTTCCCATTTGTTAGGGGTCGCTATTTTTATTTTCTTCTATTCATTTTTGTTTTGCGTGTCGTCTTCATTCAATACCTTCCTTATCTAGAGGTGACGGAAGGTAAGAAACACCAATATAGCAATAATTTTGAAAAAAACATTGTAAATAAGTACAATAACAAATTATATAGTGTGAACTTGTTGTCACATTCTCTGCTAAAATAATTTACAATAACAAGTGAAAGCGGCAGATGATCACGTTAGTTTGCTCCCGTTGACAACGTGTAATTGTTTTATTGTAGCCATGGTTACATGGTTAAACATCTGAACATCATACAGAATAGAGGACGTTGATCTCATGGATAAATATATATCATTTCACGACTTAATACTACTTAACGTAATTAGAATCGTTTAATCAAAAGTTTCTTACAATTAAAAACAAAAATGCATAAGTCAATTATTAAATTTGGTATCTATAATGTTCAACTAGGCCTTACAACAGAATTTTCAAAAACTTCCAAGACCTATAGTCTCGTTCTCGTACGAAAGAGGAATATGAAAAAATTATAATGTATAGGTATAATGGCTCGCTCATATAAAAGAAAATTTTATAAATATTAATTAATTTGATATCAATAATGGCACAATGTTGTCTGACATACATTTAATATTAAACAGGTCGTGTAATTAATAATTGATCAATAAAAATAGCGTATGATTTAACCGGCATATCACGTACAACAAAATGTTTGCTAACATAAGTGTCACATATGTCACTCACATTCGACTTTGGAATTAATTAAAGTTAAAGCAGTTTTGTATTATACTTTTGTTCTTCGGTAATTACAACATATTTGTACCGTTAATGGCGTTTTCCAGGCGTCACCTCACAAGTAGGTAAGGGTGGTTAAGAGTAAACACTTTTTCGTTTTTTTTATAACTTTTATTATTACAAATGTACTACAAAAATTATATTATATTTTCTTTTAAAAAAAATATGTTGTGACCAGCACAATAGCTCTCGCCAATTCCGTTTTTGGTTATAAATACAGGGCGCGAGCAGTCATGTAACATTGTTGGCCTTGACAATCAGATATGGGGGCCCGTGTCAAAATTTTTATTAAAAAGATTTTCTAAATTCACGTAGTTAATTTGTCACCAGGAGTGTGGAATTTACTTGTTGAGGAAAATAAACCACATGGAATTGAAAAATCACGAAATTTAAAATGAAAAATTATGATATTTGACATCTATGTACATAATTACTAGCTATCATTCTGACAAGGGCCCCCATATCTGATTGTCAAGGCCAACAAAGTCACATGACTGTTCGCGAACTATTGTATTTAACATTTCTTGTATACCTACACTCTACACCAAAAATTCTACTTACATCTATTCTTTATATGTAGTTTTTTTTAAATTTTAAATTCATTCTATGAAGAAATTTTGTCCTCAATTTTTTTGAAATGTTTCCAATTCATTGTCGGGATTGACAGTATTGTTGAAGGGTATATGTAATATACGTATAATTTTAAATATTTAACTATTAATAAGAAATAATATAAGGTAAATACTTCCTAAAAAAATCTTTGATATTGACATTTATCTGTCAGTTACAAATATTTTAATTTTTCAATTGGTTTCCATGACATTATCTGGGCTGTGAGATTTATTACCACAGATTATTATATACCTTATATTTCTAAATCTATAAAAGATATAATAAAATATTTATATGTATCAGATAGAGAATTTACTCTTTTTTAATACGAATAAGAAAGAATTTTTTTAAGAATCTGCTACTTCCAGTTGTTTACAAAACCTTTTCAGCTTTTCCAGTAATGTCCGATTGAGTATTATCGTAAAAATATTAAAACGTGCTTAATCATTAAAATCTGGATATGCGATTTTTAGCATGAATCCAATACCTCTCTTAGCGAGAGGTAATTAAACATTTGACGTTTTTATTGAACATAGATAATTAATAACTTTCTTATTGATTTTATTTATTTCCAAAATCACTATATGTCAACATTGGTTTTTCTAGGATTAAACCACACACTTATTTGCTTACATACGTATTAATAATCCTCATAACATTTCCTTGAGTGTGTCTTGCATTTTAACGAATATAACTGTCAGAAAATAACATAAGGCCTTTATATTATACCGTCTTCTGACATGTTGTCACGTACAATACTCTGTTGTGATTAATAGTTCTTGCCTTGCCAGGTGCGGGATTTGAACCCATGATCCTTTGCTCATTAAGTACGTGTTTTACTTGTATCATTGAATCTGTACGTACAAGTATGTATAAAGATGAGGAAGGTGTCATAATGTTCATATCAAAATAATTGTTGGAATTGTGCTATAGTTAGTAGAGTAGAGAGAAAGTTTGTTTCTAGTTTATTAGTTCAAGTAAATTGTCATTTTCATAGTTATTTTCAAATTATACCAGGTCTAGTTGGGAACGACAATGGTTAATTTTGTGGAAAATGTTTTTGCTAACCTACATTGTTACCGCAATTTTAGAAATTTTATACATTTGCCAAATAAAATATATGTCATAATTTCATTTAAATTTTGAAACGATTCTAAGTAATATTTGTACGCAATAGTATTATAACGTTTTATTTATATGGGTGAAGTGTAAAACTCAGACAAATATTATTAACTAAAAGAATACGTTTTTTAAACGATAAATAATGAGGATAAATATGTATAAGATAATAAAAGTAGCTAACACTATGATTAACAAATATTAACACTAAGTTAGCAATTCGTAGACTATTTATTTACATCACTGACTTCATTACTCGTTGCTTCTATATCACAGACTATTTCTCCGCTCTCATTCAGACGGTATTTATACAGCCAAGTCTCCTTCTAGAACCCTCCGGCGCCACAGTGATACCAAGTACAAAAGAATTAGGTCAACGGTTCAATTAACACGTCTACCCGGGGATTGCATCATTTGTGAAATTCCGGTGAAGGGATTACGTCATCGCTCTGGTACATTCTTTCAGTAGCGGCGTTCGTATACTCTTAATTCAGGGGCGCACGTCACAATATATTGAAATACAATTTTTATAATGATACTTATCGTAATACTCGTGCGAATATTACAAATGGACATTGTAATACGTGTTTTTCATACTATTTTTTCTATTTCGCATTTATTTACATTAATTTCAAAAAAATTATTATACTTTATTTCACGTAAGAAAATAATAGATGGCGCTTGACAACCGACCGTTTTTACATGCACTAAATAAATAATACAAATTCATGAAACCAAACTTTATAATAAATATTTTTATTCAATTTTGACGTTTTAAACTGTCATTATTAACTCCATAGCAACAACTATAAGTAACTGTTTATTTACTAGTGAATTTAAAAAAAAAATAACTCATTCTGCAACAAATAATGCATTTGAAATAATGTAGCGCGGTACAACCGACGACACTGAGTCTAGCCTGTACGCGATCGCTGCCGCTGGTAGAACGTTTCTCGAACGATCATCGCTGCTTAATTACATACGGTCGACTATACAAACAGTTAGTGATATAAATAAATAATTACTAGCTATCATTATGACACGGGTCCCCATATCTGCTTGTATTTAACATTTCTTGTATACCTACAATCTACACCAAAAATTCTACTTACATCTATTCTTTATATGTAGATTTTTAAATTTTAAATTCATTCTATAAATCAATTTTGTCCTACTCTTCTAATTTTTCGAAATTCATTGTAGGGATTGACAGTATTTTTGAAGGGTATATGTAATATACCTATAATTTTAAATATTTAACTATTAATACAATAATAAATAATATAATGTATGTACTTCCCAAAAAAAATCTTCAGTAATATCTCTGGATTTTTGACATTTTCATTTTTTTATTAGTTTCCATGACATTATTTGGGCTGTGAGATTTATTACAGCAGATTATTATATAACTTATATTTCTTTATCTCTAAATATATAAAAGATTTAATAAAATATTTATATGTTACTGATAAAGAATTTAATCTTCTTTAATACTAGCAAGAAGAAAAATTGTCAAAAAATAATATTTAGAAGATTTTTTTTAAGAATCTGCTACTTTCGGTTGTCCAATTATTACCAAAACCTTTTCAGCTCTTCCCAGGAATATCCGCTTGAGAAATACGTAGTTAAACAGATATAGTACCATCGTAAAAATATTAAAATCGGATTGTAGGGATCTTAAAATGTGCTTAATCATTAAAATCTGGATATGCGATTTTTAGCATAACTCCAATAAAAAAATATAATTACAGTAATTTTCCATGTGTAATGGCATATAATGACAACTACAATTAAAGATATTTATTTGACACTTAAACTAAGTTACAAACACAATTTAAAAAATCCTCAAAAACATTTGTACATATTTTTTGATAAAAAGCTTAGTACAAAATTTGTAAACGCAAAGTAGATTCAATCATTTTAATTAAAAAACTGCTGAGCATGTTAAAATGCTTCAATATAAAACAATGACATCATTCTTCGTATGATATTAAGTCAAAGTATATCTGTTGTTATTAGTCATACATTTTTTAAATTCCAAATTTCTCAGGTACCCAAAAATTCTCTTCACCTGACTGTATACCTGGCGATGTTCTTTTTTCTTATTACAGGCAGATGTTCAGGTGTCTGTCTCATACGTGCCCTTGAGAGGTCATACACAACTTTGATTCGCAATTGTTATGTAATGTAATACGTATATTGTTTTGAAGATGACGTTAACAGTATACAAGCAAAACAGCTATATTATATTATCGTGTTACATACATTCTAGTGTAGAAAAAAATGCAGACACAATAATTATTGTAATCGCGAAAAATTTCGGTTTTCAGATTTCAGCGGAAATATCCCTGAATCCATTTTGACTAATTTTGTCGTGACGTCTGTACGTACGTACGTATCTCGCATAATTCAAAAACGGTAAGCCGTAGAAAGTTGAAATTTTGTAATTAGGACTGCTAAAACATCTAGTTGTGTACCTCCCTTTTTGGTTATTACACAATTTCCAGAAGTGGCACTTTACATGAAGCCTATAATAGATTTTAATGAAAAACTGTTTTAAAATATAATCCAAAACTTTTCAAATTTGGTACACAAGACTTTTATGTCAATCGAAATAACATAATAGATTTTGGTTAAAATAGGCTAATCGGAAGTGGTACATTACTTGAAATTGTTAACAGTTTTTCTTGAATAAAATGATTTTATTTTGATTTTAGAAATAAATGCTTCAAATAAAAGTTTTAGAGAATTAATTTCTGCGTCTAGCACATCAAGTATTATTAAATTAGCCCTTTGTATAAGCGAATGTAAATTTAAAAATTATATACTTTTTTGTTTTTGTAATAAAGCTTGCTATGGATTAGGACAAAAAAATAAAAAATAAATGTTCATGTCAAATTACGTTAAATACGTGCAATTTTGTGATTCGTACAATAACAAATATATTTTTATTGAGAAATTAGTCATATTCATTGTTGTAATCAAATATTTCTTTGTTGTAATCAAAACTCTCTTTAAAAAGAACCGGGTTAGATTAATGTTAATTTAAGAATGATAGTAGTAAATGAATTATTTTTTGTTCTATATCAAAATATTTCTCGGGCTTGGCTTTTCAATATTTTGTAATTTAATTATTAAAAAATATGTATAGTTTAATAATCGTACAAGGAAGTCGTGTGATGTCCACATCAGATTTTTTAATTAACGTATATTGCAACTTTCAATTTGTTAAAGATTTTCAATTATTCTTTTATTGTCAATTGTTTCTAGAAACAAGCTATAAGAAAGTCAATGGCAATCATAAAATCTCATAGAAAGTATGGATTATATATCTATAAATTTATAGTACGTGCTTATGGATTTCCTTATTTGGTAAATTTAGAAATGCATATCTTTTGGATGTTAAAAAAAAATATATTGATAATATGACGGAAATTATTATCTGTATATGCGGTTTTTAATTTGATATAAGTAGTTTTCTTATGGATAAATAATTTTTCAAACCTTCTATTAATAAGACCACAATATAAAGGCCAATTTAAGCGTGATACCCGCATGGGACCAGTAAAACTAAGTACTGATTTACACTATACGGGTAGTTTCAAATTTCTTTGTCCTCAAACAAAAACAAATTAGATCTGAGTTCCGCATGTATTTTGTCACGTTCCAAAGTACGACAAGCAGTCACTTGTTTACTAATTTTTTGTTAGACGTCAGCTGTTTCATATTTCATAGCACTCTTGAAAAATATTTGAACAATATGAGACACTTTTATTATATGCAAATATTGAACGAAGAGAAAATATTTTTGACAATGTTTATTATCAAATATTAGTATGTTACACCCGAAGTGGGAAATGTTTCATTGCAATCAAGGACTTTTGTATATCACCCAATGGCGAAGCCTCGAGGTGAGATACAGCGCGAGGCTGTAATGAAACTCCCGCCGAGGTATGTATATGTATATGTTCAAGTTCATTTGTTTGGCTTCTATAATCCCTGAAATTTCGACTACAATAGCGGAAACCGCTTATGGTGAACTTATAGCAATAGAAAATAGGTTTTACTTACAAGCTCGTTCGGTTCACAATCGCTTGCTTACACAACGACTATATAGAGAATTGATCTGAGAAATGAACTTGATCAAAACTACATACTATTTTATTTATGTTGTTAATATATTTTAAAAATTGTTTAGCCTACTATTCAATAGATATAGAGTAAAACAAATATGAAGCTATTAAATTTCATAAATCAGCCAGCTATGCTAACCATGGAAACTGCTAATGCATTTAGATAATTCAAATTGACAGATGTCAGTGCCAATAAAAAGAAATTGAATCTAACAGAGATGAGGATGTTGGGGAAGACATGGAGAGATAGGATACGGGAAATAAATTGAGTGCTAGAAGTGTCTAGAAAGATACAAGAGAGACGATTACATTAAAAGAATGAACAGCTTAATAATACGAGATGGAAGAAACAGAGGAAGACCAAGGAAAAGATGGAAAGACTGTACTGCGGAAGACTTGAGGGAAAAGAACAACACGCAAAATAAAAATGAGTGGAAGAAGAAAATCTAAACAAGAAGATGAAGAAAGGTACGCGAGTGACGATTACATTGGTTTGAACATGTCATAAGGAAAGACGAAGAATATATTGGAAGAAGAATAAACAGCTTAGTACTAGAAGGTGGAAGAAACAGAGGACGACTAAAAATGGAAGGAAAATATTGCGGAAGACTTGAGAAAAAGGAACTGAATGAGGACGACATGCAAAACAGAAATGAGTGGAAGAAGAAAATAAAAAATAGCGATCCCTAACGAATGGGAAAATCTAAAGAAGAAAAATACGTCAGTGTCAAGTACAATTTACATACTTTGTTTATGAAATAATTTTACTGGAAATATAGAAACATTTACAAGAAACGAAATGAATTTCATATATTTTATCGAAGACTTTAAATGATATTAATTAAATGTCTGTATTAGTATTCGTTCTCAAAGTTAATTAACCATTGTATGTATATATTTTTATTAGCATATAAAAGCCGTACATCATATATGAATTAAACTTTTATCGCAATTATTAGAATATAATAATATTTATTCTTAATGTTTCATACCAATTATAATACAAAGTTCATATTTATAAACATGACACACTAAATTTAATTGTTATTATATGTAAATTTTGTTTTCTTACAATCATTGTTATTCGCATTATTTTTTGACCAGATAATAACTGTATTCTGACGAGATTTGTGGTGCACTCTCCGAAGCAGCTAATGTCGATTGAAATCCGAACGACGCGGGTTCAAATGCGACCAAATTTGTAATTAGACATATCATAATTAAAAATATACAAAATTATCTCACCTAAAATGCATCCAAGTTACAATACACTCACTCACTTCCCTTATTATTTATTTATTAATTAAAAAAAAATATATTTCACTTTTCCAATATCAAGTAGACTAACTTGTTGCTTTTGCTTAGAGCGCGATAGTGTTTTGTCTGCAGCAGGCCATAGCCGATGCGCAACTGTCACTGAGAGTGAGGCGGTGAGGTTATGTGCCGCACTGGACTTTCCTCTACCACAGAACAGTTGAAAGTGGCAAGGTTGGACAGTCGACAGTCGCATAGTTCGATGCATACTTGGACATGTATATAGTAAAAAAAATAATCTATCCTCTAATTTGTCAGAACGTACACCTGGTTCGTAATAGCGAAAAAAATATTACCTGTCAGATGTCAGTTATCAAATAAAATCAACAATAACTAATGTGAGTTTGGGCTCGTAGTATTTTACTAGAAATATAGAATATGTTGCAAGAAATTTCCTGTATGAAATTTGTATAAAATACAAAAAACTGACGGAAGGTAATGTGCTGGTCACATCAGATTTTTTAATATACCCAACCTCAAATGTATTCGTACCCTCTGAAAAAAATATATTAACAGCATATTTTAGATTACAATAGTTAAGACTATATTTGGAATTTTTTTAAATTTAAGTATTAATAAAGTACTGGATTTAAATATAATGTTATTACCTAAATTTAACATTTTAACAATAATCTGTGTCAACAGTAAATAATACAATATATATGTTAGTATTATTTGTAAAACTGACGGCAAAGGAAACTAACAATATATTCATATATTATTTATTAAAGTATCACCTATAATTATATTAAAAACAAGAATAAATAAACTTCTGGATGCTATGATTATTATAATTCAACAAATTTTGATATGGTGTATTAATGGAGTGTATATATAAATAAACCATTGTCTGCATGTGACAAATGTTTTCGTCTTTAATAATTCCCGAATAATTTTTATTAAAGTAATAAAATTTAAGATGGCAATTAATTGAGTATATTGTCAGTTACCTTTACCCTCAGTTTTATAGATAATACTAACATAAATATTATTTACTGTTGGAGCGAAAAAATTTGGGACTTGTCTTTTGTCATATATTTGCCCGTAGATTATTGTTTAAATGAGAAATTAAAATCCAGTACACTTTATTAATACATAAAACCTAAAAAAATATTTTTTATTGCTGTTAATATATTTATTTCAGAGGGTACGAATACATGTGGGTTGATTGCGAATATAGGTTCGATCCCGACTGACGCCAAAATTATTTCGAATTTTCAATTGCACAAGAGTGACTCCTGTGGTGCACTCTACCCGCCAGCAATGAGTGCTTTTACAGAACGAAAATGTATATTATTACATACATCCAGCAATTGGTAATATGCCGTAATGATATATTTATATTTATTTATTTAATTCATTTTCTTTCCAATATTTTATGCATCCAGAAAAGAAATCGTATTACACGCTGTAGTATGTAATAAATATAAAGTTAATAACAAATGTAAATTTGATCGTTTTACTGTATAATAACGATATATAAAATAAGGAAAACCGCTATAGATCAATATAATCGATTATGAAGAAAGCGTAGAGTCTTTACAGCGGTTTACCAATACTTTAACAATAAATTATTTTTTTTCTTAGAACGACAATTCATTTCACACATTTTAAAAATACAAATATCACCAAGTCGCCGGAACCATAGTTGTTAGTGACAATAATTTTGAAGGAATACATGAATGTCATACAAAATGAATAAACTCAAAAAAATCACCCAATATTTGTACTATAGTCAAATTTTTTGACTCTGTCGGGTACAGTAATAAAAATATAAATGAACTATAAATATCGCAATTATGATAAAGCGGCATATCCTTTACTTTCTGTAGTATAATACTGTTTGGCATCGACCCATATTTTTGAGCCGCTCTATTCATTTATGTTAAAGGACTGTAAGGCTATTTTCCTATACATACCTGGTAGACGTTTGATTCAGTGCATGAATAGAGCGGCTCAAAAATATGGGCCGATGCCAAACTGTATTATACTGCAGAAAGTAAAGGATATGCCGCTTTATCATAATTGCGATATTTATAGTTCATTTATAGTTTTATTACTGTACCCGACAGAGTCAAAAAATTTGACTATATGAAGAATGGCTATGTAAAAAGACTATTTAGGAAGGTACTTCCTGGAGTACAAAATAAACAGGTGTTTGAAAAATCGGGGGCATTATTTATGGAATATAACTATATGAGTGCCCGTGAGGTGACGGCTGGTAAGCGCCCACACGGTACAAATATTCATTACCGATATCTGTGTACGAAGCAGATTGGCACACCCAGTAATGGGTAATATGCCGTGATGAAATATTTATTTATTTATTTATAACTATCAGTCATGTATAAATGCGATTATGAGTGTGGCCGAGGCGAAAGAAGTGTGCTTAGACAGGAATGTGTGGCGAAGGATGATTGTTTCCTAACTATTATTGTGATCCGGATGCGGTATTTCGCTACCGAAAATCGGTCACTTTAATATGTTTAAGAGTAAGGATTATGAGTGTGGCCGAGGCGAAAGAAGTCTGCTTAGATAGGAATGTGTGGCGAAGGATGTTTGTTTCCTAACTATTATTGTGATCCGGATGCGGTATTTCGCTACCGAAAATCGGTCACTTTAATATGTTTAAGAGTAAGGATTATGAGTGTGGCCGAGGCGAAAGAAGTCTGCTTAGATAGGAATGTGTGGCGAAGGATGTTTGTTTCCTAACTATTATTGTGATCCGGATGCGGTATTTCGCTACCGAAAATCGGTCACTTGTCCATACGATGTATAGCTTGTTCGGAGATATTTCGTTATGGCCCTCTCAGCGGGACTATTGTTAGGGATTTAAGCTTGATTTATAGGGGTGCAAGGACAGGTATGTATTGAATATGTCCCAATTTAATTTTACTTTTAATAATTTTATCACAGTTTTCAACTGGTAAAACATCAGTATTATCTTCTTCAAATGGTCGCCACATATTAAATACGTATATTGTTGACCTCAGTACGAAAGTTAGTATTACTACTGATTTTAAATTTTTTAAAACTCATATATATATACCTACTCACTAGGTATGCTTTTGATATCTTAGTTTCCCTAATATGTATTAATATCGGTCAAGGACGATTCTTCTCATCATATATTTCTAGTAATAGTCAAAGACTTAATTTAATTTTGCGAATTCATTATTATTTCAAGTAAATCTGAAATACGTAATGCGCACAGAGATTAAAGATTTCCGAATTTAAATATTTTGCAATCCTACCCTGAACGCCAACAGGTAGAATCTCTTGCTGTGTGCGGTCCACCACAGGCTTAGTAAGTTAAAGCCATAACGAAATATCTTTGAACAAGGTATAACTTGGCGAGTTGGGGCAATTCACATTATCACTGCGGTAATGAGAAAGTTATAAAATCCATAGGCGTACCGACGAAAAATGAAGTTCAATAAAATTACGAATATTACAAAAAAATATATATTACAAATATTGGAATGAATTATTTATTATATAAATCATATTATAATTATTTTTTAAATTAATAAAGTTAAGAAAATAAAACTTCTATTGCTATTGAGAAAAAAATGCACCAACGCTTATGTATGAATATAACTTCTTGGGTTGAAAAGTTCCTGACACCCCGAGTTTGAGTGTATTAGGGTGAAATTTGCTTTATGTAAGGCAATAAAACATTGTAAAATCACTATTTCACTTCTGAAGCTGTGCGGCATCGAAGTAAAAGTAAATATTTGACAAAACGCAACTTAGGAATAGTGAACTGAATTACATTCTTTTGGGTCGCCAAGTTAAATCGTATGGACTGTAATATGTTAAGAGTGAGGATTTGTTGTATGATGTTGATGTTATTCTTATTGTTTTCGGGTTTGTGCGAACCCACTAAGTGGGACACGCGTGATTCTTTTTTCATCAAATTGGGGAATATGTTTTTTGTAATACTTTGTATTTTTTTGTAACACATTACTAATGATACGCTATTTTATAAAGATACGCTTTTAATTTCAAAATGCGTATAATAATAACACGCCTACTTTTTGCTTGGGTATTTTAAAGACATTTTGCACAACAAATTCTACCAAATTCTTGTGAAATTTCTTTTCGATACATCTACATATTACGCAAGTTGTATAATGTATTTCCAATTTAGTTAAAAATATTTTCGAATGATGTAATAGCTTTACTTTCATCATTTATAGGTATGTGAATGTGTTAAGAAAAATTTGTTAATGTAAGTAATAAATATGTGTAATACAGGTAATGACGTTTAAATATTACATTTAAATTCAAAGGGATATAATATGTAACCATCATTTTCATATATATGCAGTGTGTTAATTAAGAACCTGGCCATAAGCGTTTAACATGGGAAATCAGTTTTTTTTTCAGCAAAAGTTCCCAAATTATTTTAGACAAAAATACTTCAAATAAATGTTGTAGAGAATTTTATTTTTGACATTTAATAACCGAGAAAATCAATTTTAACAAACAATCGGACAACCGGAAGTAGTAGTATTTTAACAAAAATCTTCTAAATATTATTTTTTGAAAATTTATGTTATTACAAATAAAAAATAAAATTCTCTATCCAACACATTTAAAAAATATATTATACCTTCCATAAATTTAAAGATATAGATAAATAATCTATAAAATAACATGTTGTAGTAAACCTCACAGCCCAAACATCTCCATGGTAACTACTTGAGAAACTAAAATGTCTGTAATTGACAGATAAATGTCACTAATGTCAGTGATAGCAATGAAGGCTTTTTCTGGGAACGATATTTAATATTACATATTGTATTATTAATTATATATTTAATTATTACATGAACCCTTCAGAAATACCGCCAATCCCGTTAATGAATTGGAAAAACCTCGAATATTTAGAAGAAATGGAGAAAACTTGCTCATAAAATGAATTTAAAATTATAGAAAATACGTACAGTAAAATTTTTGAAAAATGTCCGATCAAGGTTGTCTACGAATTGTATGAATTCAGATTTTTGCTCCGCCCATCATGACAAATTCAGTAGTGTCGTTTACTTAGTTTTCATGAGGGTACGTTATTTTATTATTATAAAAATATATATTACAGGAAAACCATTCAAAATTCAAAAACAAGTCAACTAGTAAGTTTATAAGCAAATGTAAAACCAAATATGTTAAAAATAAGATACTGACTCAATGTCAGTGTCAGTGACTGACAGAATATAACGTTATACGTACGGCTATGAATTAATAAATAAACTTACGTTACAGCGAAAGTATTATCAACAACGAGCATCGTTTTAAAGTGGAATGTCTTAACTTAGTCGAAACAATATGAATTTTTCAAAGACAAGCGTGTTATATCTATCCTTATCACACACTCTTACAGCCTTTGCAAAAGAAAGAGATAAATGTATGCCTATTTGTTAATTCGTTCGTGATACAGGTGCCCTTGATCGGACATCTTTCAAAAATTTTACTGTAAATATATAGATTAGGGGCGAGAGGTATTGTGATGGCCACAACAGCTTTTTTTACTGTAGGTATATGTATATTTGTATGTAGGTGTATGTGGTGTGTGTTTTAATTTGCCTGGTGTCTTAATGAATGTTTTATTTAGTGGAAGTAATAAGAATTAATGTCTGTGTTGAAATCCGAAACTGTGACTGTGTGAACTGCGTATCGAGGTAATCAGTGATGGCGTTATACCACCCAGTACAAATAGGTATATATTTTTATACACCAATATAGAATAGAAAATATTTTTACGATATTTATATAAAGATACTGGCTACAGATATAATTACAACACAAAAAAATATATATTAGAAACTTAAAAACTTGTAATTTATAGTGTACATATATTATAATCTGTATGAAATTTCCGCGTGACCTAATTTTCTATGTATAATTCCGCATTCATAAAATAAAACTTTATAAAGTTTATCTAAAATTAGTAGCGTGCTGACGTTTGTGAATACAGACATACACGTGTTCAAATTCAAAACAGAACATAAGTACCGACAGCAGTTGCCATGGTTACAAGTGAGAGTATGTATGTATGAGTGTATATGTGTGTGCGTGTGAATGTGTATGTGTGTGTATGGTATACACATGTTCATAGTTGTTTATTTATTACCTAAACACTAGATTTGAAGAGTGAAAAATTTCTATGATAAGATATAGTATATTTTTAAATTGTACAAATATATTAACAACAAGAAGAAATAAATTTTTAGATTACAATAGTTAAGACTATATGTGGGCAATTTTTTATTTTATGTATTAATAAGTACTGGATTTAAATATGTTATTACCTAAATATATCATTTGTATTAATAGGTTTAATAATAATTTATTTGCAAATAAACCATTGTCTACACGTGACAAATGTTTTCGACTTTAATAATTCGCAAATTTATTAAAGTAATAAAATTTAAGATGGCAATTAATTGAGTATATTGTCAGTTACCTTTACCCTCAGTTTTATAGATAATACTAACATAAATATTGTATTATTTACTGTCGGAACGACAAATTTTGGGACTTGTCTTTTGTCATATATTTGCCCGTAGATTATTGTTTAAATGAGAAATTTAGTTAATAACATTGTATTTAAATCCAGTACAGTTTATTAATACATAAAATAAAAATGTATTGTTGTAAATATATATTTATTTCAGAGGGTACGAATACATTTGGGGCTGGGCTCGTATATCTATTCATAAACTTGTCCATTATTCTATTATCTACATTGAAATTTACTATTACTATACAAAGTTGTAGATCCATTGCCTAGATAACTGTCAACCTGTACCATACAACTTCAAGTAAAGTAGATTTTATATCTTATCTACATTTGCTTCACAGTTCAAAAATGATTTACAAAAACTAATAACAACGGACGTAAACTCGGTTTAAACGGTCTTTCTTTTAAGTGAAGCTAACTAAATTTATGAAGATAGATTTATGAGTATGTGTAAAACAAAAACAATAAACGTCATAAATACAACAACAAGGAAGTGTTTTGTTATTTCAGACAAATCTTAATTTATTATCATATGCATATATTTCAAATTGACGAGCGTTTAAAATGAGAAAAATATTTTTGAAATTCTGTCTAAGGCGATGAGATTCAGTTGGAAAATACACTGAAAAAAATAGGTTCATATTTATAGTTAAAAATTATTCCCTAATACTTTTTTATTAAAATTAGATAATAAAATTACTCAAGTAGATTTTTTTTCTTTACCTCAGTTTATGTAGATTTGTTTGAGAACAAATTTTTATTTCTAACGAATAATTTTCAAAGTTAGAAGAAAATATTATCCACATTATTGAATTACAAAGATTTATTACTATTTTAAAAATTAAAATCTCTGTTTTAGAATAAAATATATTCATATACATAGAAAGTAGCCATTTGCGCTCTCTTTTGTCAACGCAAAATGTCACTTTGCCGCCCTAGCGCGACAAAGTAGAAAAAACGCTCGCTGTCCAAATTTCTAACTATACAATGTTGAGAAATGTCACTTGTCTACATTCTTAATGGAAACGTTTAGTCAGGAACTAATGGCACTGTAGTGACACATTTACCACCTTTACAAATAAATCTGACATAACTGCTTTGTCGGTATATTACATAACCAAAACAAAAAAATGCCGCACTATTGTGAAAATAAAATAAGGCATTCATTTACAAAAACGAAAGTATAAAATGTTTAGATTAGATTGAAGCAATAGGTCAAGAAGAATGGGAAATAACGGTAAATTAAAATTAAATATAAAAGACGTTTTTTCTTTATATTAATCCTTATTAATTGAGTAGTAGTGTAAGTACAAAGTGTACATTTTATTATTTTTTGTTATGGTGGAGGACCCCACTGTAGCGACTGTAGAAAAAATGTTGTGTGTGTTTCGAGCGCAAATGGACATTGTCGATTTCCTGCGTCGCGCGGCAACAACCTCTCAATCGACAATGTCCTATTTTGCGCTCTTAATACACAAATAGCTATTCTATTTAAAATGACAAAGTTAATCTCCACAGTTTGTGAACCACTGATTGAAAAATAATTTTATGCTCATTAAAATAGTTTTGTAAAATAGAAATTGTTTATTTAAGCGACTTCGTAGCTCTTATAGTTCTCGAGATTGTAGACAAAATATGTATATCTACATATCACATGCATTCGTATGAATGAGCATATTGAAAACATCTGAAAGCGTAAACATCTGAATTACTACAAACAATTTACAGGAAACATTAAAAAATCATTCATCAGTCATAAGGAAATGTTTACCAATTACAAATAAGAATTGATAATGGACGAAAGTGCCATCTTTAATTTTACTTTCAATATTTCAATTACCTGATGTGCATTTGTTTAAACTGTACCAATTACAATTATGCCTTTCTAATAGATAGAAATAACAAAAGAACGCGATATTACACATATTTGTATCGTCTCCTAACAAATGAACAACGAACAAGTGAAAATGCCAGACATTGTTTTGTTAGCTGTTAGCGATTTTCTAATGTTTTCTTTGTTTCACAGATTGCTTGATTATTTTTATTATATACTTCATTACAGGGAATTTTATTCGGTTTCCTTAGAAAATATTTTATGTTTAAAGTTTTTAATTAGACACTAAAATACTGTAAAATTAGAGAAAATATAGTGTTTACTATTATAATTATATAAATACTTTGTTGTGTTAATTGTTTTACGTTTTGTAAAGTTAATAATGGAAATTTTATTCATTTGTTTTCTAAATGAAAAACACTTTTATTGACACTATAAAACAATGTTTGTTTTTTACATTATGTAATTTTTACGATCGCAATATATATATTTTCACTAAAACGAAAATAGACCTTTATACAGTGCAATAAACAACCACTTTTTGTACTTATGTAAACATAAAAGTATAAGGAAAATAAGGACTTACCTTTTCAGATATTCTATTTTCAGGAGGACTCGGCATACTGAAGAATTTTGAAACATGTCCCTACGCCCTGAAAAATAATTAAATTAAAACTAGACGTAAAAATAATCAAATTTTATCTATCTTAGAATGCCAAAATTGGAAACATTTCGAAAAATTAGAGGAGTAGGATAAAATTTGTTCATAGAATGAATTTAAAATTAAGAAATCTTAATATAAATAATAGATATAAGTAGAATTTTTTGTGTAGAGTGTATAAGTAAACAAGAAATGTTAAATACAATAGGACGCGAGCAGTCATGTGACTTTGTTGGCCTTGACAATCAGATATGGGGGCCCGTGTCAGAATGATAGCTAGTAATTATGTATATAGATCACTCCTGGTGACAAATTAATTACGTGAATTTAGAAGATCTTGAAATTTTTAATCCCATATCTGCTTGTCAACGCCAATAATGTCACATGACTGCTCGCGCCCTATACTTATGTAACCAAAAACGGAAGTGGCGAGAGGTATTGTGCTGGCCGTAACAGATTTTTTGTAATATTTGTTCAAGTAAACAATTATCTATTAATAATAAAAATAAATTAACCTAATTTGACAAACAATAAAAAAATATATTACAATATAATCCAAAACTTTTCTAGTTCAATATTGAAGACTTTTATATTAATGGTAACAACATATTAGATTTTGGCTAAAATTGATAAACCGGAAGTGATACTTTACTTGAAGCTCCGAACGGATTTTCGTAAACAAATATGATATATGTAATCCAAAATATCTCAAATTAGGTATTTGAAATTCGTATATAATTGAAAACAACATATTAGATTTTCACTACATATGCTAAACCGGATGTGGTACTTTACTTAAAGCTTGAATAGATTTTCGAGGAAAAACAATAAAATATAATCCAAAATTTTGTATTACAGATTTTTTTATTTATTAGAACAAATAAGATTTTGTTTACAAACGAACAACCGAAAGATACTTTATTTAAAGCGTATTGCTATTTTAAACATGGAATTGGCGGGAGATCATGTGCTGGCCACATCAGATTTTTTTTTTAATTTAAGATAATAGAAACATCTTTCTATTTTTTTATTCCTTATTTTTATAGATTTCTTTAACTTATTATAACTCAGAAATACGTTTAAATATTAGAAAATTATTTATTAGATGTTAATAAATAAATAATTAGACTTTTTATCGGAACTTCATATAAATTGTTATAATATTTATATTTTTCTAATTAAATAAACAATAATGACAACTTAGTACATATTTTGTGCTATTTTTCAATTAACATCAAAATAAATTGTGTAAAATTAATCAAATTAATAATAAAAATATATTATATGTAGCATTTTCCGATATTAATAAAGAAATTTATATATTTTTGTAATAAATTGTAACGTTTTCATGCAATAAACAAAAAAATAAACAACCTATATTAAAAATCAATAAAAACAAACTCTTATAAATTAAAAAACATACACAACTTAATAATATATATAAATCTCACCTTAAAATTGTAAAAAACTATATAAACTCACTATAAATTTATTCACAAAACACTTTTAAATATTTGAAACACTTTTAAATGTTTGTTTACTACCACAAGACGCCATTACGTCGACACCTGTCATTTTCCAACGCTACAACCCTGTCCCACAAAACTCCCTAGATTATACCTCACAACTGTGAGGTATGAATATACCTAGATATTCGTGTCAATTTTTAGGTTAAGTTGAGTAAAAATGATTCGAAATATTAGTTTTAAAAGCAGTGCAATATTATGCAGTATTTTACCGTTTCAAATCGACAGCGAAGATATTGTTTCGAAAGAATTGGATACAGTTCGAAAGGCATATCAAGAAAGAGTGAAAGAAACTGGTCGAGAAAGATTGTTCTACATGTTTAGCACAGAGTAAATTTAACAATTATTATTTATTTTTGCTTTGTATACATATTTAATATGATTTTATAAGATTCTATTTTTAAATATACTTAAATATGAATATAATTTTAATTTTGTATTTTTAATGCGTATGAAATATCAGAAGTTCTCAAAGTTTTCGACCAACACAATATTATAAAATGTACAATTCACTCAAAATATAATAAATAACAAGTAAATAAAACATAGCAATAAGCTTAAGTATCACTTCCGGTTCAATAAATACAAATTTTGGAAATCTAATATGTTTCAAATTATATACGAGTTTTAAATAAATGTTCGCTGTAACGTAAGTTTATTTATTAATTCAGATACATTACCTTGATTCATAGCAGTACAAATAACGTTATTTTTTGTCAGTGACACTAACATTGTGTCAGTATTTTATTTTTCACCTATTTGGTTTTACATTTGCTAATAAACTTACCAGTTGACTTATTTTTGAATTTTGAATGCTTTTATTGTAACATATATTTTTATAATAATAAAATAACAGTATTATGTACCCTCATACAAACTAAGCAAACGACAATACTGAATTTGTCAGAATGGACGGAGCAAAAATCTGAATTCATACAATTCGAAGACGACCTTGATCGGACATCTTTCAAAAATTTTACTGTACCTATATTGTAGATTAAACAACTGTAATTATTATACATATTTTTGCAGCGAATTTGGTAATGTTAGCCCGGAACTGAATTCAACCCTTCAAACAGGATTTTTAGGGTTGTTTATGGGTGCAATATACGGGGGTATCACAAATAGTCGAATAGCATATATGAATTACATGGAAAATAATCAAGCTACTGTATTTAAAAGCCATTTAGAGGCCAAAGTAATATTTTATAACTTGTGACACCTTTCATACATTTCTAAATATTTTTTTTTAGAAAAAACTGCAAGATCAAGTTACGGTTGCTTTTGGTAAAGGCGCGTTTAAATGGGGGTGGAGACTAGGAGCGTTCAGTACTTCTTACGTGTAAATAAACCTTTAAACAAATTTAAATTGTAACCATAAAAAAAATATTTTAGGTTTATTACAACAACAATATCAGTTTACAGAGGGAAATCAAGTATTTGGGAATATTTAGTCGGAGGAGGTGTAACCGGTGCTTTATATAAATTTAGTCTAGGCCCTAAAGGCATGCTAGTAGGTGGCGGTTTAGGTAAAAAATATTATTATAATTGTAAAGTTTTTAATTTTAATATATTCATTGTTTAGGTACATTCTTAGGATTAGTGGCTGGAGGACTATCATTAGGCCTTTTGAAATTAGCTGGAATGACTATGGAAGACGTAAGATATTGGCAATACAGGTTTCATGAGGAGAGACAAGAAAAATTCAGAGAAATTATCAAAGAACATAAGGCGAAGGAAGACTTGCAAATCTTTAAAGAATATAGTGAGAAAACTGCTGATGTTGAAATTAATCTAGACACCATTGACGAGAAACAAGAACAAAAATAAATTAATAAAAAAAATATAGTTATTATTGTAGCAAACTTGTAAATAAATTATGTATATAATAATTATTGTTCATTGAATTATTAAAAATGGCCGATATTTGGGCCCCAGCGTATATAATACTTCTAAAGCCGCGAGTCAATTTATATTTTAACGTTTTAGGCAAGTACAAGACAATTTTAACCAAGGTAGGGATCCCAAGGAAACGCTATGATATCGTAGCGACAAATAACACTTCGTTTCCTTAACAACCGTGGAAGTAAATAAAATAATTAGCGTAAAATACAAGTGATATTTTTCGCTACACTCTCATAGCGTTGTCTTGGAATCACATAACAACAATAAAATACAACAAACAATGTTATAAATAAATAATAATTCATCCTACTTTGAAAGTCGCCATCATGAATCTCATACCGGGAACCACACAATTGTCTTCGACAATTTTCCCAACACATTTTACAGTTTCAGTCACATATTATACACAAACACACGCACAAAGTCATCCAGAGTTTGTTAATAACAATATTTATAATGAAATCACTTATATTTCGCGATTATTTATGAAATAATAGTCCACGAACGCGACATTATGACTGTTTGTTTACAACTGACAAAATACGATCGGCCGCGTGCTTGTCGCGAACAGGCAAAGCCTGGCATGCTACGATTCCAAATCCGGGAAAATAAATATTATTATTGAAGAAATTAATTAATATCTCATATATTAATGCATGAAATGGGATGAAATTTGGTATTTATGGTTTATATAAATGCAAGATTAATTTGTTAAATTTTGGGAAAAATTGATTGACAATAATTGATAATTTACTTGAAGGTGTTATCAGTTTTTTTAAAATATTTAATCAAATATTATTTTGTACTAATTTATATTGTTATACTAATAAATATTATTGTATTTGACACAATTTTTATTTGAAATATTTTTTGATATTTTGTACTATTTCAGAAATATTACAATATATTGTAACATTATGATAAAATCGCGGAAGGAGCTGCAGGCTGTACCACAAAGTAGATTGTACAAGTGTTTTACGAATTAAAAACAAATGTATTATGTTTTAGGGAAAATCGTGAAGCAAATAATTTTAATATTGATAAATAAATAATACATTTGTTTTGTGGCCACTGGTTGCAATTTGGTGATATTTTCTTCAAAATTTAGTGCCTTAAACAGTAGCTAACTTCATTAAAGTTTACTTGATGCATGTCAAAATACTATATTATTATTATTTACAAGTTTATATGCATATATTTAATAATATTAAGATAAATACTTAATAAAACATAGTTGAAAAGTGTATTAATATAATATTATAGTTATGAGTGGTGCGCGATTAGAAATCCAGTGGTCTCCAATTCACAATAACAAATTTGTTACTTGGGGCACTGAGATATGTTTATATGAAATCGAACCGTTAAAAAACTACATTAATAAACCATGTAAGAATATATACCACATTATTTTTGCTACATAATAAAGATTTAACCATATATTTCAATATACGATTGTCATTTATTATTTTTGTTTATCTACGCAACCCAAAAAAAAAAAACTATGGCGGTTTATATTTTCGTAAAATAATTATAGGTTGCTATTTAAAAAATAAAAGTTGAGAGTCGTACCTTGTAAACCTGACTATAAAAATATCTACAGCTGCCATCAAATAGTATATTTAAAATAATAAACTTATAATTTTTCTTTCATTAACAAATATTTTTTCTTTTTATGTATCTAGCAACTTATTCAATAATTAATATCATGCAATTACATTTTTCATATTAATTGTTATTAACGTAAAACCTATATCCAACAAAAATTCTCAAAATATATTATTTATCATTGATATCGCAGCATCATATTTTATATTGCAATTTGTATTATGTATATGTCCTAATAAAACTTTTTACTATACAAATATTTTATTTATTTTTATAAATGTAACTTAGAAATGAAATTCAATCATTGAAAAATATTATTATAGTGCAGATTATATCAAAGATGGCGTCCAATTATGTATAGAGTACCTCTATATAATGGCCATGTGCCAAGATCGCCGCCATTAGCGGGCCAATGTCAAACATACTGATAGTTCATTTCCCTATTTATTTGTACGAAATGTGTTATTATATTATCAAGGAATATTAAATAATCACACTATGAATCTATAAAGGTAATAAAAATTCATTTATTTAAGAGATACACAATTATTATTGACATAGATTTAGAGGTTATGTAGAGCATAGGATATAGGTGTTATTATCACATCTAATTTAATAACTGTAGTTATTATTTACATAATAAGTATATATTCTAAACTTTTTAAAAATTTAAATGTTTGTGCTTAATATTGGTAATTTTTATGTGTTTTCAATATTGCCAGTCATCGTAGTCAGTGAGCTAGTTTACACCCATCGTTTAGGCCGCGTCCTATACCCTATATTCGACGTATACCTTATAGGACGTCATGCTGTAAACACTTAGTAGTCGACCTGACCTAGCTTAGGTCAGGTCTGTTTTTCATGTGACCTGACCCAGTTTAGGCCACGTTTTAAACTGCGTGTAAACGCCTTAGTGACCTAAAGTGTTTGATAAAAACTCTGTAGGTGGCGGTTGATCCGTATTGTGATTTTGTTGACATCATATTTTGTAGGTTGTGTAAGTTAAATTAATTGAATTATTACGGAAAAAACTCATGTTCCGAAGCTGAATCTCCTGATCCTTGTGAAGTTCACAATGATGCAAACGAAAAAAGTCAATAAGAGCACGTATTTCACTAGTGACAGCGTAAACATACAAAAAATGATGCTGACATAACCTAAAATACTTTTATCAATCTGGGATATGAAACTGCAGTTTAAAAAAATTAAGTGCGATTGTATTTCAACAGATGGCATTGACTCGAGGACTATATTACACCTATATTAGACCTAAACTTATCATTAGTCCCCATGGTGTAAACGATTTGTAGAAGACCTATTATAGGACAAGGTATAAGCCAGGTCGCATGAATAGGATTGGGTGTAAACTAGCTCAGTATCTCAAGAAATTACACAAATAAGTAAAATAAAAGTATATATTTAAATGTGTTCTGCATTAAAATAAAACAAATAGCCACTAAAATACATAATAATTTGCGCAACAACAACGAATATGACAATGGCCCGCAAATGGCGGACGAAACGCGAAAAAATACAAATCTTTCAATTTTGCTAGTTTCATAAAAAATATTAAAAAAATAAATAGAAGACCCCAAGAATATATTTGTTTTGTGTTATAGGCATGCGCCTTTCCGATTCCACAGGAGCCCATCTTCTCGCTACAAACTCAAACCACCATTACGTTAAATGCGTCGATATATACCCCAAACAAAATTCAGATTTATTTTTGGCCGTAGGCCAGGCAAACGGTCGTATAGCTTTAACAACTTTCGGTCCTTCTGAATTCGATTCTTTAGGCCTTAATGGCCGCGAGCTCGTTCCTAGGCACGCTAGGCAATGCAACGCGGTTTCTTGGAACCCTAATGAACCTAACATTGTCGCTGCGGGTTTAGACAAGTATAGGGCGGATCATTCTTTGTTAATTTGGGATATTAAGAAATGTTCGGTTCCTACAGAAAATAATGGAAATGTTAGGTTAATGGCTAATAATAGTCATAATGCATTAACGGCAGTTGAGTTACCCAAACCGGTGTCTGAATTTGGAGCATCGGAAACTACGAATAGCTTAGCATGGTTTATAAATCAGCCCAGAACTTTGGTTGTAGGGCTAAATCAAAAAAGCGTCAAAATAGTCGATTTTAGAGGTACGGTTTATTTTTTAAAGTTATTAAAGACATTATTAATGTCATTTGCAAAATATCAAAAATATCTTTCCAATGCCTTTAAACCGTTCATAAATATGAATATTCTATTTTAAGATTCGCAAAAAGTCGTAAATACAGCTCCTACTAAATCAGTATACGGCCTAAGCGTCCATCCACATAATGACAGACATTTAGCCAGCTTTTTTGATAATACTATAACAGTTTGGGACACGAGAAATTTTGAACGACCTATATTAACACTTACACATAATAAACCAGTAGTCAAAATTCACTGGTCACTTACTAGGTAAGAAACTAAAACTTGATTTAACGTCGGATATAATGCACGAAGTTTGTTCAAAAAGTATGGAAACGATGACCAGGACTTGATTAACCGAACGATGAACACTTATATTATGGACAGAGACATTGTTAATATTACTAACTTCTTTATTTACACATATTTACACTAACAACATCAATTATTAACTATTAAACTTATTTTTATTGATTACTAAACTAAACATAACTAAATTAAATGAATTAAATAGTTACATTGTAACTCAGCAGGCAGGCGTTTAGCCCGCGCCAGAAACTAAAACACAGACTACATGTCTCGTCGACACGAGTATCTAAGACCGACTATTTCAAACACAACGTTACTTTCGTGAGAGGATTATCTCTGAGGGGTTGAAGAGGGTATCATATGGCATCCATATCAAAATATCAACCCTGCACTTAGGCTTGCAATAACTTCTAGACTTGTCAACAAATAACTGTCCAATGTCTCTGACAGCTAGACTAAACAGTCAGTTAATAAAAGATAACTATTTCTAAACAGAATTTTGACTAACAAAGATAACAAGTTGAAATATTATTTCTGAAACTATAATTTAGAAAAGATTATAAAAGTTATTTATTTGTTATTGTTCGCCTTGTCGCACATCTTATCTTTGGTCTTCCACTGTTTCTTCTACCTTCTACTACTAAGCTATTTATTCTTTTTCCAATATATTTTTCATCTCTCCTCATGACATGCACAAGCCAATGTATTATGCCCGTATTAATAGTCGCTCCTCAAGGCTTCCTTGGGCGAAGGATGACTTGAGACCGCCTTACCCGTACAATAAACGTTCCTTGAGTCCCGAAAACGGTTCCTTATCTCAAGGTAGGTTGAAGCCGTCCTTGAGGCTCTTTAGCAGAGTCATATACGCAATTGTAAATTATAACTGACGCGTTTTGAAAACTTCTTTTTAGTATTAAATGTTAATAGTTAGAATAAGGTAAAATTTACCGAAAAAATAAAAAATATTTTATTGTATGCACTTTTTAACGTATAATCATCCCTAGTATTTTACAACTGCCAATAGAGTTTTCATGAATTATTAATTCTGTATTTATATAACAAAATAGAAATAAAAAAATATAAATATTGTTTTATAACTGTAAAAAAACTTCTAGTTTCTTTAAATTTAACTGTGGGGACTAACAGGTCCCACGCTAGTAATGAATTTTTGTTGTTGTTTATTGTAAAATATTGTTTTATGTACAGTTCTGTTCTTTTCTAACCCTACTTTATCTTGAGCACGCATGTTTACTTTCATAACTTAGTTTTTGTAAACGAAGTCGTTCTCTTACATGATGTTTCTCAAACACAAAATAGTCTGCCATTATCTATGTTTATACAATGTATAAAAAACTCTAACAATATAACCTCAATACCTCAAATATACCAAAGTGTTTCAAATCGCGCCAATTATAACCTAAAACTGCGCATGTGTCCCCGGCAAGGACGCCTTGAGGTAGAGCTGAGGCTCCTCAGCCGAGGTTTGCCGAAGGAACGTCTATAAATCACACCTAACTCAGGTAGTTGAGGACGTCTCAGCCAAGGAAACCTTAAGGTTGAGTTTGAGGAGCGACTATTAATACGGGCATTAGTCTCTTTTGTATCTATCGAGAAACTCACTCAACCCATTTCCCTTATCTCAACATCCTCATCTCTGCCACATTTTCTTTTCATTGATACTGACATCTGTCAATTTGAATTATCTGAATATGAAGTATAAAAAGCAATCACATCGTATAGAGGATAATATATTCTTTAAAATATAAAATAAATAAATAAATAAATAAATATTTCATCACGGCATATTACCCATTGCTGGGTGTGCCAATCTGCTTCATACTCTGATATCGGGAATGATGGAATATTTGTACCGTGCGGTCGTTTACCAGGCGTCACCTCACGGGCACTCATTGCTGGCGTGGAGAGTGCGCCACAGGAGTCAATTTTGTGCCATTAAAATTCGATGTAATTTTTGGCGCCGGTCGGGATCGAACCCGGGTCCCCAGATTCGCGACCAGACACTCAGGCACAATAATGACATTTAACTGCTTTTTTTCAAGAAATCATAATCATGTCTACATATGGATTTATACTCGATGAATACGAAAAAAATATAATTTTAAAAATCGTGGTATTGGAGTTATATGATCTGAAATTAGAAACTCACTGAATTTTTTGACCAAAGACAATACCTTCCTTACCTAAAGGTGACGGAAGGTAAAAATAAAGCTATACTTTTTGAACATACTTCGTATATATAGACGTCTATAAATGTTTAGCCGGTATAGGGTAAGGTAATATTTTAGGCACAATTTATTAGGGTCTCTACAAAGAGACAGTTCTGTAATACATCTTCATGATATACAGCATACTATGATAGGTAATGAAGAAGTGGAGCCCTCTGTCTTAGAGCGGACAGTGGTACCAGGGTCTCCGCATAATATAACTTCATTTTCGTGGCATCCTCAAGATGAAAACAGAATGCTGACCATCGCCCTATCAGGTAGGGGCTGTGGCAATAATTTTTTCGTAAATTATTATTATTGCCTCGTATTAAAGATACATTTTTTGAAGGCAATATAACCGATTACGTAGTTTTCGAAAGGATAACATTAAACTGGGCCCCAAACTCAAACATGTCTTGGACGTACGGCCGGAAAACTTTAAAATACATAGACGACCATACAGGCATCGAACATTTGCAAGATATTTCTACAAAAATAAAACAAAGGTGCTTAGAAGGCTATGGGTTAAAACCAGAGTTTTGGCAAAATGGCGAACTCGCCCAAGATCCATTATTAGGGAATGTTTGGAATTGGCTACATCTCAGTAGGATGCTAGTTGAACAAGGAGATGTACGCGCGGTTGGAACCAAACATCCCGGGATTAAATCTGTTTTAAAATTAGACCAACCGGCGGCGAATGGTAATACGTTAAAATCAGATGTTATACAGACACCTTGGCTAGAGTTGGGCAATACACATTGCCATGGGTCTGCCAAAGTATATAGGTAAGTTAAACACATTAGCGGTCCTTGAAATCACCAAAAAATAATACGAAAGTCATTTCATAAATATTGCACCATCTCTATTCATCTGTCGAATAGCTTCAGTAACGGTAGCATGAAGCTCTTCCAGAGACGGAAAACAATGTCCACGCCAGTGTTGCCAGGTCCAAAATTTAAATTTCCCAAGATTTTTTACCTCCCGCAACCCTTGGTACTGTTAACTCTACGTTAATTTCAAAAACTGGACCGATAGGGCCAAGAGTAATTTGTGATATGTCCACAAGTGGTTATCCAACCCCACATCATACAACGTGACATAAAACTGTATTCTCCATAGAGAGATACATTTAAAGTGGAAGATAATGTCAGCCATTGGATAGGTTGGCCATAGCTCAGTTGGTAGAGCGTTATTCCGGCAAAGTAATTGTTCATCGTTCAAATCCATGTGGCTGGCATTATCTTTTCATACTTTCTTAATTTATTTCGAACATATAAACTGTTAACTGTACGTAAATTTCAAAAACGGAATGACTAAGGTTCAATCTCTCACGTCAAAGCCGAAGCCATAGAAAATAGAGATACTGACCTATAGAAGGCGCACTCTATGAAGAAACGCAAGCAGATTAGATGTACAACTACCGCGCTTGGCGAACGCGCCGAGAACTAAAGTTTTGTGAATGAATCATGGATTTAGTATTATTATTTGATTTAAATTGAATATCAATAAGGAAAAAAAGACACAAATTGAAAACTGTTTATTTGATTTATTTATTAAACCTTTTTTTTCTACAATAATTGATTGCATTTTGTATAACAATATCGTTAGATGTTTCCTGACATATTTTTCCTACTAAAACACGATTAATTTGTTTAGTATAACAAAAAATAAAAATCTTACAAAAAATTCGAGGCATTCCTCGTACAAATTATGTTCAATACATGTAAATACATTGTTTGCTATATACGAGTATTTTGTTATTATTCTAATAATAATTTTGCATAAATCTGCTTTGTGGCAAAAAATTTAATATTTTCATTAACTATTTTTTTTACATTATTAATAAAAATAGAAAATACTTTATTTGGGTGAAATAATGCATTTATATGATATGCCCTAGCTGAAATGACAGATGCATCATTTCTTTCACCACAGATATCATTCCTGTAAGTTTTACAATTTTTATTTTTAAATATTTTTTAACAAACAACAAAAAGAATTTAACAAACAACAAAAAGCACTAAACAACAAAACTGAATCGCAAACAGGAATACACACAAAAGAATTAGAGAAACCAATGCTGACACTTCAAGAGCGAAAACATGAGTGATTTCAACTGACATTTACCACCATTTTGAAAACTTTGTTGTGCTTATCAGCGCCATTAGCGGTACGGCGCAAAACTATTCAAAGCGACAGTGGCGAAATTGCGGTCGCGCCAACAACTATTTGAAAAGTCCCGGTCGCCGTATGGAGTGCGCATAGCATGGCCGAAGCTAAGACTAGACTAGCAGTTCGCTGCCGAGCGATCGCTGTCCCCCGGTGCAAGTTCGGTTAAGGCACACTGGTGGGGGCAAATTACTGTCTAGCTAGACTCTATTATAGTCATTTTTTTTTACTCTGTCGGGTACAGTAATAAAACTATAAATGAACTATAAATATCGCAATTATGATAAAGCGGCATATCCTTTACTTTCTGTAGTATAATACTGTTTGGCTTCGGCCCATATTTTTGAGCCGCTCTATTCATTTATGTTAAAGGACTGTAAGGCTATTTTCCTATACATACCTGGTAGACGTTTGATTCAATGCATGAATAGAGCGGCTCGAAATATGGGCCGATGCCAAACAGTATTATACTGCAGAAAGTAAAGGATATGCCGCTTTATCATAATTGTGATATTTATAGTTCATTTATAGTTTTAGTACTGTACCCGACAGAGTCAAAAAAATTGACTATAGCTATGCAGGCTAGCACCTGAGCTGTATTGTGTCACGCAGCACATCCGTGCATGTTGCAGGCCACAGTGAGCCTCCCATTACGCCGACCGGGTATTAAACCCCGGGTACGATCAGCCCAACGAAATACCAGATTAACCTTCTATTGAAGGCAGCACTACCAATTCTACCCCAACACACAGTTCTTATTGAATTTTTAATATCCTGTATTTTTGATTTACCTACAATTTTAATCATTTAGTCGTCTAATAATAAACAACCTGACAATTTCGTCCGTTTATTCATATTCTTTTTTGGTGCCATAATTTGTACCGCTCTGTTGAAATGGAGACGAGTAAGAAATGAATTCCTTGCTTATTCTGTATAGTAAAATAATCTTACTGTTCCTAACATAAATGCTTGAATTTTTAAATATTGAAAGAAGCTTTCAGAACTTATAATAAAATAAAACAATATTTGGATTTAGTTCTGTAAATTATCTATTATTTAAACGACGTTTCATCAAATAAATAATAAAGTACATGTAGTCAAGATAACATGTTTATAAAGTGAGGGTACAGTTCAAAGGTTACATAAAAAACATAAAGGGTTTTCCAATAAGAGGTGTTATTTTGAATAGCCCGCTATTTCGGTAGATGTCGCTTTTGAAGCTGTCATCTTTTGACATTTGACAAGTAGAAACTACGCCATTAATAAAAATGGAACGATACACGCTTCAACAACGCATTGAAATTATTAAAATTCACTATAAAAATGGTGAAAATTTGGCAGAGACGGTTCGTAAAACTCGACAATTTTTGGGTCGTCGTGAAGCACCTTGTCGGACCGCAATACAGAAATTGGTGGAAAAATTCGAGCTGTTGGGACAAGTTAGTGATGTGAAGAATAAAACCCGTGCACGTCGCTCAAGAACAGCCGAGAATATTGCTGCTGTAGCCGAAAGTGTTGAAGAAAACCCAGGTTTGTCCATTCCTCGTCGTTCTTTGGAATTAGGCATTCCACAAACGTCATTACACCGTATTTTGCATAAAGATTTGGGTCTTAAGGCTTATAAAGTCCAGTTAACACAAGAACTCAAGCCGGCCGATCATCAACAACGTCGTGTCTTTGCTGATTGGGTCGTTGAAATGCATGAAAATGATCCGGAATTCCATCGAATCACAATTGGCCACCGAGATCTTGTGATTTAACACCTTGCGACTTGTTTCTTTGGGGCCACGTGAAAGAGAAGGTCTACGCCAACTGCCCAGCGTCGACTCAAGACCTCAAAGATGGAATTCGTGAGGCTATCGAGGACATAGGACAGCCACTTTGCAATTTGGTTATGGAAAATTTCATGAAAAGGATATTGTCCTGTCAGCGTGGTCGTGGTGGTCATTTGCCTGATGTTATTTTCCACTATTAACGGCATACCTTCCTCTTTATAATGAAATAAACATCCGATCATTTATATTAAAAAATGGCATTTTTCTTTGAATATCAAAATAACACCTCTTATTGGAAAACCCTATACAAAGATAAAACAGAAAATTATGAACGAATAACAGGTAACCAGCTCCAAACCTGTATTTAAATAACATTATTAGAAGATTTATTGATTTCAATGGCTTCTCTAATTAGTCTTCTCATCCAGTTATATCCTCTTGTAAAAATCTTGAAATCAATTCCATTTAATTCTTGAAGATTCAGCAACAGTAGATTTATTTGGTTGATTTTCGTGTTCTTTTAATGTTGTTGCTACAGTTCTACCCGTTTGACCAATATTTTAACCACACTGGCAAGGAATCTTATAAATGCCAGAACAATGTAGAAGAACTATATCTTTAACATTGCCAAGAAGATCACGGATTTTTAAAATAGAAACCCAAATATTATTTTATTATGCTTGAATTTTTGTTTAAAATTCAAATAATGTGATTGTATATTCTTAATTCATCTCTAGATCTGAAGAGCGCGAAAAATCTCTTCATTTATGTGGTTGGCGATTCGATAAAGACCTGTCACAATTTTCTGTTTTTATTGAAAAACTGGAAAAGGATCAACAATATTCCAGAGCTGCAGCTCTGGCAGTTTTTCAGCTAAAAATACGCCAAGCAATTGACATTTTAAATCGTGGAGCTGAACGGTTGGACAACAGTCATTTACATGTTGTAGCTATGGCTTTAGCAGGTTTTACTGATGATAAAACATCCATGTGGAGACAGCTATGCGCTAACACAAAAGCGCAGTTGACTGATCCGTATTTGAGGGCGCTATTTTCGTTTTTGACAGCGGAGAACTACAGCTATGAACATGTTTTGGTAAGTTATTAATTACATCTACATAAAAAATCTATTGTGGCCAGCACAATATCTCTCGCCACTTCCTTTTTTTGGTTACATAAGTATAGGGCGCGAACAGTAATGTTACATTTTTGGGCTTGACAAGCAGATGTGTGGGGCCCGGTTCAGAATGATAATTAGTAATTATGTACATAGATGTCAAATGTCAGAATTTTACATTAAAAATTTCAAGATTTTCTAAATTTACGTAGTTAATTTATCACCAGGAGTTTAAAATTTACTTGTCGTATGCCTTAGATATTTAACATTTAATTCTGCTCCACATGGAATTGGAAAATCACTAAATTTAGAATGAGAAAATATGATATTTGACATCTATATACATAATTACTAGCTATCATTCTGACATGGGCCCCCATATCTGCTTGTCAAGGCCAATAAAATCACATGACTGGTCGCGCCCTATTGTATTTAACATTTCTTGTATACCTACCTACACTCTACACCAAAAATTCTACTTACGCATACGAGTATATCTATTCCTTATATTTAGATTGTTTAATTTTAAATTTATTTTATGAAGAAATTTTGTCCTCTTCTAATTTTTCGAAATGTTTCCAATTCATTGTCAGGATTGCCAGTATTTTTGAAGGATATATGTAATATACCTATAATATTAAATATTTAGCTATTAATACTTTAAGAAATAATATAATGTATGTACTTCCCAGAAAAAGTCTTCAGTAATGTCTCCGGATTTCTGACACTGACATTTATCTGTCAGTTACAAACAATTTAAATTTTCAACTATTTTCCATGGCCATTCTTTCGGCTGTAAAATTTATTATAACAGATTATTTTACATATTATATTTCTTTTATCTCTAAATCTATAGAATATATAATAAAATATTTAAATGTATCAGATAGAGAATTTAATTTTCTTTAATATTATCAAGAAATAATTTAAAAAAATATTATTTAGAAGATTTTTTTTCAAGAATCTTCTACTTCCGGTTGTCCAATTGTTACCAAAACCTTTTCAGATCTTCCCATGAATGTCCGATTGGGAAATACGTAGTTAAACAAATTTAAAGTCTTATAGTTTTTGAGTAACCGTCCTTCCAACATCCTACATACACACACACACACATACACACACACATCCACACACACACACACACACACACACACACACACAGACATCATCGTAAAAATGTTAAAATCGGATTGTAGGGACCTTAAAACGTGCTTATTCAATAAAATCTGGATATGTGATTTTTAGCATGAATGCAATAACTCTCTTAGCGAGAGGTAAAAATATGACGGTTCAAAACGCACCCGTGTTAGAAAACAATTTTTTAACACTTCCAAAAATAGGAATTAGAGGTTGAAACAGAAAAAAGTCACAGAGGGCTAAATTACGCTTCACAGACAGCGCGTTATAGGCAGGTGCGTTGTCCTGGTGCAAAATCCACGACTTATTTGTCCGTTTCTTACGAACTTGTTCTCGCAGTGTTGCCAAAACTTTCAAATAGTAAGTTTGGTTTACAGTTTGACCCTCGGGAACCCATTCAGTCATCACGGTGCCGTTGATGTCGAAAAAAAAACGATTAGCATGGCTTTAAATCTTCGGTGCTCTCTCGGCCTTCAGAAAACCGTTTATACCATTGGAAAACACGCGCACGAGATAGAGAATTCTCACCATTTCTTTCAACAACTTATAGCACTCAGTCCGAGTTTTTTTTAATTTAACGAGAAATTTCACATTGATCCGTTGCTCGTGTTTTTCGTCAAACATTGTTATCGGCACGAGAAAAAAATACGTTCGTTTCTAACCTCTATAGAAAAAGTACTACTATAGAGACAAAAACGTGTTTTCGTACCGGAATAGTAGACACTTCCAGCTATCCAATGCTGTATTCGTTTCCCCCCCTACCCTCTAGGACGCCTTCTGCGCAGTCTTTTTATTTAATAGCTACACTTATGATAAAGAATCTGTTCAGTTGCAAATTTTACCCATTCTACAGTCATCTTTCGTGAAACAAACTATAGTAATATTTTTTTCAGAATGAAGGCGGCTTATCTGTAGAAGATCGCGTAGCGTTTGCCTGTATATTCTTATCAGATAAAAAACTATACGAATATTTAATGAACTTAACAAACAAACTAATAGAAGAAGGAAACCTAAATGGCCTTTTATTAACGGGTAAATTGATACACAAAAATATATAAATATTTTACATTTTCGTTTAGTGGTAGAATTCGTCGCGCAATAGTTTCTTAATAACTTTTTTTCGAAATTTCAATGTTTTAAGTTATAATCAGTACAAATGCTTGTCTTTACGGATAGTGAGTATACAGATATTGTGCTGCCAAAGCCCAGCAAATTTATTGGGACCGTTTTCCGAATCATCTTCCAAACGTTCGCACCTTTTTACATGTATGTAAATAAAATAAATATATCATCACGGCATATTACCCATTGCTGGGTGTGCCAATTTGCTGTGTACACAGATTTCGGCAATGATGAAATATTTGTACCGTGCGGGCGCTTACTAAGCGTCACCTCACGGGCACTCATGACTGATATGGTGAGTGCACCACAGGGGTCAATTTTGTGCCATTAAAATCGATATAAATTTTGGCGTCGGTCGGGTCCCCAGATTCGCGACCAGACACTCAGGCACACGGCCACGAGACCCCATAAATATTGATTCTCATCACAAAATATCACATGACAATTTGGAGGATATTGAAAGAACAACAGTTACATCATTTCGTCGACACCTTCAGAGTGTATTGACAATAACGGTGGCCAGTTTGAACATTTATTGCCTGCATCATTTTTAATCATGTTTATGCGTTTTCTTGTTTCGTCTATTGTAGTGTTCTTGACCGACTACATTCTACGAGGGTCATTCAATAAGTAAAGAGACAAATGGCTATAGCTCAAAAACGGTTTATTTCAATCTTTCAAAATTAAGGCTATTTTTCAACATAATCACCCCCCACAGTTATGCACTTGCCCCTTCTTTCTTGCAGCTTCCTAATTCATTTGGCGAAGAATTCTTTCGATTTACCCCGAAGCCACTTTTGCACCGCTTCCTTAACTTCCTCATTGTTAGCAAATCTTTTTCCACGTAGGGCGTCTTTGAGTGGTCCAAACAGGTAAAAATCAGATGGGGCGAGGTCGGGACTGTAGGCAGGATGAGGTAAGACCTCCCAACCCAATTCTTGAAGCTTATCACGGGTCAACTGGGCTGTATAAGGGCGGGCGTTATCGTGCTGAAGAATGACTCCTTTTGACAAGAGTCCACGGTGTTTGCTCCTGATAGCTGGTCTAACTTTGTGTTCTAGCATCTCTGAATAGTATTGGCTATTGATAGTTCGCTGATCTTCAAGGAAATCGCAATAGACTGGACGTCCACATCGGGGTTCATCACCTACACTTGTTCGGCCACTTTTAAACCGATCAACCCACTTGTAAAAATTCGCACGGTTCATACAACTTTTACCGTACTGTATTAACATTCTAGAAAAAAATTCACTTGGTTTTACACCTTCTGCGACTAAAAATCTAATGACTGAGCGCTGCTCTTCTAAGGTGCAATCTTCTAGTGGACTTGCCATGGTGAACTGAAAATTTTGAGGTTATGTTGACATAAAATGATGAAACGGCTGATCAGAGCATATCCCAAGGTTGCCAACTAACACCCCTGAAAAGATTGTACACATTCATTGAATAGTTTTAAAATTATAGAATTTGTCTCTTTACTTATTGAATGACACTCGTATAAATGTCCTGCAATTTTTGGATTGTCTAACCTGTTGTAACAAAAATTTGACGTATTTTTTTGTTACTTTGGTCGAGATATTCTATTCTATCTTTTATCTTTCCCGATTTGTGTATAGTTTCACCATCTGGTGTATCGGTCAATCTATTTACCAGTTTCTAACCTTTCTTGTGTGTTCATTGTATTCAGTGGCAGTCACAACGGAAACAATTGTTTGTAGACGCATGCGCAGTCCATTTTGAATTAAACCATAGGCGAAAAGTTATTAAGAAATATTGTTGGACTCGACAAATTCTATCATTGGTTAAATTTAATGTATTTATTTCTGTTACACCCTGTATAGGTACAGTTAAAGAAGGTTTGCAATTACTCCAAAGATATATAGATGTTACCGGTGATATCCAAAGCACAACTTTAATTGCTGTGAAAGCTTTTTCTCCTGAGCTTTTGCAGGAAATCTGCGTCCAGGAATGGATTGCCAGGTATTTTAAAACAATTATTTGTTATAGCATGAGGAGGAGGGTTATGTAACAATGCTTAATGAAATATTTATTCGAGATGAACTCTCAATATACTGTTTATTATTATTTCTAGCTACAGAAATCTATTGGACTCTTGGCATTTTTGGAACCAAAGAGCACATTTTGACATAATGCTTAGTTCGTGTAGTCCAGCCGATAAACCCCCACAACAAGTCTACGTATCTTGCAATTTTTGCGGGAAAAGTATCTCTGCTTATATGCAGGGCCTTAACCGCGGTAGGGGGCCCTTTTCTCGCCTGGGGGCTACTTCCAACAAATTGAAGGTAAGACAATCAATTAATACCAACATTTATTGCTAAAATAAAATATTTAGATGTCATCTTGTCCAAATTGTCGTAAGCCCTTGCCTCGGTGCGCTATCTGTTTGATGCATATGGGAACGCCTTCTGGGGCTCCAAGATCTACTGCACCAGACGCAGACGCGAGAATGCTGGAGTTTTCTTCGTGGTTTACTTGGTGCCAGTCGTGTAGACATGGCGGACATGCGCATCACATGATTAAATGGTTTAAGTAAGGTTTTATAGAGAGAGGGTGGTGATCAGCACAGCCGAATATACGACTTTAACATGTAAAATTAGACTTTCGTAATTTCCTGCTTCCGTAATTATTTTAGGTAAATTAGAATAAAACTACAGATAAACCGTTAGACATTTGTTATTTATTTTGTCTCAATTTCATGCTTTACAATTTTTATTTGAAGCTTTTTACCTCCCGCTACCCTTGATAAGGGAGGTATAAGGATCGTGCTAAAAATCGCATATCGAGATTTTGGTAAATGACCACGTTTTAAGGTCCCTACAATCCATTTGTAACATTTTCACGATGATGCCTGTGTATATGTATGTATGTATGTATGTATGTATGTATGTATGTATGTATGTACGTGTGTGTGTGTGTGTGTGTGTGTGTGTGTGTGTGTGTGTGAATCCTCTTTACACTCTAACTCAAATACTATCATTCAGAAAGTTTTGAAACCATGTATTTCTACCTTATTCTAATATGGAAAGAAGCCATTAGATTTTGGGGCAATCGGATAACCGGAAATGGCAGTTTACTTGAAGCTCAAGATAGTTTTTCTTCAAAAAATACCTTTAAATGTAATTTTTTCGCATTTTTTTATTATAAAAATTAAAGATTATTCCATTTTCTACAAGTTTGCTTTAATACTTTTTCTATATATTTTATGGATAAATATATAAAGTAATATAAAAATTATATCTCGGAATCTTTAAATACATATGTGGTTATATAGTTCAGAACAAATGTATGTAACTGACAGATAAATGTCACTGTCAAAAAAATAATCATTTCAAATTAATAATAGTAACGTTTTAAAAGAAAAATTGTAAATAGAACAATAATTTTATAGAAAGAAACTTAATAGACATAATTTCTAGCATTAGTAAATATTCAGGTATGTAATTAAATATATTATCACGGCATATTATCCATTGCTGGGTGTGCTAATCTGATTTGTACACACATTTCGGTAATGATGATGACATATTTGTATTGTGCGGGCGTTTACCACAAGGGTTAATTTTATGCCATTTAAAATTCGAATTATTTGGCGTTGATCGGGATCGAATCGGATTCCCCAGATTCGCGACCAGACATCAGGCACGCGGCAACGAGACCCCATAGATAGTCCATACGATGTAACTTGGCGAGCCAAAAGAATGTAATTCAGTTCACTGTTCCTAAGTTGCGTTTTGTCAAATATTTACTTTTACTTCGATGCCGCACAGCTTCAGAAGTGAAGTAGTAATTTTACAATGTTTTATTGCCTTACACAAAGCAAATTTCATCCTAATGCACTCAAACTCGGGGTGTCAGGTACTTTTCAACCCAAGAAGTTATATTCATACATAAGCGTTGGTGCATTTTTTTTTCAATAGCAATAGAAATTTTATTTTCTTAACTTTATTAATTTAAAAAATAATTAATTATAATATGATTCATATAATAAATAATACATTCCAATATTTGTAATATATTTTTTATATATATATTTTTTGTAATATTCGTAATTTTATTGAACTTCATTCTTCTTCGGCACGCCTATGGATTTTATAACTTTCCCATTACCGCAGTGATAATGTGAATTGCCCCAACTCGCCAAGTTACATCGTATGGACTGTAAATGGCGGGAGGTATTGTGTTGGTCACATCAGATGTTTTACCTAAAATGTACGGCTGTGCCGGTCACCACTCAGTATAATTATATGATTGAACTTAACCTCAAGAATGATTTTTTTGCAGGGAGCATTCGGAGTGCCCAGTAACTCCGTGTACTTGTCGATGTTTCTCAGTAGATGCTGTGGACAACATTATTTCGACAGAAAACTATTGATATTTGTGATTGTGATATTGCATGTTCAACATATTTTTATTATAAATTGTGAACATATTTTAGTTATACATTGTTACATATTTGTTTTGCATCATTATACATATGGTTATAATAAATAAAATACAAAAAAAATATTCATGGACCGAAAACTTGCTAATGGAAAAGGCTGGACCTTCTCCGCAGGTATTAAGCCTTATTGTGGACAGGATCCGCCGCCGGGGATTGCGTCATCTGGGTAATTCCTGCGAGGGGATTACGTCATTCTTTCAGTAGCGGCGCCCGAATACTCTTCAGCCAGTGGCGTACGTTATAGTATTTTACTTGAAGCTCTTCCAAAAATACCTTTATATTTTATTTTTCGAAATTTGTTATCATAAAAATTTAAAATTATTAAATTTTCTACAGGTTTGCATATATTTTATGGATAAATTTATAAAATTATCTATTATTTAAATCTCCGAGCCAAATGTATGTATAACTGACAGATAAATGTTACTGTCAAAAAACTAATTTCAAATTAATAATAGTAACGTTTTAAAAAGAAATATTATATAAAGCAAATATGTAGGTACAGTAAAATTTTTGAAAGATGTCCGATCAAGGTTGTCTACGAATTGTATGAATTCAGATTTTTGCTCCGCCCATCATGACAAATTCAGTAGTGTCGTTTGCTTAGTTTTTATGAGGGTACGTAAGATACTACTGTTATTTTATTATTATAAAAATATATATAACAGGAAAAACATTCAAAATTCAAAAATAAGTCAACTAATAGGTTTATAAGCAAATGTAAAACCAAATATGTTAAAAATAAGATACTGACACAATGTCAGTGTCAGTGACTCTGGCAGAATATAACGTTATACGTACGGCTATGGATCCAGGTTATGTATCTGTATTAATAAATAAACTTACGTTACAGCGAAAGTATTATCAACAACGAGCATCGTTTATAAATGGAATGTCCTAACTTAGTCGAAACAATAAGAATTTTTGAAAGACAAGCGTGTTATATCCATCCTTATCACACACTCTTACAGCCTTTGCAAAAGAAAGAGATAAATGTATGCCTATTTGTTAATTCGTTCGTGATACAGGTGCCCTTGATCGGACATCTTTCAAAAATTTTACTGTACAGTAATTTTTTTTAAAGATGTCCGATCAAGGTCATCTGTATCATGAACAAATTGGCATACATTTATCTCTTTCCTTTGCAAAGGCTATAAGCGTGTGCGATAAGGATGGATATAACACGCTTGCCTTTCAAAAATTCATATTGTTTTGACTAAGTTAGGACATTCCACTTTAAAACGATACTCGTTGTTGATAATACTTTCGCTGTAACGTAAGTTTATTTATTAATACAGATACATTACCTTGATTCATAGCCGTACGATTAGTTATTTTCTGTCAGTGTCACGGACACTGACATTGTGTCGGTACCCTATTTTTCACATATTTGAATGCTTTTACTGTAATATATATTTTTATAATAATAAAATAACAGTAGTATCTTATGTACCCTCATAAAAACCAAGCAAACGACACTACTGAATTTGTCAAAATGGGCGGAGCAAAATTCTGAATTCATACAATTCGTAGATAACCTTGATCGGACATCTTTCAAAAATTTTACTGTATGTATTTAAATTTATAAATCTTCAACAATAATTTGTTTTTGTATCGGTACATAAATCATATTAGAATATTTATCAAAAAAGGGATTTTTCTTGACCACAAAATGCCAGTACGCTATTTCAACCCCTAAAGCAACAAAACTGATAAAATAGCCTATAAATAAAGCCCCTATACCAGCATAAAGTTTCTCCAAAGTCATCAAATCATTCACCGAATCATTATCAATATTCATTTCACTGGTAAGTGTTGGATGCATGACGTCATTAAGCCACTTCTTAACAAAACCTCCTTCTATCACACGTCTTATAAACGTATCGATTTTTGTCTTAATGGGTGAATTTTTTTGTAAACCAATTGATATGGGCATATTTATAATACAATTCGACATTATATGAAGGTTTCTGTCAGTGTCTGTAACATTGTGTTCTTGTTTCTGCATCTGTACTAAAAGTTGACGCTTCACAGACAAGGCTTTTAAAAAATATATGTTTTCGTAATAAGCAAATTGGCCTTTAGCTACGTCCTCAACAGCAACATTAGAATCGTTGACATTTTCAAATTTCTCGCCGATTTTTTGACCCGCTGGGTCGAGAGAAGTTAAGAAAAATTGTTTCGCTGTTTCGCTCCAACCACCGCATGCTAGATTGGATTCTACAAGCTCGTCCAGACTGTCTATTGTTATCCTACAATAATAATTTTAGGCATCATCCGTTATATGAAAAAAATTGAAGTTTTTACCTTCCGTCACCTTTAGGTAAGGAAGGTATTAGGTCAAAAAATTCAATGATGAGTTTTTAGTGAATAAGCATGTTTTAGGCTCCCTATAATACGATTTTACCATTTTTACGATGATGTATGTATGTATGTGTGTGTGATGAAAGTTTCGGATCGCATAACTTCAATACCACGATTCCAAAAATTATATTTTTTTCGTATTCCCCAAGTTTACATCCAGAAGAACAACTGATTAGATTTTGGTTATAATTGGTCAACCGGAAGTAGCCTCATTTGAAGATTTAACAGTTAAATTTATTTTATTAACATTTAACGTTATTATATCTTAAAGAATATATTATTCTCTATACGATTTGATTACATTTTATACTTCATATTCAATAAATATAGAGTTAAAGAATTGTAAAGAATTTAATTTTTATAAATCAGCCAGCTATGCTAAACATGGAAACTACTAATATATTCATATAATTCAAATTGACAGATGTCAGTATAAATAAAAAGTAAATTAAGGTGGCAGAAATGAGGATGTTGAAGTAGATTTTGGGGAAGACACGGAAAGATAGATAAGGAAATAATTCTAATGTTACAAGTTTCTAGAAAGATATAAGGGAGATGATTACATTGATTTGAAAATGTCATGAGCAGATATGAAGAATATACATTGGATGAAGAAAGAATAGCTTAGTAATAGAAGGTTGAAGAAACAGAGGAAGACCAAAGATAAGATAATGAATAGAAGAAGAAAATAAAAAATAGCGACCCCTAACGAATGGGGAAAGCTAAAGAAGGAGATGTTAGTGTCAAGTGCAATTTGCACAGTTTGTTTATGAAATAATTTTACTGAAAATTTTGTATTTTTTACAAGATATGTATGGAATTTATACATAATACACAGGATTGACGGAAGGTATTGTGCTGGCCACAACAGATTTTTTTACTTACTTAGGCGCTGGGTTTGCCAGTATGGCTGTCATACTGGCCTTGTAAGTTACGACAACTAATGTAGTATACAAAAAGTACCACCCTACCAAAACTCGTAAACTCCAACCATCTGGTACTTTAGGTAGAGATATTAATAGTAACATACTAAACGTATATAAAAAGGTGTTGAAATAATCTTGAAATAAATATAAACCTTTAGGTTTTTCTTCAGAATCAACTATTTGTATCTTGCGTTTATGAATCTATACAAGATATTTAACCAAAATGAAATTTCGATACACAGGTATTTTTCAACTTGGGTATAACTTTAATGGCAACTAGTGCCGACCAAAATGAGTAAAAACGCTGGGTCACGGGCTCACACATGACCCTTAATATCTTTCAGTCAAGGCTTCAATTAGTCTCTACGTACAGGATTGGAGCATTAACAATATTTTTTAACTCTTTTAGGTAAGTTTTTTTATTCATTTTGGTCAGTAATTATGCTCTTAAAGTTTATACCTCAAATTGTGAAAAACCTGTACAATCAACTACTATTACTAATAGTTACCTGAAGATGTTTAAAGGGAGAGTGTAGTTTTTCTTTAAACAATAAATTTTGGGCACTGAAAGTTTTGGTTTCGAAAACTATACAACTAGACTTTAAAGAAGTATTGTATATATGCCGTTGCCAAACAGCCAAAAAATGAAAAACAAAGCCCATTATGAAGATTACAGAAATCATAGTAAGCCACATAGACAATCTACAAATTACAAAATTTTATCAGAAAATAATAATAGTGTATTATATTCGAGGTGGAATATGTTTTATTACAGCCGAAGCTGTTGGAAATTTAGGAAATTTTAGGAATTTTTTTGACAAATAGTTTATCTTCATAAGACAGTTGATTAAATGGATTTTTGTTAATTAAAAAAATAACAATATCTTCAGAATTCCATATGTTGTCACTCAATTCTTTTAAAGTTGAAGTCGAAGCCATTATTTGTTTTTTGTTTTCAACTAAAATCCAAATTACAAAAACACTACGTGGGTAAACTACCCACGTATAAAAAAAAAGAATTAAATATTTACTGCAATACGTATCAGTCGCAAACCAGAGCCTATTATAATAAAAATGCTAGACAAGACAGGTTATGTTATGTTTGTTTATTGTCGAATGCAATTTGCAGCTAATATTATTTAATCTTGCAAAAATATGCAGTAATAGTCCGCGAGCCAGGGTACAAATTTGGTCAATCATTTCCTCTCGGGCGATAACTTGTAAAATGCTTCGGAGAGTTGTATCATGAAGCTCCGTGAACGTCAGCTGCGGTTCGGTGGGTGGGTTAAGCAGCGGTAGCCTCCCGATTGAAAATTTATCAAATTATAGCTAATCCAATATCTTAAAGAAAAAAAAAAGTCAGCTGACTATAAAGTGGTGGATAATACGTAAGCTGGTCACACGAACATGATATAAAAATATATAAAAAAGATTATATCTTTCAGTTAGAGCATGAAGCATAATGTCGAATAACTTTAGATACGTCATTTCCTCCCGGATAAAAATTTGTAAGCTGATAGTTAATATGATCCTGTAAGTAATAAAAAAAATCAGCTAGCAATATGCCGAGGGAAAACTCGTCAGCTGTTGCATTTAAATAGGCGGTAGATGCTCCTCTCTGGCTCCTGCGTTACACCCTTCAGAGCATAAGCTGACAATCTTCACACCGAGATATAACCAGCTGACATGTTTATTTATTCACAATATCATAAAATGTCATCTGATAAATTTTCAATTGAGAAGAAATGACTGAACATATATATTTTTTTATCATGTTCGTGTGACCAGCTGACGTATTATCCACTACTTTATAGTCAGCTGACTCTTTAAGATATTGGATTAGCTATAATTTGATAAATTTTCAATCGGGAGGAAATGATTAAAATTCATTTTTTGTTCAACGTGCGTGGGAGGCTACCGCTGCTTAACCCACCCACCGAACCGCAGCTGACGTTCACGGAGCTTCATGATACAACTCTCTGAAGCATTTTACAAGTTATCGCCCGAGAGAAACTTGGTCATGAAAATCTGTTGCTGGCTCGCGGACTATAATGTCGTGAACCTACTTACAAATTTATCAGTACGTGGCGTTGATTGTATTCATGTATGGTAACGGCCTCTATAGGGCCGCGTGGAAGGTAAAGTGACTATCTTTTATCCTATACGCACTAATTGCATTTAGCATTTGAAGCAATGCCTCAAACAGCTCTTTGTCTAGCGCAACGTATTTCTTACCGAAATTATTGTTTGTATCAAAAACATAGGCATTTATACTATTCATTTCGAGAAGCACTTTATAGGGTGTAAATTAGGTGAACTGCATTACATATTAGTTATGGTGGTGACTTAAATTATTCTTTTGATATAAAGACAAGTAAGTTAAAATTTAATTTACATACAACTTTACATGCAGCTTTATTTCTTTTCTGGTGAGGCACTGCCTCACCTGCCTACCCTGACAAGCCGCCACTGAGACTATGTTTTCTTTGTCATAAAATTCTTACTTGAATGGCAGTATAAGTGTCATCCAAGAATTGTCAGTAGATGACTCTGGAGTCAAAAATGTTAAACATTCTGTATTATAAGGTATAGTTAGATCCATCAGTTCCAAATGATATGGAGAATAATGTAGATCTCCTAAAGCTATTTCAGCTTTGAATTTAACCATCTCTCCTAACAATCCGGTAAATTTACCGTCCTGCTTTCGACCCCATTTTTCAAAATCGGCATTTTCTGGTTCGAAAATACTTGTTTTAAAGTTCATTTGTTCTGCCAAAGTCTGCAGAATCTAAAATAACAATTATGCAATGCCAAATGGTGTTTCTTTTTTTTCTGTACCTCTATTTCCAAACCGCTGTACACTATAGGACTATTCGGACTATAATAAGTATTATTATCATCAGGTATAATAGTTTTTACCATAGCTGGTATATGTTGAAATGTAACTACCTTTAAAACTTGGTTTTTTAAATTTGAAGTTTTATCTCGAAATAAATCTATTCCTAAAATATTATTTACATGTATTATTGTTGATTAAATATTTTTTATGGATGTGTTTAGCCTTGCAGCGTATGTAAAAAAAGTTTTCAGAAAAATTTTACTCTCCAAACTTTATTACTAAAGTCTAATCTAATAAAATGAAACAATATTTGGATTTAATTATGCAATTTTTTTATTGTCTGTGGTCAAAAAAATCAATGATGAGTTTTTAGTGAATAAGCATGTTTTAGGGTCCCTATAATACGATTTTACCATTTTTACGATGATGTCTGTATGTATGTGTGTCTGTATGTGTGTGACGAAAGTTTTGGATCGCATAACTTCAATACCACGATTCCAAAAATTATATTTTTTTCGTATTCCTCAAGTTTACATCCGGAAGAACAACTGATTAGATTTTGGTTATAATTGGTGAACCGGAAGTAGCCTCATTTGAAGATTTAACAGTTAAATTTATTGACATTTAACGTTATTATAACTTAAAGAATATATTATTTTCTATACGGTTTGATTGCATTTTATACTTCATATTCAATAGATATAGAGTTAAAGAATTTTAAAGAAATTTTATAAATCAGCCAGCTATGCTAAACATGGAAACTACTAATATATTCATATAATTCAAATTGACAGATGTCAGTATAAATAAAAAGTAAATTAATGTGGCAGAGATGAGAATGTTGAAGTAGATGTTGGGGAAGACACGGAAAGATAGGTAAGGAAATAACTCTAGTGTTACTAGATCCTTAGTTTATAGGAACAACCCCTTATTATGTAAAAGTTTCAATAAAAAATGTGTTTCTGTTTAATGAAGAGGTCTAACTTTTTCTGAAAACTTTTGTTATATTAGACACAACCTTGAGAAAACTACCTAGTCTAAAATGTCCTTTTCTCCATGTGTCTAATCTATGAGGTATGAACACCCCTTTTATGGGTGTGGGAAATGGTACAGTACTTAAATCAAACCAAGGCATAGAAACCTTTTTATTTTGGCTACTTCCGCCATACTCTCTAATAAATATAACATTTACTATTCGAGCCCACAAATAATAAAGATTTTTAGTGAATAATCGAATATCATATAACATTATAAAGTTTGCTCTGGTATTCAAAACACGATATCTAAAAATATATAAAATAAAAATTACAAAGTTACGTCTAGTTTCACTACTTTACGAACTTCTGAGTCAACTCTCATGGAGCCATCGTCAGAAAACGGCCAGTACAAGTAACCGCAAACGCGTTTCGCACTTATTGCTGTATGGTGTAACCTGTGGTCTCTGTTTGCTTTTTGAAGTTTGACTATAGTCAAAGTATTTCTCGGTAGACGGCTCTGCAGGTATTAACATACCTCTACAGGTCTTTTACCATTATAGATGATCATATGATCACCGCCAGCACAACGACACAACGACTCATTGTCTCTGCTCCAGGAGTCCACTCACTGTGGACCGGACAGAGACCACAGGTTACACCACACTGAAGAGCACCAATAAGTGCGAAACGCGTCTGTGGTTACTTATTGTGCTGGCTGACTTTTGACGATGACTCCATGAGAGTTGACTCAGAAGACAAAGACAACAACATCGAAGAGAGAGATAGTTAAGTGTTACCATGAACTCTTAGATAATATTTAAAACAATATTTAATTGTGTGTTTTCAATATTATGATGTCTGTATGAGTGACAATTTTTTGGTCCACCTTAACTTCCAAAAATTTCTATTTTCTATATTTAAACTGCCTGCATTCATATATAAAGAGTTGATTAGTTTTTGAGTAAAATTAGACAACCGGAAATGGTACTTTACTTGAAATCCATAACAGTTTTTAATGAAAAATTATATTAATCTTATAATTCAAAACTTTTCAAATTTGATATTTAAGTCTTTAAGGATAACTTATTAGATTTTTGCAAAATTAATACTTTACTTGAAGCTCTCTGAATAGATTTTCTTGAAAAATATATTAAAATATGACACGTATATTATTGGAAACAACATATTAGATTTTGACTGTATTGATTTTCGAGGAAAAACAACAAAATATAATCCAAAATTTCGTATTACAAACTTTTATATATATATATATATATATATATATATATATATATATATATATATATATATATATATATATATATATATTTGAACAACAAATTAGATTTTGTTACAAACATTCAATTAATAATGGATATGTGTTGTGTGACGTCTTTGCAAGTAAAGGGTTTTCCAATAAGAGGTGTTATTTTGAATAGCCCGCTATTTCGGTAGAACGTCATTACACCGTATTTTGCATAAAGATTTGGGTCTTAAGGCTTATAAAGTCCAGTTAACACAAGAACTCAAGCCGGCCGATCATCAACAACGTCGTGTCTTTGCTGATTGGGTCGTTGAAATGCATGAAAATGATCCGGAATTCCATCGAAAAATCATCTTGAGTGATGAGGCCCATTTCCACCTCGGTGGCTTCGTCAACAAACAAAATTGTCGCATCTGGGGCTCAGAAAACCCAAGAGTTATTGTTGAAAAGCCTCTCTATCCTCAACGTGTGACTGTTTGGTGCGGTTTATGGTCCGGCGGAGTCATTGGACCTTACTTTTTCGAAAATGAGGCTGGAGCAACAGTTACGGTGAATGGATTGCGCTATCGAGAGATGATTAACGATTTTTTATGGCCGGAATTGGATGGTATTGATCTGGACAACGTTTACTTTCAACAAGACGGCGCTACGTGCCACACAAGCAACGAAACCATTGATCTTTTACGGGAAAAGTTTCCGGACCGTGTTATCTCTCGAGATCTTGTGATTTAACACCTTGCGACTTGTTTCTTTGGGGCCCCGTGAAAGAGAAGGTCTACGCCAACTGCCCAGCGTCGACTCAAGACCTCAAAGATGGAATTCGTGAGGCTATCGAGGACATAGGACAGCCACTTTGCGATTTGGTTATGGAAAATTTCATGAAAAGGATATTGTCCTGTCAGCGTGGTCGTGGTGGTCATTTGCCTGATGTAATTTTCCACTATTAACGGCATACCTTCCTCTTTATAATGAAATAAACATCCGATCATTTATATTAAAAATTGGCATTTTTCTTTGAATATCAAAATAACACCTCTTATTGGAAAACCCTTTATATATTTATTTACCTATCTCCAAATCTTAAAAATCTAGATACTTGCAATCCATTCGATATTAAAATTATGTAAAATTTACATCCTTCAGTTTTTACATCCAATAACGATTCTTGCGTTTCGTTATATGGCGCTAAAAGATCTTCAGAATCAGCTACATTTATCTAAAAATATTTTTTTTACATAATCTACATTTTGTGCTCAATATGACATACAAGGCTGTGACCGGCACAGCGGAACATAGGACTTTAATATGTAAAATCAAACTTTCGTAATTTCCTGTTTCCCTAATTATTTTAGGTAAACAAGCTTCAAATAAAAGTTATAGAGCATAAAATTCTGCGTCTGAATCTATAAACAATATTAATTGTGTCTTGTAACGACAGAAGTTAGGTATGAAAATGTCGAAAATTACCCCAAAAATAGCTATAGCCATGGAATTGAAACAAAAAATTAACAAATGGTAACGATTTAGTTGTCAAGCTAGGTTAATTTATTTTTATTATTTGTAATTTCTGTTCAAGTGAACAAATATGAATTTAAATTAATAGATAATTGTTAACTGGGACAGAAATTAAAAATAATACCTAATAAAAATAAATTACCCTAATATGACAGATAAACCGATCAACACTTGTTATTTATTTTGTTTCAATTCCATGGCTATTGCTATTTTTAATGCGATTTTCGACATTTTCATACCTAATTTCTGCCGTTACAAAGCATACAAAATTAATTTTGCTTATTGATTCAGATGCAGAATTTTATGCTCTACAACTTTTATTTGAAGCTTTTTTACCTAAAATAATTAGGGAAGCAAAAAATTAGGAAAATTTGATTTTACATGTTAAAATTCTATGTTCGGCTGTGCCGGTCGCCAGCCTGTATGTATTATTTAAGGTAAAAGCAAAATTTAAAAAAAAGTACTTTTAACGATTTATTACAAAATATTTATAAATTTATCTTCTTAAGGATTTACACAATTCAGCAAGTCTGATTCAAAAACCTTTTACAGTATAATTTTTTAAAGATGTCCAATCAAGGTCGTCTATACGAATTGTATGAATTCAGATTTTTGCTCCGCCCATTCTGACAAATTCAGTAGTGTCGTTTTATGAGGGTACATAAGATACTACTGTTATTTTATTATTATAAAAATATATGTTACAATAAAAGCATTCAAAATTCAAAAATAAGTCAACTGGTAAGTTTATTAGCAAATGTAAAACCAAATATGTGAAAAATAAGATAATGACACAATGTCAGTGCAGTGTCAGTGATACTGACAGAAAATAACGTTATTTGTACGGCTATGAATCAAGGTAATGTATCTGAATTGATATCTAAACATACGTTACAGCGAAAGTATTATCAACAACGAGCATTGTTTTAAAATGGAATGTCCTAACTTAGTCGAAATAATATGAATTTTTGAAAGACAAACGTGTTATATCCATCCTTATCGCACACGCTTAAAGCCTTTGTAAAGGAGGGGGATAAATGTATGCCAATTTGTTAATTCGTTCATGATACAGATGACCTTCATCGGACATCTTTCAAAAATTTTACTGTACCTTACCATATAATACGAAGCCAATAATTTAAACTTTTTAAACATTTTAAACGTGAACATCTCTGTATAGATACTATCGCAAATTAATGCAAAACATTTGATTGTGCGTATCCTAGGATACAAAATATCGGTTATCAATTGTTCTAGATTTGAATGTTGTTGAAAATAGTTCATCCTTTCTAATACAAAATCACTGAAAGCAATATTTGGTATATTATAATTACTATTATTTATAATTAATAAATTGTATGAAATACTTGTTGTTTGTATTTGAAGTTGTGCCTGTATTTTCTACACAATTATTAAATTGAAACAATATAAATAAAATTAAAAAAATAATATACGTGAAGTACATAATTGTATTGTATATTGAACAATGTTATTTCAAAGATACTACTAAAAATATAAACTTTTTTAAGTGAATTCGAAGAACAATAAATTGCCTAATCCAATAACCAAATTAAAATATAAATATTCATAGATCTTATATACTAAACATTTGATAAATGGTAATTGAAAATTAATTATTCATTTTCAATTTGCATACAAACTTATAAACCTATAAGGTACATACATATAATTTAGATATTTTAAAATTGTATTGTAATTATTACAAACATTATTAAAATATTAAATATCAAAATACACTAATTTTGCGCAGTACGCGACGAAATTTTGGCGGCAAAATATCCAGCAGTGTAACCAACTTACAGGCAAAATAACTGCGTTAGTAACTTACTAAACGAGTAAATATAACCTCTTTCTATTGACGTAAAAGTATTGAAACACGTGTTTTGTGCTTGTGTAAAACAAAGTGAAAAATGGTTTCTAAACGTAAGAAGAAGGTAATCTATAATTTTTCTATAATATAACAACAATATACTATATCTAAATAATGTATACATAATTAAAATAGAATATTTAGACAATATATTGATTTGTAAGCATGGGTTCGTGTGTTATGACCCATATTGTTTTATTAAAAGATTGTATAATTTATATAAATTTGTATTAATTGCCAATTGAAGAGCTCTTTTCTTAAAAACAACCTTAGTCCATTTTTTTAACATTTGAGATAATGAAACACATAATGTTCTAGCTTGCTTCTTATTATTATTATAAGTTTCTGTTAATTTACCCCAGAATCATGTTTAAAAATTAGAACATTATTTACTGGATGTTAAGAACTAGAAAAATTAATATTTATTAGCAATTAATTAGACATCTTTATAGGCAGGGCCGGCCTGAGGGTATACGGCGCCCTTCGACAAAATCAAAATAACGCCCACACAAAAAAATATAACACTTAATTTTGTTGCATAATTATTAATCACATTAATAATGTCAATTATAATTATCTACATATTACATATGTATAATGGCTCATATAAAAGTTTTATTATTTTAAATATACTATTTGATGGCAGATATAGATATTTTTTATAAAGTCAGGTTTACAAGATACAACTATCAACTTTTATTTTTTAAATAGCAACCTATAATTATATTACGTACTAATATATAAATCGCCATTTTTTTTCTCTTTTCAACGATGTATTAGTTTTTATTAAAGTATTTGGAAAAAAATCGAGAAAAATAAAATAATTGAGATATATGAGAAATAATTTTTATTCAAATATTTTAGATGGCTATGTGAAAATAAATAATAAATAGGTAAGTAATAATAAATAAATAGGTACCAAACATATGTATATTTTGTTGATATTAACATTGTTATATTTTGTTTATTTTCACATAGCCACCTATATATTTGAATAAAAATTATTTTCCATATACAATCGACTCTCTCTAAATCGAATTGGTAAGGGGTATTTGAATTTGTTCGAATTAGAGAGACTAAAAGAAAATGAAATGAACATTTGTATAAATTACATAGAATATATATATATGAAATAGAAAAAAAAAGTTTATTCAGTTAATATGTACATATAACGGAAAATAAAAATGTAATACATACAATTACAGAGGCTTGAAGAAATTTGAAATTTTTGTTTGTTTTAATATTTTGTTGTAAGCTTATTTTTCAAAGTACGCTTCTACTTTTTGGAAGTTTTTGAAGATTGTATCTAATTTCGATTTATAGAGAGTCGAATTTCATTGAAAATGATGACAAATGCCCAAAATTTAATTCGATTAAATTAAAAAAAATCGATTTAAAGAATAATTTTTACATATAAAAGTTTATACAGTTGTACGTGTCAAAAAAATAATTCGATTTAGAGAAAAATTCAAATTAGAGTTTGAATTAGAGAGAGTCGACTGTATCTCAATTATCTTATTTATTTTTTCAAATACATTAATAAAAACGAATACATCGTTGAAAAGAGAAAAAAAGGGCGGTTTATATTTTAGTAAAATAACTATAGATTAAGTTAATAGTTATGTCTTGTAAACCTGACTTTAAGTTAAAGGGGGGGGGGGCGTCTTCCCAGATTTACCGTTTACTATTTGGTGGCAGATGTAGACATTTTTATAAAGTCAGGTTTACAAGATACGACTAACTTTTATTTTTTAAATAGCAATCTATAATTATTTTACTATATTTCACGTAAGAAAATAGTAAATGGCGCTTGAGGGCCGACCGTTTTTTCATGCATAAATTCATGGAATCAAACATTGTCAATAATAAATATTTTTATCTGTAAAAATGTATAAAGACTTGTATATTAAAAATTACAACAAAACATGATTAAACATCATTAATTTCTGTAGATTTTATTTATTAACTAACAACTCTACCTACTCCAATTCAATAAATAATTTTCATGTATATTTTATACTCCCGAGTGTACTTTTTGAATTGTGAGCGCGCCAAGTTCATCTGCGCCAACTTCATGGCAAAATTTGAGCGTTATGAAACGGAACGAATCAAGCAATGAAACAGGGCGATTTATGAACATTAGGTGGGAAGTGTGTGTTCCCGAAATATTTGAAACTTTTTTACCTAAAATAATTAGGGAAGCAGACATGTTAAACTCACTGACAACTAGATTAGATCTTATTTAGTAATAAAACTTTCAAATTTATATTGCAATTAAAATCGAAATTAAAAAATTCGTGATGTATGTATGAGTATAATTAAAATTTCATTCCAGTTCAAGTCAGGAGAAGGGGCCCAATTCATGTCACGAAAATCAGCCTTAAAAAAACTTCAACTAACATTAAAAGATTTCCGTCGTTTATGCATTTTAAAAGGCATATATCCAAGAGAGCCACGTAACAGAAAGCGGGCACAACATGGCGACACACAAATTAAAACACTTTACCACAAAAAAGATATACAGTTTCTAATGCATGAACCAATAATTTGGAAACTTCGAGACTACAAAATATTCAATCGAAAAGTTGGTAGAGCTAAGGCCCTTCGCGATTTTAAAGCCATGAAAAAATATATGAACAATCATCCACAAATAAGATTGGACCATATTGTCAAAGAGAGATACCCAACGTTTATCGACGCTTTGCGAGACTTGGATGATTGTTTGACATTATGTTTTTTATTCAGTACATTTCCCTCACTAAAACATATCCCTAGGGAACAATCTGCGTTATGTAGACGATTAACTACTGAATTTTTACATGCAATTATTGAAGCAAAAGCTTTAAAAAAAGTGTTTATATCCATTAAAGGATATTATTATCAGGCTGAAATTAAAGGGCAAACGATTACTTGGATTATTCCGCATTATTTTGCCTTCCAGGTATGTAAATTTGAACACTAATATTTTATTTACTCAATATTTATTTCACTACATGTATGTCACTATTTATTTCACTATACCCCTCGCCAACAAACTTAGTCCACTGTTTTCCAACTTTTCAATTCCCCCCCGAAAATTCTTTGAGGTCCTCAAAATAAACATTTACTGCATCGATTATTTCTTCGTTGGATCGTAATCTTTCCAGCGTTGAATGTTGTGAGTTTTGGGAAAAAATGGAAATCGGAGGGAGCCAAATCGGTCGAGATTTCAAACTCAGTTCTTTCAATTTTTGTTGAGCAATTCGACTTGAATAAGCTGAACTTTTTTCTCCCGAAATAGTGAGGAAAATGTGATTTTCCTCTCAAGAGAGGAAACTATGGAAGTGTTACCAACATGATGTTATTTACAAAAAATATATTGTAAAAATTGTAAATAAATTCCTAATTTAATTGAAAATCCTTATTTTGGTGATATACATACTTTAAAATATCTTACAATTATGTCTTATATTTTTCTTTTTCTGGATTAAATCACAATTTGACAACTTTAATTTAGATTTAAGATTGGTTCATTGGTAAGACTGTTACACCGCCTCGGGTCTGATAACCTAACTTTTGACGTGTCAGTTGTGTGTTGTGTTATCAAAGTGTAAATATAAATTATAAATAATAATATATATTTGATTCAAATAAATAAAATATTACCCTTATTTTACTAATCTTTATTTAAGGTCCGAGCAAATCGTTTTTAGAAACATGTGATAAAAATGTTGTGTCTAACACGAGAAGAAAGCGTTTGTCTTGAATTAATGCTTTCAGCTGATCTAAAAGTGTGAAGTGTGCCGTAATAATATTCAGTCACAGTTTTTCTTTTACCAAGATAATCAATTAGTTTAATTCCTTTGACGTCCCAATAGACCTTTCCTGCTAACTGAATTAACTTCGCTTTCTTCGGGGCCGACTGAATTTTCGTTTCTGGAGTGTAATGGCGTACCCATGTACGAAGAACTGTGATTGGACAATACTACGCCACACTTTTCACCACAACAATGCGCTAGCTTATTCAAGTCGAATTGTTCAACAAAAATTGTACGAATTAAGGTTTGAAATCGTCCCCCATTTCCATCTTTTCCCAAAACTCACAACGTTCAACGTTGGAAAACGCTGGACCAAGTTTGTTGACACTATTTTTTTTATAAATGTAACAACATTTTTTTAAATTTATTTTAGCCACAATCCAAACAACAAGTCGACTTTAAAATCATGTCAACATTCGTCGAATTTTACATAATATTATTGGGTTTCGTTAATTTTCGCTTATATCACACATTAAACTTAATATACCCCCCAAATTTTTCGGGAATAGCATCTCCTGCAGATTCAGAAAAGTCTTTAATTGACGAAAGCGCTTTCGTTTCTGAAAGAATCGCTTGTTTAAATTTCCCAATTTCAAAAACAGTATCCACTGTCGAAGAAGACGTAGAATTAGATTCATTTGAACAAGATTCAGACTCGCTCAAAATGGAAGACGCGGAAAAGATTAAAAATTTAAAAAAATTGTTCCAAGGGTTGAAATTTTACATAAACCGCGAAGTTCCCCGAGAACCTTTAGTATTTATGATTCGTTCGTTCGGTGGACAAATATCCTGGGATAAAGACCTATTTCTGGGCGCGACTTTTACAGAAAATGATGAAACTATTACTCATCAAATTGTCGATAGACCGACAGTGGATAAGCAATATATTTCGAGGTATTATGTGCAACCTCAATGGGTGTTTGATTGTGTTAATGCAAGAGAACTGCTACCAGTACAAAAATATTTTATTGGGGCTGTGTTGCCGCCACATTTGTCGCCATTTGTAGACCCGACAAGAGAACAGGAATATGTCCCACCTGAAGAGAGGGCATTGAGGGATCCATCTCTCGTGGAAAAATTATTTGGTATGTTTCAAAAAGAACTTGTATAAATGATATTTATTGTGTAATATCTGTATAGAAAAAGAAGAAAACTCAAATGATGAAAAATCAGAAGATGACGAAGCATCTGATAATAGTGAAGACGAAGATGAAGATGAAGAAGGTGAAGAAGATATCGCAGACAACAGTGAAGATGAAACCGAAGACCAGTCCGACAAAAAAACAAAGGTATGTTATTAAATTTATTATTAATTCATAATTATTATTTCCTACTTCTTTCTTCAGACTGAAAAGATGAGTGTAACTCCCGGCCAGATGGAAAAAGTAGTCCCGTGGGAACAAAATCGCCAGGAAAGACTGGAATACAAACTCCGAGAAAAGATGATAAAGAAGAAACATAGAAACTTGTACAAAAGTATGATGGAGGGACGTAAAGAAAGGAAGAAAGAAATTTGGTTGTTGAGGAAGAAGAGGAGACTACATGAAGAAAGAACAAAAGAAGAGAAAAAAGGGAAGAAGAATGAAGGAAACAAAAATAAACAGAATAAAACTTAAATAATTATTGACTTGTAAAATTATTATTTTCAATAAAAAATATTTAGTTAATTGTTTTAAATAGTGCTATATTTATTTAAATAAACATTCCTTATTAAACAAATGGACGTCCAAGGTGTAAGTATATAACGAGGTATATAAGTATGTAGTGGCTATGAAGACAACCAATTTTTTTAAGTTGTTTATCATTCAATATCTCGAAAACTATTTGAGATAGCGGCTTGCGGATTGAAAATTTAGAATCAGCAGGTCTTTGTCTATAAGTATACTCTGTTGCAGAATTCTCTATAACCTGATGCAGATTTTACAAGAGCCGATTTGAAACTGGAGCGGAAAATGCCACCATTTTCAAATTTATTATACAATATCTCAAAAACTAAATGAGATAGCGACTTGTGGATTCAAAATTTAGAATCAGCAGGTCTTTGTCTATATGTACACTCAGGTGCAGAATTCTCTATAACCTGATGCAGATTTTACAAGAGGCGATTTGAAACTGGAGCGGAAAATGCCACCATTTTCAAATTTATTATACAATATCTCAAAAACTAAATAAGATAGCGACTTGGGGATTGAAAATTTAGAATCGGCAGGTCTTTGTCTATACGTACACTCAGCTGAAGAATTCTCTATAATCTGCTGCAGATTTTACAAAAGTCGATTTGATACTGGAGCGGAAAATGCCAACATTTTCAAGTTTAACATACAATATCTCAAAAACTAAATGAGATAAGGACCTGGGGATTGAAAATTTGAATTCGGCAGGTCTTTTTCTATAAAAATACTTCATAACATAAGGGCTATAAGCGGATATAAATGGCAAATATTAACTTGTAAGACTTAGTACGAAAATATTATTAAACTGTCAAATTAACACTGCTTTTAAATAATGATAAACAAATATTATTGTTAAAAATATACGCGAAATATAATTATCAACAATAAAAAATAAAAATATGTAAAGATATTGGGCAAAATAAATGATATTTTTTGACTTACCCCTAGCCTGCCGTGTAGATAAACCATAACCTGTAAACAAAAGAAAAAAAATTAGTACACACATCAAATACACATTTCAAAAACACAAATAATACTTTATAGATATGTTTATTGAACACACATTTCAATTACTATAAATTTAACATGTTAAAATTTCGAACTTACAATGTTGAAGGAGCAAATGTTTTTCTACCCGCAAACTTCCGACATCTTTACTGTCTTTTAACACTGTTCCAAATGTTTTTTGCACACTTTAAAACACGATTTACTCAATAAACTACATATTAGAGTCTTTTACATCGATAAAAACTATACAAGTCCACGGTAGCAGACAAAACACTACAAACAGTATAACACGACATTTTGTTTTAAAACAGATGTGTCCAACACGGCGCAGACAAGTTCGTTAAGGAATTAAATACTTTAAAAATTTGAAACTAATAAAAATAACTATTAACATATTTAGAATAATGTCTAAACTGATAATTGTCACAATTTTTCAATAATAATTAACATTATTTAACTATTAAATCAATTAAAAATAATAAACTGTCACAAAGCAAACTTCCTAAGAGTAACGTTACACTAGCATTTGTTCTTTCACATACTCACAGACTACTGGATTCAAGAAAACGATTGATCGTTACTTTACATTCAATTTAATAAAAAAAAAATTGTATTAAAAAATGTTGCACCAGTCAAAATAATTATTAAAATATTTACAATAATGTTTAAACTAATGATTTTTACTAAATTTCAATATTAATTGATGATTTGCTCCTACTGTCAAGTTAGCATTTGTTTTCCAGGCAACTTGATTCAGAAGATAATTTTGAATTAAAAATCGTTACATAATTTAAAAAAAATCAAAAATGTCAGAATTTTTCATTAAAAATTTCAATATTTTCTAAATTCACGTAGTTAATTTGTCACCAGGAGTGTGGAATTTACTTAAATCACATGGAATTGGAAAATCACTAAATTTATAATGAAAAATTATATTTGACATATATGTACATAATTACAAGCTATCATTCTGGCACGGGCCCCCATATCTGCTTGTCAAGGCCAACAAAGTCACATGACTGCTCGCGCCCTATTAACATTTCTTGTATACCTACACTCTACAGCAAAAATTCTACTTACATCAATTCTTTATATTTAAATTATTAAATTTTAAATTCATTCTATTAAGAAATTTTGTCCTCGTTTAATTTTTCAAAATGTTTCCAATTCATTGTCGGGATTGACAGTATTTTTGAAAGGTATATGTACTATACCTATAATTTTAAATATTTAACTATTAATACAAAAAAAAACAATATTTCATCACGGCATATTACCCATTGCTGGATGTGCCAATCTGCTTTGTACACAGATATCGGTAATGATGGAATATTTGTACCATGAAAATTCGATGAAATTTTTGGCGTCGGTTGGGATCGAACCCGGGTCACCAGATTCACGATAAGACACTCAGGCACACGGCCACGAGACCCCATAGAATAAGAAATTATATAATGTATGTCTCTGGATTTTTGACACTGACATTTATCTGTCTGTTACAAACATTTTCATTTTTCAATTAGTTTCCATGACATTATTTGGGCTGTGAGATTTATTACAACAGATTATTATATACCTTATATTTCTTAATGTCTAAATTTATAAAAGATATAATAAAATATTTATATGTATCAGATAGAGAATTTACTCTTCTTTAAGCAAGAACAAAATTTTCCAAAAAATAATATTTAGATGTTTTTTTAAGAATCTGCTTCTTCCGGTTGTCCAATTATTACCAAAACCTTTTCAGCTCTTCCTAGTAATGTCCTATTATTAAGAAGTAATATAATTTTTGAGAAATCGTCCTTCTAACATTCCCACACACACACACATACACAGACATCATCGTAAAAATATTAAAATCGGATTGTAGGGGCCTTAAAACATGCTTAATCATTAAAATCTGGGTATGCGTTTTTTAGCATGAATCCAGTACCTCTTTTAGCGAGAAATAAAAATCGTATAACATTTTTAAATAATTATTTCAATTATAAATCCTTAAAGTTTGTACCAAAAATGTGAAACACCTGTATACACCTTGCAATATAATATACTATTTTTAACGCTCTATTGGATTTGAACCCGGGATTTTAGAACCACAAGATCCATTGCTTTTTATTCATAAATATATTTACATTCACAATAATTTTCAACGAAAACAATTGTTATTCATACATACGCCATTTTGGCAAAATGCTTTGGCATGGTTGCTATATGAGAACACTTCTTATTATTTTATATATAAAACAATATCAACATGTTTATTTGCATAGTTTTGTTATTTTCTATTGTTTATTGGCAACGAAATCTAATATTTATCTTAATTACTTTATTTTTAGCTGAGTTTTCAAACTTATTTTGATTGAAATATAAAATAAGTGCTACAGAAAAACCAAAATTAATGATCGTATTATGAGATACTGACAGACGCCCAGAGCCAGCAATTTTAATATTAATTATAAATGTCAAAATCTATAGAATATAGTAATTTCATATTGCCAAGTTTTTGAATTGGCAAGAAAATTGCATTTCCTCTTAAATTTCATAATATGATAGATCTTGACTATTATTTCTTGTCTAAAATACTCAAATGATGGATTTTAAAGAAGAAGAAGATTGTTGATTCGATTCACGTGAAACGTGGGATAAGAGTTGCGATAAAAATTTGAAATGTAACTATTTACTTTTAACCCCAAAATACATCTTCCAGTAAAATTATTTCATAAACATGCAAATTGCACTTGACACTGACATCTTCTGTAGCTATTCCCATTCCTTAGGGGTCGCTATTTTTTATTTTCTTCTTCTACTCATTTCTGTTTTGCGTGTCGTCCTCATTTAGTTCCTTTCTCTCAAGTCGCACTACAGTCCTTCCAATATATTCTTCATCTCACTTCATGACATGTTCAAATCAATGTAACATCTTGTATCTATCTAGGAAATTCTATCACTCGAACCATTTCTTTTATCCTATTTTTCCGTGTCTTCCCCAATATCTATCTCAACATCCTCATCTCTGTCACATTCATTTTCTTTTTATTGACACTGACATCTGTCAGAATTTTCTTAATATAGTAGCTGTTTCCATATGGTTAGCATAGCTGACTGATTTATAAGATTTAATTTCTTTATAATTGAAAATGAAATATAAAATGCAATCAATTCGTATAGATAAGAATATTCTTTAATATTTATAATGATATTAAATGTAAAAAAATCTGTTGTGGCCAGCACAATACCTTCCGTCAATCCTGTGTATAATGTATAAATTCCGTACATAATTTTTCTTGGAAAAGATTCTAAATTTCCAGTAAAATTATTTCATAAACAAACTATTCAAATTGCACTTGACACTGACATCTTCTTCTTTAGCTTTTGCCATTCATTAGGGGTCGCTATTTTTGCGTGTCGTTCTCATTCAGTTCTTTTTCTCTCAAGTCTTCCGCAATACAGTCCTTCCATCTTATCTTTGTTCTTCCTCTGTTTCTTCAACCTTCTATTAATAAACTACTCATTCTTGTTCAAATATAATTCTTCATTTCTCCTCATGACATATGTTCAAACCAATGTAATCGTCTTTCTTGTAACTTTCTAGAAAATTGTAACACTAGAGTTATTTTATTACCGTATCTTTCCGTGTGTTCCCCAACATCTACATCAACATCCTCATCTCTGCTACATTAATTTTCTTTTTACTCATACTGACATCTGTCAATTTGTATTATATGAATATATTAGTAGTTTCCATGTTTAGCATAGCTGACTGAATTATAAAATTTAATTTCTTTAAAATTCTTTAACTCTGTATCTATTGAATATGAAGTATAAAATGTAATCAAATCGTATAGAGAATAATATATTCTTTAAGTTATAATAATATTAAATGTCAATAAATCAAATTTAACTGGTAAATCTTCAAATGAGGCTACTTCCGGTTCAACAATTTTAACCAAAATCTAATCACTTGTTCTTCTGGATGTAAACTTGAGGAATAAAAAAAATATATAATTTTTGGAATCGTGGTATTGAAGTTATGGGATGCGGAACTTGTGTCACACACACACAGACACACACACATACATACATACATACATACAGACATCATCGTAAAAATGGTAAAATCGTATTATAGGGACCCTAAAACATGCTTATTCATTAAGAACTCATCATTGAATTTTTTGACCAAAGACAAAACCTTCCTTACCTAAAGGTGACGGAAGGTAAAAATAAAGTATCTTGATCCTAAGCCAACTATAATGCCATTAATCTGTGCTTGGAGGGCCGATCTGTGACGAAACGGAAACGAACTTACTACAGTTAGTAAGTCGCCAACCTTATAGTGATATTTTTAATTTACGGACTTCCTGTCTATATTTTGTTTACGTACAAGAAAGGAGATTGAACTTAGGATCATTGCTCAATGTAATTTGTCACAAATTAAAAGTTATTTTCTATTTTTAATAGAAAATTGATATTAATATCTACGAAAAACTCAGGACAAAGATGTTTCAAGAAATGTATTAATAGTTTGAAAAAAGTCTAAACATATTATTAATTAAGAACTATAGCCCTTGCAGTGCTGCAGTTGTAGAAAAAGTATAACCAGTATTTTGTTTTATATATTTTCCCATCTGCTTTTATTTGACAAAAAATAAAAAAGCTAATAAATTTACTAAATCTGTCCAAACAGTTGTTAATTTTATTGAAAGACAAACATAATCATTTCAGCGCGCTATGAATAACTGTAGATTTATTTAAAATGGCCCAATTTCAAATTAGATCAAAATTTGTAGTATTACATCAAAAGATGCTATATTTAATAGGTGCATTTAGTGACGGATCTACTTCATTACACTTGTTCTAAATCATATGCAATCTAACATATTTATATCTTTTATCTGACTTAAAGCTGGCAAACTGTACGAGTGTACTAGATACAAATTTCAATAAACTATACAAAATGTTGTATACCTTCTAATCATGTCTGCATATGTAAGAAAAAGGAATACATAATAGGGAACAGTTACAAGAAGAAGTAAATTGTTTTATTGCTTAAAAATTGTTTATAATAACTAGAAAAATTTTATATCATAAAAGTTTACAAAAATAAAAATAGCCATATGATCATCTGGATCTGGAGTATACGAATCGTTTTGAATTTAAAAATAAACGTAATAAATATTAATTTAATTGCTGAGTTGACGGATAGATATTGAAAACATTTATAAGTATATCTCTGCGTTAAACTTAGAACATACATATGATTTAAAGAATCATTAATCATCCAAGTAAATGCGAAAAACAAATTTCAGCAAATGCTGGGCTAGATGTATACAAAAATTAGGACAAATTTCAATAGATGACAGATTTATAAGATGACTGTTTCAATTTTCAAAATATTTTTCTATGTTTCTAGGTACGAGCCCTGTAGTGGTGTATATTGATACCTATAGCAGGAAGGTATGAGGATGAATTAAATATATATATACAGGATGGTGACCGGCACAACTGAACATAGGACTTTAACATGTACAATCCTAATTTCCTGCTTCCCTAATTATTTTAGGTAAAAAACTTCAAATAAAAGTTGTAGAGCATAAAATTCTGCATCTGAATCAATAAGCAATAGCTATTTGTGTATTAAGAGCGCAAAATAGGACATTGTAGATTGAAAGAATGTCTATTTGCCGAGCGCAAATAAAAACACACACAAGATTTTTTCTACAGTCGCCACAGTGTGGTCCTCCACCAAGAAAATAATAAATAAATTACAAAATATTAATTTTAACTTCAAAACAGTAAGATATATAGCGACCATAAAGAGAGTTTTGATTACAACAAAGAAATATTTGATTACAACAATGAATATGACTAATTTCACAATAAAAATATAATATTTGTTATTGTACGAATCATATAATTGCACGTATTTAACGTAATTTGACATGAACATTTTTTTTATGTTTTTGTCCTAATCCATAGCAAGCTTTATTACAAAAACAAAAAAGTATATAATTTTTAAATTTACATATCTCGCTTATACAAAGGGCTAATTTAATAATACTTGATGTGCTAGACGCAGAAATTAATTCTCTAAAACTTTTATTTGAAGCATTTATTTCTAAAATCAAAATAAAATCATTTTATTTAAGAAAAACTTCAAGTAATGTACCACTTCCGGTTAGCCTATTTTAACCAAAATCTATTATGTTATTTCGATTGTCATAAAAGTCTTGTATACCAAATTTGAAAAGTTTTGGATTATATTTTAAAACAGTTTTTCATTAAAATCTATGATAGGCTTCATGTAAAGTGGTACTTCTGGAAATTGTGTAATAACCAGAAAGGGAAGTGCACAACTAGATGTTATAGCAGACGTACGTACAGACGTCACGACGAAATTAGTCAAAATGGATTCAGGGATGATCAAAATGGATATTTCCGCTGAAATCTGAAAACCGAAATTTTTCGCGATTACAATACTTCCTTTACGTACGTACAAGGAAGTAAAAAAATAGTCCCATTAATATTTGATTCATCGTCCTTCAGTATTAAATGGGCGGAAAACTTGAATAACACATTCAGTTTTTTAAGTTTAAAATCTTCATTTTAAACGCCTAATATTTTTCTGCGAGTTGACAAACCATGAATTTAAAAAGTCACAATTAAATTTATATCAAAAATCAGGGTCTAAGCTTAACAAAATTGTATTCTGTCTCAACATAATATATTTATTATGCTAGTTAACAAATTTATTATTGTTTCACTATTGGCACCTAACAAAAAGGAAAAACCTTGTTATATTAATATTTTTAAAACTAAAAACTCATTCGATATTCTTTCTAGAATGCTGTCTAGTTAGCATCATTTCTCCGTATTTCTCTTTTTATTATTGTTCCTACCTGCCAACGACCGTATAGAAATAACTTTTCGTAGTAAAGAAACTTTGTGTTTACGTATCGACTGTCCGTCTCTTGGCAGACTGTATTTGTGTGGTCAACTCAGCGCCGGCTACGTCGTTTCCCTTTCACAGAGAAACAGAGGATGTTCTGTTGGCACGATGCTTTACTGTTTGTGGCTCAGGCAATGTTTACTAGATCGCTAGTCGCCTTGATGTCTCACGATGGTTGCCAAGACGAACTGAATTAAAGATGCACAGCATTTAATAAAGATATATTGCAGGAATACTTTTACATAGTTTTGTAATTATAAAAATAGAGTTTGGTTGATGATGGCAATATAATAATCCAGCGTTCACAAAAATGACATATATAGCATGGCTGCTTGTGGAATGAACTTTTGAAAGTTAGGGTTCAAATTGCCATCAAGCTAAACTTTTCATCATTTTTTTATTTATTTATGAATTAATTACGAATTGTAATACATTTTTATAATATTCACTCGATCTTAGCCTTTGAGAAATTTATTTTGACACGAATATTTGATATAAACAAAACAAAAAACCAAACAATAAACACATTGTTGGCACAAAGGAAAAAATCTGTTGTGGCCAGCACAATACCTTCCGTCAATCCTGTATATAATGTATAAATTCCATACATAATTTTTCTTGCAAAAGATTCTAAATTTCCAGTAAAATTATTTCATAAACAAACTATTCAAATTGCACTTGCCACTGACATCTTCTTCTTCTTTAGCTTTTCCCATTCGTTAGGGGTCGCTATTTTTGCGTGTCGTTATCATTCAGTTCCTTTTCTCTCAAGTCTTCCGCAATACAGTCCTTCCATCATATCTTTGGTCTTCCTCTGTTTCTTCAACACCCTATTATTAAACTATTCATTCTTATTCCAATATAATTCTTCATTTCTCCTCATGACATGTTCAAACCAATGTAATCATCTTTCTTGTATCTTCCTAGAAACTTGTAATACTAGAGTTATTTTCTTACCGTATCTTTCCGTGTTTTCCCCATCTACTTCAACATCCTCATCTCTGCCACATTTATTTACTTTTTATTGATACTGACATCTGTCAATTTGAATTATATGAATATATTAATAGTTTCCATGTTCAGCATAGCTAGCTGAATTATAAAATTTAATTTCTTTAAAATTCTTTAACTCTGTTGAATGTAATCAAATCGATCCGAAACTTTCGTCACATACACACACACACACACACATACATACATACACCCACAGACAGACACACACACACAAATACATCCACATACACGCATACACAGACATAATTGTAAAAATGTTAAAATCGGATTGTAGGGACCTTAAAACGTGCTTATTCAATAAAATATGGATATGCGATTTTTAGCATGAATCCAATACCTCTCTTTAGGACAGGTAAAAAACGATTTTCAGTTTCAGTAATAGGCGTAGCAAAGTTATCCATCATCGTTGAAGTATATAACCTACATCTGTCAGTCGAAATAAATCTTAACGCATTCTATTTTTTTAAATTAAAGACATCACTTTGTCTTAGTGGACATATAGTAAGTTTATTTTGAATATGACAGATTATCATAACCCAAAAATGGGTGGTGACGCCAATTGAATATACGAGTAAAATTTGTTTCATTAATTTACAATATGCAAATACTAGATTTCTGTTTCAAATCTAATAATAGCCCTTGGGCTTTAAGTAAACATGCATTGAATACACTATATTTTCAGCTCTTAAGCAACAGTGTAGTTGTTGACGATCATAAATTGTTTACAATGTTTTTAATGGCTCAGCAATTTTTCACACTAGAGAAACATAAATTTTCTAATTGTGAAACTGAAACTTAATCTTCAGGATGCATTCGTTTCAGATAAGACAGGACAGAGGAGTATAATAAATTGGTGCTAAATTTAAAAACAAAATTTATTTCTAATGTTTTCATTTATTTTCTGATTTCCAAAATTTAAATTTATATCGTGCTGAACTAATAAATCATCAATTATTTTCGACTGAGTCGAAGATCAGAAGACTATTTGCGAGTTATAATCGTATTTTAATATAGTTCTTCATTAAAAACTGTTATGGGCTTCAAGTAAAGTATCACTTCCGGTTTATCAATTTTAGTCAAAATCTAATATGTTGTTTCCCTTGATATAAAAGTCTTAAATAGTAAAATTTAAAAGTTTTGGATTATATTTTAATACAGTTTTTCATTAAAAACTGTTATGGTCTTCAAGTAAAGTATCACTTCCGGTGTATCAATTTTAGTCAAAATCTAATATATTGTTCCCCTTGATATAATAGCCTTAACTACTAAAATTGAAAAGTTTTGGATCATTTTAATACAGTTCTTCATTAAAAACTGTTATGGGCTTCAAGTAAAGTGTCACTTCCGGTTTATCAAGTTAAATCAAAATATAATATGTTGTTCCCCTTGATATAAAAGTCTTAAATACTATAATTGGATAGTTTTTGATTATATTTTAATATAGTTTTTCATTAAAAACTGTTATGGGCGTCAAGTAAAGTACCACTTCCGGTTTGTCAATTTCAGTCAAAATACAATATGTTGTTCTCCTTGATATAAAAGTCCTAAATACTAAAATTGAAAATTTTTAGATTATATTTTAATATAGTTCTTGATGAAAAACTGTTATGGGCTTCAAGTAAAGTATCACTTCCGGTTTATCGATTTTACTCAAAATCTAATATGTTGTTCCCATTGATGCAAAAGTCCTAAATACTAAAATTGAAAGGTTTTAGATTATATTTTAATATAGTTCTTCATGAAAAACTGTTATGGGCTTCAAGTAAAGTACCACTTCCGGTTTGTTAATTTCAGTCAAAATATAATAAGTTGTTTCCCTTGATATAAAAGTCCTAAATACTAAAATTGAAAAAAATTAGATTATATTTTAATACATTTCTTCATGAAAAACTGTTATGGGCTTCAAGTAAAGTATCACTTCCGGTTTGTCAATTTTCCGAAATATTAATTTTTTTATAGTTTTCCTACAAAAATACACTATATCCCGGACTACAATTACTTGTCACCGAGATATGCTGCGGACTTAACACTATGTTTCCCAACAAAAATTACAGTAAAAAGAAGAGTCCATTGAAATGAAATAGTTATATATTTCGCTCTCTGTCTTACAAAAAATAAATATTTGCGAGTAAGTGTACAATCCTGTTCGTTGTTATTCTATGACATGTTGTCTCTGTCTTACAACATATTTATCTTATACATTGTAAGACAGAGACAACATGTCATAGAATAACAACGAACAGGATTGTACACTTACTCGCAAATATTTATTTTTTGTAAGACAGAGAGCGAAATATATAACTATTTCATTTTAATGGACTCTTCTTTTTACTGTAATTTTTGTTGGGAAACATAGTGTTAAGTCCGCAGCATATCTCGGTGACAAGTAGTCAGGGATATAGTGTATTTTTGTAGGAAACTATAAAAAATTAATATTTCGGGAACGGCAAAAGACATCTATATATTTTTTTCAAATATAAACACAAAAAGATTAAACAAATGGAACAACATATTATATTTTGACTGAAATTGACAAACCGGAAATGGTACTTTACTTAAAGCCCGTAACAGTTTTTCATGAAGAACTGTATTAAAATATAATCTAAAAATTTTCAATTTTAGTATTTAGGATTTTTATATCAAAAGGAACAACTTATTATATTTTGACTGAAATAGACAAACCGGAAATGGTACTTTACTTAAAGCCCGTAACAGTTTTTCATGAAGAACTGTATTAAAATATAATCTAAAAATTTTCAATTTGAGTATTTCGGATTTTTATATCAAAGGGAAAAACATATTTTATTTTGACTGAAATTGACAAACCGGAAGTGGTACTTTACTTAAAGCCCGTAACAGTTTTTCATGAAGAACTGTTTTAAAATATAATCAAAAAATTTTCAATTTTAGTATTTAGGATTTTTATATCAAAAGGAACAACATATTATATTTTGACTGAAATTGACAAACCGGAAGTGGTACTTTACTTAAAGCCCGTAACAGTATTTCATGAAGAACTGTTTTAAAATATAATCAAAAATTTTCAATTTTAGTATTTAGGATTTTTATATCAAAGGGAAAAACATATTATATTTTGACTGAAATTGACAAACCGGGAGTGATACTTTACTTAAAGCCCGTAACAGTTTTTCATGAAGAACTGTTTTAAAATATAATCAAAAATTTTCAATTTTAGTATTTAGGATTTTTATAACAAAGGGAACAACCTGTTAGTTTTTGACTGAAATTGACAAACCGGAAGTGGTACTTTACTTGAAGCCCGTAGCAGTTTTTCAAGAACTGTATTAAAATATAATCTAAAAATTTTCAATTTTAGTATTTAGGACTTTTATATCAAGGGGAACAATATATTAGATTTTAACTGAAATTGACAAACCGGAAGTGATACTTTACTTGAAGTTCATAACAGTTTTTCATGAAGAACTATATTAAAATATAATCTAAAAATTTTCAATTTTAGTATTTAAGACTTTTATATCAAGGGGAACAACATATTTTATTTTGACTGAAATTGATAAACCAGAAGTGATACTTTACTTGAAGCCCGTAACAGTTTTTATTTAAACTTTCTATATATAAAGTTACAAAACCCACATTAAATTAGTAACTTATGGTTAAGCTAACTAAAACTGCCTCATAACATCTTGAACTTATTTGTTTTTTGAAAATATCACCATTTATTTTAAAATTACGGATATATAATCATAACCTATACAAAAATTGCAAACATATGTCTATTTATTAGTGCCAAAGACTATTTCCTAAGTCGAAATTCTTCATCAACAAGTCTAGAATGTGCGAGAGAAATATGTTTACAATTTCACAAAAAGTTTATTTCCAAGTACATATAGAATCTAATGTCATTTATTCACTTTTGCATTGCGTATTGTTGGATAGATGCCACTTAGAGACGGTAAGACAATTGAAATAGAAGTAAACAAACGTATTTTGATGAGGAAAGTTATTTTGGAAGCAGATAAATAATAATAATTAATGAGTATTAATAATTATTAAGATTTTGGCGTCCATATTGTTTGTGAGACTACCCTAACAAATTTGTTTGTTTATACAATTAATTATTACAGTTTAATAGTATATTAAGTATCAAGAACGGTAATTCCTTAACGTTCGTGATGTTCATAACATTTTTTACGTGATTGGAGTTCGCTAAAAATTTTATTTTTTATTTAATTTTTTTCATTATAAGTATTATTGAAACTGAATATAGTAGGTAGCTTTACAGTATGCTATAACTTTATTGTTTTTTTATGGTTTCATTGTTTGTTTACGCGTTTGAATGTCAAGAAATCAAGGTGTTATTTAAACTTAATTTAAACTATTCAACAAAGAAAAATAATTAAAATGAGTGACTCTGAGAGTGAGAATTTAAATATAAAAGAATCGTGAAATATCGGATGTTCGGCAGTAATACCAGAGAAATCCAAACTGCGATATGAAAATACTTACAAAATTTTCAAAGAATGGTGCAGTGCAAAGAATGTTGGTATAAACGAAAAAGTTATGCTAGCATATATGATATATGGTTCAGAGAGAGAGCAAATAAAAGCGCCTGGAAGGTTATGGGCTGAGTATTCAATGTGAAAAAGCACAATTTTTCTTTATGAATCTATTGATATTTCAAAATTTGGTATTCTTATTGCTTATCTTAAAAGAAAAAATCTGTTGTGGCCAGCACAATACCTCTCGCCACTTCCTTTTTTTGGTTACATAAGTATAGGGCGCGAACGGTAATGTTACATTTTTGGGCTTGACAAGCAAATGTGTGGGCCCGTTTCAGAATGATAATTAGTAATTATGTACATAGATGTCAAATGTTAGAATTTTTCATTAAAAATTTCAAGATTTTCTAAATTTACGTAGTTAATTTATCACCAGGAGTTTAAAGTTTACTTGTATGCCTTAGATATTTAACATTTAATTCTGCTCCACATGGAATTGGAAAATCACTAAATTTAGAATGAGAAATTATGATATATATATCTATATACATAATTACTAGCTATCATTCTGACATGGGCCCCCATATCTGCTTGTCAAGGCCAACAAAATAATATGACTGCTCGCTCCCTATTGTATTTAACATTTCTTGTATACCTACACTCTACACCAAAAATTCTACTTACGCATATATCTATTCCATATATATTTAGATTGTTTAATTTTAAATTCATTTTTGATGAAGAAATTTTGTCCTCTTCTAATTTTTCGAAATGTTTCCAATTCTATTAATACATTAAGAAATAATATAATGTATGTACTTCCCAGAAAAAGTCTTCAGTAATGTCTTCGGATTTCTGACACTGACATTATCTGTCAGTTACAAACAAATTAAATTGTCAACTATTTTCCATGGCCATTCTTTCGGCTGTAAAATTTATTATAACAGATTATTTTACATACTATATTTCTTCTATCTCTAAATCTATAGAATATATTGTAAAATATTTAAATGTATCAGAAAGAGAATTTATTTTTCTTTAATATTATCAAGAAAAAATTTCAAAAAATATTATTTAAAAGATTTTTTTTCAAGAATCTTCTACTTCCGGTTGTCCAATTGTTACCAAAACCTTTTCAGATCTTCCCATGAATGTCCGATTGGGAAATACGTAGTTAAAAAAATTTAAAGTCTTATAGTTTTTGAGTAACCGTCCTTCCAACATCCCACACACACACACACACATACACACACACATCCACACACACACACACACACACACAGACATCATCGTAAAAATGTTAAAATCGGATTGTAGGGACCTTAAAACGTGCTTATTCAATAAAATCTGGATATGCGATTTTTAGCATGAATGCAATACCTCTCTTAGCGAGAGGTAAAAAATGTTGGCTATAGACCTAAGAAATCTAGTATTTTCACTAAGGAAGACATAACAAAACTTTTGAATGAAGCACCAGACCACGAATTTTTAATTCATAAGGTATGTTTAGATCACTTGTAAAATGTAGGCAATAATAATATATATATTTTTGTGTATTTTTAGGTGGGAATGATATTAGGAGTATCCGGTGCACGTGAATTGTAATTATTGTAAAACCAAATATGTGAAAAATAAAATACTGACACGGTGTGTATTTATTGTAAGCATTTCTTTGTTGTAATTAAGCATTTCTTCGATTTAATCAAACCCCCTTTGAATGCCGGTCGAACTACTATTATTTAAATAAATTTATAATTTATTAAATTTATATACATTACTTACCGTTCAGTGAACTGTATTACATTTAAATAAATAAAAATAAATATTTCATCACGGCATATTACCCATTGCTGGGTGTGCCAATCTGCTTCATACACAGATATCGGTAATGATGGAATACTTGTACCGTGCGGGCGCTTACCAGGCGTCACCTCACGGTCACTCATTGCTGGCGTAGAGAGTGCGCCACAGGGGTCAATTTTGTGCCATTAAAATGCGATGTATAATTGTGGTAGACCCTGAAGAAGGTGCAAGGGTGCACCGAAACGTTGGTATAGTAAGAATAAATGTTTGACTGAACTTTCGAGTAATTGTTAACACCTAATCCATATCACAGTCGAGAAATTACCCACAATTATAAGTTATAACTGATTTATTCTGAAAATTATTGATTTAAAAAGATATTACACAGTTTCTTGGAGGCTCTCATGATCTTGGTGCACTCAGCCACGCAGCTAAAGTGCCGTTTCTAGTAAAGGAAATTACTGCGAAACACTCTAAAAACATGTATTTTGCTTAATCAGATTTGAACGTTTCGCTGTCTGATAATTTTGTACTATTGGGACACATATTCTATCTGAAATTTCGATGGAACTTGGTTTATTTGGGGCATTATATTTAGTGTATACAAGCTTTTTGGAGGCCCTCATAATAGGTTACATTGGTTTGGGATTTTACCGGACTACATAGTTCTGCGACGAATTTTATAAAATACTTTAAAATTTAATACGTTTGGCACTTCATATTATTGTTATTACAAATACTAAAGAACAGATTTGTCATTTTTATATATAAAATCGCCTATTACTCCAAGAAAAACAAAGAAAGTGTTAACATATTCAAATGTTTACAATTGTTAAACTGACAAATGAATGTCAAGGTTAAATAATCTGTTGTGGCCAGCACAATACCTTCCGTCAATGCTGTGTGTTATGTATAAATTCCATAAGAAAAATATTCTAAATTTCCAGTAAAATTATTTCATAACGATACTATATAAATTGCACTTGACACTAACATCTTCTTCTTCTTTAGTTTTTTCCCATTACTCATTTCTGTTTTGCGTGTCGTTCTCATTCAGTTCCTTTTCTCTCAATCCGCAATACAGTCCTTCCATCTTATCTTTGGTCTTCCTCTGTTTCTTCAACCTTCTATTACTAAGCTATTCATTCTTCATCCATTATTCATTTCTCCTCATGACATATTCAAACCCATGTAATCATCTCGCTTGTATCTGTCTAGAAACTTGTAACACTAGAGTTATTTCCTTACTTATCTTTCCCTGTCTTACTTTACTTTTTATTTATACTGACATCTGTCAATTTAAATTATATGAATATATTAGTAGTGTCCATGTTTAGCATAGCTGGCTAATTTATAAAATTTAGTTACTTTAAAAACTCTATAATTGAATATGAAGTATAAAATGCAATCAACTCGTATAGAGAATATATTCTTTAAATTATAATAACTTTAAATGCCAATAAATCAAATTTAACTGTTTAATCATCAAATGAGGTTACTTCCGGTTCACCAGTTATAACCAAAATCTAATCAGTTGTTCTTCTGGATGTAAACTTGAGGAATATGAAAAAAATATAATTTTTGGAATCGTGGTATTGAAGTTATGCGATCCGAAACTTTCGTCACACAGACACACATACAGACAGACATGCGTATCATTAAAAAACTCATCAATGAATTTTTTGACCAAAGACAATACCTTCCTTACCTAAAGGTGACGGAAGGTAAAAATAATCTAATGCACAAAAATCTCGCTTGGAAAACTTGAGGCTGCTTTCAGGGCCGGATCTAGAACAAAAGTTGGGGTGGGCAAGATCTAAAAATGTCAATTTGATACGAGATATTGTCAAAATGAAATCAAAGCCTTTCTTCTTGAATATTTTTTTTAGAAATGGAATTAAATTAGAAAACGGCAAATGGCAATATACTGTTTCCTTCTTTATGATCTTTTCTCTTTAAAATTACATTTCAAGATCAATTTTTGACAACTTGACTTTTGGATTGAATAATTATCAGATAAGTTTCTTTGTACATAGTGTACTCCGAGTTAGGTATTTTTTAACACATTGTACCTATATTAATATTATTTCTCAATATTTTGGCGTCCATGGTACTAATATTTTTTAGGTTAAATAAAAATGAAAATGTAATAGTGAAGTAAACGAATTAAATGCTATGTCAAGTAATTTTTTTTTTTGTGAATTGCCGCCCCTTGCAAACTTTGGGGTGGGCTATCGCCCACCTTGCCCACCCCTAAATCCGGCCCTGGCTGCTTTAGTGTGTTGATAAATATACAAGCTAAGTAAGACAAAGTTTGACAATATGACTGGATATACGTTAAAAATAGTACATTAAAACACAAGTATCATAAGACAATCTGTTAACGTACGAGTCCAAGTTTGGAAAACGAGCCGCTAGGCGAGTTTTACAAAGGACGAGTGCGTCAACAGGCCTTATGATACGTGTTTTTTATACTATTTTTTCTATTGAGGTAATTTTACGATTAAATTTATTTAAATTGCGACGTCAAATTATGACTAGGTATTTTTTTTGTTAGTTATGTTTATGTTGGTAACGCTTCTCGCTAACAATTGAAATTTCATATTTTGTCAACTATTGATTAATTAGTGTATTGCAAGGTGTATTGTATTTATGATTCAAGGTCTGATCCTGGTTGTGAAATTAATATTATATTTCTTTCTAGTCATATCACCTAAAGAAAGTATAAAAATCCATAATTAAAAGTAATATGTTGAAATATTATCAACAACTTACCATTTTGAGGTTACCTGTCATCTGTCAGTTATGAAAGCATGACTACCAACTCGAGAACATGAAAGGCGCCAAAAATAGTACGCTTATAGATCTTCTAAACGTCGTGTTTGCAGTACAAAACAGTGCGTTTATAGAAATATAAGAACACCGAAATAGAAAAATATAATACTATAATTATTTCATAAGAACTCGAAAAAATAATCAAATTCGATATTGCGACATGGCCATGCAATAATTAGTTCACTGTATCGAGACTCCACGTGTATTATATAATAACTAATAACACATATGATTCACATTTAAATCTTTACAACTTTACAAAACGTAAATTCTTTCGCCACATTATACATCAACTTAATAAATAAACTCCGCGACATCGGAATGGAAAACCAATATAGTTCGTTAGGAATCGATTACGCATTGTATGATGTTTATATTTACTGCTTTTCCAAATCGCACAGTCAGTTCAAACATATTTCCAGCTTATTTTAGCATGCGTATGCGTCTGTATAATTCAAATACGCTTTATGATCGCTGTTTAGAGATTCGTAGCGCACCCTACAAATGGTAGAGTCTGGAACAAGAATAGATTATTGCGATGGTTGGGAATCATAAACTTTGTAAATCTATGCTATGGATTGTATAGAAACTAAAGCAGAACAAATTTACAGTAAAATTTTTGAAATATGTCCGATCAAGGTCATCTGTATCACGAAGAATTAACAAATAGGCATATATTTATCTCTTTCTTTTGCAAAGGCTATAAGAGTGTGCGATAAGGATGGATATAACACACTTGTCTTTCAAAAATTCATATTGTTTTGACTAAGTTAGGACATTCCACTTTAAAACGATACTCGTTGTTGATAATACTTTCGCTGTAACGTAAGTTTATTTATTAATTCAGATACATTACCTTGATTGATAGCCGTACAAATAACGTTATTTTCTGTCAGTATCACTGGCACTGACATTGTGTCTGTATGTTATTTTTAACATATTTGGTTTTACATTTGCTAATAAACTTACCAGTTGACTTATTTTTGAATGCTATTACTGTAATATATATTTTTATAATAATAAAATAACAATAGTATCTTACGTACCCTCATAAAAACTAAACAAATGAATTTGTCAGAATGGGCGGAGCAAAAATCTGAATTCATACAATTCGTATGACCTTGATCGGACATCTTTCAATTTTTTTTTACTGTAATTAGATATATTTGCGTAATGACGACACATCTTTACAGGATGTCTTAAGAGGATTTAACTAAATAACCGTCAATTCTATGTATTTTGTACAAAACCCAAACCGCAAATTCATTTAAAAAGATTCTATACAGGGTGGTAACCGGCACAGCCGAATATAGGACTTTAACATGCAAAATCTGACTTTCCTAATTACCTGCTTCCCTAATTATTTTAGGTAAAAATGCTTCAAATAAAAGTTGTAGAGTATAAAATTGTGTATCTGAATTAATAAGCAAAATTAATTTTGAATGCCTTCTAACGGCATATGTATGAAAATGTCGAAAATCAAAATAAATAACAAATTCTAACGATTTATCTGGTATGTTAGGAGAATTTATTTTTATTAGGTATTATTTCTAATTTCAGTTCCAGTTAATAATTATTTGTTAATTTAAATTGATATTTGTTCATTTGAACAGAAATTACAAATAATAATAAAAATAAATCAACCTAGGTTGAAAGATAAATCGTTAACATTTGTTAATTTTTACTTCCTTGTACGTAAGTAAAGGAAGTATTGTAATCGCGAAAAATTTCGGTTTTCAGATTTCAGCGGAAATATCCATTTTGATGATCCCTGAATCCATTTTGACTAATTTCGTCGTGACGTGTGTACGTACGTACGTATCTCGCATAACTCAAAAACGGTAAGCCGTAGAAAGTTGAAATTTTGTATTTCGGAGTCCTATAACATCTAGTTGTGCACCTCCCTTTCTGGTTATTACACAATTTCCAGAAGTGGCACTTTACTTGAAGTCTATAATAGATTTTAATGAAAAACTCTTTTAAAATATAATCCAAAACTTTTCAAATTTGGTATACAAGACTTTTATGTCAATCGAAATAATATAATAGATTTTGGTTAAAATAGGCTAACCGGAAGTGGTACATTACTTGAAGTTGTTAACAGTTTTTCTTGAATAAAATGATTTTATTTTGATTTTAGAAATAAATGCTTCAAATAAAAGTTTTAGAGAATTAATTTCTGCGTCTAGCACATCAAGTATTATTAAATTAGCCCTTTGTATAAGCGAGGTATGTAAATTTAAAAATTATTTTTTTGTAATAAAGCTTGCTATGGATTAGGACAAAAACATAAAAAAAATGTTCATGTCAAATTACGTTAAATACGTGCAATTTTATGATTCGTACAATAACAAATATTATATTTTTATTGTGAAATTAGTCATATTCATTGTTGTAATCAAATATTTCTTTGTTGTAATCAAAACTCTCTTTAAAAACTACCTTTATGGTCGCTATATATCTTACTGTTTTGAAGTTAAAATTAATATTTTGTAATTTATTTATTAAAAAAATATCTATAGTTTAATAATCGTACAAGGAAGTCGTGTGGTGTCCACATCAGATTTTTTGTTTCAATTACATGGCTCAAATAATCATTTCAGATTAATAATAGTAACAATTTAAAAACAAACTTGTAAATAGAACAACAGCTATATGGAAAGGAACTTAATATACATATTTTCCAGCATTAGTAAATATATAGGTATGTATTTAAATAAAAATTTAATAAATATATCAACACGGCATATTACCCATTGCTAGGTGCGCTAATCTACTTTGTACACAGATTTCGGTAATGAAGATAACACATTTGTATCGTGCGGCCGTTTACCAAACGTCGCCTCACTCATTTCTGTCGTGGAGAGTGCACCACAGGGGTCAATTTTGCTCCATTTAAAATTTGAAATATGTGGTGTTGGTAGGGATTGAATCTGGTTCCCCAGATTCGCGGTCAGGCACTTAGGCACGCGGCCACGAGACCCCATAGGTAATATGTATTTAAATTAATAAAACTTAAATCACATCAGATTTTTTTAGAAGGACTTGAAGTGGAATACTTATTTTGAGCCCAGGAATCTGTGGTTATAACTCATAACTCACATTGTATATTTTGAATAGCACAAGAGTGACACCTGTGGTGCGCTCTCCACACCAGCAATGAGTGATTGTGGCGTACCGCCTATTAAACACCCACACGAATATATCATCATCATTAACCATACCTGTGTTCAAAACAGATTGGCACATCCATGGATAATATACAATAATGATATATTTACTATATTTTCCAGGCGTCACCTCACAATTCTGGACGCATTTTCCATATTTTCTTCTAGTCTTCAACCCATCTTTTATCAATTCTATACAACATTTCATCTTCTCCATGTTCTATAAATACATCTTTTCCTGTACACTTCTTCACGCCGGCTACAGAGCTTTTTGATTGGTCGCATCTTTCCTGCTGGCCAATGCCGAAGCAGGAATCCTGCTACCGGCAAGTGTTTTACTATTGTTGAAATAGAAGGGGATAGGAGATAGAAAACAGCTATACTGATTTCGGAGCGATATAGGGTGCGAAAAACAGAAGACCGTCAGTCCAACGCCAGAGTTGATTTAGTGAACAGTGACAAGTGAAAAAAAATTCAATTTACCCAAAATGGTAGGTGGATTTTTTTTATTTGATTTGAGAATTGTACATATGAGTTACATTCAGCGATATGAACTTTCAAAGATGCCAAATGTTTGGTAAAATTGTTTCTCTTAGTCACAAGTTCTTTTTAAAGTTTGAGAGTTGCTACAATCCTATAAAAATGTTTAATTATTATGTAATTGTTCATTAATATTTATACATCCAGTAAATCATTTTCTATAATATAACTTACAGAACTTTATAAAAGTAAAGTAGAAGCTAACAGCTCTTTAAATGTATGGATGTCTACATGATTTTATATTTAAGAATCTGTGTAAGTGTATACAGAATTTCGGTTTTGTAAGACCAACATATATAACAAAAATTTTGAGAAAAAGTTAGATTTCTGCATCAAATAGAATTTTCACCTCTCGCTAAGAGAGGTATTGGAATCATGCTAAACATCACATATCCAGATTTTTATGAATATGCACGTTTTAAGGTCCCTATATTTATTATTATAACATTTTTACGATGATGTCTGTGTGTATGTGTGTTGATTGTTGAAGGTACGATTTCTTAAATTCTATAAGATTAAAGACCTGTGTAACTACGGATTCCTCAATCTAACAGTAATGGGAAGAGTTGAATAGATTCTGGTAACAATTGGACAACGGGAAGTAGTAGTATTTTAACAAAAATCTTCTAAATATTATTTTTTGGAAATTTATGTTATTACAAATATTAAAAAACAAAATTCTCTTTCCGACATATTTCATTTTTTTATTATATCTTCTATAGATTTAAAGATACAGAAATATAATCATACGTAATATAACAAGTGATATGATTATCATCGATGATATTCTCGAGTGAAACCGAGCTGCAGATTTCACGAGTCCGAAGGACGAGTTGAAATGTGCTGCTCCGGTTTCACGAGCAATATCTTCGATTGTTAATCATATCACGAGCTTATATTTAATGAGAGAATATAATGAATTTTTGTAATCTAACCTACATATTGTATTAAAACATGGTACATACTTACGAGTTTTATTTAATATTTCGGAGTTTGTATTATTGTTATTATTTATTTTTATACTCAAAATTAACTGTCAATGTCATAAATAAAGAAAACAAATCCCTTAGTAACGACTATAAATACGGTGTTTATTTCCTTGTTTTTTATCATCGCTGTGATAAACGCGTAGCTAGGGAGATTCTGAATGTTGATTGGCGGAAAACATGTCACGTGACTAAGGAATTATATTCTCTATAAAATAATCTGTTGTAATAAATCTCACAGCCTGCTCACAGCCCAAACAACTCCATGGTAACTACTTGAGAAATTAAAATGTCTGTAATTGACAGATAATTGTCACTAATGTCAGTGTCAAAAATTCAGAGATAGTACTGAAGGCTTTTTTGGGAACGATATTAAATATTTCTTATTGTATTGTTAATTATATATTTAAAAGTATAGCTATATTACATGAACCCTACAGAAATATCGCCAAACCCGTTAATGAATTGGACAAACCTCGAACATTTAGAAGAAATGAAGAAAACTTGTTGTAATTAGAATTTTTTGTGTGTACAAGAAATGTTAAATACAATACTTATATAACCAGAATAGAAAGGGCGAGAGATATTGTGATGGTCACAACAGATTTTTTATATTGAAACGTTGACATTTTGCAACACTGATAAGGGACCATTATATTAAATGCGACGCAGTTATTTAACACCTTGTATTATTTGTCTTTAAAAGATCTACTTTCTGGACCGCCATTTCGTCTTTTCCTTTTCGCAAATTTAAATCATTTCTGACCAAAGCTCTGCTGCCAATCATCTTTAAATTTCTAAATCTAAATTCACAATTTTACGTTTCGCCTAACTGTCCAATAAAACTATAGATAGATAAATAAAATAAATAAATATATCATCACGGCATATTACCCATTGCTGGATGTGCCAATCTGCTATGTAGACAGATATCGGTAATGATGAAATATATGTAACGTGCGGGCGCTTACCAGGCGTCACTTCACGGGCACTCATTGCTGGCGTGGAGAGTGCACCACAGGGATCAATTGTGAAAAGATAATGTCAGCCACATGGATTTGAACCATGGACCATTACTTTGCCGGAGTAACGCTCTACCAACTGAGCTATGGCCAATCTATCCAATGGCTGACATTATCTTCCACTTTAGCCGCTAATGTAACGGGTTTTCCAATAAGAGGTGTTATTTTGAATAGCCCGCTATTTCGGTAGATGTCGCTTTTGAAGCTGTCATTTTTTGACATTTGACAAGTAGAAACTACGCCATTAATAAAAATGGAACGATACACGCTTCAACAACGCATTTAAATTATTAAAATTCACTATAAAAATGGTGAAAATTTGGCAGAGACGGTTCGTAAAACTCGTCAATTTTTGGGTCGTCGTGAAGCACCTTGTCGGACCGCAATACAGAAATTGGTGGAAAAATTCGAGCTGTTGGGACAAGTTAGTGATGTGAAGAATAAAACCCGTGCACGTCGCTCAAGAACAGCCGAGAATATTGCTGCTGTAGCCGAAAGTGTTGAAGAAAACCCAGGTTTGTCCATTCCTCGTCGTTCTTTGGAATTAGGCATTCCACAAACGTCATTACACCGTATTTTGCATAAAGATTTGGGTCTTAAGGCTTATAAAGTCCAGTTAACACAAGAACTCAAGCCGGCCGATCATCAACAACGTCGTGTCTTTGCTGATTGGGTCGTTGAAATGCATGAAAATGATCCGGAATTCCATCGAAAAATCATCTTGAGTGATGAGGCCCATTTCCACCTCGGTGGCTTCGTCAACAAACAAAATTGTCGCATCTGGGGCTCAGAAAACCCAAGAGTTATTGTTGAAAAGCCTCTCTATCCTCAACGTGTGACTGTTTGGTGCGGTTTATGGTCCGGCGGAGTCATTGGACCTTACTTTTTCGAAAATGAGGCTGGAGCAATAGTTACGGTGAATGGATTGCGCTATCGAGAGATGATTAACGATTTTTTATGGCCGGAATTGGATGGTATTGATCTGGACAACGTTTACTTTCAACAAGACGGCGCTACGTGCCACACAAGCAACGAAACCATTGATCTTTTACGGGAAAAGTTTCCGGACCGTGTTATCTCTCGAAGAGGTGATCACAATTGGCCACCGAGATCTTGTGATTTAACACCTTGCGACTTGTTTCTTTGGGGCCACGTGAAAGAGAAGGTCTACGCCAACTGCCCAGCGTCGACTCAAGACCTCAAAGATGGAATTCGTGAGGCTATCGAGGACATAGGACAGCCACTTTGCGATTTGGTTATGGAAAATTTCATGAAAAGGATATTGTCCTGTCAGCGTGGTCGTGGTGGTCATTTGCCTGATGTTATTTTCCACTATTAACGGCATACCTTCCTCTTTATAATGAAATAAACATCCGATCATTTATATTAAAAAATGGCATTTTTCTTTGAATATCAAAATAACACCTCTTATTGGAAAACCCTTTATCTCTAGAGATACATTTTTGAATTTTAAAACGGATTTAGTTAGTTTTGCCATTATTTAAATAAAATAATAAAAGGTTTTTCTTTTTTTCTAGGCTGATGAATTACCCCCAGAACAGCTTGCCGGTAAGTTATATCCAAATTTCTACTCCAAAATCTAATTTTAAACTAAAACAAATTGCTTATAATCGTATAGCTATCATGCTTACAATAATACATAACATTCAACACTTAGCTAAACAATACTCCATTTTCAATACTTAAACAATAACAAGAATTAGGCCAAACGATCACATGGCCTCCTACATAATGTCGACTGCCAAAGATTGTTTATCATTTCATATTGTCCGGCTTAAAATAGGTTTATTGCATTCATATTTACGCAAGACGAAGACGGAGTGTGCACCATCTTGAAGTGGATTGATGCGAAAAAGAAAATTAGTTATTTAATATTTTTTCTAAGCCAACTGATTTTATCTAAACATAATATTTTTGTCTTATACATATTTATATGTGGACTGAAGCTGTTTTCCATTCGCATAAGACATTATTTTAAATAAAAATTCAAGCAAGCATTTATTTAAAGGAACAGTAAGATTGTTTTAATATGCAGAGTTGGCAGGGAATCCATTCATCACAACAGAGTTGCACCAATAATGGCATATTGACATTTATAATTACAATATGTATAGTTATTGCTGAAGCCTACACAGTCAGTTACAGAAAGTTACATGAAGTTAATTTGTTATAAGTTGAGACACCCTATACTCAGTATTATTTTCATTCGTTCATTTAAAGTATGTTTCAAGATACAGTGGATTGATTTTTGTTGAATCTAATAACAAACTGATTTATTAAGATTATAAGAACTAACATACAGATGATTAATAATAGGAGGAGTGTAAGGTTAAATTATAACTAAAACTATCCTGTATAATATGTATAAATTCCATACATAAGTTTTCTTGCAAAAAATTCTAAATTTTCAGTAAAATTATTTCATAAACAAACTATGCAAATTGCATTTGACACTAACATCTTCTTTAGATTTTCTCATTCGTTAGGTGTCGCTATTTTTTATTTTCTTCTTCCACTCATTTCTGTTTTACGTGTCGTTCTCATTCAGTTCCTTTTCTCTCAATCCGCAATACAGTCCTTCCATCTTATCTTTGGTCTTCCTCTGTTTCTTCAACCTTCTATTACAAAGCATTCATCCAATATATTCTTCATTTCTCCTCATGACATTTTCAAACCAATGTAATCATCTCACTTGTATCTTTCTGGAAACTTGTAACACTAGAGTTATTTCCTTACCGTATCTTCCCCAACATCTACTTCAACATCCACATCTCTGCCACATTAATTTACTTTTTATTTATACTGACATCTGTCAATTTGAATTATACGAATATATTAGTAGTTTCCATGTTTAGCATAGCTGGCTGATTTATAAAATTTAATTTCTTTAAAATTCTTTAACTCTATATCTATTGAATATGAAGTATAAAATGCAATGAAATCGTATAGAGGATAATATATTCTTTAAGTTATAATAACGTTAAATGTCAATAAATATAACTGTTAAATCTTCAAATGAGGCTACTTCCGGTTCACCAATTATAACCAAAATCTAATCAGTTGTTCTTCTGGATGTAAATTGGAGGAATACGAAAAAAATATAATTTTTGGAATCGTGGCATTACAGTTATGCGATCCGAAACTTTTGTGACACACACACACACACACACACATATCGTATTATAGGGACCCTAAAACATGCTTATACACTAAAAACTCATCATTGAATTTTTTGACCAAAGACAATACCTTCCTTACCTAAAGGTGACGGAAGGTAAAAATACTGTATATTTCTCTTCTTTATACATGCTATTCTTCGGCATTGGCTTTAGATTATACCAGCAAATACCGCAGAGCGTACACTATAGGCAGATCACTGACCACACAAGCTTGGCTTGAGCCTTTGGAGATGGATTGAAACATATAATTAATAAAATTGGCAAAAAATTAAATATTTGAAATTTGGTTTTTAGAAACATTCCCCAGAGCTCCAAGTAGAATTCCAGTCGTACCACTCCAATTTTCTGTTGTTACCAAAGCCAACTGGACCATTCGAATGTGGGCGAAACTATGGCAACATAAACGCAGAAACGAATATAAGAAAAAAACACCTCGTAAATAAAATTTCGTTATTGGCTACAGTATTAACACCGAATCAAATTTTTACATTGGATGAAGACTATTAAATATTTAAATAACCTGAAATTTGAAAATATCAGGCAGTACAATATCTATTAGATATTTTACCATTAATTATTGAAATTTGAATAATATGTGGTCTGAAATAGTGTGACGTCAAAGTTTATACAACAAACTATTGCGTTTATTTATAAATATAGTAGATGGACATTTTTTTTCCTATTGGCTATGAAAGACACGTCACAAATGGAGGGTTGTTTTTTATTACTATTTTTCGCGCCAATCTTTTTATTTAATTATTTACGAAAATAACTCTACAGGGTTTAATAAAAATAAGTACATTAAATTTAACCAGTGATAGAAAACGTCGAGAGGAACAATATTTCTTAATAAATTATTTAAAAAAAATTGTTGTGGCCAGTACAATACCTTCCGTCAATCCTGTGTATAATGTATAAATTCCATACATAATTTTTCTTGCAAAAGATTCTAAATTTCCAGTAAAATTATTTCATAAACAAATTATTCAAATTGCACTAGACACTGACATCTTCTTTAGCTTTTCCCATTCGTTAGGGGTCGCTATTTTTGCGTGTCGTTATCATTCAGTTCCTTTTCTCTCAAGTCTTCTGCAATACTGTCCTTCCATCTTATCTTTGGTCTTCCTCTGTTTCTTCAACATTACTAAACTATTCATTCTTGTTCCAATATAATTCTTCATTTCTCCTCATGACATTTTCAAACCAATGTAATCATCTTTCTTGTATCTTTCTAGAAACTTGTAATACTAGAGTTATTTTCTTACCGTATCTTTCCGTGTTTTCCCCAACATCTACTTCAACATCCTCATCTCTGCCACATTAATTTACTTTTTATTGATACTGACATCTGTCAATTTGAATTATATGAATATATTAATAGTTTCCATGTTTAGCATAGCTGGCTGAATTATAAAATTTAATTTCTTTAAAATTCTTTAACTCTGTATCTATTGAATATGAAGTATAAAATCGTATAGAGAATAATATATTCTTTAAGTTATAATAACGTTAAAAGTCAATAAATCAAATTTAACTGTTAAATCTTCAAATGAGGGTACTTCCGGTTCACCAATTACAACCAAAATCTAATCACTTGTTCTTCTGGATGTAAACTTGAGGAATACGAAAAAAATAAAATTTTTGGAATCGTGGTATTGAAGTTATGGGATCCGGAACTTTTGTCACACACACACAGACACACATACATACAGACATCATCGTAAAAATGGTAAAATCGTATTATAGGGACCCTAAAACATGCTTATACACTAAAAACTCATCATTGAATTTTTTGACCAAAGACAATACCTTCCTTACCTAAAGGTGACGGAAGGTAAAAATCTTTCAGAACTCATATTTCAATTAAAATAATACAACCTTTTTTAGATTTATTTCTGTTTATTTATTTAAATACCAACGTTTCGGCAGTATTAACTACTGCCTTCTTCAGGGAACGAACAACAAATCAACAAATACATAAATAAATAATAACAAAAACATTAGCAACAGGAAACCAAGGTGACAATTAAAACATATTTAATATAGGAAGCCATGCACGACTAAGATCTAGACCGTCACAATGATTCAGATTATTACTCTTGGTTTTGAAAATTTCAAAGGCTTCTCTAATTAACCTGTTGTTTAGGTGTGTTGGTCTCGCTAGTATTTTTGTTTCTTCGAATACGGTGGAATTCTTCCAGGACATGCTCTGCAACTGAAGGTTTTTCTGGCTGGTTCAATCTGATCGAACGCTGGTGTTCATTCAATCTTGTAGAAATAGTTCTACCAGTCTGGCCAATGTAAACTTTTCCGCAGACACATCTGGTAAATCCCTGATGACTAAAGAGGGATGATGTTTGTAACTATTTTTGACATAAGGAAGCAAGGCAAACAATACGTCTCTTTCTTAGCATTGTTAATAGGTCTTTTCGGTTTCAGGCATCTTTCATCATTCTTCATAAAATAAATAAACAGAAATAAATCTAAAAAAGTTTGTATCATTTTTATTTAAAATACCTATTGAAAAATGTGAAACCGATTCATTTGCTATAAATTTTCACTAAGTTTGAGAATAAACATCCGAGCATCGAACTCGCTTATTTTTAGCTCTAGTTGGCTCTGTCTATCCTTCCGTATGTTTCTGAATCCGAAACGTATTTCAACGCCCACTTTCTACTTAAACAAATAAGCTTTGTCTTGTTCGCGTCATCAACTGTTTTTCATCTTTAACATAAACAATCATAACATGCCTAAGTATAAATGGGGACACGACAAAACTAACTACACAATTTTTTAAACGCGGTGCTAGCTAAATCATAATATACATTATGAATATTTGGTTATTTTTGTTGTATGTTTATTTTTCGATCGTGTTTGGGTTTTTACAATTTTGTTATATGTTGGGGTTATCTCGAAATTTAATTTGGATATTAGCTATTTAAATTATAGCAGTAGTGAAGGTAAAATATAATAAATAATAAACTAAAAACTAACTAAGTTTTAGCATCTCAACTGACTCGCTCCCCTCTTTCAGTAACTGCTTTTCTTAAATACTTTTTTATGCTTTCCTATTGCTTTATAATACAAGACAAATATTATTAGAGCATCGTTATATCCAGATTTAGTGAATAAGCATGTTTTAAGGTCCCTATAGGATCCGATAATAACATTTTTACGATGATGTCTGTGTGTGTGTATGAGGTTGTTGTATGTACGATTTCTCAAATTCTATACGATTAAAGACCTGTGTAACTACGGATTCCTTAATCTAACAGTAATGGGAAGAGTTGAATAGATTCTGGTAACAATTGGACAACCGGAAGTAGTAGTATTTTAACAAAAAGCTTCTAAAAATTATTTTTTGAATAGTTATCTTATAAATATTAAAAAACAAAATTCTTTATCCGACACATTTAAATTTTTTATTACACCTTCTATAGATTTGAAGATATAATCTATAAAATAATATGTTGTAGTAAATTTCATAACCTGCTCACAGCCCAAACATCTCCATGGGAACTACTTGATAAATTAAAATTTCTGTAATTGGCAGATAAACGTCACTAATGTCAGTGTCAAAAATTCAGAGATAGTACTGAAGGCTTTTTCTGGGATATTTAATATTTGTTATTGTATTATTAATTATATATTTAAAATTATAGGTATATTACATGAACCCTTCAGAAATAACGCCAATCCCGTTAATGAATTGGAAAAACCTCGAACATTTAGAAAAAATCTGATGTGACCAACACAGTACCTCCCGCCATTTACCTATGTATATAATTTTTATATTACTTTATAAATTTATCCATACAATATATAGAAAAAGTATTAAAGCAAACTTGTAGAAAATGAAATAATCTTTAATTTTTATAGTAACAAATTGAGAAAAAATTACATTTAAAGGTATTTTTTGAAGAAAAACTATCTTGAGCTTCAAGTAAACTGCCATTTCCGGTTATCCGATTGCCACCAAAATCTAATCAGATATTTTCCATATTAGAATAAGGTAGAAATACATGGTTTCAAAACTTTCTGAATGATAGTATTTGAGCGTATACACTATACAGGATCCACACATACATACAAACATACATACACACAGACATCATCGTGAAAATGTTAAAATTGGATTGTAGGGACCTTAAAACGTGGTCATTTACCAAAATCTCGATATGCGATTTTTAGCACGATCCCTATACCTCCCTTACCAAAGGTAGCGGGAGGTAAAAATGGAGAAAACTTGCTCATAGAATGAATTTAAAATTATAGAAAATACGTCAATATAAAGATTAGGTGTAATTAGATTTTTTTGTGTGTACAAGATTTAACATTTGTTGCATACATTGGATAATATATTTGTTAGACAAACAATTAATCCTCTGTTCTGTCTTTTGTATGTTACAGTTTTGCGCAAAGCTTTCGATGGTTTCGACCGGGACCATTCTGGTTCAATTCCCTGTGACATGGTGGCCGAAATCCTTCGCTTGATGGGCCAGCCTTTCAACAAACGGATCCTTGAAGAACTCATTGAAGAAGTTGACGCGGACAGTAAGCCTAACATATTATTTATCTTTTATAACTAATTTTGCAAAAAAAAAAAATTCATGACACAAACATATACAAGTATTAGATGTTAAATAAAATATTTGTCTGTGCAGAATCTGGAAGACTTGAATTCGGTGAATTCGTGACATTGGCAGCCAAATTCATCGTAGAAGAAGATGCGGAGGCCATGCAAAAGGAACTCCGGGAAGCGTTCAGACTATACGACAAAGAAGGTAAGACCGATAGCCTTTTGAAAATGGCATCCTTTCAAAAGTTTAATACTCTCTCAGTGAACTATATCAAAATGACGCATCCCGTTAAATCTTGGCTTGTCTCCAACTCAAAATGCATCAATTGCAGGCAAAGATACCATTTGTGCCAAGAGAAATTTACACCTTCCCAGAACATTAACATTCATTGCACTCGCTGTTGCAAACCTTTTTATGTGACGGATATTTGTGGACTTAGGAAAAATATTATTTGTTTATTTGGCCATTTGATCAAGTAGGAATTTAGGTGAATCATAAGAGTTATTGTTGTAATTGAAACTGATGCCAGAAAGAGTATAATTTAATTGGATAATAAAGTTTAAAAATAAGAATGTTTTTCGGAATCGAAAAACTTTATTGTTACCGATATTTTGTTGCAGGAAACGGTTATATACCCACTTCCTGTCTTCGTGAAATCCTTCGGGAACTGGATGACCAGCTCACAGACCACGAATTGGACATGATGATTGAAGAAATTGACTCAGATGGTTCTGGCACCGTAGATTTTGATGGTAAGTCAAATTAACAATACGAAGATGAATCAAATGTAAATGGGACTAAGTTTTTTTTTTAAACTTTACCGATGGGGTTTTCAAGGCAGTAAGTTTTGTTTACAAATTACTGATCAGTAAGTGATGTGGTACTGATCAGTAAGTGATGTGACTACCTACCGATCTGGAGGCGGTGAAAATTGCATAAATAAAAAATAAATGTACATTTTTTAAAGCTTTAACGATAACAAAACAACGATCATAGCTTACTTAAAAATGACAACTAATGTTTTTAAAATGTCAAAATAATTTTTAAATAATTCTAAACTTTAATTTGTTATTATTGGGACGATCGTGCAAAAATATAATAAGCATTGCGGGCATTAAATGCTTCTTACCGGTATCAGATGTATTGGAACTAATCCTCAACCGGTAAGGTGCATTTACTACCCTTAATACTTAAATAACTATAACTGCTTTTTTAAGATATCTTTTAAAAGTTGCAAATGTGGGTACTTCCGGTGGACCAATTATAATCAAAATCTAAACACGTCCTGCATATGGATTTAAACTTGACGAATATGAAAAAATTGTAATTTTTGGAGTTATGCGATCCAAAACATACAAACACACACTCACACACATACAGATATCTTCGCAACAATAGTAAATTCGTATTCACGGGACCCCAAAGCGTGCTTATTCATTAGAAATTCACTATTGAATTTTTTGACCAAAGACAATACCTTCCTTACCTAAAGGTGACGGAAGGTAACTAATCCTCAACCGGTAAGGTGCACTTACTGCCCTTAATACTTAAATAACTATTTTAATTCTGTGTTTATTTTAAAAAACATATTATTTTTCTACATAATCTTCCGCCCTAGAAACGCATTTTTCCCAACAGATTGGGAGCTTTTTAATCCCTTCATGGTAGAAACTAGCGGACCTTCATATAGCCATTGGAGCATAGACTCCTCCACCATACGGTCGTCGTAGAATCGATGGCCTCCTATCGCTTATTTGAGGGGCCCAAGACAGTGAAAGTCGTATGGTGACAAGTCGAGATTGTAGCGTGGATGTTCCAATAATATTGCGCATTAAATGTGCGTTGATCATTATGCGTTTATTAGTCATGAGATTCCGAATCGCCTCGATGTTGACTTCGGTAACGCACATCCTTTGGCGGCAATCTCTGATTCTCGACCGTTTCTCACCCTTTAGAGAACTCCTGGCCCTTCAACCTCCGCAAAATTTCGGTTGGACTTACGCCTTCCTTGGCCAAAAACTTGATAATAATCCGTTGCTCCACGGAGACATGCCTTTCTTGTTCGTTCATGGTTTTCTTTAATACTAAAGAGACCTAAGTGAATTGGGATCATGCCTACCCCTTCCTAACACACCAAGTTGTTAATCAACTGAAGTAGTGGCGTTGTCATGAAGCAAAATGACATTTTTAACAGTTGCTTTTTTCTTTTCTTTCGGTAGGACAATTTTTCAGTAAGTTGCAATAATATTGCGCATTAAATGTGCGTTGATCATTATGCGTTTATCAGTCTTCATGAGATTCTGAAACGCCTCGATGTTGACTTCGGTATCGCTCATCCTTTGGCGGCAATCGTGGCTCTGATTCTCGACCCTTCAGAGAACTCCTTATGCCGAGCAAAGACACGGATCTTTAAAAACGTGTTGTCCCTTCAACCTCTGCAAAATTTCGGTTGGACTTCCTTCCTTGGCCAAAAACTTGATAATAATCACATGCCCCTGCTAATCCATACGGGTCTATGGACTCCTCTGGAATTTAAAAAAAACAGTCCCGTTTATATTTGATTTACTTTCATATGTTCATTTTGAGTTTATTTCGCGAGTGATGCATCATTCAGATAGGAAAAAAGATGTTAAATTCTTTCAAATTAGTTTGTAATTCAATCCCCTGTCTCTGAAATGCATTTCAGCCGTCTAGCTAACTCGTACACTCGTAAACTTCAAAAATAACTCTCTATTTATACCTACGCGCAAATTAACGAGATGTTTTCTCTACGTCTCGTTTCCTCTGCTGTTGAGAAACGCTGGTATAGTCGACAAGCTTGGCTATTTATACTGAAAAAACATGTTGGGAAACTCTGAAACTATTGAGAAATTCTGAACATAATTCTGAGAGCGGTGTTCGTTGACGATTTCGCCTCCAGTTAATGTGTTTATGGTTAATGGAAGGCCTATTTGCTATTTATAAACGAACTATATTTGAACGCGGAGATGTAAAATGTGGTTTTAAATTACGGATTTCTGAAAATTAATACGCTTCTTGCTTCTTTTTCAATACAAATATTGCTATAGATATAGTTTGGTTAACATTATTTGGCGATTGACTTTTACATTTCCTTTCTCGAGATTGGATTTCGGTTCTTTTTAGCAACGTAATCTTTTGAATACAGTTGTTTCTCAAAAAACTATTAAATAAGAAAATTTTATAAATACCATTTTAGTTGTTCTCTAGAACGACATTTTAAACTCATTAGTTCAACAGCATTGTCGCAGTGAACATTGAAAATGTTGCAACCTGCGAACGAAAATTTTGAAGAATAATACCACCACCGCGAATCAAAAACGCAAACATCAGACGATGCAAAACTAATAGTTCTGAATGTTTTTTTTTAAAAGTGACGATAACGAGAGTGCGTCAATATAAAAAATCTGTTGTGGCCAGCACAATACCTTCCGTCATTCTCGTGTATAATGTATAAATTCCATAATTTTTCTTACAAAAGATTCTAAATTTCCAGTAAAATTATTTCATAAACAAACTATTCAAATTGCACTTGACACTGGCATCTTCTTCTTCTTTAGCTTTTCCCATTCGTTAGGGGTCGCTATTTTTGCATGTCGTTCTCATTCAGTTCCTTTTCTCTCAAATCTTCCGCAATACAGTCCTTCCATCTTATCTTTGCTCTTCCTCTGTTTCTTTAATGTTCTATTACTAAACTATTCATTCTTGTTCCAATATAATTCTTCATTTCTCCTCATGACATGTTCAAACCAATGTAATCGTCTTTCTTGTATCTTTCTAAAAATTTGTAACACTAGAGTTATTTTCTTACCGTATCTTTCCGTGTATTCCCCAATATCTACTTCAACATCCTCATATCTGCCACATTAATTTACTTTTTATTGATACTGACATCTGTCAATTTGAATTATATGAATATATTACTAGTTCCCAAGTTTGGCATAGCTGGCTGAATTATAAAATTTAATTTCTTTAAAATTCTTTAACTCTGTATCTATTGAATATGAAGTATAAATTGTAATCAAATCGTATAGAGAATAATATATTCTTTAAGTTATAATAACGTTAAATGTCAATAAATCAAATTTAACTGTTAAATCTTCAAATGAGACTACTTCCGGTTGACCAATTATAACCAAAATCTAATCAGTTGTTCTTCTGGATGTAAACTTGAGGAATACGAAAAAATTATAATTTTTGGAATCGTGGTATTGAAGTTATGGAATCCGGAACTTTTGTCACACACACACACACACACACACACACATACATACAGACATCATCGTAAAAATGGTAAAATCGTATTATATGGACCCTAAAACGTGCTTATTCAGTAAAAACTTATCATTGAATTTTTTGACCAAAGACAATACCTTCCTTACCTAAAGGTGACGGAAGGTAAAAATCGCCAAATAATTTTAAACAATCTATATATCGAAGTTGAAACTGTCACTATTGTCTGTATGTATTTCTAAGTATTAAACAAATTTCATTTTATTATAAAACAATAAGTTTGCAATATGTTTTGGGCACATATTTTACCTGAAATTTCGACGGAACTTCTATGGGCTCCTCGTGGTCTCGTGGTGCATTTGGCCACGCAGATAAAGTGCCCTTTTTAGCGAGGGAGATTACCTTAGGGTGTCAACATAAAAATGAAATAGCATTTCAAGATAAAAGACGTAATTTTATTGTGTAAAATACAAAATGGTACATTTGATATTACTACTCATAATATGAACATCAAAAATAATTTAACATCTAGACTCTAGACAATAAAATCTGTGATATCTAATATTATTAAGAATATAAGCTTTTCATATAATCTATTGTTTCATTGTGTTTCAGAATTCATGGAGATGATGACTGGGGAGTAACACCACGTCTTCAGAGATTGTGTTATGTTATTATTTACTATTCTTTACCGTTGTGCGATCAAGAATCAAGACACTAAGAGTTCAAGAGTGGTGCATTTCTTGTTTATAATAAACAATTGAATGTGTGATAGGAAACTATGTAAGCTGGATAATTTCTGTATAGTTAGATATAATTTTTCACTAATTTGTATGTATTATATTTTCTCTTTATTATTTACAATAAATAAATAGACATACTTCGTTGACTAGATTTATTATTTATTAACTGTTCAAGAAAATATTTGGGGCATACGATCATAGGCTCATAATAGTTTGGTCGGTTTCAACAAATTATAAATCCTACGCAAATGGTTAGAAATTTTTACAAATTCGACTCATTTAAAATACAGTGCTTTTAATTTTACGATGATGAAAGATGTCCGATCAAGGTCATCTACGAACTGTATGAATTCAGATTTTGCTCCGCCCATTATGACAAATTCAGTAGTGTCGTTTGCTTAGTTTTCATGAGGGTACATAAGATACTACTTTTATTTTATTATTATACAAATATATTACAATAAAAGCATTCAAAATTCAAAAATAAATCAACTGGTAAGTTTATGAGCAAATGTAAAACCAAATATGTGAAAAATAAGATAATGACACAATGTCTGTAATGTATCTGAATTAATAAATAAACTTACGTTACAGCGAAAGTATTATCAACAACGAGCATCGTTTTAAAGTGGAATGTCCTAACTTAGTCGAAACAACACGAATTTTTGAAAGACAAGCGTGTTATGTCCATCCTTATCGCACACGCCTTATAGCCTTTGCAAAGGAAAGAGATAAATGTATGCCAATTTGTTAATTCGTTCATGGTACAGATGACCTTGATAGGGCATCTTTAAAAAAAAATACTGTACAGAGTGTGTTAGCCATGGAATTTAAAACAAGGGATGAACAAAAGCGTAACGTTTTATACGTGAAATTATTAGTATTTATTTTGACAATCATTATTTTGACACAGACGAAATAAAACGTTACACTTTTGTTCGTCTCTTGTTTCTAATTCCATGGCTAATACTATTAAATTGTAATTTCGTGAATTTCCAAATTTTATTTCTGCAGTTATGAAGCAGCCGAAATGTTTTTTATTTATTTTTAATTGGGATGTCCAGTAAAATTTTTGAAAGATGTCCGATCAAGGTATCTACGAATTGTATGAATTCAGATTTTTGCTCCGCCCATTCTGACAAATTCAGTAGTGTCGTTTGCCTAGTTTTTGTGAGCGTACTAAGATACTACTGTTATTTTATTATTATAAAAATATATGTTACAATAACAGCATTAAAAAATCAAAAATAAATCAACTGGTAAGTTTATTAGCAAATGTAAAACCAAATATGTGAAAATTAAGATACTGACACAATGTCAGTGACACTGACAGGAAATAACATTATTCGGCTATGAATCAAGGTAATGTATCTGAATTAATAAATAAACTTACGTTACAGCGAAAGTTTTATCAAGAACGAGCATCGTTTTAAAATGGAATGTCCTAACTTAGTCGAAACAATATGAATTTTTGAAAAACAAGCGTGTTATATCCATCCTTATCGCACACGCTTATAGTCTTTGCAAAGGAAAGAGATAAATGTATGCCAATTTGTTAATTCGTTCATGATACAGATGACCTTGATCGGACATCTTTCAAAAAATTTACTGTAGAATTTTTTTCTTTACAACATCCATTTGAAACTTTTTGTTTAAAATAATTAGGGGAGCAATGAGCACGGAAAAACTGATTTCCCATGTTAAACGCCTATGATTCACTTTTCGTGCCTGTAATGACAATTTATACACATAAGCCGTAACGTGACGTACCGTGCATACTCCACACACGATGCGTGCATCAAGCCACATTTATACCAGCGTGGTATAAGTTAGCAAAGGAGGCTACCTTCCTTTGTCCTTCGTGAAAGATCGGGATGATTCGTGACCGCTGCTGCTAAACCACAGACCATCTAAACGATAAGCAACTGCGGTGGCGGCAACGGTGTGCGGCACACAGTTATAGATAATTTTTAAAACTTCCTCCCTTTCCTTGAGGTAAGCCTTCTCTCCGACGACAAATGTCACGAGCAGCCACTGCTTGCAAGGTAGGTTCTTCAGTATACACACTGGATTTTTACGATTTATATTGTAACAGAAGTAAAGGGTCTCGGTAGAAGTTAAATCTAGCCTAGATTAAAGGCCGGACGAACTATTATCACCCGCCATGTGGCCTACAGTTATTCAAGATTTAATAATAGGTTTTATAATTTGTTGAAAAATGTAAACCGACCGAATTATTATTGGTCTGGGTTAATTGTACGACATACAAAATCTGCTCGTACTAGCATGTTATAAAATAATTGCATTTTTTTTAAAGTTTTGTATACTATATATTTGAGATATTTCTCAGGTACCAAGGTTTACACAAATGTAAGTACCCTTTTTTATTTTTAAGATAAAAATTAAGCAAATTTTATTAAAATAAATTAATTTTATACTTTTTTAATCACTACAATAACAGTTTATTCGTAAGGGATGATGCCTAAAATTTGAGATCATTATTTGAAAGACTGTACCAAAAGCTACTACAGACCATACGATGTAACTTGGCGAGGCAAAAGAATGTAATTCAGTTCACTATGCCTAAGTTGCGTTTTGTCAAATATTTACTTTTACGAGGGTCACTCAATAAGTAAAGAGACAAATTCTATAATTTTAAAACTATTCAATGAATGTGTACAATCTTTTCAGGGGTGTTAGTTGGCAACCTTGGGATATGCTCTGATCAGCTGTTTCATCATTTTATGTCAACATAACCTCAAAATTTTCAGTTCACCATGGCAAGTCCACTAGAAGATTGCACCTTAGAAGAGCAGCGCTCAGTCATTAGATTTTTAGTCGCAGAAGGTGTAAAACCAAGTGAAATTTTTTCTAGAATGTTAATACAGTACGGTAAAAGTTGTATGAACCGTGCGAATTTTTACAAGTGGGTTGATCGGTTTAAAAGTGGCCGAACAAGTGTAGGTGATGAACCCCGAACTCACAGGGTCCAGTCTATTGCGATTTCCTTGAAGATCAGCGAACTATCAATAGCCAATACTACTCTGAGATGCTAGAACACAAAGTTAGACCAGCTATCAGGAGCAAACGCCGTGGACTCTTGTCAAAAGGAGTCATTCTTCAGTACGATAACGCCCGCCCTCATACAGCCCAGCTGACCCGTGATAAGCTTCAAGAATTGGGTTGGGAGGTCTTAAAGCCTCATCCTGCCTACAGTTCCGACCTCGCCCCATCTGATTTTTACCTGTTTGGACCACTCAAAGACGCCCTACGTGGAAAAAGATTTGCTAACAATGAGGAAGTTAAGGAAGCGGTGCAAAAGTGGCTTCGGGGTAAATCGAAAGAATTCTTCGCCAAGGGAATTAGGAAGCTGCAAGAAAGATGGGACAAGTGCATAACTGTGGGGGGTGATTATGTTGAAAAATAGCCTTAATTTTGAAAGATTGAAATAAACCGTTTTTGAGCTATAGCCATTTGTCTCTTTACTTATTGAATGACCCTCGTACTTCGATGCCGCACAGCTTCAGAAATGAAATAGTGATTTTACAATGTTTTATTGCCTTACACAAAGCAAATTTCACCCTAATACACTCAAACTCGGGGTGTCAGATACTTTTCAACCCAAGAAGTGTTATATTCATACACAAGCGTTGGTGCATTTTTTTTTCAATAGCAATAGAAATTTTATTTTCTTAACTTAATTAGTTTAAAAAATAATTAATTATAATATGATTTATATAATAAATAATTCATTCCAATATTACAAATATTTTTTTGTATAATTTCTTTTTTTTTGTAATATTCGTAATTTTATTGAACTTCATTCTTCTTCGGTACGCCTATGGATTTTATAACTTCCCCATTACCGCAGTGATAATATGAATTGCCCCAACTCGCCAAGTTACATCGTATGGACAGTATATATCGCTACATTAAACGTTTTTTCAAAACACAAGCTAGACTTGGGTAGAAAAGCCACAATAATGATGAGCAATTTAACAACAAATCTGGAATCTCAACAAGAATGCTGGCTAAAATATTTAACAGTACTAAAAGCTGGAATTACGATGATCGTAACAGAACGGAATGTAACGTAACGTGATGGGACGTAATCGTAACGCAAAATCTTGAACACATGCTTGCGTATGGAACTGATTACGATTGCCATGACGTGTTGTAACGTAACATAAGAACTAATAGGAAAGTTCCCTGTATAGGCTTGCGTAATGCGTACGCGTACCAAAAAAGTTGGACCTCAAATTTCAGGCATCATCCCTTAGTTTATATAAGTTCCAAATATATATTTATTGCATTAAAGATATATGTGATGAAATTTTAATAAATTAATAGTTAAAACTAATAGATTTCGATGAAAAATTAATTTTAAATTTCACAATTTTTAAAAATTTATTAAAATTTGAACATGCATTAATAACATTATGTATATGTAAGACCAAAAGGGCATTAATATTTTAAAATACTATCATTTAATTGGCACGGCCATGGCAAATTATGCATCTAACAGTCTAACATCCAAAGTGCAAAAAATTGGCACTAAAATACGTATTGCAAGCTTAAAAAGACCCTTAACTTAACCTATAAATATAAGAGGTACGTGGTATCATAAGCTGTCATTTGGTTTGGAATAGGTTAGAATTGGCAAAAAATGAAAGAATCCTACGAAAAAAATACATTTACAACCATATTTCAACCTAGCAAAAATTCATTTTAGATAGTTTAAATCTTGACATGCTTCTAAGAATCATTTTCTGAGGGTAGTTTCAGCGATATAAAAGTTTTGTTCCCAGTTAGAGAAATTACCAGCGGACAACTTACGGGGGGAGGGGGGAGCTTGCTTGTGCAGAATAAGAAAAATTATCTTATTATGACTTAATATTGATGTACGTTTTTATGGGCCAAATTTTTGAGACAACATTAATGGCACAATAAAAATTACAAAGTAACGACTAATTTCATCAGTTTACAACTTCTGAGTGAACTCTACAAGCACAACAAGTAACCACAGACGCGTTTCGCACTATTTGGTGGTCATCATTGTCCGGTCCACAATCAGTGTACTCTTGAAATAGAGACAACGATTCGTAGTGCTGACTGTGATCATATGATCATCTACGATGGTAAAAACCTGTAAAGGTGAGTACCCACAGAGCTCTCTACCGACAAATAGTACGAAACGCGTCTGTGGTGGTTCCACTGGAGTTGACTCAGAAATTGTAAACTGTTGAAATTAGACGTAACTTTGTAATTTTTATTACATTGTTTGTTTGACGGAGAAATTCGCAATTTGCTTGCTGCAGTTTGCACTTGTATTAATAGGCACCATAAGAATTTTCTATGGTCTCTGGACAAATTATTTAGATAATTTATAAAAGGTTTTTTTTATGTAAAATAACGTGGTCAAATTAGATTTTTTCAAAACTTATTAATTCTCGATATAACAAACAATTTTTAAATGGGAACATATGTTAAAAAAGTCTTATTTTTTTCCTTATTACATAATCTTTTGTTTTAAACATGAATAAAATATGAATTAATATTTTTTTGGGGGAGAAAATTATTAGTTATTTTGATTCTATATGTATTAATTAAATTTTCAAAATTATTTTTAATCAATTGTTTTCTGATCAGTTAATTAATTGTTTGGAGTTATACTTGACTTTAACACAATTCAAAATATGTGATTTATTATGCTTTCTGAAGTATATAAATTAGAAAAATGAGTAGAAATAAAGAAAATAACATTAAAAATAAACAAATGATGATATGTAATTTATTTTTTCAATTGTTTCTTGATAAATTTTCACCCCAAAAAAATAATGGTATTACTTTCAACATATGTAGCTCAAAAACAAGAGACGATAGAAAATTCGGAAGTAGCAAACGTGACGTCACAATAGCAAGAATAGTGCAAAATGAAAAATTAGGAAATATTTAAATTTATTGATGAAATAAACAGGTTGCAAATTGGTTGTAAATGTACCAAATCTTTTTAAACTTAGACAAACTTAAAAAATTGAGGAAATTCATTCGTTATCTCTTTAACAAGTTGTTGGTCTGTCCTGCTAAATTCAGATTCTTCGCAAAATATCCTGGTGAAACATTTATGTATATCTTCATATCTGTGGCGATGCTCACCATAATTTGTGTTGCGCATAACTCGACGCGATAATTCGAGATATTGTTGACGTTTCTATAAATAAATTAAGGGTTCAAATCCTATATTCTATATAGTGAAAATAAATTGAAGTAATGGTTGGTTATGTACAATGGAGTGCTAGTGTTTTGTGCGTTCTTTGATGTATGGTGAAAAGAAACATGTATATTTAAAAAAATAAAATACGATTTTGAATATTTTTATATGCCTTTCAAACACGGTTACATATAGGATAACGCGGTTCGAAACTTGAATTGGACAGAATGAGCTCCGTTCCATATTTCACCCCCCACCACAGTCTATGAACCATTGCGCTTCTTAACCCAACTGTTACGTAAGAGAAGACAGACTGTATGGTTGTATCTACGAGGTCTGGCTATTAAATAACGAGACTGCTTATGAAAAAGTTTTATTTTAAAAAATATTTTATAATCGAATGCTCCCCTTCAATGTACTCCCCTCCCCTCGCCACACACCGTTCCATTCGTTTTTTTCCATTGGTCAAAGCAATGTTGGAAGTCTTCTTTTGTAAGAGCGTTTAGGAGCTCCGCCGATTTTCGCTTCACTTCTTCCATCGATTCGAACCGGTCTCCTTTTAAGGCAGACTTGATCTTCGGATACAGAAAAAAGTCACACGGTGCTAAATCAGACGAGTACGGCGCGTGTTCGAGCACTGGAGTGCCTCTAGCGGCTAAATAACGCCTTGTTTTTCCACAACTCCGGCCGTTTCTTACGAACTCGTTCTCGCAGTGTAGCCAAACTTTCAAATAGTAAGTTTGGTTTACAGTTTAACCCTTGGGAACCCATATGGTCACTGTTTGCGGAGTTGAAACAGAGACAGGTCGACCTGGACGTTGGTCATCTTCGATGCTCTCTCGGCCTTCAGAAAACCGTTTATGCCATTGGAAAATAGGCGCACGAGATAGAGAATTCTCACCATAGGCCTCTTTCAACAACTTATAGCACTCAGTCGGAGTTTTTTTTTAATTTAACGAGAAATTTCACATTGATCCGTTCGTTTCTAACCTCTATAGAAAAAATACTACTACAGCGACAAAAACGTGTTTTCGTACCGGAATAGTAGACACTTCCAGCTATCCAACGCTGCATTCGTTTCCTTCCCCTATCCCTTTAGGACGCCTTCTGCGCGCGCAGTTTCGTTATTTAATAGCCAGACCTCGTATATAGACAGAATGGGCTCCGTTCCATATTTCACCCCCCACCACAGTCTATGAATTATTGTGCATCTTACCCAACTGTCAGGTCAGAGTAGACAGACTGTATGGTTGTATCTATAATATTCTACCGCGACCCGCGTATAATACGCGTAATCTACAGTTTCTTTGAATCGTAATTATATTTGTGTTCTGTGAAATATATTTAGAATTGTATTTACTTAAAATTTGAAGTAAATATTTAGAAATAAGAGTAATACAAAAAAATCTTTTTATAAATACGGTTCATTACGCATTTGGCAAAATGTCTAATATTGTTTTTCCGGCTAATTTAAAAGATAATTTGCTCATTTGCAATTTAAAATGTAAAAGTCGTAATAAATTTTATTTGATGTTACAGCACTTAGTAAGGCACATTTTTTTAATTAATTAATTTTAGTTTTGTGTTAAATGACTTGGCGAAGACTAAATTCATATTTTGTCGTTTATTTATGATGATATAAATCTAACAATAACATCGTTTTATGTGTTTGAGCATTGGTGTACCTACTAAATAATAAATGGAGCCATAAACAATTATCGAAATTCAAAAAAAAATCTATGTTAAAATTGCCCAGCAAATATCTCGCTTATTTATTAAGCTAGTTATTTCTTTCATATAACATGATTTATACAGCAACATGTAAGCTACTTGATGACGGATGTACATTCATGATACCACTTCCGGTTTATTAGTAATTAATATCAACTTTGAAATTTCAAATGGAACATACTATTTTTTTTACAAATTTGAAAAGTACATCAAATTTGCTTTACAATCATGTAAAATAATCCATATGTTACATTATTAAAAAGTAAAATGGCGGGCACTTTTTTATACACCTAGTCAAAAAGAGAATTGTGAGCCGTGACTGTGGCTTGAAATAAAACAATTAACTAAAACAATAATTTAATACATTTGAGCGACGTGTTATTGGAACAAATTGTTTAATTCGGTGGCCTGCTCGTTCTCCCGATATGACCCCCACTTTTTTTATGGGGCTACGTGAAATATTTTGTTTATAAAGAACCAGTAAACACATTAAACGAACTGAAGAATAAAATTGAAGCGGCAATTGAATCTTTATCTGCAGACCAAATAGAAAGGGCTACTTGTTCTGTTTCAAAACGTTGTGAAAAATGTTTTAAAGAGGCTGGGAGTCATTTTCAATATTTGTTGTTTTTAAGTGTTCCTTATTCTTATTTTCTGTATTATTATGACAAAAAAAAATATTTCGTTTAATAATAATAGTTACAATTGTTTTATTTCAAGCCATACTCATGGCTCAGTATTCTCTTTTCGACTAGGTGTATAAAAAAGTACCCGCCATTTTACTTTTTAATAATGTAACATATGGATTATTTTACATGATTGTAAAGCAAATTTGACGTACTTTTCAAATTTGTAAAAAAAATAGTTCCATTTGAAATTTCAAAGTTGATATTAACTATTAATAAACCGGAAGTGGTATCATGAATGTAAATCCGTCATCAAGTAGCTTACATGTTGCTGTATAAATCATGTTATATTAAAGAAATTACTAACTTAATAAATAAGCGAGATATTTGCTGGGTCTACTACAATATAACAGCCTGTACAGTAAAATTTTTGAAAGATGTCCGATCAAGGTTGTCTACGAATTGTATGAATTCAGATTTTTGCTCCGCCCATCATGACAAATTCAGTAGTGTCGTTTGCTTAGTTTTTATGGGGGTACGTAAGATACTACTGTTATTTCATTATTATAAAAATATATATTACAGGAAAAACATTCAAAATTCAAAAATAAGTCAACTAGTAAGTTTATAAGCAAATGTGAAACCAAATATGTTAAAAATAAGATACTGACACAATGTCAGTGTAAGTGACTCTGACAGAATATAACGTTATACGTACGGCTATGAATCCAGGTAATGTATCTGAATTAATAAATAAACTTACGTTACAGCGAAAGTATTATCATCAACGAGCATCGTTTATAAATGGAATGTCCTAACTTAGTCGAAACAATATGAATTTTTTAAAGACAAGCGTGTTATATCCATCCTTATCACACACTCTTACAGCATTTGTAAAAGAAAGAGATAAATGTATGCCTATTTGTTAATTCGTTCGTGATACAGGTGCCCTTGAGCGAACATTTTTCAAAAAATTTACTGTATATATATCTTTACGATACATTTATTTATCATTATTTATTTAGAACTTTAATATATCTATTTGATGCAGAGATTTAACTTTCATTGATCATTATATCTTTGTACAAAGTTTCATAAAAATTGTTTATAGGCCTATTGATAAAAAAGTTATAAATCCTACCTTATCGCCTGCAGATAAGTCAGATAGCTGCCTCACTACAATGTCAATAAGAACTTTAATGTCATTGGTGTAGAAAAGTGCAGCTGTACTAGATTTTCCAAACATATCTATAAAAAGCTTTAACAAGGAATGGGGAGGGGCCGGTTCATGATCAAAAATCCTAACAGGATCTTCTGAAAATTAAACGAAGACATCCTATTCAATCACTCATCTTTCGCCTCATCCATATTCACACCATATATCTATTAACTAATATATTGCTAATACTCCTATCCTTATGTTAGATATCCACAATATATTAGTTAATAATGTTTCACACAATCAAATTTAAATTTAAGGTGATTGTGAATATACCTGTAATATATATTTTTTATTACCTTCTCTGTTGAGAAGTAACAGAATTTTTTCTGTAAAAGTCTTGGCTGTATTTTTTTCAGAAAGGGCTTTAAGGACCACATTATCATTCGTACTTTTAAACTGTAAATTAAACGCTAGTACAAAGTTTAAGAATAGATCTGGAATTTGTTCGTCTATGTCTGTATCTGGCGGACATTCTATAGAATTTAAGATGAACAGAAGAAAATCTGATCCTAGTTGTTCTGAAATAAATTAAACAATATTGTTTTTAGAAAGTGGTGGTTTTTCTTTTAAAATGCATTTACGTGGTTGCGTCAAAAAGTACCCGGAATTGTTGCCTAGAGCCTCTAGAGGCAAGCAGGTGATTGTTGGAGGGATTTTTTTTTAGTTAGTGTCTGCGAAAGCTGCAGATTGTTTCTCACAATGTGTTTTTTTCGTGAGAATATGAGAATCACTGATTTACAGGAAATTAAGGTAGTTGTCACTCGAGTGTACCTATTCAAAAACTTGTTCTATGTTCAAAAAAATTAAGCTAATGCAGTTTATATTTGCAATAACTTATATTTTTTAACATTATATTATATATGGGGTCTCGTGGCCGTGTGCCTGAGTGTCAGGTCGCGAATCTGGGGACCCAGGTTCGATTCCGACCGACGCCAAAAATTACATCGCATTTTAATGGCACAAAATTGACCCCTGTGGCGCACTCTCCACGCCAGCAATGAGTGCCCGTGAGGTGACGCCTGGTAAGCGCCCGCACGGTACAAATATTCTATCATTACCGATATCTATGTATGAGGCAGATTGGCACACCCAGCAATGGGTAATATGCCGTGATGAAATATTTATTTATTTATTTTATATTATATACACAGATTGCATCAAAATAGTTAAAAGCTAATATCAAACACTGTAACAGATGAATTTTCTTTATTTTTCCGTAGAAAAGTTTTTTGAACTGTACCACTCGCACTAATACATACACAAGTGTCGTATTTGAATATACTCACATTAAAATATGAATGTTGAAGAATAACTGTGGCAACGTCGCACCTAAACATTTATTGATACATTCGGGTATAAAAGTAATAAGATATTTTGAGATATAATACTAATTCTAAACTACAAATGGAAACTGCAAAACAATTTAACATATTTCTTTCTTAAAATTACAAAAGTAGTATTATACTGTTTAAAGTTTTCATGCTTTTCACGTAAAATACCAATTTAAAATTCCTTCGGATGTACGTCTGAAATTCCTTTAACCAAAGATCACCTCTTATTCGCTAATACCAAGCGGGTGTTAACTCAACTGATACTCCATCTGAAACGCTTGTACATGGTTGTCAAGTATAATTCTACCTATTTATCGTATCTTCAGATTATAATTTTCTAGAGGCAATAAAATTAAAATCTGGATGGTAAATAATTTTCAAATTTTTACATAAAATCCGTTAATTAGTTTTCTATAACATACTATTCGATTAAATGTCGGTATGGATATAAAAGTTATAATTTAAAATGTTGTGTTTATTTTGCCATTTCCTATTCTTCATGTGTTAAAAGGGCCAAATTTAATTGCAAATATCTCAGGTACCGCGTGGTAAAACTTGGAGAGCAGGTAGATGTACTTAAAATTTCAATTAATTCCGGGTAAAATGATTTCATGATATAACTACCTTAATATAAAAATATTGTACTATTTTTCAATAAGATTTTATTGACAAATTCCAGGATCGTTTTGACGCTACCTCGTATTAAATTGTGTTACACTACATACCTAAATGCGTTATGGGCATCTGTTCTCCCATAGAAAATATCATTGTTAGTAAAAGACACGAGTAATTTAGTTTTGATATGTTACGCGGATTGGCTTTCATATCTCTGTAAAAATAATATAAATTCTACCACACTGTGTATATTTGGACACGCACCCTAATGGCAGATGATAATGTCAATATGTGTCGTAACAAACCTTGCCAATTCCATTGGTAACACGCTTCCTAGCATGATACCAACTACAGTGGCGTCCAAACTGCACATAACACCAAATGCTTGTAGTAGCAATTGCCTTATTGACCACCGTACTTCCATCTGGTAGTATTGCACCAACGTAAAAACCGAATGGTATTGCTCGTCTGCTAATACATGTCGACTGATGCTTGGATCTGCATTTGACTATAGACAAAACATTTCAACTTGTTTTAGAACTGCAGGCATAAATACTTGATATTCTTAAATACAATAACATCTTCCGACCTTTGGAGGGTTAGTTGGTGGTCGGTATGTGGTTACAGTCCTGTACGGGTGTTTGTGATTGTGTCAATAAAAAAAGACAAGCAGTTTGCAGTAATTAAATGAGAGTGGTAAGACTCACAGTCATTCTAATTAATGAAAAGGTATAGTGTTCCGGTATGGATCACCAGATGCTAGATTGATTATGTATTATTTGTTTGTGCCGTAAACATATGTAGCATTTTCTTAATTATCTGAAGGGTTGCCTGGGACAACCCTGAGTACATAGAGCCTTATGCTCCACTAGGGTACCAATGCGAGGCTGAGATTCATGAGGTCTGGGTCCCACTTATGCCCGTAAGCTCTCACATTGGGTCTGGGACCTATGGGCTACTTGAAGGTCTAGTTCTGGGACCTCAACATGTCTGAGAGATGCATAGGTGACTACGGTAACACTATTGGAGAAACTTTGAGGTCCATGACAGATCTGGAACCTACATATGGCCGTAAGCTCTCAACTCTCACAATGGGCGACTTGGAGGTCTAGTTCTGGGACCTCAACATGTCTGGGACATACGTGACTACGGTGAAACTAGTGGAGAAACACCAAATGGGAGGCTGAGGTCCATGAGAGGTCTGAAACCTACTTATGGCCGTAAGCTCTCACAATGGGTCTGGAATCTATGGGCCACTTGGAAGTCGTGTTCTGAGACCTCAACATTTCTGGGACATTCATAGGTGACTACGGTAACACTATTGGATAAACACCCAATGGGAGGTTGAGGTCCATGAGAGGTCTGAAACCTACTTATGACCGTAAGCTCTCACAATGGGTCTGGAACCTAAGGCCCACTTGGAGGTCGAGTTCCGGGACCTCAATATGTCTGGGACATGCGTAGGTGATTACGGTAACACTTTTGAACGAACACCAAATGTGAGGCTGATATCCATGAGAGGTCTGGAATCTACTTATGGCCGTTAGCTCTCATAATGGGTCTGGAATCTATGGCCCACTTGGAGGTCGAGTTTCGGAACCTCAACATGTCTGGGTCATGCGTAGGTGACTACGGTAACACTATTTGAGAAACACCAAATGGGAGGCTGAAGTCCATGAGAGGTCTGAAACCTACTTATGGGCGTAAGCTCTCACAATGGGTCTGGGACCTATGGCCCACTTGGAGGTCGAGTTCCGGGACCTCAATATATCTAGGACATGCGTAGATGATAACGACTATTGAAGAAACACCAAATGGGAGGCTGAGATCCATGAGAGGTCTGAAATCTGCTTATGGCCGTAATCTCTCAACTCTCACAATGGGTCTGGGACCTATGGGCCAATTGGAGGTCGAGTTATGGGACCTCAACATGTCTGGGACATGCGTGACTACAGTAACACTATGAGAGACTGAGGTCTATGAGAGGTCTGTAACCTGCTTATGATCGTAAACTTTCAGCTCTCACAATCTGTTTGGAATCTGGCCACTTGGAGGTTGAGTTCTGGAACCTCATCATGTGTGGGACATGCGTAGATGACTACGGTAATACCAAATGGGAGGCTGAGGACCAAGAGATGTCTGGGGCCTACTTATGGCCATAAACTCTTAGCTCTCACAATCTGTCTGGAATCTATGGGCCACTTGGCGGTCGAGTTCTGAGACCTTAACATATCTGGGACATGCGTGGATGATAACTGTAACACTATTGAAGAAACACCAAATGGGAGGCTGAGGTCCATTAGAGGTCTGTGAACTGCTTATGATCGTAAACTCTCAGCTCTCACAATGGGTCTGGGACCTATAGGTCATTTGGAGGTCGAGTTCTGAGACCTCAACATGTCTAGATGACAACGGTAACACCAAATGGGAGGCTGAGGTCCTTGAGAGGTCTGTGACCTGCTTATAATCGTACTCTCAGCTCTCACAATGGGTCTGGGATATATGGGCTACTTGCAGCTCCAGTTCTAGAACCTCAACATGTCTGGGACATGCATAGGTGACTACGGTACTGCTTTTGGAGAAACACCAAATCGAATGCTGAGGTCCATAAGAGCTCTGGGACTTACTTATGGCCGTAAGTTCAGCCCACACAATTGGTCTAGAACTTATGGGCCTCTGAGGGAGGGGGCTAGCTCTGGGAGTTCAACATGTTTGGGACATGTGTAGGAGGCTGAGATCCACGAGAGATCTGGGATCTATGTGTGATCGTAAGCTAAGCTCTCATAATGGTTCTGCGACCCATGGAACTGTGGAAGCTCAACAAGTCTGGGACATGTGTGCCGTTAGTAATAAAACACCAGGCTAGGGATCTCAAGGACAAATAACACTTACGTATTCCTGTTCCTTACATATGCAGACTTGATTAAATATAAGTTATATTTGGTCTACCGGAAGTACTCTCATTTGAAGATTTTAAGTTTTTTTTTATACAACATATTCAATGGATATAAAGTTAAAAAATATAAAGGAATTAAATTTATGGGGTTACGTGGCCGCGTGTCTGAGTGTGGTCGCCAATCTGGGGAACCGGGTTTGCTTCACCGACGCCAAATATTTCGGATTTTAAATGGCACAAAATTGTACCCTGTGGTGTACTCTGCACGTAATGAGTGCCCGTGAGATGACCCGCACGATTCAAATATTTCATTGAGACGGTGAAAAGAAGTCGGTTTAGTTAGTGTCAGTACGTCGGCTTGTCTATTACCTATTATAAACATCTTAAACTCACCAATATGGAAATCAATTCACTAATATACTCCATAATAACACCTTCATCTTCGTGTAGCATCCAACTTCTTTGTTGTTCATCCTCTTTACATTCTGTTAATTCCTTAAAAATAAGTCTCAACCTACTAGCATCATGCGTATTATCAATCAAGGTCTCTTCCGCTGTCAGTCTCGTTTGGGACAACGTCAAAATATTCTTCAAATGCGGCGTTACAACTGGCGGCAGCAACTCTGTTAGACTTGATATTACTGACGTCACTGCGACAAGAGACATCTCGTGACTAAGTTTGGTATTAACGCGAACGTTCTCGACAAGTTCATACACGTCGGATGGTTTTATTTTTCGGGGTTGGATTTCTTGATTAATATTTTCTAGGGAGCTTTTATGGGAGATGTCAGTTTGGCCGTATTTTAAGTCAGGCATTGTTGTCTCATCGCTGGATGTTGTTGAGAATGTTGTTGTGCTGCGCATATCTTTTGTATGAAGTATTTCATCGTTTGTTGTTACTGTGGTATGACTTGTTTCGGATAGTTGTAAACCTTTGATGTTTATTTCTGTTTGTCTGCGTTTTTCGCGTAACCGAGATAATAATTCTTGTTTGTCTAAATTTGTAGATTTATCGTTTTGTAATATGGTAATGCAATCATCCAAAAATTGTAACAAAAATGAAGGACTAACTTTTATTTTTTCGACATAATTTGAAGGGACGAAACCTATTTCGCCTTTTTCATTTATAACTTGCCACCAGTTCCGTTGTTTTGTGTTAGTTTGATGCAAAATAAAAAAGTCGTTTTCTCTAAAACTTAAAGTTTTCGCGAAAGTTGCTTTGAAATCGTATAGAGCTTTTAGCATTTCAAAATTTCCTGTAATAAAAAAATGCAAATATGTATAGATTTTTAATATAATTTGCTGGGCTGCAAAGCGAGCGAAATAAAATTAAATATTAAATGAATTAGATGCAAAATTTAATTTTCTATAACATTTATTTGAAGCATTTTTGTAGCCTGTGTACAGGGTGAGTCTAGGCAGACGCTCCCCTTCCTATAACTTTTTTATTTTAAGTAATAGAAAAAAATGGCTTATATAAAAGTTTTATTTTAAATATACTATTTGATAGCAGATGTAGGTAAAAACTAATACATCGTTGGAAAGATAAAAAATATGGTGGTTTATATTTTAGTGAAATACTTATAGGTTGCTAACTGACTTTATAAGAAATATCTACATAGATTTGAAATGAAATAGTATATTTAAAACAATAAAACTTTTATATGAGCCATTTTTTCTATTACTTAATAAAAAAAAGTTAAAAGGAGGAACGTCTTCCCAGACTCACCCTGAATACAGTCATGACCAATATATACATATACCTATTAACTAATATACAGGGTGTTATATTTTAATGGACCCAGCAAATATCTCGCTCATTTATTAAGTTAGAAATTTCTTTCATATAACATGATTTATACAGCAACATGCAGGCTACTTGATGACGGATATACATTCATGATACCACTTCCGGTTTATTAGTAATTAATATCAACTTTGAAATTTCAAACATACTATATTTTTTTACAAATTTGAAAAGTACATTAAATTTGCTTTACAATCATGTAAAATAATCCATATGTTACATTATTAAAAAGTAAATTGGCGGGCACTTTTTTATACACCTAGTCGTTTGTTCTAAAATCATTTTGTTGTTATTAAGTGTTCCTTATTCTTATTTTCTGTATTATTATGACAAAAAAATATTATTTCGTTTAATAATAATAGTTACAATTGTTTTAGTTCATTGTTTTATTTCAAGCCACAGTCATGGCTCACAATTTACTTTTACTAGAAATAAGTTTAACAAAAATGTGTTATTTAGAAATCAATAAATATTTTATAAATTATTTCTTTTACTCTTTACCTTCACCAAAATAAATTAATCCTGATCAGATTGAATACCTATATTTTTACAGTACAAAAAAATAAATTATTTAATTCAAATTTAGAAATAGAATATTTCATTGTTATTTATTATTACTAATATTTATGTTCAAGAATTTGCACACAAAATAAATAGTAGGTAAATTACTTAATTTCTCAGATTTAATTTTAAAATTTGCGCTAGTCTTCAACAGAACTTAGATATTGTCGTTAGGATATTACATTGCGCAAAATCAAGACTTGGGAAATTAAGTGAACAGACTTATGCAGCAATAATATTCCTATCTTTCAGTCAAGGCTTCACGGAGAGCTAGGGATCCGCAATAATATTAGTTAATAGGTATATGATAAAGCGTATGCGTTGCAAATGCTTAGGACCAAGTGAGATAGATTTATACAAGCACATAAGAGAGAAAAGGATGCAACTACTTTCGGAAGGCAATGCGCAGACGCGTCAGTAGATCATAGTCGTCGACATGGATTTTTAAGAAAGGAACAAATGTAACGAAAATAAAACAATTTATTTTTTTCAATTCATTTTCTGAATAAAAGTAATTTATTGTATTTTACCTCCCACTACCCTTGGTAAGGGAGGTCGGCTAAAAATCGAATATCGAGGTTTTTATAAATGACCGTTGATCGTTTATAGCACTATTATTTTAGGCATATTAAAATAAAATTAATATAAATCTAAACATGCATTTAAAAAAAAATGTCACTTAAGTTTAAATTCTCTATGGAATAAGCAAATAAAAAAAAGTTGGTTTCCACAATGTGTGATAAGATATTTTATGCTCATTAAAATAGTCTTATAAAATAGAAATTGTTTGCTAATTTAACCGACTTCGTAGCTCTTATAGTTCTCGAGACAGAAATATAGGATAAAATAAAATAAACACCTGTATATGACTTGTGGCTATTAATAAGGCTACAACTAGACTATTAAGCAACCCGCGGTACACTTTATAGGGGCACCATTTCCTTTTCTTATATGTTAGCTTCAAAACAAATATCGTACGCTGTGTGGTCTATAATATTCATGGTCGAAGGTCACTACTGTTTCAATATTTTATGCGTTACAAATGTAATTATTATACGAAATAATTTATGACAAATATTTTAATATTATTTAAACTTTAATAAAATTTGTAAACATTAATTTTTTAAACATACTTGTCAATAAATACATGTTTTTCTCGAAATATTAGGTTAGGAAAATAGTGTTACAAAATATTTAATATATACTTATATATTTACATATATAACAAATTAAATATACATGCTTTAAGCAAATAATTAAATACACTAATTAATAGCGATTATGAGGCCGGAAATCTGTGTCTTGCGCCAAGCATTAAAAAAAATATTAGTACTTACCTAAAAATATTTGCGCGTCATCCATTTTGTACGAAATACTTTGGCCGTTTAGCTGTAATTAGTACAATAAAGCTAGTTTGTATCACATTTCGATTTATTATTTACGAAAATGACAAATGACATCTGTCACGCCTTGATCTTATTTTGTTTGGGTCAGTGATGACATCTGTATTTTGCATGGCGTAGCCATTAAAATATATAGAGAAGATGTGCATATTTTGAGCGTCAGCATCTCTAACGGCTACTTTGGTATATTTGGGTATCGACTATATTTTTACGGAAACAATTATATAATGAATTTAATATGAAATATATGTTTTATTGGTGTGGTACAAGAAATAATTCAAATTAGTTTGTGGTAATTTCTGATAGATGGTAGCACAATTTGCGCGCATGTCTTTTAGATGAACGAACATAACCTACTTCCTTTTTCCTCTGTGTTTTCTCCGTTAATGGTGCGGCGATAAACAGATTTTTAACCACAGGTAATTCGTGTTATTTTAACCCATCTGGCTTTAAATTTGTATTTAGTTTATAAATAAAAGTGTGTATTTTGTGGTTGTAACAATATTTTCTGTGGTTCATGTTTGTATTGTTGTTAAAATTTGATTGTTGTTGCACTTTACAAATAAACACTTTCAAGCATGTTAATAATGTTTATTCATATTTTTAACAACATTTAAGGATGTATATCTTGAAAATATTTATATTCGCATGTATTTTGATAATTTTTAAGTAGTTTACCGCCAGATTTTAACTGTATTTCCATGTTTTATCATCCTAACCTCACCAAAGTCACGCTTGTCAATGTTTTTACATATTTCTGAATTCTTTTCCAGCCATGGTGCGTATGAATGTGTTGAGCGATGCTCTAAAATCAATTAACAATGCTGAGAAGCGTGGCAAACGACAAGTGTTGATCCGACCATGCTCAAAAGTAATTGTTAAATTTTTGACGGTGATGATGAAACATGGATACATCGGAGAATTCGAAATTGTGGACGACCACAGATCTGGAAAGATTGTGGTGAACCTGACTGGGCGATTGAACAAATGTGGGGTGATTTCGCCCAGATTTGATGTACCCATCACACATATTGAGAAGTGGACGAATAATTTATTGCCTTCCCGTCAATTCGGGTAAGTTAAAATTTCGACCTTATTTTCCGGAATCCTTAAAGCCTTTTTGACACTTTTGAAATATTAATATATCAAATCGACCCTCCAGAGTTTAGATTTGCCAGAATTAACACTGTATCTTTAACCGAAATCGAGATATTGATTCTTAACCTCACTTTTTTAGCCAAAAATGTACAATTTTTAAACCCGGGTTTGAGGAGTTTTTAACCGAAAATTTAATCATTTTTATACCGAAAATATACAAATCAATCCTCTAAAGTTCATTTATGCCAGAATAAATACTCTATCTTTAACCGAAATCGAGATATTGACAGATTTTTAACCTCACATTTGTAGCCAAAAATATACAATTTTTAACCCGGGTTTGAGGAGTTTTTAACCGGAAATTTAACCACTTTTATACTGGAAACATACAAATCAACCCTCTGAAGTTCATTTTTGTAAGAATAAGTACTGTATCTTTAACCGAAATCGAGATATTGATAGATTTTTAACCTCACATTTTTAGCCAAAAATGTACAATTTTTAACCAAGATTTGAGAAGTTTTTAGCCGTTAATTTAACCAGTATAAAACTGAAAGTGTAGAAATCGACCCTCAAAAGTTCATTTTTACAAGAATTAACGTTCTATCTTTAACCGAAATCGATATATTTAACCAATTTTGCCCGAAACTAAACATGGAAACATGCAGTTTTGGAGTTCATAACTCATGAATTGTTTGAAATATCTTTAAATTAACACAAAAATCGTGTTTTACGGGGTTAAAATATATTTTATAGTTACAATACAAACATTTTAGAATTTGTTTGTTTCTTACATTTGACTTGTAAAAATAATTGACATTTTTCTTCTACACTTTTATTTCTCACTTAATTTTAAGTTCTACGTATGTATTATATATAAAAATGAGCACAAAATAACTTAAAATCGAATGGTAATACTTTCAATAATTATATAAATAAAGTTTAATTATAATTAACGAAAAATTTCGGGCTGCGAAACAATACAATCAACCGGTTGCTATTTACTGACAAACAGCTGACTGTGTTATGGCCGTTTGAAACACATCTTTATAAATAAAGAAGTTACTAGGTGTATATTATATTCAAATTTCATATTTCGGCGTAAAAACAATAAAACAAACAATAAAATACAACAAACAATGTTATAAATAAATAATAATTCATCCTACTTTGAACGTTGCCATCATGGATCGCGTACCGGGAACCTCACAATTTTCTTCAACAGTTTTTACAACACATTTTACAGTTTCAGTCACATATTATACACAAACACACGCACAAAGTCATACAAAGTTTGTTAATAACAATATTTATAATCAAATCACTTATATTTCGCGAAAATTGATAAAATAATTGTCCACAAACACGACGCTAAGATTGTTTGTTTACAACTGACAATGTACGATCGGCCGCGTGGTGCTTGGCGCGAACAGGCTAAGCCAGGCTTGCTATGATTCCAAATGCGGGAAAAATAAAGTTATTATTGTAGAAATTAATTAATATCTCATATATTAATGTATGAAATGGGCTGAAATTTGGTATTTAAGGTTTATAAATATGCAAGATTAATTTGTTAAATTCTGGGAAGAATTGGGTTCTTTGTAATAATTTATTGTTTGTTTTTAATTAGTTATGTTGTCTTGACGACCAGCGGAGGTATCATGGACCATGAAGAGGCCCGACGAAAACATCTCGGAGGCAAAATCTTAGGCTTCTTCTTCTAATAAATGTAAATTAATATGGCTTAATAAAAGCTTTTATTATATAATCTGCTGTACTTTTAATTTTTTTCATTGTTGCAACCGGTTATGAAGTTATTATTTTGAAATTTTATTTTTCAACATTTGTAATAAAATTTCATATTTTAACCAGTTTTATTTTTATTCTCCATGTTTTATATATAGGTGTCTACATTTCTATTGCCAGGATTTGGAGCTCAACAATTAAAATTAAATAAAAACAATAAAATATTGAAAATTATTTTATTTATTCTTATTTTGTTTAATAACGCAGTGCACCAGCGTTTTAACGTACACCATATTGAGAATATTACATAATACGGTAAGTACATAATACAAATAATAATAATTAGTTAATATTATTTGGATATAACGTTGTGGTACTAATGTAAATTATTTTATAATTAGATAATTTCATACGTGTTTAATAAAAATTATGCATAGGAGGTACGTATTATTTAAATTATGTAAAAGCATATACAATTCTGAATAATTAAATTTTAATTTTGTTTAAAAATACGCAAAATAATATCGTTCAATTTAAATAATTAATTAATTATTCAATTTCTATATATTCTAAAATTATTTGTAAAAATGTTCAGTCAATTTTGTGTCTTGCTCATATTTTTTTCTGTTTCCATAGTCTTCTATTGTTCATTTCCTGTTTCATTTTGTCCATTTCCTGTGTTATTCTAACCATTTCACGTCTTAGATTGTCCATTTTCTATCTTGTTCGGTCTATTCCGTGTCTTGTTCCGTCATTTTCCTGGTTTGTTCTGACCATTTCCTCTCTTGTTCCGTCCATTTACTGTCTTGTTCTGTCCATTTGTAGTCTTGTTCTGTTCATTTACTGTCCATTCCCAGATTTATTCTGAACATTCTCTGTCTTGTTTCGACATTTTCATGGGTTGTTCTGTTCATTCCCGGTCTTGTTCTGTCCATTTCCTGTCATATTCTAACCATTTCCTGTCTTGCCTGTCCATATTCTGTCTTATTTCCCGTCTACTTTTGACCATTTATTGTCCATTCCCCGTCTTGTTCTATCCATATTCTGTCCATTTCACGTCTTAATTCTGTCCATTCCCTGTCTTATTTTGTCCATTTACTGTATATTCCCAGTCTTGTTTTCTGTCCATGTTCCGTCTTATTCTGACCATTTTCCGTTTTTTTTTCTGTGCATTTTTTGTTTTATTGACCATCATTTACTGTCTTGAACTGTCCATTACTTGTCTTGTTCTGTCCATTTTTCGTCATTCTGACCATTTCCGGTCTTGGTATGTCCATTTCCTGTCTTGTTCTGATCATTTCCTGTCTTTTTCTAAACCATGTTGCTTTGTTTTGTCCTTTTTGGTTTATTTCTTGTCTTATTCTGTCCATTTCATACCTTCGTTTGTCTACTTCCTGTCTTGTTCCGTCCATATCCTGTCCAAGGTCATATTCTGTCTAATTTTGCGCACCCATTTCCTGTTATTGTGTCTTTCCTGTCCCCTGACTATTTCCTATCCATTCCCCATCAATTTTTGACCATTTCTTATCATCCATTTTTAATTGTAGGACAAAATTCAAATAATTATTTACAAAAATAAGCAAAATTTACATGTATTTACATTTTATTTTGTAAAAAATGAACCAGTGGTTAAAAAAAATTGAAAATTGGTGTAGTTATAGAAGAAAGTCCGTAGAATCGATTGGTGGTATTGATGAAGCTGTATTTTGACCCAGTTTTGGGTGGGGACTCTCAAAATTTCAACTATTAATAAAATAATTATTTGATGGCGTATTTTGATAAAAATTGATATTTATATGTATTTTGACCCGAGGAATTGATTTTTGATAAAATTAATGTTGTATTTTGACCTTTTAAGTGGGTAGATGTTCACTACCCAAAAATGGGATGAAACAATAATATATTATATAATATTTTCATTTTGAAGCGCCAAAATCTTGTATTGAAATAGCTGCAAATTCTTTTGTATATATTTTCATCCCTTTAAATACTACCCTTTCTTCCTGCGGCAGGTAAATTTACCTGTAGAATAATTCAACATTCTAGTAAACTTGTCATTGGTTCCATTCTACGCATGCGCACCTAAAGTAAATTCTTTCAAACATCGTATGTTCCGAGAAGTTGTTCCGATTTGGTCGCGTTGTCGTCAACATCTCTCGGGTTTTAACCCGCCAAAATTTGTTAAAACTTCAACAATGTAGTGCGCTAACCACTCCATAAGTTATCAAGAACAATAGTGTTATATAATAGTGACATATTTGTAAGATTGTGACTAAAATTTAAGTGAATATGATGTGGAAAAAAGTTTTAAAGTAACGGTAGGTTTTACTTACCTTTGCTTACAGGTGACTGTGTTTAAAATGGAGGTTATTTTTAATAGTGATTGTAAAATGCGGGACTTGAATGTTAAAATACGTATTAGGAAGTGTTTATATTAAGTGTTTCATACATATTTGTAATTTGATTGAGTTTGAAAAGTTGTAAAAGTTTTAAAGTTTGTACCGGTGATGTTTAAACAAAGAAGTAGAACTATGGAAGAAAAAGAACGACACTTTAAACTTTATTTGTGGATTCTAGCAGTTTTTACTATCTTGGATTCGTGTTTAGCCGGTAAGTCAAATAGTTACTTGCTATAAATAAGATAAAGCATAAAATATATACTATAAAACTTTTGATATATGTCATTTGTTTATCTTATTGTTTATGTTTTTATAAACAGCAAGATAAGTAAATAAAGTTTGTTTATGATAAGTTCAATAATGTTTTGACACTTTCCCTATATAAAAGGATTAAACGGTTCTAGTTAATCTAGAATCTACACTTGAGTAACTATAAAGAAATTTCATTTACTACCCTTACCACAAATTGATTTGCGAGAAATTTATCCTCATTTTAATTCAAAAGTATCTCGAAAAGTATTACTACGATGATAGAAAAATATAGAAATCAAAATCAGACAAACACTCTTTTATTCTACATGTATACTTGCCCTCCGTACTCTTTTGCGATGAAAATATCCTCCCGAATACAAAAAAATCTGATGTGGACACCACACGACTTCCTTGTACGATTATTAAACTATACATATTTTTTTAATAAATAAATTACAAAATATTAATTTTAACTTCAAAACAGTAAGATATATAGCGACCATAATCTAACCCGGTACTTTTTACAGAGAGTTTTGATTACAACAAAGAAATATTTGATTACAACAATGAATATGACTAATTTCACAATAAAAATATAATATTTGTTATTGTACGAATCATAAAATTGCACGTATTTAACGTAATTTGACATGAACATTTTTTTTATGTTTTTATCCTAATCCATAACAAGCTTTATTACAAAAACAAAAAAGTATATAATTTTTAAATTTAAATATCTCGCTTATACAAAGGGCTAATTTAATAATACTTGATGTGCTAGACGCAGAAATTAATTCTCTAAAACTTTTATTTGAAGCATTTATTTCTAAAATCAAAATAAAATCATTTTATTCAACAAAAACTGTTAACAACTTCGAGTAATGTACCACTTCTGGTTAGCCTATTTTAACCAAAATCTATTATGTTATTTCCATTGACATAAAAGTCTTGTATACCAAATTTGAAAAGTTTTGGATTATATTTTAAAACAGGTTTTCATTAAAATCTATTATAGGCTTCATGTAAAGTGCCACTTCTGGAAATTGTGTAATAACCAGAAAGGGAGGTGCACAACTAGATGTTATAGGAGTCCTAAATACAAAATTTCAACTTTCTACGGCTTACCGTTTTTGAGTTATGCGAGATACGTACGTACAGACGTCACGACGAAATTAGTCAAAATGGATTCAGGGATGATCAAAATGGATATTTAAATCTCAAAACCGATTTTTTTCGCGATTACAATACTTCCTTTACTTACGTACAAGGAAGTAAAAACATTCAGAACTATTTGTTTTGCATCGTCTGATGTTTGCGTTTTTGATTCGAGGTTGTGGTATTTTCTTCAAAATTTTCGTTCGCAGGTTGCAACATTTTCAATGTGCGACAATGCTGTTGAACTAATGAGTTTAAAATGTCGTTCTAGAGAACAACTAAAAAATGGTATTTATAAAATTTTGCTACTTAATAGTTTTATTGAGAAACAACTGTATTGAAAAGATTACGTTGCTAAAAACAACCGAAATCCAATCTCGAGAAAGGAAATGCAAAAAATACTATAAACCGCTCCTGAATACAATTAGGCTTAATACCTGCTGAGAAGAACCCCCCATTGTGGGGGGCGGTAAAATACAATTTTGCACGAAGGAGCCTTTTACCCACTGAGCGGCACTGATTTCTTATAGTTGTCGCGATCGCAATGGTAGCCCCTTAAAAGTGAACATGTGTATATACATTCACGAAAACCAGTATCTATATTATTGCAATATGATCTTATTATGCAACATTGCAAGGCCATAACCACCACATATGCTGAGTGTGAAATACAGATAACTATTCTCATACTCCGTATTTGTATGCAAAATCAAATATTTGTTTTACACCTTACATTCTATGTTATCTACAGATAACACATTATTTTATTTTACTTCTATTTATTTTGATAATAGTGTTTGTTTCATAAAAGATGAAACATAAAATATAGAATATTATAGTTCGTTTCACGTAAGTAACTAAAACTAATACAATTACCCCTTAACTTTAAAATTATACAATAAGCTATATACGTATTTCGAGAACTAAGTTCTCATCGTCAGTAGTACAAATTTAAGCGGAATAGCTAAGATTACTCAACATGTAAACCATGCCACAACTCTGAAAAGAGAGAAGATTTAAACGTCCTATAAAATTTAAGTTTATATTAAATCGAATAATTTAGAATTTGGTATGGGACCGAGCTCTGCGTTCATCAAATTATTTGTACATTTATTTATTATTAAGCTCTCGTATGCGTCTAAATATCTATCTTTATTAACATGTTTTAAAAGTTTAATATTAGAATTGTTAATTTTGTGATTATTAATGAACATATGTTGAGCTACGCTAGATTTTTCGAGATTACCGCTTTTTAGATGATAAAAGTGTTCTTTAAACCAAGTGTCAATTTGTGTTTCAGTTTGCCCGATGTAAACTTGATTACAATCATTACAGCTAATTTTATAAATACCGGATTTTTTCGAAATAAATTAGGAAAGTGTGAAAAGATGTCATCCACATGGATTTGAACCTTGGACCATTACTTTGCCGGTGTAACGCTCTACCAACTGAGCTATGGCCAACCTATTTTTTTACCGGATTTTTTGTTAGTATCTATTTTATCTTTAGGATTACCTAATAAAGATTTAATGATATTACTTGATTTGTAAGTTACGATTAATTTTATTTTTGTTAGGACCTCTGGCATGGTTTACATGTTGAGTAATCGTAGCTACTCCGCTTAAATTTATACTACTGATGATGAGAACTTAGTTCTCGAAATACGTATATAGCTTATTTTATAATTTTAATGTTAAGGGGTAATTATATTAGTTTTAGTTATACATTTATTGCTTTTCCTGTTGTTTATATGATTAAATCTTCTATTTTTTGCGGTGTGTAATTCTGAGATTGAAAACTACGCAAAATACGTATCGTGCCGAGCTTGCATGTTTTTCCATATGTCTCCCGAGACATATAAAGTGTCCCATTACAACAGAGCCGTCATAAAAAGACATTTTAATATTGGGGTTATGTTTATATGCGGTATAAAAGGTAAATTGATTTAATACTTTAATAAAGGCATAAACTTCGTATTTGCAGAATAGTATAAGTTAGTTAACCAACTATGGTTTAACTTATTAACCCTGCGTCCGATACGTAGGGTGTGTAACATTTTTAAACAGGTGGGGTGTGAGACATCTCAATGTATTTTTACCTTCCGTCACCTTTAGATAAGGAAGGTATTGTCTTTGACGAGATTTTAGTGAATAAACACGTTTTTGACCTATAATACGATTTTACCATTTTTACAATGATGTCAGTATGTATGTGTGCTTCGTCTTTAGCTTTTCCCATTCGTTAGGGGTCGCTATTTTTTATTTTCTTCTTCTACTCATTTCTGTTTTGCGTGTCGTTCTCATTCAGTTCATTTTCTTTCAAATCTTCCGCAATACAGGTCTTCCATCTTATATTTGGTCTTCCTCTGTTTCTTTGTCTATTACTGAGCTATTCATTCTTCTTCCAATATATTCTTCATTTCGTTCCTTACCGTATCTTTCCGCGTCTTCCCCAACATCTATTTCAACATGCTCATCTCTGCCATATTCATTTACTTTTCATTGATACTGACATCTGTCAATTTGAATTATCTGAATATATTAGCAGTTTCCATTTAATATATTTATAATTCTTTAACTCTATATCTTTTGAATATGAAGTATAAAATGTAAACCAGTTGTATAGAGAATAATATATTCTTTAAAATTTATTGACATTAAATGCCATTTTCTTAATATAGTAGCTGTTTCCATAGTTAGCATAGCTGGCTGATTTATAAGATTTAATTTCTTTATAATTCTTTAACTCTATGTCCATTGTTATTATTGTTATTATTCTTTAATATCTATAATAACATTAATGTGAAAAAATCTGTTGTGGCCACCACAATACCTTCCGTCAATTCTGTGTAAAATGTATAAATCCATACATAAATTTTCTTACAAAAGATTCTAAATTTCCAATAAAATTATTTCATAAACAAACTATGCAAATTTCACTTGACATCTTCTTCTTCTTTAGCTTTCCCCATTCGTTAGGGGTCGCTATTTTTTATTTTCTTCTTCCACTCATTTCTGTTTTACGTGTCGTTCTCATTCAGTTCCTTTTCTCTCAAGTCTTCCGCAATACAGTCCTTCCATCTTATTTTTAGTCTTCCTCTGTTTCTTCAACCTTTTATTACTAAGCATTCATCCAATATATGCTTCATTTCTCCTCATGGCATTTTCAAATCAATGTAATCATCTCGCTTGTATCTTTCTAGAAACTTGTAACACTAGACTTATTTCCTTACCGTATCTTTCCGTGTCTTCCCCAACATCTACATTAATATCCTCATCTGTGCCACATTAATTTACTTTTTATTTATACTGACATCTGTCAATTTGAATTATATGAATATATTAGTAGTTTCCAGGTTTAGCATAGCTGGCTGATTTATAAAATTTCTTTAAAATTCTTTAACTCTATATTGAATATGAAGTATAAAATTCAATCAAATCGTATAGAGAATAATATATTCTTTAAGTTATAACGTTAAATGTCAATAAATCAAATTTAACTGTTAAATCTTCAAATGAGGGTACTTCCGGTTCACCAATTATAACCAAAATCTAATCAGTTGTTCTTCTGGATGTAAACTTGAGGAATACGAAAAAAATATAATTTTTGGAATCGTGGTATTGAATTTATGCGATCCGAAACTTTTGTCACACACACACACACATACATACATATAGAAATCATCGTAAAAATGGTAAAATCGTATTATAGGGATCCTAAAACAGCTTATTCACTAAAAACTCATCATTGAATTTTTGACCAAAGACAATACCTTCCTTACCTAAAGGTGACGGAAGGTAAAAAGTAGAAAACTTTTATTAGGTTGCACGCTTGTTGTAAAGTATAAATACAGTAGAACGCCGATTATCCGAATTAATTGGGACCGGGGTCGATTCGGATATTCGAAAATTCGGATAATCGGACATAGACTGGTAATAAAGAAAAACGAACTGTCACACATAGAATGAACTTTATTAAGTTTAACAAACACAGTTCTACAATAACGGTCACTTGAACATCTCGATCAAAGTAAGTTGCAACCCCATCAAGCCTTAACAAGAATACAAAGTATGTATAAAAATTCACAACAATTAATTTTTTATATTACGCTTAGGACCGATTCGGATAATTGGCGATTCGGTTAATCGGCGTTCGAATAATCGGCGTTCTACTGTAAATGTAATTTAATATTATGAATCCATATAGAGTAGGTAACTACCTACGTCTCTGTTTATAAACTAAAATTAATAGTTTTGTTGTATCAAAGTTTTTTCCTAATATCATATTTCACAGAGTGAGTTTCATATCAAAATATAATAAAATACTCAGTGCGCTATTATAGTTTCAATGTTTTAAATTTTATCATTCTACAAAAGAGAACATATTTCATTTGAGCTATTAAGTGAGTATCAAATGAGATTTTAATTTAGATTTTATTCTTTGACACCTACAGAGAGTAATTTGTAAACTTTATCGGTTAATTTGAAATTCTAGTTTAGTATATTTCTTATCAACTAATTTAAGTTTATTTATGTAGGTGTTGAATTTATTTTTCATGAATCATAAGTTTTTGAACTTTATAATGTTATTATTGTATGTATTTAACAACCACATAACTTGTACACTATATTTTTGCTCTTTCTTATTTCTGACGAATACATCAAAATCTAATTGATTTAGTTATACCGTATATTTTTATTTCTTTACGTTCGGGTGACCCCACAGATTTGGACGTATTTTTCTTGCTTCGGACAGTTATTATATTCCTTGGAATCAAGTCCATTGCTGTTCATTTCGTCCTGTAGGATTCAATTCCATCTTTCGCTCCAAGGACCAGGACTCTATTTACTCTGATCCGGGTCAGATATGACCCGGCCACCTGGAGATGATGGAGATGTAATATATTGTGATTTTTGTAGGGATTTATATACCTGTACGAGATTGGACAGATTGTTGGTGCGCGGGGGGAGGGGAGGGATAGTATGTTATTGGATTTGTCGACATATTAAAATATTATTAATAATGATTGATACTGTGGTAATATAAAAAGGTTGTCTAGCCTCCCTGCTTCGGGCAGTTCAGATTGAAGCAAAAATCCAAATTTCCCTTATTAAAAAAATCTGTTGTGGTCATGATAATACCTCTCGCCACATACATAAAATCACGCGTGTCCCACTTAGTGGGTTCGCACAAACCCGATAACAATAAGAACAACATCAACATCATACAACAAATCCTTACTCTTAAACATATTAAAGTGACCGATTTTCGGTAGCGAAATACCGCATCCGGATCACAATAATAGTTAGGAAACAATCATCCTTCGCCACACATTCTTATCTAAGCAGACTTCTTTCGCCTCGGCCACACTCATAATCGCATTCATACATGCTCTTCTTCTCTTCATACTTGGAAACTCTCTGTCTTTAAGCATCCTACTAACCACATCCATCCACTTACACACTGGTCGGCCACGCAATCGAAAACCCTCAACTTCACCAAGATTTATACGCCCAAACCATCTCAACTAACTCACACCAACTCTCTTAATCACATTGTTCCTAACCATACATTCTTCATACACCAAATTATTCCTCACGCGATCCCGTCTGACATACCCACATACCCCACGTAAATACCTCATTTCCATGGCAGTCTCTTTTTATGCTTTCCTGTCCATGTCCAGCATTCGCTTCCATACATCAAAGCAGGCACTAGCACTCTATTATATATACACTTAACCGAGCATCCCTTGATAGCTTTTTAATTTTAAATTTATTCTATGAAGAAGTTTTGTCCTATTCCTCAAATTTATCGTTTTAAATATTTCACTATTAATACAAGAAGTAATACAGGGTGGAGCAATGCGCACGGAAAAACTGATTTCCCATGTAAAACGCCATGTTTCACTTTCCGTTATACACCCTGTATATGTATGTAATTCCCAGAAAAAGTCTTCAGTAATAAAATATTTAAATGTATCAGACAGAGAATTTAATCTCCTTTTAACTTTTGCAAGAACAAAAAATTTCAAAAAGTTATATTTAGAAGATTTTATATAAAAATCCAATTGTTACCAAAACCTTTTCAACTCTTCCCATTAACGCCCGATTGAGAAATACGTAGTTAAACGTATATTAAGCCTTATATAATTTTTGAGAACCTTCCACACACACAGACATCATCGTAAAAATGTTAAAATCATGCTTATTCATTAAAATCTGGGTATGCGATTTTAGCATAAATCCAATACCTCTTTTAGCGAGAGGTAAAAATGATTTCCCAATTCCTTTTTAAATCGTCAAAGTTTAATCTCACTCTCATCTCGTTGGCTGTGAAACGGAAACATCCTCGCATCGAATAACCTTTCCTTCCTGTAATCGCGTTGGCTCTGGAATTCCATTGTCCATTGTTCCAAGTCTTCAGTTGCCAAGATGGCGGCCCAATGTATAGTCCGTTGCTGATGGTTTCATTTTGATAATTACCACAAGCAAGAGACTGAAGGCGATGTGCATTTGTTACTGCAAGTGTAGCGATCTTCGTCTGTTTTATGTTTTTTTTGTTTTCATTCTTTTGTTTAGGAGAATACAGGGAATTATTTAATATTAAATGCTTTCAAATAAAAAGGGTTTACTATTTATTAGTTGTATGTTACAGTAAAAATTCTCTTTGAATATCATCTGAAATTGAAAGAGAAAACATATCCGTTTCTTAATAACACCTTACAACTTCTGTTTTTATTGTTTGTACAATATGTTTCCTTTCTTATGAATACAATCTTTATAGCAAAGATACTTCCAAAACATGATTGTTCTACTTGTAGTTTGGAGTAGAATACCAAATAATTTCTTTCTCCTACTTTTTGACGAGTAGAAAGTGTTAGCTCATCGCTCATGATTACAGAGCTGGGTCGAATGCCCCGAATGAACTTACAGAGTCATTATGGAGGAGATTATTATCTTTGTAGTTTTGGTAGTTTGAGTTTTTGTCTGTGTGAGGCTGTCTTTGTTTGTTTGAAGTTTTGTAATGCTTAATGAGGCAACACAATCTCTGAGATTTTGTTATGTTTTTAATTGATCGCTTCCCTCTACTTAAAAACTCGTTCATTTGTCCCGTCTTCAAGGCTGGTGATAATACTGATATTTTACCTCAGAGATCGAGGAATGACCGTGCATCTTAATAACTTTAAATCAAAGCCATTCACTGCTACTTCTGGGGTCCTACAAGGATCAAACTTGGGCCCACTATTATTCAACCTCTTCATTAATATCGTGGTGGTGACTGTGTTTAACATTCTCAAATACTTTTGTATTGATTTACAAAACGACATCAACAACATTTTAAAATGGTCCCACAACTCAAAACTGTTTTTACCTTCCGTCACCTCTAGGTAAGGAAGGTATTGTCTTTGGTCAAAAAATTCGGTGGTGAGTTTTCATTGAATAAGCACGTTTTAGGGTCTTTACAATACGATTTTACTATTTTCACGATGATGTCTGTATGTGTGTGTGTGTGTTCGTGTATGTGTGTGTGTGTATGTGTGTGTGTGTATGTGTGTGTGTGTGTATGTGTTTGTGTGTGACCGCGTTTTCGGGCACGATATCTCCAATACTAGAATTCCAAAAATTACAATTCTTGCATATTCCTCTTCCTTACAACCATATGCAGACCTGTTTAGATTTTGGTTATAATTGGTCCACCGGAAGTACCCTCGTTTGAAGATTTTAACAGTTTTTCTTGAAAAAATCAGTTAAATGTTATTATAACTTAAAGAATATATTATTATCTATACGATTTGATTGCATTTTATATTTGATATTCAACAGATATAGAGTTAAAGAAGAATAACGATAATAAATTTTATATAAATTTCTTAATTCAGCCAGCTATGCTAACTTAACCATGGAAACTGCTAATATATTCAGGTAATTCAAATTGACAGATGTCAGTATCAATAAAATGAAATCAATGAAAGAATAAGGGAAGTAACTCTAGTGTTAGAAGTTTCTAGATATAAGAGAGACGATTACATATTGGTTTGAACATGTCATGAGGAGAGATGAATATATTAATAGAAGGTGGAAGAAACATAGGAAGACCAAATATAAGATGAAAAGACTGTATTGTAGAAGACTTGAGAGAAAAGGAACTGAATGAGGACGACACGCAAAACAAAAATGAGTGGAAGAAGAAAATAAAAAATAGCGACCCCCTAACGAATGGGAAAATCTAAAAAAGAAGATGTCAGTGTCAAGTGCAATTTGCATAGTTTGTTAATGAAATAACTTTACTGGAAATATAGGATCTTTTGCAAGAAAATTTATGTATGAGGCGCGTGCAGTAACATGACTTTGACCCGTGTCAAAATGACAGCGATTAATTATGTCCATAACTGACAAGTGTTATAATTTTTCAATCAAAATTTCATAATTTTCTTATTTCATGTGGTTTGTTTGATATCAGGAGTATGGAATTCAGTTGCCGAGAAAGGGAATCACATAATACCAAAAATTTATAATCTTTTGCAAGAAAATTTATGTATGGAATTTGTACATAATACACAGGATTGACGGAGGGTATTGTGCTGGCCACATCAGATTTTTTAATTACAGCAAATGTAAAATAATGAGTTACTTTGTTAAAAAATACGTTTACACTTATGCATATCACATGGAAACTAATTCGCTTGAGAAAGTAACTCAGTTTAAGGATCTTGGGATTATATTTGACACAAAACTAACATTTAATGTATACATTGAGACTACTGTAAGATCATCCTACAAAAATCTTGGATTTGTAATTAGAAATTGTCGGTCTTTCTGTAAAACAACTACACTCAAAAGCGTGTATTATGCATTTGTCCGCTTTAAGCTAGAATATTGTCTACAAGTCTGGAATCCATCATAAATATATGTCTAAGATTGAGTCTTTCCAGCATAAATTCATCAAATATTGTTATTTTAAAATACATGGACAATATCCTATCTTTACCCATGATTATTCTGTTTTATTGCCTGAAGTGAACTTGGTGCCATTAAGTAGCAGAAGAAATTTACAATTATCGCTCTACTTATACAAATTAATTAATAATTGTATTGATGACCCATGTAGTCTTGAGCTAATACCATTTCACGTTCCACGCGTCACTTCAAGAAATAAAGTACCATTTTATTGTGAGCTAGGACTAATTATAAATTGAAATCTCCAAAAAGACAACTCTGTGTAGCATATAACACTGTATCATGTACTATTGACATTGACATATTTGGCGACTCCTTATCTAAATTTAAGAATATATTGACAAAATATTTTTTGTATTAAATCATTTGTTAAATTTCTTATATGTATTTACGGTTCAACTCATTCGTTTCTGTATTTGTATGTCATATGATCGTCCTGTAATTGGGATCTTGAATCCTGTTGGATCGATTAATAAATAAATAAATAAATTGACGAGTTCCTTCTTGTGGACGAAGGGAAATGACTGAAATATTTGTAATGTACTTTGTAAATTACATCCTGTTTATTTAGATTCGTTTGCGGATTTACCTAATCGGAATCTCTGGAATTCAAACACGGATCTATATCCCATCTTTCCTTCTATTTTATTTCTTCTTATACCATATGTTACATATGCACCGTATTTGTATAGTGACTCAGCCAAGTCACAAGAATCGCTAGATCGTCAGATAGACCGACTCAAGAAATTCTTATAGTATGTATATGTGTAATGACGTAAGACGGATCTGATCGTAAAAGCTCGGGTCGGGTCGGTTTCAGGGTCAATGACCCTTCATCACACGACCTTCCGGTATGGCTAGTGTTAGTTTTATCCAGAAGGCTTCAAGATGTTTACAAGGCAAAACTTTATAACTATTTTAAGTAGGTTTGAATAAAACTTGTAAACCAATATTAAGGTAGTTGTCACTCGAGGGTACCTATTCAAAAATTATTGTATGTTCAAAATAAAAATTAAGCTAATGCAGTTTATATTTGCAATAACTTATATTTTTTAACATTATATTACATACACAGATTGCATCAAAATAGTTAAAAGCTAATCAAACACTGTAACAGATGAATTTTTTTTTATTTTTCCGTAGAATTTTTTTTTTTTTTGATCTGTACCACTCGCACTAACACATGTCATATTTCAATGTTGAAGAACCTAGACATTTATTGGTACATTCGGATATAAAAGTAATAATATATTTTGAGATATAATACTAATTCTAAACTTCAAATGGAAACTACAAAACAAATTAATATATTTATTTCTTAAAATTACAAAAGTAGTATTATACTGTTTAAAGTTTTCATGCTTATCACGTAAAATACCAATTTAAAAAATATTTCCTTCGAATGTACGTCTGAAATTCCTTAAACAAAGATCACCTCTTATTCGCTAATACCAAGCGGGCGTTGTTAACTTAACTGATACTCCATCTGGAATGCTTGTACATGGTTGTCAAGTATAATTCTATCTATTTATCGTATCTTCAGATTATAATTTTCTAGAAGCAATAAATTTAAATCTGGATGGTAAATAATTTTCAAATTTTTACATAAAATCCGATAAGTAGATTTTTAGCACGATCCCTATACGTCCCTTACGAAGTGTAGCGGGAGGTAAAAATTATTATGGCCCGGTTCCGTAAAAAAAATTAATCCATGATTAAATTTAATTGGAAATAAATTTGAATCATAGATTATTTTTTTATGAAACTCGGCCATAGTTTCATAAATCATCCAGCTATACTTAACCACGGAAACTGCTAATGCATTCATATAAAATCAAATTGACAAATGTCAGTGTCAATGAAAAAAAAATGTGGCAGAAATGAGGATGTTGAGATAGATGTTGGGAAAGATATGGAAAGATAGGAATGGGAGGATAAGGGAAAGCGAGAGATACAAGAGAGGCGATTATATTGAAGAATATATTGGAAGAAGAATGAACAGCTTAGTAATACAATCTAGAAGAATAGAGAAAGACCAAAGAAAATTTGGAAGGACTGGAAAAAGAAAATTAAAAATAGCGACCCCTAACGAGTGGGATAAGTAAAGTAGAAGATGTTGTTATTTGTTTTTTCTTTCACCACCTGACACAAACCCACATATAACCTTGAAATCTTGTCCTGAATGAACCTCATATGGAGAACCAACACATGGCTTGTGTCTACAAGTCTAGAGACCATGCATCATCTTACACTCCTCCACATGTGCTGTATGTATAATGATTACGTTGAATCATCCGTGTATACATATACCCACTAGGTTAGAGAAAATATATGCATTAGTGCTGTGAGGATCTGACAAAACTTGGATCCGAGAACCCGGATTTCAAAATATCCGGATCCCGGATATCCGACGTTCGGATATTGAAGCGGATATCCGAAAATTTAATTCGAATTTGGATCCGGATCCTAATTCGGATCCGGATCCTGAAATGGATCCGGATCCTGATATGGATCCGGATCCTGATATGGATCCGGATCCTGATATGGATCCGGATCCTGATATGGATCCGGATCCTGATATGGATCCGGATCCTAATATGGATCCGGATCCTGATTTGGATCCGGATTCGAAATTTTGTTTACGGATCCGAATTCGATGTTTTGTTTGCGGATCCGGATCCAAATTTTATTTCTGAATTCGATTCTTCATTTTGAATGTGAAGTCTAACATCTGGAATTGTGTTCAAATTCAAACCGTTAAAGTGGGCCTGTTTATCTTTACAGCGGTCTGTAAACACCAGTACACAAACAGTAATACATTTTATAATACCCCTCTAAAATAACCAGGTAGTATGTGCTAATGTAAAGAAAAAATAAATTTGAGAAACAATGGCCATAAGTTCGTTGCAGGTAGCGAAATACTTATCGTGCACGTGTTTCACATAAAAGGGGTTGTTTTTGTTACTTATATTTCTGTGGAATCGAATAATTTCCTTCTTAGCGGATGCTAAAAGTTGTCCAACAGAAATTTATATCTGCCAACTATTAATTAACTACATCAATCAAAAATGTATTGTGGACTGTCATCAGATTTATTTGGTTTTGATGAGACCCGATGTTAATATTGAAATGTAAGGTTCATTACTGAGAATAATCGAATCCGAGAGCCGATCCGGATACTGGAATTCCATATCTCATACTCATATTCGAATCTAAGATCCGATACTCAAATCCGTTTCCAAGATTCGATATTGGGATCCGGATACAAGATCCTATACTCAGATTCGGATCCAAAATCCGATACTGAGATCCGGATCCAAAATCCGATACTCAGATCCGGATCCAAAATCCCATACTCAGATCCGGATCCAAAATCCGATACTCAGATCCGGATCCAAATCCGATACTCAGATCCGGATCCAAAATCCGATACTGAGATTTGAATCCGAGATCCGGATAGTTCAATATTCAATTATCCGGATATCCGGATAATTTTGGATCCGAAACCGAAACTATCCGGATCCGGATCCCACCACTAATATGCATAAGACACACACTTCACATAATGTTGAGTATAGGGTTAAGTTGTACTTATTTATCTAAGAAATAAATGGACCAATGTATCGCCGTTGAGATGGTAAAAAATCTTTTAGATTTTTTTAGGATTTAGGGAGACGATATGAAAAAAAGGGAAGGGCAATTGTAAAAAAAATGGAAAAGGATAGGTAGTGGACACTAAATCTGGACTGTATGGTGTATGTGTCACCATTCCTTGATCATGAGTTGATCCACAGATCAAAGACACTTTCCGTCTGAGGTACATACATAATTTTATGTCATACTGGTTTCTAGTTATTAAATTATTAAAAGAAACATGCAGCAATTTGTAGCAGTATAAATTTGGTATAAGTAGGCTAAGTCGCAATTGTTCGAAGATCCTAGCAAAATTTTGACAGATCAAAAATCAAGTGACCTACTTATTTTCATAACCTACCTTGCATTGTCGAAATTTTGGCCAAAATCCAAGGTGCCGTTAATATTTGGTCCCTGCTTTTTTCAACGCACATCAAACACACAAACATATCAACACTTGTCACTAATAAAATTAGGTGTTATTGTTTATATGAATTAAACAGTTGATATTATGTTTACAAGTAAACTAAAACCCTTAGTAAATGTTTGAGGATCTTATTTCATTATTACACTTATTATCCTTTGTTAAAAATGTCCTTAAAATGAACATTAAAGTTTAGTTGTACTACTGACGTTACTTGCAAACGTTACAAAACACAAATCACAGCCATTTTGATCTACACATCAAAATAATTAACAAATATATTTATTTCATTATGGGGTCTCGTGGCCGTGTGCCTGAGTGTCTGGTCGCGTATCTGAGGTTCGATCCCGACCGACGCCAAAAATTACATCGCATTTTAATGGCACAAAATTGACCCTTGTGGTGCACTCTCCACGCCAGCATTGAGTGCCCGTGAGGTGACGCCTGGTAAACGCCCTCACGGTACAAATATTTCATCATTACCGATATTTGTGTACAAAGCAGATTGGCACACCCAGCAATGGGTAATATGCCGTGATGATATATTTATTTCATTTATTTGATGATTATAAATGCTGATAATTTATATTTAGAACTAATATTAATAAATATAAACTTTTTTGAAGTTAAATTTTGAAATTTCTGTTTGAAAATTGGGGAAAAATTCCAAACAGACCCTATTTTGTATTGGTAGCGACATCTTTTGAACTTTGGCCAAAATACGAAACAACATATGATTTTTAAATAAATTATTAAAAATTATACTAAAATCAAATGAATAAAACAATATTTCTTCCAAAAATGATTTTTGTGCGTTAGGTTGGACTTGTTAAAATTAAATTGAATATATTTAAACATGCTTTAATCTTAAATATACACAATCCTAAATTTGGTACGCTGTTCAGTATTTATATTCGTATAAATATAAACGTGTTCAATTCGCCTATTGGGACATAAACATCCCGGTTTACGACTTTTTGATTTACAACTGCAGTTGAAGTTAATGTTGAATGTTATTGTAAGTTTTTCATGAATTTCCGAACAGTTATTTCACCATTTGTCACGCTAAAATTCATACATGAAATTTTTTATTGTGCTCATCATAATAATGGCGGATCTATCGTACATCATCAACTATTCAAAAGGAGCACACAATTTTAATAACACTATATGGCCGTTCAAATTTATTTTTTTAAATAAATGAATAATATTACATTTTACCCATTTCTAAGTGTGTTCATCAACTATGTACTAAAACTTTTATTTATACTGTAGCGCGCCACTGGGTCTGGCCTGTGTGCGAACTCCGGTACTGGTCAGGCGTTCTAGAAACCAGAGCGATGACGTAATCGCCAGCGGGAAAAAACCATACGTCTAGACTGCGGTTTAATTACATCCGGTGGGCTGATCCTTTGTATTTGATGTCATTGTCGCGTCGGAAATATAAATACCGTCGGGAGGACAGCCGAGAAGACAGTCTGTTATATAGAAGCACCGAGCAATATTGCTTAAATAAATAATCTTAGTGTTTAAGCAGTTTACAATATTCTTAGTCTTAAATTAGTGTTTATAATTATTTAATCATAGTGTTAGTTATTTTTATTATCATACGTAATATAACAAGTGATATGATTATCATCGATGATATTCTCGAGTGAAACCGAGCTGCAGATTTCACGAGTCCGAAGGACGAGTTGAAATGTGCTGCTCCGGTTTCACGAGCAATATCTTCGATTATTAATCATATCACGAGCTTATATTTAATGAGAGAATATAATGAATTTTTGCAATCTAACCTAACCTAACTTTTGATATACATATTCATATTGTATTAAAACATGGTACTTACGAGTTTTATTTAATATTTCGGAGTTTGAATTATTGTTATTATTTATTTTTATACTCAAAATTAACTGTCAATGTCATAAATAAAGAAAACAAATCCCTTAGTAACGACTATAAATACGGTGTTTATTTCCTTGTTTTTTATCATCGCTGTGATAAACGTGTAGCTAGGGAGATTCTGAATGTTGATTGGCGGAAAACATGTCACGTGACTAAGGAATTATATTCTCTTTGTAATATTTATCCTATTTATCTATCGTTTAATAAATATAATTAATAATATTTCTTTTTTTTTACCCTTCACCCAAATAAATAAACGTTACGGTACGTTATTAACAACTATTATATGTTTCAAATTTCGCTCATTCTTTGCCATCATCCTATAGCGTCTTGAAAAGTGGTGTTTTTCTTCTCCAAAATTTTCAAGTACACAGATATAATTATAGTTAATTTTTTTTTAATTCAAAAATAATAACTATAGCTTTACAGCTCTATATTTCAAAAACTAATTAAGATATTTTAATTGTGTTTAAAAATTTGAAATCTTTGTATATTTCTGCATAAGTCACTTACAAATTAATTAATTTTGACCGGTGGTTACAATTTCATCAAACGATATAGAGAAAATGGTTCAAATTATTAAACATTTCTCAAAAATTATAACAAATTTTGGTTTTACTGACCTATATCTCAAAAATAATAGAGATATTTTAATTCCATTTCAAATTTGAAATCCTTGAATATTTCCTACATATGATACATAAAAATTAATTAATTTTAACCAGTGGTTAAACTGCGAGAACGAGTTCGTAAGAAACGGCCGGAGTTGTGGAAAAAAAGTCGTGGATTTTGCGTTGTCTGTGAACCGTTATTTAGCCGCTAGAGGCACTCCAGTGTTCGAACACGCGCCGTACTCGCCTGATTTAGCACCCTGTGACTTTTCTGTTTCCGAAGAACAAGTCTGCCTTAAAAGCAATCCGGTTCGAGTCGATGGAAGAGGTGAAGCGAAAATCGGCGGAGTTCTTAAACGCTCTTACAAAAGAAGCCTTCCAACATTGCTTTGACCAATGGAAAAAACGAATGGAACGGTGTGTGGCGAGGGGAGGGGAGGACATTGAAGGGGAGCATTCGATTATAAAATAATTTTTAAAATAAAACTCTTTTTCTTAAGCAGTCTCGTTATTTAATAGCCAGACCTCGTATTCAAGATTCACAGACGTATATTATTATTTTGATGTTAAAATCATACTTTCCTAAGAATCTATTCTTTATTGCATGGAAAACTTTCGTTGTTTTGTGAATTTTGACGTTATTTATTTAATTAAATTAAAACTAGGTTACCTATGTCATCAATAAAGCTATATTTACATTTTTGCAGTTCGTAAATCTTCTCTATTTCGTGTGATTGTAAATAAACTGAGGAGCTAATGAACTACGTCTGCGGGTCTGTTTGTTTAACTTGTCCTGCTACTGCCATCGGTGCGCTATTTGGCGTCCATCGGCAGCTGTATATACAGTATATATACATCGTACTCTCGTAGACAAACCGCAATGTGATTTCAACTTTTCATTTCGACAGAGTAACCGACATTCGACATGAAACGGTGACGCAGTAAAAGATAGAGATTAGACTATATTTTAATGGACCCAGCAAATATCTCGCTTATTTATTAAGTTAGTAATTTCTTTCATATTACATGATTTATACAGCAACATGTAAGCTACTTGATGACGGATTCATGATACCACTTACGGTTTATTAGTAATTAATATCAACTTTTAAATTTCAAATGGAACATACTATTTTTTTACAAATTTTAAAAGTACATCAAATTTGCTTTACAATCATGTAAAATAATCCATATGTTATATTATTACATTTTATATACCTAGTCGAAAGGAGAATAGTGAGCCATGACTATGGCTTGAAATAAAATAATTGTAACTATTATTATTAAACGAAATAATATCTTTTTTGTCATAATAATACAGAAAATAAGAATAAGGAACACTTAATAACTCCCAGCCTCTTCAATACATTTTTCACAACATTTTGAAACAGAATAAGTAGCCCTTTCTATTTGGTCTGCAGATAAAGATTCAATTGCCGTTTCAATTTTATTCTTCATTTCGTTCAATGTGTTTACTGGTTCTTTATAAACAAAATCCAATTCTGGGGTTTATAAAATTAACTGTAACAACTGTAATTTTATATATGTAGGGCAAACTAGACGGAACTTTCACATACGATTTAAAGAACATAAAATGTTAAACAGAATTCCAATGACGCTAATCACATGTTAGAGTTCAATCATATTTGTAATGCATCAATTTTACATGTCGAAAATAATTTAGCAAGACTACTTCTCCTGGAATCCTATGAAATTAAGAAAATAACACCCCTTTAATGAATGAACAGTTAGACTTGGTACGTTCCCCATTTTATGAAACCTTAACCCCAAATCTCCACCACTAAACTAGTTATAAAATATTTTCTTGTACTTCTGATGATGGCCTAACATCCGAAATTGTACAATAAAGAATGTTCTTTAATTTTGTAAAACAACCGAGTGTTTTTCGTATTCATTTTGAAAAATGTTTCACCTAGTGCCAACAGCTTCCTCTATTGATTTTAAAAATGAAATAATTAAAAGTTTCCATATTTTTGTCCGCCATTGTATATTCAAAGCTAGTACGATTCAATTATTGAATAGCGAAGAAAGATTCTTGTGAAAAAATTCTGTTTCTAATTGATTTCACCGTAATTTGCTTTAATTTGCGTGAAGTTTGTAATGCGTGCGAAGGCGTTTGATTTCCGTTAAAGTTAAAGAACTGTATGAAAGTAAAAATAGTCCGAAATGAACCCACTGAAACGGTGGAATGAACGTTTAATTTACATCAGCACCAAACTGGTTTTACAAATCGAAATCAAGTTTTTTGCAATTCCGATTACAACTTACGGAATTTACTGTCGCTTATCTTTATCTGTAACTGAAAACGAATAGAATAGAATAGAAATGGCTACTCCTATTGCATTTTAATGAAACACAAAGATGATTAAACAGTCTTTTATCATATAATGAATGCATTAAAATTTTTTTTTGCAGTATTTTATTTTTCACAAATTTGATTTTACAATAATTACAATTATTTTACAAATATTATTTAATAATATAATTATTACCTACATTTTACAAGTGATCTAAACATAATAAATTAAAAATTCCTGGTTTGGTGCTTCAGTGGCGTATATAAGGGGGGGGAGGCGTTTCTCTTCTATCACTTTAATCACAATATAAACGCATTTCAATTGTCCAATTAAAATTTAGTTGAAATATTTTTCAGATTGTTAAGAACAATGTTACCAAAGTTAGATAAATAATAGGAGAATAGGAAGTAAAAGCACAGATTTTTTGAGAAATGAATAAAAAATGTTGAGACATCATTTATTTATTTAAAATATGGTCAGGCATTACCTTTTCTTTTATAAAAATATCGTTACAAATTTTATTTTCATGATAAAGCTCGAAATGAACATTTTCAGCTGTCATTAATCCTGAAACATGATTCATGCTGCCATCTTATGTGACATCGCTAAACTACCAAACGTCAAAGTTTTTGAAAACCTGAACGATTCCTGGATGAATAAATATTTGTAATACTATTTCTTCGTAAATATTGTACACAGAAAAATTATTTTTCATTAAACATTCTATCACTTTAATCAAAATATAAACGCATTTCAATTGTCCAATCAAAATTTAGTTGAAATATTTTTCAGGTTGTTAAGAACAATGTTGCCAAAATTAGATAAATAATAGGAGAATAGGAAGTAAAAGCACAGATTTTTTGAGAAATGAATAAAAAATGTTGAAACATCATTTATTTATTTAAAATATGGTCAGGCATTACCTTTTCTTTTATAAAAATATCGTTACAAATTTTATTTTCATGATAAAGCTCGAAGTGAACAATTTCAGCTGTCATTAATCCTGAAACATGATTCATGCTGCCATCTTATGTGACGTTGCTAAACTACCAAACGTCAAAGTTTTTGAAAAACTGAACGTTTCCTGGATGAATAAATATTTGTAATATTATTTCTTCGTAAATATTGTACACAGAAAAATAATTTTTCAATAAACATTCTATCACTTTAATCACAATATAAACGCATTTCAATTGTCCAATCAAAATTTAGTTAAAATATTTTTCAGGTTGTTAAGAACAATGTTGCCAATATTAGATAAATAATAGGAGAATAAGAAGTAAAAGCACAGATTTTTTGAGAAATGAATAAAAAATGTTGAAACATCATTTATTTATTTACAATATGGTCAGGCATTACCTTTTCTTTTATAAAAATATCATTAGAAGTTTTATTTTCATGATAAAGCTCAAAATGAACATTTTCAGCTGTCATTAATCCTGAAACATGATTCATGTTGCCATCTTATAAAATAAAAATATTCTGACGAATTGCTTGCTTTCTGTATTAATTTAAATAGAACTGAAAGTATTAATTTCTTCAAAAGACGTTTTAATATTTTCAATTTTGACGTTTGATAGTTCGACGACGCCTGGATAGATGGCAGCATGAGTCTCGTTTCAGGAATTAATGATAGCTGAAAAAGCTAATTTAGGACTTTATCTCGAAAATAATACAGATAAAATATAAATATCTGACGTTTGACCTTTTTTTTTTACAAATATATGATGATTGAATGTTTTTTTCTCAAAATTTTCCAAAACTGACGTATGGTTTACTGGCGCCATACAAGATGGCAGCATGAAACTTTTTTCAGGATTATTGTCGGCTGTAAAAGCTCTTTTGGAGCTTTTTCACGGAAATAAAAATTAGATAAGTTGTTTTTATATATAAAAAATAAATGTATGACCATTTTTGGAGTACATAAATGGCATGTTAGTATTTTTTATTTATTTCATAAAATTTTTGTGCTTATATTTGATCGTCTCTCATTATTTTTGTTATCCAACTTTGGCAATATTGTTTATAGTTTCTTAGCGACTTGGGAAAAATTTCAATATTCAAATTTGATTGGTGGATGATATTATATGTTTAATATGATTTATTTATTCAGTTTCAATAATACTTATAATGAAAAAAATTAAGAATGAAATAAAAAATAATTTTTTTAGCGAACTCCAATCGCGCAAAAAATGTTATAAGCATCACGAACGTTAAGGAATTGCCGTTCCTGATACTTAATATACTATTCATTTCTAATGCTTTATTTCTACTTTTGGAATAAGGAAGAAAGTAAATTAAGTAATCTTAAAAAGTCCCATATCACAAATGACCATGCATGACGATTTGCGTGTTCTCAGAAATCAATATAATAATAATTATTCTGTTGATAGTTGGCACTTCACACCAAAGTTAAGTTGGCAACTCGAATAATACGCGACAAGTAATGTAGTACAGCTTAAACTTAAGTTTGTATAGTGCTGTGCACTAACAAACTTGTTCAACTTAAAGCATTACAACTTTAGTTAGTTTAGAGAAGTTATCACTAAGATGCTGTTTGGGTATTGTAACGACAACGAATTATTTTCACCTTCCATTAACCGCTAAAGCAATAAAGTTTATAATCTTGACTGAAATTTTCCAAAAACCTAACTCGGAGTAGGCTATGGACAGAGAAATGTACGAGCCCAACTCCAAATGTATTCGTACCCTCTGAAAAAAATATATTAACAGCAAGACGAAATACATTTTTAGATTACAATAGTTAAGACTATATTTGGGAATTTATGTATTACTGGATTTAAACATAATGTTATTACCTAAATTTAACATTTTAACAATAATCTATGGGCAAATATATGACAACAGACACGTGCTATTTTTTTTAGTTCCAACAGTAAATAATACAATATTTATGTGATATTTATTTATTAAAGTACCACCTACAATTATATTAAAAACAAGAATAAATAAACTTCTGGATGCTATGGTTATTACTCCAATTCAACAAATTTTGATATGGTGTATTAATAGAGTGTATATATAGACCTTGAATACATTGCTTATAATAAAATTTCTTAGGTTTAATAATAATTTATTTGCAAATAAACCATTGTCTGCATGTGACAAATGTTTTCGTCTTTAATAATTCGCAAATTTATTAAAGTAATAAAATTTAAGATGGCAATTAATTGAGTATATTGTCAGTTATCTTTACCCGCAATTTTATAAATAATACTAACATAAATATTGTAATATTTACTGTTGAAACGAATAAATTTGGGACTTGTCTTTTGTCATATATTTGCCCGTAGATTATTGTTTAAGTGAGAAATTTAGTTAATAACATGGGCTGGTACCACCAGCCTTGTTTTAGCTAAAACGATGTTTTAAGAAATGTGAAATTTCATTATTTTATTGTTTACACTTATAAATAATTCATAGGTGTGTCATGTATCATCTATTATATATGTTTATATTGATTTTTACCTCTCGCTAAGAGAGGTATTGGATTCATGCTAAAAATCGGATATCCAGATTTTAGTGAATAAGTACGTTGTAAGATGCCTACAATCCGATTTTAACATTTTTACGATGATGTCTGTGTGTGTGTGTGTGTGTGTGTGTGTGTGTGTGTGTGTATGTGTGTGTGTGTGTGTGTGTGTGTGTGGATGTATGTGTGTGTATGTATGTAGGATGTTGGAAGGACGATTACTCAAAAACTATAAGACTTTAAATTTGTTTAAGTACGTATTTCCCAATCGGACATTCATGGGAAGATCTGAAAAGGTTTCGGTAACAATTGGACAACCGGAAGTAGAGGATTCTTGAAAAAAAATGTTCTAAATATTATTTTTTGAATTTTTTTTTTTTTTTTGGTAATATTAAAGAAAATTAAATTCTCTATCTGATACACTTAAATATTATATTATATATTCTATAGATTTAGAGATAAAAGAAATATAATATATAAAATAATCTGTTGTAATAAATTTTACAGCCGAAAGAATGCCATGGAAAATAGTTGAATATTTAAATTGTTTGTAACTGACAGATAAATGTCAGTGTCAGAAATTCGGAGACATTACTGAAAATTTTTTCGGGGAAGTACATATATTATATTATTTCTTAATGTATTAATAGTTAAATATTTAAAATTATAGGTATATTACATATATCCTTCAAAAATACTATCAATCCTGACAATGAATTGGAAACATTTCGAAAAATTAGAAGAGGACAAAATTTCTTCATAAAATGAATTTAAAATTAAACAATTTAAATATAAGGATTAGATATATGTAAGTAGAATTTTTGGTATAGAGTGTAGATATACAAGAAATGTTAAATACAATCGGGCGCAAGCAGTCATGTGATTTTGTTGGCCTTGACAAGCAGATATGGGGGCCCATGTCAGAATGATAGCTAGTAATTATGTATATAGATGTCACATTCTAAATTTAGTGATTTTCCAATTCCATGTGGTTTATTTTCCTCGACAAGTAAATTCCACACTCCTGATGACAAATTAACTACGTGTATTTAGAAAATCTTGAAATTCAGAATGAAAAATTGACAATTGACATCCATGTACATAATTACTAATTATCATTCTGAAACGGGCCCCCACATCTGCTTGTCAAGGCCAACAATGTAACATGACTATTCGCGCCCTATACTTATGTAATCAAAAAAGGAAGTAGCGAGAGGTATTGTGCTGGCCACAACAGATTTTTATGATTGTTAACATGTAAATAATGAATAATTGATTTTAAGATTACCTACAAGTATAATTTTCAACATACAATATGTTTATAGACATAAAAAATATAGATAAAATAAATATATAATTATGTGTTTTGTTAATATCTATGAGTATGTGTATGATATTTCTATTATTATTACTTATTAAATAGATATCTAATACATGATATTTTGGGCTAAAAGATTAGTTTATTATTTATTTAGTCAGTGAGGTGATGCCTGGTAAGCGCCCTGTACAGTCCATACGATGTAACTTGGCGAGCCAAAAGAATGTAATTCAGTTCACTATTCCTAAGTTGCGTTTTGTCAAATATTTACTTTTACTTCGATGCCGCACAGCTTCAGAAGTGAAATAGTGATTTTACAATGTTTTATTGCCTTACACAAAGCAAATTTCACCCTAATACACTCAAACTCGGGGTGTCAGGTACTTTTCAACCCAAGAAGTTATATTCATACATAAGCGTTGGTGCATTTTTTTCTCAATAGCAATAGAAATTTTATTTTCTTAACTTTATTAATTTTAAAAATAATTAATTATAATATGATTTATATAATAAATAATTCATTCCAATATTTGTAATATTTTTTTTTGTATAAATAATTTCTTTTTTTTTGTAATATTCGTAATTTTATTGAACTTTGTTCTTCTTCGGTACGCCTATGGATTTTATAACTTTCCCATTACCGCAGTGATAATGTGAATTGCCCCAACTCGCCAAGTTACATCGTATAGGCTGTACATACACCGTGCATATGAACCCCTTGTCATAATAATTTGTGCCAAACATACGTTTTAATGTCGAAGTTTTAAATTAAAATACGTTTTTTAATGTCTAAAATACTACATATTATATATTGAACATACGAGCCCAAATGTAATCGTATCCTCTGAAAAAATATATTAACAGCAAGAAGAAATACATTTTTAGATTACAATAATTAAGGTTATATTTGGGCAATTTTTTATTTTATGTATTAATAAAGTGTACTGACAACAGACACGTGCTAGTTTTGTAAGTTCCAACAGTAAATAATACAATATTTATGTTAGTATTATTTATAAAACTGAAGGTAAAGGAAACTGGCAATATATTCAATTAATTACTATATTAATTTTTTTTTTTTAGAAAAAATATTTGCAAAGTGATATTTATTTATTAAAGTACCACCTACAATTATATTAAAAACAAGAATAAATAAACTTCTGGATGATTATTACTCCAATTCAACAACTTTTGATATGGTGTATTAATAGAGTGTATATATAGAACTTGAATACATTGTTTATAATAAAATTTCTTAGGTTTAATAATAATTTATTTGCAAATAAACCATTGTCTGCATGTGACAAATATTTTCGTTTTTAATAATTCGCAAATAATTTTTATTAAAGTAATAAAATTTAAAATGGCAATTAATTGAGTATATTGTCAGTTACCTTTACCTTCAGTTTTATAGATAATACTAACATAAATATTGTAGTATTTACTGTTGAAAAATTTTGGGACTTGTCTTTTGTCATATATTTGCCCGTAGATTATTGTTTAAATGAGAAATTTAGTTAATAACATTGTATTTAAATCCAGTACACTTTATTAATACATAAAATAAATGCTCAAACATAGTCTTAATTATTGTAACCTAAAAAGTATTTTTTATTGCTGTTAATATATTTATTTCAGAGGGTACGAATATTACATTTGATATTATGACTAAAATCTGCAAATAAAACATGTTGTCACGCTCTTAAACATCAAATCTAATAATTTATCTACATCTATACAATATTCAAACGGATTTCTCTGTATTCGAATAATGCAATAAGTGTAGGTGAGATGTAGTCTAGATCTAGATATTCCCCTGGTAGATAAATACATATAGAAGCCGCAAAGTCTGTATCAAGCTTCTAGCAAAAGCGTAGCAAAGTGAGACTCGCAAGTAGAATTCTGAATTGACTTGTTCACCTGCAGATTATTCTGTTGTCATCTAGATGCTTCCACAAGGAAGGAGAAATGCATTGGCGTAGCTTACAGTTATAAGTGTATACTGAAATGTCTGCAGAAGCAGATTGGCACACCCAGAAATGGATAATATGCCGTGATGACATAGCTCGGTGCATATTTTTGAGTTTATACGATCAAAATAGATTTAATTTCAAAGCATACCTTGTTCGAAAAATCTGTTGTGGCCAGCATAATACCTCTCGCCACTTCCTTTTTTGGTTATATAAGTATAGGGCGCGAACAGTCATGTTACATTGTTGGCCTTGACAAGCAGATGTGCTTAGTAATTAATTATGTACATAGATGTCAAATGTCAGAATTTTTCATTAAAAATTCCAGGATTTTCTAAATTCATGAATATGTCACCAGGAGTGTGGAATTTACTTGAGGAAAATAAACCATATGGAATTGGAAAATCACGAAATTTAGAACGAAAAATTATGTTATTTGACATCTATGTACATAAGTACTAGCTATCATTTTGACATGGGCCCCCATATCTGCTTGCCAAGGTCAACAAAGTCACATGACTGCTCGCGGCCTTATGTATTTAACATTTCTTGTATACCTACACTCTACACCAAAAATTCTACTTATATCTATTTTTTATATTTAGATTTTTTATATTTAAATTCATTCTATGAAAAAATTTTGTCCTACTCGAGATGTTTCCAATTCATTGTCGGGAGTAACAGTATTTTTGAAGGGTATGTGTAATATACCTATAATATTAAATATTTAACTATTAATACATTAAGAAATAATATAATGTATGTACTTCCTAGAAAAAGTATTCAATAATGTCTCCGGATTTCTGACACTGACATTTATCTGTCAGTTACAAACATTTTAAATTTTCAACTATTTTCCATGGCATTCTTTCGGCTGTAAAATTTATTATAATAGATTATTTTATATATTATATTTAAATGTATCAGATAGAGAATTTAATTTTCTTTAATATTACCAAGAAAAAATTACAAAAAATAATATTTAGAAGAATGTTTTGTCAAGAATCTTCTACTTCCGGTTGTCCAATTGTTACCAAAACCTTTTTAGATCTTCCCATGTACATATGTCCGATTGGGAAATACGTATAGTTAAACAAATATAAATTCTTATAGTTTTTGAATAATCGTCCTTCCAACATCCCACATACATACACACATACACACACACACACACACACACACACACACACACACACACACACACACACACACACACACACACACACACACACACACATACATCCCCACACACAGATATCATCGTAAAAATGTTAAAATCGGATTGTAGGGACCTTAAAACGTGCTTATTCAATAAAATCTGGATATGCGATTTTTAGCATGAATCCAATACCTCTCTTAGCGAGAGGTAAAAAACAGTTCATTTAACTGGAGGAAGTTTCGGTCTATTTATTTTGATAGTTTTTATAGTTAATTATTCAACCGTGTAGTTATTATCCTAATCTATAACCATTATTGTTTTTATACAGATTAGTGTATCATACGAAGTCCAAAAGTTTTCGGTTTAACAGATATAACTCACGCCAATTTTAACATGTCTAACTGCATCATTTGAATAGTGACGAATTTGTTGACTAGTTTGCTGTAATATAGCAATACAAAAATGTATACCTTCCTCCCTTGGAAATTTCTGTGTGATGGTGATGCGCCACTGTTCGAAGCAAGCATATTACGGTAGGGGTAAGTAAACATCAGAACCATTTCGTAAGTCGTAAAGGATATTCCTTATTTGCTTAGATAGTTGTTAAACTATTATAATAATAGTGTCACATCTTATCCATGTTACTGTTACACATTATCATTAAATTTGACTTTATGTTGGTACACATACTCTGTTTTCCATTCATTTTCCTTGGCGTGAAATCAATTTATAAGATACTAGTTATATATTTATAATTATTAACGTATGTTTTATAATTTTATGCCAATTTCACAAGTTTTTAAACAATGAAATATAACAAGATTTGTGCATGATAAATTTGTTTTACCGTATTTACTCCTAGAATTTCTTGACTTTTAAAACGCATAATCTACTAATAATTTCTGTATACCACATATATGGAATATTTTCAAACTTCTTGTATAATGTAAAGGTGGCACATTCATAAAACGTTTTGGAGGGTAAATAACTAATTCAAAAGTATCGTACGGTGTTAAAAATTACTTCAATTAAGTTCAGTTAAACAGCATTTGCACTTTCTTCAGGGCCTACTACAATTATACAACAAAAATGTAATACATACAAAATAACATGGACATTATAACACTTACAGTAAGATCTTACAAATTGTTACACTTCATGTACACAAACTACATTCGTACAAAACATTCAGTTAATTTATTAAACATCGTTCAAAAAATTAAATAAGCATACACACATCCTCTCTAAAAAACGACAACCGAATAATATGGAAAATAGCCGGAAATATCCTGTGTAAGGATTCTGGTGACATCATTGATACGGACTCCTATTGGTCGTCTGTACACCGATAATAATGTAGCAAGTTGTAGGAATTTAAATGAAATGTAAGGAAATTAATGAAACTCAGTTTGGCCTGAAATTTGCCTTTTCCTTTTTGAATTTTTCCAATACACTAAAAAATACGCTGTTAATTCCTTGAATATCAGTTCTTGCATTGATGTTATTGCAATCATCCCTGATATGTAACATTTCAAGAAAGTTATTAGTCCGTTGAAATCAGTGAAGATGAGTGATGAGTGAAATTTTTTTTCGTTCTTTTATTCATTAACTGTAAAGATAATATGTTGAAACTGTATTTTTTCTTACATTTGCATCGTGTACTGTTAGATATATGTAAAGATAAAATAACTTATTTACAATGTTTAATTACATTTACATTTGTAATATAGTGGAGAAATTTTACTCATTAAATTGTTAAATATACGAGAAAGCTTGAACATAGAATTCGATATATGTTGTGCCTTATAACCATTCAATTCCCAAATCAAATGTTTATTATTCTTTTAAATATTTCTCCAAATATTTATTTTAACCTAACACACAATCAGCCCGAGTATAGAGTTTTGTGAGTTAGGTTATTTTTACTTTCCGTCACCTTTAGGTAAGGAAGGTATTGTCTTTGGTCAAAAAATTCAATGATGAGTTTTTACTGAATAAGCACGTTTTAGGGTCCATATAATAAGATTTTACCATTTTTACGATGTCTGTATGTGTGTCTGTGTGTGTGTGTGTGTGTGTGTGTGTGTGTGTGTGTGTGTGTGTGTGTGTGTGTGTGTGTGTGTGTGTGTGACAAAAGTTCCGGATTCCATAACTTCAATACCACGATTCCAAAAATTATAATTTTTTCGTATTCCTCAAGTTTACATCCAGAAGAACAACTGATTAGATTTTGGTTATAATTGGTCAACCGGAAGTAGTCTCATTTGAAGATTTAACAGTTAAATTTATTGACATTTAACGTTATTATAACTTAAAGAATATATTATTCTCTATACGATTTGATTACAATTTATACTTCATATTCAATAGATACAGAGTTAAAGAATTTTAAAGAATTTAAATTTTATAATTCAGCCAGCTATGCAAACTTGGGAACTAGTAATATATTCATATAATTCAAATTGACAGATGTCAGTATCAATAAAAAGTAAATTAATGTGGCAGATATGAGGATGTTGAAGTAGATATTGGGGAATACACGGAAAGATATGGTAAGAAAATAACTCTAGTGTTACAAGTTTTTAGAAAGATACAAGAAAGACGATTACATTGGTTTGAACATGTCATGAGGAGAAATGAAGATTATATTGGAACAAGAATGAATAGTTTAGTAATAGGGCGTTAAAGAAACAGAGGAAGACCAAAGATAAGATGGAAGGACTGTATTGCGGAAGGAACTGAATGAGAACGACATGCAAAAATAGCGACCCCTAACGAATGTGAAAAGCTAAAGAAGAAGAAGATGCCAGTGTCAAGTGCAATTTGAATAGTTTGTTTATGAAATAATTTTACTGGAAATTTAGAATATGTTGTAAGAAAAATTATGGAATTTATACATTATACACGAGAATGAGGGAAGGTATTGTGCTGGCCACAACAGATTTTTTACAATTATGTATGATTTTGGAAAACTGAATAAACGAATTTCAGAATCTGTATACTGAAATATTGGTTTCGTAAAAATAAATGCAGCATGACTAAGATTTCGACTAATTATTAACACCAACAATATCTATTTTGTCTATATTGAGGTAGTGTTTGTAAACACGCCTGCTGGTTTCTATTTAAAGCTTTGGAGGCAATTATTTATCCAGGCTACTGAATCAAAGAAGCCGCAGTCCTGATTCGCAGCAGGAACACATGTGCTGCAGGATTACGCCAACTCTAAAGTCAACGTATATTGCAGGAACTGAGGTATCAGGTTAAATCACAGGTATATAGGTGAACTTTAAAAAGAAATACAAAAATTCACACAATCTCTTAGAGAAAATGAAGATAATTACTTCGAAAATATCAATTTTGTGATAAAAACACTTATTGCTCGTAGAAAGATTTTTACCTTCCGTCATCTTTACGTAAGGAAGGTATTGTCTTTGGTCAAAAAATTTGATAGTGAGTTGCTAATGAATAAGCATGTTCTGGGGTCCCTAAAATACGAATTTACTATTTTTACGATGATGTGACGATCGTTTCAGATTGCATAACTCCAATACCACGATTCCAAAAATTATAATTTTTTCGTATTCCTCAAGTTTAGATCCATATGCAGACATGATTAGATTTTGGTTATAATTGGTCCACAGCACAATACCTCTCGCCATTTTCATTTTATGTTGCATAGGGCGCGAGCAGTTATGTAACTTTGTTGGCCTTGGCAAGCAGATATGCGGGGGCCCGTGTCAGAATGAGAGCAAGTAATATACATAGTCAAGTATCATAAGTTTTCATCCGAAACATTATGATTTTCCAATTCCATGTGGATTATTTTCCTCGACAATGGATGACAAATAAACATCAGAATATTTCGGGCAACGAGATTTATTATAACAGATTATTCTATATTATTATATACTATATCTCCAAACCTATACGAGATATAATAAAAAAATTAAATGTGTCAGATTGAGAATTTAATTTTCTTTAATATTACCAAGAAAAATTTTCAAAAAATAATATTTAAAAGATTTTTTTCAAGAATCTCCTACTTCCGGTTGTCCAATTGTTACCAGTACCTATTTAACTCTTCCCATTACTGTTAGATTGAGGAATCCGTAGTTATATAGGTCTTTACTCTTATAGAATTTGAGAAATTGTGTCTCCAAAAACCTCACACACACACACACACACACACATCCACACACACACACACACACACACACACACACACACACACACACACACACACACACACACACACACACACACACACACACACACACACACACACACACACACACACACACACATACAGACATCATTGTAAAAATGTTAAAATCGGATTCTATGGACCTTAAATCGTGCTTATTTAATAAAATCTGGATATGCAATTTTTAGCATGAATCCAATACCTCTCTTAGCGAGAGGTAAAAAGCAGTTATACATCATTTATTGACATTTAACGTTATTATAACTTAAAGAATATATTATTCTCTAATCTCTATATGATTTGATTGCACTTTATACTTCATATTCAGTAGATTAGAGTTAAAGAATTATAAACATATTAAATTTCATAAATCAGCCAGCTATGCTAACCATGGAAACTGCTAATATATTAAGATAGATGTTGAAATATATATTGGGGAAGACACGGAAAGATACTGTAAGGAATGAAAGAATATGAGGGAAATAACTCTAGTGTTAGAAGTTTCTAGAAAGATACAAGAAAGACGATTACATTGGTTTGAACATGTCATGAGGAGAGATGAAGAATATATTGGAAGAAGAATGAATAGACCAAAGATAAGATGGAAAGACTGTATTGCGAAAGACTTGAGAGAAAAGGAATTGAATGAGAACGACACGCAAAACACAAGTGAGTGGAAAAAGGAAATCAAAAATAGCGACCCCTAACGAATGGGAAAAGCTAACGAAGATGTCAGTGTCAAGTGTAATTTGCATAGTTTGTTTATGAAATAATTATTTTATTATTATAACTATGCTAACCATGGAAACTGCTAATATATTCAGATAATTCAAATTGACAGATGTCAGTATCAATGAAAAGAAAATTAATGTGACAGAAACTAAGATAATGACATAGATGTAGGGAAGACACGGAAATATAAGGATAAGGAATGAAAGGTAGGGGAAATGACTTGAGTGACAAAAGTTTCTAGAAAAATACAAGAGAGACGATTACATTGGTTGAATATAGTGGAAGAATGACCAGCTTAGTAATACAAGGTAGAAGAAACTGAGGAAGACCAAAGATGGAAGGACTGTATTGCGAAATGAGAGAAAAGTAACTGAATGAGGACGACACGCAAAACAGAAATGAGTGGAAGAAGAAAATAAAAACAGCTAAAGAAGAATATGTCATTGTCAAGTACAATTTGTATAATTTATGAAATAATTTGACTGGAAATTTAGAATCTTTTGCAAGGAAATTTATGTATGGAATTTATACATAATACACAGGATTGACGGAAGGTATTGTGCTGGCCACTGCGATCTTTCAAACTATTTTTAAATGAATTTATCTACTAGATAACGATCGTAGTAAGCATAAATTCATCTATTATTTTTTTAAATAGAATTTTCTATAGGTTTACATTATAAAAGAATCCATTTGTATAGACCTATAGTCTATACAGATTTCGCCATTTATATAAACCGTTTCAGGCGGCAACACCCAATGAAAAGAGCGCATTTTTCTAACGAACTTCACTTGTCATTCCATCAACCAGGCTCCTATGATCCTGAATACGTTATGACGTAACTCCCGGCCTGCCATCACGTATAAAGTAAACAAAGCTGACGTCATCATGCCATTATGCTTTTTTGCAAAATTTAATGGCATTCTGAAAGAGTAGAGATATAAGTTTTAAAATAAACATGTTACGAGATTAAATTTAAAGTTTTCTTGTATTATAATTTTAGTTTTATATTAGAATACGAAGCAGGGAAGTATAATATAACTTTTGTATTATTAGTTAAAAGTTTTGGATAGTAATGTAATCATATTTTACTTTATTATTATTATTAGTATTATTATTATTATTAGTATTCATGCTTAGTAACATACAATGGAAGGTTTAAAAATTCGCAGAATATATTCCTCTTTCATTTTATGTATTATGCTTAATCGAAAGAATAAGAAAGAAATATTTCAAACGTCTGAAGAGGTCAGAAAATTACTCACCAATGAGGAAGCTACTACTAGCTACTAGGTATATACATATTACTGATTTTTACCTTCCGTCACCTTCAGGTAAGGAAGGTATTGTCTTTGGTCAAAAAATTCAATGATGAGTTTTTAGTGAATAAGCATGTTTTAGGGTCCATATAATACGATGATGTCTGTACGTATGTATGTACAATGTATGCATGTATGTGAGTGTGTGACGAAAGTTTCGGGTCGCATAACTTCAATACCACGATTCCAAACATATTTTTTTCGTATTGCTCAAGTTTACATACAGAAGAAGATATGATTAGATTTTGGTTATAATTGGTCAACCGGAAGTACCCTTATTTGAAGATTTTAACAGTTAAATAACGTTATTATAACTTAAAGAATATATTATTCTCTATACGATTTGATTACATTTTATACTTCACATTAAATAGATATAGAGTTAAAGAATTATAAAGATATTAAACAAACTACTAATATATTAAGATAGATGTTGAGACAGATATTGAGGAAGACACGGAAAGATACGGTAATGAATTAAAGAATGAGAGAAATAACTCTAGTGTTAGAAATTTGTAGAAAGATACAAGAGAGACGATTACATTGGTTTGAACATGTCATAAGGAGAGATGAAGAATATATTGGAAGAAGAATGAACAGCTTAGTAATAGAAGGTTGAAGAAACAGAGGAAGGCCAAAGGTAAGATGGAAGAACTGTATTGCGGAAGACTTGAGAGAAAAGCAACTGAATGAGAACGACACACAAAATAGAAATGAGTGGAAGAAGAAACTAAAAAAAATAAAATAATGGAAATTTAGAATCTTTTGCAAGAAAATTTATATATGGAATTTATACATAATACACAGGTTGACGGAAGATATTGTGTTGGCCACGTCAGGTTTTTTATATATTGGAATAACAAATTAGCTATTTTAAACATCAAATAATTTAATGAACTTTATTTTTTCTTTACATATTTTAACTTTAAATGTGTACAGAGTAAATTACCCATAAAATCTAGTATAAATAGTAAAACTTAAAAGTTTCTTTGAACTGTTTTAAACTAAACTTTAGAATGAAAGAAAAGTTAAGGCGTTGCTATACGGACTCATAATATTTACACTCAGAAAAAAGAAATATATTCTTTATACCCAACTGTATAAAACCTAAATTCCTATTATATGTATGTACGAGTATGTGTGTATGTATGATAATGATATGTTCGGTTTTTATAAATCCTTCTGTTCTTCTGTTCAGAAGTTGATGACCCGACGTTCAAAACTTTTTATCAAAGTTTTTAATTTTCTCATTTGGAAGTTATATACACGTTTTATATACAACATATGTTGAATGTTGTATTATTATTTAGACAGCATTTCCTAAGTTTATTTATAATTGGCCTTGTGTAATATGGGAACAATTTTTTCAAAAAAAAGTAATAAATTATTATTTTTGAAGTGTTACTTGAAGTAAGAAGTTATCTTGCTCGTAGAAGAATAAGGGGTCGAATATTAATAATGATTTATTATAAATAGGTTTATTGACTAGTAAAAGGTGTCCCAACTAGAGCGCCGGATTTAATTTTAAAGAAAAACACATTTATTTTTTGAATTAAGCAAACATTTTTATTTCAATATAAAGAAAAATAGTTCCGATTAAACGTGAAATGCAACATCAGGCAAATGGCCACCACGAAACCTCTGGCACAGGGTTATTCTTTTGTTGAAATTTTGAAAAATGTTTTCACATAAATGTAGCTGTGTTTCACCAATAACGCGCTGTATTTCCTCTTTCAGATGTTTCAGGCTTATTCGCATACACCTTTTCGTTCACATAGCCCCAAAGAAAAAATCCATCGGTGTTAGATCGCACGATCTTGGTGGCCAATGTTGATCGCCAAATCGAGAAATGACACGGCATGGAAACTTGGTCTGCTGTAACACCATTGTTTCACGTGCTATGTGGCAGGTCGCACCAATTGAACCTTGTACGCGTGCAAATGCAGATCTTTTACCAAAATTCGTTGCATAGTGCTTCTGGAAATGTTTAATTATTGACCACGATGCCGAATGGAAGTTCCTGGATTCTCGGCCACAGATTCCATTATTGTGGACATATTTTCGATTGACCGACAAGGACGACGACGAACAATGATCTTCTCATCCATCAGCGTAAATTTGGTCTGAAATTTTGTAATTAGACGCCTCACTGTCGATTCATTTGGCGCATTATTGCGACCGAAAACTTGACTTAATTGGCGAACTGTTTTCGCAAAACTTTCACCATTTTTGTAATGTGTTTTTACAATAATTAAACGTTGTTCGTTTGAATACTTCTCCATATTCTTAAATCGCGTGGTCTGTACGTGACAACTGTCAAAAAAAATTAACCTTATAACACGCACTATAAATGATGAATGGATATATACAGTTGATGGACCCGACTGTATGGAGGAATGGTCTTCTGGTCTCTCTCTTCACCCTAGATGGACTCTCACCGCACTCTCTCTAACTTCCCATCGTCCATACAGTCTTTTATATTACTGTAATGCTAAGACAACAAACAATTGTGGTGTCACCTAATTACCAAATAAAGACACAATATTATAATTGCTCCATATTGCTTATTCTGTAATATTATTGATTACTACTACTGAGTTATGTTAAATTGCAGCTGACCCGTGAAGGAACGTGCACACCTGTTATTTCGTTACTACTGACCGTATTAATATACTCGTACATATGATGAAGGTGAAAAGCTTTAGCCAATGATCTTACTATACCAACGTATACCACCAATACCACTGTCTCAAAAAATTACCAATGTAATGCAGATCAAGATGACTTTCCGAGTTGTGTGCATAAAATAATAATGAAAGTAAAACTGAATTTTGTATGAAATTCTATATGAAACATTTACTATACAATCTGTCACACTACACCTGAGCTGCTTATAAAATATGCTAGCCTTATGCTAGCATTCATTTGAGGGGTCATTTTATACCAACGCAAATGTTATGGGCGGCATATATAATTCCATGATTTCAGTTTAAACATTGCTGAAAGTATGAGTGTTCAATGTCACACACTAAATGAGAGTTTTAGTTTTGTTTTAGTAATTACCCTTTATGTTTAATTGGGGAAGCTTTATGATCTGTGTTATTATTTACAATATGCTTCGTATTTTATGTATGTAATTACTAAACAGGTAACGGACTTATTCATATCAATAAATTCAAATACGAAATTGCATTTACTTCATTTGTAGTAACATTAAATGTAAAAAAAAATATTTAACTACGTTACTCAAGTAAAACTGTTAAGGTTGCAAATGAGGGCACTTTCGGTTGACTAATTATAATGATCCGAAACGATGGTGACATACACACACGCACACACATACATACAGACATACATAAAATCATGCGTGTCCCACTTAATGGGTTCGCACAAACCCGATAATAATAAGAACAACATCAACATCATACAACAAATCCTTACTCTTAAACATATTAAAATGACCGATTTTCGGTAGCGAAATACCGCATCCGGATCACAATAATAGTTAGGAAACAATCATCCTTCGCCACACATTCCTATCTAAGCAGACTTCTTTCGCCTCGGCCACACTCATAATCGCATTCATACATTCTTCTCTTCATACTTGGAAACTCTCTCTCTTTAAGCACCCTACCAACCACATCCATCCACTTATACACTGGTCGGCCACGCAATCGAAAACCTTCAACTTCACCAAGATATATATGTTTAACAAGCCGTTCACTCGCCATTCTCTCCACATGCCCAAACCATTTCAACTGACTCACACCAACTCTCTTAATCACATTGTTCTCAACCGCATCCAAATCACAATAATAGTTAGAAAACAATCATCCTTCGCCACACATTCCTATCTAAGCAGACTTCTTTCGCCTCGGTCACACTCATAATCGCATTCATACATGCTCTTCTTTTCTTCATACTTGGAAACTCTCTCTCTTTAAGCACCCTACCAACCACATCCATCCACTTATACACTGGTCGGCCACGCAATCGAAAACCCTCAACTTCACCAAGATATATACGCTTAACAAGCCGTTCACTCGCCATTCTCTCCACATGCCCAAACCATCTTAACTGACTCACACCAACTCTCTTAATCACATTGTTCTCAACCGCATCCAAATCACAATAATAGTTAGAAAACAATCATCCTTCGCCACACATTCCTATCTAAGCAGACTTCTTTCGCCTCGGCCACACTCATAATCGCATTCATACATTCTTCTCTTCATACTTGGAAACTCTCTCTCTTTAAGCACCCTACCAGCCACATCCATCCACTTACACACTGGTCGGCCACGCAATCGAAAACCTTCAACTTCACCAAGATATATATGTTTAACAAGCCGTTCACTCGCCATTCTCTCCACATGCCCAAACCTTCTCAACTGACTCACACCAACTCTCTTAATCACATTGTTCTCAACCGCATCCAAATCACAATAATAGTTAGGAAACAATCATCCTTCGCCACATATTCCTATCTAAGCAGACTTCTTTCGCCTCGGTCACACTCATAATCACATTCATACATGCTCTTCTTTTCTTCATACTTGGAAACTCTCTCTCTTTAAGCACCCTACCAGCCACATCCATCCACTTATACACTGGTCGGCCACGCAGTCGAAAACCCTCAACTTCACCAAGATATATACGCTTAACAAGCCGTTGACTCGCCATTCTTTCCACATGCCCAAACCATCTCAACTGACTCACATCAACTCTCTTAATCACATTGTTCTCAACCGCATCCAAATCACAATAATAGTTAGGAAACAATCATCCTTCGCCACACATTCCTATCTAAGCAGACTTCTTTCGCCTCGGTCACACTCATAATCGCATTCATACATGCTCTTCTTTTCTTCATACTTGGAAACTCTCTCTCTTTAAGCACCCTACCAACCACATCCATCCACTTATACACTGGTCGGCCACGCAATCGAAAACCCTCAACTTCACCAAGATATATACGCTTAACAAGCCGTTCACTCGCCATTCTCTCCACATGCCCAAACCATCTCAACTGACTCACACCAACTCTCTTAATCACATTGTTCTCAACCGCATCCAAATCACAATAATAGTTAGGAAACAATCATCCTTCGTCACACATTCCTATCTAAGCAGACTTCTTTCGCCTCGGCCACACTCATAATCGCATTCATACATGCTCTTCTCTTCATACTTGGAAACTCTCTCTCTTTAAGCACCCTACCAACCACATCCATCCACTTATACACTGGTCGGCCACGCAATCGAAAACCCTCAACTTCACCAAGATATATACGCTTAACAAGCCGTTCACTCGCCATTCTCTCCACATGCCCAAACCATCTCAACTGACTCACACCAACTCTCTTAACAACATTGTTCCCAACCATATACTAAATTATTCTTCACGCGATCCCGTCTTACATACCCACATACACCACGTAAATACCTCATTTCCACGGCAGTCTCTTTTTATGCTTCCCCGTCCATGCCCAGCATTCGCTTCCATACATCAAAGCAGGCACTAGCATTCCATTATATACACTTAACCGAGTATCCCGTGCAAACGTACCCAGAGCACCCTTTACCTTACATCCCGCACTCACTCTCCTTTCTATCTCTCGATCAAAAATAGTAAAATGGTATTCTAGAGATCCTAAAACATGCTAATTCATTGAAAACTCACCATCGAATTTTTTGACCAAAGACCAATACCTTCTTTACCTAAAGGTGACGGAAGGTAAAAATATGCAACTTTTACTTTGCATTGTACAGTTTTTGCCGTAAAATGAACAGGCAAGCATTGCATAAAACTAAAATCCCATATTTACCCCTAACTGCCACCACCCTCTGTAGTATCTATTTCAGGCTAATAATAAAAAATTTAGAGGAACATTGTGACTGAAATTCAAAAGTGGAACAGGTGTGTATATGGCTGAATATTTCATTGAGTCTAATTACAGTACGTTGGAATAATTATTTAGGTATTTGTTCCGAATTATCCATATTTCAGGATAATTATAGGTTATGAAGATAAAGTTGTAAATGCCAATATAACTTCCAAAATTATTCTTTATTTAAGGGGGTAAAATAAATGTATATGAAAGTGGATAAGTGGTCATTTATTTTTAATAGAGTTGAGTATTATTGATTTCATGTTTTTTACAACCTAATTTTAAGATATTTACATACGAAATATAACTAAGTTTACTGAACAGAATGCTACGTACAGTAAAAATTTTGAAAGATGTCCGGTCAAGGTTATCTGTATCACGAATGAATTAACAAATAGGCATACATTTATCTCTTTCTTTTGCAAAGGCTATAAGAGTGTGCGATAAGGATGGATATAACACGCTTGTCTTTCAAAAATTCATATTGTTTCGACTAAGTTAGGACATTCAACTTTAAAACGATACTCGTTGTTGATAATACTTTCGCTGTAACGTAAGTTTATATATTAATTCAGATACATTACCTCGATTCATAGCCGTACGTACAAGGTTACTTTCTGTCAGAGTCACTGACATTGTGTCATCTTATTTTTGACATATTTGGTTTTACATTTGCTTATAAACTTACCAGTTGACTTATTTTTGAATTTTGAATGCTTTTACTGTAATATATATTTTTATAATAATAAAATACCTGTAGTATCTTACGTACCCTCATAAAAACTAAGCAAACGACACTACTGAATTTGTCATAATGGGCGGAGCAAAAATCTGAATTCATACAATTCGTAGACGACCTTGATCTGACATCTTTCAAAAATTTTACTGTACTTCATCAATTTTGAACGTTAATATTTCAGAAACTAAAAGATATATTAATTTACTATTTGAAAAGCATCAGTTATTTATTTTATGAAAGAACGGCTACCACTATGACAGGGTGTAACAGAAATTTGTACATTAAATTTACCTATAGTAATAGAACTCGTCGAGAGAAAAAAAAAAATTCTCAATAACTGTTTTCGAAATTCAATTTTTTAGCATTTTTACCCCCCTATACAGGGTGTTATATTTTAATGGACCCAGCAAATATCTCGCTTATTTATTAAGTTAGTAATTTCATATAACATGATTTTACAGCATGTAAGCTACTTATGGGGTCTCGTGGCCGTGTGCCTGAGTGTCTGGTCGCGAATCTGGGGACCCGGGTTCGATCCAGACGCCAAATATTTCGAATTTTAAACAGCACAAAATTGACCCTTGTGGTGCACTCGCACGCCAGCAATAAGTGCCCGTGAGGTGACGCCTGGTAAGCGCCCACACGGTACAAATATTTCATCATTACCGACATCTGTGTATAAAGCAGATTGGCATACCCAGCAATGGGTAATATGCCGTGATGATATATTTATTTATGTAAGCTACTTGATAACGGATGTACATTCATGATACCACTTCCGGTTTATTAGTAATTAATATCAACTTTGAAATTTCAAATGGAACATACTATATTTGTTTACAAAATACATCAAATTTGCTTTACAATCATGTAAAATAATCCATATGTTACATTATTAAAAAGTAAAATGGCGGGCACTTTTTTATACACCTAGACGCCAAATATTTCGAATTTTAAATGGCACAATATTGACCCTTGTGGTGCACTCGCACGCCAGCAATAAGTACCCGTGAGGTGACGCCTGGTATGCGCCCACACGGTACAAATATTTCATCATTACCGACATCTGTGAATAAAGCAGATTGGCATACCCAGCAATGGGTAATATGCCGTGATGATATATTTATTTTATTTATGTATGCTACTTGATGACGGATGTACATTCATGATACCACTTCCGGTTTATTAGTAATTAATATCAACTTTAAAATTTCAAATGGAACATACTATATTTTTCAAATTTGCTTTACAATCATGTACAATAATCCATATGTTACATTATTAAAAAGTAAAATGGCGGGCACTTTTTTATACACCTAGACGCCAAATATTTCGAATTTTAAATGGCACAATATTGACCCTTGTGGTGCACTCGCACGCCAGCAATAAGTACCCGTGAGGTGACGCCTGGTAAGCGCCCACACGGTACAAATATTTCATCATTACCGACATCTGTGTATAAAGCAGATTGGCATACCCAGCAATGGGTAATATGCCGTGATGATATATTTATTTATTTTATTTATGTAAGCTACTTGATGACGGATGTACATTCATGATACCACTTCCGGTTTATTAGTAATTAATATCAACTTTAAAATTTCAAATGGAACATACTATATTTTTCAAATTTGCTTTACAATCATGTACAATAATCCATATGTTACATTATTAAAAAGTAAAATGGCGGGCACTTTTTTATACACCTAGTTGAAAAGAGAATAGTGAGCCATGACTGTGGCTTGAAATAAAACAATTAACTGAAGGTTAAATCAATTATTACTGAGTATTTACAGGTTGACATTTACCGTGTTACAATTGTTTAGACGATTTCTGTTACACCCTGTATAAACCCGGCCCTGATTATACGAATAAATAACTGTATAAATGTATATATCTTATCCCAAATAAAATTACTTCATTTTGTGATAACCCCGACCTCTGTGTTTCATCATTGTAACTATCTTTATCTAAGGAAAGAAAACATGAAAACAAGTGCATTCATCATAACGTAATTTTCGAGTCTTTCCATAGCACACACACGATCCTTTCATTAAAAATGTAACAAGACTCATATTATTTATATTTGTATGTGGGTAACGGACAGATAACGACATAAGTTATGTTTTTTATTAACACAGAGAGAGAGAGATAATGATGCCAGCGCTAACCAATATATGCTACGTTGCTATTTGTATATTATTATTGTAAAAGATAAATATAATTTTATAAATAAATAAATTTTGGATTTTAAAACGGTATGATAAGGACTATCAAAGTTTAAAAATCTGTTGTGGGCAGCACCTCTCGCCATTTTCATTTTATGTTGCATAGGGCGCGACAAGTCATGTGACTTCGTTGGCCTTGGCAAAGAATGACAGCTAGTAATGAACAGGGTGGGGCAGAAAAACCTATCCGATTTCAAATCCCTTTTTCTCAGAAGAGGGAGCAGGTAGAGTAGTGGGGTAAAAACTGTTAGAAAGCCGGTTTCATGCCATTTGTCAGTAGTCAACATGCCTTGGTCTGGTGAACATCGTGCTTTTGTTATTGAGCGGTTTATCGAATGCGGCGGTTCAATAATTGCTACACAACGTGCTTTTCGATATTGGAGTGACGAAAATCCTCGAGAAATCCATCAGGAACCCCTCCATAGCCCAAAAGTGACTGTGTGGTGTGCTCTTTCCCGCCTAGGCGTCTGGGGGCCTTACTTTTTTGAAGAAAATGGGCAAACCGTAACGGTCAACAGCGAGCGCTATTGTTTCATGCTGGAAATTTTTCTTAGACCCAAAATGGAAGAAAATGGCGTGGAAAATGTGTGGTTTCAACAGGATGGGGCAACCGCCCACACATCGCGACGATCAATGGACATTCTCAGGGAAGTGTTTCCCGGTCGCCTCATTTCCCTGAGAGGTGATCTTGGCTGGCCGCCGCGCTCACCGGATCTCACTCCATGTGACTTCTTCCTTTGGGGTTACCTCAAATCGAAGGTTTACCAGCATCGACCAAGGACCCTTCTTGCTTTACGAAGGGAAATTGCTCGGGCAATTGAAGAAATTCCTGTGGAAATGACGGTGAAAGTCATGGAAAGCTACCGCGAGCGCCTAAATCAGTGTATCCGCTCCCAAGGACGACATTTGAGTGATGTGCTTTTCAAAACTTAAATTTAAAAATGGCATAAAATTTGCGATATGTTAATAAAATTTTTTTTTGACAAGTTGAGTGGTTTTATTTTATAACGTTTTGAAATCGGATAGGTTTTTCTGCCCATATAGGTGTCATCAAGTATCATAAGTTTTCATTCAAAACATTATGAGTTTCCAAATCCATGTGGATTATTTTCCTCGACAAGTATACTCCATACTATGAATGACAAACATCACAATATTTTGAAATTTTGTAAGAAAAAGTATGACATATGACAACTGTGAATTTTCAAAAAATAATATTTAGAATTTTTATTTTAGAAAGTACCACTTTTCAACTCTTCCCATTACTGTTAGATTGAGGAATTCGTAATTACACAGGTTTTTAGTCTTATAGAATTTAAGAAATCGTACCTCCATACACACACAGACATCATCGTAAAAATGTTATAATCGGATTGTAGGGACCTTAAAACGTGCTTATTTATTGAAATCTGGATATGAGATTTTTAGCATGAATCCAATACCTCTCTTAGCGAGAGGTAAATAGTGATTAGTTTTTAAAATATTCGACATTTGAATGCCCAAGTACGTCACACATTCAAGCTTTCTGTTATCTTATCGCAGTTGTGAAATATTCAATCCATTTTCAAATAACACATTCCAAAATGTCCATATTGAAATGTTGTTGAATTAAATTATATTTTGAATACATATGCATGTTTTTCTAAATATAAACTTTGAATACATACAAAATTCCAGCTTGGAAAGATGAATATATTTTCGGAGGTAAAACAAATTTGTGAAAAGCATAAACACAGTTTCTCAACACGAAATGTAGAGTTAATATATGCCTGTCTGTAAGCAAATGCATTTATTATCCGTATGTATATTTGCATACAAAATGCAGTGCACTTTATGTATTATGTGATAAAATGATTTATGGTCAAATAAATAAATCGAATGTAGTCTCACGTTATTAATAGCTAAATAACAGGCTTAGTTTAAAGCTGTTGTCGAGAGAGCACCACAGGAACCACACGGAAAAATACCGCTAATACCGTCAGTGAATGTAAAGAATTTTGAATATATTAAAAGAGTAGGAGAAAACTCCTCATATATCGAAAGAATAGATACAATTTGAAATATTTGTTCTATGAGGAATTTTCTCCTACTCTTCAAATATATTTAAAATTATTTATATTCACTCAGGGTATTAGCGGTAATATTAATATACGAGTACCTATAATTTTAAATATTTAATTAATAATACAATAAGAAATTTTAAATGTACTTACTTCCTAGAAAAAGCTTTCTGTAATGTTAATAAAACTGTTGATTCTTGTCACTGACATTTTGCATTTATCTGTCAATTATAAACATTTAAATATCTCAACTGGTTTCCATGAAGTTATTTGGGCAGCGAGATTTATTACAACAGATTATTCTATATTATTATATCTCTCTAAATCTATAGAAGATATAATATTTTTTTACCTTCCGTCACCTTTAGGTAAGGAAGGTATTGTCTTTGGTCAAAAAATTCAATGATGAGTTTTTACTGAATAAGCACGTTTTAGGGTCCATATAATACGATTTTACCATTTTTACGATGATGTCTGTATGTATGTGTGTGTGTGTGTCTGTGTGTCTGTGTGTCCGTGTGTCTGTGTGTGTGTGACAAAAGTTCCGGATCCAATAACTTCAATACCACGATTCCAAAAATTATAATTTTTTCGTATTCCTCAAGTTTATATCCAGAAGAACAACTGATTAGATTTTGGTTATAATTGGTCACCCGGAAGTAGTCTCATTTGAAGTTTTAACAGTTAAATTTGATTTATTGACATTTAACGTTAGTATAACTTAAAGAATATATTATTCTCTATACGACTTGATTACAATTTATACTTCATATTCAATAGATACAGAGTTAAAGAATTTTAAAGAAATTAAATTTTATAATTCAGCCAGCTATGCCAAACTTGGGAACTAGTAATATATTCATATAATTCAAATTGACAGATGTCAGTATCAATAAAAAGTAAATTAATGTGGCAGATATGAGGATGTTGAAGTAGATATTGGGGAATACACGGAAAGATACGGTAAGAAAATAACTCTAGTGTTACAAGTTTTTAGAAAGATACAAGAAAGACGATTACATTGGTTTGAACATGTCATGAGGAGAAATGAAGAATTATATTGGAACAAGAATGAGTAGTTTAGTAATAGGATGTTGAAGAAACAGAGGAAGACCAAAGATAAGATGGAAGGACTGTATTGCGGAAGATTTGAGAGAAAAGGAACTGAATGAGAACGACATGCAAAAATAGCGACCCCTAACGAATGGGAAAAGCTAAAGAAGAAGAAGATGCCAGTGTCAAGTGCAATTTGAATAGTTTGTTTATGAAATAATTTTACTGGAAATTTAGAATCTTTTGTAAGAAAAATTATGGAATTTATACATTATACACGAGAATGACGGAAGGTATTGTGCTGACCACAACAGATTTTTTTATCAGATTGAGAATTTAAAGATCTTTATTATTGTAATTACATAAATTTTCAAAAAATATTTAGATTTTTTTTAAGGACCTTAACACGTGCTTATTAAATAAAATGCGGATATGCGATTTTTAGCATAAACCCAATACGTCTCTTAGCGAGAGGTAAAAATTGTGCTGAAAATATAATAACTTGTGACTAAAATACTTTTTGCGAGAAACAGTTTTATCAAACTATTTAACATCCTTTTATAGAATTCATATTTACAATTTTTGGACTATGGTTGTTTTTGTCAAGAGCTCTGCAATTTATACCATTTTTACCAACATAGCATTTCGACGTACATATTCGTAATTAAATTTCTCACCGCAATTACCGTTTCTAAAACCTATAACGACTCCATCCTACAATTATTATTAAACTCCAACTCTGCAAGTATCGAATAAATAAGTTACTGATATTTTCTACCGGTACACTTGTAAGGGTTGCAGAGTTTTCTCGTATGAGACGCGTTTACGTTGATTAACATCGTAAACCGTGTGCGAGTGAATTATACATCATCAATTTGCTATAATGAAGTTGTGGGCATGGTGAGGGAACGATGTTATATTACTGAGGTTACCTGGGATCAAATCAGGGCATCGTTAGAGGATATGAATATTAGGGAATGATGCATTTTGAATTTATAATAATATGACAATGGATTTTTAGATACGCTTTCAAAATACTCAGTCTGAAGAGTATATATACCGTAAAATTATGAATACTATACAAGCCCAACCCCAAATGTATTCGTACCCTCGGAAATAAATTTATGAACAGCAAGAAGAAATAATCTTTACCTTCTGCCTTTAGGTAAGGTGTATGTGTGTCTCTGTGTGTGTGTGTGTGTGTGTGTGTGTGTGTGTGTGTGTGTGTGTGTGTGTGTGTGTGTGTGTCTGTGTGTGTGTGTGTGTGTGTGTGTGACAAAAGTTTCAGATCGCATAACTTCAATACCACGATTCCAAAAATTATATTTTTTTCGTATTCCTCAAGTTTACATCCAGAAGAACAACTGATTAGATTTTGGTTATAATTGGTGAACCGGAAGTAGCCTCATTTGAAGATTTTAACAGTTAAATTAATTTTTTTGACATTTAACGTTCTTAAAGAATATATTATTCTCTATACGATATGATTGCATTTTATACTTCATATTCAATAGATATAGAGTTAAAGAATTTTAAAGAAATTAAATTTTATAAATCAGCCAGCTATGCTAAACATGGAAACTACTAATATATTCATATAATTCAATTTGACAAATGTCAGTATCAATAAAAAGTAAATTATTGTGACAGAGATGAGGATGTCGAAGTAGATGTTGGGGAAGACACGGAAAGATAGATAAGGAAATAACTCTCGTGTTACAAGTTTCTAGAAAGATACAATAGGGATGATTATATTGGTTTGGATATGTCATGAGGAGAAATGAATAAGAAGATAATAAAAATAGCGACCCCTAACGAATGGGGAAAGCTAAAGAAGAAGATGTTAGTGTCAACTGCAATTAGCATAGTTTGTTTATGAAATATTTTACTGAAAATTTAGAATCTTTTGCAAGAAAATTTATGTATGGAATTTATACATAATACACAGGATTGACGGAAGGTATTGTGGTGGCCACAACAGATTTTTTATTTTATGTATTAATAAAGAGTACTGGATTTAAATATAATGTTATTACCTAAATTTATCACTTGTCTTTTGTCATATATTTGCCCGTAGATTATTGTTTAAATGTGAAATTTAGTTAATAACATTGTATTTAAATCCAGTACGTTTTGTTAATACATAAAATAAAATATACCCAAATATAGACTTAACTATTGTAACCTAAAAATTTATTTTTTATTGCTGTTAATATATTTATTTCAGAGGGTACGAATACAATTGGGGTTGGGTTCATATGTATATAGTAACATAATAAACAAAATTCTATGTAAAATAAAACAATACGAAACCGTATAACACTGTGTATATGAATGAGTTGTGTAAAGAGTTATTTAAATCTCAGAGAATAAATTTGCTTCAGCCGTCGACCGGTCATTTTGTTGTTCATGCTTATATTAAACCATCAACCAGTCTGCTTCCAACTTCCAACGAAACTGGATTCCTTAAGCTCTACCGTACATTTCAACCTCTATAAATACGAACTCAACACAACGTCGATAAATACTGACCAACAAAATACATTCGCTTTAAGTATACAGTTTATTTATTAATAATGCTTCACCAGATTTAAGTCTAGTTTCGTCAGTTTACAACTTCTGAGTAAACTCCAATGGAGCCATCGTCAGAAGTCGGCAAGCACAACAAGTAACCACAAACGCGTTTCGCACTTATTGGTGCTCATCAGTGTGCTGTAATCTGTGGCCTCTGTCCGGTCCACAGTGAGTGGACTCCTGGGGCAGAGACAATGACTCTTGCTAGCGATGATCATGTGATCATCTACGGTGGAAAAAATCTGAATCCTGACACAGCCATAAATGTTAAAATTCGGCTTGATTCATGGAATATGACGAATCAGTTGATCATTAATTTTGATTAGTAGATTAGCTTGATTTTTAATGGCGAATTCGGCCGTAAGTAAACTGTACATTTTTAAGAATCCTATGCCCCTTGAATATGACAAATGCAGGCCATTTAGGCTTCAGAGACATGTGACATAAATTGTAATATGAGACGAGCTCGGATTGACAGATGACGTCTTCCCAACAACACTAATAAAGATTTATTAAACGACCGCCACACAGCAGCACACAATTTCACCCGAATTGGAGATCAACTCTTTTTATCTCGCTAAGAGAGATTGGATTCACGCTAAAAATCGCATATCCAGATTTTATTGAATAAGCACGTTTTAAGGTCCCTACAATCCGATTTTAACATTTTTACGATGCTGTCTGTGTGTGTGAGGATGTGTGTGTGTATGTAAGTGTGTGAGATGTTGGGAGGACGATTACTCAAAAGCAATAAGATTTTATATTTGTTTAACTACGTATTTTCCAATCGGACATTCATGGGAAGATCTGAAAAGGTTTTGGTAACAATTGGACAACCGGAAGTAGAAGATTCTTGAAAATCTTCTAAATATTATTTTTTGAATTTTTTTCTTGGTAATATTAAAGAAAATTAAATTCTCTATCTGATATATTTAAATATTTTATTATATATTTTATAGATTTAGAGATAAAAGAAATATAATATCTTTGAATATATAATACATATAAGAATGTCAACGCATATGGCCTAGCAACATACTATATCTGTCTCTTTTTATTCACAAAATTATTATAGATAGCTAGTGACTCCTACCATAAAACTATGAACTACGGTAAATCGTGCTGACAGCATTGCCAGATACTATTTGTTAGAGGTATTCAATAATCAATAATTCAAAAATATTGTTTTATAATAACCAGATAATATATTTTGAATCTTCAATGTACATGTATACTTGTTTTACAGTAGCAAACTTAAAAACCTTTATAAAATCTTAACTTGCTGTTCTAGCTACGTGGCAACACTGTGCAACATCCACCTATTATGTATTTTTTGAACTAACTCAGAAATAATTCGTATAGGGAGGGATAGATGGCACCTTCTCTCGAAATATTTAATCTAAATACATTACGTTGCCATTCTTATATGTATTATATATTCAAAGATAATATATAAAATAATCTGTTGTAATAAATTTTACAGCCGAAAGAATGCCATGGAAAATAGTTGAAAATTTAAATTGTTTGTAACTGACAGATAAATGTCAGTGTCAGAAATCCGGAGACATTACTGAAGACTTTTTCTGGGAAGTACATAGATTATATTATTTCTTAATACTGTTACTCCCGACAATGAATTGGAAATGGAAATTTTTTCATAGAATGAATTTAAATTTAAAAAATCGAAATATATGGAATAGATATAAGTAGAATTTATGGTGTAGAGTGTAGGTATACAAGAAATGTTAAATACATTAGGGCGCGAGCAGTCATGTGACTTGACAAGCAGATATGGGGGCCCATGTCAAAATGATAGCTAGTAATTATGTATATAGATGATTTCTCATTCTAAATTTAGTGATTTTCCAATTCCATGTGGTTTATTTTCCTCGACAAGTAAATTCCACACACCTGGTGACAAATTAACTACGTGAATTTAGAAACAACAAAGTAACATGACTGTTCGCGCCCTATTTTTATGTAACCAGAAAAAGGAAGTGGCGAGAGGTATTATGCTGGCCACAACAGATTTTTTATGGGCAGTATAATGACCATGAGTATAATTTAATAGGTTGTCTTTTGTAATTTATGTAAATATGAAAACGAATTGTCTGGTTATCGTGTAATATACCCATTTAATTTAATGTATTTTAATGTCTATAATTATTTTCTTCCAAAAATTTAATGTCAATTCCTCCTAATTTTCGTGGGCTATAATAAGCCTTAATGATGAGTCCGTGTCGCCTTCATGGCACTCCATATATTATATACACTTACCATGAATAAGGTCAGATGTCAAATGATATAATTAATTGATTCCGTGTCGGGCCGAACATTATTCTAACTGGTTAATATCAACCAACACTGGTTGGTGCCTTGCTCCGTCGGTAAAGTTTGATTTTCCTTCATGTAGACTTCATTACCGATAACAATTACTTATACTAACTTTAATCACTTTCAAAGGCCCACAAATTACGCGGAATTTCTTCAAAAGAGTATATGAATACCAGTATTGATTTTATATAGAAATAAGTTTAGTATGAACCCGAAAAAGCTATGATACAGTGACTACTAGATATAACTTTGATCAGACGTATAAATATTGTACACGCCACTTCCGGTTTTGGTTACATAAGTGTAGGGCGCGAGCAGTCATGTGACATTGTTGGCCTTGACCGAATGACAATTAGTAATTATGTACATAGATTTTCTAAATTCACTTAGTTAATGTGTCACCAGGAGTGTGGAATTTACTTGTCGACGAAAATAAACCACATGGAATTGGAAAATCACTAAATTTAGAATGAAAAATTATGATATTTCATATCTATGTACATAATTACTAGCTATCATTCTGATACGGGCTCCCATATCTGCTTGTCAAGGCCAACAAAGTCACATGACTGCTCGCGCCCTATTGTATTTAACATTTCTTGTATACCTACACTCTACACCAAAAACTCTATTTATATCTGTTCTTTATATTTAGATTTTTAAATTTCAAATTCATTCTATGAAGAAATTTTGTCCTACTCTTCTAATTTTTCGAAATGTTTGCAATTCATTGTTGGGATTGACATTTTTGAAGGGTATATGTAATATACGTATAATTTTAAATATTTAACTATTAATACAATCAGAAATAATATAATGTATGTACTTCCCAGAAAAAATCAGTAATGTCTCTGGATTTTTGACATTGCCATTTATCTGTCAGTTACAAACATTTTTCATTTTTTCAATTGGTTTCCATGACATTATTTGGGCTGTGAGATTTATTACAACAGATTATTATATACGTTATATTTCTTTATCTTTAAATCTATAAAAGATATAATAAAATATTTATTTATAATAGATAGAGAATTTACTCTTCTTTAATACTAGCAAAATTTTCAAAACATAATATATAGAAGATTTTTTTTAAGAAACTGCAACCTCCGGTTGTCCAATTATTACCAAAACCTTTGCAGCTCTTTCCAGTAATGTCCGATTGAGAAATACGTAGTTAAACTGATATTAAGTATTATGGTTTCTGAGAAATCGTTTTTCCAACAACCCCACACACACATATACACACATACATACACACACACACGCACACATACACACACGCGCACACACACACACACACACACACACACACACACACACACACACACACACACACATCATCGTAAAAATATTAAAAATCGGATTGTAGGGACCTTAAAACGTGCTTAATCATTAAAATTGGACCTTTGGACCAATTGTGTTTATCTCCCATTAAAAAATTAGTTAAAATGGTCTCAAATGACAAATTCGGAAAAACGTATCTACCTCAACAATAAATAATAAAAAGACAGGAAAATAAATCGTGTATATTGTCGAAAAACAGGAAATAGTAATGGCAGAATCCTTGGAAATATTATTCAATAATATGATAATAGTTTATATGCATGTATCATTTACAAATTACCTAATACCTGTATTTACATACAATGACTATATATATATATATATATATATATATATATATATATATATATATATATATATATATATATATATATATATATATATATATATATATATATATATTTAAATATGCATTAATGAATGATAACCTTATAGATAAATGAAATTTATAAAAACGAATATTTTGCTATTATATTTTATTTAATATAAAATATTCATTGTATAGAATTACCTTGAATTTAAATAACAAAATTACACCTACATGCCTAATATTTCACAATTTTACGAAACATTAGCGACTACAGTAAATTAATTAACACAATTTCTCTCACAATAAGCCTTTATTTTGCCGAAATGTAGCCCATTCTCATAGACAATAAATATAATTTTATTGTTTTCGTCCTTTATTGTCTGTCTTTATCTATTGTGGTGACCGCAGGAATAAAACAAAAGAAGATGATTGTAAGGCGTCATGGCAAACTTGATGAGATGGGGTGTTATACATTTATGGCCAATGAATATTCTACAAATTTGAGAGCGAAATTTTCCCTAAAGGTAATTAAACGAGAGGATGTCTATAAAGTTTAGAGTAGGCTGCGAAACAGAAGGGAGTTAGGGTATTTTATTTATTGTTTTAATTAATATCAATAATAAGGTTTTTCACTGATTTTTGATTTTTTAAATTGGAGACATTTCGAAAAATTAGAAGAGTAGGACAAAATTACTTCATTGTCGGGATTGACAGTATTTTTGAAGGGTATATGTAATATACCTATAATTTTAAATATTTAACTATTAAATACAATAAGAAATAATATAATGTATGTACGTCCCAGAAACAATCTTCAGTAATGTCTCTGGATTTTTGACACTGACATTTATCTGTAAGTTACAAATATTTTAATTTTTCAATTGGGTTCCATGCTATTATTTGGGCTGTGAGATTTATTACAACAGATTATTAAAGTAAAACTAATACAATTACCCCTTAACCTTAAAATTATAAAATAAGCTATATACGTATTTCGAGAAATAAGTTCTCATCATCAGTACTACAAATTTAAGCGGAGTAGCTAAGATTACTGAACATGTAAACCATGCCAGAGGTCCTAACCACTCTGAAAAAAACAAGGGAGAGAACTGGGATTATATAGATTATAGAGATACCAATTATAAACTAAGATTTAGCGTCCAATGATATTTAAGATTTAAAACATCCTATAAAATTTAAGTTTATATTAAATCGAACTATTCGATTTACATGTTGAGTAATCTTAGCTACTCCGCTTAAATTTGTACTACTGATGATGAGAACTTAGTTCTCGAAATACGTATATAGCTTTATTTTATAATTTTAAGGTTAAGGGGTAATTGTAATCGTTTTAGTTATAATTTAACCTTAGACTAAATCTATAATAGATATAATAAAATATTTATATGTATCAGATAGATAATTTACTCTTCTTTAATACTAGTAAGAATAAAAAAATTCAAAAAATAATATTTTGGTGATTTTTTTAAGAGTCTGCTACTTCCAATTGTCCAATTATTACCAAAACCTTTTCAACTCTTCCCAGTAATGTCCGATTGAGAAATAATATTAAGTATTATAGTTTTTGAGAAATTGTTCTTCCAACATCCACACGCACACACACACACACACACACACACACAAATGTAAATTCTGTATAGTGCCCCGGTATAGGAGATAGTAATCTCTTCTTCAGGGTGATGTGTGTGTGTCAGTGTAATTGTTTTGTTCAGTGTAATAATGGTTGAAAATTAGACAGGGTCTTGTATTCTCGGTTATTGACGCCTTCGAGCTTCCACTTAGTGAACAGAGATGGCGCTCTGCCCGAGTGGTGAAGTAGCGCTCTATAGCAAGTATGTGTACCTACCGACAGAGGGAAACCGGAGTACCCGGAGAAAAACCCTCCTATCGAGTGGTATTCATAGCATATAAAGTCTGGAACGAAGGGGAATCGATCCGACGACCTTAGTGATGCCGAGCTCACACACATACACACACACACATACACACACACATACACACACATACACACATACATCCACACATACACAAACATCATCGTAAAAATGTTAAAATCGGATTGTAGGGACCTTAAAATGTTCATAATCATTAAAATCTGGATATGCGATTTTTTAGCATGAATCCAATACCTCTCTTAGCGAGAGGTAAAAAATTGTTGAAATTTGTGTCAAAACTTATAGAACATGTTATATCGGCAAGACCCATACTTTTTTCTTGTAGTTGCCCATTCTTACGCAAAGAATACTATCTGCTAATGCTAGTCTGATCGGTTAAGGTCATTAATGAAACCGTTTCATAATGTCTTCAAGAACAAAGTTCTTTCTTCGTAGAATTGTACTCTTACAACATACAAGTCATTTATCGTTTGTAGGGAATTTTCCTCGTCTTGTTATATTTTTTGCGTGACACTATCTTTAAGATCTGAGCTCTTTGTTGTAAAGTAAACAACACTTTCTCTAACAGGAAATTGAACTTGTGAAGTTCTCCATTGGAAAATCATTTCGCCTTTCGTGTCGTCAAAGTAAATAGGGGTGGGGTAAAAGTACAATAATCTTGATGAGCTTCGCTCTATATTATTATATTTCATAGAAAGTACAAAGGGTAGCTATGGAATATTTAAAACTCTGATGTGTCCAACACAATACCTCTCGTTTAATTTTTATTCATGTACAGTAAAATTTTTGAAAGATGTCCGATCAAGGGCACCTGTATCATGAACGAATTAACAAATAGGCATACATTTATCTCTTTCTTTTGCAAAGGCTGTAAGAGTGTGTGATAAGGATGGATATAACACGCTTGTCTTTCAAAAATTCATATTGTTTCGACTAAGTTAGGACATTCCATTTATAAACGATGTTCGATGTTGATAATACTTTCGCTGTAACGTAAGTTTATTTATTAATTCAGATACATTACCTGGATTCATAGCCGTACGTATAACGTTATATTCTGTCAAAGTCACTGACACTGACATTGTGTCAGTATCGTATTTTTCACATATTTGGTTTTACATTTGCATATAAACTTACTAGTTGACTTATTTTTGAATTTTAAATAATATAAAATAACAGTAGTATCTTACGTACCCTTATAAAAACTAAGCAAACGACACTACTGAATTTGTCATGATGGACGGAACAAAAATCTGAATTCATACAATTCGTAGACAACCTTGATCGGACATCTTTAAATTTTTTTACTGTAAATACTTAATTAAATTTAAATACCGGGTTCGCTCCCGACCGACGCCAAATATTTCGAATTTTAAATGGCACAAAAATGACCCCTGTGGTGCACTCTCCACGCCAGCAATATGTGCTCGTGAGGTGATACCTGGTAAACGCCCGCACGGTATAAATATGTCATCATTTTTACCGAAGAAATCTGTGTGCAAAGCGCAGATTGGCACACCCATCAATGGGTAATATGCCGTGATGATATATTTATTTTATTGTTTTACCTATATTTGTATATATTTACTTATTGTTCCATTTACTATTTTCTTTTTAAAACGTTAATATTATTATTTGAAATGATTAGTTCGTTGACAGTGACATATATCTGTCATTACAAACATTTGAGATCTGAATTGTGTAACCATGTGTATGAGTTGTGTTTAAAACGTAGACTTCGGGATTAAACTTATAGTTTTATAAATTGGTCCATAAAATATATAGAAAAAGTATTAATGCAATTCTGTAGAAAATTTAATAATCTTTTTTGCACGATCAGGTTTTTTAAAACTTTACCGATAGGGTTTCCAAGGCAGTAAGTTTTGTTGACAAATTACTGATCAGTAAGTGATGTGGTACTGATCTGGAGGCGGTGAAAATTACATAAATAAATGTACAATTTTTAAAGCTTTAACGATAACAAAACAACGATCATAGCTTTCTTAAAAATGCATTGCGGGCATTAAATGCTTCTTACCGGTATCGGATGTATGTATGTATGTATGTACCGGTAAGGTGCATTTACTGCCCTTAATACTTAAATAACTATTTTGAGCTTTCAGTAAAATGCCATTTTCGGTTATCTGATTTACTCCAAAATCTAATGGCATAAGAGTAAAGTAGAAATACAAGGTTTCAAAATTTTCTGAATGATAGTATTTGAGTTAAAGCGTAAAGAGGATCCTCACACACACATACACACAGACATCATCGTGAAAATGTTAAAATTGGATTATAGGGACATGAAAACGTGGTCATTTACCAAAATCTCGATATGCGATTTGTAGCACGATTCCTATACCTCCCTTACCAAGGGTAGCGGGAGGTAAAAATAATGATATTAATAGCTGAAATTTGATTCTTATGGACGAATGTGATCCTGAAATAGTAAAACTAACATTTATTTATCTGACATAAAACTTTGGTTGTTACAAACAAAATTTTAAAACTTGTAAAAAATTTACTCCATACTTGTACTATAAAAAGTAGAGTTAGTGTCATGTCCTGGTGTATTTGTAGTGCTTCAGTGGTTCGCCCACCCTGTCCCCATGTGCACCGGAAGTCATTACACGTCTGAAGGAGACAGCCGGTTCCGGTACTAGTCTGCAAGCCCTTCTACGGGTGTACAGGGCCAGACTATACTGTAATTGCTGGTAAAATACTAGATACAATCGTGAATGGTCATAGATAAGTTTAAATTTACCATCATAGGTAAGAGAGTCATATAGGAATTATACTAATGATAAGTACGTTTTAGTCTTTAGAATCAAATTTTAACTTTCATCAGTAGAAGGTGAAAAAATCTGTTGTGGCCAGCACAATACCTTCCGTCAATCCTGTATATAATGTATAAATTCCATACATAATTTTTCTTGCAAAAGATTCGAAATTTCCAGTAAAATTATTTCATAAACAAACTATTCAAATTGCACTTGACACTTACATCTTCTTCTTCTTTAGCTTTTCCCATTCGTTGGGGGTCGTATTTTTGCGTGTCGTTCTCATTCTGGTCCTTTTCTCTCAAGTCTTCTACAATACAGTCCATCCATCTTATTTTGGTCTTCCTCTGTTTCTTCAACCTCCTATTAGTAAACTATTCAATCTTGTTCCAATATAATTCTTCATTTTTCCTCATGATATGTTCAAACCAATGTAATCGTCTTTCTTATATCTTTCTAGAAACTTGTAACACTAGAGCTGTTTTCTTACCGTATCTTTCCGCGTGTTCCCCCTACATCTACTTCAACATCCTCATCTCTGCCACATTAATTTATTTTTTATTTATACTGACATCTATCAACTTGAATTATATGAATATATTAGTAGTTTCCATGTTTAACATAGCTGGCTGATTTATAAAATTTCTTTAAAATTCTTTAACTCTATATCTATTGAATATGAAGTATAAAATGTAATCAAATCGTATAGAGAATAATATATTCTTTCAGTTATAATAACGTTAAATGTCAATAAATCAAATTTAACTGTTAAATCATCAAATGAGGCTACTTCCGGTTCACCAATTATAACCAAAATCTAATCAATTGTTCTTCTGGCTGTTAACGAAAAAAATATAATTTTTTGGAATCGTGGTATGAAGTTATGCGATCCGAAACTTTTGTCACACGCACATAGACACACATACATACAGACATCATCGTAAAAATGGTAAAATCTTATTATAAGGACCCTAAAACATGCTTATTCAGTAAAAACGTTCGTCCAACATACACACATACACATGCATCCATACATACACACACACAGACATCATCGTAAAAATGTTAAATTGGATTGTAGGGACCTTAAAACGTGCTTATTCACTAAAAGCTGGATGAATTCAATACCTTTCGCTAAGAGAATAGAATTTGTACACAATTTAAATTATCATTTTATATTCGCCCACAAAAAACGGCTTTACTATCTCATTATAAAAGGCGTAGCCGGAAAATTAAAAATTCTATACATACGATATTTTATGCGTTTCATTATGCTGGCCAGATTGCAATAGAGGGTGCGACAGTCGTGTGCCATCTATCTAAATTGCATGTTAATTGATATTGTCCATCTAACAACTTCAGGCACGAAACCAAACCGGCAGGATGTGCCATTTCCTTTCCCAGAGACCTTTCTTTGCCGTTTTACAACAAGGATTAAGGATAATTGTCTTCAGCGTGGTGAAGGCATTGAATTTTTCACAAATATCTTTATTCGTAATGTAATTTTGTAATATCCAATTCTAAGGGAAAACGTTTATTCAATGAGTTTGTAGTTTTCTTGTGAATATAATAAGTTCTTTGACGTTGATACAAAGAAAATAGACAGAGAAATATATAAGAATAAGAAAGTTTACTAACGCAAGTATGAATAAAGTTTTTCTAAAAGCAAAGTTTATTTAAATTACACTTAATGACGAAGTTGTTTATTTTTTATTAGACCTATGTATTCTTGTTTTGTACTCTACAGTCTACACATAATGTTTATAATATATTTTATAACATTCCTTATTTAAGATGGAAAATCAGTTTTCCCGTGCGCATTGCTCCCCTAATTAGTTTAAACAGAAAGTTTCAAATGGATGTTGTAAAAAATTCTACATCCGAATCAATAAAAAAAATCATTTTGGCTACTTCATAACTGAAAAAATACAATTTGAAAATTTGGTTAACTTACGCCGAGAGTTTAAGCGAGGTACGCTAAAATTTAAGCAAGCATCATCAATTAGATTATTATATATTATATAAATTAACAAAATAACGCGACTGTATCCTTGACATAGTCTTTGATTCTTTTTAATTCATAATGGAGAGCTCTTCCCTGTTCAAGGGAACGAGAGAACGTGATTAACACGAACCAGGAAGAAAACAAATGAGCACTAGACTACTTAATCAACATATTCTTTATGCTGTGTTAACATATGCATGAAGAAAAAGTATACACTGTTGCCATGTTGCAGGAAATAAGATGCATTACATACCAACATCGCATGTATTATAGTGCATTTCACCTAAGAAAATAGCGTTGGAATAGATTAGTGCTGTGAGGATGGATCCGAGTACCCGGATTTCAAAATATCCAGTTTCTCGGATATCCGATGTTCGGATTTGGTTTGGTTTACGGACCCTGATCCAAATTTTAATATTGGATCCGATTCTTCATTTTGAATATGAAGGCAAACCTCTTTAAAATAGCCAAGTAGTTTGTGCAAATGTAAAGAAAAAGAATTTATATTTTCACAGAGTCCTATTTATTAAATGATGAATAAAAAATACAAATTTGTATTATCACACATATAAAGTAATATATTAATAAAAAATATTTTTTTAGGTTACAATAGTTAAGACTAAGGCATTTTTTTTACCTAATAATGCGATAATACGATTTTACCATTTTTACGATGATGTCTGTATGTATGTATGTATGTATGTGTGTGTGTGTGTGTGTGTGTGTGTGTGTGTGTGTGTGTGTGTGTGTGTGTGTGTGTGTGTATGTGTGTGTGTGTGTGTGTGTGTGTGTGACGAAAGTTTCGGATCGCATAACTTCAATACCGTGATTCCAAAAATTATATTATTTTCGTATTCCTCAAGTTTACATTCAGAAGAACAACTGTTTAAATTTTGGTTATAATTTTGAACCGGAAGTAGCCTCATTTGAAGATTTAACAGTTAAATTTGATTTATTGACATTTAACGTTATTATAACTTAAAGAATATATTATTCTCTATACGATTTGATTGCATTTTATACTTCATATTCAATAGATATAGAGTTAAAGAATTTTAAAGAAATTTTATAAATCAGCCATCTATGCTAAAATGGAAGCTACTAATATATTCATATAATTGAAATTGACAGATGTCAGTATAAATAAAAAGTAAATTAATGTGGCAGAGATGAGGATGTTGAAGTAGATGTTGGGAAGACACGGAAAGATAGGTAAGGAAATAACTCTAGTGTTACAAGTTTCTAGAAAGATACAAGAGGGATGATTACATTGGTTTGAAAATGTCATGAGGAGAAATGAAGAATATATTGGAAGAATGAATAGCTTAGTAATAGAAGGTTGAAGAAACTAAAGAAGAAGATGTTAGTGTCAAGTGCAATTTGCATAGTTTGATTATGAAATATTGAAATTTAGAATATTTTGCTAGAAAATTTATGTATGGAATTTAATACACAGGATTGACGGAAGGTATTGTGCTGGCCACAACAGATTTTTTCTTACGTGGAATGAAGTATAAATAAAATAATTATAAGCAATTTGTTAATATTTGAACATCAATTTTATATATTTAAACATTTACGACTTGTTTTTAAAATATTCTTACGATAAAAATTAATTTTCCCTCAGCTATTCATAAATAAATTTCTTCGTCATTTCGTCTATCTTTATTTATAATTAAGAAACTACTAATAAAATAACGAACCGAGTTACGACTTCTTAACAATTTCTTAGTTTAATATTAACTCGGTGTATTTTTATTTTTGTTCTACTTGGTATACCAGCGTTTTAAAACGAAATGAAGGCATGTGAAGTTTAAATTTATGAATCAAAAAGATAAATTAAATAGTAAACCACAAGTTCTCTGTTTTCATTACTAAAACACAGGGGCGGACTCGCATTATTCACTTAATTACAGGGGAAAAATATTCCGAGAATATTCCAGGGATATTATTATTAGAAGGATGGTGGTTTAGTGTTAATCAAAATATGTGTATGTAAGGATAGTTGTTTAATAAAGTAACTTATAAATTTTTATTTTATTTTTTACCTTTTATCACTTTTAGGTAAGGAAGGTATTGTCTTTCGTCAAAAAAATCGATGGTGAGTTTTTAATGAATAAGTACGTTTTACTATGATGTTTCTGTATATATAAAGGCTTTTCCAATAAGAGGTGTTATTTTGATATTCAAAGAAAAATGCCATTTTTTAATATAAATGATCGGATGTTTATTTCATTATAAAGAGGAAGGTATGCCGTTAATAGTGGAAAATAAAATCAGGCAAATGACCACCACGACCACGCTGACAGGACAATATCCTTTTCATGAAATTTTCCATAACCAAATCGCCCCAAGTGGCTGTCCTATGTCCTCGATAGCCTCACGAATTCCATCTTTGAGGTCTTGAGTCGACGCTGGGCAGTTGGCGTAGACCTTCTCTTTCACGGGGCCCCAAAGAAACAAGTCGCAAGGTGTTAAATCACAAGATCTCGGTGGCCAATTGTGATTCGATGGAATTCCGGATCATTTTCATGCATTTCAACGACCCAATCAGCAAAGACACGACGTTGTTGATGATCGGCCGGCTTGAGTTCTTGTGTTAACTGGACTTTATAAGCCTTAAGACCCAAATCTTTATGCAAAATACGGTGTAATGACGTTTTTGGAATGCCTAATTCCAAAGAACGACGAGGAATGGACAAACCTGGGTTTTCTTCAACACTTTCGGCTACAGCAGCAATATTCTCGGCTGTTCTTGAGCGACGTGCACGGGTTTTATTCTTCACATCACTAACTTGTCCCAACAGCTCGAATTTTTCCACCAATTTCTGTATTGCGGTCCGACAAGGTGCTTCACGACGACCCAAAAATTGTCGAGTTTTACGAACCGTCTCTGCCAAATTTTCACCATTTTTATAATGAATTTTAATAATTTCAATGCGTTGTTGAAGCGTGTATCGTTCCATTTTTATTAATGGCGTAGTTTCTACTTGTCAAATGTCAAAAAATGACAGCTTCAAAAGCGACATCTACCGAAATAGCGGGCTATTCAAAATAACACCTCTTATTGGAAAACCCCTTATTATACCATCATTGAAAGCTTTTTTTTATGTTTCATTAAAAAGTTTGACGTGTGACACATGAAATTCTGCTATATTAGCTACAATGTTTTTCTGGGTCAGTTTTACAAAAAGGGACTTCTATAGTCTATTTCCGAGAAACATAATTTTGGTATATTAATGCATTAATTGAAATTTCAAACTTTAAAATATATTCCACTGGTTTGTAAATATCACATTATTTTGTCAACTTTCCCCGACAGCGCCCGAGTTTAAAAAGCAGTTACAGGGTTGTAATTAGGGGTGGGCCATGTCCTCAGCTCGCGAAATTAAAGTTTTGATTTAGAGGTTTGTGCTTAAAGAATCGCATGATGAAAAGTTGTGAATAATTTTCACTTTTCGCACATTTTTCCGCCTTTGACGAAGAGCTTTCTCTACCGAGCTTTTAATTTCACACGACCAACACCAAAGTCGGGGAGATTCATGAATATGAAAGAAACGTTTGTATGAAACAGAAGAAAGTGAAAGAAAGAGAATGTTTCAGAAAAACAATAAAATTCACTGCGATATAAAAAGTGTGTGATTTTTGACGACATACATAATTGTGGTACTTTCCTTTTGCCACACATGTTATAGAATCTGTTCATAAGGCAACATACAATAAAATTATTGAAAGATGTCCGATCAAGGTCATCTACGAATTGTATGAATTCAAATTTTTGCTCCGCCATTCTAACAAATTCAGTTGTGTCGTTTGCTTAGTTTTTATAACGGTACATAAAATACCACTGTTATTTTATAATTATAAAAATATATGTTACAATAAAAGCATTCAAAATTCAAAAATAAGTCAACTGGTAAGTTTATTAGCAAATGTAAAACCAAATATGTGAAAAATAATGTAAGGTAATGTATCTGAATTAATAAATAAACTTACGTTACAGCGAAAGTATTATCAACGAGTATCGTTTTAAAATGGAATGTCTACACTTATAGCCTTTGCAAAGGGGAGAGATAAATGTATGCCTCTTTGTTAATTCGTTCATGATACAGATGACCATGATCGGACATCTTTCAAAATTTTTACTGTACGTCGTAACTCTTTTCAGGAAATAATCTGATGTGGCCAGCACAATACCTTCCATCAATCCTGTGTATTATATACATAAATTTTCTTGCAAAAGATTCTAAATTTCCAGTAAAACAAACTATGCAAATTGCACTTTACAATGATATCTTCTTCTTTTCCCAATCGTTAGGGGTCGCTATTTTTATTTTCTTCTTCCACTCATTTCTCATTCAGTTCCTTTTCTCTCAAGTCTTCCGCAATATAATCTTTCCATCTTATCTTTGGTCTTCCTTTCTTCAACCTTCTATTTCAAGCTATTTATTCTTTTTCCAATATATTCTCCATCTCTACTCATGACATGTTCAACCCAATGTAATCGTCTCTCTTGTATCTTTCTAGAAACTTGTAACACTAGAGTTATTTTCTTACCGTATCTTTCCGTGTTTTCCTCAACATCTCTGCATATTCATTTATTTTTCATTGGTTCCATAGTCAGCATAGCTGGCTAATGTATGAAATTTAATATCTTTATAATTCTTTAACTCTATATCTATTGAACAAGAAGTATAAAATACAATCAAATCTTATAGAGAATAATATATTCTTATATTATATATATTAACTGAACCCACTTTATTGTTGATTATAATTTAATAGAAATTTTCTTTGGTTTGAGAACTTTCGAAAACTTTTGGGAACCATTTTGCAAGCTTGTGTAACAAACCACGCTTCGTAATCTGTTTTCATTGTTTCTTTACCTCTCTGATTTACTTGCATCTCTCTTGCACACACTGTTCTTGTATGATGTGTCTCTTTCTAGCAATGCTTCTCTTACAGTCGTAAGGTGTTTATTTATCTGATCAGCTCGAATGAATTGCGATGTCTTGAACATTGAGACGAATTGCTATTGGATTCTTTAATTGAACGAATAAAACATTGAAAAGAATGTAGGTACAAAGAAAAAATAGTATTATGGCAGATTAAAAAAAGTTTTAAGTTTTAACCTTCCGTCACCTTTACTGTTAAGAACTTCAAATAAGGGTATCTATTTCCGGTATACCATTTATAGACAAAATCTAATCAACTCTACATATAGACTTACAAAAGGGGAATATGAAAGAAATAATTGTAGTATTGGAGTTATTGCAGGAGATATTTTTGATGTCACGCACACACATACACACATATATACGAGGGTCATTCAATAAGTAAAGAGACAAATGGCTATAGCTCAAAAACGGTTTATTTCAATCTTTCAAAATTAAGGCTATTTTTCAACATAATCACCCCCCACAGTTATGCACTTGTCCCATCTTTCTTGCAGCTTCCTAATTCCCTTGGCGAAGAATTCTTTCGATTTACCCCGAAGCCACTTTTGCACCGCTTCCTTAACTTCCTCATTGCTAGCAAATCTTTTTCCATGTAGGGCGTCTTTGAGTGGTCCAAACAGGTAAAAATCAGATGAGGCAAGGTCGGGACTGTAGGCAGGATGAGGTAAGACCTCCCAACCCAATTCTTGAAGCTTATCACGGGTCAGCTGGGCTGTATGAGGGCGGGCGTTATCGTGCTGAAGAATGATTCCTTTTGACAAGAGTCCACGGCGTTTGCTTCTGATAGCTGGTCTAACTTTGTGTTCTAGCATCTCAGAGTAGTATTGGCTATAGTTCGCTGATCTTCAAGGATATCGCAATAGACTGGACCCTGTGAGTCCCAAAAGATGGACGTCCACATCGGGGTTCATCACCTACACTTGTTCGGCCACTTTTAAACCGATCAACCCACTTGTAAAAATTCGCACGGTTCATACAACTTTTACCGTACTGTATTAACATTCTAGAAAAAATTTCACTTGGTTTGACACCTTCTGCGACTAAAAATCTAATGACTGAGCGCTGCTCTTCTAAGGTGCAATCTTCTAGTGGACTTGCCATGGTGAACTGAAAATTTTGAGGTTATGTTGACATAAAATGATGAAACAGCTGATCAGAGCATATCCCAAGGTTGCCAACTAACACCCCTGAAAATATTGTACACATTCATTGAATAGTTTTAAAATTATAGAATTTGTCTCTTTACTTATTGAATGACCCTCGTATATATATATATATATATATATATATATATATATATATATATATATATATATATATATATATATATATATATATATTACACATCTACTCTGTATTTCCGAGTTAATAGAGAAATAGTTCATAATTTTCTTTCCAAACCCGGACTGAGCATCATTGAAAATGTAAAGATTGTTATTGTACATGGACAGAGTATCACACAATTGTCTAATTGGAGATCGAAGTTCGTAGTAAGTTCTAGGGGTGCTGTATGTGAAGGTTAACACCGAGAGTTTAAAAACGTGTTGTCCTCGCACTGGGCCTTCAACCCCCGCAAAATTTCGGTAGGACTTATGCCTTCCTTGGTCAAAAATTTGATAATAATCCGTTGCTCCACGGAGAAATATTAGAGACCTAAGCGAATTGGGGTTATGTCTATGACCCCTCCGGACAGGCTTTACATTTGTTTCTATTGGTTAATTTTTTTAGCAACGTTGCTAAGACTTAACAACTTCTTTACAAAATAGGGCTGAATGTCTTGGCTACATCAGATTTTTTAGGGTGATCTTAGTTATTAAAAGATTAAGTACGCTTGGTTTACATGATGGTTGGTAATTTGTGCTTTTTCATTACCCAGATCACACCATAAAGTGACGTAGTTATGTTTGATCAATTGTTGAAGGATGTTCATATATTTCTAGACTAACTTTGACCCACAAATAAAAGCATCTAGTGTGTTTAAAGCTTCCCGGCATATCTTTATATTCTATATTAATATTATACTTTCCCACCTGCATAATTCCGTAATCTGTTATAAAAATGACACACCATTACCGCTAACGAAGATTCATTATGTCCAGACTTTAAAAACAAATTCACTAACAAAACATCTGCGCGCGTACGGCGCATACTGGATCGTTTTTAAAGCTTCCAACAGATGCGAAGCAAAGTTGTTTTGCTACAGCAGTAGGGGGTTTCTTATATATCAACACAAATTAAATATAATATTGTGATGAAGACATCAATCCTTATAACTACTTTCAGGAGAGGTGGTTGGTGTTTGCTGAAGACGTCATCTATCACAGACAGAAAACAGAGGTTGTCAAAGAGGTGGAAATTATCGATAAGTTCATATTTGAACTGTTGAAATCATTATTTATGTTTATAGGAGGCCTGTTGTCTTTCCGCTTAGCCTCATAAAAATCAGGCTATTTTGAACCAAATTTTATTTGACATTTTAATCTAGGTCTTTACAAGTTTAATTATAGTGACGTCAACTAAATTTTTAAACCTATAGCTGTAGTTTCCCAGTTTCTTACGAAAACCTATTAGTATTGACTGGGACACCAAGTACCGAACAAATACTTCTTAGAACTCAACAGCTCTGCACAAAAGGTCTACCCTGTAGACTTTTTGTAACATCCGTCCAGAAAAATAAGTTTACCCTGAAGAAAAACTAAAAACTACAAATTTAACGGAAAAATTCCTAAGAAACAAATACGTAATAGTCGCTACGCCGGGCTATTACAAAAAACTTATTTATTGCTACATTAAACGATGAAAAGAAAGTATTTTTACCTCTCGCTAAGAGAGGTATTGGATTCATGCTAAAAATCGCATATCCAGATTCCAATAAATAAGTACGTTTTAAGGTCCCTACAATCCGATTTTAACATTTTTACGATGATGTCTGTGTGTGTGTGTGTGTGTGTGTGTGTATGTGTGTGGGACGTTGGAAGGACGATTACTCAAAAACTACAATACTTAATATTTGTTTAACTACGTATTTCCCAATCGGACATTCATGGGAAGAGCTGAAAAGGTTTTTGGTAACAATTGGACAACCGGAAGTAGGAGATTCTTGAAAAAAATCTTTTAAATATTATTTTTTGAAAAATTTTCGTGGTAAAAGAAAATTAAATTCTCAATCTGACACATTTAATTTTTTTATTATATCTCGTATAGGTTTGGAGATGTAGTATATAATAATATAAAATATATAAATAAAATAAATATAAAATAAATATTTCATTACGGCATATTACCCATTGCTGGGTGTGCCTATCTGCTTCGTACACAGATATCGCTAATGATGGAATATTTGTACCGTGTGGGCGCTTACCAGGCGTCGCCTCACGGGCACTCATTGCTGGCGTGGAGAGTGCGCTACAGGGGTCAATTTTTATAGAATAATATATTGTAAAAAATCCCGTTGCCCAAAAAACAGTTGAGATATTTAAATGTTTGTAATTGACAGATAAATGCAAAATGTCAATGTCAAACATCAGATTTTTTTGAGAGGTACGAGTACATTTAATATATATTATTGTATTATTAATTAAATATTATTTAAATTACAGGTACTTTGTTAATATTACATACATCCTTAAGAAATACCGCTAATACAATGAATTTGAAGAATTTTGAACATAGAATAGTAGGATAAAATTTCTCATAGAACGAAAGAAGAAATACAATTATTTATTCGTTACTTATAGGGCGCGAGCAGTAATGCGACTTTGTTGGCCTTGGCAAGCAGATGAGGATCCGTGTCAGAATGACGGCCAGCAGTTATTTACATAGATGTCACAATTGTCATAATTTTACCTTCAAAATTTTAAAATAATCTGATGTTTATTTGTCATCAATAGTATGGAATATATGGATTTGAGAAATCATAATGTTTTGAATGAAAATTTAAGATACTTGACACCTGTATATATCAAGTCACATGACTGCTCGCTCCCTATAAGTAACGAATAAATAATTGAAATTGTATTTCTTCTTTCGTTCTATGTAACATAAAATTAAAAGGGCGAGAGGTATTGTACTGGCCACAACAGATTTTTATAAAAGTTGATCTTAGCAGAAAAGATGGTTGAATGCGTATCAAAAACATTGGACCTCATTCGGCGAACTGGAATTATTAAATTAAAATGGTTTATATTTAACGACGTGTATACTTTTTATAAAATATAAACAAAATGTCATATCTGGACACCGATAAATATCTGACATTTATCAATCGATAAAATCATTTCCTTTTCTGTCACTTGTCTGTCACTCCTTCTTTACAATGCCATCATGTGAGCCTTTCTTATACTGTCTTCGCTTAATCTTTGTTCTTCCTATAATTATTTTATTAACAATTATTTCATTTATATTTACTCTTATAACTGTTATTCTTCTTCTCCCATGTCTTTTGCTACTTTGTTGTTCATTGGGCTGTAACTGGTTCGGCACATTGTGTAAGACAATATGGAGAGGAATCAAGAAGATGTTCCGAAAAGTGTGTTGCAGAAGTAGACCTGATGATGAAGATAGTGATAATGGAGAAGCAATTATACAACAAAGAGAAGAAAGACGGAGGAGAGATATGGAGAGACTAGCAAGGAGAAATAGGCATCAAGACCCTGATATTATTATTATAACGAATGTGAAGAAACGTAAGAAAAGGGAAGAATAAATAAAGTAAATACGTTGGAATAATGATGAAATAAGAAGTTCTGGTGTGGCCAAGAAAATGACATCCTTTTTAAATGTACATATATGCTATATACATCTTAAATTGTATTTACTTAATTTTAAAAAATGTTCTTCTGGTAAATTTATAAATGTTTTGTAACATAGTTAATAAACTATAAAGTCTTGGTAAACTGTTGTTTTCTGATGTATGCACGCTTTTTATTATCTTGATACTTTTTGACGACATTTTCATCCTTTTTTACCTTCCGTCACCTTTAGGTAAGGAAGGTATTGTCTTTGGTCAAAAAATTCAATGATGAGTGTTTACTGAATAAGCATGTTTTATAGTCCCATAATACGATTTTACCATTTTTACGATGATGTCTGTATGTATGTGTGTCTGTGTGTGTGTGACAAAAGTTCCGGATCCCATAACTTCAATACCACGATTCCAAAAATTATAATTTTTTCGTATTCCTCAAGTTTACATCCAGAAAAACAACTAATTAGATTTTGGTTAGAATTGGTGAACCGGAAGTAGCCACATTTGAAGATTTAACAGTTAAATTTAATTTATTGACATTTAATATTATTATAACTTAAAGAATATATTATTCTCTATACGATTTGATTACATTTTATACTTCATATTCAATAGATACAGAGTTAAAGAAGCCAGCTATGCTAAACATGGAAACTATGTATTAATATATTCATATAATTCAAATTGACAGATGTCAGTATCAATAAAAAGTAAATTAATGTGGCAGACATGAGGATGTTGAAGTAGATGTTGGGGAAAACACGGAAAGATACGGTAAGAAAATAACTCTAGTGTTACAAGTTTCTAGAAAAATACAATAATATTTAGAAGACTTTTTTTATGAATCTGCTACTTCCGGTTGTCCAATTATTATAAAAACTTTTTCAGCTCTTCCCAGTAATGTCCGATTGAGAAATACGTAGTTAAACAGATATTAAGTATTATAGTTTTTGGGAAATCGGCCTTCCAATATCCCCACACATATACACACACATAGACATCATCGTAAAAATATTAAAATCAGATTGTAGGGACCTTAAAACGTGCTTAATTATTAAAATCTGGATATGCGATTTTTAGCATGAATCCAATACGTCTCTTAGCTCTTCCCAGTAATGTCCGATTGAGAAATACGTAGAGAATAAAATATTATTTAATATTTATAATATTTATAAAATCATTAAATGTGAAAAATGATATTTAACAGTGTTTTTTCATGAAAAACTGTTGTGCTTTGTGGATGGACACGGCCCTTTTTATTTAATTTTATAATTTTATTGCTTGTGAAACAGTTAATTATTAAGTATTATACAAAACTTTAAGTGTCTTTAAGTAAATGAATTTTTCTTACAAAATATTTTGTTGCAACTTGAAATACGTTACTTGCTTAACCAAAAGTTGTATATGAATGATTTAGTTATTAAAGTGCTATAAATAAGTGACGTAGGGTAACAATTGAACATTAATAATGATTAATAATGCCATTCACTTTAAAAATATAACCTTGGGTAACAATTATTATATTTATGTAGGTCGCCTGCTGTCCTTGTCCAATTGATTGTAATATTACAATAAGGAAATTTTATTAATATAAATTATTAATGATTCAGTGTGATTTTGAAGACCCAGGTTTGAATCAAGTCAACATCAAGTTTAATGATGTCATATTATCGGAATCTGTGAATAAATGAGGCGATCTTACCAAAAACGGCCTTAGTCCATTTTTTATTTGAGATAATCAATGAAACAACTTTCTAGCTTATTATTTTTATAAATTTCTGTTACTTAATTAACATTAGAAAATTATTTACTGAATGTTAAGAAATAGAAAAATAAAGATTCATGTACAATTACATAATTACAGTAAAATTTTGAAAGATGTCCGAATTGTATGAATGATTTTTGCTCCGCCCATTCTGACAAATTCAGTAGTGTCGTTTGCTTAGCTTTTATGAGGGTACATAAGATACTACTGTTATTTTATTATTATAAAAATATATGTTACTGTAACGTGCGCCACTGACTGCAGAGTATTCGGGCGCCGCTACTGGTGGAATGTTTCCGAGCGATGACGTAATCCCGGCGACGGAATAACCCATACACGATGAGACGTGTTGATGACCCATGACCTAAATCTATTGTGCTCGGTATCACTATGGCGTCGGAGGGTTCTAGAAGGACGCTGGGCTGTATAAATACCGTCCAAACGAAAGCGGAGAGATAGTCTATGATATAGAAGCAACGAACAATGAACACGGGGTGATATAAACATTCTACAAGTTGTTAACATAAATAAATGTAGTGATATAAATATTGTTTAAATAAATAATCTTAGTGTTTAAGTATGTAATAATATTCTTTTAATATTTATCCTAATTATTTATCGTTTAATAAACGTATTATTTTAATTAATAATATTTCTCTTATTTTTACACCACCCATAAATAAATAAAACGTTACATTACAATAAAAGCATTCAAAATTCAAAAATAAGTCAACTGGTAAGTTTATTAGCAAATGTAAAACCAATATGTGAAAAATAAGATACTGACACAATGTCAGTGACACTGACAGAAAAGAACGTTATTTTAACGGCTATGAATCAAGGTAATGTATCTGAATTAATAAATAAACTTACGTTACAGCGAAAGTATTATCAACAACGAGCACCATTTTAAAGTGGAATGTCCTAACTTAGTCGAAACATTATGAATTTTTGAAAGACAAGCGTGTTATATCCATCCTTATCGTACACGCTTGTAGCCTTTGCAAATGAAAGAGATAAATGTATGCCAATTTGTTAATTCGTTCATGATACAGATGACCTTGATCGGACATCTTTTAAAAAATTTACTGTAGACATTTTTATAGGACGCTGTTGTAGAAACGCTTAAACTTTATTAACTTGTGACTAAAATACTTTTTGCGGGAACAGTTTTACCAAACTGTTTAGCATCCTTGAAGTGTTGTACTTAACTCATATTTATACAATATTTTGGTTTTTGGTTATTTTTGCTAAAAGCTCTTCACATGCATGTGTATATTTTTATCTTTCATCTCGTATATCAAATTAGTAGTTACTTAAAAACACTTTATGTTTGTTTTGAAATGGAACAGAAATAACTATATGTATACTTAGGAATGTTATGATAAGAAATATATGGTATATTTTTACTACTTTCGTACATTTCCCAGAAGAATTTCAACCAATTTACCTGCACTGAAAAGCTAACGCAATCGTACTATGTATTCTTAGACATTCCACAGAGATTTTAAAGTCTTCAAATTCAAGATTTTATATATCACTAAGCTATAACAAGGTTGAAATTGTTTCTCCATTGAGAAAATAAATTCTCTTACTGATCAATCAAATGAATTAATAATAATACTTCAAAAAATTTGTAATCTTTGACACAATGACAAGATACTTTGACCAGTTGTATAAGGTATACAGTAAAATGTTTGAAAGATGTCCGATCAAGGTCGTCTACGAATTGTATGAATTCAGATTTTTGCTCCGCCCATCATGACAAATTCAGTAGGGTGGTTTGCTTAGTTTTTATGAGGGTACGTAAGATACTACTGTTATTTTATTATTATAAAAATATATGTTACAATAAAAGCATTCAAAATTCAAAATAAGTCAACTGGTAAGTTTATAAGCAAATGTAAAACCGAATATGTTAAAAATAAGATGACACAATGTTAGTGTCAGTGACACTGGCAGAAAATAACGTTAATCGTACGGTTATGAATCAAGGTAATGTATCTGAATTAATAAATAAACTTACGTTACAGCGAAAGTATTATCAACAACGAGCATCGTTTTAAAGTGGAATGTCCTAACGTGCCTATGCAAAAAAAAAGATAAATGTATGCCTATTTGTTAATTCGTTCGTGATACAGATGACCTTGATCGGACACCTTTTAAAATTTTTACTGTAGACATTTTTATAGGACGTTGTCAGAAATCTGGAGACATTACTGAAGACTTTTTCTGGGAAGTACATACATTATATTATGTCTTAATGTATTAATAATTAAATATTTAATATTATAGTTATATTACACATACCCTTCAGAAATACTGTTACTCCCGACAATGAATTGGAAACATATCGAAAAATTAGAAGAGTAGGATAAAATTTCTTCATAGAATGAATTTAAATTTTAAAAATCTAAATATATGGAATAGATATAAGTAGAATTTTTGGTATTGTGTACAAGAAATGTTAAAAACATTAGAGCGCGAGCAGTCATGTGACTTTGTTGGCCTTGACAAGCAGATATGGGGGCCCATGTCAGAATGATAGCTAGTAATTATGTATATAGATGTCAAATATAATTTCTCATTCTAAATTTATTGATTTTCCAATTCCATGTGGTTTATTTTCCTCGACAGTTCCACACTCCTGGTGATAAATTAACTACGTGAATTTAGAAAATCTTGAAATTTTTAATGAAAAATTCTAACATTTGACATCTATGTACAAACGGGCCCCCACATCTGCTTGTTAAGGCCAATAATGTAACATGGCTGTTCGCGCCCTATACAGTAAAATTTTTGAAAGATGTCCGATCAAGGTTGTCTACGAATTGTATGAATTCAGATTTTTGCTCCGCCCATCATGACAAATTCAGTAGTGTCGTTTGCTTAGTTTTTATGAGGGTACGTAAGATACTACTGTTATTTTATTATTATAAAAATATTTATTACAGGAAAAGCATTCAAAATTCAAAAATAAATCAACTAGTAAGTTTATAAGAATATGTAAAACCAAATATGTTAAAAATAAGATACTGACACAATGTCAGTGTCAGTGACTCTGACAGAATATAACATTATACGTACGGCTATGAATCCAGGTAATGTATCTGAATTAATAAATAAACTTACGTTATAGCGAAAGTATTATCAACAAGGAGCATCGTTTATAAATGGAATGTCCTAACTTAGTCGAAACAATATGAATTTTTGAAAGACAAGCGTGTTATATCCATCCTTATCACACACTCTTACAGCCTTTGCAAAAGAAAGAGATAAATGTATGCCTATTTGTTAATTCGTTCGTGAAAAAGGTGCCCTTGATCGGACATCTTTCAAAAATTTTACTGTACTTATGTAACAAAAAAAAGGAAGTGGCGAGAGGTATTGTGCTGGCCACATCAGATTTTTACCTTCCCTCACCTTTAGGTAAGGAAGGTATTGTCTTTGGTCAAAAAAATCAATGATGAGTTTTTACTGAATAAGCACGTTTTAGGGTCCATACAATACGATTTTACCATTTTTACGATGATGTCTGTATGTATGTGTGTCTGTGTGTCTGTGTGTGTGTAACAAAACTTCCGGATTCCATAACTTCAATACCACGATTCCAAAAATTATAATTTTTTCGTATTCGTCAAGTTTACATCCAGAAGAACAACTGATTAGATTTTGGTTATAACTGGTCAACCGGAAGTAGTCTCATTTGAAGATTTAACAGTTAAATTTGATTTATTGACATTTAACGTTATTATAACTTAAAGAATATATTATTCTCTATACGATTTGATTAGAATTTATACTTCATATTCAAAAGATACAGAGTTAAAGAATTTTAAAGAAATTAAATTTTATAATTCAGCCAGCTATGCCAAACTTGGGAACTAGTAATATATTCATATAATGTCAGTATCAATAAAAAGTAAATTAATGTGGCAGATATGAGGATGTTGAAGTAGATATCGGGGAATACACGGAAAGATACGGTAAGAAAATAACTCTAGTGTTACAAGTTTTTAGAAAGATACAAGAAAGACAATTACATTGGTTTGAACATGTCATGAGGAGAAATGAAGAATTATATTGGAACAAGATGAATAGTTTAGTAATAGGACATTAAAGAAACAGAGGAAGACCAAAGATAAGATGGAAGGACTGTATTGCGGAAGATTTGAGAGAAAAGGAACTGAATGAGAATGACATGCAAAAATAGCGACCCCTAACGAATGGGAAAAGCTAAAGAAGAAGATGCCAGTGTCAAGTGCAATTTGAATAGTTTGTTTATGAAATAATTTTACTGGAAATTTAAAATCTTTTGTAAGAAAAATTATGGAATTTATACATTATACACGAGAATGACGGAAGGTATTGTGCTGGCCACAACAGATTTTTTCATATTGACCCCCGGTCAGGTTTCTAGTTGTTTAGCTGTTACATTTACACATTTTCCATTCTAGTTTGCGTGCGTGGCATACAAGGGCAGTTTGGCGTAATTATGCAAATCATTTTTGCATTTCATCTACCGTCTCTCTCTTACACGCGGAATGGGCCCGCCTTCGATAATATGTAACGTCCGCGGTATATACAAGTGTGAATACAGTGGAAAACCTTTCTTTTCACACGAGTTCCAGACAAGTATTGAATAAAGAAACGGTTATTATGGGTTATTATCTCAATTGGAATATGAATTATGGGTTTTATACTTAGGGAGAAGTTTCTTGAATGGGATTATTATAATTACGAATTGACAAGTTTAAAAATCATGCAGAAAAATAATTTTCTCTTGCATTATTGACTATAACGGTTTTAATTATGTTAGGCATTGTATCAACTAATTTTGCATAGTCATCAGGTTTAATATTATCCCATATATGTTGCAATTTTACTTTTAATTCGTTTACTGTCCGTGTTGGATTCTTACGCAGTTTCATTTTTACTTCTCGCTAAGAGAGGTATTGGATTCATGCTAAAAATCGCATATTCAGATTTTATTGAATATGCACGTTTTAAGGTCCATACAATCCGATTTTAACATTTTTATGATGATGTCTGTGTATGTGTGTATAAGTGTGTGTGTGTATGTGTGTGTGTGTGAGGTTGTTGAAGTCACGTTTTCTCAAATTATATAAGACTAAAGACCTTTTTGACTACGGATTCCTCAATATAACATTAATGGGAAGAGTTGAATAGGTATTGGTACCCATTGAAAAACCGGAAGTAGTAGTAATTTTTTTATTAGTAAAATACTCTATTCGATACATTTTAAAATTTTATTATATCTATATATTGAGATAAAAAATCTGATGTGGACACCACACGACTTCCTTGTACGATTATTAAACTATACATATTTTTTTAATAATTAAATTACAAAATATTGACAGGCTTAAGCCAAGCCCGAGAAATATTTTGATACAGAACAAAAAATAATTCATTTACTACTATCATTCTTAAATTAACATTAATCTAACCCGGTTCTTTTTAAAGAAAGTTTTGATTACAACAAAGAAATATTTGATTACAACAATGAATATGACTAATTTAACAATGAAAATATATTTGTTATTGTACGAATCATAAAATTGCACGTATTTAACGTAATTTGACATAAACATTTTTATTTTATTTTTTGTCCTAATCCATAGCAAGCTTTATTACAAAAAAAAATAAGTATATAATTTTAAATTTACATATCTCGCTTATACAAAGGGCTAATTTAATAATACTTGATGTGCTAGACGCAGAAATTAATTCTCTAAAACTTTTATTTGAAGCATTTATTTCTAAAATCAAAATAAAATCATTTTATTCAAGAAAAACTGTTAACAACTTCAAGTAATGTATCACTTCCGGTTAGCCTATTTTAACCAAAATCTATTATGTTATTTCGATTGACATAAAAGTCTTTTATACCAAATTTGAAAAGTTTTGAATTATATTTTAAAACAGTTTTTCATTAAAATCTATTATAGGCTTCATGTAAAGTGCCACTTCTGGAAATTGTGTAATAACCAGAAAGGGAGGTGCACAACTAGATGTTATAGCGGTCCTAAATACAAAATTTCAACTTTCTACGGCTTACCGTTTTTGAGTTATGCCAGATACGTACGTACGTACGTACAGACGTCACGACGAAATTAGTCAAAATGGATTCAGGGATGATCAAAATGGATATTTCCGCTGAAATCTGAAAACCAAATTTTTTCGCGATTACAATACTTCCTTTACTTACGTACAAGGAAGTAAAAAGTAATATATAAAATAATCTGTTGTAATAAATTTCAGAGCCTAAACAACTCTATTGTAACCATCAACTGTTTGTAAATGACAGAAAATGTCATTATCAAAAACCAACAGTAGTTCATAAACCTATTTGGGCGTTATTAACAGCTCAATTCTAAAACTTGACCTTAAGTAAATAAATAAATAAAATAAATATTTCATCACGGCATATTACCCATTGCTGGGTGTGCCAATCTGCTTTGTACACAGATATCGGTAATGATGGAATATTTGTACCGTGTGGGCGCTTATCAGGCGTCACCTCACGGGCACTCATAGCTGGCGTGGAGAGTGCACCACAGGGGTCAATTTCGTGCCATTAAAATTCGATGTAATTTTTGGCGTCGGTCGGGATCGAACCCGGGTCCCTAGATTCGCGACCAGACACTCAGGCACATGGCCTTAAGTATACCCTTGGTAAGGGAGGTATAGGGATCGTGCCAAAAATCGCATATCGAGATTTTGGTAAATGACCACGTTTTAAGGTCCCTACAATCCACTTTTAACATTTTTACGATGATGTCTGTGTGTATGTATGTGTGTGTGTGTGTGTATGTGTGTGTGTGTGTGTGTGTGTGTGTAAAATTTTGTAACCTTGTATTTCTACCTTACTCTTATATGGAAAGATGCCAATAGATTTTGGAGTAAATCAGATAACCGAAAATGGCTTAAAATAGTTTTTCTTCGAAAAATATCTTCAAATGTTATTAATAAATTTTCTACAGGTTTGCTTTAATAATTTTTCTATATATTTTATGGATAAATTTATAAAACTATCTTTTATTTTAATTATGGAATTTGTTAAAAATACATCCTATTTGTTTAATTTTTCTTATAGTGGTAGACACCGAAATGTGTTTTCCGATCCACAAACCTTTCAACAAATTATTAATTAATCAATAATTTCAAATATTTCTTTGAGTATTTTACGAGTAAATATATACCATACGCTTCATAATCCCAAACACACACACACACACCTATTCCTGTGAAATATAGACGCTAAATCCACTTGTTAGTTTAAACAATACGAGCAGAATGTATTCTCAATATGGCGTTCTATAAACCGCTACACTTTGCAGGGTACAGTGAGATATAATTAACACACATTGCACACACGTTCGCTCACATATTCAGGTAAAGCAACAGAGTCCACGTTAATTGAATCTCAGCTATGCCGGGTGGTTACTCTTCGTTACAGGACTAACCTAACCTAACCAGTGGTCAAACTAAATTCGAATATACGCGGAATACTATAGTTGCATGAAGGAATTTTACATTGAAGTATAAATAGAGAGGATTAATTATACATTACTCTTATACAAACCATATATCCTTAGTAAATAAATAAACTAATAAATAAATAAATAAAAACATAAGGGGTCGCTGTTTTTTTTATTTTTTTCTTCCACTCATTTCTGTTTTGCGTGTCGTCTTAATTCAGTTCCTTTTCTCTCACGTCTTCTGCAATACAGTCCTTTCATCTTATCTTTTGTCTTCCTTTGTTTCTTCTCTCTCTACTATTAAGCTATTCATTCTTCTTCCAATATATTCTTCATCTTTCCTCATGACATGTTCAAACCAATGTAATCGTCTCTCTTGTATCTTTCTAGAAACCTTAGCACTCGAGCCATTTCCCTTACCTTTCATTCCTTACCCTGTTTTTCCGTGGTCTCTGCCATATTAATTTTCTTTTCATTGATACTGACATTTGTCACTTTGAATTATCTGATATATTAGCAGTTTCCATGGTTGGCATAGCTGGTTGATTTATAAAATTTAATATCTTTATAATACTTTAACTCTATATTTATTGAATATGAAATATAAATTGCAATTAAACCGTATAGAGAATAATATATTCTTTAAAATATTTTGCTGCGTTTTTTCAGGAAAAACTGTTAAAAATTGCAATTGAGGGTGCTGCCGGTGGACCAATTACATATAACCAAAATCTAATCAAGTCTGTATATGGATGTAAGGAAGAGGAATACGTAAAAATTGTAATTTTTGGAATTCTTGTATTGGAGATATCGCGGCCGAAATTATAATCACACACATACATACAGACATCATCGTAAAAATAGTAAAATCGTATTGTAGGGCCCTAAAACGTGTTTGATCATTGAAAATTCATCACCAAATTTTTTGACCAAAGACAATACCTTCCTTACCTAGAGGTGACGGAAGGTAAAAACAATCGTATATGCGTTTTTGTCGTGGAGGCTTATATCCCCGAAAACAGGTCCGTAGGCGTCGTCCAGCTCGCCTTCAGTACTGGGTTTCAAATACCAATTACGTTGTTGGTTCAAAACTTAAGGGAAACAGAATTTGTTGTCAGAAAGGGTCGTGGAAAACCATAAACAACTCGAACACCCGACGCAGGGAAATCGGGCATTTACCATCAAGTCTGAAGATGCGTAATAATTTCGGCGCCGTTTAGAGTCGAATTCGGGTGTCCAAATTCGGGATCAGACATACCGGCTCTCAGCCATGAGACCCCATATAATTTTAGCCCTGCAATTTTTGTAAGCGATACGCTTTTTTCGATCAATGTGTGAACTCGTCTACTCGACATGCAATTTTTGCAATGCAATAAAAAAACTGCTCAACAAAGGTAGCTGGGTGTACCCTTACCTTTAGATAAACGATGCATTGAGTTATAGTTGGAGGAACAAATATTTGGAACTCATTATAGATTCTGCCAATTGGTCGTTATAAAGTTTTATGGACTTTGCGGTAATGCTACTCGGAGCCAGGTAGAATTTTCTGTCCTGGGCCGTACCCGAAATTTGCATTCAAGATGTACTTTTAAATCTGTATTAAAATAATAATTCGTTTTAAGTGTATATCTTCTAACGTCAATTTGTAAACTGAAAAGAGATTAAAATATTATAAGATGTTTCCTAATTATGTACTTTTAACTCTGTATAACAATTTATACAAACATTGAGTATGGTTTTTTTTAATACGGCCCATTTCTTATCCTAAAATTGATGCCTTCAAGTTCGAATAATTTATGAGTCCTGACCGCAAACAAACCCAACCGTCCATAAAAGATTGTAAACCCTGCATAAGTCAGTTCCAAATATTTGTTCCTCCAACTATAAAGGAAAGTGTCAGGATTTTAGTTGTGATCGAGGGTACCGGGGATCATATAACTGTTTGGAGCGCTCTACCACAGTATAAGAATACTTAACCAGTAGCGACACTTGTTGTCGGAACCTTTGATCTTCATGTCGCATCGAATTGAGTAAGCGGCCATCTTGATATAAGCGTTACGTGGCGGGGATTTGAACAACTATCATTTGATGATATATGAATACGGTATTTATTATTTTATTGGTTACAAATAAGTATATTAAATATAATAAAACTATATTCTATAAATACAAATGTTTTATTTTGTATAATGTTACAAATGTTTTAATATAATTTGCTTCCGTTTCCCTTTCGATGATTTTAAATTACAAATAATGTAAGCTTGGTTATTAATGTAAAACTTAAATATTACCTTTCTGGGTCTGTGGGAAATCCAAAAAAACTCATTCCACCGACACTATAAAAGTTTGTACAGTCTTTCATAGCACACATAACTTTACCTCTCTTTTTTCCACTCATTTTATACGTGAAAATGACACTAACAACAACAATCAGACAAGTGGCTGTTAGCGAGCGGCCATCTTCTCGTCAGCAGAACTGGCCACGCCTACTCAAATTTTGGTATCACGAAATATGCGAAGTGTCGCTACTGGTTAAGTATGTTTATACTGTGGCTCTACCATACTTGCCATGGACCGTCTAATTTATTATGGCTACTAACAAGTTGAAAAACTATTTGTAGCTTAAAAAAAGAATAGTTTACAAATGCAGAGAAATTTGAGAAAAGTTAAGTAACTTTTTAAAATAAAGTTGTAAAAATAGATGTGCTGCTATTTGTTCGACTGCAGACCAAATAGTTTTCGTTACAAACATATCATTGGGATTGGTTTACATTCCTTGTTAATCTTTAGCGTGTTTTAAAAACAATCAGACAACTTACAATATATTATCTTTAGGACAAAAAAAATAATGCATAAATCGTTAAATACATACCTATATAATTCTTTAAAATAGATACATACAGATATATTTATAATATTCCAGTATTTCACGTTCTAGTAAAATAAATATACATTTTTTGTCTCGGTAAAAAAATCTCAAACCCAGATTTTTATTGAAGAAGGACGTTTTACGAAGATGTCTCTCTCTCTCTCTCTCTCTCTCTCTGTGTGTGTGTGTGTGTGTGTGTGTGTATGTGTGTGTGTGTGTGTGTGTGTGTGTGTGTGTGTGTGTGTGTAGGGAAGTTGGAAAGACGATTTCTCAAAAACTATAATACTTAATATCTTTTTAACTACGTTCTTCTCAATCGGACATTACTGGGAAGAGCTGAAAAGGTTTTGGTAATAATTGGACAACCGGAAATAGAAGATTCTTAAAAAAATCTTCCAAATTTTAATTTTGAAAATTTTTGTGGAAAGGGCTAGAGCTATTGCGATGGCCACAACAGATTTTTTACTAATTGCTTTGAACACATTTACAGGTCTTCTCTTTCTGATAGATAGTAGATAGACCGAAATTTAAAGTAGATGTTAGTAACGTAACAATCAAGAATTGATTCCCGCATTCAACAAGTATACAACAACCTCATTCTCCGGCCATTTGCAAAAATGACTAGCCATAAAACAAATCTAGCAACCATCTCTATCAAATTACAGTTGAAAACAGCTGAAAACGCATCACTCAATCAAATTACCATCGACATCTGGGAAAAAAGCAATTAATTCCACAAACGAGTAGTAATTGCGAGCAATGTGCAATGCAATGCAATAAAATTGTCTGCCTGTAGTGCCTGTGCTATTTGACAGACCATCCTCGCTCGCCCTGTGGCAATTTCACACTATATTAATTTTTAAAGAGCGCTATAGTTGTTGGGGATGTTATAGTAGCAATTAAGAGACGCAGAATGCATGAACGTGATTGTGACGTGGAGCAATTATAAAAAAATCATTAAAGAGAAAGAGTTTGTAGCGAAGTTTGTATAGAGTAGCAAATAAAATACGGTTATAATAGATGATATAGAGACTTAAAACTGTCGTGAACCACGAATTACACTAATCAGTGTGATATGTGATTGTAGTATGTAACAGTTTATATTTTTAAAACAACAAAAACTAAAAGTTTGCGATGTTGGTAAAAAGCTAAAACGTTTCTTTCTGACCTAAATAATTCAGCCGCTGAATATTTCATGAAAGTAGAGTACGTGGCCCAATACTACCGTTTAACTTACCTAACTTCATGAACTTAAATGTTATTACCCTAATCTATTCAGTAAATGCTCAAATATGAATATTTTTACATCTGAAATTACGATAAATTTGAAATATTAATAATAACATGTTTTCGGCAAAGATATATAATCTATAAAATAATCTGTTGTAGTAAAATCTCACAGCCTGCTCACAGCCCAAACATGTCCATGGTAACTACTAGAGAAATTTAAATGTGTGTAATTAACAGATAAATATCACTAATGTTAGTGTCAAAAATTCAGAGATAGTACTGAAGGCTTTTTCAGAGAATATTTAATATTTCTTATTGTATTATTAATTATGTATTTAAAATTATAGGTATATTACATGAACCCTTCTGAAATAACGCCAATCCCGTTAATGAATTGGAAAAACCTCGAACATTTAGAAGAAATGGAGAAAACTTGCTCATAGAATGAATCTAGCTGAAGCTATAAACAATATTGCCAAAATTGGATAATTAAAATAATTGGAGAAGAGGAAGTGTAATCATAAAATTTTTGAAGAATGAATAAAAAATGTTGAAACATCATTTATTTATTTAAAATATGGTCAGGCATTACCTTTTCTTTTATAAAAATATCATTACAAATTTTATTTTCATGATAAAGCTCGAAATGAACATTTTCAGGTGTCATTAATCCTGAAACATGATTCATGCTGCCATCGTATGTGACGTCGCTAAACTACCACACGTCAAAGTTTTTGAAAAAGTGAACGTTTCCTGGATGAATAAATATTTGTAATATTATTTCTTCGTAAATATTGTACACAGAAAAATAATTTTTCAAGAAACATGCATCACTTAATCACAATATAAACGCATTTCAATTGTCCAATCAAAATTTAGTTGAAATATTTTTCAGGTTGTTAAGAACAATGTTGCCAAAATTAGATAAATAATAGGAGAAGAAGAAGTATAAGCACAGAATTTTTGAGGAATGAATAAAAAATGTTCAAACATTATTTATTTATTTACAATATGGTCAGGGATTACCTTTTCTTTTATAAAAATATCGTTACAAATTTTATTTTCATGATAAAGCTCGAAATGAACATTTTCAGCTGTCATTAATCCTGAAACATGATTCATGTTACCATCTTATGTGACGTCGGTAAACTACCAAATGTCAAAGTTTTTGAAAAAGTGAACGTTTCCTGAATGAATAAATATTTGTAATATTATTTCTTCGTAAATATTGTACACAGAAAAATAATTTTTCATTAAACATTCTATCACTTTAATCACAATATAAACGCATATCAATTGTCCAATTAAAATTTAGTTGAAATATTTTTCAGGTTGTTAAGAACAATGTTGCCAAAATTAGATAAATAATGGGAGAAGAAGAAGTGTAAGCACTATTTTTTTAACAACAATATGAAGGATTTACAAAGAAATAAAAATATTCTGACAAATTGCTTGCTTTCTGTATTAATTTAAATACAACTGAAAGTATTAATTCCTTCAAAACACGTTTTAATATTTTTAATTTTGACGTTTGATAGTTCGACGACGCCTGGATAGATGGCAGCATGAGTCTCTTTTCAGAAATTAATGATAGCTGAAAAAGCTAATTTAGGACTTTATCTCGAAAATAATACAGATAAAATATAAATATCTGACGTCTGACCTTATTTTATACAAATATATGATGATTGAATGTTTTTTGTCTCAAAATTTTCCAAAACTGGCGTTTCATGGTTTACTGGCGCCATACAAGATGGCAGCATGAAACTCGTTTCAGGATTATTGTAAGCTATAAAAGCTTTTTTGGAGCTTTTTCACGGAAATAAAAATTAGATAAGTTGTTTTTATATATAAAAAATAAATATATGACCATTTTTGGAGTACGTAAATGACATATTAGTATTTTTTATTTATTTCTTAAAAATTTTGTACTTATATTTGCTCGTCTCTCATTATTTTTGTTATCCAACTTTGGCAATATTGTTTATAGGTTCTTAGCGACTTGGGAAAAATTTCAAAATTCAAATTTGATTGGTGGATGATATTATATGTTTAATATGATTTATTTACAATTATTTAATTTATAAACCAACAGAAACAGGCAATAAAATTAAAATTCATTTAAATATATACAGTAAAATTTTTGAAAGATGTCCGATCAAGGGCACCTGTATCACGAACGAATTAACAAATAGGCATACATTTATCTCTTTCTTTTGCAAAGGCTGTAAGAGTGTGTGATAAGGATGGATATAACACGGTTGTCTTTCAAAAATTCATATTGTTTCAACTAAGTTAGGACATTCCACTTTAAAACGATGCTCGTTGTTGATAATACTTTCGCTGTAACGTAAGTTTATTTATTAATTCAGATACATTACCTGGATTCATAGCCGTACGTATAACGTTATATTCTGTCAAAGTCACTGACACTGACATTATGTCAGTATCTTAATTTTAACATATTTGGTTTTACATTTGCTATAAACTTACTAGTTAACTTATTTTTGTATTTTGAATGCTTTTCCTGTAATATATATTTTTATAATAATAAAATAACAGTAGTATCTTACGTACCCTCATAAAAACTAAGCAAACGACACTACTGAATTTGTCATGATGGGCGAAGCAAAAATCTGAATTCATTTTGGAAGTAAATACTTTTTGTGAAAAATACGTACAATATTTGGACTGTGGTTGTTTTCGCCAAGATCTCTTCAAATTTACCCTGGATATTATAAACCATGAAAAGCTCTATTTAAATCCGTTAAGAAGATTCGTTTTTATTTTAGAATAAACTCGTTTTTGTAGACTAAGATGGAGTTTGCAACATAAACAAAAATATTATTTTTTAATATTGTTTGATTTACCCGAAACGCATTATCAACAGCACGTAAAAAGCGGCAAGATATATTGATCGACCATAGCACTAAACGTATTGATCAAATAGAATGATTATCCAGTTCTCTTGAAAACTCAGTGAATTTAATCATTGAATTGACTATTGTAACATATATATCTTCAATTAAATTGTATTACCGACACCGATAACTAATTTTCTCCTACAGTACGTAATAATTTCAAGCTGGTTAAATATAAACCAATTAGAAAGAAATCAATAAGTAATAATGGTTCACTTTAATCAAATGAAACCTTGTATGTGTGACAGTGACTGGTCATTTTCGTTTCCGTGTGGACTTTTAAAGCTTCTGAAAGCGCGGTCAGGACTGGAAAGCTTTTCAAGGTTTTCCCAAGATGAAATAGATATTTAAGTATCACACACTGTCGTGTGAACAAGATGGCCAGCACAGTACCTTTCGGCAATTCTGGGAATTTTCTACAAATTTCATACAGAAAATTTGTTGCAATACTATATTTTCAGTAAAACACAAACATACTAGCTGTTTCCATGGTTATATCTTAACTGAAGTATAATCTACCTGCTCTCCAAGTTTTAAAACAATTGACCACGCGGTACCTGAGGTATTTGCAATTAAATTTGGCCTTTTTAACACGTGAAGAATAGGAAATGGCAAAATAAACACAACATTTTAAATTATAACTTTTATATCCATACCGACATTTGATCGACTAGTATGTTATAGAAAACTTATTAACGGATTTTATGTAAAAAATTGATAATTATTTACCATCCAGATTTAATTTTATTGCCTCTAGAAAATTATAATCAGAAGATACAATAAATAGGTAGAATTATACTTGACAACCATGTACAAGCGTTCCAGATGGAGTATCAGTTAAGTTAACACTCGCTTGGTATTAGCGAATAAGAGATGATCTTTGGTTAAAGGAATTTCAGACGTACATTCGAAGGAAATATTTTTTAAGTTGGTATTTTACGTGAAAAGCATGAAAAGTTTAAACAGTACAATACTACTTTTGTAATTTTAAGAAATATATTAATTTGTTTTGCAGTTTCCATTTGTAGTTTAGAATTAGTATTATATCTCAAAATATCTTATTACTTTTATACCCGAATGTACCAATAAATGTCTAGGTGCGACGTTGCCACAGTTACTTCAACATTCATACTGTAGTGTGAGTATGTTGAAATACGACACTTGTGTATGTGTTAGTGCGAGTGGTACAGTTAAAAAAAAACTTTTCTACGGAAAAATAAAGAAAATTCATCTGTCTAGTTGATGTATGCTTCTACTAGCTGTTTTAGTGAAAGTATAAATTATTGCGTTGCCCACGCATCATGCCCACCCAAACTGCCCACCCAACAATCTAGGCGTATAAATTTTATAAAAAGAAAACAAACAGAAACAATACCTAACGCACAGAACTCGGATTTAGGTAGACAGTGACAAAAGAAGGTGTATACACTAACTAGTCAATGAATACACTAACTAGATAAAGTATGCACCATATAAAATAATGTATACTTTCAGTAAAACAGCTAGTGGAAGCATACATCAACTAGACAGTATATGCACTGACTAAGTTGATACTTTAACTGTAACATATATAATGTTAAAAAATATAAGTTATTGCAAATATAAACCGCATTAGCTTAATTTTTATTTTGAACATACAAGTTTTTGAATAGGTACACTCGAGTGACAACTACCTTAATCCCTTAATAATTTTTTAACTTTAACGGAAGGTAAAAAGAATGGATATTAAAAATGTTTATTAACTTTTCTCTATCAGTAAATATTTAATTTTCCCAATATTTTTTCTTCCTCAGTGAATTTCCCCAAAATAAATATATAAAAAAGCGAATCCTCATAATCCTAACCATCCATATTTGAGGGGCAAAATCCCAGTAGGGCCGGTATATCGCCGGAATCCCAAAATGAATTGTAATTTGTCGCTTTCAACTTTTTGTTCCCCAAACAAAAAGATCGCGTTCATGCCAGGCTGGATCCGCGTTTGCTCTCATTAAAACAGAGGAAGATTCGATTATGATGTGAGTCGGTTTTGAACCGATGACCAAAAAGTAAGGGTGATACTATTATGGTCACTGAATGGAAATTATTGATGAACTCTCTAGAGAATAGAAGTATTATTCTGTTATAAATGATACGAGTGAATTTTTCATGAGCGGTGTGTATTTGTAATTGTTTGTTGAATGTTTTATGAACTGTGTGAAATATAAATGGGGCATTTCTGCTATATTGAAATGAAACGAACCGCATTATGTATGTATACGGGTTGTTTCACAATAGTTTGGCGCGGTCCTCCAGTTCTGGAAGATGTTGTCCAATACTTTCGTCACGATAGTTTTAACAATTTTGTCTCTGGTTAAATTTTATTTTGATGAAGGAAAATGTGTTAATATGTTTGGTAAATCGGTAACATACATAGAGCAGTGGACCTAAAATAGATCCTTGTGGAACTCCTCGCGTTGATGTATTCGCGAATACGAAGACGAATACAAATGTTTTTTTTTTATACTAATCGCGTTTACGAATACAGAGTAGAAACAAGAGACGAACAAAAGCGTAACGTTTTATTACGTCAGTGTCAGAGTAATGATTGTCAAAATAAATACTAATAATTTGACGTATAAACGTTACGGTTTTGTTCGTCTCTTGTTTCTAATTCCATGGCTAATACTTTTAAATTGTAATTTCGTGAATTTTCAAATTTTATTTCTGCAATTATGAAGTAGCCAAAATGAATTTTACCTCTCGCTAAGAGAGGTATTGGATTCATGCTAAAATCGCATATCCAGATTTTATTGAATAAGCACGTTTTAAGGTCCCTACAATCCGATTTTAACATTTTTACGATGATGTCTACCTGTGTGTGTGTGGGTGTGGGTGTATGTATGTGTGTATGTGTGTGGGATGTTAGAAGGACGGTTACTCAAAAACTATAATACTTTATTTTTATTTAACTACGTATTTCTCAATCGGACATTCATGGGAAGATCTGAAAAGGTTTTCGTAACAATTGGACAATCGGAAGTAGAAAATTATTGAAGAAAATTCTTCTAAATATTGTTTTTTGACAATTTTTCTTAATAATATTAAAGAAAATTAAATTCTCTATCTGACATTTAATTTTTTTATTATATCTCGAATAGGTTTGGGGATACAGTATATAATGATATCTATAGAATAATCTGTTGTAATAAATCTCGTTGCCCAAAAAACAGTTGAGATATATAAATGTTTGGTATTGACAGATAGGTATGTTAATATTACATATATCCTTAAGAAATACCGCTAATACCGTCAATGAATTTGAATAATTTTGAACATATTAGAAATAAATAAATAAATAAATATTTCATCACGGCATATTACCCATTGCTGGGTGTACCAATCTGCTTCGTACACAGATATCGGTAATGATGGAATATTTGTACCGTGCGGGCGCTTACCAGGCGTCACCTCACGGGCACTCATTGCTGGCGTGGAGAGTGCGCCACAGGGATCAATTTTGTACCCTTAAAATTTGATGTAATTTTTTGTGTCGGTCGGGATCGAACCCGAATCCCCCAGATTCGCGTCGAGACACTCAGGCACACGGCCACGAGACCCCATAGGACAAAATTACTTTAATTATGTGTGTGTACAAGAAATGTTAAATTCGATACTTATAGGGCGCGAGCAGACATGTGACTTTATTGGCAAGCCAATTTGTGGTTCCGTGTCAGAATAACAGCAATAGCATGGAATATACTTGGCGAGGAAAATAATCCACATGGAATTGGAAAATCATAATGTTTTGAATGAAAAATTATGACACTTGACATGTACATTGTTACTAGCTGTCATTTTGACACGGGAGTTTACGTCTGCTATGTCGAAAGCCTAAAGGTCCGGTCTCGATTCCCAGTTTATTTGTGAAATTAGACCATTAATTTGGATTATTGACTGCGCCTCGATTATTGCATTAAATATTAACTCTTACAACTTGTAAACTATGTAAAATTGTTGGATATTTACTATGTACTCGTGTTCATCATAACTCCTATACATGTGTAAGCAGCTTCGGGCATTATCGGAAAGTAGTAAAGAGAAAATGAACTTTTATGCGACCGGCTACTTAACCTCTGAGCTACGTGCAAATAAAATTACAGCCTGTATTGTTTACGACCATGCCAAGCACGATATACATTTTTAATCAATAGTGCCTCATATATTTTAACTATATTTCCGCAAAATATTATTCTAGGAAAAGGGTAAATAATTAATGACCCGTATTTCCGTTCTAGAAAGAGGAATAATTGGTTTTTAATGAATAAGCACGTTTTATGGTCTCTAGAATACGACTTAAATATTTTTACAATGATTTCTTTTACCATGTTTTATTAATTATTAGTATAAAAAATCTGATGTGACCAACACAATACCTCCCGCCATTTACCTATGGGTATAATTTTTATATTTATAAATTTATCCATAGAATATACAGAAAAAGTATTGAAGCAAACCTGTAGAAAATGGAATAATCTTTAATTTTTATAATAACAAATTGCAAAAAAAAAAACTAATTTGCCCTTTCTGGTTATCCGATTGCCACCAAAATCTCATGGCTTATTTCCATATTAGAATAAGGTAGAAATACATGGTTTCAAAACTTTCTGAATGATAGTACTTGAGTTAGAGCGTATACAGGATCCACACACACACATACATACATACACACAGACATCATCGTAAAAATGTTAAAAATGGATTGTAGGGACCTTAAAACGTGGTCATTTACCAAAATCTCGATATGCGATTTTAGCACGATCCCTATACCTCCCTTACCAAGGGTAGCGGGAGGTAAAAATTAGCAATAAAAATAAATACAATATTTATAGTTTTATATGGAAGAAACTTCATTTTTTATAAACCACAGATACAACAAATACGACCATAATTTTTTTTATAATATTTTCCTAATTCAATTTGTGGAATTATCTGTCCATTTAATAAATAATTCATACTCTCAAATATTCAAAATTTTAATGTTCCATATCGTACGCATATTTACATTTAATTACATTCAAATTACAAGCAAATACATAATGAAAATTCATTTACAACGCATCATAATATTCCCTTGCCAAAAAATTTCTCTGTTTCAGGCTTCCCATTGTGTTAAAATTTAAACTTTGAATTCATTTTACTATCTACTGTATACAAACAGCCATTTTGGCATTGTGACACGGTCACTAGGCCGTGAAAAACACGCTTAAATAAATAGTAGGATAGGAAGCACTTTTTTTATTTTGTGTGTAAAACTATGTAGTCTATATGCAGGTGTACACATACCTATTCAAATGAAGAATATAATAATTTGTATAGAACAATGTCGGATGTCATGTACCTGTAATTTATTTGTATAACAATATTTCTGAAGCTATACCTAACAGAAGTAAAAAAATCTGTTGTGGCCAGCACAATACCTTCCGTCAATCCTGTGTATTATGTACAAATTCATACATAAATGTTCTTGCAAAAGATTTTAAATTTCCAGTAAAATTATTTCATAAACAAACTATATAAATTGCACTTGACACTGACATCTTCTTCTTCTTTAGCTTTCCCCATTCGTTAGGGGTCGCTATTTTTTATTAACTTCTTCATTTCTCCTCATGGCATTTTCAAACCAATGTAATCATCTCGCTGGTATCTTTCTAGAAACTTGTAACACTAGAGTTATTTCCTTACCTATCTTTCCGTGTCTTCCTCAACATCTACTTCAACATCCTTATTTCTGCCACATTAATTTACTTTTTATTTATACTGACATCTGTCAATTTGAATTATATGAATATATTAGTAGTTTCCATGTTTAGCATAGCTGGCTGATTTATAAAATTTAATTTCTTTAACTCTATATCTATTGAATATAAAGTATAAAATGCAATCAAATCGTATAGAGAATAATATATTCTTTAAGTTATAATAACGTTAAATGTTAATAAATCAAATTTAACTGTTAAATCTTCAAATGAGGCTACTTCCGGTTCACCAATTATAACCAAAATCTAATCAGTTATTCTTCTGGATTACACACATAAACACACACACACGCACATACATACAGACATCATCGTAAAAATGGTAAAATCGTATTGTAGGGACCCTAAAACCTGCTTATTCACTAAAAACTCATCATTGACTTTTTTGACCAAAGACAATACCTTCCTTACATAAAGGTGACGGAAGGTAAAAATATGCATACACCGGCAAAATACACCAGGAAAGGTATATATTTCAAAAAGTATGAACCCTCTGTCTTTCATATTTGTGTTAGTAATGTATATTTTGTTGATATTAACATTTTTACATTTTGGATTACGAAGATTCTTGAATGGATGGGTGTATAGCACATTTCTTTCACCTTGGCCACATTCATTCACGCTGTTTATTTCTTCCCACTCGAAAACTTTCTCCCTTTTAGCATACCAACAAATTTTTAACCTTGATATTTATTTTGTCATTGGACATTATTTTAAAATCTGTGAAACATGTGTAAGAAATCTGGCGAGGTGTCATTGTGTCCATAAAGTTCTGGGACTCAAATAGAATGTTAATCAATGACACATGTTCTACTCGTACTAGCAACAGGCGGCAGGTTGTTGCCTACGTGCTTGGAATTGAAGTTTTTTTAAGCCAGACTAGTGGCTAGTGTAATGATAGTGACAATGCAGAATGTAGTCAGGTTTTATAATATTAAAAAATTGTGGAATGGAATTTTGAAACAACTGTTAAATATATCGCAAGAATATACAAAAACAAATAATATTAACATATCCCATTTGGTAATTTTAGAAATAATTAATTTAAATAAGTTTTACATAAAAAGAAGAATAAATAAACTTCTGGATGCTATGATTATTACTCCAATTTAACAAATTTTGATATGGTGTATTAATAGAGTGTACAGAACTTGAATACATTGCGTATAATAAAATTTATTAGGTTTAATAATATTTGCAAATAAACCTTTGTCTGCATGTGACAAATGTTTTCGTCTTTAATAATTCGCAAATTTATTAAAGTAATAAAATTTAAGATGGCAATTAATTGAGTATATTGTCAGTTAACTGTACCCTCAGTTTTATAGATAATACTAACATAAATATTGTATTATTTCCTGTTGGAACGAAAAATTTTGGGACTTGTCTTTTATCATATATTTGCCCGTACATTATTATTTAAATGAGAAATTTATTTAATAACATTGTATTTAAATCCAGTACACTTTATTAATACATAAAAGAAAAAAAATATTGTAATCTAAAAATTAATTTCTTTTTGCTGTTAATATATTTATTTCAGGGGGTACCAATACATCCCCAACTCTATCCTACATTTTTATTGACCATTGTGAATTCATGTATTTGATTAATGTAATATAAGTATTATACATAAAATATTATATAGCAAATAATAAATGCATATATTTAGTACATTAGAGATTATTAAATAGATAATGTAATGGTTCTATTATATTTAATGAATATTGCTCTAAATTGTCGATATTATTTCTTGGGTAGCCATTGTCATAAAAGTATATATAATTTACATTGCTCTACAAATATGAAGTGTTATTATATTGTATATCACCCAAGAATTTTTTCATTCTATTAATACATTTCAAAAATATATACAACGATAAAATCCGAAGATAAAGTTTTAGGATTTCCCTTATAAATAAGAAAAGAGTCGTCATATCAAAATCACAATTTATTTTTACCTCTCGCTAAGAAAAAACGTATACCCAGATTTTAATCAACTAGCACGTTTTAAGGTCCCTACAATCAGATTTTAAATAATTTTACAATGATGTCTGTGTGTGTGTGGGGGGGGGGGGGGGGGATGTTGGACGGACGATTTCTCAAAAACTATATTACTTTAAATCTGTTTAACTATACGTATTTCTCAGTTGGACATTCACATAAATTCCAAAACTCACACACCGATTTCCCAATATTTACATACTGTTGTATACTATCTATACTCGTACAGGAATATATTCTCCCTCTGAAATTTAATAAATTCCCTTTAGTATACAACTTCATTATTCTCTATCAACCACCTACGCCATCCGTGCGTTGTGTGTTTAATAAGCCCTATCTATCTCTCTCTCTACACCTGTTGCTTTCTCTCTCCTGCACGTAAAGGTATGCAGCTACGGAAGTATGCCTTCTGAGCACATTGTCCTGAAGTTCTCACGAAGAGAGGAGAAGGAGAGAGATAAATAAGAGATAAAATGAGACAAAGATGGATAATGATTGGATATATACATACGAGCTCAAAATCATATATTTATTATATTTCTTACAAAAATTATATTATTACCGTAATAGATACACTGGCTTGCAAAAAAATCGCGTACACCTGTTTTTGCTGTGTTTGTGTGAGTCGGTCTCGATTTTTAACCTATCAGTGTCACAAGTCAGTGTCACTAGTGTCAATTAAGATGCCAAAATTATCAGAAAACGAGAAAGTTGTAATACTTTCTAAGTTAGAAGAGGGGTGGTCAATCAGATCAATAGCAGAACATTAAGATTAAATAAAGTACTGGACGCTGATGGAGCGATGATAAATTACTAATGTTACTTCGTCCATAATTTGTTTCAGTCATAATTTTTACTTATTTATAATCCATTTAACATAAATACTTGGTTGTTCTTTAATTTTTCTAGAATATATTTGTAATTTAGTAGTAACTTAGCACAATGAAGAACTTGCTCCACGATACCTAAAATAATGACATGACTGTGACAATGGTGACAACTTCATTGAAAGTTGATATTAACCTATTTTTAAAAAATCGTATTTACATAGCTAAAAAATCTGATGTGGCCAGCACAATACCTTCCGTCAATCCTGTGTATTATGTACAAATTCCATACATAAATTTTCTTGCAAAAGATTCTAAATTTTTGGTATTTTATGATTCCCTTTCTCGGAATTCCATACTCCTGATAACAAACAAATCACATGAAATAAGAAAATCATGAAATTTTGAATGAAAAATTATGACACTTGTCAGTTATGGACATAAATAATTGCTGTCATTTTGACACGGGTCAAAGTCATGTTACTGCACACCTTGTATAAAATGTTAGATGGGAATTTTTGGACACTTAGTTCGGGCAGAATTTTTGCATAATTTTAAATATTTTATGCATATATAGTTATTAATTATGGTAATATACACTAACCTTGTTGTTGTTGTCTTAAGTATATCTTCTTCGTCCTTCCCATTAGTCCTGCTTTTTTGACAAGAGTATCAAATCTCGTGCGATAACTCCCTTTCAGTATCCAAAACCTTTGAGTACAGTATCACCCTAATATTCGTTTATCAATATTTTCTTTTGAAACCTCCAATCTCACACCATCATTTACCTACAATGCCGCCATTCAACGCCTGACAATTGTCAATCCGAATAGGGATTCACAATTCCTTGTCCTGTATTCTGCTTTGCTTTCACATTTTGCCTGAGTTTGTGAATTGTATTGAAGGCTGCGGCCTCTATATTTTTTTCTCTGTTGTGATTGATAAACGAAAGCAAGGGTGACAAGAAATAATCGAAGAATGACAAGACAAGGAATTAAACCGGGACATAAGGGCGTGAGCTGTTATAGATTGAATATGGGGGTAAAAATTTTCAATTTTATATCCATATTAATTTTAACTAGTGCTGTGAAGATCCGACAAAACTTGGATCCGTGAACCCGGATTTCAAAATATCCGGATCCTCGGATATCTCTGCCACATTAATTTACTTTTTATTGATACTGACACCTGTCAATTTGAATTATATGAATATATTAGCAGTTTCCATGTTTAGCATAGCTGGCTGAATTATAAAATTTAATTTCTTTAAAATTCTTTAACTCTGTATCTATTGAATATAAAATATAAAATGTAATCAAATCGTATAGAGAATAATATATTCTTTAAATGTCAATAAATCAAATTTAACTGTTAAATCTTCAAATAAGGCTAGTTACGGTTCACCAATTATAACCAAAATCTAATCAGTTGTTCTTCTGGATGTAAACTTGAGGAATACGAAAAAAATATTTTTTTTGAAAACGTGGTATTGAAGTTATGGTATCCGGAACTTTTGTCACACACACACAGACACACACACACACACACAGACACACACACACACACACACACACACACACAGACACACACACATACAGTAAAATTTTTGAAAGATGTCCGATCAAGGGCACCTGTATCACGAACGAATTAACAAATAGGCATACATTTATCTCTTTCTTTTGCAAAGGCTGTGTGATAAGGATGGATATAACACGCTTGTCTTTCAAAAATTCATATTGTTTCGACTAAGTTAGGACATTCCATTTATAAACGATGCTCGTTGTTGATAATACTTTCGCTGTAACGTAAGTTTATTTATTAATTCAGATACATTACCTGGATTCATAGCCGTACGTATAACGTTATATTCTGTCAAAGTCACTGACACTGACATTATGTCAGTATCTTAATTTTAACATATTTGGTTTTACATTTGCTTATAAACTCACTAGTTGACTTATTTTTGAATTTTGAATGCTTTTCCTGTAATATATATTTTTATAATAATAAAATAACAGTAGTATCTTACGTACCCTCATAAAAACTAAGCAAACGACACTACTGAATTTGTCATGATGGGCGGAGCAAAAATCTGAATTCATACAATTCGTAGACAACCTTGATCGGACATCTTTCAAAAATTTTACTGTACGTACATCCAGACATCATCGTAAAAATGGTTAAATCGTATTATAGGGACCCTAAAACATGCTTATTCACTAAAAACTCATCATTGATTTTTTTGACCAAAGACAATACCTTCCTTATCTAAAGGTGACGGAAGGTAAAAAGGAATTTAAACTTTCACAGAGTCGTATTTAGAAAATTGTGAATAAAAGAATCTAATTTGTATTATTTTTATTACACATATAAAGTAATATGAATTTCATTAATTTATTATGTATTTTTGATGAGACCCGATGCTAATATTTGAGTGTAAGTTTCATTACTGAGAATATTCGAATCCGTGAACCGATCCGGATACTGAAATTAAATATCTAAAATCGGATACTCATATTCATATTCGAATCTAAGATCATACTCAAATCCATTCCAAGACTTGATATTCGGATGCGGATTCAAGATCCGATACTCAGATTCGGATTCAAAATCTGATGCTCAGATCCGGATCCAAAATCCGATACTGAGATTTGGATCCGGATATTTTTGGATCCGCAACCGAAACAATCCGGATCCGGATCCCACCACTAATTTAAACGCGTGGGGCTGTAACATAATAATGCAGATTTTATTTTATTTCTTCGCATTGTACTAATATTTGTTTTTCTTGTTTTAGGTAAGTGGATTTTCCAAATATTATCTTCAAGGGAAATAAGTAAGTTTATAATAATCTAATTATTATTGTGGGTAATTTCTCGACTGTGATGTGGATTAGGTGTTAACAAATACTCCAAAATTCAAACAGTATTTATTCTTACTATACCAACGTTTCGATGCACCCTTGCATCTTCTTCAGGGTCTACAACAATTATACACAAAAATGTAATACATACAAAACAACATGGACATTATCACACTTACAGTAAGATCTTACAAATTACGCAAAATACATTTGTACAAAACATTCAGTTAATTTCTTAAACATCGTACAAAAAATTCAAAGAGCATACACACATCCATTTGCTCTAAAAAACGACAACAGAATAATACGAAAAATAGCCGGAAATATGCTGTGTAAGGATTCTGGTGACATCATTGATACGGACTTCTATTGGTCGTATGTACTCCAATAATAATATAGCAAGTTGTAGGAATTTAAATAGAATGTAAGGAATTTAATGGAACTCAGTTTGACCTGAAATTTGCCTTTTCCTGTTTTAACTTTTCCAATACACCAAAATATACGCTAAGTCTTTGAATATCAGTTCTTGCATTGATCTGTATCTGAATTAATAAATAAACTTACGTTACAGCGAAAGTATTATCTACAACGAGCATCGCTTTAAAGTGGAATGTCCTAACTTAGTCGAAACAATATGAATTTTTAAAGACAAGCGTGTTATATCCATCCTTATCGCACACTCTTATAGCCTTTGCAAAAGAAAGAGATAAATGTATGCCTATTTGTTAATTCGTTCGTGATACAGATGCCCTTGATCGGACATCTTTTAAAAAATTTACTGTATGTATTTAATAAATAAAATAAATAAATCATCACGGCATTTTACCCATTGCTGGGTGTGCCAATTTGCTTTGTACACAAATACCAAAACGAGCAACAAGTACAGACGATCCGGGAAGTAAATATAACTTCCCCTTTAGTTTATAGGAACAACCCCTTATGTCATTGTGTGAATAAAATAATTATTTCTATTTGCTGAAGAGGACTAACTTTTTCTGAAACCTTTGTTAGATTAAAATATAATTAAAGCAGTAGAAGATACATTATATTATTTCCTATATAACTTTTGCTTATCATCAACCTATCATTCGATATTATATTATAACTTCGTTCTAGAATCCACAGGTCTCTAACGATTGCTTTCCAGGGCGTATTTCACGTCACTGAAGGAAATTGGCGGTCGGATTCGATTCCAGGCCCGAGAAATCATACTCTGAAGTTATATGAGTACGAGAGAGATAGCAAAGGTTATAAAGACGAGATATAGGTGTGAGACAAGGATGGGAGAATATACCAGGAAGGATTTATAATACTGTTGGTGTTTTTGTTTTATTGGCTATATGGAAATACGAGAGATTTGAGATATGGATTCCAGGATTTGCATTTATCCAACAGTGAATAAAGGTGGCTGGAAAATGGACTGTGAATATTGGAAAACATTTTTACTTTTGTTGAAGACTTTGTAGAGTTTCATAATTCGCTCTATTAACACAAAATTAAATTGTAGTTGTTAGGATATGATTTATTATTTACCTACTTATCCACTACGAGTAGAATTTACCAAACTCAGTCGAGAAATTGACGACGTTAAAGAAGCTGAGTCGCCGTTGTAAAGTTTAATATAAATCTACGATGCAGAATTTAAATACTTTGTCATCGCTTCTCGAGAGTTTGTTGGCATATTGTTTCACAACGCTTGGATGATTTTGCTGAATAAGATTGTAGAATATTTTTAATTACTTCAGTGCTGTGCTTGTTTTTGAAGATGTGTATTATTATACGAGGTCTGGCTATTAAATAACGAGACTGCTTATGAAAAACAGTTTTATTTTAAAAAATATTTTATAATCGAATGCTCCCCTTCAATGTACTCCCCTCCCCTCGCCGCACACCGTTCCATTCGTTTTTACCTTCCGTCACCTATAGGTAAGGAAGGTATTGTCTTTGGTCAAAAAAATCGGTGGTGAGTTTCCATTGAATAAGCACGTTTTAGGGTCTTTACAATACGATTTTACTATTTTTACGATGATGTCTGTATGTGTGTGTGTGTGTTCGTATGTGCGTGTGTGTGTGTGTGTATGTGTGTGTGTGTGTATGTGACCGTTTTTTCCTGCACGATATCTCCAATACTAGAATTCCAAAAATTACAATTCTTGCGTATTCCTCTTCCTTACAACCATATGCAGACTTGATTAGATTTTGGTTATAATTGGTCAACCGGAAGTACCCTCATTTGAAGATTTTAACAGTTTTTCTTGAAAAACTCAGTTAAATGTTATTATAACTTAAAGAATATATTATTGTCTATACGATTTGATTGCATTTTATATTTCATATTTAACAGATATAGGATTAAAGAATAATAAAGATAAAAAAATTCATATAAATTTCATAATTCAGCCAGCTATGCTAACTTAACCATGGAAACTGCTAATTCAAATTGACAGATGTCAGTATCAATAAAATGTAAATCAATGACAGAATAAGGGAAGTAACTCTAGTGTTAGAAGTTTCTGGATATAAGAAAGACGATTACATTGGTTTGAACATGTCATGAGAAGCGATGAATATATTAATAGAAGGTGGAAGAAACATAGGAAGACCAAATATAAGATGAAAAGATTGTATTGCAGAAGACTTGAGAGAAAAGGAACTGAATGAGAAAGACACGCAAAACAAAAATGAGTGGAAGAAGAAAATAAAAAATAGCGACCCCCTAACGAATGGGAAAAACTAAAGAAGAAGAAGTAGATGTCAGTGTCAAGTGCAATTTGCATAGTTTGTTTATGAAATAACTTTACTGGAAATATAGCATCTTTTGCAAAAAAAAAATATGTATAGGGCGCGTGCCTTTGGGCAAGCAGATATGGGAACCCGTATCAAAATGACAGCAATTAATTATGTCCATAACTGACAAGTGTCATAATTTTTCATTCAAAATTTCATGATTTTCTTATTTCATGTGGTTTGTTTGTTATCAGGAGAATGGAATTCAGTTGCCGAGAAAGGGAATCATAAAATACCAAAAAATTAGAATCTTTTAGAAGAAAATTTATGTATGGAATTTGTACATAATACACAGGATTGACGGAAGGTATTGTGCTGGCCACAACAGATTTTTTCCATTGGTCAAAGCAATGTTCGAAGTCTTCTTTTGTAAGAGCGTTTAGGAGCTCGATCCACCTCTTCCATCGACTCGAACCGGGTTCCTTTTAAGGCAGACTTGATCTTAGGAAACAGAAAAAAGTCACACGGTGCTAAATCAGACGAGTACGGCGCGTGTTCGAGCACTGGAGTGCCTCTAGCGGCTAAATAACGCTTCACAGACAGCGCGTTATGGGCAGGTGTAAAATCCTCGACTTGTTTTTCCACAACTCCGGCCGTTTCTTACGAACTTGTTCGAGCGCAGATGTACATTGTTGATTTCGAAATAATGCCGGGCGACTCAATCGACAATGTCCTATTTTGCGCTTTTAATACACAAATCAAATAGCTATTGTGGCCGGTCGCATAGACCGTGTGCAACTATTGTAGAATTAAGAAATCGCCTGCATTTAGCGGAACCCCAAGCCTATCCTACATTTTTATTGGCTATTGTGAATCAACTACTAGGATACCAAAACGTTTCGACTTTCATTTCGTTTAACCCTCCAACACCTAACACCTGTTTGAAAACCGTTAATATTAAGTGTACTTTATTAGACCACCATTGTTCCACATATCTCTATTGCACAATTGAATCTAATATGTTCATAGAAAAATCGCAGTTAGATTAGAAAACAATTGTATTATTTGTATCATAAATAAATTCTTCAACTTTAAATGTAAAATATTGTTAACGAACCAGGTAAAACTCCTCCAGGTTCCGGAAAATCAAAAACATTTCTCATACTAAATTTTCCCGTCATCCTATTATGTGATTTAGGAAGTTATTAACCAGTATCCCCTGAACAACAAGAAAAACCGATGTAAAATCTCCTGGTTACATAAATAAGGCAATGTATTTTGCGAACGTACTCGACCAGTTTCTGTTAGAAAGAGAAATAAATAAGTGAGGTAGAAGAAGTGGTCCGTTGTGGCAACGGCCCAGAAACAAATGACAAAGTGACAAAACAAAAGCGGACTCTAATGTTTTATGTTTCCATGGGCAGTTGACCAGATGCGACTATGTTCTAATATTCAAATACATACGAGTCTATAGTTTGGTTCACAAAAGATGACAATTCAAGGTCATTTATTAACTGTATGGTATAATATTACCAGCAGATAACTTCACTGCATTTCGTTTACATAGACGTGCAACATGAAATATTTATGGATACATTTTAACTGAAAAATATATAAGTGTAATTTATTTAAAAATTATGTTTCTTTTTAAATAATGCTTTTCTCAAGGATTTATGCTCTTTACCTATGTATTTGCAAAACCCATAAACATGAGACTTGACAAAAACCATGGAATAATAATTTGATTTAAATGTCAACATCACTGGGTAACTATTAGGACAGAGGGCAGTGCAGTAGATAATTAGATATCTGTAACTCTACGACATACGTCATTATTATTTGTAATGTGTTAGAAAGTAATGTCACCATTTACGTATATCTGTCAAATAATCTATCTCTTTCTAACATGAGATGTTGCTAAGCTACTACTGTATAAAGAGCTGTTATTCTTTTTTCGAACAAGTGACATTGAATAGTCATCTTTCGTGAACCAAAGTAGTCATAATCGTTCGGCCGGTTTATATTTACAACAATTATAAAACTGACGCAAATGATTAGAAATTTCTATAAATTTCAGAATTCCAAAAATTACAATGTTTACGTATTCTTCTTCCTTACATCCATTTACAGACTTGATTAGATTTTGGTTATAATTGTTCATCCGAGAGTACTCCTCATTTGAAAATTTTAACAGTTTTCCTTGGGAAAACGCTGTTAAATATTATTTTTGACATTTAATGTTATTATAAATATTAAAGAATATTCTTATCTATACGAATTTATTGCATTTTATATTCCATATTCAACTGCTATAGAGTTAAAGAATTATAAAGAAATTAAATCTTATAAATCAGCCAGCTATGCTATACCCATGGAAACAGCTACTATATTAACAATTCTAACTGACAGATGTCAGTGTTAATGAAAAGAAAATGAATGTGACAAAGATGATGATGTTGATATAGATATTAGAGAAGACACGGAATGAAAGAATAAGGGAAATGGTTTGATTGATAAAGTTTCTAGAAGAGAGACGATTTCATTGGTTTGAACATGTCATGAGGAGAGATGAAAAATATATTGAAAGAATAAATAGCTTAGAAACAGAGGAAGACCAAAGATAAGATGGAAGAACTGTATTGCGAAAGGCGAGAGAAATGAAAATGAAAGAGGACGACACGCAAAACAAAAATGAGTGGAAGAAGAAAATAAAACATAGCGACCCCTAACGAATAGGAAAAGCTAAAGAAGATGTGTCAAGTGCAATTTGCATAGTTTATGAAATAATTTTACTGGAAATATAGGATCTTTTGTAAGAAAATTTATGTATGGAACATAATACAAGATAATATGCTGGCCACACAGATTTTTTAATTAGGATCACCCGGTCTGTGAGACCCGCGCGTTCGTGTTGTAAATTTTCACGCGACTATTGTAGGGTTAAAGGTTCCATAACTGAAAAAGTTTGGGAGCCGCTGTACTAATGTATGAAGCAATAAATAAACATAAATAATGTTTGTTTGCTGATATAATTACCTGTTCATATATGAGTATGTATATATAACAAATGTTGTTAACATTTAATGAAATATATGTGAAATAAAGTAATTAGGCACATCATTGTTTACTGTCTGTACACATTATACACTCACATGTTGATATAGGGAACGAGTTATCTAATATGTAATGTATGCAGGTGTACATGATATAATATCTAAACCTAGTACATACATACGTCTTTAATATTGATTTATATTTATTTAGTTTAATATTTAACAGACATTGATAATTATTAATTAGAGCGAAAAATAATATTGTTTGTTGTTGTTATCTTTATATGATGGAAAAGTTTATTTTATTAAATCTTCTGTGACTAAACGGCACCATATAAAATCCGCTTACATTTCGTTATACGTTAAACAGAACTTCTTGCGATAATCTAATAATCCTACATCAAACACTGCTGAAGATCTGAAACTGAAGCTGAAAAGACTGCGGCTTCAGGAAAGCTGCAACATCAGCACAATGCACCGTCAAGAAAGATGTTGCATAAATTTGAATAACACATAAAAAGAAACATAAATGGTTTATGTTTTATGCTGAAACGTATGTAAGAAAAAAATTCCGCTTCAACTGTTATTACTGAATAAGGTCTAATATAATATTTCGGCTAGTTTAGATTGCCAACAAACAAATTATAAAACCTACGTAAATGATAAAAATTTCGACTAGTTTAAAATATAGAATTTAAATTTGCAAAAACTGAATTAAATTCTCTATCTGATACATTTAAATATTTTATTATATATTCTATAGATTTAGAGATAAAAGAAATATTATATATAAAATAATCTGTTATAATAAATTTTACAGCCGAAAGAATGCGATGGAAAATAGTTGAAAATTTAAAATGTTTGTAACTGACGAATAAATGTCAGTGTCAGAAATCCGGAGACATTACTATTAAAATATTTAAAATTATAGGTATATTACACATACCCTTCAGAAATACTGTTAATGTCAACAATGAATTCGAATCATCTCGGAAAATTGGAAGAGTAGGACAAAATTTCTTTATAGAATGAATTTATTTATAAATAATCTAAATGTAAAGAATAGATATAAGCGAGAATACAGCTCGAAGGAAGACGATATTTAAATGATAAACACAAGATGAAACTGAAGATGGTCTCCACTCTGCATCGTAAAATACAGTAAAGAAAGAAAAATGTACTTGGAGAATCTCTTAATTCTTGATCTGTGACTATTATGGAGGTGACAAGTCTAGGTTGAAGGACTTAAATTTGTTTCAAACATTATGGGACAATATACACCAGCACTGTAGACTAGAGTAACATTGAATTGCGAAAAAGCTATAAAATTCTTCTCAAGTAAGCTGTAAATATTGAAAAAATTACACATCGTTATAAGAATAATCGGAGTGCAATCTATCCATCACTTTATTAAATTAATGTGTTATTTAGATACAACATGTATGAAAAAATAAAATGTAAAAGAAGATATGTAAGAATAGATGCACAATCCAGATATATACATTTTAGACCGCCCAAAATTAATGTTTTTACTAGAAGAATATGAAGAGAAAGTAAACAAGAACGTTGTTCGAATCGAGCCTAAAATTTATATATGGTAAACTCTACTTTGTAATTTATTGTACATAATTTATGGTAAAATATCCTATAGATTTTGTAATGTTAAAATTGTTTTATGTTGATACATGCTCTTATTGAATAATAAAGAAGTTTATACGTAGTAGACTTATATGAATATATTATTTGTATTCCTAAAAATATTCTTTGCTTTATGCATACCGCCAGGTAAAATATACGGCGAGAGGTTATAATCGGATTTTTAAGTCTGTACTTAAAGTAGCCGAAAGAATTTTGTAGAAATATCCAACCATTTGTGTAGATTTTATAATTTGTTGAAAATGTAAACCGGCTGAACTATTATGAGCTTAGGCTAATAGGTGCTGTATATTTATTGACACCCACCATATTAGGTGTAATACAAAAAGAACAGAATTACCATTAATTATTGCATTAGAGAAAATGACCAAATAAAACTGAAATTAACATTAATTTCTACAATGACCTACATTAATTACATTAAATTATTATTGCTGATTCAAATTGCAATAATAAACTTCATCTCATTAAACTAATATTCCTGTAATTAATTTCAGTTGATTGTTGAGTTAATTATGCATATTTAGGTCAATAATATGTGTACTTAAGCACATTGTCATATATTAGAAACACAGGACTAATAGCAAGGAAGAAGAATGTTTTTGATATTTTTTACCTTCCGTCACCTCTAGGTAAGGAAGATATTGTCTATGGTCTCTATTATTTACTATTTTTATGATGATGTCTGTATGTGTGTGTGTGTGTGTGTGTGTGTGTGTGTGTGTGTGTGTGTGTGTATGTGACCGCGGTTTCGGCCGCGATATCTCCAATACTAGAATTCCAAAAATTACAATTCTTATGCAGACTTGATAAGATTTTGGTTATATTTGGTCAACCGGAAAACTACTGTTAAATATTATTTTCACATTTAATGTTACTGTAAATATTATAGTTTATTCTATTATCTATACGATTTAATTGCATTTTATTCTTCATAAAGAAATCAAATTTTATAATTCAGCCAGCTATGCTATAACCATGGAAACAGCTACTATATTAAGAAAATTAGGACAGATGGTGGACAGATGTCAGTCTCAATGAAAAGAAAATTAATGTGGCAGAGATGAAGATGTTGAGGAAGAGACGGAAAAATACGGTAAACAATGAAAGGGAAATAACTCGAGTATTAAAAGTTTCTAGAAAACAAGAGAGACGATTACATTGGTTTAAATGAGGACAGATGAAAAATATGTTTGAAGAAGAGTGAATAGCTTAGTAGAAGGTGGAAGAAACAGAGGAAGAACAAAGATAAGATGGAAGGACTGTATTGCGGAAGACTTGAATGAGAACGACACGTGAAACAGAATGGAAGAAGAAAATAAAAAATAGCGAATGAGAAAAACTAAAAAAGATGTCTGTGTCAAGTGCCATTTGCATAGTTTGTTTATGAAATAATTTTACTGGAATTTAGAATATTGTGCAAAAAAAATATATATGAAATTTGTAATACACAGGATTGACGGAATGTATTGTGCTGGCCACATCAGATTTTTTTGAGTAAGCTTCAATTAAAGTCAAAGCATGCAAAAGTCATTACTTCGTAATAGTCTTACGGTATCTGATATCATTTTGTAATGATCAGACGTACATACTTTTACATGCGAGTATAAATAAGTAGTAAAGTTTTTGTCTAATATGTAAATACTTACTTCTGGTATCTAGTAAGCAAGAAAAACGAAACAGTTGTATAACGGCCACGCCTCTTCAACCCATCATGGGCTTCTAGATTCCAGAGTAACTGTTCCTTGGTTTTACTTTTACTAATTAGTGCAACGCACGCGTTCAATATTAATTACAACCAGTGTTTCTCAAATAACTTCCTTAAGGTAGTTATATCGTGATAGCATTTTACCCAGAATTAATTGAAATTTTAAGTACGTTTCAACTGAAGTATATTCTACCTGCTCTCCAAGTTTTAAAACAATTGACCACGCGGTACCTGAGATATTTGCAATTAAATTTGGCCTTTTTAACACGTTAAGAATAGGAAATGGCAAAATAAACGCAACATTTTAAATTATAACTTTTATATCCATACCGACATTTAATCGACTAGTATGTTATAGAAAACTAATTAACGGATTTTATATAAAAATATGAAGATTTAATTTTATTGTCTCTAGAAAATTATAATCTGAAGATACGATAAATAGGTAGAATTATACTTGACAACCATGTACAAGCGTTCCAGATGGAGTATCAGTTAACAACGCCCGCTTTGGTATTAGCGAATAAGAGATGATCTTTGGTTAAAGGTATTTCAGACGTACATTCGAAGGAAATATTTTTTTTCTATTTCGGTGTTCTTATGTTTCTATAAACGCACTATTTTGTACTGCAAACACAACGTTTAGAAGATCTATAAGCGTACTATTTTTCGCGCCTTTCATGTTCTAGAGTTGGTAGTCATGCTTTCATAACTGACAGATGACAGGTAACCTCAAAATGGTAAGTTGTTGATAATATTTCAACATATAACTTTTAATTATGGATTTTTATACTTTCTTTAGGTGATAGGACTAGAAAAAAATATAATATTAATTTCACAACCAGAATCAGACCTTGAATCATAAATACAATACACCTTGCAATACACTAATTAATCAATAGTTGACAAAATATGAAATTTCAATTGTTAGCGAGAAGCGTTACCAACATAAACATAACTAACAAAAAATAACTAGTCATAATTTGACGTCGCAATTTAAATAAATTTAATCGTATAATTACCTCAATAGAAAAAATAGTATAAAAACACGTATCATAAGGCCTGTTGACGCACTCGTCCTTTGTAAAACTCGCCTAGCGGCTCGTTTTCCAAACTTGGACTCGTACGTTAACAGATTGCCTTATGATACTTGTGTTTTAATGTACTATTAAATGGGTATTTTACGTGAAAAGCATAAAAAGTTTAAACAGTACAATACTACTTTTGTAATTTTAAGAAATATATTAATTTGTTTTGCAGTTTCCATTTGTAGTTTAGAATTAGTATTATATCTCAAAATATATTATTACTTTTATACCCGAATGTACCAATAAATGTCTAGGTGCGAAGTTGCCATAGTTATTCTTCAACATTCATATTTTAGTGTGAGTATATTGAAAAACTACACTTGTGTATGTGTTAGTGCGAGTGGTACAGTTCAACAAAAAACTTTTCTACGGAAAAATAAAGAAAATTCATTTGTTATAGTGTTTGATATTAGCTTTTAACTATTTTGATGCAATCTGTGTATATAATGTTAAAAAATATAAGTTATTGCAAATATAAACTGCATTAGCTTAAATTGTTCTATGTTCAAATAAAAATTAAGCTAATGCAGTTTATATTTGCGATACCTTATATACATAAATTGTATAAAAATAGTTAAAAGCTAATATCAAACACTGTAAGAAATAAAATTATACAAGTCAAAGAACTGCAGTTGCCAAATCATTTACTTACATATAAATTACAAATTAGTTTCAGAAATTTCAATTTCAGAAACTATTTAATAATTAATATTTCAATAAAGTAATTAAACTTATCCTGTAACAAGCTATATACTAACGATACAATCAAATTTCAAACACGAGTAGTTGTGTAGTTGTGTAGTTGCGTAGTTGCTACCACCGCACACAAACAATGTAGTACACCAAGCACCAAGGTGGTTACAATTCAACCAACTTTACTTGAAAGCTCTCCTCACGGAGCTTTGATGCGGTTTCAATTAATATCATGTCATAACAAGAGTTAGATAAGGAAGGGACTAGGATTCTCTTAGAAGTTTCAAGAATATTGCTAGCTATAAGGAGCTAGCCTAATTGGTGACGGAATTATAAAACCTATGCAATTGGTCAGAATTTCTTACAAATTTCTTTCGATTCGAAGGAAATATACGAGGTCTGGCATTAAATAACGAGACAGCTTATGAAAAAGAGTTTTATTTTAAAAATTATTTTATAATCGAATGCTTCCCTTCAATGTACTCCCCTCCCCTCGCGACACACCGTTCCATTCTTTCCATTGGTCAAAGCAATGTTGGAAGTCTTCTTTTGTAAGAACAACTCGAACCGGGTTCCTTTTAAGGCAGACTTGGTCTTCGGAAACAGAAAAAAGTCACAGGGTGTTAAATCAGGCGAGTACAGCGTGTGTTCGAACACTGGAGTGCCTCTAGCGGCTAAATAACGCCTTGTTTTTCCACAACTCCGGCCGTTTCTTACGAACTCGTTCTCGTAGTGTTGCCAAAACTTTCAAATAGTAAGTTTGGTTTACAGTTTGACCCTCGGGAACCCATTCAGTCATCACGATGCCGTTGATGTCGAAAAAAACTATTAGCGTGGCTTTAAATCTTGATTTCGACATCCTTGCTTTTTACCTCCCGCTAACCTTGGTAAGGGAGGTATAGGGATCGTGCTAAAAATCGCATATCGAGATTTTGGTAAATGACCACGTTTTAAGGTCCTTAGAATCCATTTTTAACATTTTCACGATGATGTCTGTGTGTATGTATATGTATGTGTGCAGGAGTTTTCCAGTGCATCGATTGTCGCTTCGTTTCAACATCGTATTGGAATATCCAGGTTTCATCGCAAGTGATGATGTTTTCCATAAATTCAGGTGCTTCATCTAACCTCTCAAGAAAATCTGAGCAGATCTGTTGACGGACGAGCTTTTGGTCAGGGGTCAAATTTTTTGGGACCAACTTCGCACAGACTTTCTTCGTGTTCAATTTGTCATGTATTTAATACCATTATTGTAAATATGTACTTTCAAGAATGCTACATAGTTTAACCGATACAAAATCCGAAATGCTGGAAATTCATAACATTTTGCAAGCCAAATGATTATAGAAATAAGTTAAAAGTTCAGTTATAACTGCGTCGTTGAGCCCAAAGCTCTTCCTTGTCTGGTAATCGTCCAGGAAATTATTTTAATTAACTTAAAAACTTAGTTTGTGGAATCCCACAGTCTACATCTACAACCAGAGAAAACGAAAGAATAAAATCATCGACCAGATTGTTACGGAGTTATTAAGCAGAAGCGATTACCCTTGCTTCCTTAAAGAGTAAATTAATTAGGAAAAGAACTCAGTAATATTTAAAATTATAAATATATCATCAATATTTCCTTCAGTTGAGATTGTTTGGGCATGTGGAGAGACTGGCGAGCGAACGACTTGTTAAGCGTATATATCTTGATGAAGTTGAGTGTTTTCGATTGCGTGGCCGACCAGTGTGTAAGTGGATGGATGTGGTTGGTAGGGTGCTTAAAGAGAGAGAGTTTCCAAGTATGAAGAGAAGAATGTATAAATGCGATTATGAGTGTGGCCGAGGCGAAAGAAGTCTGCTTATATAGGAATGTGTGGCGAAGGATGATTGTTTCCTACCTATTATTGTGATCCGGATGCGGTATTTCGCTACCGAAAATCGGTCATTTTAATACGAGGGTCATTCAATAAGTAAAGAGACAAATTCTATAATTTTACAACTATTAGTGTTAGTTGGCAACCTTGTGATATGCTCTGATCAGCTGTTTCATCATTTTATGTCAACATAACCTCAAAATTTTCAGTTCACCATGGCAAGTCCACTAGAAGATTGCACCTTAGAAGAGCAGCGCTCAGTCATTAGATTTTTAGTTGCAGAAGGTGTAAAACCAAGTGAATTTTTTTCTAGAATGTTAATACAGTACGGTAAAAGTTGTATGAACCGTGCGAATTTTTACAAGTGGGTTGATCGGTTTAAAAGTGGCCGAACAAGTGTAGGTGATGAACCCCGATGTGGACGTCCAGTGGAAGTTTCTGGTCCCTCGTTGGAATCGAGGATTGACGGACTTATTCGTGATAACAGAAGAATTACTGTTGAAATGATAGCTGAGGAAGTTTAAGTAAGTGTTGGAACTGTTCACAATGTCATTCAGACCAATTTAAAGTACAGAAAAACGTGTGCCAGATGGGTTCCCAGACAGCTTACTGACGCTCATAAAGAATCAAGGCTTTCCATTAGTCAAGACTTAAAGCAACGAAGTTTGATTGAAGGAGATGCTTTTTTTAAAAGAATAGTGACCTGCGACGAGGTCTGGATCCATCACTACGACCCTGAGACCAAAAGGCAGAGTATGGAGTGGAAACACACTAGCTCTCCAGTTCGCAAAAAATTCAAGGTTCAACCTTCCGCCGGTAAAGTGATGCTGACCATCTTTTGGGACTCACTATCAATAGCCAATACTACTCTGAGATGCTAGAACACAAAGTTAGACCAGCTATCAGGAGCAAACGCCGTGGACTCTTGTCAAAAGGAGTCATTCTTCAGTACGATAACGCCCGCCCTCATACAGCCCAGCTGACCCGTGATAAGCTTCAAGAATTGGGTTAGGAGGTCTTACCTCATCCTGCCTACAGTCTCGACCTCGCCCCATCTGATTTTTACCTGTTTGGACCATTCAAAGACGCCCTACGTGGAAAAAGATTTGCTAACAATGAGGAAGTTAAGGAAGCGGTGCAAAAGTGGCTTCGGGGTAAATCGAAAGAATTCTTCGCCAAGGGAATTAGGAAGCTGCAAGAAAGGTGGGACAAGTGCATAACTGTGGGGGGTGATTATGTTGAAAAATAGCCTTAATTTTGAAAGATTGAAATAAACCGTTTTTGAGCTATAGCCATTTGTCTCTTTACTTATTGAATGACCCTCGTATGTATGTAGTTTTCATTGTTAATTCCTCGATTTTCTTTTTTAATCATTGTTGCGACCTAAATGGTCGATGACTACACGCCACAACTCTTCGTAAGATTCCAACCACCGACTACTTTGATCAATAGAAGAAATATTGATCCCACCTTACGTTACGGTGTATATTAGCATAGTGTCGTGCCTCATGCTCATGCCTTGAGCATAGTTCATAATCATAATCTCAGCTCACGACAATATCAACCGGGGCTATGGACGTTCGGTCAGCGGTAGTGTTTTATTTGTAAACAGGAAGATATTTTCATTATAGTATGAAAAGGAGATTTGGGTTTGTGGTGCGGTTTCCAACATAGATTTGGGTGTGCTTGATGTTGTCCTAGGTACTTGCTACATGGAATATTCTACCCAGCGTTTCCCAAACTTTTTTAGTCCAAGAAATTGCCTACGTTTCGCAGATACCCAGCTCCATCATACATTTGTATTGGCCATTGTGAATAAAAAACTAGGGATGCAACTGATATCAATATATCGGCGATATTGTCTTTTGAAATAATCAGTGCACAAGTACTGCTGTTTCCAGATGAATTCCATGTAATTTAAAAGTAATTATGTACATAGATGTCAAATGTCAGAATTTTTCATTCAAAATTTCAAGATTTTCTAAATTCAAGTAGTTAATTTGTCACCAGGAGTGTGGAATTTACTTGTCGAGGAAAATAAACCACATGGAATTAAAAATCGCTAAATTTAGAATGAAAAATTATGATATTGGACATCTATGTACATAATTACTAATTGTCATTCTGACACGGGCCCCCTTATTTGCTTGTTAAGGCCAACAAAGTGACATGACTGCTCGGGCCCTATTGTATTTAACATTTCTTGTATACATACACTCTACACCAAAAATTCTATTTACATCTATTCCTTATATTTAATTTTTTTAATTTTAAATTCATTCTATGAGGAAATTTTGTCCTCTTCTAATTTTTCATAATACAATAAGAAATAATATAATGTATGTACTTCCCATTTAATTTTTCAATTAATTTCCGTGACATTTGGGCTGTAAGATTTATTACAACAGATTATTATATACCTTATATTTCTTTATCTCTAAATCTATAAAAGATATAATGAAATATGTATATGTATCAGATAGAGAATTTACTCCTTTTTAATACAAGCAAGAACAAAAAATTTGAAAAAATAATATTTAGAAGAATTTTTATAAAAATCTGTTACTTCCGGTTGTCCAATTATTACCAAAACCTTTTCAGCTCTTCCCAGTAATGTTTGATTGAGAAATACGTAAACAGATATTAAGTATTATAGTTTTTGAGAAATCGTCCTTCCAACCTCCCCACATACACACATATACACACACACACACATACATCCACACACACACACACACACACACACCTACATCGTAAAAAAAATTAAAATCGGATTGTAAGGACCTTAAAACGTGTTTAATCATTAAAATCTGAGTATGCAATTTTTAGCATGGATCCAATACCTCTCTTAGCGAGAGGTAAAAATTATAAAACTACTGCTATACCCTATCGAATGAATGAAGAAATTAATTAATAGTTCAGTTCCCATCTTACAAAGGTAACGGGAGTGGATACCGTCCAGAGTCCAGTCGAGAAAAAAAATCAGAATGAAATATTGTATTTTTTGCACGATCAGGTTTTTTTTTAAACTTTACCGATAGGGTTTCCAAGGCAGTAAGTTTTGTTTACAAATTACTGATCAGTAAGTGATGTGGTACTGATCAGTAAGTGATGTGACTGACCGGTAAGTGATGTGACTACCTACCGATCTGGAGGCGGTGAATATTACATAAATAAAAAATCTGTTGTGGCCAGCACAATACCTCTCGCCACTTCCTTTTTTGGTTACATAAGTATAGGGCGCGAACAGTCATGTTACATTGTTGGCCTTGACAAGCAGATGTGGGGGCCCGTTTCAGAATGATAATTAGTCAGTATGTTTCATTCAGAATTTCAAGATTTTCTAAATACACGTAGTTAATTTGTCACCAGGAGTGTGGAATTTACTTGTCGAGGAAAATAAACCATATGGAATTGGAAAATCACTAAATTTAGAATGAGAAATTATGATACATCTATATACATAATTACTAGCTATCATTCTGACATGAGTCCCCATATCTGCTTGTCAAGGCGCCCTATTGTATTTAACATTTCTTGTATACCTACATTCTACACCAAAAATTGTACTTACATATATCTATTCCTTATATTTAGATTGTTTAATTTTAAATTCATTATATGAAGAAATTTTGTCCTCTTCTAATTTTTCGAAATGTTTCCAATTCATTGTCAGGATTGACTGTATTTTTGAAGGATATATGTAATAGACCTATAATCTTAAATATTTAACTACTAATACATTAAGAAATAATATAATGTATATGTACTTCCCAGAAAAACTCTTTAGTAATATCTATGAATTTCTGACACTGACATTTATCTGTCAGTTACAAACAGTTCAACTGGTCAACTATTTTCCATGGCATCCTTTCGGCTGTAAAATTTATTATAACGTTATTTTATTTATTATATTTCTTTTATCTCTAAATCCATAGAATATATAATAAAATATTTAAATGTATCAGATAGAGAATTTAATTTTCTTTAATATTACCAAGAAAAATTTTCAAAAAATATTATTTAGAAGATTTTTTTTCAAGAATCTTCTACTTCCGGTTGTCCAATTGTTACCAAAACCTTTTCAGATCTTCCCATGAATGTCCGATTGGGAAATACGTAGTTAAAAAAATTTAAAGCCTTATAGTTTTTGAGTAACCGTCCTTCCAACATCCCACACACACACACACATACACACACACATCCACACACACACACACACACACACACACAGACATCATCGTAAAAATGATAAAATCGGATTGTAGGGACCTTAAAACGTGCTTATTCAATAAAATCTGGATATGCGATTTTTAGCATGAATGCAATACCTCTCTTAGCGAGAGGTAAAAATGGCAACTAATTTTTTTAAAATGTCAAAATAATTTTTAAATAATTCTCAACTTTAATTTGTTATTATTGGGACGATCGTGCAAAAAATATAATAAGCATTGCGGGCATTAAGTGCTTCTTACCGGTATCGGGTGCACTTACTGCCCTTAATACTTAAATAACTATTATTATACATATTAGTAAACTATTTAATATGTGTGTATGTATCACGATTATACGGTTATTTAATTTCATTGAACATAGTGCTTCACAATACAAACATAAAGTATGTATATAATAGATTTTATCCGTAGTCTAATGATAATTGCACGAAGCAATACAGTACATCTCATTTTTTATGCATAACTTCATAACTATACACTGAACACAGGTTTAACATATTGCTATATATTGTTATGGTAATAACTTACATAAATTTCAGTTTTTCAGTGCTTATGGAAAATATGTAGGGCATGAAGTCGAGGGGCTTACTTAGGGAGGGTATACATAATATAAAATGTAATAAAGTTGTTTTGAAATTTTTATTTTTATAATAAACCACATTTAAACATCTTTAATTTAAAGATTACGTCAAAGCTTTTCCTCCAAGATTCGCCCTCATTTCTTGGTCTGTATTTAGCGGCACTTTCCACTTGTGTCAAGGAGGGACTTCCTCTTGCCTTTCGCTTAAAAGACCGCCTTGCTCAGTGTTTCTCAGTCCTCGAGTGGGCCTTTTATTCTGACACTCGCTTGCACATAACACGAGAGCACGACCCAGAGACCAAGGAAAAGAGAACACCACTAACACTTAGGTACAGAGAAATAGTTACTTTGTTGCATTTAACAACAGTAGGAAGCTAAATTGCAAGATGAATTGGTTAAGGAGTATTTCTCCTACATTAGATTAAATTTGCGCTTTGGACTAGGGTGAACACGGTGGCTCATGAAGATAGTGAAATCAGGTTGTTACTCTCGCCGTAAAATTTTACCTGGCTGTATGTTTGACCATAAATTATGTACAATAAATTACATAACATATAAATTTTAGGCTAGTAACAGGGATTTTCAATTCGAACACCGTTCTTGTTTACTTTCTCTTCATATTCTTCTAGTAAAAACATTAATTTTGGGCGGTCTAAAATGTATGTATCTGAATATGTGCATATATTCTTACATATCTTACATTTTATTTTTTCATGTTGTATCTAAATAACACATTAATTCCCTTTAATAAAGTGATGGATAGATTGAACTCCGATTATTCTTATAAGGATGTGTAATTTTGTCAATATTTACAACTTACTTGAGAAGAATTTGATAGCTTTTTCGCAAAGCATTGTTACTCTAGTCTACAGTGTTGGTGTACATTGTCCCATAATGTTTGAAACAAATTTAAGTTCTTCAACCTAGACTTGTCACCTCCATAATAGTCACAGATCAACAATTAAGAGATTCTCCAAGTACATTTTTCTTTCATTACTCATTATTTCGATGACCATCTTCACTTTCATCTTATGTTTATAACATTTAAATATCGCCTTCCTTCGAGCTGTATTTTCTCGCTTATATCTATTCTTTACATTTACACTTCTAATTTTTCAAGATGATTCCAATTCATTGTTGGCATTAACAGTATTTCTGAACGGTATGTGTAATATACCTATAATTTTAAATATTTTACTATTAATACAATAAGAAATAATACAATGTATGTACTTCCCAGAAAAAATCTTCAGTAATGTCTCCGGATTTCTGACATTGACATTTATCTGTCAATTACAAACATTTTAAATTTTCTACTATTTTCCATGGCATTCTTTCGGCTGTAAAATTTATTACCACAGATTATTTTATATATTATATTTCTTTTATCTCTAAATCAATAGAATATATATTAAAATATATGTATCAGATAGAGAATTTAATTTTCTTTAATATTACCAATACTTCTACTGCCGCTTGTCCAATTGTTACCAAAACCTTTTCAGATATTCCCATGAATGTCCAATTGGGAAATACGTAGTTAAACAAATATAAAGTCTTTGAATAACCGTCCTTCCAACATCCCGCACACACATACACACATACATGCACACACATATCCACACACACACAGACATCATCGTAAAAATGTTAAAATCGGATTGTAGGGACCTTAAAACGTGCTTATTCAATAAAATTTGGATATGCGATTTTTAGCATGAATCTAATCTCTCTTAGCGAGAGGTAAAAAATGTAATATTTTATTCATTCGCTATTTTATTTTTATTATTATTATTAAATTTGAATAAATATATTTATAAGTTCTATACGATTGCGTAAAAATGGATCAATGTGTAGAAAAACATTTACTGCATATAGATTTATATCAACAATAGATAATATTTATTACATGTTGATAATATTATTCCTCCTGATAATTAGAGTATTATTATTATGACAGTAACATCTATTTTAAAACGAATTTCCGATAATTTATAAATAATTACGCATCGGTTTGTTTAATATCTGTTATTAATTATCAGGATTGATTAATTAGCTGATATTATCAATGAATGCGGGTATATTCATTTAGCTTTTAGTCCTAGTTATAGATAATAATTAATTGTGAGACTATGTCTGTTTGTACGACTATAGAATCAATGTTAATAGAGCTTTACTGATAATGAAACGAAGCGTTTATTTGTTATAAATTAGGTTGGACCTTAATTATCCTTTAATGTCTCCAAACGCATTGATTACACTTAGTAATTACTAATTATTTTGGTAAAAAATATACAATAGTATCAGTAAATGTTCACCGTCAAAATGACTGTTGTTTCATGGATACTAATGTAAATAACCAATTCAAAATTGCTTCATTTCCTTTTACGTGTTTGCAATTTATTTCTTTAATAAAAATACACTTCAAGCATATCCTTGAATTCATAATTTTGCGTAGATATATAAAAATATATTGGGTGTCTCATTTGAAATATTTATTTATTTATTTAAGGAAGTTGGAGAACCAACTGCACAATAAAGACCAAATAAAGGTACTTAAAACACCTACAATGTTGGTAAGGTACATTTGAAGCATTTTTTAAAGGAGTTGAAAAACATAATGAACAAATCTAAGTGTATAAAATTAGTGTTGTCTGTGAACATTATACGGTTAATACAGGAGTACTTATATTTGTGTTACTTTTAGGTAACTTAAATATATTATAAAACCTTGTTACTTTTGGTAGAATATGAAAATTAAACAGTGAAATAATATTAGTAGAATGAAGCACATTATTGAAAACTGTTGTGGCCACCACAATACCTTCCGTCAATCCTGTGTATTATGTATAAATTCCATACATAAATTTTCTTGCAAAAAATTCTAAATTTCCAGTAATTTCATAAACAAACTATGCAAATTGCACTTGACACTAACATCTTCTTCTTTAGCTTTCCCCATTCGTTAGGGGTCGCCATTTTTTATTTTCTTCTTCCACTCATTTCTGTTTTACGTGTCGTTCTCATTCAGAAGTCTTCCGCAATACAGTCCTTCCATCTTATCATCCAATATATTCATTTCTCCTCATGACATTTTAAACCAATCTCGCTTGTATCTTTCTAGAAATTTGTAACACCTATTTTTCCGTGTCTTCACCAACATCTACTTCGACATCCTCATCTCTGCCACATTAATTTACTTTTTATTGATACTGATATCTGTCAATTTGAATTATATGAATATATTACTAGTTCCCAAGTTTGGCATAGCTGGCTGAATTATAAAATTTAATTTCTTTAAAATTCTTTAACTCTGTATCTATTGAATATGAAGTATAAATTGTAATCAAATCGTATAGAGAATAATATATTCTTTAAGTTATAATAACGTTAAATGTCAATAAATCAAATTTAACTGTTAAATCTTCAAATGAGACTACTTCCGGTTCACCAATTATAACCAAAATCTAATCAGTTGTTCTTCTGGATGTAAACTTGAGGAATACGAAAAAATTATAATTTTTGGAATCGTGGTATTGAAGTTATGGAATCCGGAACTTTTGTCACACACACACACACACACACACAGACACATACATACAGACATCATCGTAAAAATGGTAAAATCGTATTATATGGACCCTAAAACGTGCTTATTCCAGTAAAAACTCATCATTGAATTTTTTGACCAACGACAATACCTTCCTTACCTAAAGGTGACGGAAGGTAAAAATATTATAAAAAATCTGTTGTGGCCAGCACAATACCTTCCGTCATTCTCGTGTATAGTGTATAAATTCCATAATTTTTCTTACAAAAGATTCAAAATTTCCAGTAAAATTATTTCATAAACAAACTATTCAAATTGCACTTGACACTGGCATCTTCTTCTTCTTTAGCTTTTCCCATTCGTTAGGGGTCGCTATTTTTGCATGTCGTTCTCATTCAGTTCCTTTTCTCTCAAATCTTCCGCAATACAGTCCTTCCATCTTATGTTTGGTCTTCCTCTGTTTCTTTAACGTCCTATTACTAAACTATTCATTCTTGTTCCAATATAATTCTTCATTTCTCCTCATGACATGTTCAAACCAATGTAATCGTCTTTCTTGTATCTTTCTAAAAACTTGTAACACTAGAGTTATTTTCTTACCGTATCTTTCCGTGTATTCCCCAATATCTACTTCAACATCCTCATATCTGCCACATTAATTTACTTTTTCTTGATACTGACATCTGTCAATTTGAATTATATGAATATATTACTAGTTCCCAAGTTTGGCATAGCTGGCTGAATTATAAAATTTAATTTCTTTAAAATTCTTTAACTCTGTATCTATTGAATATGAAGTATAAATTGTAATCAAATCGTATAGATAATAATATATTCTTTAAGTTATAATAATGTTAAATGTCAATAAATCGAATTTAACTGTTAAATCTTCAAATGAGGCTACTTCCGGTTGACCAATTATAACCAAAATCTAATCAGTTGTTCTTCTGGATGTAAACTTGAGGAGTACACAAAAATTATAATTTTTGGAATCGTGGTATTGAAGTTATGCGATCCGAAACTTTTGTCACACACACACAGACACACATATATGCATACAGACATCATCGTAAAAATGGTAAAGTATTATTTATAGGGACCCTAAACCATGCTTATTCACTAAAAACTCATCATTAAATTTTTTGACCAAAGACAATACCTTCCTTACCTAAAGGTGACGGATTCATTATTAATATTATAATTAAAGCGATTTCTAGTAAAATTCGTATCATTTAGATGAAATAAGATGTAAATAATTGACAATAAATAATTTGTTAGATCAGTTTGTAATGCAAAACAGTCATTTATGTTTGTAATGACTTTTAAAAGTTTTCAAATCATCCGCTTATAATAAAAATTGTGAATGATCAAAGCATTGCGAAATATCATGTATAAATAAATAATAAAGGGCCCAGACGCGATCCTTGAGGCACACCTGAAGGAGCAGATGTTAAGTGAGATTTAGAACATTACAATAAACTAATTGTGACCTATTGGTTATATAGGATTCGATCCATCTTAACAATGTACCATGTATTCCAAAAACTTGAAGTTTATACATCAACGTAAATCATTCATATTCATATTGAAGAGAATTAAAAAAATATAAATAAATAAGTTATTATGAGTGGCCCATTTTTCAGTACCACCCTGCATATTTTCTGATCAATAACCCCATCAGGTGCACCTCTTGAGAACCCATTATACCTTCTGCTACTTCCATTTCTGGGAAAAGACAACTTCGTCACATAACTTGCTACCATTACCATCGCATCACAAACTACCGTCAACTATTCTTTTCATCTTTTTCTAACAACAGTAAACTACTATCTATCTAACTCTGTCTGGTGTAGAGCAACTATAACTTGTCTTTGTCTAGAGTGCACGACAAGAACAAGCGAATAACGTTGCTATATAGGATGGAGATTGTAAAGTTTAATTGTAGTAGAGAAATGTAATATTGTAAGTTGAATTTCAGGTTTTGTACAAAAACTTAGATGGAATATAAATCTGTTTTTGTAAGTTGGTAATCATGGAGTTAATTATTGTTTTTGTGTATCGTTAAGGTTTTGTACCAATTGCTGGGTGTGGCAATCTGCTGTGATATAAATAAAATGCGTTATATGAATAAATTGATTGATTCATTAAAGAATTCCTTATTCTCAGTTGTGTAAACATTTTTACAAAACTCATTTCGGATCAAATTATGTAAAAAGTGACATTTCATAACGTCCTAAAGTTAGGTAAAATTCAAACGGAATTAGATAAAATATAAAAACGGTCGTCATATATGAAAATTGAAATAGAATTTCATATTTCTGTATAATAAATACATTTCACAAAACCAGAACTAAAGTTAAAAATACGCAAAGCGATTCTGTATCCAATATAATATCAAAAACTATTTCAATAACTGTAATAACATAAAACTTCATAAAATTGAAATGTTTTCCTGAAATGAAACTTTCAAATTTCAGTTATATTTTCGCGCTTTGACCTGAAATATCAATTGCCTAGGAAATGCAGTATTTCTACAACTTCAGGAATAATGTTTTATACAAAGTTTAAAAGAATAAATGGTACCTTTTTCCGTCACCTTTAGGTAAGGAAGGTATTGTCTTTGGTCAAAAAATTCAATGAGTATTTAGTGAATAAGCATGTTTTCCCTATAATACGATTTTACCATTTTTACGATGATGTCTGTATGTATATATGTGTGTCTGTGTGTGTGTGTGACGAAAGTTTCGGATCGCAAGTTTACATCCAGAAGAACAACTGATTAGATTTTGGTTATAATTGGTGAACCGGAAGTGGCCTCATTTGAAGATTTAATAGTTAAATTTGATTTATTGACATTTAACGTTATTATAACTTAAAGAATATATTATTCTCTATACGATTTGATTGCATTTTATACTTAATATTCAATAGATATAGAGTTAAAGAATTTTAAAGAAATTAAATTTTATAAATCAGTCAGCTATGCTAAACATGGACTAATATATTCGTATAATTCAAATTGACAGATGCATAAATAAAAAGTAAATTAATGTGGCAGAGATGTGGATGTTGAAGTAGATGTTGGGGAAGACACGGAAAGATACGGTAAGGAAATAACTCTAGTGTTACAAGTTTCTAGAAAGATTCAAGCGAGGTGATTACATTGGTTTGAAAATGTCATGAGGAGAAATGAAGAATATATTGGATGAATGCTTAGTAATAGAAGGTTGAAGAAACAGAGGAAGACCAAAGATAAGATAGAAGGACTGTATTGCGGAAGACTTGAAAGAAAAAGAACTGAATGTAAGCGACACGCAAAACAAAAATGAGTGGAAGAAGAAAATAAAAAATAGCGATCCCTAACGAATAGGAAAAGCTAAAGAAGAAGAAGAAGATGTTAGTGTAAAGTGCAATTTGCATAGTTTGTATATGAATGATTGACGGAAGGTATTGTGCTGGCCACAACAGATTTTTTTAGATAGGTTTTGTAGTAGTGATATTTTTGTAATACAAGCAATGAGAACTATTCCTGTATTGTATTAGTAAAAGGTTATAATTTGCTATAGATTTAGAGTAACATAGAGCGAAAATCATCATAGCGTGCCTAATACTCTACATAGTGTTTACGCCGTCGATTTCCATGAATTATTAATTCACCAATCAAATGTCAATGGAGGTGATTGAGACACATGCATAACAAAATATTTGCCTAGGGACTTAAATTAATTTATATTGAATTAAAAAGATTCAAAATAATCATCACTGTGTAATCATCATTGGTTTTACTAGTTACATTTAGGGCAGTCTATGAGAAAAGCGATTTTATATATCTTCGATATCTTGTTATAAATAAATCATGCGGATAACCCAGATACATGATTAGCCACTTTTGTATCATTTTGAGATTGAAGCTTTCAGTTGTCTTCACCCTGAAATTGAAACTGAAACGTAATTCCATAATGTGACTATGCTTAATTATTCAGGAGACATACAGACCTCGTTGGCTACGAAGAAATAAATGGATATCAAGTGGAATGATAAAGGACAAATGAATTGATTATTTCTTAACGGGCTACAGTCTACATAGAAAGTAGCCTTTTGCGCTCTCTTTTGTCAACGCAAAAAGTCACTTTGCCGCTCTAGCGCGACAAAGTAGAAAAAACGTTCGTTGTCCAAATTTCTAACTATACAATGTTGAGAAATGTCACTTGTCTACATTCTTAATGGAAACGTTTAGTCAGGAACTAATGGCACTGTAGTGATACATTTACCACCTTTACAAATCAATCTGACATATAACTGCTCTGTCGGTATAATACATAACCGAAAAAAATGCCGCACTATTGTGAAAATAAAATAGGGCATTCATTTACAAAAACGAAAGTATAAAATGTTTAGATTAGATTGAAGCAATAGGTCAAGAAGAATAGGAAATAACGATAAATTAAAATTAAATATAAAAGACGTTTTTTCTTTATATTAATCCTTATTAATTGAGTAGTAGTGTAAATACAAAGTGTACATTTTATTATTTTTTGTTATGGTGGAAGACCCCACTGTGGCGACTGTAGAAAAAATCTTGTGGGTGTTTCGAGCGCAAATGGACATTGTCGCGCGGTAACAACCTCTCAATCGACAATGTCCTATTTTGCGCTCTTAATACACAAATAGCTATTATGGACTGATCTATTTCGTCTAGTGTTTTTAATTTATTTATATAAACAATATACATCGTTACAAACAAGATTTTTTTTGCAAAGTATTCTATGGGCGTTTTCTTTTTAGGGGAGAAATGAACTGAACTGAACTACTCCTAAAAAGAACAGTATGTTTCTTAAAATAAGATAATAATCTGCTGAATTGGAAAGTCACTAAATTACTAGCTTATCGTTCAGACACGGCCCCCCATATCTGCTTGTCAAGGCCAACAAAGTCACATGACTGCTCGCGCCCTATTGTATTTAACATTTCTTGTATACCTACACTCTACACCAAAAAATCTACTTATATCCTTCATATTTAGATTTTTAAATTTTAAATTCATTCTATGAAGGAATTTTGTCTTACTCTTCTAAATTTTCGAAATGTTTCCAATTCATTGTCAGGATTGACAGTATGTTTAAAGGGCATATGTAATATACCTCATATTTCTTTATCACTAAATCTATAAAAGATAAAATAAAATATTTATATGTATCAGATAGAGAATTTACTTTTCTTTTATATTAGCAAGAACAAATATTTTCAAAAAATCTGCTACTTCCGGTTGTCCAATTATTACCAAAACCTTTTCAACTCTTCCCAGTAATGTGCGATTGAGAAATACGTACAGTAAAATTTTTGAAAGATGTCCGATCAAGGTTGTCTACGAATTGTATGAATTCAGATTTTTGCTCCGCCCATCATGATAAATTCAGTAGTGTCGTTTGCTTAATTTTTATGAGGGTACGTAAGATACTACTGTTATTTTATTATTATAAAAATATGTATTACAGGAAAAACATTCAAAATTCAAAAATAAGTCAACTAGTAAGTTTATAAGCAAATGTAAAACCAAATATGTTAAAAATAAGATACTGACACAATGTCAGTGTCAGTGACTCTGTCAGAATATAACGGTATACGTACGGCTATGAATCCAGGTAATGTATCTGAATTAATAAATGAACTTACGTTACAGCGAAAGTATTATCAACAACGAGCATCGTTTATAAATGGAATGTCCTAACTTAGTCGAAACAATATGAATTTTTGAAAGACAAGCGTGTTATATCCATCCTTATCACACACTCTTACAACCTTTGCAAAAGAAAGAGATAAATGTATGCCTATTTGTTAATTCGTTCGTGATACAGGTGCCCTTGATCGGACATCTTTCAAAATTTTTACTGTAAACAGATATTAAATATTATTTGACAAATCATCCTTCCAACATTCCCACATACACACACAGACATCATCGTAAAAATATTAAAATCGGATTGTAGGGACCTTAAAACGTGCTTAATCATTAAAATGTGGATATGAATTCAATACCTCTCTTAGCGATAAGTAAAAAGAAGGCAAAAAATACATTGGTTGTTTCTGCATTGTACTACAAGTTTAATTATTAAGTGGACGATGTGTATGTGCTATTAGACTCATTTTTCTTTAAATCGAAGATCAATACCTATACATATGTTAATTTTAACAACAACCTATATATCTTCATTTTATAATACTCCCAGTACAGTAACGACGCATAACAAAGTTTCATAATATGCCTTCACATAGGAGCACTAATGCAGCTAATGTATCTTGGGATATTTTTCCCTGAACTCAAGCAGGAATATATATCGCACCGTGGAAATTCATTTACCACAAGAATGAGTTACAGCAAAACTTAGAGGTCTTAGAGCATATACGTACACATACTACAAACATTAACTACTGCCTACTATAACCATGGTTATCACTGAAGAATGAAATCATAAAAGTAGGAAGGAAAATAATGGTTTATTTTATGGTTCAAACAGTAATAATAATTATGAAATACAAGACGTGTCGAATTTGCCAATATAAGAAACTATATTTCTACGCAAATACGAATATATATCAATTATTGTCGAAGGATAGTGAGTTGCAAGATATAATATCTCTTTTAGTTACTGTACAGAACAATAAAGTAACAAATGTAATATTAGTATAATGAAGCAAATTATTGAAAACTTATATAGGGTGCGGCAGAACCAATTGAACAGTTTTGAAGTATTATAAAAAAGAAACCAGGGTATATATGAAAAAATTTTTTTATTTTTGAAATCAGTAGGACTTACCATTTTATACTCATTAATTTTTAAAAATAATGTCTAGCCGATTTCTGAAGTTTTGAACAGCCCGTTGACACATTTCGCGGGGTATCGCGTTTATCTTCAACAATCTGTTCCCATAGCTCTAGCAGGTTTTGGGGGCGACGTTTTTACTTAAGATATCCCCAAAGAAAGAAGTCACATATGCTTAAATAGGGCGACCGCGCAAGACACAGACGTTCAGGAAACATTTCTCTTAAAGCGTTTAGAGAATTTCGGGCTGTGTGGGCTGTAGCCCCATCCTGTTGGAACCACTTCCAATCGGGGCTGCAGAAAATTTTACAACATTGATACATAACGCCCGGAATTCACGGTCACGGTCACGCCTCCCTCTTCAAAAAAGTACGGGCCTATAACGCCAAATTGTGATACGGCACACCACACCGTTAGTTTAGGAGAATGTAGCGGTCTTTCGTGAACAATTTGGGGTGTTGTTTTCAGCCCAGTAGCCCCCAAAACTTGCTAGAACTAAGGGAGCAATTCTTTAACTCTGTATCTATTGAATATGAAGTATAAAATGTAAACAAATCGTATAGAGAATAATATATTCTTTAAATTATAATAACGTTAAATATCAATAAATCAAATTTAACTGTTAAATCTTAAAATGAGGCTACTTCCGGTTCACCAATTATAACCAAAATCTAATCACTTGTTCTTCTGGATGTAAACATGAGGAATACGAAATAAATATAATTTTTGGAATCGTGGTATTGAAGTTATGGGATCCGGAACTTTTGTCACACACACAGATACACACACACATCGTATTATAGGGACCCTAAAACATGCTTATACACTAAAAACTCATCATTGAATTTTTTGACCAAAGACAATACCTTCCTTACCTATAGGTGACGGAAGGTAAAAACATTTTTTTCATATATACCATGGTTTCTTCTTTATAACTCTTCAAAACTGCTCATTTGGTTTTGCCGCACCCTGTAGAAACAATTCTGATGTGGGCAGCACATCTTCCGTCAATATTATGTATAGATTCCATACATAAATATCGTCATCCAGCAATGGACCAAAATCCTCGATAAAATATGAATATTTCATAGCAAAAAACTTTAAATAAATTCCATCCCTCCCATATGTGGTTAAAAAACTAATCATCACTAGACAATATTTCACGTTTCAATCAGTAGTGATTTTTTCCCACATTATGAGCTGATGGGGACAATGCCTGTGATTTATATTCATCGCTTGGTGGCCTGATCCTCCATCCATAATTGATAACTCTATTATCCTGTCATAGCACACTGGATGCAAGCTCAACGTAACGCAAAACGCATCGCAATCTAGATGACAAATACAATTTTTAACGCGGTAAACTTTGTGCATATTAAACAGGGTTAAATACTTGTTTACTAGAATAATTTACTTGATTTGTAATTTCATAGTGTATTCATTTATATTTCATACGTTTGTCCGCAAGACTTATAAATTTTCGTAAGTACAGTCCTGTGTCCACTGCGTCATTCTCAAGGGATTAAATACCATGTACGTCCGCAGAATAGCCATCGCGTTGAGTCACTGAACCAGGGCTCAGGACAGGTTTTTCTGTCGCTCTACGGCTTTTTATATACCGGCAAGGCACCTGGTTCAAGCTGACTTCTTCATGCAGTACGAACTATTAGACCTAGAAGTATACTATCGCTCAGAAACATTTTCTAGTGTAATACAACTTATGAATTCTATCTAAACAAACTTAAACCATAAATAAATCATCAGTAAACGGAATTGAATCATGTAAACTACTATTGTGTTTTTTACCTTCCGTCACCTTTAGGTAAGGAAGGTATTGTCTTTGGTTAAAAAATTCAATGATGAGTTTTTACTGAATAAGCATGTGTTAGGGTCCATATAATACAATTTTACCATTTTTACGATGATGTCTGTATGGATGTGTGTCTGTGTGTCTGTGTGTCCGTGTGTCTGTGTGTGTGTGACAAAAGTTCCGGATTCCATAACTTCAATACCACGATTCCAAAAATTATAATTTTTTCGTATTCCTCAAGTTTACATCCAGAAGAACAACTGATTAGATTTTGGTTATAATTGGTCAACCGGAAGTAGTCTCATTTGAAGATTTAACAGTTAAATTTGATTTATTGACATTTAACGTTATTATAACTTAAAGAATATATTATTCTTTATACGATTTGATTACAATTTATAATTCATATTCAATAGATACAGAGTTAAAGAATTTTAAAGAAATTAAATTTTATAATTCAGCCAGCTATGCCAAACTTGGGAACTAGTAATATATTCATATAATTCAAATTGACAGATGTCAGTATCAATAAAAAGTAAATTAATGTGGCAGATATGAGGATGTTGAAGTAGATATTGGGGAATACACGGAAAGATACGGTAAGAAAATAACTCTAGTCTTACAAGTTTTTAGAAAGATACAAGAAAGACGATTACATTGGTTTGAACATGTCATGAGGAGTAATGATGAATTATATTGGAACAAGAATGAATAGTTTAGTAATAAGACGTTAAAGAAACAGAGGAAGACCAAAGATAAGATGGAAGGACTGTATTGCGGAAGATTTGAGAGAAAAGGAACTGAATGAGAACGACATGCAAAAATAGCGACCCCTAACGAATGGGAAAAGCTAAAGAAGAAGAAGATGCCAGTGTCAAGTGCAATTTGAATAGTTTGTTTATGAAATAATTTTACTGGAAATTTAGAATCTTTTGTAAGAAAAATTATGGAATTTATACATTATACACGAGAATGACGGAAGGTATTGTGCTGGCCACAACAGATTTTTTACCTTCCGTCACCTTTAGGTAAGGAAGGTATTGTCTTTGGTCAAAAAATTCAATGATGAGTTTTTAGTGAAAAAGCATGTTTCAAGGTCCCTATAATACGATTTTACCATTTTTACGATGATGTCTATACGTATGTATGTGTGTCTGTGTGTATGTGATGTGTGTGACGAAAGTTTCGGATCGCATAACTTCAATACCACGATTCCAAAAATTATATTTGCTCGTATTCCTCAAGATTACATTCAGAAGAACAACTGATTAGATTTTGGTTATAATTGGTGAACCGGAACTAGCCTCATTTGAAAAATTAACAGTTAAATTCGATTTATTGACATTTAAGGTTATTATATCTTAAAGAATATATTATTCTCTATACGATTTGATTGCATTTTATACTTCATATTTAATAGATATAGAGTAAAATAATTATAAAGAAATTAAATTTTATAAATCACACACACATTTAAATTTCTCAAGTAGTTACCATGGAGATGTTTGGACTGTGAGCAGGCTGTGAGATTTACTACAACAGATTATTTTATAGATTATATTTCTATATATTTAAATCTATAGAAGATATAATAAAAAAATTAAATGTGTCGGATAGAGAATTTTGTTCTTTAATATTTGTAATAACAGAAATTAAAAAATATATATGGAAGATTTTTATTAAAATACTTCCGGGTATCCAATTATTACCTTATAGAATTTGAGAAATCGTACCATCAACAACCCCACACACACATATCCACACACACATCCACACACACATACACACACACACACATACATACACACACACATACATACACACACATACACACACACACATACACAGATGTCATCGTCGAAATGTTATAATAATAAATATAGGGACCTTAAAACGTGCTTATTCATTGGATATGCGATTTTTAGCATTAATCCAATTAATCCAATACCTCTCTTAGCGAGAGATCACTGGTGAAACTAGACGTAACTTTGTAATTTTCATTTTTTTTTCACGTACAAGTTCAAAATTTGCTTTTTGCAGTTTGCACTTTTATATTATTTGTTTTCGCACCGTCATATTATTGTTCGAATATGTTGTGCGTATTCTTTGCACAGCTTTCTAGATCTTATCATTGGAGGGTGTAAATTATTGGGGCTTATGTATATGTGTAGATAAATCGGTGGAAGTAATTTAGTTTGTAGATTCATTAATCCTGTTACAAATTGCTCATATATCACACACATGCGATTTCAATCACATATCGCACTATTAAAATCTCGTTAGCTTCAAATCATCATTTTTACAACACTCTATGATTTCGCTTTAATTGTAACTTTTATACAATTTTTCAAACGTTGTGGGGTCAATAAACATGTTAGCGTATATCTTGAAATATTTTTTCTTCTTTGGAAGAAGCCTTGGTGGTTTGTCCTTGTTGCGTATTAGTTTAAAAAGTCCTTAATACCTACACCAATTTCCTTTCGTATCTGAGCTGTTCACATCTATCATTCCTAATTCTTTTTCCATTTACGTCCTGTTCCTCGGTGAATATGACTTCAGAGACGCACATGTCTCTAAGTGATTCACGCCAGTCATATTATCGCGTGTGACATACTAGCTCACATACAAGAAAAGGTAGAGGTACCTACAATAAAAAATTTGAAAGATGTCCGATCAAGGTTATCTACGAATTGTATGAATTCAGATTTTTGCTCCGCCCATTCTGACAAATTCAGTAGTGTCGTTTGCTTAGTTTTTATGAGGGTACGTAAGATACTACTGTTATTTTATTATTATAAAAATATATGTTACAATAAAAGCATTCAAAATTCAAAAATAAATCAACTGGTAAGTTTATTAGCAAATGTTAAACCACATATGTGAAAAATAAGATACTGACACAATGCCAGTGTCAGTGATTCGAACGGCTATGAATCCAGGTAATGTATCTGAATTAATAAATAAACTTACGTTACAGCGAAAGTATTATCAACAACGGACACCATTTTAAAGTGGAATGTCCTAACTTAGTCGAAGCAATATGAATTTTTGAAAGACAAGCGTGTTATATCCACCCTTATCGTACACGCTTATAGCCTTTGCAAAGGAAAGAGGTAAATGTATGCCAATTTGTTAATTCGTTCATGATACAGATGACTTTGATCGGACATCTTTCAAAATTTTTACTGTATAGCATGCGAGCCCAATCGTCATTTTACCTCCCGCAACCCTTGGTAAGGGAGGTATAGGGATCGTGCTAAAAATTTTGGTAAATGACCACGTTTTTAGGTCTCTACAATCCAATTTTATCATTTTCACGATGATGTCTGTATGTGTGTATGGATCCTCTTTACGCTCTAACTTTACCGTCCAGAAAATTTTGAAACCTTGTATTTCTACCTTACTCTTATATGGGAAGATGCCATTAGATTTTGGAGTAAATCAGATAACCGAAAATGGCATTTTACTTGAAGCTCAAAATAGTTTTTCTTCAAAAAATACCTTTAAATGTTATTTTTTCGATATTTATGTTACATAAAAAATAAAGATTATTAAATTTTCTACAGGTTTGCATTAATACTTTTTCTTTTTATGGATAAATTTATAAAACTATAATTTTAATCCCGGAGCCTACGTTTTAAACACAACTCATACACATGGTTACACAATTCAGATCTCAAATGTTTGTAACTGACAGATATATGTCACTGTCAACGAACTAATCATTTCAAATAATAATATTAATGTTGTATAAAGAAAATAGTACATGGAACAATAATTATATGAAAAGGAACTTAATACAGTTTCCAGCATAAGTAAATATGTAAAAATATAGGTATCACGGCTTATTACCCATTGATGGGTGAGCCAATCTGCTTTATACGCAGATGTCGGTAATAATGATGACATATTTGTTCCGTGCAGGCGTTTACTAGGCGTCACTTCACGCGAATCTGTGGTGCATTCTCCAGTATATAAATAAATATATATTCATTGCTGGGTGTGTCAATCTGCTTTGTACATAGATTTCGGCAACGATGATGACATATTTGTACCGTGCGGGCGGTTACCTGGTGTCCCTCACGAGCACTTATTACTGGCGTGGAGAGTGCACCGCAGGGGTCATTTTGTGCCATTTAAAATTCGAAATATTTGGCATCGGTCGGGATCGAACCCAGTATTTATATTTAATTTAATTTTAAGTATTTACATGAATAAAAATTGAATTAAACGGGAGGTATTATGTTCGCTACATCTGATTTTTTACAACGAATCCTTGTACATGTACATAGTCCTGATTTAATCCTTCTCTTCGACACTTAATCCCATGTAATCCCTATGGATCCTGTAGTAAATCATAGGCTATCAGATACTCAAATCTGTTATCGGGAACTGATGCTCTGTTTGGAATAAATCGCTCCGCAAAGAAAGGATTCAACCGTCCAGACGATACATAATACTACAAAAACAAGATACAAGAATGTGTGTGCTAGAGAGAGATGGACAAGGGAACTAAGATGAGAACAACTCGTAAGATCACTGATCGTCGCACGAGGTAGAATTATCAAGGGAAATATTGGTTGTTGGGAAGACTTCGTGTAAACAATTTTGTCACATAAAAATGAGATCTTGAGATCGTGTGCTTGAATGTCTTATTGTGAATAGGAGAGTGCGGGTTCGATCCCGATTGACTCCAAAAGTAATTCGAAATTTAAATGGCATAAAAATGACCCTTTAACATTTCTACATTTTTTTTACCTCTCACTAAGAGAGTTATTGGATTCATGCTAAAAATCGCATATCCAGATTTTAATGATTAAGCACGTTGTAAGGTCCTACAATCCAATTTTAATATTTTTACGATGATGTTTGTGTGTGTGTGTATGTGTGTGTGTGTATGTGTGGGAGGACGTTGGAAGGACGATTTCTCAAAAACTATAATATTAATATCTGTTTAACTACGTATTTCTCAATCGGACATTACTGGGAAGAGCTGAAAAGGTTTTGGACAACCGGAAGTAGCGGATTCTGAAAAAAAATCTTCTAAATATTATTTTTGAAATTTTTTGTTTCTGCAAATATTAAAGAAGATTAAATTCTCTATTTGATACAATTAAATATTTTATTATATCTTTTATAGATTTAGAGATAAAGAAATATATAGGGTATATAATAATCTGTTGTAATAAATTTCACAGCACAAATAATGTCATGGAAATCAATTGAAAAATAAAAAATGTGTAACTGACAGTGTCAGTGTCAAAAATCCAGAGACATTACTGAAGATTTTTTCTGGGAAGTACATACATTATATTATTTCTTATTGTATTAATAGTTAATTTTTTAAAATTACAGGTATATTACATATACCCTCCGAAAATACTGTCAATCCCGACAATGAATTGCAAACATTTTGAAAAATTAGAAGAGTAGGACAAAATTTCTTCATAGAATGAGTAGATGTAAGTAGAATTTTTGGTATAGAGTGTAGGTATACAAGAAATGTTAAATACAATAGGGCGCAAGCAGTCATGTGTTGTTAGCCTTGACAAGCAGATATGGGGGACCCTAACAGAATGATAGCTAGGAATTATGTACATAGATGTCAAATATCGTAATTTTTCATTCTATATATCGTGATTTTCCAATTCCAATTCCATGTGGTTTATTTTTCTCGACAAATAAATTCCACACATTTGACATCTATGTACATAATTGCCATTATTACACGGGCCCCCATATCTGCGTGTCAAGGCCAACAATGTCACATGACTGCTCGCGCTCTATAGTTATGTAACCAAAAACGTGGCGAGAGGTATTGTGCTGGCCACAACAGATTTTAATATAAAATGCATTTGTTTAAAATTTTGTAATACTTATTAATTGACTGTATCAGAAGAAACAAAATTATGAACTTCATTTAGATAAAGATGGGCGTGTTCTTTTTATGGTATGAACTAATGGTACTTTTTAATCAGTTGAGATATATAGTGAGACGACGCAAGGTTGGCCAGAAGATAAAATCATCCCCAGCGTGTTCGTCTTCAATAAAATTGACCACTTTTATTATATATACCTTTGTCTATCCAGGGCGTTACTTCAGTCGGCCCACATAAGGCCTGGATGCACCCCTTGTGAAAATAACGCACCATCCAACACCTTATCTGCGAATTCGGTCTTTTGTTTATATATGACATTGTTAGGGACCTCTGCCAGTATAAAACGATCAATTCTTTTAATTTCGGAAATGCATTTTATATTACAGAAAACAAAATTGTTGAAAATTGTGCCAATCCTTTTATGTATATGCAATTATCGAGTTGTTCCAAGAATTCTCTCTCATGTGATGCTCATCTATCCACCAATTGAACCGAAACGAAGAGTCTGCATTCTCCTGACACATACACACTCACATTCACACGCACACAGCCTCATTTTCACAGCACTCATCTTTACCATGAGCAGATATCTCAGACAACCAAACACAGTCTATGTCTATGATACGCTCGCACAATGAAAGGTGATCCATACAAAAAGATTGTACGTATACTCCTTTACGAATAAGTGTACCTACGTATTCGTGAACGTGGTACGCAACGATGTATAGATAGAAGCGAATAGAGACGCATCATAAAAGAGTTTTCGCAAGACTGTAGGTCAAGTAAATGAAAGGAAGAAAAAATAATAAATAAAGGATGAAAAGATGAGGATATATTCGTTATAAAAATGGATAAAGTTTCTTTCAAATATGAGAATAATGTAATAATTCGTTGTATGTTAGGTATAATGAATTATGAATTTTGTAAAGTATATTTTAAATAAAAAAATCTGTTGTGGCCAGCACAATACCTTCCGTCATTCTCGTGTATAATGTATAAATTCCATAATTTTTCTTACAAAAGATTCTAAATTTCCAGTAAAATTATTTCATAAACAAACTATTCAAATTGCACTTGACACTGGCATCTTCTTCTTCTTTAGCTTTTCCCATTCGTTAGGGGTCGCTATTTTTGCATGACGTTCTCATTCAGTTCCTTTTCTCTCAAATCTTCCGCAATACATATCTTTGGTCTTCCTCTGTTTCTTTAACGTCCTATTACTAAACTATTCATTCTTGTTCCAATATAATTCTTCATTTCTCCTCATGACATGTTCAAACCAATGTAATCGTCTTTCTTGTATCTTTCTAAAAACTTGTAACACTAGAGTTATTTTCTTACATCCTCATATCTGCCACATTAATTTACTTTTTATTGATACTGACATCTGTCAATTTGAATTATATGAATATATTACTAGTTCCCAAGTTTGGCATAGCTGGCTGAATTATAAAATTTAATTTCTTTAAAATTCTTTAACTCTGTATCTATTGAATATGAAGTATAAATTGTAATCAAATCGTATAGAGAATAATATATTCTTTAAGTTATAATAACGTTAAATGTCAATAAATCAAATTTAACTGTTAAATCTTCAAATGAGACTACTTCCGGTTGACCAATTATAACCAAAATCTAATCAGTTGTTCTTCTGGATGTAATACGAAAAAATTATAATTTTTGGAATCGTGGTATTGAAGTTATGGAATCCGGAACTTTTGGCACACACACACACACACACAGACACACATACATACAGACATCATCGTAAAAATGGTAAAATCGTATTATATGGACCCTAAAACGTGCTTATTCAGTAAAAACTCATCATTGAATTTTTTGACCAAAGACAATACCTTCCTTACCTAAAGGTGACGGAAGGTAAAAAAATCTGTTGTGGCTAGCACAATACCTCTGGCCACTTCCTTTTTTGGTTACAGTTATGTGACATTGTTGGCCTTAACAAGCAGATGTGGGGGCCGGTTCAGAATGATAATTAGTAATTATTACATAGATGTCAAATGATTTTCTAAATTCACGTAGTTAATTTGTCACCAGGAGTGTGGAATTTACTTGTCGAGGAAAATAAACCACATGGAATTGGAAAATCACTAAATTTAGAATGAGAAATTATGATATTTGACATCTATATACATAATTACTAGCTATCATTCTGACATGGGCCCCCATATCTGCTTGTCAAAGCCAACAAAGTCACATGACTGCTCGCGCCCTAATGTATTTAACATTTCTTGTATACCTACACTCTACACCAAAAATTCTACTTATATATTTTAAATTTAACCGGAAGTAGCCTCATTTGAAGATTTAACAGTTAAATATGATTTATTGACATTTAACATTAATTTAAAGAATCTATTATTCTCTATACGGTTTGATTGCATTTTATACTTCATATTCAATAGATATAGAGTTAAAAAATTATAAAGATACCAAATTTCATAAATCAGCCAGCTATGCTAACCATGAAAACTGCTAATATATTCAGATAATTCAAATTGACAGATGTCAATGAAAAGTAAATGAATGTGGCAGAGATGAGGATGTCGGGGAAGACACCGAAAGATACGGTAAGGAAATAACACTAGTGTTACAAGTTTCTAGAAAGATACAAGAGATACGATTAAATTCGTTGGAACATGTCAGAGGAAGACCAAAGATAAGATGGAAGGACTGTATTGCGACAGACTTGAGAGAAAAGGAACTGAATGAGAACGACACGTAAAACAGAAATGAGTGGAAGAAGAAAATAAAAAATAGCGACTCCTAACGAATGGGAAAAGCTAAAGAAGAAGAAGAAGATTTAGAATCTTCATAATACACATGATTGACGGAAGGTATTGTGCTGGCCACAACAGATTTTTTTAAATTTGTTACTATGGTCAACGACATCATCAGTTTAATAGTTCGAAACAAAATATTAATATAATAATACTATATACATATTTGTATATGTATAATTATATGTCAAATACAACTAAAATGATTGATTCATATATAATATCCAATACATCAATCACCTATGACACAATAAAACAATTTAATTCCCTCGAAAATCCTCTCTAAACTCAATAAACCAACTTCGTTGCAAAAACTATGACAAATGCCACCCTCGTATTTTAATAAAAACCCTATCTCTCGCGGCTGTCATCTGTCTTGTGCAGAGCCATCTACAGCCACACTCTGCACTTTCAACTGTAGACTATCTGAGCGCAGACAGAGACATCTATCAAGTAGCTGGCGTAATATTTCCTAGGCATCACAAGGCACTCAACGTAGACAGGGAGGTCAGTGCCTGTTTATATTTGATGAGGGTTAGAATGGGAAAGGGTGAAATATTGACCGGAAGATGGACAAATGGAGGGTCACGATAGAATTATTTAAAATAAGATGCATGGTTTATATTTTTACCTCCCGCTACCCTTGTAAGGGAGGTTAGGGATCGTGCTAAAAACCGCATATCGAGATTTTGGTAAATGACCACGTTTTAAGGTCCCTACAATCCAATTTTAACATTTTCACGATGATGTCTGTGTGAATGTATTTATGTATGTGTGTGTGTGTTTCGTTCAAAAATTCATAAACATCACATACACATCAGTTTGTTATCGGAATACCTTGTGGAAGGATTCTTTGATGACATTATTTACAAAGTATTGTTTAAAATAAAGATACAAGGCCCTATTACCGACTTGTAATGTGGCCCATTTGCCAGGGTATAGTGTGGCGGCTGCACCGTCATTTGTTGTGGGAGATCGATAGGCCATTTACCACTCGGAGAAATTAAATTTTTAGTCAAGGCTGAACGAACCGTTCATTAGCCTCTGACATTAACTGCCAGACATATCCGTATCTGTCAATTATCTATCCTATCCAGAAAAGAATTTCCAATAACGATGATATTGCACTATAGAAAAATTGAAAACTGGAGCACTTTAATTTTTGTTGTGGCCAGCATAATACCTCTCGCCATTTCCGTTTTTGGTTAAATAAGTAAAGGGCGCGGGCAGTCATGTGACATTGTTTAGTCACCGTGAGTGTGGATAAATATATAAAAGAAAAGTTTTCAATAACGATGATATTTTTTATGCTTCTACGGTTTCGACTGTTGCTTTGATTCTGGCTTATATTTTCGAAACGATGTTTCATCCACACTATTAAATTTTGCTAACAATTTGAAGGTTAACCCGGGCCATAAATTGTTCACAAAATATTTTTAATAAATACTTTATTAATTTTAGGAAGCCATACATTACAATTCATTTAATATTTTCTATTTTGTTATAAAAAAAATCTGAAACGAATTTATTTTGTGTACATGAGATACTTATTAAATTAAATATAAATACCGGATTCAACCCCGACCGACGCCAAATACTTCGAATTTTAAATGGCACAAAAATGATCCCTGTGGCAGACCCAATAATGGGTAATATGCCGTGATGATAAATTTATTTTATTTATTTATGTACTTACCTATATTCATTACTGGCGTGGAGAATACACCACAGGGGTCAATTTTGTGCCATTTCAAATTCTAAAATATTAGGCGTCGGTCGGAACAGAACCCGTTCCCAAGATTCGCGTGAAGTGACGCCTAGGAAACGCCTGCACGGAACAAATATGTCATCATTATTACCGACATCTGCCTACAAAGCAGATTGGCTTACCCATCAATGGGTAATATGCCGTGATGATATATGTTTTTATTACCTTACCTATATTTTTACTTATGCTGGAGACGTTAATATTATTATTTGAAATGATTAATTCGTTGACAGTGATATATATCTGTCAGTTACAAGCATTTGAGATCTGAATTGTGTAACCATGTGAATGAGTTGTGTTTAAAACGTAGGCCCCCGGATTAAAAATATAGATAGTTTTATAAATTTATCCATAAAATATATAGAAAAAGCAAACCTGTAGAAAATTTAATAATCTTTAATTTTTATAAAGGGTTTTCCAATAAGAGGTGTTATTTTGAATAGCCCGCTATTTCGGTAGATGTCGCTTTTGAAGCTGTCATTTTTTGACATTTGACAAGTAGAAACTACGCCATTAATAAAAATGGAACGATACACGCTTCAACAACGCATTGAAATTATTAAAATTCACTATAAAAATGGTGAAAATTTGGCAGAGACGGTTCGTAAAACTCGACAATTTTTGGGTCGTCGTGAAGCACCTTGTCGGACCGCAATACAGAAATTGGTGGAAAAATTCGAGCTGTTGGGACAAGTTAGTGATGTGAAGAATAAAACCCGTGCACGTCGCTCAAGAACAGCCGAGAATATTGCTGCTGTAGCCGAAAGTGTTGAAGAAAACCCAGATTTGTCCATTCCTCGTCGTTCTTTGGAATTAGGCATTCCACAAACGTCATTACACCGTATTTTGCATAAAGATTTGGGTCTTAAGGCTTATAAAGTCCAGTTAACACAAGAACTCAAGCCGGCCGATCATCAACAACGTCGTGTCTTTGCTGATTGGGTCGTTGAAATGCATGAAAATGATCCGGAATTCCATCGAAAAATCATCTTGAGTGATGAGGCCCATTTCCACCTCGGTGGCTTCGTCAACAAACAAAATTGTCGCATCTGGGGCTCAGAAAACCCAAGAGTTATTGTTGAAAAGCCTCTCTATCCTCAACGTGTGACTGTTTGGTGCGGTTTATGGTCCGGCGGAGTCATTGGACCTTACTTTTTCGAAAATGAGGCTGGAGCAACAGTTACGGTGAATGGATTGCGCTATCGAGAGATGATTAACGATTTTTTATGGCCGGAATTGGATGGTATTGATCTGGACAACGTTTACTTTCAACAAGACGGCGCTACGTGCCATACAAGCAACGAAACCATTGATCTTTTACAGGAAACGTTTCCGGACCGTGTTATCTCTCGAAGAGGTGATCACAATTGGCCACCGAGATCTTGTGATTTAACACCTTGCGACTTCTTTCTTTGGGGCCACGTGAAAGAGAAGGTCTACGCCAACTGCCCAGCGTCGACTCAAGACCTCAAAGATGGAATTCGTGAGGCTATCGAGGACATAGGACAGCCACTTTGCGATTTGGTTATGGAAAATTTCATGAAAAGGATATTGTCCTGTCAGCGTGGTCGTGGTGGTCATTTGCCTGATGTTATTTTCCACTATTAACGGCATACCTTCCTCTTTATAATGAAATAAACATCCGATCATTTATATTAAAAAATGGCATTTTTCTTTGAATATCAAAACACCTCTTATTGGAAAACCCTTTATAACATAAATCTCGAAAAAATAGCATTTAAAACTATTTTGAGCTTTCAGTAAAGTGCCATTTTCGGTTATCTGATTTACTCCAAATTCAAAATTTTCTGAATGATACTATTTGAGTTAGAGCGTAAAGGGGATACACATACTCACACATACATACATGCGCACACACATACACACAGACATCATTGTGAAAATGTTAAAATTGAATTGTAAAAACGTGGTCATTTACCAAAATCTCGATATGCGATTTTTAGCACGATCCCTGTACCTCCCTTACTAAGGGTACCGGGAGGTAAAAATTGTATCATCCTACTGTCCACATTTCATTATCCAAGTTCAGGTCGCAAAATTCCTGCCTTATCCAATCGTCCAGCCGAATCCTGCTGCTTCTATCGTTCTATTCCTGCAGTATAGTTCTCGGCATTACTTTATTTGGTCAACCAACTAACACATAGGTTGTGTAATTGATTTCCACGTCATTTACCGTGGAAAGAATGACCGGGGTGGACTTTGCAAGGATAAAAAATGTTATTTATGATAGAGTTTGCCAAGTTATTTCCAGGATTTATGGAAGTTCTTACTGGGATGTGATTGGTTTTTTGGAATTTTTGACCTGGAGAATTAAGTGTGCTTGAAATAATGAAGTTTGGAGAGGTAAAGTTTAAATTAATAGTGTATGAACAGAAGCTCCTAATAGGTCGCCGGGATACATTTTTAATAAATTGTTAAATCTACACATATGGTGAGAAATTTCTACAAAATTCTTTTGGCTACTTTAAATATATATACAAAAACTGTGGGCCATATGATGAGTGACATAAACACACACCCAAGGGCACAAGCGGGGAGTAAAAAGTATGAAGGTCTCCATTTGGATGGGGACCGGGAAAACATCAAAATGGATGAAGATTTGTTTTTAAATCGCCTCAATTTACGAAAATCATGATTTCAATAAAAAAAAAATTGTTGTGGCAGCACAATACCTTCCGTCATTCTCGTGTATAATGTATAAATTCCAAAATTTTTCTTACAAAAGATTCTAAATTTCCAGTAAAATTATTTCATAAACAAACTATTCAAATTGCACTTGACACTGGCATCTTCTTCTTCTTTAGCTTTTCCCATTCGTTAGGGGTCGCTATTTTTGCATGTCGTTCTCATTCAGTTCCTTTTCTCTCAAATCTTCCGCAATACAGTCTTCCTCTGTTTCTTTAACGTCCTATTACTAAACTATTCATTCTTGTTCCAATATAATTCTTCATTTCTCCTCATGACATGTTCAAACCAATGTAATCGTCTTTCTTGTATCTTTCTAAAAACTTGTAAAACTAGAGTTATTTTCTTACCGTATCTTTCCGTGTATTCCCCAATATCTACTTCAACATCCTCATATCTGCCACATTAATTTACTTTTTATTGATACTGACATCTGTCAATTTGAATTATATGAATATATTACTAGTTCCCAAGTTTGGCATAGCTGGCTGAATTATAAAATTTAATTTCTTTAAAATTCTTTAACTCTGTATCTATTGAATATGAAGTATAAATTGTAATCAAATCGTATAGAGAATAATATATTCTTTAAGTTATAATAACGTTAAATGTCAATAAATCAAATTTAACTGTTAAATCTTCAAATGAGACTACTTCCGGTTGACCAATTATAACCAAAATTTAATCAGTTGTTCTTCTGGATGTAAACTTGAGGAATACGAAAAAAATATAATTTTTGGAATCGTGGTATTGAAGTTATGGAATCCGGAACTTTTGTCACACACACACAGACACACATACATACAGACATCATCGTAAAAATAGTAAAATCGTATTATATGGACCCTAAAACGTGCTTATTCAGTAAAAACTCATCATTGAATTTTTTGACCAAAGACAATACCTTCCTTATCTAAAGGTGACGGAAGGTAAAAACTGTTGTGGCCATTACAGTACCTCTCGCCCTTTCAATTGTGGTATATATAAGTACTGTATTTAACATTTCTTGTACATACAAAAAAAAATTACACCTAATCTTTCTATTTACATATTTTCTATAATATTACATTCTATGAGCAAGTTTTCTCCATTTTTTCTAAATGTTCGAGGTTCTTCCAATTCATTACCGGGATTGGCGGTATTTCTAAAGGGTTCATGTAATATAATATATAATTTTAAATATATAATTAATAATACAATAAGAAATATTAAATATCGTTCCCAGAAAAAGCCTTCAGTACTATCTCTGAATTTTTGACACTAACATTAGTGACATTTATCTCTCATACACACGCGCGCGCGCACACACACACACACAGACGCACACATACACATAGAGACAATCTTAAAAATAGTTTTCATAAGAAACTCACTATCCAGTTTTTGACCAAAGACAATACCTCCTTACCTATAGGTGACGGAATAGTATATTCTACAAGTAATGGAATGGCCCATATTCCACACGAGCAAAAAGTTTGTGGCCCGAGCCGAAGGCGAGGACTACGGTTTGTGAATGTGGATTATGCCATTCCAAACGTGTTGTAGACTATACTTTCTCTAACAAGATTTTAGAAATTATACATAAAATGTTGATTGATAATAACAATATATTATCACATACCTTTAAATATTTTTTGACGCCAGTCCATAAATTGCTTATAATAATTCATATTTTTCTTTTGATTTATTTGATAATAACTGACTCCCTGTATCATTATAGCAAGTTCCCTTATTTCTGGTGACGTACATTCCATATCTATATCTTCATTTCCACTTTATATGTTTTTCTATAAAATGTCAGTTAATTTTGTAAGTAATATATTATTATTTACATAAACTTATTACTCTGGACAACTCCAAAAACCTGTAAAACTTAACAAAAAACTCTACAAATGTTCAAAACTTTAAAATGCCAAACGCATAAATAAATATAACCATAGCAACCGAACCAAGATATTTGATATACCGCGCTAATATGCGGCTAAATAGATTGTGATTCGTCGAAAGCCGTGCGGAATTATTCCAAACGGCGTATGGAATTATTCCACACGGTTTGATGAATAATATTAACTTCAACAAATTTTTTAGTTGTGGAATGTGTAGTTTCCAAAATAGTGTTGCAGAAAATAAAAACTAGTTTATTTTTATGGCCATTCAAAACTAGTCTCAAATTTTACGCGTCATCCCATCTTTTAACTTGATTGAATCAAGAAATTTGCAATAAAAAATAATAGAATTACCAAATAAGAAACATCCAAAATAATTAAACTGATATTTACAGCCAATACGTGCTCTATCCATTCCAATATTTTTGTTGCATGCTCTGTTATCCTACACTGTCCTCTTCCTCTTCCTCTCGTCCTGGGTAGTCGTGCATTATTGAATGTTCTGCGGTTCTCTGGTTCCCGTGTGCAGCACGAACTGCATGTAAAACTCTGTTTTTATAGACTGAGAATTGTTTCAGGATTTATAGGCAATTCGCGGATAAACTGATTTCGACTGAATATTTCACGGTATATAGGTGTGAATCGATGTAGTTTATACGTTTTTTACAGGCAGAGAAACTTGGTTTATTAAATTTATACTTGGTTAGTTTTATTATAAAGGTTACAGGGAAAATAATGGTTAAACAATGTTGAAGAAGAACCATACTGCTATAAACACATTTAAAAAAATTATTATACCTTCTATAGATTTTTTGAAGAAAAACTATCTTGAGCTTCAAGGAAACTGCCATTTCCGGTTATCCGATTGCCACCAAAATGTAATGGCTCCTTTCCATATTAGAATAAAGTAGAAATATATGGTTTCAAAACTTTCTGAATGATAGTATTTGAGTTGAGCGTAAACAGGATCCACACACACACACACACATACATACATACATACAGTAAAATTTTTGAAAGATGTCCGATCAAGGGCACCTGTATCACGAACGAATTAACAAATAGGCATACATTTATCTCTTTCTTTTGCAAAGGCTATAAGACTGTATGATAAGGATGGATATAACACGCTTGTCTTTCAAAAATTCATATTTTTTGACTAAGTTAGGACATTTCATTTATAAACGATGCTCGTTGTTGATAATACTTTCGCTGTAACGTAAGTTTATTTATTAATTCAGATACATTACCTGGATTCATAGCCGTACGTATAACGTTATATTCTGACAGAGTCACTGACACTGACATTGTGTCAGTATCTTATTTTTAACATATTTGGTTTTACATTTGCTTATAAACTTACTAGTTGACTTATTTTTGAATTTTGAATGTTTTTCCTGTAATATATATTTTTATAATAATAAAATAACGGTAGTATCTTACGTACCCCCATAAAAACTAAGCAAACGACACTACTGAATTTGTCATGATGGGCGGAGCAAAAATCTGAATTCATACAATTCGTAGACAACCTTGATCGGACATCTTTCAAAAATTTTACTGTACATACATACATACACACAGACATCAATGTGAAAATGTTAAACTTGGATTGTAGGGACCTTAAAACGTGGTCATTTACTAAAATCTCGATATGCGATTTTTAGCACGATCCCTATATCTCCCTTACCAAGGGTAGCGGGAGGTAAAAAGGTATCATTTTAATTGAAATATGAGTTCTGAAAGATTTTTTAATAAGGGCATCGAACTCGAACCTGAATCGAACCAAAACCGGAACCGAACCGTAACATTTTAGCGAACCCAAACCCAGAACCGAACCTCAGATATACTTTTCAATTGAACCCGTGTCGGAACCGATCCGGGTATCAAAATTCTGGTTCTGGGTTCAGTTCCAGTTCAAGTTCAATTTCAGTACGAAACGTAAACGTAATCGTAACACTTACAGCCGATCGACGTCTTCTGCGTTTGCGTCGCTGTATGTGTTGATTGTTTGTGAAAAATGTGTTTATGTTCTTGTCTTGCGTTGCATTAATTATAAATTCCGGCACGCATTTTAAATTATTTATATATAAAGATTGTTATTCATAAAACATTAATTCAAGTTCATTAGGTCGAACCGAACCTGAACCCGGAACAAAACCGCAAATTTTATTATATGCTTGAACCAGAACCCCACACAACCCATTTTTTTTAAAAAAAAATCTGATGTGGACACCAGACGACTTCCTTGTACGATTATTAAACTATACATATTTTTTTAATAAATAAATTACAAAATATTAATTTTAACTTCAAAACAGTAAGATATATAGCGACCATAATCTAACCCGGTTCTTTTAAAGAGAGTTTTGATTACAACAAAGAAATATTTGATTACAACAATGAATATGACTCACTTCACAATAAAAATATAATATTTGTTATTGTACGAATCATAAAATTGCACGTATTTAACGTAATTTGACTAACTTTTTATTTTTTTTTTTTGTCCTAATCCATAGCAAGCTTTATTACAAAAACAAAAAGTATATAATTTTTAAATTTACATATCTCGCTTATACAAAGGGCTAATTTAATAATACTTGATGTGCTAGACGCTTAAATTAATTCTCTAAAACTTTTATTTGAAGCATTTATTTCTAAAATCAAAATAAAATCATTTTATTCAAGAAAAACTGTTAACAACACCACTTCCGGTCATCCTATTTTATCTATTATGTTATTTCGATTGACATAAAAGTCTTGTATACGAAATTTGAAAAGTTTTGGATTATATTTTAAAAGTTTTTCATTAAAATCTATTATAGGCTTCATGTAAAGTGCCACTTCTGGAAATTGTGTAATAACCAGAAAGGGAGGTACACAACTAGATGTTATAGGAGTCCTAAATACAAAATTTCAACTTTCTACGGCTTACCGTTTTTGAGTTATGCGAGATACGTAAGTACAGACGTCACGACGAAATTAGTCAAAATGGATTCAGGGATGATCAAAATGGATATTTCCGCTGAAATCTGAAAACCGAAATTTTTCGCGATTACAATACTTCCTTTACTTACGTACAAGGAAGTAAAAAACGAATTAATCTGAACCTGAACCGAACCCAGTTTTTGGCGGGTTCGATGCCCTGAAATTTAACATTACTATGTTTCTAAATGTCAAATAAAGCCAATGTTTCTCTATTGTGCTATGTCATTCTTACGTGAAGAATAGTTTTGATCGAACCACTAACAAAATTTTCACGCAATACCAATTAAAATCTATATTTCTCTGTATGTTTATAATCATCATCATTGATAAAATGGGAGTATATTGTTGACACATGACAGCTACGGATCGTCAATCCTCTACAAATTAGGGTGAACCACGAAATCCAATTATTGCCAATTGCTTTCAATTGGAAACAAACTCCCTACACCAACCCCGTGTATTATCCACACTGTTGATAACTCAACACACACATACACACATTATCACACCAAAGCTAATTAGATTCAATTTTTGTATTGGATCAAACACTGTAATCGCAATTTCAATTACAAAAAATCATTTTTGCTATTCAGCCGATTGGAATTTAATTTTTGAAATTGAATGATAATAGGTAGTACGATGACTGAAATGATAGAATCGTAGAGCTCTTTGCAAAAACAACCTGCGCGCGCAGTAGGCGTCCTAGAGGGTAAGGGGGGGAACGAATGCAGCGTTGGATAGCTGGAAGTGTCTACTATTTTTTTTATAGAGGTTAGAAACGAACGTGTTTTTTTCTCAAAATGTGTAACGAAAAACACGAGCAACGGATCAATGTGAAATTTCTCGTTAAATTAAAAAAAACTCCGACTGAATGCCATAAGTTGTTGAAAGAGGCCTATGGTGAGAATTCTCTATCTCGTGCGCGTGTTTTCCAATGGTATAAATGGTTTTCTGAAGGCCGATAGAGCACCGAAGATGACCAACGTCCACGTCGACCTGTCTCTGTTTCAACTCCGCAAACAGTGACCAAAATTAACCAAGATTAATGGAGATCGTCGTATGAGCATTCGGATGATTGCTGAGACTCTAAACGCCGATAAAGAAACTGTCAGAAAAATTTTACATGACGAATTGAACATGAAGAAAGTCTGTGCGAAGTTGGTCCCAAAAAATTTGACCCCTGACCAAAAGCTCGTCCGTCAACAGATCTGCTCAGGTTTTCTTGAGAGGTTAGATGAAGAGCCTGAATTGATGGAAAACATCATCACTTGCGATGAAATCTGGATATTCCAATACGAACTAAGTGACATTCGATGCACTGGAAAACTCCTGCATCGCCAAGAATGAAAAAAGCAAGATTTAAAGCCATGCTAATCGTTTTTCTCGACATCAACGGCATCTTGATGACTGAATGGGTTCCCGAGGGTCAAACTGCAAACCGAACTTACTATTTGAAAGTTTTGGCAACACTGTGAGAACGAGTTCGTAAGAAACGGCCGGAGTTGTGGAAAAACAAGGCGTTATTTAGCCGCTAGAGGCACTCCAGTGCTTGAACACGCGCCGTACTGGCCTGATTTAACACCCTGTGACTTTTTTCTGTTTCCGAAGATCAAGTCTGCCTTAAAAGGAACCCGGTTCGAGTCGATGGAAGAGGTGAAGCGAAAATCGGCGGAGCTCCTAAACACTCTTACAAAAGAAGACTTCCAACATTGCTTTGACCAATGGAAAAAACGAATGGAACGGTGTGTGGCGTGGGGAGGGGAGTACATTGAAGGGAAGCATTCGATTATAAAATAATTTTTAAAATAAAATCTTTTTCATAAGCAGTCTCGTTATTTAATAGCCAGACCTCGTATACGTCGTAGAAGAACATATTCCTCTTTAAGACAAATCTATTTCTAGCATGTGTATATGTGGGGTTATCCTGCCCCACATGCACGTCCCTGGAGGCTCGTTACCGGCCACGATGCTCTGGATTTGTCGTGGAAACGCGGCCTAATCACTACAACCTTATGGAGATAAACTTGCTCCATGATTCCTGGCTTTAGATTTAGCTTTGGTTTGTAATCAGACACGGTTTCTGTTTTAACAATAATTAAGATAAGTATTTTCTTTTTATGAGTATTAATATTCATTAATAAAAAGCTCATTTTGTTGATTATTCGCGCTGAAACTGCGGTCTTCAAATATATAAAGAATTATTCATATTTTATAATAGTGTGGCATAAATAAAATGAATGACGAAATAAGCAGATAAATTCAGTTGGATAACTGTCAAAACTAGTTCTCAACGAGATCTCAAATTGAGAAAGAATGTGTACGATCAGATGAATTGTATTTTAAAAACTATTCAGCTATATCGAACTAACTTCATAACAAAGCCGAATTCAATGATGGATTTATTTTGTTTATAAGTTTCAAAACTTATCCACAAATAAGCAAAGTTTTTCTTTAAGTCTGAAGACGAGAAACTGTTGATGTATGCAAGATTGTATGCTGAATCAAATATCTATTATAATAAAAAAAAAAAAACTATTAAGCGGGAGCAGTAAGGTGACATTGTTGGCCTTGACAAGCAGATATAGGGGCCCGTATCTAAATAACAATTAGTAATTATGTACATAGATGTCAAATGTCAGAAAGTTTCATTAAAAATTTCAATTCACGTAGTTAATTTGTCACCAGGAGTGTGGAATTTACTTGTCGAGGAAAATAAACCACTAAAATTAGAATGAAAAATTATGGTAATTGATATCTATGTACATCATTACTAGGTATCATTCTGACACGGGCCCCCATATCTGCTTGTCAAGGCCAACAATGTCACATGACTGCTCGCTCCTATTAACATTTCTCTACTTACATCTATTCTTTATACCGTGAGTATTTTTTAACATGAAACATGGGATTTGTCATATCCATGGTTACGATTTAATTGACAGCAATGTATTTGCCTGTCTTATTTAAAATGAAACATAGGGGACAATTTTGACATTTGTCTACTCTGTCAGTGTCAAAAAACCAATTTGAAATACAATGGTTTATACTGTGGAAGAGAAGGTACAGATTATTAAGTGGTATTATTCGAATTTTAATCCAAGTTTAAGGCGTGTCGGACTTGTTCCGCGCTTCATTTCCTGACAGGCCTACACCAAGTACAGCAAAATTTTTAAGAATAGTGAATACCTTTACAGGAAATGGTTGCGTCCAGCCTGCACATAACAGTAGGAATAGATCCTGTAATATATTAACTGCGCAGAAAAAAACATGAAATTCTGACTTTAATACAAAATAAGAACAGATAAACATTAAGAGAGATTGGGCAAGCTACTGCTGTAAACAAAGCTACTGTACACAGACTATTTAAAAAGGATCATTACAGATCAGTCCATTTCCAAAATCACCAGGAGTTAGTTATGGACGATACGAAACGAAGAATAAATTTTTATGAAAGAATGTTTGTAAACGTTAATAACAATTCAGATTTGCTGCAAAATATAATTTTTACGGACGAAGCAACTTTTTATTTTCATGGCGAGGTAAATTCACAAAATTGTCGTTATTGGTCCAGGGAAAATCTACATTTGTATCATAGTACGAGGACTCAACGACCCGAGAAAGTTAACGTTTGGGCTGGCATAATAGGAACCCATATTATTGGGCCATTTTTTATTAACGGGAATATTACTGCTCAATATTTAAATATAATACTTCTGTCAAATTCATCCCCTATGTTTCATTTTAAATGAGACAGGCAAATACATTACTGTGAATCAAATGTCAAGTCGTAACCATGGATATGACAAATCCCATGTTTTATGTTAAAAAATACTCACGGTATTTAGATATTTTAATTTTAAATTCATTCTATGAAGAAATTTTGTCATACTCTTTTAATTTTTTGAAATGTTTCCGATTCATTGACAATATTGTTGAAGGGTATATGTAATATACCTATAATTTTAAATATTTAACTATTAATACAAGAAATAATATAATATATGTACTTTAGTAATGTCTCCGGATTTTTGATACTGACAATTTTTCAATTGGTTTCCATGACATTATTTGGGCTGTGAGATTTATTACAACAGATTATTATATACCTTATATTTCTTTATTTCTAAATATATAAAAAATATAACAATATATTTATATGTATCAGAGAATTTATACTTGTTTAATACTAGCAAGAACAAAAATTTTCATAAAATAATATTTAGAAGATTTTTTTTAAGAATCTGCTACTTCCGCTTGTCCAATTATTAGCAAAACCTTTTCAGCTCTTCCCATGAATATCCGATTGAGAAATACGTAGTTAAACACATACATACACACACACAGACATCATCGATATTAAAATCGGATTGTAGGGACCTTAAAACGTGCTTAATCATTAAAATCTGGATATGCGATTTTTAGCATGAATCCAATACTTCTCTTAGCGAGAGGTAAAAAAATGTAATGTACTTACTTTGGCCAAAAGAATAGTTATTTCTATATCCATTTATCCTGTTTTTATGTATAATTAGAAAACGAATTAAGTACCTGTCTTTATTTTTACACCATTTTGATTACCATATTTTAATCCTTTAGACTTTAGGCCTTTAGGGAAATATAAAATTTGTAAAGAACTTTCTCATTATTTAATTTGAAAAGTTTTATATTATTTGAAAGGTCAAAGGGTAAGCACAGCATTCATTAAAGTGTTAAAATAAATATTGTAGTTTTCATGAATAAGTAAAACAAAAATGTTTAAAGTTGAGCTATTCATATCTTCCCAAACTATTTAATTTTAAAATACAAATACAGTAAATTTTTGAAAGATGTCCAATCAAGGTTATCTACGAACTGTATGAATTCAGATTTTTGTTCCGCCCATTCTGACAAATTCAGTAGTGTCGTTTGCTTAGTTTTTGTGAGGGTATATAAGATACTATTATTATTTTATTATTATAAAAATATATGTTACGTACATTCAAAATTCAAAAATTAGTCAACTGGTAAGTTTATTAGCAAATGTAAAACCAGATATGTGAAAAATAAAATGCTGACACAATGTCAGTGTCAGTGACACTTACAGAAAATAACGATATTCGGCTATGAATCAGGGTAATATATCTGAATTAATAAATAAACTTACGTTACAGCGAAAGTATTATCAACAACGAGCATCGTTTTAAAGTGGAATGTCCTATCTTAGTCGAAACAATATGAATTTTTGAAAGACAAGCGTGTTACATCCATCCTTATCGCACACGCTTATAGTCTTTGCAAAGGAAAGAGATAAATGTATGCCAATTTAAAAAAAAATTACTGTATTTATTGTCATTTTGCTATTATATTCATTTTGACGAAAATACGTAAAAATTTGCAAAACACTGTCCAGAGATCAAATAAATATAGGTGTTTAATTTCTACGTAGCAAACCGGAAGTGCGGAAGTAATAAGTGCGGTTTTATTTAACTCCTCCGGAAGTGGAAGAAGGATTACGTTTGGAACGTTTTAATTGGTCGTTTAACGCGAAAGCAAAAAAGTTTTAATTACAAATTATTTAAATTTAGCGCGCGTAAATGAAGTGACGTAGGTACCTTTCCCAAGTTTTATTATTCGCACCACCTAATGAATTTTGTTTTTAATTTCATTTACTCCTTTAAGCTTAATAACTTGTTTTATGCGTGGGACATTTTTAACCCTGGTAAATACAAACAATAAATAATGATAATATACTGAATAATAACATAAATAATAATTTATGGATTATTTGGAGCAAAATATGTTGTGGCCAGCACAATACCTCTCGTCATTTTCATTTTATATTGCATAGGATGTGAGTAGTCATGTGACTTTATTGGCCTTGGCAAGCAAATATAGGGGTCCGTGTTAGAATGACAGCTATTAATAATATACGTAGGTGTCAAGTATCATAATTTTTCATTCAAAACATCATGATTTTCCAAATCCATTGGAGTATTTTCCTCGGCAAGTATATTTCATACTATTAATGACAAATAAACATCAGAATATTTTGAAATTTTGAATGAAAAATTGTGACATATGACAATTGAGTCATCTATGTAAATAACTACTAGCCGTCATTCTGACACGGATCCTCATATCTGCTTACCAAGGCCAACAAAGTCACATGACTGCTCGCGCAGTAACGAATGTAACATCTCTTGTAATAATAATTGAAATTGTATCTTTGCTTTGAGGAATATTGTCCTACTCTTCTAATATGTTCAAAATTCTTCAAATTCATTGACAGTATTAGCGGTATTTCTTAAGGATATATGTAATATTAACATACTTATAATTTAAATAAATAAATAAATATATCATCACGGCATATTACCCATTGCTGGGTGTGCCAATCTGCTTTATTCACAGATAACGGTAATAATGAAATATTTGTACCGTGCGGGTGTTTACCAAGCGTCATCACACGGGCACTCAATGATGGTGTGGAGAGTGCACCACAGGGGTCTATTTTGTATTTTATATTTGGCGTCGGTCGGGATCGAACTCGGGTCTCCAGATTCGCGACCAGACACTTAGGCACACGGCCACGAGACCCCATTATTGAGTCTCATAATTTAAAAATACATATTTAATTAATAATACAATAATATATATTAAATGTATTCGTACCTCCCAGAAAAATCTGATTATTGATACTGACATTTTGCATTTATCTGTCAATTACAATTACATTTGAATATCTCAACTGTTTTTTTGGCAACGAGATTTAAACATTACAACAGATTATTCTATATTATTGTATACTATATATCCAAACCTATACGAGATATAATAAAAAAATTAAATGTGTCAGATTGAGAATTTAATTTTCTTTAATATTACCAAGAAAAAATTTCAAAAAATAATATTTAGAAGATTTTTGTTCAAGAATCTGCTACTTCCGGTTGTCCAGTTGTTACCAAAACCTTTTCAGCTCTTCCTATGAATGTCCGATTGGGAAATACGTAGTTAAACAGATATTAAGTATTATAGTTTTTAAGAAATCGTCCGTCCAACTTCCACACACACACAGACATCATCGTAAAAATGTTAAAATCGGATTGTAGGGACCTTAAAACGTACTTATTCTTTGAAATCTGAATATGCGATTTTTAGCATGAATCCAATACCTCTCTTAGCGAGAGGTAAAAAGTCAAATCTGTGGCATTTAAAGTTGTTTAATTTATTGTCGGATCCTAAAGGTGCACGGGAATGTTTAGTTTGATTTCTATCAAATCCCTAATCAGCCTGTAGGTAATAACTCAGTGGTATATACAATGTGGTTTATGAGAACTACTGCCTGTTCCGTGAAATATCGCGTTGGATTCGTGGCCCGTTTGCTATCCGTCACACACGGCCGGATGAAAAAATTATGACTTCGAATCAATACCCAACAAACTAACCTGACCAACAAAATACCTGCACGAGAACGCGAAAAATGTAACTAAGGGAAATATATCTTTAGTTGCAAACGGAGGTGGAAGAAATTGATGTTTGTTGCTTTTAAAGTTGTAGTTTCGAAAGGGAAGTAATTATTATGAGAAATATGTTGTTAATGAAGATGATTGGGTTGTATGTATTTCAGGGTTGGACTGAGGAAGTTTGGTCAAAAGGAAAATGAAATTTTGGTCCCTTTTAGACTTCTTGTCTCCCCGAAAAATATATCTTTTTAAAGATAGACCTAATTTGACTTAATGTATCTAAAAATAATTTTCAGGTTTTGACGTAGTTTAAAGAATAAATAATTCCTTAATTTCTAATTTATTTGAATTTTTAAGTCCAGAAATGTAGAGAAACTTAGTCAAAGTCTAAAACAACTAAATAAATTCTAGAAATGAATTTGATTTAGTTTAAGAATGATTTCTCTTCGCTTAGTAATTAAACTCAGTTTATTTAATAATTTGACTTAGTTTATTTAAGAAATTGAATTAGATTATTTAAAAACTAGTTTCTTAAATTTGACTTAGTTTATTTTAACATCTCAATTCCGCAATTTGACTTAGTTCATTTAAAAAAATTACTGAGTTTATTTAAAAACAATTCTTACATTTGACTTAGTGTATTTAAAAATCTCAATTCCGGAATTTGAATTAGTTTATATAAAAACTAATTTCTTAAATTTGACTTAGTTTATTTAAAAATCTCAAGTCCGAAATTTGATTTAGTTTATTTAAAAAATTGACTTGTTTTATTTTAAAACTTACCTCTTAAATTTGACTCAGTTTATTTGAAAACTAACTTGTTAAATTTGACTTACTTTATTTACAAATCTCAATTCCGGAATTTGACTTGAGTTTACTTAAAAAATTGACTTAGTTTATTTAAAAATCTCAAGTCCAAAATTTGACTTAGTTTATATAAAAAATCGACGGCTTATTTAAAAGCTCACTTCTTAAATTTGACTTAGTTTATTTTAAAATCTCAATTCCGGAATTTGACTGAGTTTATTTAAAAAATTGACTTAGTTTATTTAAAAACTCATTTTTTTAAAATTTGACAGTCGGAATTTGAGTTAGTTTAAAAAATTGACAGATTATTTAAAAACTAATTTCTTAAATTTGATTTAGTTTATTTAAAAAATTACTTCTTATATTTGACTTAGTTTATTTAAAAATGTCAAATCCGGAATTTGACTTTGTACATTTAAAAAATTGACTAAGTTTATTTAAAAATTAACTTCTTACATTTGACATAGTTTATTTAAAAATCTCAATTCCGGAATTTGACTGAGTTTATTTAAAAAATTGACTTAGTTTATTTAAAAACTCATTTGTTAAATTTGACTGTTTATTTTAAAAATCTCAAGTCCGAAATTTGACTTAGTTTATTTAAAAACTCATTTTCTAAATTTGACTCAGTTTATTTAAAAACTCACTTCTTAAATTTGACTTAGTTTATTTAAAAATCCCAAGACCGGAATTTGACTTAGTTTATTTAAAAAATTGACAGTTTATTTTTTCTTAAATTTGACCGTTTATTTAAAATATTAATTCCTGAATTTGACTTAGTTTATTTATGAAGTGCTTGAATAAAAGAAAAGGTCTCCTTCAATATGAAAAAACTCTTTTGGGGCAATATTAAATGATAAATGCCTTATGAGATAAATATCAGTAGAGACTAATTGATGGTAAAATTACGCTAACTTATTTATAACTCTGTTATCACAGTAACCTGACTTTTATATTGATGACTTATTACGACTCATTTATTTTATTTTCTTTATACTTCGTTTCTTTCCTACTAAGTAGATAGATATTATTTTTACATATCTTTTATAAATCATATCGTTTTCGAACCCTCATCGAAAAACTACCTACAATTATTAGAAAATATAATCTTATTTCTTATTATTATTTTATTTAATATCAAAAGCGTTCGCATTCCACAGAATTATTGCTCGTTTGAAGTTCGCTATACGTTGCCTTGCTCTTTTGTGTTTAATGCGAGTAATGTCACTTTCAAAAGGTTAAAATTTTGAGTAGCTATTTGATTTGAAGTGTTCGTAAGCGCTGTTGAGAAACGTTTGTGATTGTGTATTTAATTTCTGCCAATCAAAAGTCAACAACAAACAGACGTTCGATTCAAGGTGCTCCCCTTTAATTTTGCAGCTTCAGGTCGGCGTTTCTGTTTGATGTATGCCCGTGGAAATATTATCAATATTTTTGTTTTATTTTATTTAATAAAACATCCATATTTTGTTGACTCATATTGTAGTTGGGAATTTTGTAGCAAACATTGAAACTAAGGGCAAAATTAATTTTTTTATTATACTAAGTTAAATTTCAAAAATTAATTTTATAGTGATTGATAGACTCTACTCATCTAAGACTTTTACAAAACATACCGAATCTTGGTTCATACACACGACTAATATAACAATATATATTATTTTTATCTGTCGCTGAGAGAGGTATTGGATTCATGCTAAAAATCGCATATTAAGCACGTTTTAAGGTCCCTACAATCCGATTTTAATATTTTTACGATTATACTATAATACTTAATATCTGTTTAACTACGTATTTCTCAATCGGACATTACTGGGAAGAGCTGAAAAGGTTTTGGTAATAATTGGACAACCGGACGTATAGCAGATTCTTAAAAAAAATCTTCTAATTATTAACTTTGTTCTTGTTAATCTATCTGATACATATAAATATTATATCTTTTATAGATTTAGAGATAAAGAAATATAAGGTATATAATAATCTGTTGTAATAAATCTCAATGAATTGGAAACATTTCGAAAATTAGAAAAGCAAGAAAAAAATTCTTCATAAAAAATCTAAGTATAAATAATAGATATAAGTAGAATTTTTTGTTTGGAGTGTAGATATACAAGAAATGTTAAATACGAGGTGTGTTCAAAAACTATCGCGAATTTTGAATTTTCGCGGGTTACGTATATTCGAATTTCGATCTTTTTGTGGCTTTATGTTGGTACTCATGTCTCTCACTTATGTCGACAAGCTCGGCCATTTTGAATGTTCACTTACTTGTTGACAGCTGCTTTGCTTGCACGTGTTTTGGATCGTCTTCGATTTTTACCTATTGTGCTTATTCGTTAAAAACTGACTATGAATTTTTTGACCAAGACAATATCTTTCTTATCTAAAGGCGACGGAACGTAGAAAAAAATAATTCATTTAAAATTTGTCATTGTCATAAAATGTTTTTATCAAAGAAGTTATTTCATTTCTACTCATAGTCAGTTTTTAACGAATAAGCACATTAGGTAAAAATCGAAGACGATCCAAAACACGTGCAAGCAAAGCAGCTGTCAACAAGTAAGTGAACATTCAAAATGGCCGAGCTTGTCGACATAAGTGAGAGACATGAGTACCAACATAAAGCCACAAAAAGATCGAAATTCGAATATACGTAACCCGCGAAAATTCAAAATTCGCGATAGTTTTTGAACACACCTCGTACAATAGGGCGCGAGCAGTCATGTGACTTTGTTGGCCTTGACAAGCAGATATGGGGGCCCGTGTTAAAATAATTATATACATAGATGTCAAATATGATAATTTTTCATTTTAAATTTAAATTCCATACTCCTGGTGACAAATTAACTACGTGAATTTAGAAAATCTTGAAATTTTAATGAAAAATTCAGACATTTGACATCTATATACATAATTACTAAATGCCATTCTGACACGGGCCCCCATATCTGTTTGTCAAGGCCAACAATGTCACATGACTGCTTGTGTCTCATACTTATGTAACCAAAAATGGAAGTGGCGAGAGGTATTGTGCTGGCCACAACAGATTTTTTTTTTCATTAATATTAATTTATTTTTCTGTCTGTTACAGGTAAGCTTCATATTTTACGGATCTAACATTAATCTAATAGGATAAGGTAAGATATAGGCTGTTACAAAAGTGACGGCCATTTTTTGGGACATTTTTTTACCTTCCGTCACATTTAGGTTAGGAAGGTACAGTAAAAATTTTGAAAGATGCCCGATCAAGGTTGTCTACGAATTGTATGAATTCAGATTTTTGCCTCCGCCCATCATGACAAATTCAGTAGTGTCGTTTGCTTAGTTTTTATGAGGGTACGTAAGATACTACTGTCATTTTATTATTATAAAAATATATATTACATGAAAAACATTCAAAATTCAAAAATAAGTCAACTAGTAAGTTTATAAGCAAATGTAAAACCAAATATGTTAAAAATAAGATACTGACACAATGTCAGTGTCAGTGACTCTGACAGAATATAACGTTATACGTACGGCTATGAATCCAGGTAATGTATCTGTATTAATAAATAAACTTACGTTACAGCGAAAGTATTATCAACAACGAGCATCGTTTATAAATGGAATGTCCTAACTTAGTCGAAACAATATGGATTTTTGAAAGACAAGCGTGTTATATCCATCCTTATCACACACTCTTACAGCCTTTGCAAAAGAAAGAGATAAATGTATGCCTATTTGTTAATTCGTTCGTGATACAGGTGCCCTTGATCGGACATCTTTCAAAAATTTTACTGTATTGCCTTTGGTGAAAAATGGTGAGTTGGAATGAATAAGCACGTTTTAAGATCCTACAATAAGATTTTAGTATTTATATGATGATGTTTGTATGTGCGTGGGTGTATTGTCTTTTAAACAAGTTGATAAGGAAATCTATAAAGATTTCCTCTATCGTAAAGTCTGCTTTAAAAGCTTTTTTCTACTTCTTCTATATTTATAATTAAAATCGTGTATTTCATTTAATTTTAATCCATAAGAGCACGCATTTCTTCTACTCCAATTTCAAAATTAAACTTCCCAAATTAAAATCTCTTCTACTTGGTAAAAACCAATTCAAAAAATTCCATTTCCCACGAGTGCTGGACAGTCGCACATCGCAAAAACAACAGCCGATCAAGAAAAACTCGTCAAAACAAAGCACAACAAACAAATGAACGTGAAAACAGTAAAAAAAAAACAGCCACGGCATACTGAGATGACCAGCAGATAAAGTCCAATAAATCCATCTAGAGCATAACACGCTCCTAGAGGTTATCAGGAATATCGTTCCCTGAATACTAAATTCCGTAGAGTTATACAGCTTAAAATATTGAGGTAATTATCAGGAATTATGATAATTTGGACGATTATAAAAAGATGCTGTAATGTTTACCGAAATCTGTATACAAAGCAGATTGGCACATCCAGTAATAAGTAATAACGTATGTATCAAAAGTTTACGGAATTTTTTTTTTTGGTGAAATTTAAAAATATATAAATCATGTATTCAAATAATTTATTTAGCAACTTTTTTTAGAATAAATGATTAACATTATGTATAATTTAAATAATACTTAAAGGTCCATTGTTTTCAATAGCACGCAATTTTTGATTAACATGCATCATGTTCTGGACGGTGATATTGTCTACTTCGCGAATTTTTTGAAATATTCGACGTCGTAGCTGTTCTTCATTTGGGGCTTTCTAACCATTATCGTAACCCTTTCTACTTAATATTGACCAAAATTCTTCAATGGGATGTTGTGAGCATCTAACCAATCTCTGGTTATTCTAGCGTAATGACAAAATGCTAGATCCGGTCAAAATATAATATTATCATTAGGATGATGTGTATTAATAAAATCAACCAGTTTCGGGAGGCATCTCGCGGTATAAAGCATCAACCGCCTCACCCCTCACATGTCCAACATAAGGACGTGAAATACCTGCCGCTGATATGGCGCACCAGACCAAAATCTTGTCTTCAAATTTCTTTTTTGTTTTATATTTCACATTATTTGGACAATTTTCTATATCATCCGTATAAAATCCATCATTACCTTTAATTTCCGAATTAGAAAACGTGAAATATTTTTCATCATCCATGATCAAAACTCTGTTAGATGTAAAGTGATATCTTCTTAATGCACGGCAACATATCAGATCTTCTGTATATTTTGGACACTTCTTCCTCTTCCGATGTTGAAGTCCATTTCTGCTGAGTTCTCGGCTGATTGTCATGTGTGAAGTTCCCAACCGGTCTTTTGCACTTTCCACCAACCTATTTGACTGGGCATTAGTCAAAACTTTAGGCCGTCCACTTTTTGGAAGGTTCACACATGGTATGCCTTCCTCACATTCACGTATAGTTTTATAAATGGTCGAAACAGCAATATTTTTTCTTCTAAATATATTTACTATTTCAGATTTTGACACCCGTCCAACCAAATTGTATATACTTTTTCGAATATACATAACTATGTTAATATTCGACAAATATGATATGACATATTAAAATTTAAACAATATTGAACATTTGTTTTCAATGACAACTAGATGCTAAGTTTTTTACCTCTCGCTAAGAGAGGTATTGCATTCATGCTAAAAATCGCATATCCAGATTTTATTGAATAAGCACGTTTTAAGGTCCCTACAATCCGATTTTAACATTTTTACGATGATGTCTGTGTGTGTGTGTGTGTGTGTGTGTGTGTGTGTGTGTGTGTGTGTGTGTGTGTGTGGATGTGTGTGTGTGGGATGTTGGAAGGACGGTTACTCAAAAACTATAAGACTTAAAATTTGTTTAACAACGTATTTCCCAATCGGACATTCATGGGAAGATCTGAAAAGGTTTTGGTAATAATTGGACAACCGGAAGTAGAAGATTCTTGAAAAAAAATCTTCTAAATATTATTTTTTGAAAATTTTTCGTGGTAATATTAAAGAAAATTAAATTCTCTATCTGATACATTTAAATATTTTATTATACAGGGTGTCCCTTAACTTGGTGCACAAACTTTAAGGGCATATAATACTGATCAAAATGAGTAAAAAAAGCTCAGTCAAAATGTGTCCGATCTTTAATAGTTTCCCAGATATAACGCAGTGAAAAATGAGTTTTTACGAGATTTACCTTTGCTATCTCAAAAACTATAAGAATTACGATTTTGATTAATTGAGACTTTTTGTTTACCTTTGAGAGGTAATCTTAGATGGCCTTTTGTTATTTTATAAAAATCAAAAGTGAAATGTTGTGGCGACCTTGGTCAATATTTAATTTTCATATAACTACGTAACTATAAGAAATTGAGAAAAATGTTTCATATAAAATTTTATTGTTTTTTATAGTCTTTTTACTGACATAGACAAAATTTTATTCGATCGTTATCTTTGTCAGTTTTTCTTAGATTTTTCGCTTTTCTCGGAAACAGTTGAAGATCATTCCTATGTTGATGAAGCTTTTTTATTCATTTTGGTCAGTACTATATGCCCTTAAAGTTTTTGCTCGAAGTTAAGGGACACCCTGTATATTCCATAGATTTAGAGATAAAAGAAGTATAATATATAAAATAATCTGTTGTAATAAATTTGACAGCCGAAAGAATGCCATGAAAAATAGTTGCTAATTTAAATTATTTGTAACTGACAGATAAATGTCAGTGTCAGAAATAATGAGTAATGAATTAAAAATGTACTTGGAGAATCCCTTAGTTCTTGATCTGTGACTATTATGGAGATGACAAGTCTAGGTTGAAGGACTTAAATTTGTTTCAAACATTATGGGACAATGTACACCAGTACTGTAGACTAGAGTAACTTTGAATTGCGAAAAAGCTATCAAATTCTTCTCAAGTAAGTTGTAAATATTGACAAAATCGGAGTGCAATCTATCCGTCACTTTATTAAAGGGAATTAAGGTTATTTAGATGTAACAAGTATGAAAAAATAAAATGTAAAAGAAGATATATAAGAATAGATGCACAATCCAGATATATACATTTTAGACCGCCCAAAATAATGTTTTTACTAGAAGAATATGAAGAGAAAGTAAACAAAGTTGTTCGAATTGAAAATTGCAGTTACCAGCCTAATATTTATATATGGTAAACTCTACTTTGTAATTTATTGTAACATAATTTATGGTAAAATATCTTCATGTTGAGACATGCTATTATTGAATAATAAAGAAGTTTATACGTCATAGATTTATATGAATATATTATTTGTATTTATAAAAATAATCTTTGCTTTATGCATACAGCCAGGTAAAATATACGGCGAGAGGTTATGTGCTGGCCACATCAGATTTTTTGAATTAATTTATAGACAACGAATTTTTTCCAAAAACTTTTGTTACATACGTTACGCTGTGATGATATATTTATATTAGTTATTAAATACAACAACAGGAATGTTTATCTATCTCTTTAACACTTTAGACAAAACTGTATTTCGGCGTTTGTCAAAAAAAATATAAATTAAGATTAATAATACAACCCCAAATTCATCAGAGAACCCTTACATCATTCATACAACAAATAAATTACTCTCTTCCGTAAAAATATTTACCCTTTCATTTCTTCCAGCTATAAATCATTTTGACCATTAATTCCACTACATGAAAAGCGAGTCCTTGTTAAAATACGAGTACAAGAGAGTATGGAAAGGTCACCAAACAAGAAACTGGAAAATACAGTCCTGTATCCCACAGATACAGATTGCTACGTTGTCCAGACGTAATAGAAACTAGAGTAAGACAAGAAATAGTTAGAGCTGAAGTAATTCGGGGAGACTGCTTGAAATAGTTGAAGACAAGACATACTTGTGCTTGTATAGAAGAGGGTAGCATATTCTCTGTTAGGTTATAGGGTGAGTCTTGGTAAATTGATATAAGTTTTTGTACAAGTGATTTTCTTAATTAGTTTACAAAGTTTGCTATTCATTATTTCTTGTACCAAACATATTTTAATTTGTTTTTTATCCTATTCGAGGATGACTTGATAAATTCGTGCTCAAACCATCGAGAAATAACATATTATATATAAGTTTTTGGAAATGGAATGACCGATACTGTTAAATAGTCAAGGAATGGTTTATAGACAGACTTTTGTGCGCACTTTTTTGACTATTCAAGGTCATTATGAGCAGTTTGATATAATATTACTTGCAGATAACTTCACTGCATTTCGTACGCATAGGTGTATTTATGGATACATTTTAACTGAAAAAAATCGTGTGACCAGCACAATACCTCTCGCCACTTCCATTTTTGGTTACATAAGTATAGGGCGCGAACAATCATGTTACATTGTTGGCCTTGACAAACATATATGGAGGCCCGTGTCAGAATGGCATTTAGTAATTATGTACATAGATGTCAAATGTCAGAATTTTTCATTAAAAATTTCAAGATTTTTTATTTTCACGTAGTTAATTTGTCACCAGGAGTGTGGAATTTCCCTGTCGAGGAAAATAAACCACATGGTATTGGAAAATCACTAAATTTAGAATGAGAAATTATGATATTTGACATCTATATACATAATTACTAGCTATCATTCTGATATGGGCTCCCATATCTGCTTATCAAGGCCAACAAAGTCACATGACTGCTCGCGCCCTATTGTATTTAACATTTTTTGTATACCTACAGTCCACACCAAAAATTCTACTTATATCTATTCCTTATATTTAGATTGTTTAATTTTAAATTCATTTTATGAAGAAATTTTGTCCTCTTCTAATTTTTCGAAATCTTTCCAATTCATTGTCGGGAGTAACAGTGTGTGTAATATACCTATAACATTAAATGTTTAACTATTAATACATTAAGAAATAATATAATGTCTCCGGATTGCTGACACTGACATTTATCTGTCAGTTACAAACATTTCAAATTTTCAACTATTTTCCATGGCATTCTTTTGCTGTAAAATTTATTACAACAGATTATTTTATATATTATATTTCTTTTATCTCTAAATCTATAGAATATTTAATAAAATATTTAAATGTATCAGATAGAGAATTTAATTTTCTTTAACATTACCAAGAAAAAAATTTAAAAAATAATATTTAGAAGATTTTTTTTCAAGAATCTTCTACTTCTGGTTGTCCAATTGTTACCAAAACCTTTTCAGATCTTCCCATGAATGACCGATTGGGAAATACGTAGTTAAACAAATATAAAGTCTTATAGTTTTTGAGTAATCGTCCTTCCAACATCCCACACACATACACACACACATACACACACACATACATCCACACATACACACACAGAGACATCATCGTAAAAATGTTAAAATCGGATTTTAGGGACCTTAAAACGTGCTTATTTAATAAAATCTGGATATGCGATTTTTAGCGTGAATACAATACCTCTCTTAGCGAGAGGTAAAAATATTAGATTAGACAACTTTCAGTGATTCTGAGGTAATATTTATTTAATAGCGACCTCTACTTTAAAAATTCATCCTCATTATTAAAATACCATTAAATATTTATTCTATTAATTATAATTCTCTATATAATCAGGCTACCTCAGAAGTTCCTATTTGCAATGTTTGTTCTTTTGTCTGGTATCAAATAACACTTTTTGTTTCTCTGCCTAGACTGCCATAGTATTAGCATGTGTTTGCGACAAACTCGTGCATTTAGCACGTTGGGAAGCCATTTAGACGCTTGCATTATTTAACACTTGGGCAGGGACAGTGTTGGTCTCACATTGTATCAGTAGTGAACAGTTTAATACAAAAAGAGTGCTATGTATTTATAGTAAATGGCAGAGAGAATGAAAAATCTATACACATATAAGTGATATTTATTTTCATTATATTGTTGACTTGTAGTTGAAAGGGAGTTTATCTATTATTTATTTTATTATATAAAGAAAATTGTGGTGACACTTTGATATATTGTTAGCTATTGGAAATATATCTTGATTTTTGACACACAATAAATAAATATAGATCCTCAGAGCCAATCGTTATTCCGAAGTTACGGATCCAATTTCCTTACTTACATGAATCTACTCATATACGAGTAAACTAGAGGCTCTTCACTTTAGAGATTTGCTGAAAATCTTGGTACAACCTAGAACGACGTCTCATGTGATCCTCTCCTGAATCTTCTAGGTCCGAGGGGACGATCCGGACACAGCCGCAACTGCTGTTCTCTTCAATTTTATGAGTAATTTGGCACGATACCTCCACGTGATCTTCAGTCGCATATAGCGTTAAGGAATTATAAAGAAATTATATTTTACAAATTAACCATGGAAACAGCTACTATATTAAGAAAATTCTAACTGACAGATGTCAGTGTCAATGAAAAGAAAGTGAATGTGGCAGAGATGTTGTGACAAATGTTGGGGAAGATACGGAAAGATAGGTTAAAATATGAAAGGATAAGGGAAATAACCCGAGGAATAGAAATTTCTGGAAAGATACAAGAGAGACGATTACATTGGTTTGAACATGTCATGATGAGAGATGAATATATTGAAAGAAGATTGAATAGCTTAGTAATAGAAGGTAGATCAAAGATAAGATGGAAGGACTGTATTGCGGAAGACTTGAGAAAAGAGGTACTAAATGAGTCATTCAGTTCCTTTTCTCTCAAGTCTTCCGCAATACAGTCCTTCCATCTTATCTTTGGTCTTCTTCTGTTTCTTCACCGGTCTATTACTAAACTATTCATTCTTCATCCAATATTATATATTCTTCATTTCTCCACATGACATTTTCAAACCAATGTAATCATCCCGCTTGTATCTTTCTAGAAACTTGTAACACTAGAGTTATTAATAAGTTACTTGTTATTTATACTGACATCTGTCAATTTGAATTATATGAATATATTAGTAGTTTCCATGTTTAGCATATATTTATTGAATATGAAATATAAAATGCAATCAAATCGTATAGAGAATAATATATTCTTTAAGTTATAATAACGTTAAATGTCAATAAATCAAATTTAACTGTTAAATCTTCAAATGAGGCTACTTCCGGTTCACCAATTATAACCAAAATCTAATCAGTTGTTCTTCTGGATGTAAACTTGAGGAATACGAAAAAAATATAATTTTTGGAATCGTGGTATTGAAGTTATGCGATCCAAAACTTTTGTCACACACACTCAGACACACATACATACTTACAGACGCCATCGTAAAAATGGTAAAATCGTATTATAGGGACCCTAAAACATGCTTATTCACTAAAAACTCATCATTGAATTTTTTGACCAAAGACAATACCTTCCTTACCTAAAGGTGACGGAAGGTAAAAATAGCGACCCCTAACGAATGGGAAAAGCTAAAGACGAAATGTCAGTGTCAAGTGCAATTACTGGAAATTTAGAATCTTTTACAATACACAGGATAGGCGGGAGGTAATGTGCTGGCCACATCCGATTTTTTCTTTGTTTCTATACATTTTACAAGGTATCTTTTAAGTGCAACAAAGGTTACATAAAATGTGGAATGCAGTTCTCCGGACATTATAACATGACTCACTCTTCTGACTGATGTATGTGTGTGTGTAAGTGTGTGTGTGTGTGTTGGTATGCGTGTTATGTCCTGACAACCTCGCCAAGGTCAGACCAAGTCCAGCAGTTCCCAAAACATTACACATTGCAACATTAAACCTTTTCAATTAAAAGAAATAGACAATATTAAATAAAATGGCGGTAACGGAGAATGTGAAGAGGTCTGTGACAGTGAGAAATTCAAAAGCTTTTATTAAAGCTAAAATACTAAACGAGGAATATTTTAACCGAGGATATACGAGCCCAAATTCATAATAACGTATGGCACAAATTTCAACAATTTTTTTTTTGTAATACTTAATAATTAACTGTATCATAAGCAACAAAATTATAAACTTAAATAAAGATGGTCATGTTCTTCCACAAGGCCCAACTTTTTACGGACACCGTGCATTGGGGTTTTGGATCGTTTTTATACTGACATTATTGCAGAGATTGCTAATAATGTCAAATACAACCCCAATGTATTCGTACCCTCTGAAAAAAATATATTAATAGCATTAAAATTATAAATATTGCTATTAGCAGCGATGACTCATAAACATAACTTAAGGTAATGCTGAAGATTTTGAAGAAAAATAAGAAGGAATAAGAAACAACGTATATTTAATTTCAACTCTTTCTATTTTATTTTTAATTGTATTCCTATAATTTCTTCCATATCTAATGCATAAAAACAAAACAATGCGCGACCTAAATAATAAGCAAAAACGGCTACACATGAAATATAAAACATAAAAGACTATAACATAAATAAAAATAAAAATCTAGTAGCCATTGTACTTATAAAATAACAATTACACTTACACTGAACCGATAACAGCGCTATGCATTTGTTTCACAGGTGACTGACCGCTCGTGATGTGTGTGCAACAAAGATAGCAATACTTATATAATAAATAAATTATATGTAACAAAAAGAGATGGATACAGTATTGGAAATACAATGGAAATATTAATAATTTAATGCTTCAATATTTTATTAGATTAGTTTAAGATATTGAGAAATTTATTTCAAATACTGCAAATTGATTTTTAATGAATTTACTTAGAGTATCTCTACAAAAAGTAATGTTTGGAACGTAATATTTGATTAAATATTAAAGAAAAATTCTTAACATCATCAAATAAACTCATTTATAGGTAATAACTTCCAGGTCATTTCATACACTAATATGTGAGATATTAATTAATCTGTACAATAATATTTATTTTCCCGGGTTTGGAATCGTAGCAAACCAGGTTTTGCCTGTTCGCGCCAAACATTCAAGCGTCTGATCGTATTTTGTCAGATGTAAACAAACATTCATATTGTTGTGTTCGTGGCCTATTGTCTATTAAGTTTCGTGTAATATATGTGATTTAATTATAAATATTGTTATTAACAAACTCTGTATGACTTTATGCATATGTTTATGTGTTGTGACTGAAACTGTAAATTATGTGGTTCCTGAGACGGAATCCTGTGTGACGACTTTCAAAGTAAGATGATTTTTTATTTATTTATATTATTGTTCGTTTTATTGTTATTAAGGGCTTAAAACTTGAGACCAGTTTTTGGCACAATTCGGGCACACAAGATATATTATCGTTCTTTGTAACAAAAATGACGTTTTAACGACAAATACACTTGCCACAGATTTGGCTTAATGTGATGAACTCTGTCCAAATTTAATTGTTGCTAACATCTTTTAATAAAAGGGACACGCCTTTGCTTAATCTACTTATTTAAAAATGTATACACATACCGGTTGATTTCCAGTACTGAAGGACAAAAAATTGTTGGAAGATTCCTAAAGATGAAATTGTCAACCATATCTTCTTCGTCTTTGCTTTAACTTCATCAGGAATAGTTTTTTGGTCCTCAATTTTTTTCATAAATAAATATATTATCACGGCATCTTACCAATTGCTGGGTGTGCTAATCTGCTTTGTACACAGATATCGGTAATGATGATGACTTATTTGTACCATGGGAGTGCTTACCAGGCGTCAATACACGGGCACTTATTGCTGGCGTGGAGAGTGCACTATAGTGATCAGTTTTGTGCCATTTATAATTCGAAATATTTGGCGTCGGTCGGGATCGAACCCGCTTATGCCATTCCAAACGTGTTGTAGACTATACTTTCTCTAACAAGATTTTACAAATTATACATAAAATGTTGATTGATAATAACAATATATTATCATGTACCATTATTTTTTTACCTTCCGTCACCTCTAGGTAAGGAAGGTATTGTCTTTGGTCAAAAAATTCGGTGGTGAGTTTTCATTGAATAAGCACGTTTTAGGGTCTTTACAATACGATTTTACTATTTTTACGATGATGTCTGTATGTGTGTGTGTGTTCGTGTGTGCGTGTGTGTGTATGTGTGTGTGTATGTGTGTGTGTGTGACCGCGTTTTCGGGCACGATATCTCCAAAACTAGAATTCCAAAAATTACAATTCTTGCGTATTCCTCTTCCTTACAACCATATGCAGACCTGTTTAGATTTTGGTTATAATTGGTCAACCGGAAGTACCCTCATTTGAAGATTTTAACAGTTTTTCTTGAAAAAATCAGTTAAATGTTATTATAACTTAAAGAATATATTATTGTCTATACGATTTGATTGCATTTTATATTTGATATTCAACAGATATAGAGTTAAAGAAGAATAACGATAATAAATTTTATATAAATTTCATAATTCAGCCAGCTATGCTAACTTAACCATAGAAACTGCTAATATATTCAGGTAATTCAAATTGACAGATGTCAGTATCAATAAAATGAAATTAATGAAAGTTTAAGGGAAGTAACTCTAGTGTTAGAAGTTTCTAGATATAAGAGAGACGATTACATATTGGTTTGAACATGTCATGAGGAGAGATGAATATATTAATAGAAGGTGGAAGAAACATAGGAAGACCAAATATAAGATGAAAAGACTGTATTGTAGAAGACTTGAGAGAAAAGGAACTGAATGAGGACGACACGCAAAACAAAAATGAGTGGAAGAAGAAAATAAAAAATAGCGACCCCCTAACGAATGGGAAAAACTAAAGAAGAAGATGTCAGTGTCAAGTGCAATTTGCATAGTTTGTTAATGAAATAACTTTACTGGAAATATAGGATCTTTTGCAAGAAAATTTATGTATGGGGCGCGTGCAGTAACATGACTTTGACCCGTGTCAAAATGACAGCAATTAATTATGTCCATAACTGACAAGTGTTATAATTTTTCAATCAAAATTTCATAATTTTCTTATTTCATGTGGTTTGTTTGTTATCAGGAGTATGGAATTCAGTTGCCGAGAAAGGGAATCACGTAATACCAAAAATTTAGAATCTTTTGCAAGAAAATTTATGTATGGAATTTGTACATAATACACAGGATTGACGGAAGGTATTGTGCTGGCCACATCAGATTTTTTTCTTTGACACTAGTCCATAAATTGCTTATAATAACTCCATTCATATTTTTTTTTATTATTTATTTGATAATAAGTGACTCCCTGTATCATCAGCAAGTTCCCTTATTTCTGGTGACGTACAGTCCATATCTATAACTTCATTTCCACTTTATATGTTTTTCTATAAAATGTCTTCAGTTAATTTTCTAAGTAATATATTATTATTTAGATAAACTTATTACTCTGGACAACTCCAAAAAACTCTAAAAATGTTCAAAACTTTAAAACTTTAAACGCAATTACAGAAAAAAATAAATATAAAATGCGGCGAAATAGGTTGTGTTTCGTCGAAAGCCGTGCGGAATTATTCCAAACGGCGTACGGAATTATTCCACACGGTTTGTTGGAATTAATTCCAACATAATTTTGAGTTGTGGAATGTGTAGTTTCCAAAATAGTGTTGGAGAAATTTATTTCCTTTTGAAGTAATTCACAAAACTCGTGCATACGTTCAATTAATAGTGATTCATGATGATGCAATTCTGATACAATCAACTTAGTTGACTCAAAGTATGAATGATGAAAAGTAACATTACTGTGTTACTAAATGTCAAATAAAAACCAATATTTCTTACGCTTAATAGATCTCGAGAAATATCTACAAATTTTAGGAATCACTTCTTACGCCGAAATATATATTTATTACTATGATAATCCCAGACATGTGTTTCAAAAACTAATAATTTATGTATTTATTTTGAATCGAGGCATCGAAATATTTGTTATTTTTTGAAGACTTTAACACTTAGAATGCGGAATCGACAATGTTTAAAATGTCACTGAGAAAACAAATCAACATACAAGCCTACACAACTTAACCTATCACAAACCTAAATATACTTTTCTAATTTTACTCTCCGTAAACTCTTACTTACTGGGAGGAACACATAAATCAACATCTCATATGGTCATATGGAGGATATTTCTAACACCATATCTGTCACACTCTAACACATATCATTATGACTTGCATATGGTGCATGCAGTTTACATTGCGCACTTGGAGAGACAATAAAAAAACAGAGTTGAAAAGGTGCTATGAATGAAGTCATATGCATTTTAATTAAAATTAGTTATTCTTCGCGGCGAGTATAATTAAATTTCTTGGTTTCCTAAATGTTTTTGTTGTTTTGGCTAAGTTCTCTGTGAATTTCTAGTTGTCTTGTTAATTATTTTGTAGAAGTATAAAAGTTTTATGAAAGATATATTCAATATACATGAATTTTATTACTAAATTAAATCTAATCTAGTTGTTGTTGGGTATAAGAAATACGTAATAGTTTTATAACATGTTAAAATTGCCGGATAAAGTTTTGAAATATGTTATACAGACTTGAGTTACGCAAATCTATCTACAGGTTAGTTGGACATATAGCCGAAAGGTGATATTCTTAACGGTTTCTGGGGATCAAAATATTGGACACATGACTGTTTACCAAACTAGGAAGTCTGGCTATTAAATAACGAGACTGCTTATGAAAAAGAGTTTTATTTTAACAATTATTTCATAATCGAATGCTCCCCTTCAATGTACTCCCCTCCCCTCGCCACACACCATTCCATTCGTTTTTTCCATTGGTCAAAGCAATGTTGAAAGTCTTCTTTTGTAAGAGCGTTTAGGAGCTCCACCAATTTTCGCTTCGCCTCTTCCATCGACTCGAACCGGGTTCCTTTTAAGGCAGATTTGATCTTCGGAAACAGAAAAAAGTCACAGGGTGCTAAATCAAGCGAGTACGGCGCGTGTTCGAGCACTGGAGTGCCTCTACGAGGAATTTTCTCTTACTCTTCTAATATATTCAAAATTCTTTATATTCACTGACGGTATTGGCGGTATTTCTGAAGGATATATGTAATATTAATATACCTATAATTTTAAATATTTAATTAATGATACAATAAGAAATTTTAAATGTACTTACTTCCTAGAAAAAGCTTTCTGTAATGCTAATAAAACTGTTGATTCTTGACACTGCCATTTTGCATTTATCTGTCAATTATAAACATTTAAATATCTCAACTGGTTTCCATGGAGTTGTTTGGGTAGCGAGATTTACTGCAACAGATTATTCTATATTATAATATATCTTTAAATCTATCAGATCGAGAATTTAAAGATCTGTATATTAACATGACTTTTAAATAATATTTAGAAGATTTTTTTTAAAAAACTACCACTTCCGGTTGTCCAATTGTTACCAAAACCTATTCAACTCTTCCCATTCATGTTAGATTGAGGAATCCGTAGTTAAACAGGTCTTTAGTTGTATAGAATATGAGAAATCGTATCTCCAACATCCTAACGCACACACACACACATACAAACACACACACACATACATACACATACAAACACACACACATCAGCACACACAGATATCATCGTAAAAATATTAAAATCGTATTTTAGGGACCTTAACACGTGCTTATTCAATAAAATGCGGATATGCGATTTTTAATATGAAACCAATACCTCTCTTAGCGAGAGGTAAAAATATATAATTATTTTCAAATTTATATTGCTGGGTGTGCCAATCTGCTTTGTACACAGATATCGGAATGATGAAATATTTGTACCGTGCGGGCGCTTACCAGGCGTCACTTCACGGGCACTCAATGCTGGCGTGGAGAGTGCACCACAGGGGTCAATTTAGTACCATTAAAATTCGAAGGAATTTTTGGCGTCGGTCGGGATCGAACCCGGGTCCCCAGATTCGCGACCAGACACTCAGGCACACGGCCACGAGATCCCACATTTTAATATATTTTAATAAAAAAAATCTTTCTACTTGGCGCGTATTTAGGTGATATTTATTTTTTTATAAAGTAATAAAAACTAAAAACTTTTTCCTTAGAAAAATTAAACTAATGAATGCTTCTCTAATTAGTCAATTTTAAAAAGGCTTTAATGAATGAAAAAATAAATAAAAAGAAATAAGAAAAAGATGAAATTAAAAAGCATTAATTTAAAGATAATAAAATCATGTTATGTGATAGTAAAACTCAAGATAAAATTGAAGAGTTTTAATGCTAATGACCAAATAACATCTTGGAGTATTTGCAACGATAGAGAAACAAAGCAGAGAGTCATAACCATGGATTTAATGCACTAATGAAGCTGCATTATCGTAATGTAATAAATTACTTTAATTATTTACATACGGCGTTAAAGCACAGCTTTATAGGCGAGAGGTAATGGGCTTTTGTAATACAAACAACATGTTGTATTACATCATTTGTCACTTGTATTGTTTTTCTTTCCGACTAGAATAGCCACGATGATTCATTTGTAATTGCAATAGAATAATTATTTCTGTGATTGCATACAAGAACAATCTATATACATACAGTATCGGATATAAATAGGTCGACTAATAAAAAAATACTCTTCCATTCATTTGTTTTATTCGGGAACCACTCATTCGCTAAAATCGTGTAATACATAATATAAAAGAGAAATTCATGCTGAATTCATATTTTGAAACCGCGTAGTCCAATTTTTAACCGGGAGTGAGTGGTATTGAAAATTGAGTAATAAGCCGATATGAATTTGTATCTATAACTCGCCTTGATTTTGTGGCTTTAAATTTACTAAAAAGATCGATGGTGAATTTTTTTCGAGTATACATAGTTAAATATCATTTTTTCACATTTTACGTTGTAAATATTAAAGTATATTTTATTAAATTTACGATTTGTTTGCATTTTGGCTTCATATTCAATGTATTTGGAGGTAAAAAATTACAAAGAAATTAATCTTCAATGTATGCTGCTACAAACCCAACATGGAAATAGTAAATATTATTAATTGACAGATGTCAGTGTCAAGTACAATTTGCAATTCTTGAAATATTTTTACTGGAAATATGTTATAATAATTTTCAAGAATATGAAATACATACTCGTATAATTGACGGAATGCCATGCATTAGATTTTTTTAAAGTAAATATTTTGTCGCACCTCCCATCTACATTCAAATAGGTACATAAGTACTTGTGAAATAAGGTTTTATGAATATAAGTAATATAAAAATTATAATTAATTTCAAAATAAATCATTGTATTTTAATTAAAATAAAATAACATATTGAATATTTAATTTGCGATACATTTTCAAGGTGTAAAACAATTTGATATATGGAAAATTAAAAACAAAATAATTACTCTTCATTATAAGCGATGAAATTTCTACAATCATAATTTTTCTTTTTAAAAAAATTCATGAAAATTTTAACATAGCTGTAATCTACATAATTATCATAAAATATTCACATACTTCAGCTCACGCGAGTAGATTACCGAAATTTTATATCAATACGGCCCTTATTGAGGCAATTTCAAGGGGGGGGACTAATTCACTTTGGGTAAAGTAATCTATAATCAAATAAGGAGCTTAAAAGTATTTCAAACCGAATACATTACGTCACATCAGCGAAAGAGAAGAGTATATTTAGTTAACGATGATCACTTTCAGTTTTATTAAATTATGCAAAGTTAGTAATGTATTTTAAATATTCAAATAAGTCACCGAATAACTGGGTCAAACAATAAAGCCTTTGTCACCTTGATATACCTATAGAACAATAATCATTTCATGATATTAAAAAATGTGTACAATACCTCTAGCAACTTACGTTTTTGGTAAATATAGGGTGCGAACAATCACGTAACATTTTTTAGTAATTATGTATATAGATATCAAATGTCAGAATTTTTCATTAAAAAATTAAGGTTTTTTAAATTCACGTAGTTAATTTGTCACCAGGAGTGTGGAATTTATTTGACGAGGAAATTGAAAAGTATCTAAATTTTGAATGAAAAATTATGATATTGGACATCTATGTACATAATTACTAGCTATCATTCTGACACGGGCCCCTATATCTGCTTGTCAAAGCCAACAAAGTCACATGACTGTTCGCGCCCTATTGTATTTAACATTTCTTGTATACCAACACTCTACAACAAAAAATCTGCTTATATTTAGATTTTGCAAATGTTTCCAATTCATTGTCGGGATTGACAGTATTTTTGAAAGGTATATGTAATATACCTATAATTTTAAATATTTAACTATTAATACAATAAGAAATAATATAATGTATGTACTCCCCAGAAAAAAATCTTTCTTTATCTCTAAATCTATAAAAGACAAAATATTTATATGTATTAGATAAATAATTTGCTCCTCTTTAATACTAGCAAGAATAAAATGTTTAAAAAAATTATATTTAGAAGGTTTTTTTTAAGAATCTGCTACTTCTGGTTGTCCAATTATTACCAAAACCTTTTCAGCTCTTTCCAGTAATGTCCGATTGAGAAATACGTAGTTAAACAGATATTAAGTATTATAGTTTTTGAGAAATCGTCCTTCCAACATCCCCACACACACACACACACACACACACACACACACACACACACACACACAGACATCATCTTAAAAATATAAAAATCGGATTGTAGGGACCTTAAAACGTGCTTAATCATTAAAATCTGGGTATGCGATTTTTAGCATGAATCCAATACCTCTCTTAGCGTAAGAATCCGACACGGTTATAGTAAACAAATTAAAAATAAATTGCAATAAGTATGAGATAAGATTAAACTTGATGAGTGTACAATGTTAGTTTATACAATGCCTAACAGAATTCAAGCCGTTATATTAAAATAATGGCCAAACATTTTTGTTTCGTGTGTTATAGTTAATTTAATTTAAAACCTAATTGTTATCGAAACTATTTTCTTTTTGTTGTTAAGTTAAGCTGAAATTATATGTTTTACAGTAAAAATATAATTTTTGTAGGTATAAATTATTTATTGAGTGTTTGTAATTTATGAAATTTCATTAAGGTAACTCGTATTTTTGTACGACCATTGTTGTCTTAATTTTATAATTATTACAGAACCTTCAAACTTTTCTCGTCTGGTAGAATGCCAACGTATTATATTGTCATTTCTCTTTATAACTTCTTTAATTACAAACTAAAACTAATTACCCTTCTTGAGAAAATCCTCCATTTGATATCCATCCAAAATCTAGAACTCAAATGCCCTATCCTTAACTACTGAAGAAAATCGAGCAATGCAGCTTTCCAGTGGCGTAGGGCGAGATTGTGGATTAAGGGACCAGAGGGTGGTAATTTCCTGGACCCCGCATTTGAGGTAATCTTTGCGCGCCACTTGGCAATGCGAACGGCGTTATGTTTTGAAGTAAATTGTATAAGGAATAAGACACAGAGTCATTACGGAGGATTAAATACTTAAAGGGAGGGAATTTTAAAAATAGTCGTTATATAAACAACGAATGAGTATTTTTTTTGTTAGTTATTTAATAGATTCCTACAGGGTATTAAATATGGTTTTTTTAAATATATGGCGATGGATATATATATATATATATATATATATATATATATATATATATATATATATATATATATATATATATATGTCTTGTATACACAAAAATTCTAATTACACCTAATCTTTATATTTACGTATTTTCTATAATTTTAAATTCAATCTATGAGCAAGTTTTATCTACTTTTCTAAATATTCGAGTTTCTTCCAATTTATTGACGGGATTGGCGGTATTTCTGAAGGGTTCATGTAATATACCCATAATTTTAAATATATAATTAATAATACAATAAAAAATATTAAATATCGTTCCCAGGAGAAGCCATCAGTACTAACTCTGAATTTTTGACACTGACATTAGTGACATTTATTTGTCAATTTTAATTTCTCAAGTTGTTACCATGTAGATGTTTGCGCTGTGAGATTTACTACAACAGATTATTTTATAGATTATATTTCTATATCTTTAAATCTATAGAAGATATAAAAAAAATTTAAATGTGTCGGGATCGAACCTAGTATTTAAAGTTAATTTATTCATTATTATTTAAATGAATAAAAATTAAATTAAACGAGAGGTATTGTGTTGGCCACCTCCCGCTACCCTTGGTAAGGGAGGTATAGGGATCGTGCTAAAAATCGCACATTGAGATTTTGGTAAATGACCACGTTTTAAGGTCCCTACAATCCATTTTTAACATTTTCACGATGATGTCTGTGTGTGATCCTGTATACGCTCTAACTCAAATACTATCATTCAGAAAGTTTTGAAACCATGTATTTCTACCTTATTCTAATATGGAAATATCTGATTAGATTTTGGTGGCAATCGGATAACCGGAAATGGCAGTTTACTTGAAGCTCAAGATAGTTTTTCTTCAAAACATACCTTTAAATGTAATTTTTTCTCAATTTGTTATTATAAAAATTAAAGATTATTCCATTTTCTACAAGTTTGCTTTAATACTTTTTCTATATATTGTATGGATAAATTTATAAAGTAATGTAAAAATTATATACATAGGTAAATGGCGGGAGGTACTGTGTTGGTCACATCAGATTTTTTAATATTTGTAATAACAAATTTTCAAAAAATAATATTTAGAAGATTTTTGTTAAAATATTTCTACAGTAAAATTTTTGAAAGATGTCCAATCAAGGTCCACTGTATCATGAACGAATTAACAAAATGGCATACATTGATCCCCCTCCTTTACAAAGGCTTTAAGCGTGTGCGATAAGGATGGATATAACACGCTTGTCTTTCAAAAATTCATATTTTGTCGACTAAGTTAGGACATTCTATTTTAAAACGATGCTCGTTGTTGATAATACTTTCGCTGTAACGTAAGTTTAGATATTAATTCAGATACATTACCTTGATTCATAGCCGTATGAATAACGTTATTTTCTATCATTATCACTAACACTGACATTGCGTCATTATCTTATTTTTCACATATTTGGTTTTACATTTGCTAATAAACTTACCAGTTGATTTATTTTTGAATTTTGAATGCTATTATTGTAACATATATTTTTATAATAATAATATAACAGTAGTATCTTATGTACCTTCATAAAAACTAAGCAAACGATACTACTGAATTTGTCAGAATGGGCGGAGCAAAAATCTGAATTCATACAATTCGTAGACGACCTTGATCAGACATCTTTCAAAATTTTTCCTGTACTTCCGGTTGTCCAATTCAACTCTTCCCATTACTGTTAGATTGAGGAATCCTTAGTTACACAAGTCTTTAGTCTTATAGAATTTATAATATAATAAAAACATTGTAATGATCTGTGTTTAATTTAAAATTCATCAAGAAGTCTCCCCAATAAAAAGCATCACTGTTAAACAATTTCAGTCTCATTATAAAAGTCCAAAATTAGTAAAGATAAATTGGTGCTAAATTTGAGCAATTATATGTAAAAAGTCAACAATTAAACAGATAAATTGGATCATTAACCGACTCTGCGGTGTTGAATGCTGTACCTAACTACCGTCTGCCGTCTATTTGGCTAGTAGAATCGATGCAGTGGCGTGCATATGCACATTAATACAGCCACCAACCAGCATGCTGCTAGACCATACAACTTGTGATTTATGGAAATAAAACCGGGAAATTATGCAGGAATAATCTATGGGGAAATTTCACTATAAGAATTTATTGGGAGATTTGATTATAAACCATTACAAAATTCCTTAGAAATATGATAAAATAGATTTTATATTTAGCCGACAATACGACATTTTTAGTGTTTCACGAGGTTCTTGTTCTTATCTTGTTCTTGCTGCAAGAAGAAGAACAAGAGGGTGGTTGCAAGAAACAAGACAAGACTAGCATGAAGCAAGAAATAGACTTCATGTTAAAAAACAAAACACTTTGGTCGCTAGTATGATCAGTGATTAAGGGTGATTAGCGAGCGTTTGACTAGCATTGTTTTATCTCTGTCAATCGTTTATAGATTATTTTAGAGAAAAATACCTCAAATAAAAGATGCGTACAATTAATTTTTCTATAACTACTACTTGAAGTATTTTTCTCTAAAATAATCCATAAACGACTGAAAGAGATAAAACAATGCTAATCAAATGCTCGCTAATCACCCTTAATCACTTGTTCATACTAACGGTCTTTGTTTTTATCTACCTTCAACTTTAGATAAGGAAGGTATTGTCTTTGGTCAAAAACTTCAATGATGAGTTTTAAGTGCATAAGCACGTTTTAGGGTCCCTATAATACAATTTTACCATTTTTACGATGATGTCTGTATGCATGTATGTATGTGTATGTGTGGGTGCGTGTGCGTGTGTGTGTGTTATGTGTGTATGACGATACTTTCGGATCTCATAACTTCAATACCACGATTCCAAAAATTATATTTTTTCGTATTCCTCAAGTTTACATCGAGAAGAACAAGTGATTAGATTTTGGTTATAATTGGTGAACCGGAAGTAGCCTCATTTGAAGATTTAACAGTTAAATTTGATATATTGACATTTATTGTTATTATAACTTAAAGAATATATTATTCTCTATACGATTTGATTGCATTTTATACTTCATATTCAATGCTTTAAGGTTAAAGAATTATAAAGAAATTAATTTCATAAATCAGCCAGCTATGCTATAACTATGGAAACAAGTACTATCTTAAGAAAATTATGATTGGCAGATGTCAGTGTCAATGAAAAGAAAATGAATGTGGCAGGGATGAGGATGTTGAGATAAATGTTGAGGAAGACACGGAATGATACAGTAAGAAATTTGAACATGTCATGAGGAGAGATGAAGAATATATTGGAAGAAGAATGAACAGCTTAGTAGTATAAGTTAGAAGAAACAGAGGAAGACCAAAGATAAGATGGAAAGGCTGTATTTCGAAGGACTTGAGAGAAAAGGAACTGAATGAGAACGACACGTAAAACAGAAATGAGTGGAAGAAGAAAATAAAAAATAGCGACCCCTAACGAGTGGGAAAAGCTAAAGAAGCAGAAGATGTCAGTGTCAAATGCAATTTACATAATTTACTGAATATATAGGATCTTTTGCAAAAAAATTTATGTATGGAATTTGAACATAATACCTTTGAATATATAATACATATAAGAATGGCAACGCATATGGCCTAGCAACATACTATATCTGTCTCTTTTTATTCACAAAATTATTATAGATAGCTAGTGACTCCTACCATAAAACTATGAACTACAGTAAATCGTGCTGACAGCATTGCCAGATACTATTTGTTAGAGGTATTCAATAATCAATAATTCAAAAATATTGTTTCATAATAACCAGATAATATATTTTGAATCTTCAATGTAGATGTATACTTGTTTTACAGTAGCAAACTTAAAAACCTTTATAAAATCTTAATTTGCTGTTCTAGCTACGTGGCAATACTGTGCAACATCCACCTATTATGTATTTTTTGAACTAACTCAGAAATAATTCGTATACGGAGGGATAGATGGCACCATCTCTCGAAATATTTAATCTAAATACATTACGTTGCCATTCTTATATGTATTATATATTCAAAGATAATACATAGGATTAACGGAAGGTAATGTGCAAAAGTGTAGTAAAAAAAATCTGATGTGACCAGCACATTACCTTCCGTCAGTTTTACATATGTTATACAAATTCCATACGGAAGGGTTCTTGCAAAAGCTTCTAGATATATTTCCAGTAAAATCGTGAAATCGTTTATTCATAAACAAAGTTAAAATTCTGTGAGAGTGATTTATTTATATTTTTAATTGACTAGCAAGTAAACAGTTACTTATAGTTGTTGCTATAGAGTTAATAATGACAGTTTAAAACCTCAAAATTCATAAAATATATAGAAAAACTATTTCGAGCTTCAAGTAAAATGCCATTCCGTTTATCTGATTTACACAAAAATCTAGGCTTCTTTCCATATTAAAATGGAGTTAGAATACACAGTTTCAAAATATTCAGAATGACAGTATTTGAGTTAGAACGGAAAGAGGATTCACACACACATATACACACACACACAAATCACCGTGCTGGTATCTGATTTTAGGGACCTTAAAACGTGCTCATTTACCAAAATCTCGATATATGATTTTTAGCACGATCCCTATATTTATTTGTATTTTATTTCATTCATATGGAAATTTATATTGAAATTATTGAATATATATTGTGTGTTTGCTGAATATTTTATCTTTTCAAGTAAGCGAGCTGAATAAAATGTAAACAAAACTTTTCGCTTGAGGTAACAAATTATTTTTCTTCTAATTTAAATTTAGCTTTGTTTTATTTGTATTAAATATACATAAATATTAGGAAATAAAACAAATTAAATACTTATAAGTTACTTTTATATTGGTCAAACCACTGTTAGAAAAATATACAAGAATTGATAATATATCTTTGATTATAGGGTAGATTATAGGCCGTTGGCAATAGGACCTAGATTCATAGCTGGATCCGTTAATAACGTTGACGTGTTAATCGCCGGTTTACGATATATGATGAGTTAAATGTCCCTAGATTACCACCATATCAGTTATCTACATTGTTGTATGAAAATTGCTTCATTAACATTAAAGTCATAAGTTCATTAGGAATATTGCAACAATTAAATGATACGAGGTCTGTTTAAAATATTTATTTAAGTATTAAGGGCAGTAAGTGCACCTTACCGGTAAGAAGCACTTAATGCCCGCAATGCTTATTATATTTTTTGCACGATCGTCCCAATAATAACAAATTAAAGTTTAGAATTATTTAAAAATTATTTTGATATTTTAAAAAAAATTGTTGTCATTTTCAAGTAAGCTATGATCGTTGTTTTGTTATCGTTAAAGCTTTAAAAAATGTACATTTATTTTTACCTTCCGTCACCTTTAGGTAAGGAAGGTATTGTCTTTGGTCAAAAAATTCAATGATGAGTTTTTACTGAATAAGCACGTTTTAGGGTCCATATAATACGATTTTACCATTTTTACGATGATGTCTGTATGTATGTGTGTCTGTGTGTGTGTGACAAAAGTTCCGGATTCCATAACTTCAATACCACGATTCCAAAAATTATATTTTTTTCGTATTCCTCAAGTTTACATCCAGAAGAACAACTGATTAGATTTTGGTTATAATTGGTCAACCGGAAGTAGTCTCATTTGAAGATTTCACAGTTAAATTTGATTTATTGACATTTAACGTTATTATAACTTAAAGAATATATTATTCTCTATACGATTTGATTACAATTTATACTTCATATTCAATAGATACAGAGTTAAAGAATTTTAAAGAAATTAAATTTTATAATTCAGTCAGCTATGCCAAACTTGGGAACTAGTAATATATTCATATAATTCAAATTGACAGATGTCAGTATCAATAAAAAGTAAATTAATGTGGCAGATATGAGGATGTTGAAGTAGATATTGGGGAATACACGGAAAGATACGGTAAGAAAATAACTCTAGTTTTACAAGTTTTTAGAAAGATACAGGAAATACAATTACATTGGTTTGAACATGTCATGAGGAGAAATGAAGAATTATATTGGAACAAGAATGAATAGTTTAGTAATAGGACGTTAAAGAAACAGAGGAAGACCAAAGATAAGATGGAAGGACTGTATTGCGGAAGATTTGAGAGAAAAGGAACGACATGCAAAAATAGCGACCCCTAACGAATGGGAAAAGCTAAAGAAGAAGAAGATGTTAGGGTCAAGTGCAATTTCAATAGTTTGTTTATGAAATAATTTTACTGGAAATTTAGAATCTTTTGTAAGAAAAATTATGGAATTTATACATTATACACGAGAATGACGGAAGGTATTGTGCTGGCCACAACAGATTTTTTATTTATGTAATTTTCACCGCCTCCAGATCGGTAGGTAGTCACATCACGTACTGATCAGTACCACATCACTTACTGATCAGTAATTTGTAAACAAAACTTACTGCCTCGTGCAAAAAAGAACTTTATTACCTTCCGTCACCTCTAGGTAAGAAAGGTATTGTCTTTGGTCAAAAAATTCAATGATGAGTTTTTATTGAATAAGCATGTTTTAGGGTCCCTATAATACGATTTTACCATTTTTACGATGGCGTTTGTAAGTATGTGTGTGTGTGTCTGTGTGTGTGTGACAAAAGTTTTGGATGGCATATCTTCAATACCACGATTCCACAAATTATATTTTTTTCGTATTCAAGTTTACATCCAGAAGAACAACTGATTAGATTTTGGTTATAATTGGTCAACCGGAAGTAGCCTCATTTGAAGATTTAACAGTTAAATTTAATTTATTGACATTTAACGTTATTATAACTTAAAGAATATATTATTCTCTATACGATTTGATTGCATTTTATACTTCATATTCAATAGATATAGAGTTAAAGAATTTTAAAGAAATTAAATTTTATAAATCAGCCAGCAATGCTAAACATGGAAACTACTAATATATTCATATAATTCAAATTGACAGATGTCAGTATCAATAAAAAGTAAATTAATGTGGCAGAGATGATGATGTTGAAGTAGATGTTGGGGAAGACACGGAAAGATAGATAAGGAAATAACTCTAGTGTTACAAGTTTCTAGAAAGATACAACCGAGATGATTACATTAGTTAAAATCTTGAGCGGAAAATTAGAACCCCAATCCTAATTGTAATAAATTATGAACGGTCCATTATCAATTGTCAATATGGTTGTACAAGCTGTTTAGCAGTGACATCTGGAGTGAATATTTCAAACGTTGAGAACTTGAGCTGCTGGAAATTTAATAGGTTTCAGGAGCTGCAGCTCGCTGAAAACTGAAGCTGAAAGCCTGGAACTATATAACAGATATCTGCCTGGCTGTCAATTAAACCTGTTGGAATTTTGTGAAATGTGTTTTTGTTACTGAATGTTACGAAACAAATATGTTGACAGCCAAAGGGGTTCTCAACATTTTACATAAAACATTTTTCACATATTAAAAAATCTGATGTGACCAACACAATACCTCCCGCCATTTACCTACAGGGTCTTGTTGCCGCGTGACTGATGTCTGGTCACGAATCTGTGGAATCCGATTCGATCCCGATCAACGCCAAATAATTCGAATTTTAAATGGCATAAAATTAACCCTTGTGGTATACGCCCGCACAATATAAATATGTCATTATCATTACCGAAATGTGTGTACAAATCAGATTAGCATACCCAGCAATGGATAATATTCCGTGATAATATATTTATTTGTTTCTTTATTTCAATACATACCTGCATATTTACTAATGCTAGAAATTATCTATATTAAGTTCATTTCCATAAAACTATTGTTCTATTTACAATTTTCCTTTTAAAACGTTACTATTATTATTTTGAAAGGATTATTTTTTTTACAGTGACATTTATCCGTCAGTTACATACATTTGAGCTGAACTATGTAAACATGGAGATGTGTTTCAAGCATAAGCTCCGAGATATAATTTTTATATTATTATTATTATATATTTAAAGGTATTTTTTGAAGAAAAACTATCTTGAGCTTCAAATAAACTGCCATTTCCAGTTATTTGATTGCCACCAAAATCTAATGGCTTCTTTCCATATTAGAATAAGGTAGAACTACATGGTTTCAAAACTTTCTGAATGATAATATGTGAGTTAGAGCGTAAAGAGAATCCACACACACACATGCATACATACATACATACATACATACACACATACATCATCGTGAAAATGTTAAAAATGGATTGTAGGGACCTTAAAACGTGATCATTTACCAAAATCTCGATATGCGATTTTTAGCACGATCTCTATACCTCCCTTATCAAGGGTAGCGGGAGGTACAAATAAATTATCTATTTTAATCAGATTTATTTCCATTTATCTTGCGGGTTGTCATCAAGTAGTAGACGTATGTTCTATTGATTATAATTGGCTTTAGCTAGTATTGAATCGGGGTGGCAGCGAGATAATTGAGTAATTTGCTTTTGTGTAATTGCTAATATCGCTAATTTTACACTTGATTTATGATGAATTATAAATGCTGATCATGGAATAGAACACCCGTAAAAATACACACAGCCATAGAAAATGATATGCGCACCAACGTTATTTTGCCATTCTTTCTACATTTTGATATTGTGGTCAATTGATTATTTCATTTTCAACTTGTACAAGGATGTTTCAAAAAGTGATAGAATATTGACAGAATTTCAAAAAAAATCTATTGTGGCCAGTACAATACCTCTCGCAATCTTGGTTACGTAAGTTTAGGGCGCCAGCAGTCATGTGACATTGTTGGCCTTGACAAGCAGATGTGAGGGCCCGTGTCAGAATGGCAATTAGTAATTATGTACATAGATGTCGCCACTTCCGTTTTTGGTTACATAAATTTCAAGATTTTCTAAATTCACGTAGATAATTTGTCACCAGAAGTGTGGTCGAGGAAAATAAACTACATGGAATTGGAAAATCACTAAATTTATGATATTCGACTTCTATGTACATAATTGCTAGCTATCATTCTGACACGAGCCCCCATATCTGCTTGTCAAGACTAACAAAGTATTATATTTAACATTTCTTGTATACCTACACTCTACACCAAAAATTCTACTTATATCTTTCCTTATATATTTAGATTTTTACCTCTCGCTAAGAGAGGTATTGGATTCATGCTAAAAATCGCATATCCAGATTTTATTGAATAAGCACGTTTTAAGGTCCCTACAATCCGATTTTAACATTTTTACGATGATGTCTGTGTGTGTGTGTGTATGGATGTATGTGTGTGTGTGTGTATGTATGTAGGATGTTGGAAGGACGATAACTCAAAAACTATAAGACTTTAAATTTGTTTAACTACGTATTTCCCAATCGGACATTCATGGGAAGATCTGAAAAGGTTTTGGTAACAATTGAACAACCGGAAGTAGAAGATTCTTGAAAAAAAATCTTCTAAATAATATTTTTTGAAATTTTTTCTTGATAATATTAAAGAAAAATAAATTTTCTTTCTGATGCATTTAAATATTTTATAATATATTCTATAGATTTAGAGATAAAAGAAATATAATATGTAAAATAATCTGTTATAATAAATTTTACAGCCGAAAGAATGGCCATGGAAAATAGTTGAAAATTTAATTTTTTTGTAACTGACAGATAAATGTCAGTGTCAGAAATCCGAAGACATTACTGAAGAGTTTTTCTGGGAAGTACATACATTATATTATTTCTTAATGTATTAATAGAATTGGAAACATTTCGAAAAATTAGAAGAGGACAAAATTTCTTCATCAAAAATGAATTTAAAATTAAACAATCTAAATATATATGGAATAGATATATGCGTAAGTAGAATTTTTGGTGTAGAGTATACAAGAAATGTTAAATACAATAGGGAGCGAGCAGTCATATGATTTTGTTGGCCTTGACAAGCAGATATGGAGGCCCATGTCAGAATGATAGCTAGTAATTATGTATAAATTTCTCATTCTAAATTTAGTGATTTTCCAATTCCATGTGGAGCAGAATTAAATGTTAAATATCTAAGGCATACAAGTAAATTTTAAACTCCTGGTGATAAATTGACGTAAATTTAGAAAATCTTAAAATTTTTAATGAAAAATTCTAACATTTGACATCTATGTACATAATTACTAATTATCATTGTGAAACGGGCCCACACATCTGCTTGTGAAGCCCAAAAATGTAACATTACTGTTCGCGCCCTATACTTATGTAACCAAAAAAAGGAAGTGGCGAGAGGTATTGTGCTGGCCACAACAGATTTTTTATTTTTAAATTCAGTCTATGAAGAAATTTTGTCCTACTCTTCTAATTTTTCGAAATGTTTCCAATTCATTGTCGGAATTGAGAGTATTTTTGAAGGGTATATGTAATACACCTATAATTTTAAATATTTACTTATTAATACAATAAGAAATAATATAATGTATATATTTCCCAGAAAAAATCTTCAGTAATGTCTCTGAATTTTTTTTTTATTTATATGTATCAAATAGAGAATTTACTTTTCTTTAATACTAGCAAGAACAAACATTTTCAAAAAATATATTTAGAAGATTTTTTGTTAAGAATCTGCCACTTCCGGTTGTCCAAACCAAAACCTTTTCAGCTCTTCCCAGTAATGTCCGATTGAGAAATACATAATTAAACACATATTAAGTATTATAGTTTTTAAGAAATTGTCCTTCCAACATCCCCCCGCCCACACACTCACACACACAGACTTCATCGTAAAAATATTAAAATCGGATTGTAGGGACCTTAAAACGTGCTTAATCATTAAAATCTGGATATGCAATTTTTAGCATGAATCCAATACCTCTCTTAGCGAGAGGCAGGGCAGCGAACCCGACAAAAACTGGGTTCGGTTCAGATTAATTTGTTTTTTGAGAGATGGGTTCGGATGCGGTTCTGGTTCAAACATGAACACAATTAGCGGTTTTGTTGCGGGTTCAGGTATTGGGTTAAGGTTCGGTTCGACCTAATGGAAAATGAATTAATGTTTTTTGATTAACAATCTTTATATAGAAATAATTTAAAATGCGAGCCAAAATTTACGCGAAACAAGAACACGAATACAATTTTCATAAACAGATAAAACAGGCGTCGATTACATTTCGAACTCAAAATGAACCTGAACCAGAGCTGAACCCTGAACCGGAATTTTAAAACCTGGTTCGGTTCCGACTTGGGTTCAATTGAAAAATATATTTGAGGTTCGATTCTGGGTTTGGGTTCACTAAAATGTTACGGTTTGGGTCCGGTTTTGGTTCGGTTCAGGTTCGGGTTCGATGCCCTGCATGAATCCAATACCTCTCTTAACGAGAGGTAAAAAACCGTAGCCCCCCTTCCTAAAGGTAACTATTTAGTCCAGTCTTACATGAAAGTCAGGCATTTAGTGATTATATAGTTTTATACGTAAGTTCTCTAAATTTATTTATTAGATTAAAGGAATTATACCTACCATCAATCAAAATGTGTCTGAGTTACACTGTTACCTTTTAAATATTGACCTTTATATATATATTTATTAAAACGAAATCCGAATTCCTTCTCTAATTCTATATAGTAGATTTTCGTGTACTTTATTAGCTCTAATGCTAATCTATTTGGAGTCGGGGAACGAAATATAAAATTAGGGTAGACGGTACGGTAGACCCTCGTCATCTGCGACAACAACGAACAAGATTTTATTATAAACCGTTGCTGGACACTGGAAATATCTTATTTTATATGACAGATTGTCAATCCTTTTCAACCAATGGAGACTTATTATTATTCAAATGTTCACACACACAACAAAATCTACTCATAATTTTGTTACAAATGCATTATAAACGTAGGCCTCGCATTAAACATTTCGATTCATAAATTCTGAACTCGAGATATCAAATTTATATATTTATTTATTTTTGAATAAGAAATATCAAACCTTCAAATGGGTAAAAAAGTTAAAATACACAAAATTAACTCTTTTTTAACTGAACAGCTGATTAACAATCAAATGACGTTTGTTTAAACAATTTTTTATCCCGCGTCTTCCATTTGCAAGCTTTTTTGAATCTGATTGGTCAATCGATTTGTCGATTTTATTGATTTTCTCCTATTTACACGATACAACAACGTACTTTGTTACAACAAAACATTAAAAAATAGTTCATAATTATCATCATAGATTACAGTAGTAGTCTCGTTTTGGATTAACAAATTCGAGAAAATTCATTTTCTGGCTAAACTAGCGACTTTTCGACAAAATTTCTAAATAGAAATTATTTTATAATTAAAAATAAAGGGGAGTTTTGTTGAAGCTTTTTTTTTATTTTCGCTTTTGTTTCAGAGATAATAAGTAAAACTAATTTTTGTTTATTATATGTAGGAAAAATTTTATACAAAGAATTTTTGTAAATAAACTTGTATTATTTTTTATTTTTACATATGTTTTAGCTAATAATTTATTTTATTCATATTTTGTTTTTGAAAAAATGATTTATTTATGTATGCATTTAAATCTCTACAGATAAAAAGTAAACAAATAGAATTAATATATTAATAACTAAAATATATTATTTTGAGTAAATTTTATTTCAAACTTTTTTCGATTTAATGCCCTAGTTTTGTAATATTAATTTCTGAAAATACATATATAAATATTAACAAATGTCAGTGATTGTTTATAATTTTATGCAATAGATGGCAATACTGATATTGTATTGGATTTATTGATAAATAAAACGTTAATTTTTGGCTTTATTATTTTTTTTTAAACAAAGTTTTTTTGAAGAAAATTATTCAGAATTAAATGTTCCATTATACTATGTCAATATTTATTAATTATACCAAAATTTCTGTTAACATAAAATTTTAAAATTTGGAAAGTTGTGGCCAGCACAATACCTCTCGCTATTTTCATTTTATGTTGCATAGGGCTCAAGCAGTCATGTTTTTTGACACCCACATTTTGCATTTATCTGTCAATTATAAACATTTAAATATCTCAACTGTTTTTTAGGCAACGAGATTATTTTTTTACAACAGATTATTCTATATTATTATATACTATATCTCCAAACCTATACGAGATATAATAAAAAAATTAAATGTGTCAGATTGAGAATTTAATATTTCCAAGAAATTTTTTCTAAAAATAGTATTTAGAAGATTTTTTTTCAAGAATCTGCTACTTCCGGTTGTCCAAATGTTACCAAAACCTTTTCAGATCTATCCATGAATGTCCGATTGGGAAATACGTAGTTAAACAAATATTAAGTCTTATAGTTTTTGAGTAATCATCCTGCCAACATATATACATACACAGACATCATCGTAAAAATGTTAAAATCGGATTGTAGGGACCTTAAAACGTACTTATTCATTGAAATCTGGATATGTGATTTTTAGCATGAATCCAATACCTCTCTTAGCGAGAGGTAAAAATGCTAAAAAATGTTTCCATTTCTAAATTTTCTTATTTTGTTTATGCATCATGTAGGTACGTCACAATACGCTACAGCACGGTACGTTACGTTACGGCTAACGCTGTCTAAATTCACCATAAGTCGATGATAATGGGATGGGTCATGGATACATGCTTTATATCATGGCGATTTTTAATTTAGAACGTAAAATGTACAGATTTCTTGTTATTCATATGAACCTATTCTTAAATAATAGTCCGTTATCCTTCGTGTATGATTTATTCATATTCATCATATTCTATATACAATTCACATCTGTTACATATTTTATCCCTACCTATACTTACCCTTTAGTATTTTTTAGTATATCTACCCTATGTTCTTTATTATATTCGCATGCTTATGAACATGAGGGTTTGTAAAAAAACCTGGGGGTGTTCTAATACTAGTGTCAAGTGCACTACCCTAATCTGAGGGTCGAATATAAAATAGTATACATAGGGGATTAAATGTAAATAAAATATTGAATAGAAGCTAATGAAAAAGATAATAAAATATAATTTGATTATGGTACAGTTTGAACAGTGTTGAAAAAATGTTAATATTTAACTTACACTTGGCAAAGTTCACAAAATTTCAGTCTTTGAATCAATCTCTCGGTCATTTATCAGAGATTGGCCCACTCAACCAGAACCACAGACGCGTTTCGCTGTTATTGCAGCTCATCAGTGTGGTGTACTGACGCCTCTTTCGAGGCACTGAGACTGCTTGACCGGCCAGTCTCTGATAAATGACCGAGAGGTTGATTCAGTGACTGAAATTTTGTGAACAAGTGTAATTTAAATATTATTTAGAGCAGTTCACCAAGTGTCACATTTGTATTTTGTACAGTTTTTTATTGAAAAAATGTATTTCATCCTCTTCAAAAGAATTTATAGGTACCTTTACTGGTCAGTCTGAAATACCATCTGTGTTAGAAAGGTATAGCTGAAAACAGTATCTGTCGACATTGCGAAAATGATGAAGAAACTTTAGAACACAATGTACGAGGGTCATTCAATAAGTAAAGAGACAAATTCTATAATTTTAAAACTATTCAATGAATGTGTACAATCTTTTCAGGGGTGTTAGTTGGCAACCTTGGGATATGCTCTGGTCAGCTGTTTCATCATTTTATATCAACATAACCTCAAAATTTTCAGTTCACCATGGCAAGTCCACTAGAAGATTGCACCTTAGAAGAGCAGCGCTCAGTCATTAGATTTTTAGTCGCAGAAGGTGTAAAACCAAGTGAAATTTTTTCTAGAATGTTAATACAGTACGGTAAAAGTTGTATGAACCGTGCGAATTTTTACAAGTGGGTTGATCGGTTTAAAAGTGGCCGAACAAGTGTAGGTGATGAACCCCGATGTGGACGTCCAGTGGAAGTTTCTGGTCCCTCATTGGAATCCTTGAAGATCAGCGAACTATCAATAGCCAATACTACTCTGAGATGCTAGAACACAAAGTTAGACCAGCTATCAGGAGCAAACGACGTGGACTATTGTCAAAAGGAGTCATTCTTCAGCACGATAACGCCCGCCCTCATACAGCCCAGCTGACCCGTGATAAGCTTCAAGAATTGGGTTGGGAGGTCTTACCTCATCCTGCCTACAGTCCCGACCTCGCCCCATCTGATTTTTACCTGTTTGGGCCATTCAAAGACGCCCTACGTGGAAAAAGATTTGCTAACAATGAGAAAGTTAAGGAAGCGGTGCAAAAGTGGCTTCGGGGTAAATCGAAAGAATTCTTCGCCAAGGGAATTAGGAAGCTGCAAGAAAGATGGGACAAGTGCATAACTGTGGGGGGTGATTATGTTGAAAAATAGCCTTAATTTTGAAAGACTGAAATAAACCGTTTTTGAGCTATAGCCATTTGTCTCTTTACTTATTGAATGACCCTCGTATGTGAACATGTAAAGTATAAGATAAATTTTATTGTACGAGTAGCATAATAAGAATCTTTTTCAAGCTTTTCAGTAACGCCAATGCGTTTATAAATCCCTGTATGTAGACTGCAGGCTGAGTAGAGTGTTTTCGGCACATATAACGGATATATTCTACGTGCAGAGGTTTTTGTGCGTCTGATTTATAGCCTAAAACAGCTCACGCACATCCTATGATGCTCTAACATTAACTGCTAAGCTTTGTCGTTCTTACATCACTACACATAGGAAGATGAAGAAGATGTCTTATAGCATACATCATATGGATGACATAAAACTAACAATGAATCTAATCTTAATTAATAATTGTTTTGTTGTCATTTACAATTAATTTAAGATTTATGGGGTATGTCACCGAATTTTTATTTTTACATAGTATGATACTACACAAAAAAATATGATGTGGCCAGCACATTACCTTCCGTCAATCCTGTGTATTATGTACAAATTCCATACATACAAAAGATCCTATATTTCCAGGAAAATTATTTCGTAAACTATGCAAATTGCATTTGACACTGGCATCTTCTTATTCTGTAGCTTTTCCCATTCGTTAAGGATCGCTATTTTTACTTCCTTGTAAGTAAGTAAAGGAAGTATTGTAATCGCGAAAAATTTCGGTTTTCAGATTTCAGCGGAAATATCCATTTTGATCATCCCTGAATCCATATTAACTAATTTTATCGTGACGTACGTACATATCTCGCATAACTCAAAAACGGTAAGCCGTAGAAAGTTGAAATTTTGTATTTAGAACTGCTATAACATCTAGTTGTGCACCTCCCTTTCTGGTTATTACACAATTTCCAGAAGTGGCACTTTACATGAAGCCTATAATAGATTTTAATGAAAAACTGTTTTAAAATATAATCCAAAACTTTTCAAATTTGGTATACAAGACTTTTATGTCAATCGAAATAACATAATAGATTTTGGTTAAAATAGGCTAACCGGAAGTGGTACATTACTTGAAGTTGTTAACAGTTTTTCTTGAATAAAATGATTTTATTTTGATTTTAGAAATAAATGCTTCAAATAAAAGTTTTAGAGAATTAATTTCTGCGTCTAGCACATACTTTTTTGTTTTTGTAATAAAGCTTGCTATGGATTAGGATAAAAAACATAAAAAAAAATGTTCATGTCAAATTACGTTAAATACGTGCAATTTTATGATTCGTACAATAACAAATATTATATTTTTATTGTGAAATTAGTCATATTCATTGTTGTAATCAAATATTTCTTTGTTGTAATCAAAACTCTCTTTAAAAAGAACCGCTAAATATCCGTTTTGAAGTTAATATTAATATTTTGTAATTTAGTTATTAAAAAAATATTGTATAGTTTACAAATTATACAAGAAAGTCGTGTGGTGTCCACATCAGATTTTTTATTTTCTTCTTCCACTCATTTCTGTTTTGCGTGTCGTCCTCATTCAGATGCTTTTCTCTCAAATCTGCCGCAATACAGTCCTTCCATCTTATCTTTGGTATTCCTCTGTTTCTTCTACCTTCTACTACTTCTTCTTCCAATATATTCTTCATCTGTCCACATGACATGTTCAAACCAATATTTGTATATCTTTCCTAATATCTATTTCAACATCTTTATTTCTGCTACATTCATTTTCTTTTCATTGATACTGACATCTGTCAATTTGAATTATCTGAATATATTATCAGTTTCCATGCTTAGCATAGCTGGCTGATTTATGAATATTTTTATAATTCTTTAACTCTGTATCTATTGAATATCAAGTATAAAATGCAATCATATCGTATAGAGAATAATACAGTCTTTAATTTATAATAACATTAAATGTCAATAAATTGTATCTAACTGCTTTTTTTCAAGAAAACTCGAAGAATACGAAAAAAATATATTTTTTGAACAATATTATTAGAAACTAATGTTTAGGTTTAATATTATAATGGGAAGGTATGGTGGTATAAAGTATTGAAATTCGGTTACTTTTGGTTTATCTCAAACAAATTCCAACCGTACAGGCGTCACGACTTTGGTGACTGCCTGAAATTGAGCTGATTCTCTTGACCATACTGTCGCATAATTTTCAATTTCATGTGAAATATGGCATGAGAAATATCTATTGTCAGTTGAAAATTCTCTGAGAGAAACTAGAAAATGTATATTATTCTAGACGATTTGAATAATTCTATTTTACAGTAAGTACGTTATAAATCACAACTTAGGAAGTTCTATCTGGTTTATTTCCATTCTCTTTTAAACTTATTTCATGTGATGTGGACAAAAAGACGGCATATTTAGTTTTAAACATAGTTTTTTCTATACATTACAACTAAAATATATGAGTCCAAATTAACAATAATTCGGCCGATGAATGGATGCCGGCTGAAACAGGTTTTTAATCCGTCTTATTATCTTTTATATCTTGTGCATTTTAAACGCATTTCCATGTCACACTCTCCGCCTAATTCACTACAACTTTTTATGTAACTGAAATACTGAAACACATCCACTCGAGATAAAATTAACTGAGTTCTTCTAATCCTGAACAAGCGGACGTAATCCTTTTAGCTAGATCAGAGGATCCGAGCTTTACGGATCCCTCTTTACGTATTTGGGTTGTTACACTCAAGCGTAGCTTTACAAACACCCTGTATAGAGAAATAAATCTTGGTTTATGTGAGTGCGTTTGTAGGGATGATTTTAAAATGGAGAAAACATGGTTAAACTCGTATAAACAAGTGCAGGACACTATGTGGCTATAATTTGTTCTTTTTACCTCTCGCTAAAAGAGGTGGATTCATGCTAAAAATCGCATATCCAGATTTTATTGAATAAGCACGTTTTAAGGTCCCTACAATCCGATTTTAACATTTTTACGATGATGTTTAACTACGTATTTCTCAATCGGACATTCATGGGAAGATCTGAAAAGGTTTTGGTAACAATTGGACAACCGGAAGTAGAAGATTCTTGAAAAAAAATGTTGTAAATATTATTTTTTGAAAAATTTTCTTGGTAATATTAAAGAAAATTAAATTCTCTATCTGATACATTTAAATATTTTATTATATATTCTATAGATTTAGAGATAAAAGAAATATAATATATAAAATAATCTGTTGTAATAAATTTTACAGAAAATAGTTGAAAATTTAAATTGTTTGTAACTGACAGATAAATGTCAGTGTCAGAAATCCGGAGACATTAGTGAAGAAGTGCATAGATTATATTATTTCTTAATGTATTAATAGTTAAATATTTAATATTATAGGTATATTACACATACCCTTCAAAAATACTGTTACTCCCGACAATGAATTGGAAACATCTCGAAATATTGGAAGAGTAGGACAAAATTCCTTCATAGAATGAATTTAAATATAAAAAAATCTAAATATATGGAATAGATATAAGTAGAATTTTTGGTGTAGAGTGTAGGTACACAAGAAATGTTAAATGCATTAGGGCGCGAGCAGTCATGTGACTTTGTTGGCCTTGACAAGCAGATATGGGGGCCCATGTCAGAATGATAGCTAGTAATTTTCTTTATTTGTTGTTTTACATTACGATCTAAGGCCCATACAGTTATACAACTTTCTCAAATGTTGAGAACATATATTGGAATCATAATTTAAAATCATATTTGTCACCATAACCTATCCCGACCTAATCCATCATCATCATCATCATCTATGTAATCATCACTCGTCTACATTTCGATAACTCATCATCCGATTCAAATCCATCAAAATCTGGGGCTCTGTAGCCTGTCAACCATGAAGTTAGTTTTATATGCACTATTCTGTGACGTGTTGATGTGTGGGTGATTTCATTGTAGTAGAGTCAATCAGTCAGGTGTTTGACGACGTGATATTGAGTGATGGATAAGTTATTGTTTATTATTTGTGAATGAAATAACTAATTTGCATTTTAAAATTGTGTTTGGTGACTAGAGCAATATTAGGGGCTTTGGTGGTATATTTATTTTATTTCTCATATTTACCTTCCGTCACCTTTAGGTAAGGAAGGTATTGTCTTTGGTCAAAAATTCAATGATGAATTTTTAGTGAATAAGCATATTTTAGGGTTCCTATAATACGATTTTACCATTTTTACGATGATGTCTTTATGTATGTATGTATGTATGTATGTATGTGTGTCTGTGTGTGTGTGACGAAAGTTTCGGATCGCATAACTTCAATACCACGATTCCAAAAATTATATTTTTTTCGTGTTCCTCAATTTGAAACTGATTAGATTTTGGTTATAATTGGTGAACAGGAAGTAGCCTCATTTGAAGATTTAACAGTTAAATTTGATATATTGACATTTAACGTTATTATAAGTTAAAGAATATATTATTCTCTATACGATTTAATTGCATTTTATACTTCATATTCAATAGATATAGAGTTAAAGAATTTTAAAGAAATTAAATTTTATATATCAGCCAGCTATGCTAACCAGAAATATTGTTAATATATTCAGATTGACAGATGTCAGTATCAATAAAAAGTAAATTAATGTGACAGAGATGAGGATGTTGAAGTAGATGATGGGAAGGATGTAAGGAAATAACTGTAGTGTTACAAGTTTCTAGAAAGATACAAGCGAGAAAATGTCATGAGGAGAAAGAGTATATTGGATGAAAAATGAATAGCTTAGTAGAAGGTTGAAGAAATAGAGGAAGACCAAAGATAAGATGGAAGGTCTGTATTGCGGAAGACTTGAGAGGAAAGGAACTGAATGAGAACGACACGTAAAACAGAAATGAGTGGAAGAAGAAAATAAAAAATAGCGACCCCTAACGAATGAGAAAAGCTAAAGAAGAATATGTCAGTGTCAAGTGCAATTTGCATAATTTTACTGGAAATTTAGAATATTTTGTAAGAAAATTTATGTATGGAATTTATACATTATACACAGGATTGACGGAAGGTATTATGATGGCCACAACAAATTTTTTTTGGGGTCTCGTGGTCGCATGTTTGAGTGTCTGGTCGCGAATCTGGGGTACCAAATATTTCGAATTTTAAATGGCACAAAATTGACCCGAGTGGTGCACTCTTCACGCCAGTAATGAGTGTCCGTGAGGTTTCGCTTGGTAAATGCCCGCATCATCATTACCGAAATCTGTGTACAAGGCAAATTGGCACACCCAGCAATGGGTAATATGCCTTGATGATTAATTATTAATGTAAAGTATTTTACCGGCCGAATTAATATGATTTTGGGCTAGTATAATCACAATGACAAAGTAATTTGCCGCTAGTATGAACAAATGATTAAGGGTGATTAGCGAGCATTTGATTAGCATTGTTTTATCTCTGTCAATCCTTTATGGATTATTTTATAGAAAAATACTTGAAATAAAAAATGCGTACAATTAATTTTTCTATAATTCCTATTTGAAGTATTTTTCTCTAAAATAATCTAGAAACGATTGACAGAGATAAAACAATGCTAGTCAAATGCTCGCTAATCATCTTTAATCACTGTTCATATTAGCGGCCAACGACATTTGTACAACAATCTTGCTGTTTAATAATTTAGTCTACTCTATCAATACAAATTTACCAGATTTTCTTATAAGACATAACCGGCTGTCTTATTGTTTATTTCGATGTCTGGGGTGTTCGTGTTTAAAGATATTTAGGGATTTTAAACCACGATTTGATTCTACAAACATGCACAGTTCACAGCGGCCCATTTGGCTTGCCTGCGCCTCTATCTGCCACTAACTGCTTGGTTGGGTTTACTTTATTCGAACGCTTGGGCGTTCTGACTAATGTTATTGCCAACTATTTAATACAGACTAGTCAGTTACGTCTGCAAAATGCAAATAACGGCAAAAGAATTCGCGGAAGAGAGATGGGCGACATTTTATTACAAATGAGAAAATGTTTTGCGTGATGAGTAATATTGTAAGTTAATATTGTAAAGAAAATTATCGTTATAGTTTAGTAATATAATTATAGATTGCTATTTAAAAAATAAAAGTTAATAGTCGTACCTTGTAGACCTGACTTTATAAAAAAATATCTACATCTGCCATCGAATTGTATATTTAAAATAATAAAAAAAATTCATGAGCCATTTTTACATTTCGTCACCTTTAGGTAAGGAAGGTATTGTCTTTGGTCAAAAGTTTTGGATGTTTCTTATTTGGCAATCCTATTATTTTTTTGCAAATTTCTTGATTCAAACAAATTAAAAGATGGGATGACGCTTAAAATTTGAGAGTAGTTTTAAGTGGCCATAAAAAATAAATATGTAGTTAAATACAAACCATTTTAACTAATTTTCCGTCACCTTTAGGTAAGGAAGGTATTGTCTTTGGTCAAAAAACTGGATAGTGAGTTTCTTATGAAAAAGAACGTCTTAGGGTCCCTATAATACGGATTTACTATTTTTACGATGATGTCTGTATGTATGTGTGTATGTGTGTGTGTGTGTGTGTGTGTGTGTGTGTGTGTGTGTGTGTGTTAAAAAATATATATATTTTTCGTATTCCTCCTGCCCCTCTATAATTCCTGTGGACGCCACTGTCGTAAATCCACCCCACGAGATGTCAAGTCAAGCGAACAGTGTATGTAAAGCACCACGGATCATTGGATATGAGTACATACCACACTTGGCTAGCAGGGGGGGTGATATGCGATTTAAACCGTATCATATAGTGACTCCCCCGTCGGATCATAACCTTAACCACTGAGCACCGAGCTGATTTGGTGACAGATGGCCATCTTCACAGATTCTCACTGGAGGGTTTGTTTGGCCAATTTGTAGGACCGTGGTTTAGTATGAAATTGTGTTACAAATGGGGGTATGAATTGAATATTTATTCACCCATATAATATACATATTTCTATAAATATATCATCACGGTGTACCCATTGCTAGGTGTGCCAAACTATTCAAAAGAATTTTGTAGATTTTTTTTACCATTTACGTAGGTTTTATACTGGATTTATACAGACGTAAGCCGTAACGTAACGTACCGTGCCGTAATATGTTAAAAACCTAAACATCGCCAACTTTTATCTTTCTACGTTACGGTACGTTCCGATATTACGATAATTATTACTGCCCTGCGTTACAGTCTTTTTTACATCGAATTTTAATGGGACAACATTGACTCCTGTGGTGCACTCTCCACGCCAGCTATGAGTGAGGTGACGCTTGGTAAGCGCCCGCACGGTACAAATATTTCATCAGTACCGATATCTGTATACAAAGCAAATTTGGCACACCCAGCAATGGGTAATATGCCGTGATGAAATATTTATTTATTTTTATTTATCTTATGTACCCTCATAAAAACTAAGTGAACGACACTACTGAAATTGACAGAATAGGCGGAGCTAAAATCTTAATTAATACAATTCATAAATGACCTTGAACATCAAAAAAAAATACATACATAAAATCACGCGTGTCCCACTTAGTGGGTTCGCACAAACCCGAAAATAATAAGAACACAACATCATACAACAAATCCTTACTCTTAAACATGTTAAAGTGACCGATTTTCGGTAGCGAAATACCGCATCCGGATCACAATAATAGTTAGGAAACAATCATCCTTCGCCACACATTCCTATCTAAGCAGACTTCTTTCGCCTCGGCCACACTCATAATCGCATTTATACATTCTTCTCTTCCTACTTGGAAACTCTCTCCTTTAAGCACCCTACCAACCACATCCACCCACTTACACACTGGTCGGCCACGCAATCGAAAACCCTCAACTTCACCAAGATATATACGCTTAACAAGCCGTTCACTCGCTATTCTCTCCACATGCCCAAACCATCTCAACTGACTCACACCAACTCTCTTAATTACAATTATGGAAATATAATGAAATATTGTGCATTACGAATAAAAGAAATTGTTAAATATAAATCTGACGTACACTTGTATCGACAGAGCATTAGCATACTTTTTAGTAAAATGTAACGTAAAAGTTCTGTATAAAATAGCTTAGAAAAATCACGCGTTACGATACGTCATAATACGTCACGGTACGGTACGTTACGGCTTATGCTGCATAAATGCATCATTTATAATTTGTTCTAGACAGACTAGACCAACACTATGTAAAATATTTAATAAGTTAAAAGCACAACCTTCTTTATTTGCTTCCGTATTAACCTATTTCCACAGATCATAAATACGGTAAGCAAATTTTTCAGGCTTTACTGTTGGCCGGAGTTCAAAACACATAAAATCTTATTTTCTGCGTCATATGCCAGGTTCTTCTAACGTATTTACAAGCGAACACATTCGCCCCTTATTATCACACACCGAAGCCATTTTCTGAATATAATTTTACTTATATGCGAATCATAATTCCATTCATTTTCAAGGAAACCGAGGAGATATATTTCTTGAATTTTTGTAAACAAACAAACAAAAAACTAATCTCTAATGGTAGCCATGTCCCTGTGTTTTTGTTGTTGTGTACACCCTCTGTAAATGGCAATATAATGGCAAGACTATTGGATTATTAATATTGTATTATTTTTTTTTTTGATATTATCTGTAACTTTGATAAATGAAAGTTAAATTAGTTACAGCACAGTTACAAATATTTTATCGCATTAAGATTGTACTCGTAGATTAAAATGAAACAACCGTTTATAAATTATACTTTAATAAATTGATTGACAACCACAAAATATATGCAAACCTATTATATGAATTTATACATACATTTAGATATATTTGATTGAAATTTAGATAAGTATATTATTTTTGTATAGTCACAAATATACGAGGGAGGATGATATAAAAAAATCTGATGTGGCCAGCACAATACCTTCCGTCAATCCTGGGTATTATGTACAAATTCCATACATAAATTTTCTTGCAAAAGATTATAAATTGTTGGTATTATTTGATTCCCTTTCTCGGCAACTGAATTCCATACTCCTGATAACAAACAAACCACATGAAATAAGAAAATTATGAAATTTTGAATGAAAAATTATAACATTAGTCAGTTATGGACATAATTGATTGCTGTCATTTTGACACGGGTCCCCATATCTGCTTGCCAAAGTCAGCAAAATCATATCACTACACGCGCCCTATACATAAATTTTCTTGCAAAAAATCCTATATTTCCAGTAAAGTTATTTCATACACAAACTATGCAAATTGCACTTGACACTGACATCTTCTTCTTTAGTTTTCCCATTCGTTAGGGGGTCGCTATTTTTTATTTTCTTTTTCCACTCATTTTTGTTTTGCGTGTCGTCCTCATTCAGTTCCTTTTCTCTCAAGTCTCCTGCAATACAGTCTTTTCATCTTATATTTGGTCTTCCTGTTTCTTCCACCTATTAATATATTCATCTCTCCTCATGACATGTTCAAACCATTGTAATCGTTTCTCTTATATATAGAAACTTCTAACACTAGAGTTACTTGCCTTATTCTTTCATTCATTTACATTTTATTGATACTGACATCTGTCAATTTGAATTACCTGAATATATTAGCAGTTTCTATGGTTAAGTTAGCATAGCTGGCTGAATTATGAAATTTATTATTTTTATTCTTCTTTACCTCTATATCTGTTGAATATCAAATAAAAATGCAATCAAATCGTATAGACAATAATATATTCTTTAAGTTATAATAACATTTATCTGAGTTTTCAAGAAAAACTGTTAAAATCTTCAAATGAGGGTACTTCCGGTTGACCAATTATAACCAAAATCTAATCAAGTCTGCATATGGTTGTAAGGAAGAGGAATACGCAAGAATTGTAATTTTTGGAATTCTGGTATTGGAGATATCGTTGACGAAACCGCGGTCACATACACACACATGCACACACACACACACGCACATACGAACACACACACACACACACACATACAGACATCATCGTAAAAATAGTAAAATCGTATTGTAATGACCCTAAAACGTGCTTATTCAATGAAAACTCACCACCGAATTTTTTGACCAAAGACAATACCTTCCTTACCTAGAGGTGATGGAAGGTAAAAATATTCAATAGAATCCGCTAAATGGACTTCAGGGGATCAATAAAAATAGTCCATTTTAGTCGAGTGTTCATCTCATCAGAACATTAAGTTATTAAACAGATGCTTATTTATGTTATTTCATTATCATGTTTTTATTTAGAAAAAGTAACTAGATACAACATGAAACTATGTATCTGCTCGTATATAAGTATACATAAGTACGAAAATAGAGAAAAACTTATTGTAATACATATATACTCGCATATATTTACTATTACATATTTTGAAAAAAGTCGGTTAGTTTTGTTTGGATCCACGGTATGGCTATATAATTTTTATCTAGAATTAGTTTGACTTTAAGTACCAAATCGCTCCGCTTGTAATGGACAAAATAACGAATCTGTGTTTCTTATAAACGAAAGTTTCCTCAGTATATACAGGGTGTTTATTAAACATAGGGCAAAAATTGAAGGGATTATTCCCTGGACCATTCTAAGATGATTTTGTCCTTTGATGATTTTTGAAAAGCCGCTTTTCGACAATAACAACATTTAATACCAAAAATTACATGTAAAGTTTCTTAATCTACAAGTACTGTTGAAAATGACTATCTCCAGCTACGATGCAAGAATCCGCCTAGCTTGTAATGAATTGCCATCAGCAATAAATGAAATGCATGTTAGTCATCTGGGCGTTCGTATTCATAATAAGAGGACTTCACTAACAAAAGTTTAAGTATTTTTTTTATTTCAATACAGATATGTTTTGATAAGAGCCATACTATTTCTCCAATTCCTATGTATATCATATTCACCATCGCAATCAATCAATTCTCTACCAATTGAATATGCATTGTTATCTGATTTTTATCAGCAGACCTGTGCTTCAATGATTGTATGGACACCGAAGGCAAAGCCGTGCAACGTACACGCAGTACGCGGTGTACACAGAGTATACCGGCGTTTGCTGATAACACTAATTCATTACCATTGTTCGGACTGTCCGTGTTTGGTTCAAATACCAGATTGTTGTGCAATGAGCCTGCGATTCTATTGGATACACCCACAGGGTGGGTGGTAGTCATTGGATAGATTGGGATAGTAGTGCAATTGTTTTTATTTGGAAGTGGGAAGATTGATAGTGCAGATGAATCTGATAAAAAAATTATATTCTTCATTGCAGTATTTTTGGCATCATCTCGTTTATCCTCGTTCAGAAATTATTTAAATATATTTCTAGGCGAAATAAAGCAAATTTATTACGATTTGAAACAAGCAATTATTCACTTCCGTTTTTGGTTATGGAAATATAGGGCGGAAGCAGTCTTGTGACTTTGTTGGCCTTAACAAGCAGATATGGGGTCCCGCGTCAAAATTACAAATAGTAATTATGTACATAGATGTCAAATATTAGAATTTTTCATTCAAAATTTCATGATTTTCTTAGTTCACGTGATTAATTTGTCACTAGGAGTGTGGAGTTTACTTGTCTAGGAAAATAAACTACAGTAAAATTTTTGAAAGATGTCCAATCAAGGTTGTCTACGAATTGTATGAATTCAAATTTTTGCTCCGCCCATCATGACAAATTCAGTAGTGTCGTTTGCTTAGTTTTTATGAGGGTACGTAAGATAATACTGTTATTTTATTATTATAAAAATATATATTACAGGAAAAGCATTCAAAATTCAAAAATAAGTCAACTAGTAAGTTTATAAGCAAATGTAAAACCAAATATGTTAAAAATAAGATACTGGCACAATGTCAGTGTCAGTGACTCTGACAGAATATAACGTTATACGTACGGCTATGAATCCAGGTAATGTATCTGAATTAATAAATAAACTTACGTTACAGCGAAAGTATTATCAACAACGAGCATCGTTTATAAATGGAATGTCCTAACTTAGTCGAAACAATATGGATTTTTGAAAGACAAGCGTGATATATCCATCCTTATCACACACTCTTACAGCCTTTGCAAAAGAAAGAGATAAATGTATGCCTATTTGTTAATTCGTTCGTGATATATTGACATCCATGTATATACTTACTAGCTATCATTCTATACTCTGTATTTTGAGTCTGCAGAAAATAAAGTATTATTATTATTATTATTATTATTATTATTCTGACATGGGACCCCATATCTGCATGTCAAGGCTAACAAAGTCACGTGACTGCTCGCGCCCTATTGTATTTAATATTTCTTGTATACCTTCAAATTACATCAAAAATTCTAATTATATATATTCTTTATACGTAGATTTTTAAATTTGAATTCGTTCTATGAAGAAATTTTGTCTTACTCTTCTAATTTTTCGAGTGGTTTCCAATTTATTGTCGGGATTAACAGTATTTCTGAAGGGTATGTGTAATATACCAATAATTTTAAATATTTAACTATTAATACAATGAGAAATAATATATGTATCAAAATATGTAAAAAATCTTCAGTAATGTCTCTGGATTTTTGACACCGACATTTATCTGTCTATGACATTATTTGGGCTATGAAATTTATTACAAGAGATTATTATATACCATATTTTTCTTTGTCTCTAAATATATAAAAGATATAATAAAATATATGTATCAGATAGAGAATTTACTCTCCTTTAATACTAAAGAACAAAAAATTTAAAAAAACAATATTTAGAAGATTTTTTTTAAGAATCTGCTAATTCCGGTTGTCTAATTATTACCAAAACCTTTTCAACTCTTCCCATTAATGTCCGATAGGGAAATACGTAGTTAAACAGATATTATTTGTTATAGTTTTTGAGAAATCGTCCTTTCAACATCCACCCACACACAGACATCATCGTAAAAATGTTAAAATCGGATTGTAAGGTCCTTAAAACGTGCTTATTCATTAAAATTTAGATATACGATTTTTAGCATGAATCCAATAATAATAATAATATCTAATATAATTTTCTTTTGTTCTAGGTAAGTGATTCATTAGCCCTTCCATCTTAAATCTATAGATATATAGTACATAAAGGTAAGTACATACATACACACACTAAATTAGTACTATATGAACTGAAAATTAATATTAAAATGGTAATTATATGTAAAAGTTTTTTAATTAAACTCTTTAGAATATGTTAATATTACAATGTACGACATATGAATTATTAAATTCTTTTGATCGTATGTAGGTGAGGTGGGTTGCGGAAAAGTTGACATACATTTTCACACTTCTTGTTCTTTATATTTTAAATTTCTTTTTATTCAACTTATTGCTAAAAGAAATTTATGCTTAATATTCGAGCCCAAACGCATAATAGTTTAGCAGGATTATATTTTCAACAAATTATAAAACAAAGCAGATTGGCACACCCAGCAATGGGTAATATGCCGTGATGATATATATATTTACAAAACCCAGTAGCGTAAGCTAGGGGGGGGTCCAGGGGTTTCTATTAAGTTCCTTTCCATATAACTATTATTCTATTTACAATTTTCTTTTTAAAACGTTACTATTATTAATTTGAAATTATTATTTTTTTGACAGTGACATTTATCTGTCAGTTACATACATTTGAACTGTGTAACCATGGAGTTGTGTTTAAATCATAAGCTCCGGGATATAATTTTTATATTATTTTATAAATATATCCATAAAATGTATAGAAAAACTATTAATGCAAACCTGTAGAAAATTGAATAACCTTTAATTTAAAATAACAATTAAAGGTACAGTAAAATTTTTGAAAGATGTCCAATCAAGGTCTTCTGTATCATGAACAAATTAACAAATTGGCACACATTTATCTCCTTCCTTTACAAAGGATATAAGCGTGTGCGATAAGGATGGATATAACACGCTTGTCTTCCAAAAATTCATATTGTTTCGACTAAGTTAGGACATTCCATTTTAAAACGATATTCGTTGTTGATAATACTTTTGCTGGAACGTAAGTTTATTTATTAATTCAGATACATTACCTTGATTCATAGCCGTACGAATAACGTTATTTTCTGGCAGTGTCACTGACATTGACACTGTCAGTAATCTAATCAGTATCTTATTTTTCACATATTTGGTTTTACATTTGCTAATAAATTTACCAGTTGACTTATTTTTGAATTTTGAATGCTTTTACTGTAACATAATAGTTTTATAATAATAAAATAACAGTAGTATCTTATGTACCCTCATAAAAACTAAGTAAACGACACTACTGAATTTGTCAGAATGGGCGAAACAAAAATCTCATTTCATACAATTCGTAAATAACCTTGATCGGACATCTTTCAAAAATTTAACTGTATTTTTTGAAGAAAAACTATTTTGAGCTTCAAGTAAAGTGTCATTTCGGGTTATCCGCTTGACACCAAAATCTAATGCTTCTTTTCATATTACAATAAGGTAAAAATACATTGTTTCAAAATTTTTCGAATGATAGTATTTGAGTTTGAGTGTTCTGAAGATCCACACACACACACACACACACACACACACACACACACACACACACACACACATACGAGAATATATATACACACCCACAGACATCATCGTGAAAATGTTAAAATCGGATTGTAGGGACCTTAAAACGTAGTCATTTACCAATTAAAGCTGTTATTATTAATAAAGGCGTTATATCCCAATATTAAATGCCGGAATACGTGAATAACATAATCAGTTTTTGTAAGTTTAAAATTTATGTTTTAAACTAATTAGCAGAAAGTTTTATAATTTGTTTGTTGAATATGTAAACCAGTCGAACTATTATAATCCTAGGCTCGTATTATCTAATCAATCTCGAGATTTCAACCCAGTTTCCTTGCCCTACATTTCGTGACAACCTACCCTTCCTACCCTTTGATAAAGTGTAAAGTTTCACTTTTACTGTGGGTCGTTGCTTACTCAAGCTGCTATAGTATAGTATACACTTGCTGTTTAAGTTGGTATTGTTAGGGTGTAAAAGTAATGTTCTAAGTTCGCAACAAGTTTGTTAATTTTGCTCATATTTCAACACAGCAAGTTCGATATTATAGCGTCTGTTATTGTTTAGCTTTTTCGCTGGTGAATGGAGTTTTAAAATTGGAGAATTTTGACCGTAAAAAGTTTAATTTTAATGGAAATAACTTTTAAGAAGACAATTTGTTTCTTAACGTACAATTTTTGTTACGAAACGTTTGTCAATTCAAAAGATAATATTTGGAAATATTTATTTATTTGTAGCAATTTCTCGCACTTCTAAATTTGTTTTTAATATCTAGGAAATAAAAAACAAGTGAAATTAATTAAGGCGATTATAGGGTTGAACAGAATAACGATTTTTATATTAGTCGCTTTCGTCCAATTCCCGCGAGGCGAGAAATTCCATGGTATATTCAGATTAAAAAAAAAAAATAGTATATACATTTATTGAACTCTCTTCTACCTAACCAATTCAGTAGATGGTGCTCACATTAGCGCGAGTTTTAAAATTTTAAAAATGTGGTCAACACAATACCTCCCGTTTAATATTCATATACTTAAAATTAAATTAAATTTAAATATCGAGTTCGATAAAATGACCCCTGTGGTGCACTCTCCACGCCAGAAATACTTGGTAAACGCCCGCACGGTATAAATATGTCATCATCGTTACCGAAATCTGTGTACGAAGCAGATTGGCGGACCCATCAATGGGTAATACGCCGTGATGATATATTTATTTTATTTATTTATATACTTACCTATATTCATTGCTGGCGAGGAGAGTGCACCACAGAGGTCAATTGTGTGCCATTTAAATTTCTAAAATATTTGGCATCGATCGGAATCGAACCTGTTCTTTAGATTCGCACGAAGTGGCGGCTGCTAAACGCCCACACGGTACAAATATGTCATCATTATTACCGACATCTGTGTACAAAGCAGATTGGCTCACCCAGCAATGGATAATATGCCGTGGATAATATGCCGTGATGATATACGAGGGTCATTCAATAAGTAAAGAGACAAATGGCTATAGCTCAAAAACGGTTTATTTCAATCCTCAAAATTAAGGCTATTTTTCAACATAATCACCCCCCACAGTTATGCACTTGTCCCATCTTTCTTGCAGCTTCCTAATTCCCTTGGCGAAGAATTCTTTCGATTTACCCCGAAGCCACTTTTGCACCGCTTCCTTAACTTCCTCATTGTTAGCAAATCTTTTTCCACGTAGGGCGTCTTTGAGTGGTCCAAACAGGTAAAAATCAGATGGGGCGAGGTCGGGACTGTAGGCAGGATGAGGTAAGACCTCCCAACCCAATTCTTGAAGCTTATCACGGGTCAACTGGGCTGTATGAGGGCGGGCGTTATCGTGCTGAAGATTGACTCCTTTTGACAAGAGTCCACGGCGTTTGCTCCTGATAGCTGGTCTAACTTTGTGATCTAGCATCTCAGAGTAGTATTGGCTATTGATAGTTCGCTGATCTTCAAGGAAATCGCAATAGACTTCCACTGGACGTCCACATCGGGGTTCATCACCTACACTTGTTCGGCCACTTTTAAACCGATCAACCCACTTGTAAAAATTCGCACGGTTCATACAACTTTTACCGTACTGTATTAACATTCTAGAAAAAAATTCACTTGGTTTTACTCCTTCTGCGACTAAAAATCTAATGACTGAGCGCTGCTCTTCTAAGGTGCAATCTTCTAGTGGACTTGCCATGGTGAACTGAAAATTTTGAGGTTATGTTGACATAAAATGATGAAACAGCTAATCAGAGCATATCCCAAGGTTGCCAACTAACACCCCTGAAAAGATTGTACACATTCATTGAATAGTTTTAAAATTATAGAATTTGTCTCTTTACTTATTGAATGACCCTCGTATTATATATTTTTATTACCTATATTCCTACATATTATGTTGGAAACTGTATTAAGTTCCTTTCCATATAATTATTCTTCTATTTACTATTTTCTTTTTAAAACATTACTGTTATTATTTGAAATGCTTAATTTGTTGACAGTGACATAATCTGTCAGTGAGGTTTAAAGCGTATTGCCTCCGGGATTAAAATTATAGGTAATTACAGCATATTACCCATTAATGGGTGTGCCAATCTGCTTCATACACAGATTTCGGTAATGATTGAATATTTGTACCGTGCGGGCGCTTACCAGGCGTCATCTCACAGGCACTCAATGCTGGCGTGGAGTGCGCCACAGGGGTGCCATTAAAATTCGATGTAAATTTTGGCGTCGGTCGGGATCGAACCCGGGTCCCCAGATTGGTGACCAGATACTCAGGCAATCTCGAAAAAATAACTAAAAGGTATTTCTCGAAGAAAAACTATTTTGCGCTCCCAGTGAAGTGCCATTTTCGTTTATCTGATTTACCCCAAAATCTAATGGCATCTTTCCATATAAGAGTAAGGTGGAAATACAAGGTTTCAAAATTTTCTGAACGATAGTATTTGAGTTAGAGCGTAAAGAGGATCCACACACACACACACACACACACACACACACACACTAAGAATATTTTTATTACAAAAATTATTGTAACAAAGGAAATTTAAATACTAGTATTATACTAGATTTATTGTAATATTACTTTGAAATAAATATAAAAATATTCTTAGTTGATCTTGGAAATCTTCTCTTACCATTCTATGGCCCTTGAAATTTAATTTAATTTTTTGTTTATCTTTGTGGATTATACATATACAAAACAGAATATAATATAGGGTCAGCTTTAATTCAATTTTCAATTTATATTCGTTTATTGGACGTGTTTCGTGTGATATTTTGTAAAACAAAAATTTAATACCTTTTTTATCTTGCAAATATTGACCCATTGTAATTACAGAAAACACGAAAAAATAAAATTAAATATACATTTCATTTATTAATTTTACAGGGATTAAAATTATTGTAAACACAATAGGGCAGTATAAGTATTAAATTTTAAATAATATTATTCTGTAAATAGCCCAAATATCCGTTAGATATTTTATAATTAATTATTGAAATTTGTGTAACATTTTGAAAAAGTCACGTAATTTGAAACAGAATGTTCAAGTTCAAAGTTCATATAGATAATTTTCACAAATCATGTAATCTTTGTTGCGTTACCATGAAAATAGTTTCAATAATACAATATTATTAATTGACAGATGTCAATGTCAAATATGAAATAATTTTACTGGAAATACAAGAAACTTTCTGTGTAAAATTTATAGAAAATACATAGAAATAATGGAATATATTGTGCTTGTCACAACATATTTTTACGTTCCGTCTTTGATCCAAAAATTCAATGAGTTTCTGGTGAATAAGCACGTTTTAAGGTCCATATAATACGATTTTACCATTTTTACGATGATGTCTGTATGTATGTGTGTGTGTGTGTGTGTGTGTCGAATGTTTCGGATCGCATAACTTCAATACCACGATTCCAAAAATTATAATTTTTTCGTATTCCTCAAGTTTACATCCAGAAAAAGAGGTGATTATATTTTGGTTATAATTGTTCAACCGAAACTACCCTCATATGAAGATTTTAACAGTTTTTCTTAAAAAAAACGCAGTTAAATATCATTTATTGTCATTAAACGTTATTATAACTTAAAGAATATATTATTCTCTATATGATTTGATTGCAATGAAAAGAAATTAAATGCGGCTGAGACTAGAATATTGAGATATATGGGGAAGACACGGATCGAAGATTGAAGAAATTCAGGAAGACCAAAGATAAGATGGAAGGACTGTACAGCGGAAGACTTGAGAGAAAAGCAACTGAATGAGGACGACACGCAAAACAGAAATGAGTGGAAGAAGAAAATAAAAAAACAGCGATCCCTAACGGATGAGAAAAACTAAAGAAGAAAAAGATGTCAGTGTCAAGTACAATTTGCACAGTTTTTTATGAAATAATTTTACTGGAAATATAGGATCTTTTGCAAGAAAATTTATGTATGGAATTTGTACATAATACACAGGATAGACGGAAGTTAATGTGCTGGTCACAACAGATTTTTTATTATAATGGATTTATGGATATTTTTATCAATATTATTAAACGTCAACATATATTCAGTGCATATTGGAATCTATTGACATAGTTGTATTTTGTTTGGAGTTTAACAATGGTATAGATTTATTCCATAGATATCTGTATAACAATCAAAACTCTATATTGGAATAAAATGTCAAGCTACTCTTCACATATCTAAATATAGATTATTATTCACTATTGAATATAAATTATTTGTGTAGTATGTGTTATTTCATGTTCAATTTAAAGCAATGCTGATATATGTATGATGAACACATATGTATATATGTAGGTACGAGTAGATGAGTTTATAACTATGACATGTATTAAAGTCGTATTTAATTTAAAAATTAATGTGAAACAGAACAATTATATTTTATTTACTCAAAGAAAAAATCTGATGTGGCCAGCACATTAACTTCTGTCAATCCTGTGTATTATGTACTAATTTCAGTTGACACTGACATCTTCTTCTTTAGCTTTTTCCATTTGGTTGGGTCGCTATTCTTTATTTACTTTTTCCACTCATTTCTATTTTGCGTGTCGTTCTCATTCAGTTCCTTTTCTCCATGCTTTTCACAATACAGTCCTTCCATCTGTTTTATTACTAAGGTATTCATTCTTCTAATATATTCTTCATGTAATCATTTCTCTTGTATCTTTCTATAAACTTCTATCACTCGAGTCATTTCCCTTATTCTTTCATTCCTTATCATATCTTTCCGCGTCTCCCCCAATATCTATCTCAACATTCTCAGCTCTGCCACATTAATTTTCTTTTTATTGACACTGCTGTCAGAATTTTCTTAATATAGTAGCTGTTTCTATGGTTATAGCATAGCTTAATTTCTTTATAATTCTTTAACTCTATATCCATTGAATATGAAATATACAATGCAATCAATTCGTATAGATAAGAATATTCTTTAATATTTATAATAATATTAAATGTCAAAAAATAATATTTAACTACGTTTTTTCAAGAAAAACTGTTAAAATCTTCAAATGAGGGTACTCGCGGTTAACCATTCAGTTTCTTTTTTACCTCTCGCTAAGAGAGGTATTGGATTCATGCTAAAAATCGCATATCCAGATTTTATTGAATAAACACGTTTTAAGGTCCCTACAATCCGATTTTAACATTTTTACGATGATGTCTGTGTGTGTGTGTGTGTGTGTGTGTGTGTGTGTGTGTGTGTGTGTGTGTGTGTGTGGATGTGTGTGTGTGGGATGTTGGAAGGACGGTTACTCAAAAACTATAAGACTTAAAATTTGTTTAACAACGTATTTCCCAATCGGACATTCATGGGAAGATCTGAAAAGGTTTTGGTAACAATTGGACAACCGGAAGTAGAAGATTCTTGAAAAAAAATCTTCTAAATATTATTTTTTGAAAATTTTTCTTGATAATATTAAAGAAAAATAAATTCTCTTTCTGATACATTTAAATATTTTTATACATATTTTATAGATTTAGAGATAAAAGGAATATAATATATAAAATAATGTTGTAATTAATTTTACAACCGAAAGGATGCCATGAAAAATAGTTGCAAATTTAAATTATTTGTAACTGACAGATAAATGTCAGTGTCAGAAATAATGAGTAATGAAAGAAAAATGTATTTGGAGAATCCCTTAATTCTTGATCTGTGACTATTATGGAGATGACATGTCTAGGTTGAAGGACTTAAATTTGTTTCAAACATTATGGGACAATGTATACCAGTACTGTAGACTAGAGTAACTTTGAATTGCGAAAAAGCTATCAAATTCTTCTCAAGAAAGTTGTAAATATTGACAAAATTACACATCGATATAAGAATAATCGGAGTGCAATCTATCCGTCACTTTATTAAAGGGAATTAAGGTTATTTAGATATAACAAGTATGAAAAAATAAAATGTAAAAGAAGATATATAAGAATAGATGCACAATCCAGATATATACATTTTAGACCGCCCAAAATTAATGTTTTTACTAGAAGAATATGAAGAGAAAGTAAACAAAGTTGTTCAAATTGAAAATTGCTGTTACCAGCCTAATATTTATATATGGTAAACTCTACTTTGTAATTTATTGTAATATAATTTATGGTAAATATTTTTATGTTGAGACATGCTATTATTGAATAATAAAGAAGTTTATACGTCATAGATTTATATGAATATATTATTTGTATATTTATAAAAATAATCTTTGCTTTATGCATACACCCAGGTAAAATATACGGCGAGAGGTTATGTGCTGGCCACATCAGATTTTTTTTCAAGTCTTTCGCAATACAGTCCTTCCTTCTTTGATTTTCTTCTGTTTCTTCAACCCTCTATTACTAAGCTGTTCATTCTTTTTCCAATATATTCTTCATCTCTCCATATGACATGTTCAAACCAATGTAATCTTTCGAGAAACTTTTATCACTCGAGCCATTTCCCTTATCCTCTCATTCCTTATGCTACCTTTCCGTGTCTTCTTCAACATCTATCTCAACATCCTCATCTCTGCCCATTCATTTTCTTTTCATTGATACTGACATCTATCAATTTGAATTATTTGAATATGTTAGTAGTTTCCATGGTTAGCATAGCTGGCTGATTTATGGAATTTAATATCTGTATAATTTTTTCAGTCTATATCTATTGAATATGAATAAAAAAAATTAATCACACTGTATAGAGAATAAAAATGTTCTTTAATATTTATAATAACATGTCGAAAAATGATATTTAACTGCGTTTTTCAAGAAAAACTGTTAAGAACTTAAAATGAAGATACTTCCAGTTGACCAATTATAACCAAAATCTAATCAGCTCTTCATCAGACATCATCGTAAAAATAGTAAATTCGTATTCTAGGGCCTATAAAAAACTCACCATAAAGACAATACCTTGCTTACGTAAAGGTAACGGAAGGTAAAAATGCATTCAATTGTTTGTTGGATTCATTGTTGTAAACAATATTCTTGGACTACAATAATCAAAATAATTGTAATCTGTCCCCCAGTTCCCGCGTACCGTTTGCTCCTTGTATTAGCCATAAATTAGGTAAGAAAATGAAAATACAATCATGTTTATTTAGTTCATAAATCTCTTATTAATATTTAATATAAGCTTGAATATTTGCTGACATAATCTATCATGTGCAGCATCTTTCATCTCACAATATGTGCAGCATGGCATATGAAACGAAGACAAGCAACTAATTCTAGGATTATCTACAGCGGTTCGCTATTAATTACAGTCAAACTTCAAGCTAATAATATAATATGGAACTACCATGTTTTCATAAGATTTCAAGCTTATTTTACCATGATATGTGATGTATGTGAGACATTTGCATATGAAGATTGATATTACACTAGTTGAGTTAGTTAGGAAATAGTAGACTGAATTGTTGGTTAATTTTATGTAAATTTGTAATTAATTATGGTAGATGAAGAAAATATTTTTACCTCCCGCTAGCCTTGGTGAGGGAGGTATATGGACCGTGCTAAAAATCGCATATCGGGATTTTGGTAAATGACCATTTAAGAAGGTATTGCCTTTGGTCAAAAAAATCGGTGGTGAGTTTTTAATGAATTTTAGAATTCCTAGATTTTACTATTTCTACGATGATGTCTGTACGTATGTGTGTGCGTGTGTGTGTTTATGTATGCGACTATCGTTTCGGATGTCATAACCATAATTCCAAAAAATATAATTATTTCATATTTCTTAAATTTATTCAAACAAAGAGGTAATTAGATTTTATTAATCTAGGGACATACAAATGACATAGTATGTTTATGTTATAATTTTACTGCAAATATATAGAATTTTTTGCAATATCAGTATGGAATTTGTTAGATATTGTGACGTGCGCCTCTGAGAGAAAAGAATGCTTGCGCCGCTACTGATAGCATGTTCTCGAACAATGACGTAATCCCTTCGAAAGAACGTACCAGAGCGATAATGCAATCCCCGACGCGCTGAGACACGTTAACTACGCCGTGACCCACTTCTTTTGTATACAGTTCATTGTCGCTTCAGAAGAGTTCTAGAATGATAGGGGCTGTATAAATACCGTCGGGAGAACAGCGGGAGGACAGTCTCATATATACAAGCAACTAGAAATGAACTCAGTGATATAAATAAACAGTTTACAAATTGTTAACATAAATAAATGTATTTATATAAATAAGTGTAGTGATATAAATGTTAGTTAGATAAATAATCGTAGTGTTTAAGCATTTAATAATATTCTTATTGTTTATAATTATTTAATCATAGTGTTAGTTGTTTTTATTATCTTTTAATATTTAATCCTTAATTATTTATCGTTTAATAAACGTATTCTTTTACTTAATAATATTTGTCTGTGTTTTACACTTCACCCATATAAATAAAAACGTTACAATATAATGTACATAGTGATGTCAATATGTTAGATATTTTATAGTAATACTGTTGTTATTACATATTGGTGTGTTTCCTAATAAAACCTGTTATCTGTTTTGACTAATTTATTTTATTCTACAATTATACATCGAGTATTTTACATCGTATTCTATCATACATAACAGAATTTGTACAACATACATGGAACGGACGTATGGATGGTAATTTTGCAGGAAATATAGAATCTTTTATAAGAAATATTATGGAAATAGAGTACATAATACAAAGAACTGACAGATTTTTTAAGTAAAATATTTGTGAAATTTAAAAATATATCTGTAAAATGTATGAAATACCAGCTGATATCACGTTCAATTATTCTATGAATTTATAAGCATATTTATGCTAATTTATAAGCATATGTTTGCAATATGTAATATGCTAATAATTTGATTATAATGCCAATAATTAATTTACGCATATGTGAACCAGTGGTATGCAATCGTCTAGTTTACATAACCACAGATTTCACTTGGACTATACACTTTACCTATAAGTATTAGTTAAATAATAATACACGCTAAATTCATTGTCGGAATTGACAGTATTTTATATATACCTATAATTTTAAATAATTAACTATTAATACAAAAAGAAATAATATAATGTATGTAAAGTAAAATTTTTGAAAGATGTCCGATCAAGGTCGTCTACGAATTGTATGAATTCAGATTTTTGCTCCGCCCATTAAGACAAATTCAGTAGTGTCGTTTGCTTAGTTTTTATGAGGGTACATAAGATACTACTGTTATTTTATTATTATAAAAATATATATTACAGTAAAAGCATTCAAAATTCAAAAATAAGTCAACTGGTAAGTTTATAAGGAAATGTAAAACCAAATATGTTCAAAATAAGATAATGACACAATGTCAGTGTCAGTGACACTGACAGAAAATAACGTTATTCGTACGGCTATGTATCAAGGTAATGTATCTGAATTAATAAATAAACTTACGTTACAGCGAAAGTATTATCAATAACGAGCATTGTTTTAAAGTGGAATGTCCTAACTTAGTCGAAACAATATGAATTTTTGAAAGACAAGCGTGTTATATCCATCCTTATCGCACACTCTTATAGCCTTTGCAAAGGAGAGATAAATATATGCCTATTTGTTAATTCGTTCGTGATACAGATACCCTTAATCGGACATCTTTCAAAAATTTTACTGTACTTCCCAGAAAAAAAAGCTTCAGTAATGTCTCTGGATTTTTGACACTGACATTTATGAAAATATTCTTCTTACTAACGAACAAAAATTTTCATAAAATAATATTTAGAAGATTTTTTTTAAGAATTGCTACTTCCGGTTGTCCAATTATTACCAAAACCTTTTCAGCTCTTCCCAGTAATATCTGATTGAGAAAACGTAGTTAAACATGCACACACACATACAGACATCATCGTAAAAATATTAAAATCGGATTGCAAGGTCCTTAAAACGTGCTTAATCATTAAAATCTGGATATGCGATTTTTAGCATGAATCCAATACCTCTCTTAGCTTAGCGAGAGGTAAAAAGGTAAGAAAAATATAGGGATCGTGTTAAAAATTTGAAATCTTTTATTTCTACTCTATTCTAATAAGAAAAGAATGACTATGAATCTACAGCCACAAAACCAATGCTAATAATTTTCAACCCACAACTTTTCTTTTAGAGTTTCTGACCCTAGGTGGCTCCTCCAGCAAATAACATAAACTTTCCTCCACTTTTGTGGCGCAGTCTACGTCATGTAAACTCTGTACTGTGGTAAACACTGTAACCGAATGACGAATGTCAGGATGTCAAGAGACTCCCTTACTGTACCTATCTCTGTATATACCTAGTGCAACTTAAAGCTTCCATGTGTTTTCCTGATGCATGGACAAATAAAATTTACATCTCTCCAGGGATGTGGAGCACTCAAAGACATTTTCATGCATTTGTATGCTTTATAGACAGAAACCACGGTGTATATAACACAGAATATTAAAACTGAAATTGTCACACGGACGAATATGTCACTATCATTATTTATACTGAATGGTGGCGGTTAGTGGTGAACATATTTAACATGGGATTTTAGTTTATTTTACGACAAAAACTGTGCAAAATTACTTAAGGTAGTTATATCGTGAAACCATTTTACCCAGAATTAATTGAAATTTTAAGTACATCTGAACTGAAGTATAATCTACCTCCTCTCCAAGTTTTAAAACAATTGACCACGCGGTACCTGAGATATTTGCAATTAAATTTGGCCTTTTTAACACGTGAAGAATAGGAAATGGCAAAATAAACACAACATTTTAAATTATAACTTTTATATCCATACCGACATTTAATCGGAAATATCTGAAGATACGATAAATAGGTAGAATTATACTTGACAATCATGTACAAGCGTTCCAGATGGAGTATCAGTTAAGTTAACAACGCCCGCTTGGTATTATCGAATAAGAGGTGATCTTTGGTTAAAGGAATTTCGTACATTCGAAGGAAATATTTTTACCTCTCGCTAAGAGAGGTATTGCATTCATGCTAAAAATCGCATATCCAGATTTTATTGAATAAGCATGTTTTAAGGTCCCTACAATCCGATTTTAACATTTTTACGATGATGTCTGTGTGTATGTGTGTGTGTGTGTGTGTGTGTGTGTGGATGTGTGTGTGTGTGTGTGTGTGTGTGTGGGATGTTGGAAGGACGGTTACTCAAAAACTATAAGACTTAAAATTTGTTTAACAACGTATTTCCCAATCGGACATTCATGGGAAGATCTGAAAAGGTTTTGGTAATAATTGGACAACCGGAAGTAGAAGATTCTTGAAAAAAAATCTTCTAAATATTATTTTTTGAAAATTTTTCGTGGTAATATTAAAGAAAATTAAATTCTCTATCTGATACATTTAAATATTTTATTATATATTCCATAGATTTAGAGATAAAAGAAGTATAATATATAAAATAATCTGTTGTAATAAATTTGACAGCCGAAAGAATGCCATGAAAAATAGTTGATAATTTAAATTATTTGTAACTGACAGATAAATGTCAGTGTCAGAAATAATGAGTAATGAAAGAAAAATGTACTTGGAGAATCCCTTAGTTCTTGATCTGTGACTATTATGGAGATGACAAGTCTAGGTTGAAGGACTTAAATTTGTTTCAAACATTATGGGACAATGTACACCAGTACTATAGACTAGAGTAACTTTGAATTGCGAAAAAGCTATCAAATTCTTCTCAAGTAAGTTGTAAATATTGACAAAATTACACATCGATATAAGAATAATCGGAGTGCAATCTATCCGTCACTTTATTAAAGGGAATTAGTGTTATTTAGATATAACATGTATGAAAAAATAAAATGTAAAAGAAGATATGTAAGAATAGATGCACAATCCATATATACATTTTAGACCGCCCAAAATTAATGTTTTTACTAGAAGAATATGAAGAGAAAGTAAACAACGTTGTTCGAATTGAAAATTGCTGTTACGAGCCTAATATTTATAAATAGTACTCTACTTTGTAATTTATTGTAACATAATTTATGGTAGAATATCTTCATGTTGAGACATGCTATTATTGAATAACAAAGAAGTTTATACGTCATAGATTTATATGAGTATATTATTTGTATTTATAAAAATATTCTTTGCTTTATGCATACAGCCAGGTAAAATATACGGCGAGAGGTTATGTGCTGGCCACATCAGATTTTTTAAATTGGTATTTTACGTGAAAAGCATGAAAACTTTGAACAGTATAATACTACTTTTGTAATTTTAAGAAAGAAATATATTAATTCGTTTTGCAGTTTCCATTTGTAGTTTAGAATTAGTATTATATCTCAAAATATCTTATTACTTTTATACCCGAATGTACCAATAAATGTCTAGGTGCGACGTTGCCACAGTTATACTTCAACATTCATACTGTAGTGTGAGTATATTGAAATACAGCACTTGTGTATGTGTTAGTGCGAGTGGTACAGTTCAAAAAAAAACTTTTCTACGGAAAAATAAAGAAAATTCATCTGTTACAGTGTTTGATATTAGCTTTTAACTATTTTGATGCAATCTGTGTATATAATGTTAAAAAATATAAGTTATTGCCAATATAAACTGCATTAGCTTCATTTTTATTTTTGAATAGGTACACTCGAGTAACAACTACCTTAAGGACTTAATTTCTGTGACTTTTCTTTTTGTTTTGTAGATACTACAAAAGCTAAAAAAAAGTGTATGCTATAAATATTTTTCCCTCCCTCGATCAATTTCACATCTGATAGAAGGATGGTTTGTTTTGCATAATTTCCTTACGCCCACGAAAGCTTCAACATGTGACGCATGTAGGGATAGTATTATATCAATATCAGAATATCATAAAATGTACACACACATATATCATACACTGTATTGAATAATCGCGTATGCAAATGTTCTTTCTATAAAATTAAAATTAAGTTAACTACCCTTGGTAAGGGAGGTATAGGGATCGTACTAAAAATCGCATATCGAGATTTTGGTAAATGACCATGTTTTAAGGTCCCAACAATCCAATTTTAACATTTTCACGATGATGTCTGTATATATACGTAGTAATTTCTCGGTAGGGATCATGGGCTGCTTCCTCAATGTAGACCACAGAGAATATAGGGATACTAGATTGGCCACGTGTTAAATTAGCTGGAAATAGTTGAACAGCCTGTTCCTCTTAATAGAGGGCAGGATAATTGTGCACTAATGCTGCGTTGCCCCTACTCAAAACATCAGAGAGTGCCCGACACCCTTCAACACATAAACACAAATAATAACAGTCAGTTGCTTCTGTCAATGTATAACTGTGTTTATAATTACATGCATTCTCCTTATAAAAATGGCATTTCGATTATAGGTAGTTCAATTCGCTCTATAAATGTGCTAATCAAGAAATACACATGGAAATAAAATCATTATTCTACACCTTGTCAATAATTTTTTACCTACCGTAGTTGAAATTGGAAAATCACTAAATTTCGAATGAAGAATTATGATATTTGACATCTATGTATATAATTACTAGCTATCATTCAGACATGGACCCCCATATCTGCTTGTCAAGACCAACAAAATCACATGACTGCTCGGCCCTATTTTATTTAATATTTCTTGTATAACTACACTCTACACCAAAAATTCTACTTACATCTATTCTTTATATTTAGATTTTTTAATTTTAAATTCATTCTATGAAGAAATTTTGTCCTCTTCTAATTTTTCGAAATATTTGCAATTCATTGTCGGGATTGATAGTATTTTTGAAGGGTATATGTAATATACCTATAATTTTAAATATTTAACTATTAATACAGAAATAATATAATGTCTGGAATTTTGACACTGACATTTATCTATCAGTTACTTAATTTTTCAATTGGTTCCCATGAAAACATTTGGGCTGTGAGATTTATTACAACAGATTATTATATACCTTATATTTCTTTTTCTCTGAATCTATAAAAGATATAAAATATTTATATGTATCAGATAGAAAATTTACTCTTCTTTAATACAAGCAAGGATAATAATTTTCAAACAATAATATTTAGAAGATTTTTTTTAAGAATCTGCTACTTCCGGTTGTCCAAATTATTACGAAAACCTTTACAGCTCTTCCCAGTAATGTCCGATTGAGAAATACGTAGTTAAACAGATATTAAGTACTATAGTTTTTGAGAAATCGTCCTTCCAACCTCCCCACATACACACATACGCACACATACACACACTTTTTGGAACATACTCTACCTCAGTTTCTGGAGGATGTACCATTGGCAACAAGAAATGCAATGTGGTTTATGCACGATAGTGCACCAGCGCATTTCAGTGTGGTTGCTCGTGAGTTTTTAACAGTAACATACGGAAATCGCTGGATTGGTCGAGGTGGACCTCACTTAAGGCCTGCTCGATCCCCGGATTTAAAACATCGGATAATTGCTGGGTGTAACTCCATAAGAAACGACCCTGGTGTTTTTGAAAGAGTTCGGCAATCAATGAGAAGAAGATTGGATTCTTGCATCGTAGCTAGACGTAGTCATCAACTGTTCTTGTAGATTAAGAAACTTTACATGTAATTTTTGGTATTAAATGGTGTTATTGTCGAAAAATTTTTACGCCCTGTATCTTCGAAACAAAGCGGCTTTTCAAAAATCATCAAAGGACAAAATATTCTTAGAATAATCCAGGGAATAACCCCTTGATTTTTTACCGTATGTTTAATAAACACCCTGTATATCGTAAAAATATTAAAATCGGATTGTAGGGACCTGAAAACGTGCTTAATCATTGAAATCTGGATATGCGATTTTTAGCATGAATCCAATACCTTTCTTAGCGAGAGGTAAAAAAAATGTTAATTCTTTTTACACCTCATTGAAAGTTTTACAACCAAATATTTTTATATGAAGTATTCGTCTGAAGATTAAAGTAAAGGTATTTCTGTTGAGTATGTGTGTGAGGAAATGACGTCATAAGAACGAAGGAAGTTCGGCCCAGACACGCACACCGGAAGTGCGTGTAGGTATCGTCGACAGGGAAGCGTAATTGATTTGTTAGTCACTAGAGGGTAGCAATGATTGCACATTTAAAAATAGAAAGGATTCGAATCTATAGTAGAATATAAATACATCACACACACACACACACACACACACACACACACACACACACACACACACACACACACACACACATGAATAAAAAATATTTACAACAATAATTTAGAGCACCATTTAAAATCGTGCAGTATACAACGTACAGACGATTAAGGTCTTAAGAAAACAATTACTCCACTAAAGTAATTGCAAAATCACTTAGATAAATCTTACTAGGACAAAATAGATTTTCAGATGTTTATTTACTAATTCATGTGTAATCCTCTTCTTATGTTGCACGTTTTAGTTACCTCCAAGACCACTTAAAGCGTTGGGGAAATATTTCTTCACAAGGTACGAAAATTTACAGTCGTAAAGGCAGCAATTGTACGGATTTTATTGCAACTTAGAGTGGCGATAAATAGATTTGTACTTTGATTAGGATATAAGGTACAATGAATAAAGTAATACCTACTAAATTGAAAAAGTAGTTTCAGGTTTTTTAGTAAATATTTCATTGAAGAATACAATCACTCTTTTTTGAGTTTTCTTTTTTGAAGACCAAATCTATTAAACCTTATAAATATTTGTTTGTAATTGACATCGTTCAAGATTTGGGTGTTCTAAGTTGCTTCTATCAGAATTGTATTATAATTAATCGCGATCTATTAATTAAACATATATACGACGTCTGTGAATTACATATTTCAAAAGGAAATAAATTTCTGGCACATCTTTTTACCTCTCGCTAAGAAAGGTATTGGATTCATGCTATAAATCGCATATCCAGATTTTATTGAATAAGCATGATTTAAGGTCCATAGAATCCGATTTTAACATTTTTATAATGATGTCTGTGTGTTAGATTGTCGGAGACACGATTTCTCAAATTATATAAGACTAAAGACCTGTTTGATTACGGATTCCTCAATCTAACAGTAATGGGAAGAGTTGAATAGGTTCTGGTAACAATTGGATAACCGGAAGTGGTAGTTTCTAAAAAAAAATTCGAAATATTATTTTTGGAAAATTTGTTACTACAAATAATTAAATTCTCAATCTGACATATTTAATTTTTTTATTATATCTCGTATAGGTTTGGAGATATAGTATATAATAATATAGAATAATCTGTTGTAATAAATCTCGTTGCCCAAAAAACAGTTGCGATATTTAAATTTTTGTAATTGACAAATAAATGCAAAATGTTAGTGTCAGATTTTTCTGGGAGGTATGAGCAGATTTAATATATATTATTGTATTATCAATTCCTTAAGAAATATCGCTACTGTCAATGAATTTGAAGAATTTTGAACATATTAGAATAGTAGGATAAAATTTCTCATAGAACGAAAGAAGAGAAACAATTTAAATTATTTGTGTGTACAAGAAATGTTAAATTCGTTGCTTATAGGGCGCGAGCAGTCATGTGACTTTGTTGGCCTTGGCAAGCAGATGAGGATCCGTGTCAGAATGACGGCTAGTAGTTATTTACATAGATGTCACAATTGTCATATGTTATAATTTTGCGTGCAAATACTACGCAGTCACTATGATAGTGATACAATATTTTTTCAATAGAAACAAAACTGTACTGTACCGTAGTCGTATCGTACGTAAAATACATTGGAGCAAGAAGTATCGTACCGTCATCGTACCGTTATTGTACCGCTAATATAAATCAAGCCTAAATGTATTACATTGTATAATATTTTTTATGTAATACTGAAAAATATGCATTTTAAATTGTGAAATATGATCCTTATCCATCATAATCCCATAAAAACTACGTAAATATTATCACAGTTCATTTGTAATTATAATTAATAATTTTTATTTCTGTTGTAATTTATTCTCTTGAAGAAATCACTTACTTTATTTAGTATTATCGGGCTGTAAACTTTTACTCAGGCTTTACACTATAAAAACGCTGTCAAAGTTTGAATGTTGAGCTAGAAGAAATGCAAGTGCATTTTTAACGACATTACGTTAATCTAGTTTTAACTACTTTTATTAAAACTGCCATAAAACAAACGACGTTATAATACTAGATTAATGAAAGAGATTTCAGAGAAAAAGTCTCTTAAACTTTAAAATAGTTTAATGTTTAGTTTTAGTAATTATTCTCAAAGGACCATAAGCCACTAACATTTTGTTTCCTAATTGCTCTAATTGAATAGAGTTTATGCTTTTTTTATGAAACACAAAAAAGTAGTATTTCGTTATATTTTTGTGCGCAAGTTTAATAATTTTATTATTGCGAATGAAATAAACACAAAATTAGATTCTATATGAGTCATACTGTACTCCTATTTATATGCTGACTTTACAAACTTTCCAGAGTCTATTTGTCTATGGTTCATTCTCAGACACTGTTTTTCTTCCTTTTAATTTGAGTTCAAATAGAAATATCTGCTCGTATTCTACTTAGAACATTGGCAACACTGCGAATTGGATGATACATCAACAGTACATTTACGTCAGTTGTAGTACAAGACTTGGGGAAGGAGCGTCTGTTTGTTTTTTACCTTCCGTCACCTTTAAGTAAGGAAGGTATTGTCTTTGGTCAAAAAATTCTATTTTAGTGAATAAGCCCGTTTTAGGGTCCATCTAATACGATTTTACCATTTTTACGATGATGTCTGTATGTATGTATGTCTCTCTTTGTGTGTGTGTGTGTGTGTGTGTGTGTGTGTGTGTATGTGTGTGTGTGTGCGTGTGTGTGTGACGAAAGTTTCGGATCGCATAACTTCAATACCACGATTCCAAAAAATATTTTTTTTCGTATTCCTCAAGTTTACATCCAAAAGAAGAGGTGATTAGATTTTGGTTATAATTGGTCAATCGGAAATACCCACATTTGAACTTAAATAATATATTATTCTCTATACGATTTGATTGCATTTTATACTTTATATTTAATAGATATAGAGTTAAAGAATTATAGAGATATTAAATTCCATAAATCAGCCAGCTATGCTAACCATGAAACTGCTAATATCTTCAGATAATTCAAATTGACAGTATCATGAAAAGTAAATAAGTGTGGCAGAGATGAGGATGTTGAGATAGATGTTGGGGAAGACACGGAAAGGAACTGGAATAAAAGAATAAGGGAAATAACTCTAGTGTTAGAAGTTAGCTTAGTAATAGAAGTAAATAACAAAATCATAACAAAGTCATGTTAAATAACAAAGTGCTTAGTAATAGAAGGTTGAAGAAACAGAGGAAGACCAAAGATAAGATGGAAGGACTGTATTGTGAAAGACTTGAAACAAAAGGAACTGAATGAGAACGACGCGCAAAACAGAAATGAGTGAAAGAAGAAAATAAATAATAGCGACCCCTAACGAATGGGAAAAGCTAAAGAAGAGATGTTAGTGTCAAGTGCAATTTGCACAGTTTGTTTATGAAATAATTCACTGGCAATTTAGAATCGTTTGCAAGAAAATTTATGTATGGAATTTATACATATTACATATATATACAAATTTTTTTTTGGCCATCGGTCGGGATCGAATCCAGGTCACTAGATTCACGACCAGACATTCAGGCACACAACCAGGAGACCACAAAAGTGGTAGTATTTTATTATGATTTCGACCGGTTTTCATTCATACTGAAATAAATTTAACCCGATTATAATAATAATAATTTATTGCCCAACAGTAATCCGCTTACAGGACAAAGTATACAAAATAATCAAAAACAATGCATGTATTGAGAAAATACAAAAATAATATTTTAAATATCTGGGTACAGATGATTAGCTGCATGGGAAGCTACATAAATTGGAGATCGTTTCAGCATATCTGTGCGCGAAGTTGGCAGATGAAAGGATTTGGTATGTACTGCAGTCATGATACGTCAATTGACACCCGGGACAGGAGATATGAGGCATCAACTTTGTTGGTTATCAAACGATTAAGAAATCGAGCACAAGACTGTTCTCTCCTCTCGGTCAGGGACTGCATGGAATGACGTTGTAATATGGAATCCTGGTCTATACCTCTCACTGGATAGAACCTATCTAGTTTAAATGAAAGAAATTTAAAAAATCTACGATGAATTTGATCAAGAGCTAGACTTTGATAACGATAAACTGGATATCAAATTAAGCAAGCATACTTAAATTTACTCATTATAAATGCTAAATATAAAGATTTTAGAACATTGATATATGTACATACATACATACATAAAATCACGCGTGTCCCACTTAGTGGGTTCGCACAAACCCGATAACAATAAGAACAACATCAACATCATACAACAAATCCTTACTCTTAACATATTAAAGTGACCGATTTTCGGTAGCGAAATACCGCATCCGGATCACAATAATAGTTAGGAAACAATCATCCTTCGCCACACATTCCTATCTAAGCAGACTTCTTTTGCCTCGACCACACTCATAATCGCATTCATCATGCTTTTCTTCTCTTCATACTTGGAAACTCTCTCTCTTTAAGCACCCTACCAACCACATCCATCCACTTAGACACTGGTCGGCCACGCAATCGAAAACCCTCAACTTCACCAAGATATATACGCTTAACAAGCCGTTCACTCGCCATTCTCTCCACATGCCCAAACCATCTCAACTGATTCATACCAACTCTCTTAATCACATTGTTCCTAATCGTAAATTCTTCATACACCAAATTATTCCTCACGCGATCCCGTCTGACATACTCGCATACACCACGTAAATACCTCATTTCCACGGCAGTCACTCTCTTTTTATGATTCCCCGTCTATGGCCAGCATTCGCTTCCATACATCAAAGCAGGCACTAGCACTCCATTATATACACAACCGAGTATCCCGTGCAAACTTACCCAGAGCACACATTACCTTACATCCCGCACTCACTCTCCTTTCTATCTCTCGATCAATTCGACCATCCTTCGACATCATGCTACCCAAATATAAAAACTCATTTACCTGCTCCAGTTTCACTCCATCCACCAACACATTGCACTCAGTCACCAATTTACTCCTTTCAAATACTAACACTTTGATATCAGTAAACATAATAGAAATTCTCATAAGAAAAACTAGTGTCTTGCTAGTCGATTTGCAAGTATTATTTATATGATCTATGAACATAAAATTGCTACAGAATGTGACTCTAAGATCATTTATAGAATTTTGTCTTGATAAAATATTCTGCATATTGTATTCAACCATCAATGGGTTCTTTTTACGTGTATACGTAATTATGAAACATTTGTTGATATTTAACTGTAATTTGTTTCGATACACCAATTGACCAGTAAATTTAAATTATACATGATCACCATTTTATTATTTCCAACGAGTATACATACAAAATAATTAGGGCCGTATAAATATATTTTTATTGTTGACAAATATGTGGAATGAACGTGCATTGTGATGAATATTGGCTAATTATGCTATGTAAATAATTTGTACATTTCATTTATTACTGATGGTTATTTTTATTTCGCTGTAAACAAGGGTAATGGCCATGTAATGGATGAATGTAATGGACTACAAATACACTACACTATTTTAAATTAATATAAATGAAATGAATATGTAACGAGTTTATTACTGAAACAAAGGGATGGAACAATTCGTGCTAATATTTTACGGAAATAAATATGATTAATGTACTTGTTCTCTAAGTAAGTAAGAAATCATTAACGATCTAATACTTCTGAACGAAATGTACTCCAGGGTATTTAAAGTGAGCACCAATGATCAGTGTCTGGAATACCGACATAACAAAATTATTAATTGATTCATTTAAAAAATTATATAAAATGATGTGACCAGCACAATACCTCCCGCCAATTAATTTTTATTAATTTAAATACATATGCAGTAAAAAATTTGAAAGATGTCCGATCAAGGTCGTCTACGAATTGTATAAATTCAGATTTTTGCTCCGCCCATTATGACAAATTCAGTAGTGTCGTTTGCTTAGTTTTTATGAGGGTACGTAAAATACTACTGTTATTTACATACATACAGTAAAATTTTTGAAAGATGTCCGATCAAGGTTGTCTACGAATTGTATGAATTCAGATTTTTGTTCCACGCATTATGACAAATTCAGTAGTGTCGTTTGCTTAGTTTTTATGAGGGTACGTAAGATACTACTGTTATTTTATTATTATAAAAATATATATTACAGGAAAAGCATTCAAAATTCAAAAATAAGTCAACTAGTAAGTTTATAAGCAAGTGTAAAACCAAATATGTTAAAAATAAGATACTGACACAATGTCAGTGTCAGTGACTCTGACAGAATATAACGTTATACGTACGGCTATGAATCCAGGTAATGTATCTGAGTTAATAAATAAACTTACGTTACAGCGAAAGTATTATCAACAACGAGCATCGTTTATAAATGGAATGTCCTAACTTAGTCGAAACAATATGAATTTTTAAAAGACAAGCGTGTTATATCCATCCTTATCACACACTCTTACAGCCTTTGCAAAAGAAAGAGATAAATGTATGCCTATTTGTTAATTCGTTCATGATACAGGTGCCCTTGATCGGAAATCTTTAAAAAAATTTACTGTACATAAAATCACGCGTGTCCCACTTAGTGGGTTCGCACAAACCCGATAACAATAAGAACAACATCAACAACATACAACAAATCCTCACTCTTAAACATATTAAAGTGACCGATTTTCGGTAGCGAAATACCGCATCCGGATCACAATAATCGTTAGGAAACAATCATCCTTCGCCACACATTCCTATTTAAGCAGACTTCTTTCGCCTCGGCCACACTCATAATCGCATTCATACATTCTTCTCTTCACACTTGGAAACTCTCTCTCTTTAAGCACCCTACCAATCACATCCATCCACTTACACACTGGTCGGCCACGCAATCGAAAACCTTATTATAAATATATATGTATATTACAATAAAAACATTCAAAATTCAAAAATAAGTCAACTAGTAAGTTTATAAGCAAATGTAAAACCAAATATGTTAAAAATAAGATAATGACACAATGTTAGTGTCAGTGACACTGACAGAAAATAACCTTATTCGTACGGCTATGAATCAAGATAATGTATCTGAATTAATAAATAAACTTACGTTACAGCAAAAGTATTATCAACAACGATCATCGTTTTAAAGTGGAATGTCCTAACTTAGTTGAAACAATATGAATTTTTGAAAGACAAGCGTGTTATATCCATCTTTATCGCACACTCTTATCGCCTTAGCAAAAGAAAGAAATAAATGTATGCATATTTGTTAATTCGTTCGTGATACCCTTGATCGGACATCTTTTAAAATTTTTACTGTACATAAATCTTACTATTTATCAAAATAATCTGCATTTTTGTTCGTTAAACTTTAATACGGTTCAACCTAAACTTAAAACCAAACAAAATAATCCTTGCGAAACCATAGCAATTCTTAAAGTATACCCACAAATCAACACATCTCCTGCTCCTGCATTTGTTTTGTGGATTCTACGCTATATAGTCCAGCTTGCAGCTGTTTTGCATCTCACAGCTAACTGTGACGTTAATCCTCGTTTTACAGTTGAGAGGAATAGTTGGTTGCTCTCCACATGTACACAGAATCGACAGGTAGTTGATAGAATTGCCAACGGCAGAAATTGATGCGAAATTTGGAGAGAATAGATATTTATTGAGTTTTGTTTAGTTGGTAATGGAATTTTTTCTATTTCCAATCTATCGAGACACGCGAGGTATTGCAGTTTAAAAAAATATATAGACTTGCAGCTGAACTTGTTTTTATTTTGTTTTATACCTCGCGCTAACAGAGGTATTGAGTTCATGCGTCCGTATCCAGATATTAGTGAATAAACACGTTTTAAGGTCCCTACAATCCTATTATACCTGTCGTAACAGTTTCATCTGCGATTTCTGATCTGTAACTTGAATAACCGAACGGATAGAGCGTGTTTAGCTGCCATTTTACACTTATTAATTTGCCAGAATAAAAACGGAAAATAATAAAAAATTGTTAACATGTGTACTGTGCGCTAGTTATGAACTTTTTTTGATGATACCGATTAAGAATGTGGAAAATTATGTAGAAAAATGTTTCCTAAAATGGCTATACATTTCAAACATTTTTGATTGATTTACGAAAACGACAACATTCATTCATAGAATAGACACTGTTTGCATTGTCGGCGACAAAATTTTTAAATTTACGCTTAAATACGCATGCGCCAGACAACTGCTCAATGTGCTCCATGGTTAGAGAACGCGCGAATAGATCGTGCCTTGTGCGCTCCATTAGATCAAACCGCTCAAAGCGTAAAACCGAACGCAGCCAATATGTAAAATAATCAGAGCCCAAACAACTCCATGGTAACCAGATGCAAATTATATTATTTTTACCTTCCGTCACCTTTAGGTAAGGAAGGTATTGTCTTTGGTCAAAAAATTCAATGAGTTTTTAGTGAATAAGTATGTTTTAGAGTCCCTATAATACGAATATATCATTTTTACGATGATGTCTGTATGTATGTGTGTCTGTGTGTGTGTGACAAAAGTTCCGGATCCCATAACTTCAATACCACAACTCCAAAAATTATAGTTTTTCGTATTCCTCAAGTTTACATCCAGAAGAACAAGTGATTAGATTTTGGTTTAAATTGGTGAACCGGAAGTAGCCTCGTTTGAAGATTTAACAGTTAAATTTGATTTATTGACATTTAATATTATTATAACTTAAAGAATATATTATTCTCTATATGATTTGATTACATTTTATACTCCATATTCAATAGATACAGAGTTAAAGAATTTTAAAGAAATTAAATTTTATAATTCAGCCAGCTATGCTAAACATACTGATATATTCATATAATTCAAATTGACAGATGTCAGTATGAGTAAAAAGTAAATTAATGTGGCTGAGATAAAGATGTTGAAGTAGATGTTGGAGAACACACGGAAAGATACGGTAATAAAATAACTCTAGTGTTACAATTTTCTAGAAAGATTACATTGGTTTGAACATGTCATGAGGAGAAATGAAGAATTATATTTGAACAACAATGAGTAGTTTAGTAGTGGGAGGTTGAAGAAGCAGAGTAAGATCAAAGATAAGATGGAAGGACTGTATTGTGGAAGACTTAAGAGAAAAAGAACCGAATGAGAACGACACGCAAAAATAGCGACCCCCAACGAATGGGAAAAGCTAAAGTGGAAGAAGATGTCAGTGTCAAGTGCAATTTGAATAGTTTGTTTATGAAATTACTGGAAATTTAGAATCTTTTGCAAGAAAAATTATGTATGGAATTTATACATTGTACACAAGATTGACGGAAGGTATTGTGCTGGCCACAACAGATTTTTAAATGACGTGATGATATATTTATTTATGTAACATAAAATGGAAATGGCGAGAGTTGGCCACATTAGATTTTTTTCTGCCGTGAAATAAATAAGTTGTTGATATGTGCGATGGAGGATGAATTATAGGTTTATCAGGAATCCATAAATAAATATTTAATATTCTATCAAGCTAATATATCCATCATCATATGTCGATTATGCAGCTTTGTCATTGCTATGCTGCTGATTTAAATTTCAAATCTGAAACGGGCAATGCAATTTCAGAATATGCAGAAGAAAAACACATACCTAATCATAAAGTCGTTTGCACAGTCTTGAATTATTTTTTAAAATAGGGAAAATAAAAACGAAAAGAAAAATATAATACGTTTCTTCTGTTGAGTGTGTACAATCGTTTGGGATACATATGAGGTCTGTTCAAAAAGTGTCGAACCTTTGGTTGGCAAAAACAGAATTATTCATTTCGTGGAAACCCAATCTCCTTCAAAGTAATCTCTTTGGCAATGAACACATTACTAGAAGCATTTCTGATAGGCTTCTTGCAATGTCGCTGCTCAAATCGTTTCATCGTTTCAAAAAAATTGAAAATCCGACGAACATTCAGTACACTTAGTCTTACGCTGATTCTGCGGCCGGGAAAAAATTCAAGGATACGCATAAATGTCCTTTACATATCTCTAATGTAGGACACCACTCATACTTCATTTGTTTAGGCGAAAAAAAAAGCTTGATACTTTTTGAACACACCTCGTATATTGAGTCAAGTTTATTTTCGATGGAATAACCGCTTTATACAAATTACGAGGGTCATTCAATAAGTAAAGAGACAAATGGCTATAGCTCAAAAACGGTTTATTTCAATCTTTCAAAATTAAGGCTATTTTTCAACATAATCACCCCCCACAGTTATGCACTTGTCCCATCTTTCTTGCAGCTTCCTAATTCCCTTGGCGAAGAATTCTTTCGATTTACACCGAAACCACTTTTGCACCGCTTCCTTAACTTCCTCATTGTTAGCAAATCTTTTTCCACGTAGGGCGTCTTTGAGTGGTCCAAACAGGTAAAAATCAGATGGGGCGAGGTCGGGACTGTAGGCAGGATGAGGTAAGACCTCCCAACCCAATTCTTGTAGCTTATCACGGGTCAGCTGGGCTGTATGAGGGCGGGCGTTATCGTGCTGAAGAATGACTCCTTTTGACAAGAGTCCACGGCGTTTGCTCCTGATAGCTGGTCTAACTTTGTGTTCTAGCATCTGAGAGTAGTATTGGCTATTGATAGTTCGCTGATCTTCAAGGAAATCGCAATAGACTGGACCTTGTGAGTCCCAAAAGATGGTCAGCATCACTTTACATCGGGGTCCATCACCTACACTTGTTCGGCCACTTTTAAACCGATCAACCCACTTGTAAAAATTCGCACGGTTCATACAACTTTTACCGCACTGTATTAGCATTCTAGAAAAAAATTCACTTGGTTTTACACCTTCTGCGACTAAAAATCTAATGACTGAGCGCTGCTCTTCTAAGGTGCAATCTTCTAGTGGACTTGCCATGGTGAACTGAAAATTTTGAGGTTATGTTGTCATAAAATGATGAAACAGCTGATCAGAGCATATCCCAAGGTTGCCAACTAACACCCTTGAAAAGATTGTACACATTCACTGAATAATTTTAAAATTATAGAATTTGTCTCTTTACTTATTGAATGACCCTCGTATATTCTATACACTTTAGTAGTTATGAATGCCTATGTCTAACAAAACATTTAACAACCATACAACTAGTTCTACACTGAAATTAATTCCGTAATATTATGTTTGTCTTTTTATCTATAACGCATTAAACATTAGAGTTTCGCTCTGTACGCTGTACACTTGGTGAAACTTAGAATAGCATAAGTTTGCTGGGATTTATTCACACCAACTAGCAATTACATTAATGTACATTACGGAGTCCTATGTGTGCATTATACCACCTACACTGCACTTACAATGTACAACGCATACAACAGAAGGCTTTAATAGCAGAAATAAGATTTTACTAACGATTTTCTTAAAGGGATGTGGTTATTAGACTTTAAAAAATAGTGATAAGGTAAAATTGTGTTGTTTAATGGTTGCCACAATTGTTGTACAATTCTGGAACTTACTTATTGAAGTATATACAGGTGTTTATTAAACATAGCGCAAAAATTGTACCATTCTAAGATAATTTTGTCCTTTGATGATTTTTGAAAAACCACTTTGTTTCGAAGATACAGGGCGAAAAAAAAATTCGACAAAACCAATTTTGATATTTTTCAAATTATTAATCTAGTAACAGCAGGCAAGTTATGTGTCAAATTTGTTGAGACGTTTGGCTGTTTGACGTGTATTTTCTGTCTATAATACTTAAACTTTTGTTAGTGAAGTCCTCTTATCATGAATAGCTATACGAACGCCGAGATGACTGACATGCATTTCATTTATTGCTGATGGCAATTCATTAACAAGCTAGGCGGATTCTTGCATCATAGCTGGAGGTAGTCATTTTCAACAGTACTTGTAGATTAAGAAACTTTACATGTAATTTTTGGTATTAAATGTTGTTATTGTCGAAATTTTTTTTCGCCCTGTATCTTCGAAACAAAGCGGCTTTTCAAAAATCATCAAAGGACAAAATCATCTTAGAATGGTCCAGGGAATAATCCCTTCAATTTTTGCCCTATGTTCAATACACACCCTGTTGTATATATATATATATATATATATATATATATATATATATATATATATATATATATATATATATATATATATATATATATCTGGATCTATCCAGCGCCCACTTTGAGATTCACTGAACTAAAATATTTGAGAAACATTACGTTCCAATTTGGTTGAATAACTTGGCCGTTCAAAACAGATGTGTATGTATAATACATAATATATGGAGTATATTGATTGCATATACAGTTACTCGCGCAACATATGGCACTACAAGTTACAATGAACGTGTATTGTGTGTTGTGTTATTGTAACATAGTTGTTGGACACTTGTACAAGACAAGTGAACATCAGTAAACACAATGTAACGCTTGTATTATAACGGTGTTAATATTGGATTTAAGGGTTGATTTCTAAACATAAAATGGATAAGAAAAATGTCTTTTTAAACTGATAAGTTTCCAATTAAACCCTTAATATTATCGATTCCCAATCTAACCTCCACGTTGGAACAATTTATATCTGGTGAAATCCTTTTCCGCTTCCGTTAGTCGATTGTCAGATGTTCTGATTGCCGCCATATTTCCACTCGCTTTGTTAGCCGCTAGCCGCCTCGACAGTCATATGTTCGTTATTCTTTTGTTGTAATAAAAAATGGTCTAACTCTGAAAATGTAATCAAAAGTAATTGTTTTGCAATTTTATTTTTTCCGTTATTGTATTACAATATCAAATGCTGTTTTTTTTATAAGTTCGTGAATTGGTTTCGATTTAATTTGGTAATTGAATAATGGGAGAATGAATAAAAGATTATTTTAAATTTAAATTTCATGAAATGTTGAAAATCTACATTTTAATACGTTTTTATTTTTTATAAACTCAGTTACATTAACGTGTCATGTGCAGCGGTAAACAATTATAATACGCAATTAGTGTTTTTTCAAATGAAATAATTTAAATGTTTTAATCTGCTATTTGTCAAATTTTTGACGTTTGTAGGTCAATGCATTTAACTATATATTTCAATGGTTAATAATACCAATGCTAATAATAATAAATACCTACAACCTCCTTTCCAGAAAGACCTATTAAAAAATTTGGGTGGGATCTTCTTTCAGCATTTTCATTTCACCTTATCCACATCACAATCAAGAATTTTTTTCATTTTTACCTCTCGCTAAGAGAGGTATTGGATTCATTCTAAAAATCGCTTATCCAGATTTTAATGAATAAGCATGTTTTAAGGTCCCTACAATACGATTTTAACATTTTTACGATGATGTCTGTGTGGATGTTTGTGTGTGTGTGTGTGTGTGTGTGTATGTATGTGTGTGGGACGTTGGAAGGACGATTACTCAAAAACTATAAGACTTTATATTTGTTTAACTAAGTATGTCCCAATCGGACATTCATGGGAAGAGCTGAAAAGGTTTTGGTAACAATTGGACAACCAGAAGTAGCAGATTTTTTTGAAAAAAATTCTTGGTAATATTAAAGAAAATTAAATTCTCAATCTAACACATTTTTTTTTATTATTATATCTCGTATAGTATATAATAATATAGAATAATCTGTTGTAATAAATCTCGTTGCCCAAAAAAACAGTTGAGATATTTAAATGTTTGTAATTGACAGATAAATGCAAAATGTCAGTGTCAAAAATCAGATTTTTCTGGGAAGTACGAGTACATTTAATATATATTATTGTATTATTAATTAATCTATTAAATTATAGGTATGTTAATATTACATATATCCTTAATAAATACCGCTAATACCGTCAATGAATTTGAGGAATTTTGAACATATTAGAAGAGTAGGACAAAATTTCTCATAGAACGAAAGAAGATATACAATTTCAATTATTTGTGTGTACAAGAAATGTTAAATTATAGGGCGCGAGCAGTCATGTGACTTTGTTGGCGTTGGCAAGATGAGGATCCGTATCCGAACGGCGGCTAGTAGTTATTTACATAGATGTCGCAATAGGGTATTCTCTCATGATTACAAACATTAAAAAGTTATTTAAAATACTAAAGTTGATTGGTAAACGAGAGAGAAAAAGCAAAAAAAGATGTTATAAATTGTTGCAAAAGATATAAAGCATTAAAATTTTGATGATGTACTAGTTGTACTGTCAATGGGAGACCAGTTGATATCCCTACTACATGCTCGAATATGATAACACGCCGCATTTAGGTACGTACATGCTCGGGTCTACTTCGGTTCGTTCGGGAGTATTCGTACTACAGCTGTAGGGATAAATAAATGTAATCATTTACTTAAAATGGTTTTCTTATAATTATCTTTACATTTTTTTAGTAATAATATGTAAGATTACAATTAAATATATTTGATTTCCTACCTTTTGTAATACTTACTGAATACCATCTCGAAAACTCATGAACCACTGATTGTACACCGCTGGTACGTACAACTAGTACGTCACGTATCACGTGACCTACCAAAATTAAATTTTAAAAATTAATATCTCGCTTATTAAAAGGAATTTTTAATTCGGGTTTCCACAGGTACTCTTAGAAATACCTGTTCTTTAAGAATAAAGAATAAAAAAAATATGCGAGAATACCCTATTGTCATATGTCATAATTTTTCATTCAAAATTTCAAAATATTCTGATATTTTTCATCCATGGTATGGAATATACTTGGTGAGGAAAATAATCTACATGGATTTGGAAAATCATAAGGTTATGCAACATAAAATGAAAATGGCGAGAGGTATTGTGCTGGCCACAACAGACTTTTAATTTGAAATTTAACGTTTTAGTCTCAATACCAAATTATATTCCATTGTAAAATCGAACCGCCATAATCATAAATGGGTTCTTTGTTAAAATTAACTTAGTTTCTCTAGTTCTCAACTATTAAATAGTTACTATGAAGCTGTATTGCCGTCATCGCGTTATAGTAAAGCTATTATGACTCCAAATCCTGGATGTAGTAGCACTAACCAATAGTTTTACAACCGATGAGGGAGTATGAAATCTCTGGCTCTATTAAAACTGTCCACCCAGTGCTGTAAACTTGCGAGAAAAATGATATGACGGCTAGTTATAGTTTGAAGTTGGTTAGCAGGTAATTTACACTACGATTTTCTTGGTTGTATATACGAATTCCTTAGAGATACATGATAAGATATTAAGGAATATATATCAGCCCAAGCTAATTATTAGTAATTTTTGTACAAATAATTTTAGTATATAGCAAATTTAAACTTAATAAACTTGTTAAATTTCTTATTGTTTTGTTACATTTACATTACGTTTGTTGGTTATGTGTTACCAACTTCCCAAGTACTCTGCTTTGCCGACTCCCGCCAAATTAAATTGTGATGTAGATTAGGTGTTAACAATTACTAGAAAGTTCAGTCAAACAGCATTTATTCTTACTATACCTACGTTTCGGTGCACCCTTGCACCTTCTTCAGGGTGTACAACAATTATACAACAAAAATACATACAAAAAAACATGGACGTTATCACACTTACAGTATGATCTTACAAGTTGTTACAATTCATGTACACAAAACACATTCGTACAAAACATTCAGTTAATTTATAACTAAAAAATCTGTTGTAGCTAGCATAATACCTTCCGTCAATCCTGTATATAATGTACAAATTCCATACATAATTTTTCTTGCAAAAGATTCTAAATTTCCAGTAAAATTATTTCAGAAACAAAGTATTCAAATTGTACTTAACACTGACATCTTCTTCTTTAGCTTTTCCCATTCGTTAGGGGTCGCTATTTTTGCGTGTCGTTCTCATTCAGTTCCTTTTCTCTCAAGTATTCCGCAATACAGTCCTTCCATCTTATCTTTGGTCTTCCTCTGTTTCTTATACGAATATAGTAGTTTCCATGTTTAGCGTAGCTGGCTGGATTATAAAATTTAATTTCTTTAAAATTCTTTAACTCTGTATCTATTGAATATGAAGTATAAAATGTAATCAAATCGTATAGAGAATAAAATATTCTTTAAGTTAATGTCAATAAATCAAATTTAACTGTTTAATCTTCAAATGAAGCTATTTCCGGTTTATCAATTATAAGCAAAATCTAATCACTTGTTCTCCTGGATGTAAACTTGAGGAATACGAAAAAATTATAATTTTTGGAATCGTGGTATTGAAGTTATGGAATTCGGAACTTTTGTCACACACACGCAGACACACATACAAGCACATACATACATACATACAGACATCATCGTAATAATGGTAAAATCGTATTATAGGGACCCTAAAACATGCTTATTCACTAAAAACTCATCATTGAATTTTTTGACCAAAGACAATACCTTCCTTACCTAAAGGTGACGGAAGGTAAAAACGACAACCGATTAATACGGAAAATAGCCGGAAATATCCTGTGTAAGGATTCTGGTGACATCATCGATACGGACTCTTATTGGTCGTCTGTACACCAATAATAATGTAGCAGGTTGTAGGAATTTAAATAAAATGTAAGTAACGGAACTCAGTTTGACCTGAAATTTGCCTTTTCCTTTTTGAACTTTTCCAATACACCAAAATATACGCTGCTAAGTCCTTGAATATCAGTTCTTACTTACATTATTATTGGTGTACAGACGACCAATAGGATTCCGTATCAATGATGTCACTAGAATCCTAACACAGGATATTTCCGGCTATTTTCCGTATTATTTGGTTGTCGTTTTTTAGAGCAAATGGATGTGTATAAGCTCTCTGAATTTTTTGTACGAATGTATTTTGTGTACATGAATTGTAACAATTACTGTAAGTGTGATAATGTCCATGTTATTTTGTATGTATTACATTTTTGTTGTACAATTGTTGTAGACCGTGAAGACTGAACTTTCGAGTAATTCACTTAATCTATATTTAATGTAGTCGAAAGAATTTTGTAGCAATTTCTCACCATTTGCGTAGTTTTTATTATTTGTTTGTTGAAAATGTTTTATACGAAAATTGACCATTCATATAGTAGGTAACCAAATAAAATCTGAATCATTCAATTTGAAATTCCTATATTATGCATATATCGTAATAAAAATAAAACTTGTCCTTCATACATACGCTTTATCGTATCTCTTATCGATTGGTAAAGAAGCTTAACTTTATGAATTATTGAAAAATTGTAAAGTTGAAGCAACATACACACATACATAATATACGAGTAGAATCTATTGAACATATATTTAACTCCAGTACTCCAGTCAAGATTAAATATATCAATTTGAAGAGCTACATACGCAAGGCTTATAAATACTTGATTTAAAATGTTTCTCTAAATGTAGAAATATCTTTTTCTCTATATGACTTTAATGCAAACAAGAACTTATTTATACATATGGTGTAACACCAAAACCGACCACCGCCATTATTTTCTTTATTATTATTATTAAAAAATTGTAGAAGACCAAGGGGGACATCCCATTTAAGAAGAAAATATTTTTTTAAACCAGTGGTTCTCAATTTGCAACACAAAGTTATATTTTTACTTCCTTGTACGTAAGTAAAGGAAGTATTGTAATCGCGAAAAATTTCGGTTTTCAGATTTCAGCGGAAATATCCATTTTGATCATCCCTGAATCCATTTTGACTAATTTCGTCGTGACGTCTGTACGTACGTATCTCGCATAACTCAAAAACGGTAAGCCGTAGAAAGTTGAAATTTTGTATTTAGAACTGCTATAACATCTAGTTGTGCACCTCCCTTTCTGGTTATTACACAGAAGTGGCACTTTACATGAAGCCTATAATAGATTTTAATGAAAAACTGTTTTAAAATATAATCCAAAACTTTTCAACTTTGGTATACAAGACTTTTATGTCAATCGAAATAGCATAAAAGATTTTGGTTAAAATAGGCTAACCGGAAGTGGTACATTACTTGAAGTTGTTAACAGTTTTTCTTGAATAAAATGATTTTATTTTGATTTTAGAAATAAATGCTTCAAATAAAAGTTTTAGATAATTAATTTCTGCGCCTAGCACATCAAGTATTATTAAATTAGCCCTTTGTATAAGCGAGATATGTAAATTTAAAAATTATATACTTTTTTGTTTTTGTAATAAAGCTTGCTATGGATTAGGGCAAAAAAATGTTCATGTCAAATTACGTTAAATACGTGCAATTTTATGATTCGTACAATAACAATTATATTTTTATTGTGAAATTAGTCATATTCATTGTTGTAATCAAATATTTCTTTGTTGTAATCAAAACTCTCTTTAAAAAGAACCGGGTTAGATTATGGTCGCTATATATTTTACTGTTTTGAAGTTAAAATTAATATTTTGTAATTTATCTATTAAAAAAATATTTATAGTTCAATAATCGTACAAGGAAGTCGTGTGGTGTCCACATCAGATTTTTTTGTAATTATAATAATAAAGAAAATAATGGCGGTGGTCGGTTTTGGTGTTACACCCTGTATATTATTGAAATATACAGGATCAAAATAGATTTCAGTTTTAACAAAATAAAAACGGCACCTGTTTTGTTATAAGCATTTATGTGTTTTACAATTTTTTGCGTCAATCTTATTTGTGAAGTAGGTTATACCAATTAATTTTTTCTCTGGAAAATTTCCTAACTAATGTATTATTTTTCTTAATCCCTTATAATTTTAAAGTTAAAAACTAAGGTCAGGGTTGACTATGACATAATATGCGTGTAACACGACTATTTATAAAAATAAACATAAAAATCGTTAGTCTAACATAGTGTAGTAGAAATATAAAGAAAATTCTTTTTACACTTGGACTCTTGGACAAATAAATTTCAAGTTTTCGTTTTCTACTACTGAGTAATAATGTATAATGTATCAGTATAGAATAAGTATGTAGATTTACAATATAAATCTTAAATCACATATCCCATTTTTACCTCCCGCTACCCTTGGTAAGGGAGGTATAGGGATCGTGCTAAAAATCGCATATCGAGATTTTAATAAATGACCACGTTTCATGGTTCATGAATCCGATTTTAACATTTTCACAATGATGTCTGTGAGTGTGTATGTATATGTGTGTATGTGTGTGAGTGTAGATCGTCTGAACACTCTAACTCAAATACTATCAATCGAAATTTTGAAACCTTGTATTCCCATTGCTGGGAGTACTAAAATGCTTTGTACACAGATTTCGATAATGATGACATATTTGTATCGCGCGGGCATTTACCAAGCGTCGCTACACGGGAACTCATTTCTAGCATGGAGAGTGCACCACAGGGATCAATTCTGTGTCATTTAAAATTCGAAATATTTGGCGTTGGTGGAGATTGAATCTGGTTTCCCAAATTCGAGACCAGACACTCAGGCACGCGGCCACGAGACCGCATAAGTATGTCGGCGGCGGCGATACTTGTAGGGGCTTCCCCGACTTCTGAGTTAAGAATGCGTACACGCGTCTTATTTTTGAAGACGGGACTTCCCTGAAGTCGTGTGCGAATTAATTAAAACCAACAGGTCAAAGGCAATGAGAACAATACAGTTGAGGCAGTGATTGGGAGAAGTTGAAAGAACTCAGTGAAGTGTTGGGGTTGGATCGCTAATTCTTGAACTCTTTGATTATTTTACTCATATTATCTACTTATATTATTATTTGTGTATTCGTATTATTAGTTATTGTTATTTTTACTCGTTATATATCGTGTTTGTGTGCTTGTTTAAAGTAAATGTGTGTTAAGAGTATTAAATTAGTGCCTAATTAAAAGAACATTGTAATTAAAATAAAATAAACAATGTCTTCTTCACATGTCCAAAATGAATCCCGACCCGAGAGTCCGACAAGTATAAATAAATAAATAAATAAATATTTCATTACGGCATATTACCCATTGCTGGGTGTGCCAATCTGCTTTATACACAGATATCGGTAATGATGGAATATTTGTACCGTGTGGGCGCTTACCAGGCGTCACCTCACGGGCACTCATTGCTTGCGTGGAGAGTGCGCCACAGGGTCAATTTTGTGCCATTAAAATGCGATGTAATTTTTGGCGTCGGTCGGGATCGAACCCGGGTCCCCAGATTCGCGATCAGACACTCCAGGTTTACGGCAGGAGGAATTGTGTTGGTCACATCAGATTTTTTATTAACGTAAAATATTCACAGTAGTAGCGACGATGATAATTTCGCCTTCATTGCGGTAACGAAATTCGCAATTGTGAAAATATACTCCACATCAGACGATAAAGAGATACTTTTATTGATTGCTTTAGAGTTTAGACGATAAACATAATGCCAGGTTATGTACCGCTATAAATCACAATTGACCAGGAAAAGAAAAGAAAATCAAAGAATTTCGCAGAATATCATACACTGATAACATAATTTCAACAAAAACTAAAACAATGCCTCTATTTCATTATATAAAACTCTGAGCTTTTCTCTTCACAGTAGACTCCTATAAATCTCCCTTTAAAATAAAAATGATTTTAAGCCTTTGATACATTGGATTATCCTGTAAACTCTAGTTCGACGCGTCGACGCTGTCCTTATCCCTAACTGTTCACTTATAAAAATTGATTTCGCGTGTTAGACTGCATCGCGTATATAAAACTTTGCGAAGCAATCATAAAGTTGAACGTTGAAAGAAATTTTTCAACTTTGGAACTGTGATTGTTTACTCACGATGAAAAGTTACTGCCCATTGTTTTGGAATTAAATTGTGAGCGTAAGATTTTCTACAGCGAATGAATATGCATATAGAAGTTTCATTTTTTGGTTTGTTTTTGACAGTGTGGTTAGGGTACGATCAAACTTGGATTCTATTTAAAACTAGGGACAGAATAATGGAATTTTAAAGTTTATATTGGTTCTGTATAAAGAAATAAATCAAAAACTGGATGGAGACAGCCCTAGCTTCATATTGGAAACACACTCCGGACCTTAGTCAAAATAAAAAGTTAAAATGTAAAACAGTAGAAGGACCATACTTCAAAGAAACGTTCCGCTCTGGTTTACGGATCATGGTATTCCCCCACTCTTGGTGCTCACTGTCTTCTCCGGAAAAAATCTGATGTGGACACCACATGACTTCCTTGTACGATTATTAAACTATACATATTTTTTTAATAATTAAATTACAAAATATTGACAGGCTTAAGCCAAGCCCGAGAAATATTTTGATATAGAACAAAAAATAATTCATTTACTACTATCATTCTTAAATTAACATTAATCTAACCCGGTTCTTTTTAAAGAGAGTTTTGATTACAACAAAGAAGTATTTGATTACAACAATGAATATGACTAATTTCACAATAAAAATATAATATTTGTTATTGTACGAATCATAAACGTATTTAACGTAATTTGACATGAATATTTTTTTTTATTTTTTTGTCCTAATCCATAGCAAGCTTTATTACAAAAACAAAAAGTATATAATTTTTAAATTTACATATCTCGCTTATACAAAGGGCTAATTTAATAATACTTGATGTGCTAGACGCAGAAATTAATTCTCTAAAACTTTTATTTGAAGCATTTATTTCTAAAATAAATAAAAAATCATTTTTTCAAGAAAAACTGTTAACAACTTTAAGTAATGTACCACTTCCGGTTAGCCTATTTTAACCAAAAACTATTATGTTATTTCGATTGACATAAAAGTCTTGTATACCAAATTTGAAAAGTTTTGGATTATATTTTGAAACAGTTTTTCATTAAAATCTATTATAGGCTTCATGTAAAGTGCCACTTCTGGAAATTGTGTAATAACCAAAAAGGGAGGTGCACAACTAGATGATATAGGAGTCCTAAATACAAAATTTCAACTTTCTACGGCTTACCGTTTTTGATTTATGCGAGATACGTACGTACGTACAGACGTCACGACGAAATTAGTCAAAATGGATTCAGGGATGATCAAAATGGATATTTCCGCTGAAATCTGAAAACCGAAATTTTTCGCGATTACAATACTTCCTTTACTTACGTACAAGGAAGTAAAAAGACGATCTACCCAGCTGTGGGCCGTACTCTAAACAATACCCGTGTCAGAATGACAACTAATAATATTGTATCATAATTTTTCATTCAACACATCATGATTTTCCAAATCCATGTGGATTATTTTCCTCAACAAGTATATTCCAAACTATAGGTGACAAATAAACAACGTACCAGAATGTTGTGGCCAGCACAATACCTCTCGCCATTTTCATTTTATGTCGCATAGGGCGTGAGTAGTTATGTGACTTTGTTGGCCTTGGCAAGCAGATATGGGAAGCTATTATAATGTACATACGTGTCAAGTATCATAATTTTTCATTTAAAACATCATAATTATATTAAGTATATTCCATACTTTTGATGACAAATAAACATCAGAATATTATGAAATTTTGAATGAAAAAATATGACATCTATGTAAATAACTATTATCCGTCATTCTGACACTGATCCTCGTATTTGTTTTCCAAGGCCAACAAAGTCACATGACTGCCCGCCCTGTAAGCAACGAATTTAACATTTCTTGTACACACAAATAATTGAAATTGTATCTCTTCTTTCGTTCTGTAAGGAATTTTGTCCCACTCTTCTAATATGTTCAAAATTCTTTAAATTCATTGACGATATTAGCGGTATTTCTTAAGGATATATGTAATATTAATATACCTACCATTTTAAGTGTATAATCAATAATACAATAAAATATATTATATGTAGGTACTCGTGCCTCCCAGAAAAATCTTTCAGTAATACTAAAACTGCTGATTTTTGACACCAACATTACAATACTGTAACGTTTTTTATTTAATGGGTGAAGTGTAAATAATCAGACAAATATTATTAAATAAAAGAATACGTTTATTAAACAATAAATAATTAAGGATTAAATATTAAAAGATAATAAAAACAACTAACACTATGTTTAAATAATTATAAACACTAAGAATATTATTAAATGGTTAAACACTACTATTATTTATCTAACTAACATTTATATCACTACACGTATTTATATAACTACATTTATTTATGTTAACAACTTGTAAACTGTTTATTTATATCACTGAGTTCATTTCTAGTTGCTTGTATATATGAGACTGTCCTCCCGCTGTTCTCCCGACGGTATTTATACAGCCCCTATCATTCTAGAACTCTTCTGAAGCGACAATGACCTATATACAAAAGAAGTGGGTCACGGCGTAGGAAACTCAAGCCGGCGCGTCGCGGGGATTTCAACATCTGGGAAATTCCGGGATTACGTCATCGCTCTAGTACGTTCTTTCGAAGGGATTACGTCATTGTTCACGAACATGCTATCAGTAGCGGCGCAAGCATACTTTTCTCTCAGGGGCGCACGTCATAATACAAACATTTAAATATCTCAACTGATTTCCATGGAGTTGTTTGGGCAACGAAATTTATTACAACCGATTGTTCTTTATTATTATATATTAATATATTATATCTAGTGGTGCTCTCTTCACAACAACTTTAAGAGTTCGTGAAGTGACGCCTGTTAAAGCCCTTAACGGTACAAATATATCCTTACCGAAATCTGGGAATAAAAATCATAGTCGATTGTAAATCACATATGTAGCGCTTTAAATATCTATGTCATTATTGACACAGCTATCAATAAATCTAAAGCACTCCCAAGTTAGATTCGAGATTTAAAAACAGAGAAAAATATCTCTAACATATGTATCAAGCAGCACATCATGAAATTATGAGAATACTCGAGTTTTCTACGTGAGAAGAATTTTAAATATATTGCAAACTGTAAACTTTATACAACACATAAAGACTTACATTTCAGTAGCCATAGAGATAGATGAAATACCCAAATAAAATTTGTTCCCTTCAAATGCAAAAATATACGAGATGTGGCAATAAAATAACGAGATTTTTTTCCGACTTCCCTGCAAATTTGGAAACATTAAACGATATTTCATATTAATTTGGTATCTATCCTCGGTTAAAAATTCAAAATAATTAGACAAATCGTTCGACAGTATCCTTTAGCGTGAGGTTATATCGTTGGCCAGGAGAATGAAGCCAAGTAGGGACGGACGAACACCTCTGCCTGTTCAATTTAGGGAGGGAGTAAACACGGCAATTTTGAAATGAAATTGCATTGTTCGTACAGTATTTTTACCTCTCGCTAAGAGAGGTATTGGATTCATGCTAAAAATCACATATCCAGATTTTAAACAATAAACACGTTTTAAGGTCCCTACAATCCGATTTTAACATTTTTAGGATGATGTCTGTCTGTGTGTTTGTGTGTGTGTGTGTGTGTGTGTGTGTGTGTGCGCGTGTGTGTGTGTGTGTGTGTGTGTGTGGATGTGTGTGTGTGTGGGGTGGTTGGAGGTACGATTTCTCATTCTATAAGACTACGAATTCCTCAAACTAACAATAATCTTCTAAATATTATTTTTTGAAAATGTATGTTATTACAAATATTAAAAAACAAAATTCTTTATTCGACACATTTAATTTTTTTATTATATATTCTATAGATTTAAAGATATGGAAATATAATCTATAAAATAATCTGTTGTAATAAATCGCACAGCCTGCTCACAGCCCAAACATCTCCATGGTAACTACTTGAGAAATTTAAATGTGTGTAATTGACAGGTAAATGACACTAATGTCAGTGTGAAAAAATTAGAAACAGTACTGTAGGCTTTTTGTGGGAACGATGTTTAACATTTCTTATTGTATTATTGATTATATATTTAAAATTATAGGTATATTACATGAACCCTTCAGAAATACCGCCAATCCCGTTAATGAATTGATAAAACGAACATTTAGAAGAAATGGAGAAAACTAGCTCATACAATGAATTTAAAATTATAGAAAATACGTAAATATAAAGATTAGATGTAATTCGATTTTTTTTTTGTTAACACACCCATATTTTGAGGGTAACATCTTATATTTTGTCATAGTGCTGTCGCTGTGCTCCGTACAATATTACTATTAAATTAAATTTAAATTAATAACTGTGCCAGCTGCAGTCTGCTGCAGTAGTATTTTTAGTGTTGCTTTCTTCCTTCATGAATAGATATTCGTTCACGAACGAACGCCGTTCCCTCTTCCGACTAAATGTTCTTTTTGCGTTTCTCCACAATGCTTAAAGTCTATAATGAAATCAAATTCCGAATTCAAATGGACGTAGTGCGACGTTATTGTTGAATATTTAATTGTAGCCCGGGGAAATATAAAGTTTTTAATTAGGGGATGAAAAATGGTTTCTGTACTTATAGTTTAACAATGCAGATAGTCAGATAGATTTTTTTTATTATGCGGAAATGCTATGATTTTTTTTTGTAATATAAATTGTAATACTTAATAAGTAACTGTTTTATAAACAACAAAATTATGAACTTAAGTTAAATAAAATGGGCATGTTCTTCCACAAGGCGCGACTTTCTACGGACACCTATAATTGGGTTTTGGACGACCAAAACCTAATCACGTCTGTATTTGGATCTAAACTTGAGGAATATGAAAAAAATATAATATTTGGAATCATGCTATTAAATACACATACATACATACATGCAGACATCATCGCAAAAATGGTAAAATCGATTTATTTAATATTTTGTCCAAAAACAATACTTTCTTTACATAAAGGTGACGGAAGGTAAAAAAAATATTGAAATTTGTGCTAAAACTTTTAGGACAAACATATAAAATATAATCCCCGATGGAAATTTATCCAGCCCGCCACTGTTTGCGTGGGTAGATTGCGTGTGAAATTCCTAAGGAAATAAATAAATAAGTGAAAGAGTTAAAAGAACAAAAGAAACATATTTATTTATCGAGAACAGTGAAATACCAACTAAGAAGTTCTTACAATATTTCACCATCAAATTTAACCAGTTTCATCGTTACGTCTGGTTCTATTATTGATCTAGAATAGTATAGAAAAGATACACTATTAATTAAGTGTTAAGAATTACTCGAAAGTTCAGTCAAACATTATTTATTCTTACTATATCTTCTTCAGGGTCTACAACAATTATACAACAAAAATATAATACATACAAAATGACATGGACATTATCACACTTACAGTAAGATCTTACAAATTGTTACAATTCATATACACAAAATACATTCGTTCAAAACATTCAGTTAATTTATTAAACATCGTACAAAAAATTCAAACAGCATACACACATCCTCTCTATAAAACGAGAACCGAATAATACGGAAAATAGCCGGAAATATCCTGTGTAAGGATTCTGGTGACATTGATACGGACTCCTATTGGTCGTCTGTACACCAATAATAATGTAGCAAGTTTTGGAATTTAAATAAAATGTATGGAACTTAATGGAACTCAGTTTGGCCTGAAATTTACCTAGGAACTTTTCCTCCGAAATATACGCTGTTAAGTCCTTGAATATCAGTTCTTGCATTGATGTTATTGTAATCATCCCTGATATGTAACATTTCAAGTAACATACTGTAACGTTTTATTTATTTGGGCGAAGTGTAAAAATAAGAGAAACAATATTAATTAAAATAATACGTTTATTAAACGATAAATAATTAGGATAAATATTAAAAAGATAATAAAAATAACTAACACTGTGATTAAATAATTATAAACACTAATTTAAGACGAAGAATTAAATGCTTAAACACTAAGAATATTTATTTAAACAATATTTATATCACTACATTTATTCGTAGACTACTTTATTGCTCGTCGCTTCTACATATCAGACTATATTTTCGCTGTATTTATACAGCCCAGTGTCCTTCTGGAACCTTCCAACGCCATAATGACACCGAATACAATAGATTTAGGTCAACGGTGTAATTAACTCGTCTAGTCGTTCCGCCGCCTGGGATTGCGTCATCTGGGTAATTCCGGCGAGGGGATTACGTCATCACACGTCACAATACGTTTGAAAAAATTTGCTCTTCCTTCAAAATCTTGAAAATATCCAGATCAAAAGTCTGTTTTAGTGTATATTAATTAATGCGATTTAGGTTATTATTGTTCTAGAATAATAAATATTAATTTGCAATTGATAGTTTTAATAATAAACAAATTAATATTTTACACCCTACCAAAATACATAGTTTGTTTTATGAAAAATAAATATTTATTTAAAACTGTGACATGTTAATATGAAACTACATTCACAACCATAAAACAAATTGCAATCGCATGCATTTTAAACATTGCAATTACTCATACACACAATGGAATGTTGCATTTTGTTTTATTTAAATTTTAATTTATGAAATTGTAACGTTTCGTATAGCTTTAAATATATTTAATTTACAATTTTAAAATAAAATAATTGTTTTTATTTGCTGGCAGTAATTCAATTATTTGTATATAGTAGAAAGAGTAGAATGGTATGATATTATGTTTATGGAATTGATGTATAAATTTCCAATCCAGTGAATATTAAAAACATGTTCTGTTGTTTCAATTTTATTAGAAAAACATTGCAGGAAAAAAGATATTTATATATTGCAAATGTAAATGTATTGGTTCGCTAATTAATTATTAATTATATTATATATACATTTTAAAAATTGTAATTCCACTAGGGCATATTTTGTTATTTGTTTCTTTCGTAGTGAAAGTGTGAAAGCTTAAGTAATTATGTTTTTTACCACTCGCTAAGAGAGGTATTGGATTCATGCTAAAAATCGCATATCCTGATTTTAATGATTAAGCACGTTTTAAAGTCCCTACAATCCGATTTGTGTGTGTGTGTGTGTGTGTGTGTGTGTGTGTGTGTGTGTGTGTGTGTGTGTGTGTGTGGATGTGTGTGTGGATGTGTGTGTGGATGTATGTGTGTGTGAGTGTGTGTTAGTGTTTGGTTGTTGGAGATACGGTTTCGCAAATTTTATAAGACTAAAGACCTGTTTTAATATTTTTACGATGATGTCTTTATGTGTGTGTGGATATATATGTATGTGTGGGTGTGTGTGTATAACTATAATACTTAATATCTGTTTAACTATACGTATTTCTCAATCGGACATTACTGGAAAGAGCTGAAAGGGTTTTGGTAATAATTGGACAACCGGAAGTAACAGATTCATAAAAAAATTCTTCTAAATATAATTTCTTGTTCTTGCTATTATTAAAGAAGAGTAAATTCTCTATCTGATACATATAAATATTTTATTATATCTTTTATAGATTTAGAGATAAATAAATATAAGGTATATAATAATATGTTGTAATAAATCTCACAGCCCAAATAATGCCATGGAAACCAATTGAAAATTAAAATGTTTGTAACTGACAGATGAATGCCATTGTCAAAAATCCAGAGACATTACTGAAGATTTTTTCTGGGAAGTACATACATTATAGGTATATTACATATACCCTTCAAAAAATACTGTCAATCCCGACAATGAATTGAATAGGAGAAAATTTCATCATAGAATGAATTTAAAATTAATAAATCTAAATATAAAGAATAGATATAAGTAGAATTTTTGGTGTAGAGTGTTGGCAAGCAGATATGGCGGCCCGTGTCAGAATGATAGCTAATAATTATGTACATAGGTGCCAGATATTATAACTTTTCACTCTAAATTTAAAAAAACTACGTGAATTTAGAAAATCTTGAAATTTTTAATATCTGCTTGTCAAGGCCAACATTGTCACATGACTGCTCGCGCCCTACACTTATAAATCCAAAAACGGAAGTGGTGAGAGGTATTGCGGTCCAAACATATTTTTATGTTTTTATTTGTCTGTATCTCGTATAATAAAATTTAATAACTTTATCATCTGGCTGTTTCGTGCAGAACAGTTATAAAGTGTAGTAACCTTATTCTGTGACATATCTAGGTATAAAATAGATTGAATCAGTGTAATTATAATAGCAAAACAGGTTGTCTGAGTGTTCGTATGCAGCGTAGTGCATTATCTCTACGGTACACACCTGATGCATATGTTGTAATACATGCACCAGTTACGGGAGAATGTTTTATAACATAACACGCTTCACTCTCTACCATATCAACGGCGATGCTTTGTTTTAAAGCTCGTAGTCTACAGACGATGATAATTACATACATATGTTATACATAATTAATAATAATTATAATAATTCTCAAAAAATAATATTTAGAAGATTTTTGTTAATATACGAGGGGCATTCAAATATAAACGAGCCTTTTACTTCTGAGGGCCTAGAAAGTGTGTCGGAGGTAGGCGAAGCATCGGAAAAGGCAGGAGGGGATCCGCTCCAGATGACTCAAGGCCCAGCTGACAGCCCGACCGATTTCGTTAGCTGTCCTCACAATGAGCGAAAGAGTAGTTCATCCGTCGATTGCGCAACTCATAATTATAAAGTTTTTAACGAAGGAAAGCGTTAAACCAGCCGAAATTCGGAACCGACTGCGTGCACAGTTCTGGGAGAATACACTTTCATGGCCACGAGTGCAAGCCTGGTGTGCAGAGTTCAAATAAGGGCGTGACAAAGTAGAAAATGTGAGTCACCGAAGACGCCAAAACTCGCTTGTCAGCCAGGAAGGTGATGTCAACTGTGTTTTGGGATTCTCAAGGAGTTTTACTCGTTAATTTTCTTCACGATCGTCGCACAATAATCACTGCCTACTACTGTGACCTTGACCAGGTACGAGCTGCATATCGGTCAAAAAGGCGCTGTCAGCCCATCCGAGACGTCCTGCTCCTGCATGACCCCACACTGCAGTCCTAACAATCCAAAAATTGGCTGAAATGCACTGGACTACACTTGACCACTCTCCCTACAGTCCTGAACTTTCACCATGCGATTTTCACATGTTTGGACCTCTCAAGGAAGGACTTGGAGGAGAGCGTTTTGCGAACGGTCAAGAAGTTGAACAGTTTGTGCGCACCTTGTTGGATACCCGCCCGAAGTCATTCTTCGAAACGGGCATAAAAAAATACCTGTTCGATGGGAAAAATGCATAACTAAGGAGGGGAACTATATAGAAAAATAATTATAAAATGTGATTTATGCCTAAATGTAAAATAAATTTTCTTTTGCAAAAGGCTCGTTTATATTTGAACGACCCTCGTACTACTACTTCCGGTTGTTCAATTGTTACCAGAATCTATTCAACTCTTCCCATTTCTGTTAGATTGAGGAATCCGTAGTTACACAGGTCTAATCTTACAGAATTTAAGAAATCGTACCTCCAACTAGAGCCCTGCGCGGGTATACTTTTTCAGACCCGCCCCCGACCCGTACCCGCAACATTAAGACCCGCACCCGACCCGTACCCAACTAAGTTAATTTTAAATTGAACCGCAACCCGACCCGTACCCGCTAATGTTATACCCGAACCCGCTGCCCGCCTAAAAAATTACCATCAATCTGAATTGAAGATGAAAAATTTTACTCAAAACATTTTATTCCTTATTACTACAAAGTATATAAAACAAAATATTTATTCTTTAGATATATAGGTAATAAATTTTTAAATACAAAAAAATATAGTCATATAATTTACAAGTTACTATGTAAAAATAATATATCGTCCACAGTTCCGGGATTAAATTTTGTTCTTCTGTCTTGAACAACGAAACCAGCAGTAGAAAATTCTCTTTCACTAGGTGCACTAGTGGCTGGAATGCATAAAACTGAACGTGCTATTTCTGCTAAATATGGTAAAAAGGCTTCATTAATTTTCCACCAACTCACCAGTCGGTAATTCAACATTTTCGTTACTAGAATCTTCAAATATGCCAACAGAAAATATGAA